>JBAIAC010000059.1:22112500-23362500 GCA_037349315.1 Chelydra serpentina | reverse complement strand
AGCTGAGGGTCTTTTTCTGCTTTAAATTTTAGACAAATTTAAAGATTGGACATCTCAGTCTGAGTTTTAATTTTGCAATTGGTTTCTTGAACTGAAACTGACTAAATTATTGGGGTGCTTCCCCCTTGCTATCCATTGAAGATAAAGTGCAGAAATAGACTTGATTTAAAAAAAAACCAAAGTAGTACCACTAGCTTTTGTAAACTATAAAGTTTACAAATTTTGTCTGTGTTAAGACCATATTACTTTTTGTTTCATATGTATTTTAAAAGTAAATTAAAAAACATTTCCTGTTTGGTTATAATTGGAACTGAATATTTGTATTCATTGTGTGGCATTGTCTTCAATGCTCCAGAGCCTTACACTGTTTGTCCTTATATTCATGCTATAGTGCTACTGATGTAATATAAGACTCTGTTTTCACGTCCACCAAAGCAAACTATCTTCTGAATAAAGTGCCTGTCATTCAAGCAAAGACCATTGGGATGCAATTTTTGGTAACCTCCAACATGTCTTTCTCTTCATTTTCCCTAGTCTAAGTTTAAGAAGCAGCTGTGGCATTTTATAACTTCCTCATTTACCAGTGCAGCATGTCAGATATATGCACTGTATGGAGCACCATTCTGTATCTCTTGCAGGATCATTTTACCCTTTTTGTTCAAACTCACTGCTCTCAGTGACTGAATTAATCAAGGTACTGTACTCCTGAACTTACCAGAACCTCTCCTTTAACTTCCTTTATAGGCAAGCATCTCACTGACCCTTGGCTTTATACCTTGGACTTTCAAGATTCTTTAAGTAATCCCGAGGTAAGAGAAACTTGAGAGAGAGAGAGAGAGAGCGCTTTGGTTCTCTGTAGCTGTTCTCTTGACAGCCTTGCTTAATAGGGCCTTCTCAGTTATAAGGGCCAAACTGGGACAAGACGATCATCTAGCCAGATCTCGTATTACAACAGCCTTGGCTATTGTGGGATCTTATTGGTGAGAAAAAACTATTTACTATACAGGGTAATTTGAAATATTACTGTTCTCCAGCTCATCAGAAGAAGGGAAATGACTTTCTTTAAAGATGCTATCAATGCAGAATTTTCATTCTTAGCTCTCTTGGCTCCAGCATAAGTCATGCAGGAATCTCCTTAGCTTATGAGATTTGTGGTCCTTTGAGGCAGTTATAGATTGTCTCAAGGGAACTGTCTTAATGAGCAGACTTCAACATCATGTGCCTCAGAGGACCCAGAACATTCCATTATTTTTTTTTCCCCTCTCCCTTGACTAAAGCTGGCAAAGGAGCTTATTGCAGGAGCTGCCCTAAAGTTCTAACCAGAATAGCTCTGGTTCGCACTGCAGCCTCTATTTAGAAGCTGGGTATCTTTTTCTGTTTTCTAGCTTTGAGCTAATCACTTACTTTTTGGGTCAGTAAAGTTTTCTCCTTTAGCTTATGTTTTTATGTATGTTCACTTATGATTTTCTTTTTAGGTTCTTTTAAATTCAGATTGAGGCATTATTGGGGAACTCTCAATTGGCTATTTCCAATGGATGAAATCTGGGTTCTAGCAGAAAGTGCCATTGAGAGAGACACACAATACCTAAGGTTTGGAGTTCAGGCTCTTACTGATGCTCTTTGAGCTACTGGCAGAAAGTGCTGGTTGAAAACTGTCACGTGACCCAGTGCTAAGCTAAGTCAAAACACTACTGGTGAAGACCCTTGGTTACTCTCAAGTATGACATTCTCAGGCTGTTTTAAGGAGGACTATACCTCTAGGATTCCTTGGCATATTTGAAGCAGCAGTACCTTGAGGCAAATCAGCACCTTAGGGTATGTGTGGAAGGACATCTCTGAGTGTGTTGGTGCCTTTCATCAGCACTTAACTGTGCTAAACAATCTGTTTCACCTTGTATTTAGCTGTGATACTCTGAGTATATTTCCCAGACCTGAAGAAGAGCTCTGTGTAAGCTCAAAAACTTGTCTCACCTACAGAAGTTGGTCAAATAAACTGGGTGAGAGAATATCTTTTATCTATAATATTATGGATTCATATTGCTGGAAACAGAATCCCTCAGTGTATCCATGGGGATTATGACTGTGCACTGTTTACTATCATCTGAGTCTTGTCACCATCCTGAAAAGAAGCATCCTTGAGTCTCCATGTGCTTCAGGAGTCCCTGGATACAGCTTTTGAACCAGCAAATCTTTTGGATTTTACCCAAATGTACATGTTCTGTGCATTATGTTTTTACAGGCGTGCAGCACCTCAAAAGCCATACTTCCATTTTCAGATTTTGGAGACTGTATGCACAGCATGATAGTTCTCTGATCTCTTTCCATGTTTCAGGGTTCCTGGGTTTTTTTTTTGTTTTGTTTTCTGGTTTTTTTGCACTCATCTTTTTGGGAGGCTCTGAGTTTCAAGACCTTTGGATTCCCTAATGCATCCCTATTTAATTGAGGAATGCTTTTTACAGACCTACTGCTACTAGCCCCTTGGGGAAATTTCCTTGGCAGATCAAAATCCCAGGTTCTTACTTCAGTAGAACACGGTCGGTCTCTCTCTCTCTCTCTCTCTCTCTCTCTCGCTTATGATCACAGAGGAGGTATGGGCATTTCACTAAAATATGAATACTTGTCAGCACCCTAGATGAAGGGTCAATAAGGCTTCTACTCTGCCTGTGGAGTTAGGATGTCATGGGGAGTTTCAGATCTGTGGACTATAAAACATACTTGTTCTCCCACTTGTTCCCATGGTTCCTGGAAGCTTGAGGTCTTTGTTGCTTTTTTCTGCAGCTGGACCCAATATTTGGTGTCACTGTCTGTCTGCTATCCTTCCTTCCTTTCCTTGAGATCAGGTTGGAATAAGCTTTCTTGCTTTGGTTAGCAAGTGCCAGAGTTCTTCTCTCTGTGCACTACCAAGATGGAGTCTCTTATAAGACTGTCAGCACATGCAGTGCTGGTCTCATTGGATGGCATTATAGTATTCAAAATCCAAACCCATCCCAGGAGGAAACAGATGCATGAAAGCCAAGTGATATGCACTCTCACTGACCGTTAATTACATTCAAGATACAGTTTCTAGTATGTGTGATGTCCTCAAGCAAATCTCCCTACTCCCAACATCTCAGGGGGCTACAAGAGATGTCCGCCATCTATGGTGACTTTTTAATTGCACATAGACTCCTTTTTAAATAGCTTCACTTGTTGGAATATAATTTCCTATACTCCTAGTTTAATTTGTCAATGTATGTTTGTCAGCCTATCATGAGACAACAATCTGACCTTGACACTTCAAATTCAGCATTAAAAGGCACCCTTTTATGTTTCAGACAGAAACTGTTGAAGGCTTCTTTGATTAACTCTGTATTTGTGAGCTAAGGTGCCTTGTGTACACGATCACTTTCCACATGGGAGTTACTTCAGCTCCTAGAGTTAGTATGCTTCATACACTAGGGACTGATTCACCTTATAGCAGATTTTACAGTAAAGGGTGCTCATCCAACATTTCCTAGCCCAGATGGTTATGTTTTATTTTTGTGAGACTTCCCGTGTGGTGTGTGTTTGTTTTGTTTAACTTTTCCCCCACACCTGCATGCCCATCCCAGAAAAGTGGCCCTTCTCCAGGCCCTTAACTTTTAAGACCCTCTGGGGGGTTCTTGGAGCAGATGAAAAGCCTTGGAAATGCAATCAGATTTCTGGTTTTTACCTCTTATTTCCTCGGTAATGCTGTCGCTAGAGCAACATGTTAAGACTGACTGCCTGGGAAGCTGTCTACTGTCTTGAAGACAGTATTTCAATTGATTTCAATCCTAAACGGGACACTTCCCATTGCCTACTACAGGAAGATTTTCAGTCGTGGGCATAGGATCACGTGGTTGCTTTACATATATCCATACATTTTCAAGTACTTTTGATCAGATTTGATCTTGAGGATGGAACTACAACTTCAGTCTCTGTTTTTTGTAGTATGAAGAGCCCAAACTCTTTGCTTATAGGGCTTGCCTTTTTTTTTTAATGTCCCCAATTACAGCAAATCAGACTTCATTGTGGCTTTTTTATAGTCACATTCTCACTTACTTATTGGTTTTTTCCTTGTTTGCTTTGCCTATTGTAGTATTTAATTATTTCACGAGTATTGGGACTTCCCTCAAACTACTTACTCTCCAAAAGTGAAAATCTTACATTGATAGTATCTTTAGAGAAGGGAAAATTATGCTGCTTCTCTGAAGATATTATGCAGGCTTCTCACTCACCTAGCCACCCACTTCCCCTCTGAATTTGAGTTTTTTAAATATTGAGGTGATGTGCCCTATGGGCACTCTTTCCTCCATTTCCTATCTGGTTGACTCCTTTGGTATTGTTTGATATAGATTGATTTTTTAAAAAGCTATGAGTAAATTAATTGTTTTGCCTGTATCAATTTGGAGCTTAGGGGACTACTTGCTTCCTTCTCTTAAAAGGAACTGGCTGGAATGTTCTGGAGCCTACAGGGCATCGAAGCATAATCAGTAGGACAATGTCCTTGAACTGGTCTATAAGTGCCTCAGAGGACCAAAAATCTTAAGAACTGGGGGATTTCCCCTCATAACTCATGCTGGAGACCCAAGACTCAGACTCCTGCATGATATCATCTTCATAGAAACAGAATTTTAAGGTAAGTACTCATGATTTTCCCTTCTATCTGTAGTCCTCAATTCTACAAATGCCTCTTGTGAGGGGAACTGTATTTTCGGTTTAAATAACCATAGTGCTGAAGCCATTTAGTCAGCTCAACAATAAAAGTTGAGGACTACTTGAGGGGGAAATCCAGATAAGATACTGCCATATGCATTGCAACTAAAGGTGTACGCAAACTGTTGGTGTACAGTGTTTCATGTAATATGGTTGCTAGGTGTTCTTCACAGTTTTGGCCAAGTAAGCGTAGCTCACTGCTTATTGAGGAAATTGATCAGACAATGGAAATATGAAGGAAGAAAACAAACAAGAAGTCCTACTCTAACATTCGAGGCTGTTTCAATTTAAGATCCTCCATTTGGAATGGTTTGATGCTTGTATCTGAGAAGGCTCAGTTAAGTATGGTTATTAAATCCAGGTGTAGTCCCTTTTTTTGCATCTTGGGAGTACTGGAAGGAATTATCCTTTTAACATCTTCTGTGTGAGATGTGTATTGAGGGAGAATTCCCTAGTGTACAAAATGAGCAAAAGCACATCCTCAGTAGTCTGATTACATCATTCTTCCAAGTTGAGGTCTCTCTTCAGAGCTTGTTCAAGAGACCGCTTCTTGGGGTCTCTCTCTCCCCACCCCCTCCACCCCGTTTGGGGATATTCCTTGTATGAGAGGTCCATTTCCAGTTTTTGGGCACAATAAACCAAAAATGGTATAATCTGATTTTTTGTAGGAGAGCATCTGTATTTACCTAAATCTTGCCATTATCAGACTTCATCCCAACCATTACAAAGCTAGTTAGTCTGATCTGTCTCCTCTTAGAAAAGGTCATTTGCCAAGTTCTCTGCTCAGTGAGATTCCCTGGGGCTTTAGATCTTTTGGATACTACAAAAGATCAGTAAAGAATGGCTGAGCCATTGTGTTTCAAGAGAGCACAAAATGGAGACCCAGTGAAAAGCACACTAGTATAAAAGAACCACGAGGTTTTGGTTGTTTCCAGTGCCAGCAGAAGTGCCATTACTAACATGAAGCCTTCCTCTTCTGCCTCCCACTTGTATCAAGGACACACAAATGGTGTGGTTTTGGGTTTTTTTTCCCTGAGGCAGAAAGTGATTGAAGCTATCATTTGTTTGATTTGATTTAACTTCTTTCATTAATTGTACCGTAGAGGATAGCATCTTGATGTCTTCTGTTCTGAGGCAAGTAGCAAACGGAAAGTAAAGCATACTTGGAGAATGCATGATTGGCAGCATTTCATTTATTTATTTATTTTGACACAAATGAAAATGTGCAAGTAATTCAGTGACCCACATCAAAGAATTAATGGGATGTGATGGTCTCACCTAGCCTTGTTGATGTTTTAACCCAAATTAGCTCCAAAAGTTTTCTGAGAGTACATTTTTTCTTGTTTGATGTGAAATATGCCGTTTGAGTGGTAACTAAACCAAAAAAAGTATAGTAGTGCCTCATTGAAGATTCTGAAACAGCCCTGAGCCTCAAATAAGATGTCTGTTTCCTCTAGTTGGCCTGTAGGGAAAGTCTTCTGCCCCATAGGAGTATGATTCAGTCAACAGTTAATAGGTCACTTATGCAACAGAGATGTCTTATATAAACAAATGGGTATTTAGAGGCAAAAACACCTGCAAAAGAATTTTTTTTCTTGTGACTTGTGTGGGAACAGTCCCCTGACATATACCAGGTACTCAAAAAATTTGGGCTGCACTGCATATTGATTGTCAGAAATCACTTAGAGACTGCATGATGTTTTCTTGTTGTTTTCTTGTTTTCTTGTTTGATGTTTTCTACTTACTACTAAGGATAACATTTGCATCGCTTAGACATTTACAGTTTAGAGTCCCAGCCTCCTGTAGCCAATACAGAGGAAAATGCCTTTTCTATCACCAGGAATTTCTCTTTGGTGTATGCCTTTCTCTTTCTTATAATCCTCAGTATTTAGGGAGAAAGCTATCCTAGTTTCCTATTTAACATTGGTTTTCAGATTCAGTGTTTTAGTGATTTGGATAATCAGTTTCCTTTATTCCCTTCCTTTGGAAATACTTTTTTTTTTTTTGTCAGAGTGGACACGCCATAGCTTAGGTCAAAGTAAAATCTTGAAAATCACTGGAGTGGGATACTTTTTTTTAAAATTTATTTAAGTGTTTGTTTATTACATATAATATAGCTTGTGAGATTTGTTGTTCTTGTGGGTGCAAGTGTAGTCACAAAGCCATAGAAATGTGCATTATTTCTTTCTAAAAGAAGGGATGGATAAAGGGCTGGAGACCATTATGTACAGAATTCACCCACTTAGTAGTAAAATAAAGCGTAGGATTTATAGTGGGCTTTATAGTCGATGTACTACATATTTTCTTTAGGCAACAGTTAACACTAAGTTTGGGTTAAGGCAGTCTCCATCCTCAAACCAAGTATTGAAGTAATTGTGTTCTTCCATTTGTGCCTTTAGAATAACTGATTGTATTTCTTGTGTTAACTTCAGTTCACATCCCATTACTCTTAGTGGTAGATCTGAAGATGGAGAAAGAGGGATGAAATTATACAATAACAAACCAAAATCCTAGGTAGTTCTCCTGATGTTAGTATTATGGGGGGAAAGGGTTATGGTGGTTGGTTGGTTTTGTTGGATTTTTTTGTATTTGTATTGTTTGGTAGCAAGGGAAGAGATATGAAAGCATTAAAATCATATTTCCTGTTTGTTCACTGCTCCCCGAATGACCGATGATAACCTATCTTTTTTCGTTACAGGATCTAAATTTCCTCAGCCAGATCTACTGTATAGTTAGGAAACTATAATTTTCTCCAGGTTAAACATTTGTTAAAGTCCCTATTAAGCTGCTTCAGAGCTCTGGGAATGAGGGACCTAACCATGACTACATGATATGTATCCCCCTTGATGCTAAAAGTTGAATAATCCTAGTGCAAAATTTCTTGCCAGCAATGGAATGAGATATGTGAAAGGATTAAATAAGGATGAATAACAGTTGATTTAGAGTGGTTTTATTTTTATTTCAGGTTTCGACCTATAAAAGGAAGGCAGGAAGAGTTGAAAGAGGTGATTGAACGTTTTAAGAAAGATGAGCACTTAGAAAAAGCCTTCAAGTCCTTGACGTCAGGTGACTGGGCCCGGCACTATTTTCTTAACAAGAACAAAATGCAGGAAAGGTTGTTCAAGGAACATGTAGGTTTATTTATAATTGTTTTCAGATTACTAATATGTATTTCACATGCTTTCGTAGCCTTTTAAGGAGTATTTTGAATATTACTCAAGTGAGAACAGGAGAAGTAAAGAAAATAAAGCCACTGTGTAGCCTGACCTTTCTACCCATTTTCATCTTTAGATTTTAAAAACCAAACTTCAAAAAAGTAAAAGTAAAATAAAATTATCTAATGGACTTGCCCAGAAATAAACGTACACATGAATTTCCTTTTGCTGCCGTCATGCATTGGCAGACACACCACTCTAGATGTCAAGCTTTTCCTGCTGTGTATGGTCTCCTTTTGTAATTGGCTCTGTCAAAGGCCATCATTTTGTTTTTCCCCCGCCCATTCAAATCAGACATTCCTGCTCCTAATGGAGGACTGTCAAGGGAGAAAAAATACTTCCAATGTGGTTGTACATGACTCTTTTCATTGGCAAGTTCTAAGATTGCCCCTCTTACTTCTTCGTGAATTGATAGGGGATAGTTCTTGGTTTTAAAGGTGTTTTGGGTTTTTGGGGTGTTTTTCTTTCCTGTTCTGAGACAGATTGTGTTAGCACAATCTTTGTTTGGCAGCCTCCTGCTTCAAGTGCCATTCAAACGTATCATCTCATATTCGTTCAGACTTCCCACCCTGAATTTCCTCAAGCCTATGCTAGTGAAGATCAATTTCCCAGCACTTCAGCTTAGTCGAGTGATAATGGAATAATACAGCCCTTGCCCTGCCTCCCTTACGACCAGGTTGGGCATAGCTGATCAGATTCCAAAGACACACGAACAGTGCTTCCCTCTCCTCCCCTTGTCTAGGCAGATAAAGAATCAGTGACTGGTCCTCCCCCTGAAGAGGTATTTCAGGAAGTTAAAGCCCCCAGGTCTCATGGCCATAGGTCTTGTCATTCCTTTTCTGGAGGGCTGGAGTTTTATCCTAAAGTCCTATTTGGTTAGACAAGACTATTTTGGGAGTTCCTGGTGTTGCTCCCTTCCTCAGATTCTCTGGAGGATTTCCACCTGTATCCTCTTGCAAACCAAATTGTAGAATACAAAGGGGTAGGGCAAACAATTGAATGTCTCTCTTTCTTGGAAAAAGAAGCCAATGCCACCTCTGGAGAAATCTCAGATTTTCCAGATCTCATTGGGCACCTCATTGTGACAGATGTTGAAGCACTGACTACACTAGACTAAGGAACCCAAGGAAAAGAAAGCTCTCACCAGAGGGAGGGAAATATTTTTGAGTTAAAACCAAAAAGATGAAATTGTTTCCTGTCCTTAAAATCTGGCAAAAATAGTAAAGCATGGAAGGAGCCATTTTACAAATTTTCCTTTCCCAGAGTGTCTGACAAGCTATACAAGCTTCCTTTGGATAAAACTGACAAAGAGAACATCTCCCATAGAACTGACCCAGCAATCAAAACATCCAGTAGCTATCTTCTCTTCTTCTTGTGGGTAGTATCTCTATCTGGCCTGTTGACCAAAAAGCTGGACTCTACCTTAAAGAACAATGAGGCTGTTCTCAAAGGGGAAACATAGCTGTCAGTTCCTCTTAAGAACCAAGGAGTTTTGACTCCCATAAGAAGTTCCTAATAAAAAATTCAACTTTATCCTCCCAATTTGTCTTTGTTGCGGCCTGAGGTACCCCTATATAGTTAATTAAGACACTAAAGTGTGTGAAGGTTATTGATGTGTATCTACAAATCTTTCAAACTCAGGTGGATTAAATAAATAAATAAATAAACCTCTCCATGGTAATATGTGCAATTAAAATCCGTAATCCAGAATGTCCACAAACTAAAGGCAACAAATACTGTAAAGGGATGTTTTTGCGTAAAATACAGAAGTTTTCATTATTATTTTTTGCATGCACTTAATACAGCAGTACTCTGTCTTCTTTGTCATTCCCATTCAGGTATTTATTTATTTACGAATGTTTGCAACTGACAGTGGGTTTGAGATATTGCCTTGCAATCGATATTCTTCAGAGCAAAATGGAGCCAAAATTGTTGCAACAAAAGAGTGGTAAGCATTGTAACTGTAAATTAAGTCACTGTTTATATCCACATTTTAAAAAAATTAAATGTAAATGCAATAAGAGTTGGAGTTAAAACTACAGCCAGTAAATGTGGAAATTTATGTTTGCAATTTTTCAGAGCTTGCAAGTTCTTTAAACCAATCACCACGCAATAAATTAATCACAAGTACTTGTAATGCATCAAAGTGTGAACTTTGTAGATTTAATGTTTTGTGTTGCCACATGTTCTATACACAATTTTGGAATAATCCTATCCTGTCAAAATTACTTAATTTTTTTTAAAAAGCATTGGTTCTCGGTGAGGAACATGCCCATGTCAAGATTCAGACATAGCCAGATTTGCTGTAGCTGTGTCAGAAAAAAGAAGTAAAATTTTTTACAGTTGGAAAAATGGGCTTCTCCTTTGAGGGATGCCTTTTGCATATTCCAGTTTGTGAGAGAAGCATGCCTTGTGTATGCAGACTCTCCTTTTGTGAGATATTTTTGTTTATTTAGTTGGGTAGTCAGGTTTTTTGTTTTTGGGGTTTTTTTTTAATTAAAAGTTGTTTTAGCACCTCTGCCATTGCAGGTATCGTCCAGACCTGCAAAAGCAGGAGGACTACCTCAAACCCCTGTTACGGTGGGAGAAGCTCTTCGGACCCAACACTGGTACAGGGTATTCAGCACTGTCTACGTTGAGTGGCTACTCAGATTCAGAGATCTTGTTTCCAGAGTGGCTCTGTGCCTGGCATAAGTGGATTTAAATTTCCCAGATTCATTTGGGTCAACAGAATCTGGTTGAAGAGCATCTGGAACTGTCCACTCCAAAGAACAGCTTGCTAGTACAGACTCTGTGCCCAACAGTGGGGTATCAAAGTCCCTGGTTTCTGTCTAGGTTGGTAGAGTTCATTGCCATAGAGTATGTCCAGTATGTCTACATTGAGAAGCCTCTAATAACTGAAGACTGATTGGCAGAATGGCTGTATATCATGCAAAAGGGTATCAGGATTTTCTGTATCTACTGGTTTTATAGATGAGTGCTAGGAGTCTGACACCATCATCTTCAAGATCCTGGTCAACTGAGTCTTTTCCAGAACTCTAGCACTGGCAATTTCAAGGAGCATCTTGACTCTAAAGACCCTCTCACCATAGAGGGCAAAGGTAGCATCTGAATCCCTGTCTCACATGAGTCGTTGGAGATCTTCTCTCTACTGAGTCCTGTTAAGCAGGCATGAGACTCCGATTCAGCATCCAGCAAGCTACATTCCCTCTCCAGAGGGAAAAGTGGAAGAATCAAGAGAGAGCGAGTGTGCCAGTAAGGTTCCTCACTCCCACTTAATATCAACAAAGCTGGGGAGGACAGGGCACCAACTTTCAGTCCATCTCCCATGAACTTTTCAGTGCAGAATAGGCAGACAAGCATAGATGAATCCTTAGTATTGCTCTCCTCCGTGCTGAGGACTGTGTATGCTTCAGCATCAACCTTTTGCTGTTGCCTTCTCTAACACTGGGAAGAAACAGTGCCAGTTGTGTTTATGTCAAAATCCATTGACCTGAGCAAGGATCCTTCCCCTGTAACTCTGCTCCAGGCTTTGGCCCCAGAACCTTTTCTACAGTACCCTGATGCTGTCCCACGTCTCTGTCACTTCCAGTTTTCTGTTTGTAAATCATAAGCACATATACATTTTATATGTCTAAAATGAATGTATAATATTTTATATCTACATAATTTACGCATTTTAAGTGCCATTATTCAGCAAAGCACTTACACTTAGCATTTGTTTTAAGCATCTGAGTAATCCATCCCTATTCAGCAAAGATAAACACCTCCTTAAAAATGTTTAGGAATGTAACTTTTTAGATGTGAACAGAAATGCTTTTAAATTAAATACAGACAATAGTTTAAGATCCACATTTGCTGACAGATTGCATGAATAAATTTTAAAATTACAAATATATTAACATAAGATTTATTTTTTTCTGATTTAACTGCTAGGGCTTGAGTTCAAGTCTCAGATTTTGTGTTAATTGACACTACTAATGTGTAAAGAATTAACTCTTGCAGGGGACACACAGATCCCTGAACTAAGACCTTAACAGGAAAAAAGTTGTTTTTAGTGTTATCTGTGTATTCTGTTAGTTGTTTAAGACCTTAAACAGTTTTTAAAACAATTTTTTGGTGAAGAAAGATTTTGGAAGGTTTTTGTTACTTGTTTTGTAATTGTTGGAACTTCTATCTTTAATTTTTTAATACTTAGGAAACGAAATGACAAAATAGAATTACTAGTGGGTTGTATTGCTGAGCTATCAGAAATCGAAGAGAACATGCTGCTCAGACACGGAGAGAATGACTTCAGTGTCATGTATTCCACACGGAAAAACTGTGCTCAGCTATGGCTTGGTCCCGCTGCATTTATCAACCACGGTAAGCAACAAGGATAGGAAGTATAAGACGACAAAAGGTACTCCATTTAAATGTTCCTGTGTGTAAGCTATGTCACGCAGCCTCAAAGTGGAAATGCTGGATTCACTCTGAATTATGTATCTGAAATATAATTAACATAATCTGGAATACTTTATTAGTTTAAGGCCTAAATCCTGGTCAAAGTTCCCAGTCAGCTGCTGGGCTGTGCACTGGGAAATTAATTGGAAGCTATGGGAAGGGTTCCTTTTCCTTCCTCCCCCCTCCACTTCTCCCAAGCATACATACAGGGGAATGGCAGCTGAATCTGCATAACAGCAGATCTCAGCCCTCCCCAAATCCCTACTGCATGGCAATGTTCAGAGAATCTCTTCAGAGTTGGGCACAGGCATGTTAGGGATATGCATTTCTTAGGGGAGTTTTTTTCATCTTCCTAACGTAAAAAGCTTAGAAACCAAACTGTGTTAAAGCTGTTTAAGGTGTCCACTTGTATATAAATCATTCTTGTTTAATAACATATCCTCAAGTATTTAGTTGAGATTCTAGCGGATGTTGAAGTCAGAGCAAAACCTTACTTTAGATATCTATAACTATTCATGTTTCAGGTCTTATCAACAGTTAATTGACTTTATCTTTTGGACCTTTTTCAGATTGCAGACCTAACTGTAAGGTAAGCATGAAACTTAAAAACAAAACAAAACAAAAAAAAAAACACACCCAATCCCACCCAAAGCATGCCCCTCAAATATACGTATACTTGTTTTGTGTTCAAACACCCAAATTAACCTTGATGATCCGTTTTCTTTTAGTTTGTATCAACTGGTCGAGATACAGCATGTGTGAAAGCTCTAAGGGATATTGAACCTGGTGAAGAAATTTCTTGTTACTACGGGGATGGTTTCTTTGGAGAAAATAATGAATACTGCGAATGTTACACCTGTGAAAGGTATGTGCTGACAACATAACCAATAAGCTATAAGAAGGCATGTGGGCATATTGGATGCCCACATAACATGCATGTTGTGAAGCTGAAGGGCAAATGCTATTCATGAGTTGTAGGTATATAGCAGGGGTGGGCAAACTTTGTGGCCCGAGGGCCACATCGGGGTTGCAAAATTGTATGGAGGGCTGGGTAGGGAAGGCTGTCTCTCCCCCCAAACAGCCTGGCCCCGCCCCATAACTGCCCCCCCCTCAGAATCCCCAACCCATCCAACTCCCCCCTGCTCCTTTTCCCCTGACCCCCCCCCCCCCCCGAGACATCCCTCCCCCCCACTGCCCCAACCCCTATTTCCTCCCACCCTACCCCGCCGCCCACTGACAGATGCCCGGGAGTCCCACGTCCTATCCAACCCCCCTGCTCCCGGCCTCCTTACCCCATGCTGCTCAGAGAAGCGTGTCTGGCAACCGTGGAGCCCCACCCCCTTACCAATCCTCTCAGAGCGGCAGGAGCTCGGGCCCTGCCAGAGCCAACCACACCACTGCAGCACTGCCTGGTAGAAGCAGCGGGCCAGAGTACTGCCCGCGCGGCGCGCTGAGGCTCCGGGGGAGAGGGGAAAGGCGGGGGGGAGGGGCCAGATGTGGCCCGTGGGCCATAGTTTGTCCACCCCTGGTATATAGTATAATCATGTTTTGTTCTTAAAATGTTACCTTTTTAAATGTTTTTAATTGTTAAATTTTATGACCATATTTTCCAAAATTTCTTCAAAGCTCAATTCCTCCCACTCCACCCAAAAAAACCAACAAAAAAAAAAAGAACAGTGCAGACTTCAGACATTTATTGGATACTAAAAGTTGCATGTGTTGGACAGAAAAACAGCATTAGCAACCTCCTAGCCATCTAATATTACGAGAATTCTCACAACTCTGCTGTGAACTATTATCCCCATTTTCAGGGATATCACTGAAAATGGGGGACAACCCTGTAAGACAGTTTCATTCACTGTTTTTGTTGCTCAAATGTCCTGCTTTTTGGTGAGAATGGGAGTAGTACCTCTCACAGTCTGTATAGTTGTTAGAACTTGTGTATTTTAAACATACACATCTGATTTGGTGCTACTGCTGTTTACACCTGCTTATTTCCTAGTAACAGAGGCAAGTTAGCTGCATTTTTATTTATTTATTTTATTCCTCTCCACCACCACCACCCCCCAACTCACTCACTCACACTCACCCACTCATGCAGCTGGTGATTATTCCATGCCTCTGCGTTCTCTCTGTTTTTAGTGAGCTAGTTAGAGTACAGCTAGCACAAGTACATCTGCAGAAGTTGCCTTTCAAACCACAGCTGCCATGTAGGCATATCCTTTAAGAGCCTTTTTGTATAAACTATTGGAAAAACTATACTGATCTTGTAAACTATACACATTTGTGTGTGTGTGTGTGTGTGCAGATCTCTGTGTATATGTATACATGCACACTCCATGTGTATACAGGAGAGCACACTCTCATATGGGTGTGTGCATGTGTATATGTGTGTGAATTGTACATATGAATGAGAGAGGTACTCTTTGTTCCTTGATGTTCGTAATGATTTGAGGGACTCCAGGGAATATTGGTTACCTGCACTGTCTGAATCTTTCCCTCTTTACTATTATTATGCAATCTATTGATTATAATCTTCTAGTTTTTTTGAAATGGTAAGTATCCAATTTTAAATTATTAATTGTTTGAAAGTCTGGTGGAATTTAGTTTCCTTTTCACCTTTTTGCTAAGAAGCTACTGAATTGGTTTTGACATGTAAACCAAGATGCTGGAAAGTGCATATAAATTTAGATCGGGATTGTCCCTAATTCTTATTCAGATGCACTCTGCCCTTGCTCTCCTGGTTTAGCTTGGTATTGGCTGCTCAGGTTGCTGCTCTGGCCATAATGGCTTCTTCCTTTGTTTCCACATGTGAGCAAATGAGTGGAGAATGGGAAGTAGCTCCGCTCAAAATCCTTCATGCTAGCCAGAGTAGATAACCAGGGAAGTGGGGTCTGTAAGTGGCACTCTTACAAGTGCAGAGCAAAAGAAAAATTTTATCTTTCTCAGGCACAGTTCCATCGTGTGACAGAGCAGCTTGACCCTTCCTTCTGCGTGAAGCCTAATAGCTCAGTCAGTCTCTCTGATTTGCAGAATTCAATAGGACACTTAATATTCCCTATCAAAGTAGCACCAATTAATTTAACTAAAAAGCATTGTGTTGGCCTAGTGTTTAGCACAACAATGCATGAGAGACCAAGGTTTTATTTCTTATCTCCGTTGTCTCTTGTACTCTTAATTATTATGACTTGTTTGATACAACTATTACAACCCAAGTGAGGTTGTCTTCTAACTCTGAAAAGCGACCTCTCTGATAACTTAAGGGTACAAAAGGGAGTCTACCAGTTTTCTGCTGGATGGATATGGTGACATGAGACCTAAAGTAGGAAGCCTGAAGGCTCTGGTAAATCATGTCCATCCCCTTCCAGACTTCTTAGGACAACTTCTCTCTTTTTGGCCACCAGTAAGGGTTTGATGATGAACAAATCAATTGAGTTTTTATCCATCTAAAAGGAAGAAAGATACAAGTGTGAAAGGGACAGTCATAATTACGAGAATACCATCGTTATCTATTTAGTAACTGTTCCTGATATCACTTTGAAAATAACAAATGCTACAATTGGAGTTGTCCTTTTTTTTTTTTCAAAGGCAGATGTGAGGGGAAAATGTTAATTCTCACTGAAATTTTCATAACACAATTAATAGCAATTACCGTTTGAACTTCTGTACTTAATTATCATTTTATACAAGTTGGATTATGCAAATGATATTGAAACAGGTTTTAGTAGATAATTACTCTCTTTAAAAAAGGAAAAGATAATTGCAAAAGACAAGTATCTATTCTCTCAGTAATTAGATGCCAGTTTCTTTTCATCCCTAATTGGAAGTGAAATATGCATACAAATTCTTTACAATATCAATAGCAGAATGGCCCACAAAATACCAAAAAACTGGAAACAGTTGCATCAACTTACCTTCTCTAATATACCTAGGATTCAAATGTTATATGCCATCAAACAGAGCCTTACTACTATATCGAGTTGTTAATATGTATTGTTCTCTTTTATAGACGTGGAACTGGTGCTTTTAAATCAAGAGTGGGACTTCCAGCACCTACTCCTGTGATCAATAGCAAATATGGACTGAGAGAAACAGATAAACGTTTAAACAGGCTTAAAAAGTTGGGTGACAGCAGCAAAAACTCAGACAGCCAGTCTGTCAGCTCTAACACTGATGCAGATACCACTCAGGAAAAAGCTAATGCAAGTAAGCAAAGGGAAAACTTTTTATAAAAGGCTTTGTTTTCATAATATTAGAAAATTCTCACTTCAGTGGAGTTCCTGTCTTATGTCGATGAGACACAATAACATATAGGCTTTTCATTATATAATTTTGTTCAAGAGCATGGTGAGAATTTACACAATAATTTGTTTTCCCTAAAGGTTTCAATAATGAAGACAAACATAGAACCAGTGACATAAACTAAATAAAGATTAAGAAATAAAGATTGTATTTGTACCCAGAATTTTCTATAGGTCTCCTGTTTCAAAGCATACCACAATACAAAATGTCTCAGTATGCCTTTATGTATTTACTCAAAATACCACATACAGTAGTACATTTCAGGAAATATGAGTGATCATGAGTAAGAGACATTCAAGCGGGTAAAGAAATCCACATTATTAGTCTGGGAGCATAGCATCGTAGGATTGGAAGGAACCTTGAGAGGTCTTCTAGTCTAGTCTCCTGCACTCAAGTCAGGACTAAGTATTATCTAAGCAAATGTAGTAAAATATGATGGGCAAGTTAGTTATAGAATGGTAGGGGGGGTGGTATCACTTGATTCATAAATATCTACAGAATCATAATTTCAGTGGGGTCACTCTCTGCGGCAAGGCAGTTGGGACTTGTTCCGCGTCCATCCCATCCCCAGCTCCCAGGTCCTCCAGTTAGTGGACATTTTGATGATGATATGTCATTGGAAATGGGTCGTGTTGGGTATCATTCAAAAGCCTTTTCTCCCATTAACACAATGGTACCAAAAATGACACACCTAGAATAATAATGTAGATAAATATTTGCAAAAATATTTAAAAATCAACTTTTTAAAATTATACTTTAACACAGGGATGCATTGATCTGTGATAATCCTAGGGATGCTAACCTTGACATGTTGAACTGAAAACGTTTATTCATCAAAGACATCATCGGTGTTATCTTCGTCTAGGGCACTGCTGTTGGACACGTCACATTGATCCTCTTTCACTCTGCTCTCATAGATTCTAGATTCATAGATTCTAGGGCTGGAAGGGACCTCGAGAGGTCATCGAGTCCAGCCCCCTGCTCAAAGCAGGACCAATCCCCAATTTTTGCCCCAGATCCCTAAATGGCCCCCTCAAGGATTGAACTCACACTTCAGTACAAGGCAGGTTGATAGCAGGGTGACGAGCATCTGGTCTTTGCACACAAGCATTTGATAAACTGAATGATTTGGGAGCATTTCAGTCCATCCTTCAAGACTCATCCATGCCCAGTAGGGTTGGGCAGTTTTGGATAAGCTTGATCATCCCAGAGCCATTCCACTGTTTGATGATTTGCCCTCCTGTTAGCAGGTATAAATGCACCCCTTTGTCGGTGGCAATTTTTCTCCATTGTCTGCTTTTTGGAAAACATCCACCAACGTGGCTCTGCACATGTTGTAATGTTGGTCTTCAAATGGTAAACTCGGCATATGAACACCTCCAATGCATTTATGACCTCATCTATGACTCTCGGCCATTTTGAGTTCTTTCAGAGCGAGGAGAGAGTATTTGAAGGCTGAATCAAATACCTTTCCAGTAGTGTCGCATCCTGAACGGGTGTGGAAAGCTGGCAGTACAGTGGTTTTTAATGGGCTGAGTGATAGAAACACATCTTTAAGGGACATACAGTGATTTTGTCCCTGAACAGCAGGTGCAGAAACAGAATCTTATAGTCCTGCAGAAGTCTTGGGTACTGTGTCTCAGAGAGATTAGAACATCTGTCTTGTGCCAAAATCTGGAGTTTAGTAGCATCTCTCTGTGGCATTGATGGCATGGAAGATAATTTTAGTGTCACCCTCCTCATGGGAATTACAGACACACTCCACTGAACAGTGCAAGGAAGCAGCTTCATTATGCCATGTGACAAAGAAATTCTTTGAGTAATTCTTTGCATTCTGCAGCATTTTTCCGGCAAGGTATGTTGTTAGCCCCATCCTTCATGTGAGTATGGGCTTCTTCATTGTGACAGTGGAGATGTTCATAGTCAGTGATTTTTGTATTAGGTGCAATATCATGGGGTCTCTTCTTTGTGGTAACATTTTTAAATTATTCCTCTGCATACCTGTCAGACATGAGGTGGATTTTGTCATAGGTCCAGTCTTTTCTCTAGCCTCACAATGGAAGTGTTTAGCCAAACCTTGGCAGGTATTAATTATTTCTGGTTTGTCAAGAGTATGTACCTCAACCATACCATCTGATTGCTCTCATGAGGTACTGGTCATGTCAGTAGGTGATTGCTTAGGAAGACCATGTGAGATGTGCATTAATTTGCTTTTCACCTGGTGCACATGTGGTGTTCCATCACATTTGAATATCCGTTGTAGTACCCTGGAGAACTTGTACTTTCTCAAAATCTCATGTAGGCCAACATCACGCTGAAACCTCGTCACTGAAGACTGCTTTCATCATGATATTTAATGAGCTCCAGTTCATCATACGTGAATGGGTTGCCAAGGGAGTAAGCTCTCCTGTAGCTTTAAAATGGCCCCTTCTTGGCATTTAACAGCACCTAATGAGTTTAAATGGTGCTTGGTCACTTCGGGGGAAGTCATCCCAGACATGCTTAATGTTTTGTTAGAAATTTGATGGCATTCTGGTGTTGTCAGGAAAAACTGGGAAAGAGCACTTGGATGCTGGGATTTATCCCATATGTTAGGGTCAGACTTTTTAAAACTTCTTTCAGTGAGGTACCAGGCAATCATGGCAGAATAGTTGGATAAATCTTAAGGAAAGAAGTATTTCATGAAGTCTTCCAGTGCTGCTAGGTGCAAATTCCAATTAGCAGTCCTGACAAATCAAATAAAGAGCAGCGAACACTCAGCTACCTTCATGTATCACCACACCATCCTGAAAGTTGGCTTTGTCACCTATTCAGCTGATCAAATTGCTTGATCTGTGATATTGCAGCTCTCCATCCCACACAATAGATCATTGAGAGCAGAATATACGCTGGGTGTGTGGGACTGGTCTCGCAAATCCTGTACCCTTTGGGAATCAACTTCAAACACATCCGTATGCTTTTCAAAGAAGACATCTGTCATGGAGTGTGGGGGAGTCCGCACCTGCACCCCTCTTCCTGGGATTCACTGGGAGTCTCAGCCAGCCAGTAGAACAGAAGGTTTATTAGAGATGCCAGGAACACAGTCCAAACAGAGCTTGTCAGTACAAACGGGACCCCTCAGTCGGGCCCTTCTGGGGGGCAGGGAGCTTAGACCCCAGCCTGGGGGCTCCCTGCATTCCACCCCACAGCTCCAAACGGGGGCAGGGAGCCCAGACCCTGTCTGCCCCTCTCCCCTCCTCCCCGGCCGGCTCCAAACTGAAACTGTCCAGCCCCGCCTCTCCCTTTGTCTCCTTCCCGGGCCAAGAGATCACCTGATCCCTTTGTTCCAACACCTTCAGCTCCCACCTTTGCAGAGGAGGGGCCCAGATCATCAGGAGACAGGGTGTCGGCCATTCTCTGTCATCACACTGGCCCTCTAGGGCTCTACGATTACACCCTTTATCCCACCACCTAGAGCATTGGGGAAACTGAGGCATAGAAACATTAAGAACAGTCCCATTCCATCACAACATCTAAGTGGTGTTTTTGAAGGATGACAAGCGTTTGGGTCTATTCATCCATAGTGCGTTGCTGCTTTTTCCCTGCAAGAATTTGGTTCATAGTACTGTCACTGTACAAAATCACCCAGATCTTAGGAATACCAGTGCAATCAGCAAAGGAGCCGATTGTACATATCACTGCAAAGAACAGGTGTATTTTGTCAGGACATAGAATCCACTGCCCACAGAAATCATCATGGAACATTATTAGCTGTTGAACAGGACTATAAAGGCCCATGTCTAGTGTCCCGACACATTTTGATTCAGTTCCTCAGATGTATATTTTATGTCTGTCAAATGGTTAAAATAATCACAAGATTCAAAAAAATCACAATTGCAGTTTAATCGTACCAATAAACAAAATAGAATAGCAATTTAAATTATAAATATTTTTTCTACATTTTCAGATATATTCAATTACAACACAGAATACAAGTGTACAGTGCATTCTTGGTGTAGCACTTAATGAGATTATGCAGTGTCGTTTGCATGGTCTCTCTTGGGTCAGCGCACCCACTTTACTTTCCATGCAATGTTCGTGCTATGAATGACTGCTTCATAGTTTCTCGTGCTAAAACTGAAACTGTTCTCACTAGATGCCTTTGGGCATCTGGCTTACTGCAGAACAAACAGGTGTACTTCTCGAAACGCATGCCACAGGACCCAGTATAAGTCGAGTCTTGCCCACAGCTGGCACTTGTACAGGCATTTTCAACTTTTTTCTGGTGCTTGATGCACTTCCTCTCCAACCTTGCCAAATTCAGTTTATCAATGCACTTCGTATTGCATGTAAGGTGCCACCAAGCATTGTGTTTAACCACGTCTTCCATGGTTGTATTCTCCAAAAGTTCAGCTTCCAGTTGGTACTCTTTGTCTCGCCACTGATACCTAAAAATAATCAAGACCAAAGCAAAAAGAGTTTTGTAATAAATTATCTAATGTATTTTACGTAATTATGTGCATACTGTTTGCAGATGGATTCCAGTAATTTCTGGCTGGATGTTGATGTCGTAACCAGTGCCTCATAAGTCTCTTGGCATACCTCTGAACCATTTCCCCCCCGCCCCCCCGATATCAAATCAACTTTAAGCACACTTTCCATTTATCAGAATCTGTAACATTAACAAAATTAATCAAGTATCCTGTTCTGAGCATTAACTGATAATACATTAGTCTGTCAAGGGCCGCAATTTAACTTTGTGAGCGCTGCATGTTTGACATGCCTGTATTTAATGTACATTTTTAAAGTTTGTTTTTAAACATTTCCTCTTGTATACCACTACATCATTGTTCTGGATTTGTTATGTTTGGTACTATTGTGTTCACGAGACAAAGTGCTTTTGAATGACGCCCAACCCAACCCATTTTTGACACCATTATATTATCAACATTTCCACCAACTGGAGGATATGAAGTTGGGAGCCGGGGAACAGTGAATCCCCCCCCCCAGCAATGCTGCAGAGGGTGATGCCATTGAAATTTATGAATCTGTAGATTTTCGGTAATCAAATTTCATCTTCCTTACCTTTCTATCACTAACTTGTCCACGGAATTACACATTCACAGACTGTTATGTAGGAAAAATGGTGTTCAAATTATCTATTAATTTGAACACGAGTCTATATTATGTAAACCAATGGTCATTTTTCTTTAGAGACAGTTTCTCTTATCTCCAGTAACCATCAATCCTATTCTAGAATTTGACAATCATCTACCTTGTTGCTATCAGTAAAGTGACTGGTCAATTCAATTTTTAGTCTGAAGTAAATACAGACAGCTGATGATAATCTCAAAAGAAATTCAGAAGGATTTTTATTCAGTGAAGTACTAGAAAGATCCTCTTCATGTAACAATAAAGTCATATCTACCTTTATTTTCTAAAAGTAAGACATAAATTGCTAAGTAGTTTGACTTGACTAGCAAGCAGACATCAAATTGCTTAAAACATTTAGGTTCCATCTTGCTCCCACTTGCTACTGGGATGTCATAGCAGCGCTGTTCCCATTAACTTCCTTAAGGTTCACTCTTACGAAAATCAAACTACAAAGAAAAGGCATGAAATATGCTGAGTCCAAAAAACTGTGGTGTCCGCCATCATAGAGTATGTGTAAATACAGTGCTTTAGAAATGTAGTCCTTAGGTAGACAGATCCCTTCATGCTCACCCAAGTATAGGGTACAGACAATGTGGCACCTGAGAAGGAGATGGGAGCCAAAACCATTAAAAGAAAGGGTGGTCATTTGAGCTCCCTAGCAAAAGGGTGGGGGAAGACAAAGCACTTTGATCCTCTCCTGTGCTTGAAGAATGTACAGCAAAACTTGACAGTGACGTGCAAAGAACTTCTATAAAGCCATCAAGAAACTCAATACAAATAAACTCTTTTGGTGTAGGGTCACCAAAATTTTGAATTTAGATGTATTTTGGTAACTGTAAGGCAGTACCTTGGGTCTGAATCCTCTTCTGCTCGAAAACTATATGATGTTATATTGACTTAAATCTGATTTTTTGTAAATCTATATTAAGAATTAAGAACACTTTAACTTTTTACTTAATATTAACAATACAGTAACTCCTCACTTAATGTCCTCCCACTTAACGTTGTTTCAAAGTTACGTCGCTGCTCAATTAGGGAACATGCTCGTTTAAAGCTGTGCAATGCTCCCTTATAATGTTGTTTGGCTGCCTGTTCTGTCCACTGCTTGTAAGATTCTGTGGAAGAGCAGTGACTTTACAAGCGAGAATTGCACAAGTTCCTCTTCTCCGCCTCCTCCCCCTCCCTCCTAGCATTTCCCCTAGCACTTAGGACTTTCTGTGCGGGGTGGGGGAGGAGCAGGGATGCGGCGTGCTCTGGAGAGGAGGTGGAGTGGGGGTGGGAAGAGGTGGGCCTGGAGTGGAGCGGGGATAGGAAGAGGCAGGCCTGGAGCATCCCCCATCAAAGTCGGCGCCTGTTTTTCTCCAGGGAAGCTGCCGCTGCTGCTGCGAAGCTGCTTCCTAGCATCCTTGCCTGCGGCAGACTGTGCCTGTGTAGGGTAAGCCAGGGGCACTTCCCAACCACAGTATAGTACAGTATATAATGCCTTTTGTCTGCCCCAAAACAATTTCCTTGGAACTTAACCCCCTGCATTTACATTAAATCTCATGGGAAAATTGGATTAGTTTAACATCGTTTCACTTAAAGTTGCATTAACATAACTACAATGTTAAGTGAGGAGTTACTGTACTTGCAAAAGGCCAGAGAATTAACTTGTCTTAACAATTATTTTTTAAACTTTTTTATTTTTATTTTGCAGCTAACAGAAAATCTTCAATTGGTGTAAAAAAGAACAGCAAGAGTAGAGCATTAACAAGACAGTCTATGTCAAGAATTCCAGCTTCATCAAATTCTACCTCATCTAAACTAACTCATATAAATAATTCCAGGGTACCAAAGAGACTGAAAAAGCCTGCAAAGCCTTTACTTTCAAAGATAAAGTTGAGAAATCAGTGCAAAAGGCTAGAGCAAAAGAATGCCTCTAGAAAGCTTGAAATGGGAAATTTAGTTCTCAAAGAGCCTAAAGTAGTTCTATATAAAAATTTACCTATTAAAAAGGATAAAGAAATAGAGGGACCAGCTAAAGTTGCAGTCTCTAGTGGATGCTTAACAAGACATGCAGCAAGAGAATATAAACTGAATTCTGTGAAAGGTGCTCATGAGCATGGTGAAATATTACCCTGCACATACATAACCAGGAGGTCAATGAGAACAAGGATGAATTTGAAGGAGACCTCTGACATAAAGCTTGAACCAAATATGTTGGATACCTATAGAAACAACTTGACGGGAACTCGATCTGATATCTTACAGCAGCAGTCTCATGTGATACATGAAAATGAACTGATTCATGGAACATCACATAAAGGGGAGGTTAGATACCAGAAGAATGATATGGGCATGTCCAGAAAGAAATCACGACAAGGAAAACTTGTGAAATCATCTGCAAATATAGAAGAAACTGATCCTACACATAATCCACCTGGCAAAGATGAAGTGCCAAATTTGATTAGTTCTCATTTGGAACATGGAGAGAGGAGTAATGTAGTGGATACAGCCTTTGGGTATAAGGACGGTATTCCTATGTCTGGTGGCTGCTCCATTGTTACATCTGACAATTTCAAAGCAAAGGACAGCTTTAGAACTGCTAAAAGTAAAAAGAAAAGACGAATCACAAGGTATGATGCGCAGTTAATCCTTGAAAATAGTTCTGGGATTCCCAAACTGACCCTGCGTAGGCGTCATGATAGCAGCAGCAAGGCAAACGACCAAGAAAATGATGGAATAAATTCTTCAAAAATAAGCATCAAATTAAGTAAAGACCATGAAAAAGACAATAACTTGTATGTAGCAAAGCTAAATAATGGATTTAACTCAGGATCAGGCAACAGTTCAACAAAATTAAAGATACAACTAAAACGAGAGGAAGAAAACAGAGGGACATACTCTGAGGACCTTCATGAAAATGGCATGTGTTGTAGTGATACTCTCTCTCTCTTGGAGTCAAGAATGGAAGTGGATGATTACAGTCAGTATGAGGAGGAAACTGCAGATGAATCTTCATCGGAAGAGGAAGAGGAGGAGGAGGAGGACTATGATGATGAATTTGAAGATGATTTTATTCCTCTTCCTCCAGCTAAGCGATTAAGGCTTATAGTTGGCAAGGATTCAATAGACATTGATATTTCTTCTAGAAGAAGAGAAGATCAGTCTTTGAGGCTCAATGCATAAGCTTATAGGTCTTAAACTGACCAGGATGTCCATTTTTAAACAAAACAAAACAAAAATTCCATTCAATTATTCCTCAACTGAAGAACTTTCTGAAAATTTTAGTAACAGCACTTCTTTATTGTTTATTCACTTATCAACATAATATTGTAGAAAGTGTACAGCATACTGACTCTTCTTAAGTCTGATTTGTGCAGATTTTTATTGTACTTTTTAATAGCCTCCTTATGTGCAATTCTGAGTTAGAGTAAGGGGTAATGCTCTGTTGTAAAATAAAGGCTCAAGTAAAATTATAAAATGACATCAAAACTTTCCATGCAGGACAATGAGAACACAATAATGTGGCTACACAATTATTTTTAACCTATAAGAGCATTAGTTTGCTCTTACAATATCTGACTAAACAATAATTTAAAAAAAATCATAGTAGCAGCATATTAAAGTTTTCTAGTATATGTTAATATCACCAGCAATGATCTACGGCTTTTCAATTTATTTGCTAGATGTTTTTCCCCCTTGAAGTTTGTCAGTTTTAACACTGTATGCTGTCCCAGACGTACTGTTTGTGGCCTTTGTTCTAGTAGCAAACCGTTGGTTCGAAGTCAAATTGATTTCTTTAAAAAAAAGAAAAAAAAGAAATAAAAAGGTGTTGACAGTTTGCTGACTTTTTAGTACATTATATGTACAAGGGTAGCAGTATGCAGAATAAAAGTTTGGATATGGTGTATTTATTGCTTGTTATGTAAATTAAACACCTTGTATTTAACACTTTTCAATACTTTTAGATAAAAATTGTTCTTTGCAAGAATGATTGGTGCTTATTTTTTCAAGAATTTGCTGTGAAACAATGTGATTACAACAGGCAACATTTATCCAATGAACTGCAGCTATCCTAAATTGGTTCTTCATAGTTTTCTGTTGCACTTGTAAAATGCTACAAGGAATTTAAAGAAATCTATTCACTTTAACTTATGATAGTTTTATGAAATTAAAAAACCTAAGTCACAGCTTTTGTTCTGTGGTAACCTATACAAATGTTTGTCTTTTTGAAATCCAGTGTAAAGGACTGAAAAAATATGTATATGTTGTAAATACTTGTGTGTTGTGAGAAATTTTGTCATAAGAAATTGAGATAACTTACCAGAAGGGTTTTTAAGTTTAGAATTACATTCATGCCAATAAAATAGGAAATTATAAACCTAGTTTTAAACTCTGCATCAGTGGGAATTCTTTGCTTTTATTTAGTTTATATTTTAAGATTTCAGTCTGGATATGTTATAACAGTTAAAAAAAAATCAGTGAAGAGTTTCAGGGTTTGGTTTTTTATATAAGGCCATTAGGAAGAGGAACCAGCCCATGAGGGGTTGGTGCGGGGAGGAGGGAGAGGGAATGGAAATTGTATATAAATTTTAACAGATGAACTATTTATTTTAGCACATAGATTTTTTATTTTTTTTTTTTTTAATGTCTTCAATTTGAGTTAGGTGGTAGATTTTTGTATGTTGTGTCATACAAGTTGTTTTACTAAACAGTGGATGAAAATTCTGACAAATGTGCTTTGTTAGGGTGCTTTAGTTTCTGGAGATGTGGGGAAATCCGAATAGGTAAATACATGTTTAGTGGATCAACTTAATCCATATAATCGAAACATTGAAGATGCATGGAATGTTCCTGTTAAACACACATTCTAGTGTCAGCACAGAAAAGCCAGCTGGAGTGACAAGGTGGTTGCAGATCACAATTTTAGGGGCATTAGCAGGGGTGGGTGAGTAAATTTGCACAGTAGATGATCGTGGTTTTAGCTAGCTTCCAGGCTTCAGAAAAACGAAATCTTTTCAAATTAACTCTTCAAAATAGTTTGGAGTCGTAATTTATTTTCAGTAGATTGCCAATGAAACAGTAGAATATCAGTTTCTTCTTTTGTTTCCCCTCTTCCATTCGCAAAGGAGAGTGAGACATTGGCCCAGATTAACGTTTAGCCCGTCATGAGTATTTGCTGCATACTCTCTCCTCCTTGCCATGTTTTAGAATTTAAACTCTCCAAGAGATAAATGATCAGGCAGTGTGTTAAGTGGAACAGATAATAGGATCACAGAAGTGGATATGTCTCATGTAGTGCCCAGCCTCTGGTAGCTAAAACATTGGATTCCTGGTTCCTGAGACTGCTTAGTAATCTCTGTGGTAAGTACTGTACTGACTAATGGGTCAGCTACGATAAACTATTTTGCATTCAAGTTTCAACGTTCTATGAGAATAAGATTATTGTATCATTATGGTAAGGTTATTGTAAAAATGGGATTACTAAGGGTTTGTCTACACCAGAAAGTTTTACTGGCAAAAGTTTTGTTGGCATACAGCTACCAGTATAGTTACTTTGGCACAGTGTGGTGATGCTTGGCTGCCTTTGCTGGTGCATTGTGTCATCGTACAGCGTCAGGTTGTATAGGCAAAAGACATGCAGCACTGTGGGTAGTCTTCCCAGTGTCCCCTGCACTGCTATCCAGCACATTTCCACATTTTTCCACAAGGTAGGGTATTGTGGGACATCAGCACTCTCCTCAGGAATTGTGAAGTTTGGGATCAAATTTCCACACTCCTTTCTGTCCCATGCTATGATCTGCCTCTTCTTTTGGTCCCCCCCCCCCCTTTTTTTTTTTTTAAATTCCTGTAGTGCCCTCTGGTCCATCTCATAATTTACCTTTTTGTGCTGGTTTTCAATCTCTCCGCCACTTCACCGTCAGAAGCATGGATGCCGAACAGATCGGCAGAGTTCTGTTGCCTGTTTTAGAGGCAGGGTAATTGATTGATTGTTTCCTTTTTATGGAACCATAGCAATGCCACAGCAGCCAACCATGCATCAGGGAAACTGAATAGTGAGGAGTAGGTAGACATAACGAATGAATGACAGTGGAGATAACAGATGGAAATCACGGGAAGCTTTCAAACAAATACTGTTGGCTGATGGGCAGTCAGTTTGGTGTGGGGAAAATCTATCATCCAAGTGTGCCAGGCCATTCAGCATGTCCTGCTGCACAGGATTGTGACTCTGGCAAGGTGAAGGAAATAGATGGATTCAATTAAATGGATGATCCTTCCCCCGCCCCCCCACCTTGCCTCCATGTACGTAAAGAGAAAAGGGATGCTTTCCCATAGTTATGCAAGCATTGGTGGATCACCCTGGATTTCTTACTGACATGAACATTGGATGGTCAGGAAAGGTGCATGGTGCTCACATCTTTTGGAAAAGCTGCAAGCAGGGACACAGGGTTGTGATTATCAGGGACCCAGCCTACCCTTCCATGGCTCATGAAGCCATACATCAGGAACCTAGACTGCAACAATAAAAGATTTAACTATCTCCTGAGAAGGTGCAGGATGGCCATGGAGTATGCCAGTGGCGTACCAAAGGGCTGGTGGATACCAGTCTCAGGGATATTCTTACTGTCATTGCTACATGTTGCATTTTACATAATATCTGCGAGGCCAGAAGGGAAATGCCTCCAGTAGGTGGAGGTGAACAGGCTGCTTGTTGATTTCATGCAGCATGACACAAAGCCAGCTCCTTAATTGCACATATAGTAGTTAGCTGGTTTATGATTTGTTCATGAATGAAGGGGGCTGCTGATTTGCGGGGCTAAATCTCTGTATTGTAAGACACAGGAGAGCATGGTTTTCACAAAATTAAACTTTATTATACAATAATAACTGCTCAGTAATAACTACTGATCTCTCTGGGCTGCGTCACAAGTCAGTGTAGGTGTATTCAGAACAGTTCTCCTTATTGTCCACTGGGGTATAGTGGAAGGGATGCTGCTGCCAAGAATGCTGGTGCCCTAAAGAAGCTGATGGGGGTGGTGCATGGCCTTACTCCCTGGAAGAAGGAATTGTTGTCCAGGCTATGGAGTGGCTGCTGGGATGTAGTCCTTTTGATGATCTGCTCCATAATGTTTTGGAGCATCTTTGTTGTGGGCGGAGGTGCGTGATGTTTGGTATACCTCTTGGTCCTTCTGTGTTTCCTCCAGCATATTGTCCCTCCATTCCCGGAACTGGAAGTCTTGAAGCAGTTCTGCAAATATGTCTTCTGCACTGTTCCCTCTAAGCTGTGCACATGTGTGCGTGCACACAGATCCTAAACCCCGCGCACACGGCGAAACACTGCACGCACAAACATTTGCACATAAGCACAACAATTTACGCAGAATAAATTTTTTTGCACACACGGCCTGTCAAAAACTAGAGGGAACATTGGTCTTCTGTTCACTTTTTTCTTCCTTACCATAGTGAGCCTCGCAGGTGTAGAAGGGATGGCGCTCATGGATACCCCAGCTGAAGTCACTGATAAATAATGATAAACTCATAAACATTGTTAGATTTAAGGGCTTAGCAGACATCAAAAGATGAATAATACAACTCTGTAAAACTTTGCCCTTTATAGATTCCCCTAAAAAATATGGACAGACTCTCAATTGCTATCACGTCATACCATGGGGCGTATATGGGAGCACTTCTCAAACCCTCTATGATGGTTTGGGAAGCCTGGGTAACACTAGGGATCGTGTAGTAGACTGCTAAATTTATTACAGGCAGTGATGAATCTTGGCAGATAAATTGTTCATGAAGGAACTGAAGGCATAGAGAAGGCAGCTGTTGAAAGGGCTCATTGTTGCCCAGGGCCATATGCTGTCAGCCACTTCAAAACAGTGCTCCCCCAAAGCTCTTTGCAGAGTGGAATGGGAAGGTATCCTGACATGGAGAGAGAAACCAGGCTGATCTGCTTAGAAACGTCCAGGCAAAGATCAAACACTACTTGCTTGAAAAGTGCAGAGAAATTATCCCAGAAAGCTGTTCAGGCCAAGATAAACCAGCCCCTCCATAAGCAATGGAAGGTTGTGATTACCAGATAGTGTCATGAGCCTATCAAGCCAAGCTCCTACTTAGCTATCCGCATAGTTTCTCTCTCCTGAATCTAAATGCAGCATGCAAGTGATGTGTTTTGGACTTGAAAAAAGTACTGTGTGTAGCTCGAACACCTGCAGCCAACATGTTTGCAATGCATTTTCTACAAAATTGTAGTCTGAATGCCCAATCACAGGTTTGCTTGCATGTACTCTTCTATTTTCAATGTCATTTTGTTAGGGAGACAATGCCCACCTGATATGTACTTTGAATGCTCAGGTATTGGTTTGAGAGACAAGGTGGGTGAGGTAATATCTTTGGACTGACTTCTGTTGGTGAGAGAAACAAGCTTTTGAGCTACACAGAGCTCTTTATTTCTCTCACCAACAGAAGTGAGAGAAAATATCCAAAGATATGACCTCACCCACCTTGTCTCTCTCTAACTGACATCCACCTGGGATTGACATGGCTACAGCAACACTGCCTACAGGGATTGGTTTGTGTGTAGCTTACAATCACTGGAAGCATTTCTCCCCCCACCCCACGTTTGTAATGCGTTGAATTTTATTTGGTTACATTGCCTGCAAAAGTATGTGCTTTGGAGGCATCCCAACTAGCTGCAAAAACAAGTATTTATAAATGTTTTTTGGCTCCTTTTATCCTGTTTTCTTTATCTGTTTAGCCTACTAGTGCCAGTGGAGGCTCTAAAAATACATTGGCTACTTTAATTGTTGTTTGCAGTGATGGTGTAGGTGTGTTGGTCCTAGGACATGACAAACACAAGCTGGGTGAAGTAATATATTTTATTGACCAACTTCTTTTTGGTGAGAGAGACCAGCATTCCAGATCTATAGAGCTCTTCTTCAGGTCTGGTAATCGGTGTCTCTCAGCTAAATTCAAGGTTGAACAGATTAAGTATGAGGAGTTAACATGTTGCAAGAAACTATTCAAAATGAAGTGGGCAAAGGACAAAGGAGAGTTGGGGGGTTACAGATTGTAATGAAACATAAAACCAGGGCCTCTGGTGAGGCCATGCTTTTTGGTGTCTAGCAGAGTTATAAATATAAGTTCCTAAGCTTGTTTTTTTTATGGTGTTGTGCAGGTTTCATTTGAGGGTGAGGAGTGATCGTTTTATGATGTGTTTGCCTACGGGTGATGGGGTGAAGAGGCTAAAATGACATTTTTCTGCGTTGGCAGCAAGGAGATTATAGGACCCCGGTTACTTAGCAGATACATATTTGCATATCCCTAACTGACCTTTCCACAGAAAACTTCTAGCTTTGTTAGATGGAAACTGTGCTAGTCCTGGACCCTGCCCTTCAGCTTATTCTCCATCTTCTGGCTTTTTACAAAAGTATTTTGAAGTAACAGAAGCAACCCCGAAGAGAAAAGAGGACTATAGCTTTTTTTCCCCCCTTCGATGACAACCTGCTAACGGCCGGTTGGAGTGTTTCCAGCAATGGTAAAGTAGCTGAAATTAGACGGATTAGTAATAAATTGAATGTAGGCTCATTGCAACCCAGGCTAGCTCTCACCTACTGGAGACCATAGCGACCACAACGACCACAATGAGGAAAGCTATAGTAGTTGAGGAGTGACTTAACAAGATCAGGTATAGATCTGGGGTTTCAAACTCCCGGCCCGTGGCCCATCTGCAGCCGGAGAAGCTCGCCACTGCAGCCCGCGGAGGAGAGACGCTGCCGGCAATGTCCACTGTAGGCTCCGCTCCTGTAGCTCCCATTGGCTGGGAGAGAGGAACAGAGATATCATCATTAGTTGCCGGGCAGAGTCAGCCATGGAGGCAGCATCACTTTTTTTCCCGCAATGAATATAAACAAGTCAAAATACCGAACACAACTATCTGATGCTCACCTTGCTGTGATCCTGAAGGTTTCAACTGCTCAGTCACGGAGGCCAAACATCAACAAACTGACAGAACTGAAGCATTTCCAGGTGTCTGGCAAACACTAAAAACTCTGGCAGGCGAAGAACTGTATAAAGTTGTATGACAGCGTTATTATGTCTAAGAAATTCAAAATAAAAAATACAATATAAACGTTTCCTTTTCTGAGCACCATCTTCAGTGCCATTCTTGGCCCGCTGGGAGGATTTGAGGACTAGCACTGGCCCTAAGGCAAATTGAGTTTGAGACTCCTGGTATAGACAGACCAGTGACCCCTCAAGTTGCTCAGCTTATGCTGGCCTGTGCCTACTTCTGCACCGTTTGGGAAAGGAATTGCAATCTCTTTTAGCTTAGACTGTTTTACCACACCATTATCACACTCCTGCTTCTGCCTCCCTTAAGGTTAGAAGTCAGTTTCCTTCTACCATGTGCCAAACAGTGATTTCCTCACACAGAATTTAATATTCACACGTGGCCAGTTCCATTGACCTTAAATAAAGCAGTTGATTTGGCATAGGTGGTTTTATTGAGTAACCAGTTTCTAAACCATTTTAGTCTCTCTAGGTTAAAACCAGCACCTTTTATTCGATCTGGCGCTAACAGCCAGTTAGTGCAGATCACTGAGAACATGACGTGGACCATGCTCTGTTTGATGAGCCAATTAGTGATGGTGGGGGAAAAAATCACTCTAGGTAAATTTTAAGTCTTTTGTTCTCTCCAATAATGCTGGCTTTTTCCTTCCTTTTACTCAACAAAACTCAGCTGTGTGTACCCATTAAAAAGAGTGTAATTTTGCTAATGTTGGGAATTTAAATTACTAACTGAATCGGTTACATATATCTATGAAGAATACTTTCATTGTGCACAACTTCCTCTGACAGAGCTCAATGCAGAAATAGACTCTATGGAAACTTTATGTTCCTGTGAAACTTACAACCTCCACAGGCGGGAGCTTCTCTCTGCAATGCTTATCAACATTGCAAAAACAAATGATGCATATCCAAATGAAGCCAATAAACCCAGCAGAGCTTGAAAACTGCAATCCCAATAGCTTTTGGTTCAAGGAGTGAACAAGCTCCAGTCTTGTAAGTTTGTCAGGCCAAATAATTCTGGATTTTTCCTTAGGGGGGCCAAAAATTTAAAATACAAAAGTTACTTTACTGTAATTAGGTTTTTTAAATGTAAATGCTTGAGTACTAATAGGAGTGACAATAAAAAATGTACAATAGTCAATAGACATGACTCCACTCACAGCAGAAAATGCTAGTCACTCCTGTGTAATGAATAACCACTTGGGCTATTTCTTCTGCTCTGACACAGTTACAAGCTATGGTGTCTTATCCCAGGGGATCCTCTCTTTTAACAACTCTCCTGGGATTCATTTGTCTTTGTAAATATCTAGCCTGCACCTAGTCCAGACAATAAATATAGGCTGTCTTCACAAATGTCCATTGTTCTCATGTTGGTTGGTCAGCTCTCAGACTTCCTCTTGTCAGACGATAAATTTCACTCCAACAGATTTGGAACATAATATCCTACATGTTTCATAACTCCAAATCAGCTAGTTCTTAGCTGTCAGCAGAGCATACACAACCTCCTTCAGTAAAATGTTGGAAAAGATGGTTGGACATGAGATAATTGTGCCTGGGCATGTCTGTGTAAGTCAGGACTTTCTTAAAACCTTTAACTGAAAACCCCAGAGATGCATTTCTCCACAGTATGAACTGACCAAAGTAATTTCCTGAGAAGTGCAAATGTGATTGACTTACTCAAGATCTTGATCACTTCAGTGGCTACACATGACAAAAATAAAAAAACACCCATTCATTATGAACTTAAAACAATGAAAAGGTAATAGCTGCTAGCAAATGAAATAGAACAATTAAAGACACGAGAACTGGGATACCAAAAAAACACTCTGCCATTATAGTTTGGAATGATTCCAAAAGAGGGACTTCCATGTAATATATCAATCATTTTATAGGGAAAAAATAAATGTTTGAAAGATTATTTCTTCTGAGGAAGGATAGTGAAATAAGATTTTGTTTTAAAGACTTTTTAATATTTTATGTTCAAATAATTAAGAAGCAATTACATACCTTAGGAACAGTGGTTACTAAGGTGCACCTGCATTTGCAGGGGCTGTGGTGGAAGGAGAGATGTATAGGTGTGCTTGTGCTGCTTAGGGGTTGAGTGAGTTTGCAACAACTCCCAACTACCACAGGGGAAACTTTGGTGGGTTTATTATTACAGAGGATAAAATAAAAATGGATTCCATTGCCCCCAAGACGCCCCTCAAAGGTGTGGTAAAAATAAAAATATCAAGGGCAAAGGGTTGTCTCCCTGAACCCTCTAGAATGGTACAGTATGAACAGATTGTTATGGTGGCAGGAGTTTATTGCACAGAATACTGATGGGGTCCTGGTACTCTGGGCTTTCCTACCTCCAGAGCTTACGGCACTGACTTCTCCTCTTCCCTGATTCCTGGCTGTAGGTAAAGAGTGGGGGTATAGGGTCCTGGTGCTTTGGTCTAAATTTGCTTTCTTATTTTAGCCCGATAGCAGTAAAATAAGCTTTCTGTCTACTGGGAGGCAGAGCCAGGTTGACCATGCCTGCAGCTAGTCTTGACAGATCTTATCATCCCCCTCCTACTTAGAACCACCCTCTCCATCAAGCTTGGAAACAGCAGACAACAGAAAATGCTGATCTGGAGAATTTCTTATTTAGAGCCCAGAGGGAAGGTAGGCAGGGAGCATGTGACTCTTTCAGACCTTCTGAAGTGGGGGTACTTTAGAAAGAAGAGGGAGAAAGAAGGGTAGGGAGAGTATGAGCTTTTTGATGGGGCGGAGGGAGGAGATGGGGCAGGGGAAAGATTTGTCTTAGGTCAACGAGGACATGTATATTTGTCCTAAGAGTCCACTTGGACCATCAACAGAGGTCTTGAATGCTGGCTCAAACTACCCACTATACTGCCCTCAGGGCACTGTGTGTTACTGCCTTGTTTAACTGAAACCCTGCTGTGGTCCGATATTACCGTACTGTAGTTATAACTGGGGTAAATTTAGCTGTTGCTAGAGAGAATCAAAATGGATCTCACCCTACACCATGGACAGTGAACACCGAGGGAGCTGTGGGAGAGGATTTTGTGGTTTAGAATGAGTGGATGTGCAGTGCCACCAGTTACTTCAGAAATTCTGGATACAAGCTGGGAGTTTGCCCATGCGAACGCAGATATTACAATATCGCTCAACAGAGGCCCCTTTCCAAGTTCATCAGCTATTCCCAGCAGGCCGCGTTATACAGCAAGTTGTCACTAAATCCTGCTTATCTTTGTAAGGGCCACCTAGAGAAATTGTATCCGCGGAACATGACAGCTTGTAAGTACCCTGGTCTAAACAGCGACAATGGAAAATGTCAGCAGCTTTGGGATATTAGAGATGTGCTGATTTAACAACACTTCTAAGGTATTAAATCATAAAATGTACAGAAATGTTAGTGATCTCTATATCTGAGGCATGCAGACATAATTGCTCTCTCATCAATTGCTTGTTCTTCCTTTGAGCTGAAATGTATTTTGTTTTTAAAAGTTTATGGTTCTGGAAATCCATAACAAGAGATGTGTAGACCAAAAAATTCCTTCCATTAGAATACACAGTAAATCAAGTGCTGTTCTTTGTTGTAATAAATATTCTCTTTAATCCATTCAAGTAAAAAAAAGGATTTTAATATCAAGTTTATTCCTTTTGATTACCTGAATTCTGGCCTAACACCACAGTATCCGTGAATAGGGTCAGATGACCTGTATTTATATTACCTAGGGCAGTGATCCCGTCAGATTTTATAAGCAAAGTCAGGTCAGTCTTGTTTCCATACTTGGATGGGAACCTGTGGAACTCCTTGCTAGAGGATGTTGTGAAAGCCAAGACTATAACAAGGTTCAAAAAAGAACTAGATAAGTTCATGGAGGATAGGTCCATCGATGGCTATTAGCCAGAATGGGCAGGGAGGGTGTCCCAATCTTCTGTTTTGCCAGAAGCTGGGAATGGGTGACAGGGGATGGATCACTTGATGATTACCTGTTCTGTTCATTTCCTCTAAAGCACCTGGCATTGGCCACTGTCAGAAGAAAGGATACTGGGCTAGATGGACCTTTGGTCTGACCCAGTATGGCCATTCTTATGTGCTTATGGGAGACCTCCAAGAAATACTTTGGTGCTGCAAAAAGTAGTGATGGTGATGACTATAGGTGCATTTGTTCTCTCTGATCAATCCTGAATCCATGCCCCAGCCTTGTGTTAGGGGGGACAGTGCTGCTGAAAGTGCCATCTTTTGGATTAGATTTAACCAAAGTCCTGACCTTCGTGAGCTCAGTGGCTCATGGCATGAAATGCTAGGACTGACTGACTCAGGACATGTATCTTCATGTATTGATGTGAGAAAACATTTGTGATCTTGTTACTGACCTCTCCGGCTTGCTGAGCTGATTTCCAGGCATGGGCCTCTGAGCTCGCATCAATTAGGGCCTCTAGCTTACTGGTCTGAAACCAAAGGCACCAGTCTTTGAAGTTACTTGTCCAGAGTGTAGAACATGCCCGCTTACCCTCCTCCAGGGCCTGACCTCTCCAGTTTGAGGTCCAGGCTCTGTATGTGTACGTGCATTCATGCTACAGGACCTTGCCCACTGAAGGCTGGTGATAGTAGAAATTAGGGAGGGCTGATAAGAACTCGTACGCTCCTGGTTTGTAGGTATGTACAGTAACTCCTCACCATCATTCCGGTTAACGTTGTTACGTCGCTGATCAATTAGGGAACATGCTTGTTTAAAGTTGTCCTTATAACGTTTGGCGGCCGCCTGCTTTGTCCCACTGCTTGCAGGAAGAGCAGCCGTTGGAGCTAGTGGTGGGGGCTCAGAACCAGGGTGGGCTGGCAGCTCCCCTAAGTTCCTTGTGTGGCAGCCACCCAGCAGGCTACCAATTGCCGGGCAGTTCAGGTGTCCCTCCCCCCACTACCATGTGCTGCTCCTGACCTCTGCCTTGGAGCTGCTCCCCGAGACTCCGGCTTACTATGCAGAGGGTGGGAAGAGGGGTGCTGATGTCAGGGTGTCCCCCTCCCCCCACTCCTGTACCCCATCTCCACAGAGTGGGGGGGGGGAACACGACAGGGACTGAGGGAGTTTGCTGGCAGCAGCTGCTGTTTCAACTTGCTGATGTACTTTAAAAGGCAGTGTACTTAGAGTGGGGTCAGCATACTTAAAGGGGCAATGCATCTCTCTCTCTCTCTCTCTGTCTCTCACACACACATGCACCCCCCGACACTTTGGAAAGTGGAGGGAGTGGTGCGCTCCAGTGGGATAGCATGGGTTTGTCATCAAGTTCAGTTTCCACAGGGAATGTTTGCAGCCACTGCTATGCGTCTATTGTGTGTCCTCCCTCCATTCCTGCTGCCTTGTAGAGTGTGAGGTTAACCATAACAACAATGCATTAACCCTTGAGGGCTCAGCCGAGTGCTAGTTCATCATTTAGCAGTAAGGCATTCCCTGGGAAATATCCCACCCTCTGACTTCACCACCTCAACCAAGCTTCACAATCATGATTGCTGTGTACAGTATTAAATTGTTTGTTTAAAACTTATTTTGTGTGTGTGTGTGTGTGATGTCTTTTTTCCAGTGAAAAAAATTCCCTGGAACCTAACTTCCCACCCCCTATTTACATTAATTCTTATGAGGAAATTGGATTTGCTTAACATAGTTTCTCTTAACATTGTAGTTATGTTCCTGAAAAATGCTACTTCAAGTGAGGAGTTACTGTACTTATACAACCCCCATCTTCATTTAATGATTTGTAACTAGACACTGTACACACATGGGCTCTGCAGCTAATCAGATATGCTGCCTGGGGAATCTAACTCAAAATTTGTGGCTTTTAAAAGGCTACTGCCATTTGATCATAACAAGACTCTCCAAACCAGGGGTATAGTTTTGGGGGTATGGGTGGCTGCTGCATACCCCAATCATAAGTTTGATCCTACAGCACTGACTGTGTTGACACAGAGCAATCCTCCAATCAGAGGGGGGGAAATTAACCATCTTGTACAGTTCAGAATTTGGTGTATCTCAGTGTTTGTTGTAGGCTGTATAATCACTCTCCTCCAGATTACAAGGATGGCTTTCTTTTTTGTTTGTGTCCTGCTGCTTTCCATGTAGGAGGTTTCAGTTGACACAAACTTTCCAGTCAAGGGAACAACAATGAAGATTTTTGGTGTTATCAAGGATCTTTACAAAGAAAGGAAATTATATGATTCAGAACTTTGTGAAGAGAAAGTTCCCATCTGGCATTCCGGCTCCTTGCCCCTTTTTAACCTGCAGCCCTGGATCAGCTCTCTCTCGCGTGCGCTCTCTCCATTGCTGAATTCCTTGTCTGACCACCACCATCTCCTTCAACATTGTTCACCTGTGCACCGGTGCCGGAAGTTTTTTCCCTCAGTGGAATCCATAGGGGAGTGGTGCCCATATGGCGCGGTATAAAGGGCGCTGCCGGCTCCCCCCACCCTCAGGTCCTTCTTACCACCAGTGACGGTGCTGGAACATTCCTTTCCTTTGGCAAACCTTTCCTTCTACAGATCTGTTCGTTGCGAACTTTCTGCTGTAAATAGTTATATCAGTTAGTATATGTTCCCTAATGTGGTGTGTTAGTTGTAGTGTCCCAGAAGGGACTTAGCCTCAGGATGGGGTATGCCCCACTCCCCGGGGTTTAAGACCTGCAACCGGTGTAAAAAGCCTATGCTGGTCAATGAACCCCACGCCAGTTGTTTAAGGTGCTTAGGGGAGCCTCATATCACCGACAGGTGTCGCATCTATAAGAACTTTAAGCCTCGCACTAAGAGCGGGACATTCGATTTAAAGCGCTACTTCTGGAATCAGCGCTGGCACCGGAGCAGCTGCGATCGGACTCCATGCACCGCACCGGGGCTTTGTTGTGGAGCGCCCCACCGGTACCGTCATGGGACAGGCGAAAATCCACCTCCCCGGCACTGGCCAGTAAGGAAGACTGGAAGAGGTCGGTCTCCTGTTCACAAGGGCAAGGAGAGGGCGGGAGGCGAGCCTAGACCCACGAAGGGTGGCTCATCACCCCCAAGTGGGAGTCAGGCCCCAGCTCTGGTTGAGCGGGTTAGCCCATCCTGGGATGCACCCGCCACCCCGGACAGCGACATGGGAGTCCAGCACTTGGAGATACCGTCAATCCCGGAGGCCCTGCAGGCGGTGCAGGATATCTTGTCTCTCCCGGTGCCGCCCACATTGGTGATGTCAGCTCCCAAATCAAGGGGTAAGCCTGCCCTTGTACCACCCCCTCGGTCCCCATCGGTGCAGCTCCGCTCACCACCTCAAGGAGTGTCCCGCCAGCGCTTGCCCGCTCAGAGCCACCGCGCCTTGGATGTAGGGCTGCCTACTATTCGGAGCCTTGGCGCCGGATTCCAGCTATCACTCTGCGGGCTCGAAGCATTGGTCGCTAATACCGTGGCGTAGACCTACCAAGGCACACATGATCCCGCAACCCCGGTACTGGGAGCATCATAGATGCTCCCCTTCAGTAGGATGCCGATCCTGCGAAAGCCTCAGTTGGGACTCTCGCTACCGGTCACCGGCCTACAGATATAGGTCGCCACACCAGCGTCGACATTCAGCATCGGTCGCACTCCCGCTCTACTACCCAGCACCGGTCAGGAAGCGTTTGGCGTAGATCGCCAGAGTACTGTTGTGGATCTGCTGAACCCCAACGCCGGTCACCGGGATCTCGACACGGTGGATCGTCGCCCACATACAAATCCCACTTGGAGCATGGAGGTGAACACAGCCAGGACTGGGACACCTGGTTGGCCTCGGTGTGCTCCTGGTCTCCGGAACTCGGCCCTCCATCTCAGGGCTCGGAGTCGGACCAAGAACCCCTGCAGGCGGGTCAAGGTCCTCTGTTGACGGCACCGGTCCCCCCTGTGGCACCGCCAGGATTATTGTGGCCCCAGGGCCAATGGCCTGTGCCAGGGAACCCCTGGGGGGGGAACCTGTGGGGGTTCCTGCAGCCATCCCAAGGGCATAAACTGGTGGCGGGAGACTCCGACAAGCCTTCAGCCATGGTCTCCCGCCTGCCTGAGATGGAGGCCACTGTGCCTGGAACCCCACAGATGCAACAGATTGGGGAGGAAGGCCCTGCTGAGCAGGTCACAGAGGCAGTGATACCTGCTACACCTGCATCGTCATCCTTGTCCCCTGATCAGGCCATCATGGGGCCCCCGCCTATAGTCCCCCAGGATGATGCCAAAACTCATCAGGAGTCTTTGAGGAGGGTAGCCTTGAACTTGGAGCTAGAAAGCAAGGAGCTAGAGGAGCCCTCGGAAACCCGCTTTAACGGCCTCAGCTCGGCAGCCCTGGCTAGAGTCGCACTTCCAGTGCATGAAGGGGTGGCTAAAATTACCAAGGCCCTCTGGCAGACCCCCTCATCGCTACCCCCCCCAATCTCCAAGCGTGCGGCACGCAAGTATAAGACAAGGTACAGTGCGATCCCACCCAGCCTTCCTGCCAAAAGTGGTGTCTTCCTTCCATATCAACCACGACATCCTCCTCCCTGTGTTCTGTCCTAAGCAACACAAGACCAAAGAGGAGAGGCGGCTGCATACCCTGGACGTTCGCCGGGCCTTGGCGTTTTCATATCGCAATCTTTCAAGGACACAGATGCTTCCTACGCTTCATGGTGGGATCCACGCACTACCAGTTCGCAGTGCTCCTCTTTGGCCTGGCAACAGCACTGAGGGTGTTTACAAAATGCATGTCGTTGGTAGTGGCTTATGTCAGGCATCGAGGTATCCTGACCTACCCGTACCTTGACGACTGGCTGGCCAAGGATCACTCCAGGTCCAGGATGCTGTCGCAATTCTGCTGACCACGTCCAGGAGACTGGGCCTGTTGATAAATGAGGAAAAATCGACATTGGTCCCTGTACAAAGAATAGAGTTTATCGGGGTGGTCCTCGACTCCACCAGGGTGAAGGCGTTTCTGCCACACAACAGGATCCAGATGATGAGGGACCTCATCGCCGGAGTCTGTGTGTTTCCTCTCACAATGGCCAGGGTCTGCCTGTGGCTGCTGGGCCACGTGGTGGTGTGCACTTACATCGTCCGCCATGCGAGGCTCCGAATGCGACCCTCCAGCAGTGGCTGGCTACGGTCTATGCCCCATCCAGGGATCACCTGGACAAGGTCGTCACCATCCCACTGGAGGTAATCACTGTGTTGCGGTGGTGGACTAACCCCGGAACTGTCCTTGACAGAGTCCCGTTCGACAGCCTGCTTATATCAGACCTTGACTGGGGAATGCACCTCGGCACGATGCAGGTGCAAGGTACATGGTCCGCAGAGATGACGTTGCATATAAACATCAAAGAACTCAGGGCGGTTTGCCTAGCCTGCACGGTTTTCCTCCCGTAGATATCCGGCCGAGTGGTTTGAGTGCTGACGGACAACATGGTCTCGATGTTTTACATCAACAGGCAAGGGGGAGCGCGCTTGTCGGCCCTCTGTCAAGAGGCATTCCACCTATGGGACTTCCGCATCCAGTATGCGATCCACCTGGAGGCCTATCACCTCCCTGGTGTCAGGAACACGCTGGCAGATCACCTCAGCAGGTCCTTCTTTTTTCACCACGAGTGGTCACTCCATTCAGAAGTGGTCCAGATGCTCTTCCAGCGGTGGGGAACTCCCCGAGTGGACCTGTTCGCCACCAGGCAGAACAGGAAATGTCTTCAGTTGTGCTCCCTGCAGGGCCTTGGCAAGGGCACTCTCTCAGGCACCTTTCTCCTGTCCTGGTAGACCTGATGTATGCGTTCCTGCCCATCTCGCTCGTGAGCAGAGTCCTGTCAAAAATCAAGCGGGACAAGGCCCAAGTCATGATCACTCCGGCATGGCCGCGCCAGCATTGGTTCGGCATGCTGTCAGACCTGGCAGTAGCCCCACTGTGGCCGCTGCCTGACCATCCAGACCTTCTCTCACAAGACCGCGGTCGCCTCCTGCACCCCAACCTCACCTCCCTCCATCTCCCGGTGTGGATGCTGCATGGTTGAACCCAGAGGAGCAAGTCTGCTCCAGGGAGGTGCAGCAGGTCCTTTTGGGAAGTAGAAAACTCTCCACTAGAGCGACTTACCCGGCGAAGTGGACAAGGTTCTCCCACTGGGCGTCTGAGCATAGTGTCTCCCTGACGCACTCCTCTCTGCAGTCAGTCTTGGAATACCTGCTCTTCCTGAAGAATCAGGGCCTGGCCCTCTCTTCTATCAAGGTTCATCTAGCTGCCATCTTGGCTTTTCATCCACTGATCCAGGGTAGATCAGTGTTCTCGCACGAGATGTCCGTCAGTTTCCTGAAAGGCCTCGAAAGGCTCTTCCCTCCCATTAGGGATCCTGTCCCACAATGGAACCTCAATCTGGTTCTCACCAGACTCATGGGTCCACCATTTGGACCCTTGGGCTCTTGTTTCCTTTCCCACCTATCATGGAAGGTTGCCTTTCTTGTGGCAGTGAGGTCAGCTAGACGAGTGTCGGAGTTTTAAAGCCCTGACCTCGGAGCCTTCTATAAAGACAAGGTACAGTGCGACCCCCACCCGGCCTTCCTGCCGAAAGTGGTGTCTTCCTTCCATATCAACCAGGACATCTTCCTCCCTGTGGTCTGTCCTAAGCTACACAAGACCAAAGAGGAGAGGCGGCTGCATGCCCTGGACATCTGCCAGGCCTTGGCGTTTTACCTGGAGCATATCAAGTCCTTCCGCAGGTCAACGCAGCTCTTAATTGTGACAGCAGACAGGACAAAGGGCCTTCTGGTATCCTCTGAAAGGATCTCCAACTGGATTACCTCCTGCATCCGGACCTGTTATGAGTTGATGCAGGTCCAACCACCGCCTCTGGTGAAGGCCCACTCGATGAGAGCACAAGCGTCCTCAGTGGCCTTCCTGGCGCACGTCCCCCATCCAGGACATTTGGAGAGCTGCAACGTGGTCTTTGGTTCACATGTTCCCGGCACACTACGCCATCACCCAGCAAGCCAGAGATGACGCTGGGTTCGGCAGAGCTGTGTTACAAGCTACACGTCCATGAACTCCTATCTGCTTCCGTTGGTGCTGCTTGGGAGTCACCTAAAATGGAATGCACATGAGCAAGCACTCGAAGAGAAGACAGTTACCTGTTCCTGGTGTTCTTCAAGATGTGTTGCTCATGTCCATTTCATAATCCGCCCTCCTTCCCCACTGTCGGAGTTTCCAGCAAGAAGGAACTGACGGTGGAGAGAACCGGTGGCACCCCTTATATCACGCCATGGAGGTGCCAGTCCAGGGGGCACCAGAGCCGGTCTCCTACTGAAACCACTGAGGGAAAAACTTCCGGCATCGATGCATGTGGCGTGCACACACACCTAATATGGAATGGACATGAGCAACACATCTCAAAGAACACCAGTTAGGAAACAGGTAACTTTTGTCTTTCATCATCTGCTAAGATGTAGGCTCTTCAGGACAGGAATTGTCGTCTTTATTTTTTTTTATTACATGAGGTTACAGCACCTACCACAATTAAGACCTAATGCCTAATTGGAACTTCTAAGTGCAACTAAACTAAATAATAATAAACCAACTGGCAAAAAAACAAACCAAAAAAACACTTTTCTGAGAAAAATTTGAAGAAGCTCGAGAAAAGCAAATCATTTCCACCAGAAATACTGTTTTGTGAAAACCCAATTTTCTGTCCAAAAAAGTGTTTTTTTGATGGAAAATTTTCCACTAGCCCAACATGTGCAGGTGTACAGGCCAAACCAGTACAGTGTTTGGGGGAAGGGAAAGGAGTCATCTTGCAGGAGCTGCAGCCCTGACTGCTCTGTGCAGGGTAGAACGGGGCTGAGGGAAAAAAACAAACCCGCAAATGTGACAGTGCGGCTCAGCAAGAGGAGCCCAGCTGATCTGAAGCCTCAGCTTTACCCAGTGTTCCCTGCAGCTATCTGTCCTCCAAACTCTCAGCATTGGGCAGGACAAGAAACCAGAACCCCCCGTTATGCTCCTGTGTTAGATACAGACAGACTACAGAGCTTACTTCTGAGCAAGAGACGCATCAGATTTGTACATCAATAAGATTCTTTCATGCACTGCCAAGGATGGATGAGGGTAGTTTAAATAAGTTATTTTACACCTAGTGCCACCTAGTGGATGAACAGTATAATACAGGTTTCAGTGTAGTAGCCGTGTTAGTCTGTGTCAGCAAAAAAAAAAAAGAGAAAGAAATACTTGTGGCACCTTAGAGACTAACAAATTTATTTCAGCATAAGCTTTCGTAGACTACAGTCCACTTCATCAGACACATAGAATGGAACACACAGTGAGATGATATTTATACAGTCAGAGAAACATGAAAAGGTGGAAGTAACCATATCAACTGTAAAAGGCTAATTAATTGAAAGGAACTGTTATCAGTAGGAAAGAAACTTTTGAAGTGATAATCAACATGGTCCATTACAGACAGTTGACACAAAGGTGTTAAGGATATTTAACGGGGGGGGGGGGGAGGGAAATAAATTCAATTAACGTAATGACCGAGCCATTCACAGTGAATATTCAAACCTAAGGTAATGGTATCTAGTTTGCATATTAATTCCAGTTCAGCAACTTCTCGTTGGAGTCTGTTTTTGAAGTTTTTCTGTTGCAAAATTGCTACCTTTAAATCTGTCATTGAGTGATTAGGGAGGTTGAAGTGTTCACCTACTGGCTTTTGAATGTGATGATTCCTGATGTCAGATTTGTGTACATTTATTCTTTTGCATAGAGACTGTCCAGTTTGGCCAAAGTACATGGCAGAGGGGCATTGCTGGCACATGATGGCATATATCACATTGGTAGATGTGCAGGTGAACGATCCCGATGGTGTAGCTGATTAGGTCCTATGATGGTGTCACTTGAATAGATACGTGGACAGAGTTGGCATCGGGCTTTGTTGCAAGGATAAGTTCCTGGGATAGTGTTTTTGTTGTATGGTTGCTGGTGAGTATTTGCTTCAGGTTGGGGGGCTGTCTGTAAGCGAGGACCGGTCTGTCTCCAAAGATCTGTGAGAGTGAGGGATCATCTTTCAGGATAGGTTGTAGATCTTTGATGATGCGCTGGAGAGGTTTTAGTTGGGGGCTGAAGGTGACGGCTAGTGGCGTTCTGTTATTTTCTTTGTTGGGCCTATCCTGTAGTAGGTGACTTCTGGGTACTCTTCTGGCTCTGTCAATCTGTTTTTTCACTTCAGCAGGTGGGTATTGTAGTTTTAAGAATGCTTGGTAGAGGTCTTGTAGGTGTTTGTCTCTGTCAGAGGGATTGGAGCAAATGCGATTGTATCTTAGAGCTTGGCTGTAGACAATGGCACAGGAGCCGACTTCCGGCGGCGCCCGTGGGTGCTGTTGCCCGGCGTCACGCCGGGCCCCGCCCCCGACGCAGGGTGATGTTGCGTGGCCCCGCCCCTGATGCCGGGTGACGTCATGTGGCCCCGCCCCCAATGCCAGGTGACGTCGCGGGGCCCCCGCCCCTGACGCCGGGTGACGTCGCCCAGCGTCGGGGTCGGGGCCCCGCAACATCGCCCGGTGCTGCGGTAAGCTAGGCACGGGCCCCAGGACAGGTGGGGAGCTGGGCGTGGGCCCCGGAGTTGGCGGGGAGCTGCCGGTGGGTGCTGAGCACCCACCAATTTTTCCCCGTGGGTGCTCCAGCCCCGGAGCACCCACGGAATCAGCGCCTATGGACAATGGATCGTGTGGTGTGTTCTGGATGGAAGCTGGAGGCATGTAGGTAAGTATAGCGGTCAGCAGGTTTCCGGTATAGGGTGGTGTTTATGTGACCATCGCTTATTAGCACAGTAGTGTCTAGGAAATGGACCGCTTGTGTGGACTGGTCTAGGCTAAGGTTGATGGTGGGATGGAAATTGTTGAAATTCTATAATACAGTATAATACAGTTAAGCATTTTATTATACCTATCAAGTCACAAACTGGAACCAGCAGGGGAGAGGAGAGCCAGCCTGGACAAAGGAGAGGAGAGGAGGAGCTCTCAGATGCCACCATCCAGGAGGAAAGGCTAGACCACCTGGCTCACCCATTGGGTCTCCCAAGCACCAGTAGTCAAGGGAGTGCCAGGGTTTGAATAACACAGGGCCTACTCCGCTCCAGAACGCAATCTGCCCTCCTTTGCAGGGAATGTTGTACTGTGAGTTACTGTCCATGCTACACTTCATGTTGGGAAAGGGTTCTGGGGTGAGCCAAGACCTGGTGGGTGGGTGTGAGTGTGTATATCTGGGGTGAGGCTCACATAGAGCTGGCGAGGTGGGTCAGCACCACCCCATCCCCAAACAATGGTCTGGTCTGCAACACTTTATTCACTATAAAGGTACCTCTCATCAATCAGTCCTGTGTGGCTCCAGCGTGGGGGAGAGTGTATGTATATGCCTGACCACCAGATAATTTCCCTGATCCAGTTAAGTCCTGAAATTTCAGCGTCACTGCACATATGGGCCGACTGTTCCCTGAGGCTGATATTTATTTATCTTTCTTAGGAAGGACTTTGAGGTTTTTCTTTCGTGACCGTGCTTATGTCGTTTGGACCCACGGTGGGGTTTTGAACCCCTTGCTTCCTTGTTTCCAGACACATGCATTATTAATGAATAGGCAGGAGATGCTACGCTAGTTGACCCATGAGCTAAAGATATTCCTGCCTTGAAACACTGGTGCATTTGGCTCCAGTGGGTGTGGATCTTTTCTTTCTGGGAGAGCGACCACTGCAGGTCTTACTCTTCTCCTGGCTATGTGGTCCTCTCCCATCCTTGTTTTCAGATCGTTCTCTAGTGCCTGCAGGTTTATATCATTCATCCTCCACTTTCTCCCTGCTTTAAGTGGATAGACATCATCTTTCCACCTACTGCAGATGGGGCTCTGCTGTGGAAGAGGATGGCATAGAAAAATGGGTAGCAACATTTGGTAAAATAGGACTCAGCAGGACATCTCCTTACGAATAGTAACTCCTGGGCTTTATCTACACTGGCAACATGCTTCAATTCCTGCCACTGGAGTGGATGCATCAGTGCACACCCTTAATGTAGTCAGGGTAAACTGTGTTAAACTGTGATTTGCTCTAGTGCAGCTAATCTTAGTTCCAAGCAGGGGTTAGTTTCTTCATTGCCTTTCCTTGTGTGCAATAAGGGTTTGCACTGGTGGCTGGAATGAGGACAAATGCCAAATCCCTAGTTCTCCTCACTCATTTCCTTACTTTCTAGCACTCCCTATTAGATGAAGCCCATCTGTCTCCCCAAGAGCAGGACCCAGTCCTGAGACAGAGGCCGCATCTGATATATTAAATTGAGCCAGCTCAGAAGAAGAGAGAAAATCTCTCTTCTTTCTAAATAAATGAGGTGGTCTGAACCAAAAACCCAGATCTGGCCAGGCCTGAAGTTTGGATCCAAATCTGAAACGTGCAGCTGGGACTAACAGCAAATGAGACAAGGAGAAGTTAATGTAGCTAAGTTTTCCTGCACTTTACCTTTCAGGTACATTAGGTGGCGCTCACCTTCCAAGAGAGAGACTGCACTTATTTCAGCTGGTGTCTGGTTTTTTACAAGCAGTTTGTCCATTTATTGCTTTTTGCTCTGTACTGGCCCTAGAGTGTGTGAATGTTTTCTCCCCAGGTATCAGTCAGACTGGCAGGGAGGTAGAGGGAATGATTCCAAAGAGTAGAATGACATCCAGAGGGAAGAGGGGAATATTCTGAGTGTTGATACAGTGGCACTCATTGACTCAAATCTTCTCACCACCAACCACCTTGAAGGGATATTTTTCCCCCTCTGCATGTTCCAGTTCTGTCCACACCTGCCCTTGAATTCTGCCATTTCTATTAGTCAAAATCATTTCCACCAACTGCACCCAGGGTTCCTTGGCTTTTATTACACAGATTCTTGTCACAGAAGCTTCTTTAGTGTCAAACTGGTCCAACTGGATCCAATAGACAGAGGAAGAGGGGTGCAGGAATGGAGGAAACAGGAAGAGGCAGAGAACTTCTCTGAATGGAACAAAGCCTAAAAATAGAACTCCTCCCCTCCCCCCCCTCCCCACAACGCTCTCTCTCTCATCTGCAGGAATCTTCCCTTGGCCTAGATCTTCTAGGGGCTGCTGACACACACTTGTATGAGGAATGTTGTAAGCATTCCTTTGGAGTTGTTGGCTGGGTTTTTTTGCAGTTCCCAGAATTAAAGCAGTGAGTTGGCCTCTGCTCCTTTTACTCTTTATTTTGTTGTAAATCATTGATATTTGCTCAGGTGCTGCAGCCCTCTCTGGTGCCATCTCTGCGAGGAAGGGGCAGGTCTTGTTAAGAACATCGCTCTTCTGGGTCAAGTTTTGGAGGACAGCTCTACTGTCAAATTTGGCCTGGGTCAATGTTGTATCTTTCCGAATGAGAGGATTAACGGCTGTGCTGGCCTGCTGTGCTCGCCCACATCAGCACAGTCTTAGCACAATGCCTGAAGAGGAAATCCACACAACGAGTATGTGGTAAATTGTCTCCACCAAATCCTGAGCTTGCCCCTTGAATGCTTAGCTCATGTGCCTTCATTGTCGAGCCTTGGTAATCAGTTAAAGAACAGCATGTTTAGACTAAAGGCTCCACACAAGTCTGTACCTTTACACTGCCTCTCCAGCACAGACTATGTGCAGGCCTTCATTGAACCACAAGGTCAGACCAGCTCCGCCTCCTCCCCATACCCCTCCCCCGAGGCCCCGCCCCACTGCGCTTTCCCCTGCACCCCCCCTTGCCAAACAGCTGAGAGGCGAGCGGCTGCGCTAAAAAAAGCACCTTTGGCGGTAGGCGCCGGGAACCCGGAAGCCGAGGTGAGTTGGGTGCGCAGCGGGGAGGACTGGCAGGGAGCTGCCGGTGGGTGCTCAGCACCCATCAATTTTTCCCTGTGGGTGCTCCAGCCCCGGAGCACCCACGGAGTCGGCGCCTATGCATCCAACAGGCAACTGGCAGAGTTAGGAATAGAATACAGGTCCATCAAGTCCTAGTCATAATGTCTTCTCCTCTGGTCACAATAATAAAATATTACCACTAATTACTTTATGTGTATTGCCAGAGTGCCTAGAAGCCCTAGATATGAACCAGCACCCATTGTGCTAGGCGCTGTACAAACACAGAACAAAAAGATGGTCCCAGCCCCTAACGAGCTTACAGTCTAAGTAGACTATCATTTCCACTGCACATCCTGGACTGCTATGAAGAACTTGCCAAACCTAGGCTGCTGTTGGGATGGGCATAACTGGAGCAGCTTTCCCCTTGAGACTCCTTAGAAACTATAAGACAGTCGAAGATCCCCACTCCTATGGCACGTGTCTCCCTTCATTCTTTTTACTTGGTGGTAAAACCCCAACCCCGTGATTTTTAAAAGATTACTAGATGTTCACAAAGCCAAATGTTTTCATAGGGGCCATCGTGGTAGCATGCAGGAGGGATGTGATGACTGTGTAGCAGCCTCTTAACACCTGTCCTGCCCGTCGCTTTTCATCTTGAAATCGTACGGCAAAACTCCTCCCCTGTTCTGTGCAGAATCCAGTCCTAAGCTAGAGCAGAAGGATGGTTTAGTGCTTATGACACTGGGTGGGGGACACAGGAGATTTGCGTTTATTTCCTGGTTCTGCCACAGAAACTCCCTGTGTGACCTTGGACAAGTCACTTGGGGCCAGATTTTCAAAGGAGTCCAGCTGCCATTTAGGCAACAAAATAAGTGGCCCAAGAGATCAGCACTGTTTCAGTCCTGAGCTGTTTTGAATATTTGGCTCTAAGGCCTGGTCCACACTGTGGGGGGAGGGGGAGTGTCGATCTAAGATACGCAACTTCAGCTACGAGAATTGCGTAGCTGAAGTCGATATATCTTGGATCGAATTACAAGTACTTACTGCGGGTCCATGCGGCGCAGGCTGGCTCCCCCGTCGACTCCGCTTACTCCTTGCAGCTGGAGTTCCGGAGTCGACGGGGAGCGCTTCTGGGATCGATTTATCGCATCTACATGAGACGCGATAAATCGATCCCAGAAGATTGATCGCTACCCGCCGAATCGAGCGGGTAGTGTGGACGTACCCTAAGTGTCAACATGGGATCTGCTTGGTGTTGAGTACTTGAAAATCTGGCCCTTAATTTCTGTTTCATCTGTAAAATGTGGACAATGCTTCCTGTCTCTTGTGATTTGTCTCTTGTCTGTTAAGACAATAAACACTGGGAAGGGTGCCCTTTCCTTGTGCTATGTGCTATATGCTCTTATAATGAGGCCTAGGTCATGGCTGGGGCCAGTCAATTCTACTTGAATATTTATAATAAACTAGCTAGAAGAAAACCCCTTTCTCTTCTTAGCCACTGGACAGTAGTGATCGTCTCACATTGTTTATCATCTTTTGGAATCTCTTCTTTAAATTGCGTATAATGCTCCTTGGTGGTTAGTCACTATATAAACTAGCTTTGCAGAGCGTGTTAAAACTTTAACTTTTTCCATTTTCTACAGAGTAGAAGTCCATGAAATGCCCCTCAGCTGATCTCGGCTCTGGAAATCTATTGCGTCTCTAGATGAGCGTATGTGACTGCGCTCCAGCACCGCTTTATAAAATCTAGAGAGGAGATGTGAGGGCTTGCAGGGGAGAAGAGATTCAAAGTGCGGAAATGGGCTCAGGTAATGGATGGGGGTTGAGCTCACTTCACTGAGTGCATTTCACAGTGCCTAGCTCTTGCAGCAGGGCTCTGCCAGCCATCGGCGAGTTTGTTCACTGCCACTCTGAGATGCAAGAGGGCAAGTCAAGCAAGGAGTTGCAGCTTTGAAAAGTGACTGTAAAGTAGGCAGCCTGAGCTTCCATGTCTGATGAGTCTGTAAAAGATTTCCTTTTGCTCAATTTACAAAGTGTGTATTCTAGCTGCCACCCTGGGCTCTGAGAGTCAAGCTGGGTTCTTTTCCATCATGCACATTGCCACCAGTATTAAAGGTTCTGCAAGATTAGTCAGGCCCTTGTGACACTTGCGCAATCAAAGAGGAAGGACTGTCTTGTGGTTAAACACTGGCCTGGCACTTCTTAATATCCAAGGTCAGTTCCTGGCGCTATCACCAGCTTTCTGTGTGACCTTGCGCAATTCTCTACCTCTCACAATTCCCCCCTTTGTAAAATGGAGAGGAGTCCCCCTTTCTCTTACCCTGAGTCTAGCTTGTCTATTTCCAGGGACAGACTCACTGCATGTGTACAGCGCTGAGCGCAATGGGGCCTTGATATCAAATGGGTGCTATTTGTGAGTGCTACTGTAATACAAATAATCACTAAAAACACCCGCAGTGAATTGTCCCCCTGCCATTGTTTGTGCTCCCTTGTTGTTTGTTGCATTTCTCAGCAGACCTGGGCAGCTGATACTCGTTTCATTTAATAGATGTGTTTTGAAATAAATTCGTCATCATTTTTTTTAATAGAGTTAGCAACCATGAGGGGAAAATTGTAGGTGAAATGTTAGTCTTCTCAGCCTTGAGAGTGCGCTTAAGATCCTATTTCATACCTCTGGATGACTGATTTGAATCCAGGCAGGTGGCTGTGACCAAAAATCTGGACGTTCAGTAGCATGTGTCAGATGAGGTAGGGGCCTCTCCCCCATTCCTGGTGGACAACAGTCCACATCCCAGAAGCCACTGTCGTAAGTGACACTAATGCCTGAGCCCTGGCTATGCTCCTGAATCTACACTCGGGTACAGGGCTGAGACATGTATGTGGGACAGTGCACGGAGACCTTGCACTGTTGCTGCCTGACCTGACAGTGAAGAGGGAGAGGCTGTCACGCTACAGTGCTGTCAGTGCAGCAACTTCCACCAGCAGCCGGGCTTGCTTAAAACAAAAAAACCCCAAACCAAAACAAAAAGACCGCACTGTGGTTGTGGTTTTACCAACATTCCCCACCAGAGGGAGCAGTTAGAAGTTTAATGAGTGTACGTGACCTGGTGAGTGAATGAGCTTGGTGCAAACCCAGCAAACTACATCCGCCCCTCCCTCCTCTCATTGGTCACTTCTCAGTAGTTCTCTAGCCATTCATGTCTGTGTTAACTATGAGAGCTGAGCTGAGACTCCTCTCCTGCTGCCCCACAATCCCAAACTCAGCTTCTCTCCCATCCACTCTCCTCAAAGCCACTTTACTTCTGTTTCCTGCAGCTGCTGCCCTAACTCTTTCTTTCTTTCTTTCTTTCTTTCGTTTATGAATAAACCTTTACATTTTAGATACTAAAGGATTTGCATCAGCGTGATTTTGGGGTAAGATCTGAGTTGTATATTGACCTGGGTGTGTGGCTGGTCCTTTGGGATCAAAAGAACCTTTTATTTAATGAGACTGGTTGTAAAGAACCATTCATCTTTAAATCCAGTGTTTTCGGTGGTAATACAAGGACTGGGATACCTAAGGAAACTGCTTTTATGACTTCTTGTTAGCCAGTGTGATGAAACGGAAGTTCACTTTTGTTGCTGGTTTGGTATATCCTATGGGGGATTAGCCACCAGTCTTGGGGTGTATCTGCCCGATTTCTCAGCAGTTAGTCCTGAATTTGACATCCTCCGTTGTGACCCACTGAGGCACAGTTACAGGGGGATTCAATCAAAGCAAGAATTTTGACCTACTCCATTAGGCCACCGTTGAAATCCTTCCTTGGCCTCCCACAAAGCCTTCCCAATCCCCAAGTGGTCTTATCCACTTGGGAACTACCAAGATTCCTAGGAGATAATGTATTTCAAATAATGAAAACATCAATGCTTGTAACCCACAGGGAGTTACCTGTTTTGGAGCTCATCAAACCAAAATCTCTGCTGCCAAAGCTCCTGCCTTCACAGTTTGGATTGGATTGAAAGGAGTACATAGGAAACAGCGGCCTGGCTTCCTGCACGGGAAAGCCCTGGGACTGAGGATCCACGCTGCTCTCTGAAATAACCAGCACAGAAATATAATGAGGCCAAAGATGTGATGCTTCAGTTTCATGCTGTCATGTGACTAAAATATTGGTTACTTGTAACTGGGTAGTTCCTTGAAGATCTAGGCCCTGCTGTACAGACCCATAGTAATGGACAGTCCCTGCCTCAAAGAGTTTACACACCAAATAGACAAGATAGATACAGGATGGGAGGGAGAACTGAGGGAAGTGACTTGCCCAAGGACACAGCAGTCAGTGGCAAAGACAGGAACACAATCTAGGTCTCCTGAGTTAGCCCCATGTCCTAGCCACTGGACCTCACTGTTTCCTCTCCGGAAATGACAGTCCTGGAGTCACTTGATTTTTGAAAGCAGAGGTGCAGATGCCTTGCAGGGTGCCCTGCATCTTGTTCATAGAATCATAGAATCTCAGGGTTGGAAGGGACCTTAGGAGGTCATCTAGTCCAACCCCCTGCTCAAAGCAGGACCAATCCCCAATTTTTGCCCCAGATCCCTAAATGGCCTCCTCAAGGATTGAACTCACAACCCTGGGTTTAGCAGGCCAATGCTCAAACCACTGAGCTATCCCTCCCCCCCATGAGTTCAGTTCATGTCTGAAAAGCTCTTGGAACATGAGAAGTGCTAGAGCAGAGCTCAGTATTATTATGGATGTGCCTTGTGGATTTGGAGAGTCCTTGTGGGATAACAAGATGATATATGCCAGCAATACCCCTCTGCCATGTACATTGGCCAAACTGGACAGTCCCTACGTAAAAGAATAAATGGACACAAATCTGACATCAGGAAACATAACATTCAAAAACCAGTAAGAGAACACTTCGGTCTTTCTGGTCACTCAGTAACAGGCCTAAGAGTGGCAATTCTTCAACAACAAAACTTCAAAAACACACTCCAACGAGAAACTGCTGAACTGGAATTAATTTGCAAACTGGATACCATTAAATTAGGCTTGAATAAAGACTGGGAGTGGCTGGGTCATTACACAAACTGAAATCTGTTTTCCCCTACTGTTACTCACACCTTCTTGTCAACTGTTTGTAATGGGCCATCCTGATTATCACTACAAAAGTTCTTTTTTTTTCTCCTGCTGATAATAGCTCAACTTAATTGATTAGTCTGGCAACTCCCATCTTTTCAGAGAGAGAGAGAGAGAGAGAGAGAGTGTGTGTGTGTGTGTGTGTGTGTGTGTGTGTAATTATATATAATCTTCCTACTGTATGTTCCACTCTATGCATCCGATGAAGTGGGCTTTAGCCCACGAAAGCTTATGCCCAAATAAATTTGCTAGTCTCAAAGGTGCCACAAGTACTCCTCGTTCTTTTTGCGGATTCAGACTAACACGGCTACTACTCTGAAACTTGTGGGATAAGTCATTCTTAATTTCTAAGGGCTTTCTGCCTACAGCCTTTCTACCAGGTATAGGGAGTTTGTGGGTGACTCCAGTGTACCCTGCGAGGCCTGGGGTGGGGCCCAAATGGAGGTCTAGGCTGTAAAACGCTGGAGCTCTGGTACCACTGCATTTTTAATGTGCTGTGCATGGCAAAGGGGAGGATTTAATATTTCAGTTTTACTGGTGTATCATGCAAGGAAAATAGTGCACTGAGTTCTGGTAAGTTGGTGCTCCGGGAATGAGCCTGGCTGTAGGTTAGGTGCACCGCTGGTTATATACAGTAGTTTCCCTAAGGCTTTCAGTTGCTTTGAACATGTAGCATTGGAAACGGCCATCTTCCTCAGCCCAGCACAGGACAAACCTTTGGGTCCTGCAAAGATTTCAGGCCCAGATTCCTCATGTTTTGGTACCCTTCAACCATCGAGGCTAATCTTAGTCCTTTTCAGCAGGGCCGTAACGAGGGCGAGGCGGGGTGCACTGCTGGCAGGGGCGTAAAAGCCTGCTGCCGGGGGCACGCCCGTCCTCCCCTGCCACCGAAGCCGCCCCTGCTTACCTGCGGGAGGTCCGCCGGTCTGTGTGCAGAAGGCCCCCTCCGCCGAATTGCTGCCGACACCGGCGGACCCTCCCGCAGGTAAGCAGAAGCGGCTTCGGCGGCAGGGCGGAAGTGCTGCTTAGAATACCCTCGGCCGAAGCCGGCGGAGGGTATTATTAGCAGCACTTCCTCCCTGCCGCCGAAGCCGCTTCTGCTTACCTGCGGGAGGTCCGCCGGTGCCGCAGCTTCGGGGGCAATTCGGCGGAGGGGGCCTTCTGCACACAGACCGGCGGACCTCCCGCAGGTAAGCGGAAGGGGCTTCGGCGACTGCTAAAAATACCCTCCGCCGAACTGCCACCGAAGCCGCTTCCGCTTGCCTGCGGGAGGTCCGCCGGTGCTGCGGCTTCGGCGGAGGGTAAGAGCCCCTAGAAATTTCTTCGCCCCTGCCTCGGGTGCAGAAATTCCTAGTTATGGCTCTGCTTTTCAGTAGAAAAGATGGATTTTTCTGGCCCTTTCCCACTGCACATTTAAGGATCGGTTCAAATCTCTTTGAAATAGAATCTTCCCATTGATTTCAGTGGGAGTTGGCTCAAACTTTTCTCCTTCAAAAATGTAAATGGTTGCTAGCAGCTGAGAGGAAAAAATCACCCTGATAGACTAAGGGTATGTCTACACTACCCGCTGAATCAGCGGGCAGCGATCGATCCAGCGGGGGTTGATTTATCGCATCTTGTCTAGATGCGATAAATCAACCCCTGAGCGCTCTCCCCTCGACTCCTGTACTCCACCAGGGCGAGAGGCGCAGGCGGAGTCAACGGGGGAGCGTCAGCAGTCAACTCACCGCAGTGAAGACACCGCAGTGAGTAGATCTAAGTACATTGACTTCAGCTACCATCGACACCCCGCTCCCCGTCAGTGTAGACCAGGCCTAACACTCACAAACTATTCACAGCCTCACACTGGGCAAGAGGTGTCCTAGCTTTGTTAAATAAGGGACCTACGAATAATTTAGCTGGCTTTCCCCTTAATCCTAAATCTGCAGTGGCCGCAGCACTGTGAAAGTGGGCGTGGTGGGAAATTCTGGACTCTGGCTTTGTTTTTTAAGGTGAATTGCTAAGGATTTTTTAAGTGCCTTTTATGCTATTTTTCAGTGGCCTCAAAAAAGCTTCCCCTCCCGCTCCCTGGTGAGAATTATTTTTTCTGCATGTTTTTTACCTTAGAATATCAAACCCAAACTTGAGTCCCGTCCACACAGAGGAACCCTTAACTCAAGTGCAGTAGTGCTTTCCACCTGAGTTGGCTGGCCCAATGGGGGGGATGGGCTAAAACTTGTTAGCGCAATTTGTCAACTGCTAACGCAACCACTCTGCTGTGTGGAGGCAGGCTAGCTCCACTTGCATGCTGCTAGTCCTCCAGTGCCTTCCCACAGTCTCCCCAAAGCCGTGTGCCCAGAAAGAACAGATATTCTCTCTCCCAATTCACTAGGAAAGAATTCACAGAGCAACTCTGCCTACTGCAACGCTGATGGTATGTCTACATTACAAGCACGACAGTGGCACTGCTGTAACTGCACTAAAGTGTAGGCAGTAACTACAGTGATTACGCGGGTTTTTTTCTGTTGCTTAGTCAATCAACTCCTTCGAGAGGCAGCAGCGAGGTCAACGGAAAAAAATTGGTCGATCTAGTTGCATCTATAGTGGGGGTTAGATCGACCTACCCGTGTTGCACAGGGCCTCATGCTGTTCACAGCCCTGAACGGCATAGCTAGGTCCACCTAATTTTTAGGTGTAGACCAGGCCTAAGAACCATGGGACACACCCCTAGAAGCCTCGGCACTTCAGTGTAAGGCTCTGTTTACACTTAAAAACACGACAGTGACACAGCTACAATGCTGCAGCGCTTCAATGTAGACACGTACTACAGCGATAGGAGAGGCGGTAGCAAGGTTGCAGAAGAATTCAGTTGACCTGGCGCTGCCTACACCAGCGGTTAGGTCGACTTAACTAAGTCTCTCAGGGGTAGGGAGTGATGTAGCTATGCCAATGTAACTTTTCAGTATAGACCAGCCCTGAATGACAACAGCTCAAGTATTATTTCTCAGTATGGCTGCTTTCAGGCAAGCTAGGTTAACTTGAGAGGAGTAGCATGAGCATAGATAATGCAAGGGCTGGTCCACACTGGGGGGCGGGGGAGATCGATCTAAGATACGCAACTTCAGCTACGTGAATAACGTAGCTGAAATCGAATATCTTAGATCGATTTCAAAACTACTTACCGCTGGTCCACACCGCAGCAGGCAGGCTCCCCCGTCGACTCCACTTACTCCTCGCGTGGAGCTGGAGTTCCGGAGTCGACGGGGAGCGGCTCTGGGATCGATTTATCGCGCCTAGACGAGACGCGAAAAATCGATCCCAGAACATCGATCGCTACCTGCTGAATCGGGCGGGTAGTGTGGATGTAGCCCAAGTTAACTGCAGTGAAGACATACCCTGAGAGAAAGGCCTTCTATGCGTTGTTTGCTTTTAGGTTCAGTAACATAACTGGGCTTTGGAACTCTTTGTTTTCCAAGGGGCTGAAAATATGGCCCCAAATCAACAAAGCATTTTAAGTCCCATTGAAGTCGGTGAGATTTAGGCACATGTTTACGTGCTTTGCTGAATCGGGGCCTCAACCCTTTTTCTGTTTGCGAGCAAAGGGGCATTTCAGTAGCTCAACTGCTCAAGTATTTTCCTTGGGTGAGGAAATGTATCACCCTTAGGAAACATCAGACACCACCAGTATGGGGTAGGTATCTGCAGTGTGACTTTTATCTTAGCTGTCATTCAGTTTAAGCAGGCAACGGCAAGTTTGTTGATTTTGGAGATTAGATAATACTTCCTGATTGGTAAACATTTCACGCTGCAGCCAAAGGTCATGGTAACAGCTCTGAGTTGTCTCTATTTCCAGTTTGCAGTGACAAAAAAACCAAAGGGGAAATGGGAGAGAGAGCTGAGCCCATGCTGTTGATGTGTCTGTCCAAAGGGCAACAAGGAGTCAGCTGAGTATGTGTAAATTCCCTTTTTATGAGAGGCGGACCTTACACTCTGACCCACCACAGGAATGTTGTAGAAATCACCCGGGGGCTGCTGAACTATGTATCCTTTGAAACAAGTGCGACTTGAACTTTGCGATGAGTTCTCACTATGACACAGAAACCCCTGTTCAAACAGCCTCAGCTGCAGCTTTGTAACTGCCTTGAGATAACTACTTGCTACTTCAGCCTATTTTCTCACAGGGAACCTGGTGGCAGCTGCCACCATGAGCCCCAGTGCTCGAGTATAGTCATTTACCTTTAATGTTTTCTGCTCACCAGAACCTCTGAGCTAATATGGGAACCACCCACACTCTGTTAGAGAGGATGGGGGATTGTCACACTGGACATTTGTCAAGTTTCTCCTATTAGTGATGAATGGCTCGTAGCAGAAAGGGTTGGAGGGAGCATGGCCTTGTGGGTATGGGTCAGTATTTAAGGGCTGGGATTAGCAAAGTGCCTAAGGAATTAGGCATCCGACTGCCATTGAATTCAACTCCCTTAGGCACTTTTGACAATCCCTGCTCTGCCAGACTTCCTATGTCGATGTAGGCAGGTCACATAGGCCTCTGTTTTCAAAAAGCCTCTAATTTTTAGGTTTCAGAGGGGTAGCCGTGTTAGTCTGTATCAGCAAAAATGAGGAGTCCTTGTGGCACCTTAGAGACTAACAAATGTATTTGGGCATAAGCTTTTGTGGGCTAGAACCCACTTCGTCACAAGGACTTCTAAGTTTTAGAGCACCCAAATGAGTGACGATTTCTGAAAAGCTGGTCTGCAACTCTGTGCCTCAGTTTCCTTATCAGTTAAAGTGTTTCAGGTTCCTTTCAGATCATCTTCCCAGCCCTGCCGTCTGAATGAGGCTCTAGCTCAAAGAGGAGGGGGTTCCAGTATTTTGTTTGGATGTGGCATTCATGTACTTCAAGCCTGGCGTTTCTCCCAGCATTTCAACACTTCTGTTTTGATTAAATCTGGACAAGATCAAGGATACACAAATAAATAAAAAACACTGCCAAGCAGGTTCAGTTCTCTGCAAGAGGTCAGGATCAGTTCAAGCTTTTGGCTGAGGAGTTTGGGTTGTTGCTAAAACCGATGGTTCCATGCGCCCCTACTCGGAGAAAAGAGGAAACTCAGACGTTATGCTTATTGTTCCATCAGGGCCCCATGCCCTACTCCCCTGTGGAAGAGGCCTGGGGTTTCACCCCATAACTAGCAAATCTGAGTGTCTGCAGGAAGAAATTGACATCTCTATGAGTGCCTCTGCTCTGCTGGCTGGCCCCACTGAAGGTCCTATCCTTCAGAATAACTGCTGAAGGTGCCCCACTTCCAGAACACATCCCACCCAAGCAGAGGAACCCAGCTGTGCATTTGAAATGTTAGGAACCAACTAAATGATCTCCTTGGCTTGTGACTATGGTGTATTGAAAACTGTGCTTAAAATCGTACAGTTTCATTTTAAATGTCGGGGGGTTTTCCTGATCCTACTTGCAGACAGAAGGCTCTGTAGGGAAGTGTGTGATCTGGGCCTAGCAGCAGTCAATCTCCAGTTGGCTCCCTAGCGTAAGGTGAGGTGAGCTGTGCTTCTCTGCATAGGGAGCAGCCTGCTTTCCCTCTGTGGTTTTTGGGTTCTTGTGTGTTATCGCTCTGAATTCTATGTATTAATGTAGTGTTACGTTGCAATCTTCCAGCAAGAGAATGTATATGTTAACTAACTTTGTGGTGTGTGTGCGGTGAACATAACCATGGTAGGTAACCTAACTTGCAAAATTCAGCAAGAAGTGGAGCTAAATATGCAGGGAAAACAGCACTAAAAGCAAGAGCACCATAAATGAGTGAGTGAGTCTCACATTGAACTCAGTCTTTCCAGAATGGCTCCCCTTCTCACCAAGGCCACCTCTACCCCACCTGCAGAAAGGGGACTGCAAAATACATGCTAGCCCTCTTGCATGAGACTGAGGGCTGGGAATAGGGTTGCCAACCCGCCAGGATTGTCCTGGAGTCTCCAGGAATTAAAGCTTAATCTTTAATTAAACAGTGTCCTGTGATGAAGCCTCCAGGAACATGCCCAACCAAAATGGGCAACCCTGGCTGGGAAGAATGGATGTTTTCTGGCATCCTTAGCGAGGTAAAAGCCCTGGAGCCCCCTAGACTCCCTGCTTTTATTCTTGGTAGCTTAGCACCAGTTGCTATGCTTCTGTCCTCTGCCACCACCTCCCACTGCACCCTTTTCACTCAGTGCAAGAGTCCAGTGTTAGCCTATTGCCTTCAGGATGCACCAATCTTTTTGCAGTGAGCCTCTCCCTGGCCCTGTGCCATAGTGGGGGGGCTCCTCTCCTGCAGTGTAAGTCCCTAGGGCAATGTACATTGGTGGCTTTGATCTTTCACAAGAGATTTAGGGCACAACTACATGTATAGCACTGCAGTGGCACAGCTGCTACGCTGCAGCGCGTTTGGTGATGACGTTCTGTGTCGACGGGAGAGAGCTCTCCTGCCAACATAGCGCTGTGCACACGAGCACTTACGTCAGTGTAACTTATGTCGCTCAGAGGGGTGGTTTATTTACACCATAGGTGCCGACTCCGTGGGTGCTCCAGCCCTGGAGCACCCACGGGGAAAAATTGGTGGGTGCAGAGCACCCACCGGCAGCTCCCCGCCAGCCCCAGGACCCGCAGCAAGCTCACCTCAGCACCGGGAGATGTTGCGGGGCCCCGCCCCTGACGCCGGGCGTCAGCCCCCACGGGCACCACCGGAAGTTGGCACCTGTGATTCACACCCCTGATCAATAGAAGTTATGCTGACATAGGCTGTAGTGTAGACATAGCCTAAGTTTTAGCTTTTTCTCCCTGTGGCAAAACCACTTCTGAATGCTCATTTGTGCCAGAACCAGGTTTGAGAAGGGAAAGAAATGGGAAAACCATACCAGGGACACAGGAGAGGCTAAGTGGCACCTGCAGCAGAGAGATTGGGAGGGGGGGGGCGGGGAGGACAAAGAATGGGATGGCAACAAAGACAAGGGTGACCTTGATGTGAGAGGCTGATGGGCACTAGAGCCCAAGGAAGGGAGTGAAATGAAGCCCTGGGAGCAGAGAGGGAAGACCTTGGAAAGAATAACAAAGACTAAGCAGCACTGTGGATGAGGGACTCCCCCGCTCCTCTTCCCCCCCCCCCCCCCGCCAGAAGAGCGAGACAGCTGTGCAGGCATTGTCTCTCACTGGAAGGGGATAAATACACACTTTGAAGAATAAAAGGCAATAAATTATGGATTTTTTGCCTTCCCTGATTTGTGAAACGTTTGTGCTTTTGCTAGAGTCTCCAGTGTTTCTTTTTATAGCTGTTCAGTGCGCTTGCTCATTTTTCCTAAATAATCACCAGGGTTGCAGTATTGACAATTAAACAGCAACTTAGCACATTTTGTTTGGGGAGACAGAGTGCAACAAGAGACACTTTGAGTTTTCCCAGCTGGCGGAGCAATCCCAAGCTACAGGAAACACTTCTCTACACAAGGCAGGACATATTGGTCCTATTCACCATTGCCTGCATCTTGCATAGTTATTCGCACTGGTGTCAAATGTATTCTGATTAGGTGGCATATGACACCCACTTTGCACTAGTATAAATGGCTACAAAAGGTGCTGGTCAGGCCCACTGTTTGAGGAATTTCTTAAACTATAATCTCTCCCCACCCCTTCTATCCCATTTGGGCTGCTTGGGCTCTATACCACCACTTCTTCCCCCACAGAGGGGGACTTCTAGGCCTCCAAAGGCTGCAAGGGCAAGAGCAGAGCTTTACTGTACCATCAAGTTAGGTAACCTTAAGGCCGCTCTAATTTGCACAAGCAGCTGAATTAGCCCTGCCTCAAGCTATGCAAGTAGCATGTAAAAAAGCCAGGCAGCCCTCTATGCCTTATTTTCTCCTTCAGATCACTTTGTGTATTTCTGCTGCAACTGATAGTCTGGCTCTTATATTTATTATTAATCTTTCATTATCATAATTTTGTTCAATGGAGAGCGAGGGCCAGATTCGCTTGCCTTTAGAAGCACAAAGGGAACTGAAATCAGCAGGATCTCATGCTGGAAATTGTTCTGGGGTGGGGGCATATTCAGCTCTTAGTTTACTCCCTCTTCAGCACCCAGCATAACAGGTGTCTTGGGGCACTGTGGAGGTGTGGCCAGAACATGCTGAGCTTTGACTATCCCTGGCTGGTGATAGGCCCTGGGGGATGCTTCCAGGGAGTGTAAATCAGAACTGCCCCCGAGTGGCTCTAATCTACACCAGGGCTGGCAAAGAACTGACCTAGGATCAGGGAGCTGTAACTATTTCAGCTGCCTTCTGCTGGGTGCAGCTCAGAATATAGGTCCCCATGTTTGGTTGGGTGAGAGCAATTCCAGCCTACTCTCACTTTAAGCTGTGGTTTGATAATACCATCTAATATTTGGAACAGATAGTTCAGCTGGCCTAATGTCTTAAATAGATGCTTCCGCTTGCAACTCTTCGTATTCTATATCAATTCTAACACTATGCTCTGTATCCCCATTAGAGTTCTAGCTACGGCAATTATAGGAAGATTTTGAAACCAGGCATATTCAAGCCAAGTTGTTTGTTTTGGCAGTGGCTGTTCTCCCCAACCAACTTGTTGCACATTTCCCCCAGCGTGCCAGACTTTTCTGATTTGCTGAAGTAATGGTTTGACATCAGACTCATTCAGCTCTTTCAGGTGATTTGAATTCTGAACTGCTATACAGAATGTCCTGTCTTTTCATATCCATCTAGAGGGATGACTTCCAAGTCTGGCAAACTTCAAGCCTGTATTTCAGACTTAGCATCACTTATTTCAAAGGCAAATGTTTTCCCAAAACACCAAGCTGCTTTTGATAATTTGACGACTTCTATCTATAGAGTTATTTTTATCTGCCTCCATTTTCAAATCTTCTCCCATTTCCGCTTCTTCGTGCATACCAATTCCTATCTATTACAGTTTGTAAATCATATTCCTCTGTAGTAGTGTAGTTGTACAAGAATCAGCTCCCTTGTGTCTATACACAGGAGCTACTCTTATTAGACAGTGGACAGGTCTCTCCTAGGGTCATGATGGAATCCTCATTACTATCGCTGGAACAATTTTAAATTAGACTGAACTAAAACAGTACAGGGAACAGTCCTGCAACGGGTGGGGAGAATGGACGAAAGATGCTTCAGTAGGTTTTCCCCACCTTTAATATCTGACTTCCTTACTGAAGAGCTGCACTTGAGCTTTCCATTTCCTTTCAAGTGGTCTCTTTACAGAGCTTTTGGTTTATGTAAGACCTGAGCCAAAGCCCACTGAAGTAAAGGGAAAGACTCCCATAGGCTCTGGCTCAGGCAGTTATTGTTGAAAGGATCCACTGCACCTGAAGAGGACTGAGAATTCTGTGAGAGAACCAGTGATGGAGGAAGCTCTCATGTCAGCAAGGCAGAAGACTCACTGACCAAAAGTCAGCACCTGTTACTGGTCACTTTAGTCTCCTGGGAGCTTTGATGTGGATGTTTCAAGCTTTTGAGCATGTCATGCACACTAGGGTGTTGTGGTTTTACCTTATCTGTAAACTAATAACCTTATTCAAATATAATAAAGATACCTGGAAGTGTCTTGAAGAGGCCTTTAATATTCCATAGTGTAGGCTGCATGCAATATTTAGAGTGCCAACTAATTTGAGTTAGATAGGTGTGTTGCCCACAATAAGGGAACTCTGATTTAAAACTTCCTCTGGGTACTCCTCCTGTTGGTCTAGTGTATTGTGCTGGAGTAATGGGGTCATGATTTCAAATGCTCTCGCACTGCCTTTGATGACCTCTGGGATATCTGTTAAAACAGTTGTCACTGCCCGGTGCAACATTTTGAAGAGGGCTGGGACAAGAACTTGTAAGGACACCTCCAAAGAAGATATTGAATTCTTAAGGGAAAGACTGTCTCCTTTTAAACCACAATGATATTAACATTCAGCACTAGACAATGGGTTCCTAATGGGAAGCAAGAAGTGGGTGTTTGTGGAGGAGGATGGGAAGACATGACTCATGGTGTAGTACAGGTCTGAGCTGCGTAGATCATAGGAACACCAATAATACAGCAGAACATGCCTGAGATGGCAATGGGTTATCAGGAGGATACGTAAGCATAGGAAATCTATGGTTTATTAAAAACAATAATTTCAAGAGTTCTAATCAGACATTAACTTCAACTGGGGGAGGGATAGCTCAGTTGTTTGAGCATTGGCCTGCTAAACCCAGGGTTGTGAGCTCAATCCTTGAGGGGGCCAGTTAAGGATCTGTGGCAAAAATCTGTCAGGGGACAGTACTTGGTCCTACTAGTGAAGGCAGGGGACTGGACTAGATGACCTTTCAAGGTCCTTCCAGTTCTATGAGATAGGCATATCTCCATATATTTATTTTATTTTATTTAACTCAGTTGCTTTTCCTTTTCATGTAGAAGTTGTACACTTTCCCACCTTGTCCTAGAGGTGCATCAAGAACTGTTTGCTGAAAATCTAGAAGTGCTGGAATTGGATTTTTGTTGGATATGAAGTGCTGGAGTTGCAAGTCCCATGAGCTCCCCACTCTTTGAAAGTTCAAAACCCTCTGAGTGCTCTGCTGGAGTCAGACTTTAGCTTCGACTAACCTACAAGGGAAAATTAGACCAAATACAAACCCCCCTTGACAGAATGCTTTCTCTCTAACTCTTGCAACCACTGTCTTAGGTTTGATTAGCTGCATTGTCCCAGAGTGGGACAGCTATCGTTGTGGGTCATGCATGGAGAGGTGGTCTCGGCTATAGCTAGTTCTTGATCATTTGGTGGCTTTGGAAATTAGGACCAAGGCCTTGAATTGACAGGAGTGAACTAGGGGGAAAAGGTAAGGAGTACTGACCTAGTGTGTTCCTGGTGGCCTGCATCACTAAAGAGGCACCCAGCTAGGTTTTTCATAAGCTGGGGGCATCTATATTGGTTCCACCTTCAGAGTACAATGATTTACAATCATCCATCAATGGATCACTGTGGCCAGATCCTCTTCCCAGAGAGCAAGGTGAAATGTCTAGACAATTATATGTTGACAGAATGCATTCCTTGACATTGTCACCCCTTGTCTGTTCAGGTTCCGACAGGAGTCCAAAGCTTTGCATCACTTTGAAAGAGAGATCAGACAACCTCAGTGGAAGCGATCAGTGCCTCAGTTAATTCACAATGTTGGTGGGAAGAAGTAATCACCACCTTGGTCTTGCCTGGGTTAAATATGAGCCAGCTGTTCTTCATGCAGATGCTGATGTCTTGCAGAATTTGACACATTTGGCAACGTCGGCTGCATCTAAAGAAAAGAACTACAGGTAGAGATTGTCAGAAGAGACTTGTCTCATAACTACATCATGGTGTCTTATGTAGATATTGAAAAGGTGGAGGGGTGGGAACAGAATAGGAGACATCACAGGCAAGGGCCCTTGGAGAAAGAGAATCAGTTGCCCATCTGTCTGGCATCCTGTTTGAGAAGAATAGAGCCAGTGTAATGCTGTTCCATCTACTCCACCTATATCATGTAGGTAGAGCAGGAGCATCTTCAACTGTCCTTGACTCTCTTGCTATTTGGAGGCATTTCTCTCAGAGTAGAGCTATTTCTCTCAACGCTCAGTCTTTTATGTCTCTGAAGTTACATGTGGATGCCAGAGTTCTCAGCTCAATAATACTGTATAAGTATCTATTCCTCCTCCTGCTTTTTGGTTTTAAAAAATCAATGCTCTACAGACTCATTCTGCCTGGGATCAAGTGCTCGAATGCTTTTGCTGTTTGTATCTTGGGCATTATTACTGGCAACTGTCTCTCACTCACTTCTTGTCACCCACTCCTCCCACCCCCCAGTGAGACAGTAAAAAAGCTTTTCCTACATGTTCTTATCTTTATCCCCCATGGTCAACTCTGTTTAGACTCAATTCTTGCTTCCATGCTTGTGCAAGATTTTTTGTCTGGCAATCCAGTAGTCTGAGTCACTCCATGCTGCCTATTTGTTCTGTTTCTAGGAGCTGCTGTGGGTGTCACTAGCTTGTCCACTGCCACCGTGTACTGCAAGCTAGGTAATAACATGAGGACTTCACGTTTCTAAAACTAAATTGTCTTACACGTATGCTGCAACTCCAGCTACCTGTCAAGTTGTGTGCACACAATCAGACTTCCTGGTGCTCCTTCCAACTCTTTCCTCCGTCAACTTGCGCTTCTCCCTCCAAGTTCCATGCAGGTTGCTACTCCTCCATCCCCAGCTCTCATTTTCCACATCTTTAGCTCTCTAGCTAGCCCTACCTGTATTAATCCACTGAGAGCTGAAGACTTGGGTGCTGCAATCCCCGAAGCAATTTAGGTGTCCAAATTCCAGAGTTAGGTGCTTAAGTCCCCATGTGCGGTACCAGTGCAATTCATGAAACTCCCACTGAGCTACCGCCTAACCATACAGGTGCCTAAACTCGCTTGATACCTTTCTGCTGTGAACGTTTCTTAGGTGCCCAAGTTTTAAACCTTGGGGTATGCACACTGCTGCCTCCTTCTAGACATCTGGCCACCTATCTCCCACCTAAGCCCCAGACTAATTCATGCACTGGAGGAAAGAGTGTTCAGCAGCCCAAGTCCTGTGCAGGGCCCAATCTAGTAGGTGGCCTCTGAGCATACCTACTGGATTGGGTTCCATTCAAAATCCAGCAGGAGGAGGAGATGCCTGCTTTATAACTTAACCCAGCGGTGAAGACACTTACCTGGGAGGTGGGAGTTCAATTCCTCCCCCTTCCGCCCGAGTGGGAGAGAGGATTTGAAGAAGGGTCTCCCACGCCTCAGGAGGGTGCTTTAACCACTGAGCTATGGGCTATTCTCAGTCTCTCCTGTTAAAGTTGTTCCACTGTGGATAAATAATGAAAGAGTGATTGGAGCAGGGGGGCTGGATCCAGAGTCTCCCGCCTCCCAGGTAGGCCAGAGAGTCATTCTGTCTCTCTGGCCCAAATGATTCTTTAAGTATTAATCTACAGTGGAGCTAGCCAAATTCTGAGGGTTTAATATATTTCCATTGAGGCAAACAGATGCTTAGAAACCTCTGGAAATTAAGTATTTTGGAACTCATCAAACCAAAACCATTGCTGGCAATGCTCCTGATGTCACCATGTCTGCCACTGTACTGAAAGCACATCTCGAGAAGCATGCACAAGGCTTGGGGCTGAGGTTTCACACTGCTCTCTGCAGGACAAGGCTATAACAGGGCCAACGATGTGACACTTCAGGCTCATGAGGTCAGTATCCGTGCTGTGACTGACGCTGTAACTGTGATGACAGCGGAAGATGGTTCTAGTTTACTGTAGGGCACAGCCCTGTACAAATCTTTGTATGGTGGGTGGAGGGACTCAGAGTGGGTTGTGCCACCATCATTCTCCCCCAAGCACCAGAGCCAGGGCTCCCAGGCAGGGTCGGCTTCAGGCACCAGCTGACCAAGCATGTGCTTGGGGCGGCACCTGGAGGGGGGCGGCGCTCAGGGTTTGTTTTTTAATTTAAAAAAAAAAAAACCTCTTCCCGGCGCCCCGGTGGAGGGAGCAGGGGGTGGGCATGCCGTGCTCCCCACCGGCGAGCCCCGCTCCCCGCCAGCGCCCTGGGAGCGGGGCGGCCGGCGGCTTTTTTGCCTGGGGCGGCAAAAAAACCAGAGCCAGCCCTGCTCCCAGGAGTTCAATGCACAGTGCTAGAACCGGAGCGCCTGCTGGGCAGCTCCCAGAAGCTTTTGTATCCTCTGAGTGCTATAATGAAAACCCGAGCCACCTACTCTCAGAGGAGCAGAGATTCACACAGAGAAACAGCATCAGCTGCAACAAGCTTGTAAATCATTGACTATACCGGAGTGCTTAGGGCTACATAGTAAATACTAGGCATTGAGGGATTTCCCCAGCCCAACATCGGACTCCGTCCAAAGCTGCACAAACCAAAATCCAAGACCTTGGGTAAGAATTACTAAAACAAAGAGTGTGTGAAGTGGAGTGTTTGGGGACTGGCCTTCGCAAGGCCAGAGAGCGGGAACATACCTTATGCAAAGTGGAGCTAAGTAAATAAAAAGGCCATGGGGTACACAGAAACTCCCAGGCCAGAGCATCGTTAATTGAGATATTTTCATGAATTACTTTGGAGCGGGTAGGAGAGAGCAATATACACAAGTAGTGTGTAGCTGTGCTAGATTTAGGAGCCCTCTTCTATACCTAGGGATGTGGGTCTCTTTCTGTGCCTGCTGCAATGCCATAGAGTTAGCAAGAGTTCCATAGGCACACCAGGAAGACTGTGTGTGTGATTAGTGGTCCAAACTAGAGCTGGGGGAGGGGGGAACTTTTTTCATCATGTGAATATTTTCAGGAGTTCTGAAATTTCCCATTCTGCACTAGAACAAAAGCGAGACCTTTCAAAATCTGGAAGTAGGATGTGTGTTAGTATTCTCTCTCCCATTACCTAGAAGATAAAGTTAGAAGGGAACTCCTGGGTCTTCTAGTCTGGGACTCCCAAAACCTGATGCATGTACCACTGGTGATACGTGAGTTTGGTGTTCCATCAATTCACTTCACAACCATTTTTTGCAAGGTGGTATGTGAACCAATAGTTTGGGAATCTGTCTAGTGCTTTCTTCCCTCCCTGCATGACGGCAGGATTGTCCTCCACACTAATCTCCCAAGTGCAGTAATAATAGCAGTAAAGTTTTATTGTACTACTTATCAGTCACCAGGAACAACTGAACCAAAGTAGAAAACATTAACCTTGTTGCTGCTGCGTTCTGCTGCAGCTTGTGTGCTGAGGTCACAATGCTGAAGCTGGGACATCCCTAAACCTCAGGTATTGAAAAGTAACAAAGATCACATTTTTTTGCTTCAGAACATAGCTGAGACATTTTAAAACTGGCAACCATCAATCCATGAGCCTCTTGCCCTCCCCTTCTTCCAAGCAGGATTCTGCTACCCTCCCATTGCAGATAAGTAGCTCTTTTCCTTCTCCCCTATTGCTAGTAGTGAGCTGCCCCTACCCTCTTGCACTAAAAGGCACCTCTAATATCACAGTAGCCATTTGATTTCCAGCACATCTCTCATCCCTACCAGCCAGCTATTCATGGGGAGGTAATGCAGGTCTCTTTCCCTCCTCCACCCCCACCAGCCAATACTTGACAGAATTTTCCACCTCTCCAAGGGATGTTTTTCAGTCCTTGTGCCACTGTTAGTCATGCACAAGTCACCATTCTGAAATTTGATACAAAGGGGGAAACTTGAGTTTATACTCTCACACTATATAAAATGAAAAACATATCCTAGTAACAGCCTCACTTAAGGGCATTTCCTGGGGATTAATGATCATATGGAATTACTGTAATGGCTAGTTGTGGACCATCAGCACTGCCAAGATGTCTAGTTAGCCAGAGGAAACACAGTGCACTTTGGTGGCAGTTACTTATTTCCAAGTTCTTATGATATATCTGGCATCTAGATTTCAGGTGTCAGAATGCCACCAATTTTGCTTCCAAGTATTCCTTCAGCTAAGACTATCGCTAAGGAAAGGACTTTGTTTTGAGACCCAAGGCAGTGCTTGGGTTAGCTTTCTGTATCATATTAAAAACAGGAAGAGAGGCCAATCTGTTTTGGGAGATAAAGGTATGTGTATCTCACTGGAATTGCAAGATCATACATTGTGGACTGATTGTGTTGTTAGTCTATCTTCATTATTTGAAAACTAGTCCATGGAAATAGTTTGTTTCTTCATGCTTAGCAAAAATAGCAATTGTAGAGTCACTACCAAAAGTGAGTTTTAACAAGAGATGGAAATTTAGGGTAGACACTTGTGATTAATAAATGTCACACAGAGGACTGGTTGGCAAGAGGATTTGCTGCCTCTTTCCACTAGGTCATTGGTTTAGATCTTTCCCAGTTCAGAAGTGACCAGTAGTTGTTAACTCTGTTGGCTCTTTGGAGGTCTATGTGAAATGTGATAATTCCAGTCCAGCTCCCAGAAGAGTAAAAATCCCACCACAATTATATCCCACTAATTGGCCATGTTATCTGATAGTCTCAGAAGAGAGGCCAAAAGCAGTTGCATGCAGCTGGAAACCAGACTATTTTCACTCCTTCAATGGTGCGTCCTGGTCAGTGTTAAGGTGTCATTGCAAGGCAGTTTGGAGAAGCCTGTAGTGCCACTGCTTTTGCTGAACCTCTTCTGTGGATGGATAAATAAATACAGAACCTCAGTCTGCAGGTGAGTACAATATCTTTCATTAGCACTAAAGGCACATTTTTAAAAGAGATTAAGCACCCCAACTACATTGGGAAGCTAGTTCTTGCTTATGATCAGCAAATATAAAATGTATCCAGAAGGATTTGTATTGCTCCCACTCAGCAGAGCAATTGGAATTCAAGGCTAAGCAAAGGAGATATCTGTATTGCAACAAATAGCAGATTACTAGTGTGGATGTAGCAGACAATTCCTTGCATCATTCCATAGACAAACTGAATAGGGGCACTCCCTTCTCGGAGCTCCTTGAAATCAATGACACACCCATCCAGTTTACCAAAACTGGGGGAGGTATCATTATATCTTACAGTCAAATTCCATATGCATGCACCTGATTTATTTTGGCTACAGCATCTGGGCATTGTATAACAAACTATGCTATACACTGCCCTCAGTGCCCAGTGTAGAACAATTTATCCTATGCCATCCCTTCCCTCTGCTTCCAGAAAACCTGCCTGACTGCAGGATCAATAACCAGGCCAGTTATGACCTAGTAAGTTGTATGTCGTGTGGAGCCATCACAAGCATCAAACTTAGGCTCTGAAGGAGAAGAAGCCAATTCCACAAATGAAGGCCGGCTGCTGGGAATGTCGAATCCCCAAGAGTTCAGATTGACATAGTAGATCTCAGTTGAGAACAGAGAGGTGAGCGCTAAGGCAACTCAGTCTGAGACCGTAGCCTCTTAAACTGCAGTCATGTCTATCTCTTGTTTGAACCAATGTTTATTTAAGTCTGAATAATGATTTTTATATGGAGTTTTGATGTTGCAACAACTCCCACGTTACTCAGTTGGATTCCCAATATAACAAGACAGATCTGTGAATTAATTTGTTTCGAAACAGAGTAGAACGGAGAACTCCTTGATGCTTTATTTAATGTCATTAGTCCATAAGTATGTATTAAATATCTTTAAAGGAAAAAGGTTGGTACTTAGTGAGAGCACACTTATTTTGAGAGCAGACTTTTGGTTGGAGTAAAGCTACATCAGATTTATTTCCTAGTGATGTGTCTTTTAGTAGTAATATTAATAATTGTATTACTCCGGCACTCAAAGTAAAATGCAAAGAAAACAGAATTAAGTTATTACATTGCAAAGTACAACAAACAAAAGCCAGCCTACAAACAGGATGTGTCCCAAAATAACTTGTGGGCCTTTTGAAATATCATCACAGATGGACATTGCTAGTGATATTTAACACTGATATCATGCCTTTGGTCCTGAAGGATCCCCGAGTACTTCACAAGGTATGGGCCTAAGTCTCCACTCCTTTGCACAGATTTTATGTCAGCATAACTCCACAGAAGTTCATGGAAAGTCAAGCCTCCTCAGATATGTGCAATCATAATATTCAGCCACTTCTGAAATAGGGGCAAGGGGGGAAATGTTGGCTAAGGATACTAGAGCAAGCAACTCTTACAAATGCCTTGGGATATTTAGGATGATATTTTAAAAGCTGCTTAAGGGATTTAGAGACAACTCTTTGATATCAGTCAGGGAGTTGTGTGTCCAGATTCTCTAGGAAGATTTAAAAACCACAGCATTCGTGCCTATGCAGACCTGACTAGACCTTAGTTTTTAAGCTCTTAGCCAAGACCAATTGGAACTTAATGTATGTGTCTCAGCGGGATGAAAAGCAGAGCTATCCCCTCTCAGCCTGTGACAATCTCTTGGATTTGGTGATCCTCTGGCCTTTATCTAGTCTGCTTTAGAACACCTCTAAGTTATGTTTTTAATCTAGTGACTTCCTCCTTGACAAGTTGTTCTCTAAATGATCTCCCTGTTAGAAAGGGTTTCTAAATGTGTAACTTTAATGGGCCCTCTAGCTACAGGTTGTTGGTTGTCAGTTAGTTGTTAGTTTATCATTAAAGATGATAAACCCTGTCTGGGTAACATATGAACTGCCTAAGCTTTTGTCCAGAATGAAAGCTGGACCCACCTCACCCATCACTCAGGATGACATTCTAGACCAGTGAGGGGGTATGTCACCATCTGCCCTGCAACCTGGCATGCGTTGCAATGCTTTGCTGCTGTGGCTCCCAATCTGGGCTCCTCACAAACAGCATGTAGGTTACACCCTGAGGGTCTGTGTACTTCCACAGCCCTGGTCCAGCAATTCTGACCCTAGCAGCCTGTTAGCAAACACCACCCACACTCTGGCTTCCAGCAGCCTAGGTTATTACATACAGGGTGACCCAAACACACTCCCAATCCTGAATTTCCCCCCAAAACGTGTTCTGCCCTGTTCAGCCCTCTCAGACAGTCCGGATATATTATGTCCATTGCCCCTCTAAGGGGTTCAAGATACAACAGTTTGCCATCCTAAATGGTGTTACCCAGACAGTTCACAGCACTGGATTAGTTTTGATTAAAGAATAAAACGAGTTTAACTCCAAAGAGAGAGGTTTTAAGTGAGTACAAGTATTAAGGCATTAAAGTCAGAAGTGATTACAAGAAAAATGAAGACAAAATGCTTCGTAGTACTAAACTTAACAAACTAGACTAGGTTCAAAGTGAAATTCTTATCACAGGTTTTCACTAGCATTGCTGAACAAGTTTCAGGTATGGATCTGCTCCCAAGGTCCAACAGCTGTTTCTTTTGTCATATTCGTTGAAAACAGAGAAATAGACAGGAGGAGAGAACTTGGGGTGTTTTGCCCCTCACTTTTATAGTTCAGACACCCTTTGAAGTGCATTTTCCTGAGAGTGACACCTAAATAAAGTTCTTTCCAGCCAAGAGCAAGGAGACATGGAGTCTGGTGAAGGCAGTTTCATGTTGTTTCTTTTTACCTGTGTATGCTGAAAAGCAGATTTGCGATGTCTCTTGCCTTCCCGCTCCCTTCCATGTGAAAGAATGGTCACTTGATAGATGATGGCCCGCTAGCTTTGATGACACCTGGTTAAGGGTGTCAACTTGTCCTTTGTCTTTGAGAAACAGATTCATGCACTTACCAGATTTGTCTGGTAAACACACTACAGTCGTGATTTCAGCTTATGTTCAGAACTTTACATATAATGTTGCTACACACATTTCAACATGGTATTATTGACCAGCAAGTTCTTAGTTTTCAAAAGATACCTCACAAGGCATATTTTGTACAAACATTATTACACTAGGGTATGAATACAGAGGTGCGTTCTGCCGCACTCAGGCATGAAAAAGTTTGGCTAACTTCAGATAAAGTTGCACTCCCTTAAGAGTGTAAGTCTGAGTGCCACAGCTCATCCAATCTTCAAGGCTGCCATTTAAGTTTCTCTCCAACCATGGCCCCTCCACATAGCTTGTGGCAACTATGACATATATTAGCCAGGAAACTTTCACAGTAGGCATAGTTGTGTGAGGAAAGCTTCAGAGGTGATGGAGTAATTCCCATCCAGATCACACAGTCTGACCACAACCATTACTTCAGTCTTAAGCATGCAATAGACTTAGAACCCCACCCCCACAACAAATTTGTTCACCATTAATTGAATGACTACGCTAATTATGCATGTTTGGTTATTTCCTTTTGTCTTATTTAAACCTATTCGTAACAGCTCTTATGGCTTTAGCTATGGGCTAAGCCGAACCTCAAGAAAGTTACACAAATAGACACAGCTAAGCTAAAACTGTAGCCGCTAGACTCTCTAAACACATTCTAAACAGAGGAAAGAGTTGCATCACTCGTGACTAACCATGCTTTCGAGTCACAAGTGCTATTACAAATGTTATTTCAGACTCAATTATTAAAACCTATTAGCCTAACATACATAGCTAGCTCAGTAAATTATTGCACATTGAGCAAAAGTGATCACCTTATCTCAAAAAAGATGCATTGGAATTGATTAAGGTTCAGAAAAGGGCAATAAAAATGATTAGGGATATGGAATAGCGTCCATATGAGGAGAGATGAATAAGACTGGGGCTTTTCAGCTTGGAAAAGAGATGACTAAGTAGGGATATGATAGAGGTCTATGAAATCATGACTGGTATGAAGAAAGTAAATAAGGAAGTGTTATTTACTCCTCATAACACAAGAACTAGGGGTCACCAAATGAAATTAATAGGCAGCAGGTTTAAAATAAACAACAGAAAGCATTTCTTTGCACAATGCACAGTCAACCTGTGGAACTCTTTTCCAGAAGATACTGTGAAGGCCAAGTCTATAACAGGGTTCAAAAAAGAACTAGATAAATTCATGGAGGATAGGCCCATCAATGGCTATTCGACAGGATGGGCAGGGATGGTGTCCCCAGCCTCTGTTTGCCAGAAGCTGAGAATGAGCGACAGGGAATGGATCACTTGATGATTATATGTTCTCTTCGTTCCATCTGAAGCACCTGACATTGACCACTGTCGGAAGACGGGATACTGGACTAGATGGACCTTTGGTCTGACCCAGTATGGCCATTCTTATGGGGACAAGAAAATTGATTATATGATAAACCAAATCATTCTAGGATTAGCCTATGAGCTGCTTCATCATATCGTTTGAATGCGCACAGGACAACAGGCTTTGAAGCAAGTGTTACAGAAATAGGTCTCAGAGTGGTAGCCATGTTAGTCTGTATCAGAAAAAACAATGAGGAGTCCTTATGGCACCTTAGAGACTAACCGATTTATTTGTGCATAAGCCTTTGTGGGCTAAATTTGGGAGGCCATGGGCTACCAGAAATTGGAGGGGGGAAGGGGAACTATTAATGTTTTTCTTTCAGTTGCCCACTGAATTAGTTAGGTGTGTACTAGTTTGTCCAAGTACATAACTTTCTCCCTCCCCCAGTGAATCTGTTTGTTTAGTGAATATTAAAATGAAACCCTATGTTATGTGCAGGATTTACCACCCTGTTAACAAGACAATCCTGAACACGGGAAGGAGAGTTTTAACTGGTTTGGCTATTGTATTTTCCAGGCATCTGCACATGTAAGTATCTTAATGTTATCAAGTTCTTAGCCAATGTACATATCCTCAGTTTCAAATGTTTTACTTTAAAATCGGCATCAACTGTCTCTGAAATATTATTGACAGAAGTGAATAAGTCTTGGGAGAGGTGCAACATACAACTCTAACAAGTGACACGTCTCATCTGGGCCCTTACCACCACCACCACCTCTGTAAGCATACTTCCTCCCCGCAGCACACACGTTGCCAATGGGAGCGTGATCCTTACCACGCACATAGTTTGCATGCAAGGTGCTACTGAATGAAATCAGGGCTGGCTTTGGACGCTCTTTCTTACTGTGGGTTTGTGAGATTATTAGCAGAAGCTTTTCACCACAGGGTACATACACCACTGGCAGCCATTAGCCCAGTGTATGGCTACAGTAGAAAAAGCAAAGAGGAACAGGATACAAACAAAATGAAATAATGTTTTCAAGGCACAGTTTAGGCTCCCATGAGCACTTATCACTGATTGTTTTCTGGTCACCTTTTCACCATAAAGAATGGGTATCAATGAACCAGAAAACTAGTATTTGATGCATGTCCTTAGCTAAAAAATACTCCCCTCTCAACTGGTTGAGTGTGTATTGGTTGTCCAAAGGTTATTGCCTTCCACTTTGCCCATGGCTGCATTCCAGTGATAAAGTAATTCCCGTATGTATTTGGACCAAATTCTTAAGTCTTTACTCAGACAACTCTGTTGAAATGAATGTGAGTTCTGCCTGAGTAAGCACCCCTAAGTTCTACTTGCACCTCTGCCTCTGACTTGTCTTGTGATGTTAGGAATATCATTGACCTCAGTTTCCTGTAGTACTTACAAACACCAATTAATGAACCCTCACAACACACCTGTAGTAGGTGGCACACTCCGAGCGCCTCAGATAAATGGTGGTATAGACACATAGGTGCTGGAACTAGAGGTGCTGGGGGTGCTGCCACACACCCTGCTTGAAGTGGTTTCCGTTATATACAGGGTTTGCAGTTTAGTTCAATGGCTCTCAGCACCCCCGCTATAAAAATTGTTCCAGCACCCTTGTATAGAGGGACATATTAACAAAGGGGAGCTACCTCTCCTCATTTCCACTCCCCCCCCCCCCACCCACCCCCAATGTTTTAACACAGGAAGTTCCTTTGGGGTAAGTCCCCCAGTTGGATTGTTAATAACTAGATTACTTTCAGGTTCTGTTTTTTTCCTAGACCCAGTGTTCAATTTGACAGACCAGAGCGTGCTCTCCTGATGCCATCATGAACAGGACAGAACCAGGGAGCTGACCGACCATTTTGTAGCAGAGGATAGGCTGAGACATTGCCACAAGAAAGAGATATTTCCCCTGTTGCTTGCTCCTCGGAAAAGCCGACTTAGTTTTCTACCAACAGTAGAATAGCATGAGGATTGGTGGGGGCAGGTTGAAACCTGCTGGAGTGGGAAATGCACAAATGAGTCTAAGAAAGTGTGGAGGGTCCATTAACAGATTGGATAATTGTTCCTTTCGATTTTGCACTGACATTTGGGGGCAGGAGTTGGGGTAGAGACTTAGTCCTCAGAGCAGTCCAGCTAGAGAGTGACAGAGAGAAGTATGGACTGCTACATAAAGAATGGCTTCCTACCACAACAACCTTGATTCAAGATGATTGCCTGTAGGAATCCATATTGTAGGTGAAGTGCATGAGCTCATAACTTCTGAATACTAGTGCCCTTTGAAGAGGGCAGTGAGAATGGATCCTGCTGGTATTCACCTCAAAGAACAAGTTGCTATGGTAAGTAATTACTTTCTTCTTTGAGCATAACCTGCAATGATTCCCATTGCAGGTCCAATGGGCAAGGAGCTTGTCTGAAGAATCTGACTTGACTAAAAGACTGCACGACCGAACTCCAACTGGAGGTTTGGAAGAAATGAGGGGAAATTTGAGGGGAGACACACAGAAGCATTTGACTCCAGTGCTTAAGAGTAAAACATCTGTTAGAAACCCTGAACTCCCTGGTCCTGTTACTAAGGTGGAACTGAAATAAGAGTGGGACTTGTATCTAAATCTCATTCCTGTATTTTAACCACTTGATCATTTTTGTTCTAGGAATTAATTTTATAGTTCTATTTTGGGATTTTGGTGATGAGCTTTGTTCCAATGTATTATGTTACCAGAAAGCCTTCGCAAAATTAAAGCCTTATTACGTGCATTGTCTAATTCCCAGCAATAACATAGACTCCTTTTGGGGAATAAAGTGCTGACAAACACAGTTGCAAGCAGTTAAAATATGGTCACAGATTTTTTCTTTTAATTTTAATGTGAATTTAGCATTTGTAAAAAGTACCAGCTTGCCAGGTCTAGAGTGAACTTCTCTTTTCACCCACAGAATCGGAACAGCAGAGACATGTCAGTACAAACTTCTCATACATGGATTCACCAATGTGCCTCATGCCAACCTGAAGGGACCACCTCTAGAGCCAAAAGAGTATTCTCTATATGTCTAATCTAATGTCCATTGAAATCAATGGGAGTCTTTCCACTGACTTCACTCAGCACTGGATTGAGCTCTGAGTTTATTCATCCTTGGCCTGTCTGCACCAAATGCCAACAAAGTTGCAGCTAGTGCCAATGCTATCTGTTATGTAATCACTCCCCACTCAAAACTGGTCTGACAAGAACAAACTCATGTCATAAGGGCCATAGAACAGCCTTGAGATGGTAACAACTTGGAATTTTCAACTTAGAGATGAAAGGCTCTCTCGCCAGTAACCAAGACCCTGACCCAAATCCACCTCCTGGGGATTTTTTTTCAGAAGAGAAGGTAGTTCAATAAAACTTTTTAAAAAATAATTAATTTTTTTCTAGAACAAAATTAAAAAGGAATAAACTAAAACATTAGAAAGAGAAAAAACGAAGCTGTTGATAATCAGACCCTAGATGTAGCTTTATATGAGCTAAGCACCATGAAGCTCATATGAACTATCATCTTCATTTGTCAGCAGTCCTGCTAGCTCTCTGTTCTTGAATTGACTACACTGTATCCATTCAAGACTCCAGTGTGTGAGCCCCTCAAGAGATGGATTATGCTAAACTGGGTGTATAACACTATGAGCTATTGCAGGGATCGGCAACCTTTGGCCCGCGGCCCACCAGGGTAAGCCGCCTGGCAGGCCGGACCGGTTTGTTTACTTGCCACGTCTGCAGGTTTGGCGGATCGCGGCTCCCACAGGCCAATGGAGGCTGTGGGAAGCAGCGCGGCCTGAGGGATGTGCTGGCCGCCGCTTCCCACAGCCCCCATTGGCCTGGAGCGGCGAACTGCTATAAAAATTGTTCCAGCACCCCTGTATAGAGGGACATATTATTAACAAAGGGGAGCTACCTCTCCTCATTTTCCCCCTCCCCCCACAATGTTTTAACACAAGAAGTTCCTTTGGGGTAAGTCCCCCAGTTGGATTGTTAATAACTAGATTACTTTCAAGTTGTGTTGTTTTCCTAGACCCAGTCTTCAATTTGACAGACCAGAGCGTGCTCTCCTGATGCCATCATGAACAGGACAGAACCAGGGAGCTGACCGACCATTTTGTAGCAGAGGCTAGGCTGAGACATTGCCACAAGAAAGAGATATTTCCTCCGTTGCTTGCTCCTTGGAAAAGCCGACTTGGTTTTCTACCAACAGTAGAATAGCATGAGGATTGGTGGGGGCAGGTTGAAACCTGCTGGAGTGGGAAATGCACAAATGAGTCTAAGAAAGTGTGGAGGGTCCATTAACAGATTGGATAATCGTTCCTTTCGATTTTGCACTGACATTTGGGGGCAGGAGTTGGGGTAGTGACTTAGTCCCCAGAGCAATCCAGCTAGAGCGTGACAAAGAGAAGTATCGACTGCTACATAAAGAGTGGCTCCTTACCACAACAAACTTGATTCAAGATGATTGCCTGTAGGGATCCATATTGTAGGTGAAGTGCATGAGCTCTTAACTTCTGAATACTAGTGCCCTTTGAAGAGGGCAGTGAGAATGGATCCTGCTGGTAATCACCTCAAAGAACAAGTTGCTATGGTGGGAGTGGGAGCTGCGATCGGCCGAACCTACGGACGTGGCAGGTAAACAAACCGGCCTGACCCGCCAGGGGCCTGGCGGGCCGCGGGCCAAAGGTTGCCAATCCCTGCTTTAAAACAAGGTGATTTTTCTGTCTCCGTTTAAGTTCTTTGAGCTATTGAAACACATTCTTCTCAGAGTTTGAGACAGAATGGTCAGGTAGAGCAAATGTCAGTGAGACCATCCATCAGTACCAACAGTTTGGAGTCTGATGAGGAGATGAGACAGACTCTTTGGACAAGTGGATTGAATCATCTCTCCACACGAGAAGCAAATAATGGCTTTCTTTTTGACTTCTCTGCTTTTTCCATTCCGATAGCAATTGTAGAGAAAGCTAGTCAGAAAATTCTAGTCAGAGAAAAAAATTGCTGCAGCTAGTTCCTGTTTCCTACCATGTGATAAAGCAGAGTGAGACCAGGGCATTCAGGAAATACAAGGTCAGTCCTAAAGCCCATGTCACCAAAACTTCCCAGTGTTTTCTTTGCAATATGCAGGCAGGAGAACCAATAAAAGCTTGAGTTACAGGATGAACTTTCCAATTACAGAACTCTTCTTACTACTTTGCAACCTAGCATCAATTGCTTTTCTGCTACTCCAGATAGATCCCTGGAAAGAAGCATTTCTCATCAACCATAAGAAGCCAACTGTCATTCCCAACTGCCACAAAACTTCCTGACCCTTCTTCTGTTGGAAGTTCTGATGGAACTAACCTTCCATCCCTTCTTCTGTTACCAGGGCCCCAACTGCCATTCTCAAAAGCCATGAAATGTTCTGATTAAAGGGACACCACCTATAAAACATTCGGGGACAGACTGTCAGTTGGTCAACCTAGTTTCACTGAAGTCAAATGGAACTATGCTGAATTACACCAGCTGAGGATCTAGCCATTTTTTGTTTTCGGTGTGAATAGCAGAGAAGAAACCACTATCCCTTCATGCAGAAATTTCTTCTGCTCCTGTGGTTCCAGCACAGATATGCACCTTAAGTAGCGGCCTGACACCTCTATCTCAAATGCAGCAAAAAACACCAGCAAACAGCTTCAAGTCCGTCTGACCACTGTAAATTGGATTCATGTTCTGAGTTGTACTCCTCAAAAAGCACTGTCCACACCAAAGAAGGTGCTTCTGTAATGGAATAGGTATAACAATGGGCAATGGTAGTTTAAGCTCCCACTACATTTCCCCACCAAGGCCTCAGTTTGGCAAAGCATTTAAGATTTACTGAATCTATCTAGCATGAGTCATAGAATTTAAGGCCAGAAGGGACTACCAGATCATTTAGTCTGACCTCTTGTATATCATAGGTCACCAACTCCAACCACCACTGGCACACTGAACCTAACAACTGAAATTAGATCAAAACAAAAAAGACGTACTCATATGGCCCCCATTACCATAGTATCTGAGCACCTCACAATACCCTTGTGAGGGAGAGAAGCAGTATTATCTCCATTTTACAGATGGGAAACTCAGGGATGAGACTAAGTAACTTGTGCAAGATGTCTAGGGTTGAGCCAGGAATTGAATCCACATCTCCTGAGTCCTAGTCTAGCACCCTTGCCATTGGACCACCCTTCCTCTCAATTATTAGGGACCAATATGCCTCAGCCATGAGTCTGAATTTCAGTTGTGCTGTTGCTTCTTTATCAGCAAAAAGCAGATCTAAAACCAGCCCACAAAACTCTCCTGACTTCTCTCTCAAAACTCCTATGCTAGTGGGGGATTCTCCAATGGTGAAGAGGCAGGGCTGGATGCATGGACTAGAAAGGGGGATGCCACTGTAAATAATTGGCTGAGGAAAAAAGTGTGGATGAATCTTCCCTGCACCTCAATGATCGCCAGCTACAATACTGGTCCCTTGAAGCCACTGGCAGCTGGTATTAGAGGAACCCTCCAGCTGCTCTGATATACGCACAGTCAATCTGTGAAACTTGTTGCCAGAAGCGACAAAGGGTCCTGTGGCACCTTATAGACTAACAGAGGTATTGGAGCATAAGCTCCAGAGGATGTTGTAAAGGCCAAAATTATAACAAAGTTCCAAAAAGAACTAGATAAGTTCACGGAGGATAGGTCCATCAATAGCTATTAGCATAAGAGCCAACTTTCGTCGGCTCCCCTGGGTGCTCGTTTCCCGGCCCCGCCCCAACGTCGGCCGGCATTGGGGGCGGGGCCCCGCAACGTTGGCCAGTGTCGGGGGCAGGGCCCCGCGCCCCGCAACGTCAGCCGGCGGCGGGACCCCGCAATGTCGGTCGGGAGCGGGGCCCCGCAACGTCAGCCTGCGTTGGGGGCGGAGCCCCGCAACGTCGCCCGGCGTCCCAGGCAGAGGTGAGTTGAGCTGGGCCCGGGCGCGGGGCTGGCAGGGAGCTGACGATGGGTGCTCAGCACCCACCAATTTTTCCCTGTGGGTGCTCCAGCCCTGGAACCCACAGAGTCGGCGCCTATGGCTATTAGCAAGATGGTCAGGGATGCGACTCCATGCTCTGGGTGTCCCTACCCTGTGATAAGCAGAAGCAGGGAATGGGCAACAAGGGGTGGATCACTTGATGATTAACTGTTCTGTTCATTCCCTCTGAAGCACCTGGCATTGGCCACTGCTGGAAGACAGGATACTGGGCTAGACAGACCATTGGTCTGACCCAGTATGGCCGTTCTTGTGTTATTATATATGCTGGGGGACCTGGCTGAGGGAAAGGTAGCTCAGGATCATGGCAGTGCAAAGGTGGCTTGTTCCTTTATTGCTCTTTTATGACAGGAGAGGATATTAAGTCTTAGGCAATTTTAACATTCCCTCTGACTCCACTTGAGGGCTAGGAAAGCTCACTGATTAGCTGATTATGATGTCACCATCCCAACACGGCAAATATTGCCAGTCTTTCAAGAAAAAGAAGCCAGAGCATAATATTTCTTATATTTTTAAAAAACAAAACAAACCTTTAAAGCAATGTATACAGAAACAAATTTTCCTCTGGAGTTCACCTTTCGGTACAGGTCAAATGTGTGCAGTTTGTCATCCTTGTGTGACTCAACTCCCGCTGTTAATTAGCCTGCATCTTTCCCTAAGAGCACGGGCTAAAGGAACTCCTGGTTACCATGAGCCAATCTGTCCTGTGCAGCAGCAGCTCCCACAATGCTCACTGCAGTAGACAGATGGCACTGCCACCCCAAGCCTAACACCCCAGGACATACTAAGTCAATTAAACACTAGCTACCGAATGATGCAATAACGTTATATTAATAATGATGCAATAACGTTATATTAAATTCCCAGATGTTAAAACAAACCTAAAATAAGGTGACTTCAGTCCCCCTCTTCTGCTTGTCCAGCTGTACTCAGAGCTCATCTCAAGTACCCCTCTAGCTGTGCCCCACCTTTTGCCTTCCTCTCCTGGGACTGCCCAGCTCTGCTAAGGCTTAATGTCCTCCCCCTCCCACCCACCCAAGGAGAATCTTGTGGCTGGGAGCTGGATGCTGAGCACAGCAGGAGAGCAATCCTGTACTGGGAGGGTGAGAGATGGCAGGCCCAGCTGGAGCGGGGAGACGGAGCCACAGGGGGAGGGATGGAGCCTGAGTACCGAGGGGAGGGGTGGTGGGCACAGCTGGGAGATGGAGGCGGGGGGTGGGGGGGCTGAGCTCAGGAGGCGGGGGGATGTGGAGCCTGAGCACACAGTCAGGGGAAGCTAAGCCCAGAGAAGGGGCTGAGGGGCGGAGCTCAGAGGGGAGGGGGACGGAGGCTGAGCGCGGGGAGGGGGAGGTGGGGCTGACCTTCGGGTGGGTGAATCACCTTGCTCTGTCTCCTCTCTCTCCCTCTCCACATCATTGTGATGCGCGCGAGCCGCACCGATCGCCGGGGCAACCGGGAGCAGCCAATCGGCTGCCCGCGTGCCCCTCACAAAAGCCTGCGTTGCGGCAGCTGGAGCCGCTGCTTCCTTTCTGCGCCAATCAGGAGGCGCCTGGTGCCCGAGCCCGCACGACTGGTGCGGATCGAGAGCCAATCAGAAAGGGCGGCGCGGGGTGAGCGGGGAGGGAGGCGAAGGGGGTGTGAGCGAGGTGAGCGGGTCCGCGTGCCGAGCGGGTATAAGAACGGGAAGCAGGCGCGCGCCTCTCGCATTCCGTCTGCGGGCACCGAGTTGAGTGAGCGGGCGCAATTCCCCCCCAACCGATTTGCTTCACCCGCCCGCGCCATGAAGACCAAGTTCTGTAACGGCGAAACCGAGCCCTCCCCGCTGGGGCTGCTGCTCGGCTGTAGCCCCGGCCCCGGGGTGGTCCTGCCCGCCGCGGGGCAGCCGCCGTCGCCGCCCGCCCACCCAGAGGCCGAGAGCAAGGAGCTGGCGGGGGTGGTGCGGCCGCCGCAGCACCAGCCACCGGCCACGCTGCCGCCACCTGAGGAGGAGCCCGACTCCCGCACCCGCCGCAAGGCGTATCTGTGGTGCAAGGAGTTCCTGCCCGGGGCCTGGCGGGCTTTGCGGGAGGAGCAGCTGCGCATCAGCCCCATCAGGTCAGTGTTTCCGGGGGGGCGGGGCAGGGAGACCTGGGGCCGCATCAAGGGGGAGGGCGTGGCAGCGAGTCAGGGCCAGGGAAGGGCGGGCACTATGGGAGGGGGGGGGGGGCGCTCTAGGCCTGGGGGCGGGGAGAGCCAGTTGGTTCCCCCTCCCCCTCTTCCCGGCAGAATGACGGGCGCTATGGGGCTGAGGGGGTGGGGACCTTCTCCCACCTGCGTTCTCCAGGCCTGGACCCTGTAGGATGTGAGGGGTAGCCCCTCCCCCCCACTGCTTGGGGATAGGGTGACCAGACAGCAAATGTGAAAAATCAGGACGGGGGTGGGGGGGTAATAGGAGCCTATATAAGAAAAAGACTCAACAATCGGGACTGTCCCTATAAAACCGGGACATCTGGTTACCCTAATTGGGGGGAGGGGAAGAGGCAGGCTGAGCTCCTCAGCTGGATTGTTCCTTCTTCCCCCTCGCCAAGAAGACCGGCTGCAAGGTCAGTGCGGCCAACCCGCCTAGAGTCCCGAGGGGGAGGGCGGGGAGGACCTACCTTCCTCTGCATCCTCCAAGGCCCAGGCGGTATAGGGCAGCAGAAATCAGATGACGTTTAGCATTGTCAAGTCATGGCATCGAATCCACAACCAAAGTAAAGGGGGGGGGGGGTCGTCAGCGCTGTTACATCTGTGGCTCAACTCTGCGCCAAGAGGAGGTGCTCTGGGTGGTTACCAAAATATGCTTGATTCGTGGCTCAACGGGGAGTTTGTGGGAGCTCCTGCACTGCTTATACAATTGCCTAGGAATGCTTGCACTCTGCCTAGAACAATCTGAGTGTTTCAGACTTGTTCCTTGGCTTTTTGGTCTGTGTCCCAAGATTTCATATTTTCTTTTCATCCTGTAAATTGCAAATGGTAGTGCAAATCCCTGCATTGTGGGTCATCTTTAGGTTTCTGTAGTGCTGTGATTCAGCCAGGGCCAGCGTGCCCACTAGGCGACCCTAGGCAGTCGCCTAGGGCTCAGGGAGCCGGCTGGGCGGCAGCCTGCCACCCTCCCTGCTCCGCGGTGGGGGGCGGGGGGCTGAGCTGCGGTGGTGGCCACTGGCTGGCGGGGGGGGCGGTGTTGGCTGGGGGAGGGGGCACAGGGCTGGTGCAAGGAAGTTTCACCTTGGACGTGCCCTGGATTCAGCATGTCAGTGGGTTACTATAGAGCAGGGATAGGCAACCTATGACACGGCACAGCGAGATGATTTTCAGTGGCACTCACACTACCTGGGTCCTGGCCTGGGGGACTCTGCATTTTAATTCAATTTTAAGTTAAGCGTCTTAAAGATTTTTAAAACCTTATTTTACATACAACAATAGTTTTAGTTAAATATTAAAGACTTATAGAAAGAAATCTTCTAAAAATGTTAAAATGTATTACTGGCACGCAAAACCTTAAATTAGAGTGAATAATAAATGAAGACTCTGCACACCACGTCTGAAAGGTTGCCAACCCCTACTATAGACTAACCAGGTTTGTATAGCTTGGATATGAAAATGGGGGAGTTATGGAGTGTGGATTCTTTGGTCAGCAACTGTATGCGATGTATTTTGGAACTGCCCTCTAACAGTGAAAGAGAGCAGTATCTGTTTTTCATCAGTCTTAAATACTTCCAAATGCCCAGTACCTCTGACCATTACTGTGGTTTAAGGGTTTGCATTTTCAAAAGCCACTATGTGAAAGGGCTTTGTGACTTCAAAATTTGCCAATAAGTTTAAGATATTTTAGGATCTTAATTAACTTGAAATCTAGTACTGTTTAATTCTCTAACTGACCCTCAGGAGCTATACTTGTACCTGAGCCCCCCTGGCACTTTTTGTGGCTCTAGAACATGTTCCATTTTTAAATGTTTCTCCCATCCTTGTTATGTGAAATGCGTACAGAGCACTGATTATTCAGGTTAAATGGTGGAAATGACTAGACAGAGTTGATAGAGTGTACAAGTATAAAATGGAGACTCTTCTTGAATTTCTGAGTTACACTAAACTAAGATGGTGTCTGATTTTTTTTTTTACTCTTTATACAGATATCTCTAAGTTGACTGTTTTCTATAATTGGTTATTTAAACGTTAAAGGATCACAATCGTGGTTTTCTGATATTCTGACTTTACCTGTCCAAATGCCTGCAAATAGTCACCAGAGTGACACTATCCAAAAGTCCTTTCATTGCCAGTTAATAGAATAATCTTCTTCCTACTGTGTTGGATACTTATTATTTTACTCTGATCTACCCACTCCTGTTATTCTCCTCTTTGTCAGTCTGCTTCACTGACTGAGGCTAAACGTTTCCATTTTGCCTCAGACTGTGGTGCACTCTCCTACATTTCTTGGAAGGTTTCCCTTTTGCCTTTGAGACAAATTATCCAGACCATTTTGTGTTGGCAGCTGTCCTCAGCAAGGGGGCTGTGACAAAAAATACCTTAAATTGTTGCATTTTGCTGGTCTGCCGTTGCACTCTACTGCCATAGAACCTCTTGACTCCATTTCCCTTTTAAAGAGAACATAGCCCTGGATTAACAAAACTGGGTACTCCTTTTAATGGCTGTTTATGGAAAACTGCTCTAATGACAGTGCATCAAAGAGACTCTGAGCACCATCATTGCCAGGAGGCGTTGGAGATGGATCGATCATGTGCTTCAGATGGAAACTGATTCCACCACCAGAGTAGCAATAAGCTGGACATCTGAAGGCAAGCAAAAACGAGGCTGCACAAAAACAACATGGCGAAGAGCTGTGGAAGCCGAACTGAAAAACCTGGGGCACAGCTGGGAAATTATTGAAAGACTTGCCAGAAACAGACAGGAGGGGAGGAGCTTTGACACTGCCCTAAACTGGCATAATAGTAGTGGTCCGTGGGCCATCTGCAGCCTGCAGACCTCCCCAATGTGGCCTGCGGGGCTCCAGCAATTTTGGAGTCTCTCCCTTGGCCCCACCTGCCACTCCATGGCACTCCCCCCTGCCCCCAGGCAATTTAAAATGGCCTGGGGCCCCGGCAGCACAGTAGAGCTGAGCGACATCTGCCTGCTTGCTCCATGTGTCTGCTGGCCCCCTCCCTGTAGCCCCGGGGCGGGGCTGTGCCTCCTCGTGCTGCCCCGGTCCCAAGCACCCCTGTGGCCACTAGGAAGCTGCAGGAGCAGTGCCTGGGGGCAGCAGTGCACGGAGGCCCCCGGCCTTGGAGCCCCAGGTAAGCACTGCACCACACCCCAAACCCCCTCCCAGAGCCTGCACCCTTACCCCCTCCTCCTGTACCCCACCCCCTTCCCCAGCTCAGAGCCTGCACCTCAGACTCCCTCCCCCACCCAAACTCCCTCCCAGATCCTTAGGCAGGTGTGAGGGGTGGAGTTTTGAGGTGCGGATTGTGGGCGGCATGAGTGACATTATTGGCCCGCTGGGAGGATTTGAGGACTGGCACTGGTCCTAAGGTAGATTTGAGTTTGAGACCCCTGCGTAATAGGAACATGATGATGATAATGGAAAACTGCTACCAGTTTAGATGTAGATCCTGATGTCAGGGAGGGTCAAAATATTGTGAATTGATAGAGTGAGCGACATTACTCTGGCCAATTGCACAGCTATTCAGAACAAAGTTATATGTGAAAATGACAATCATACCATTTTTGCTCTGCTTTGGAAAACTGAGCAGAGACTTTGGAGATGGAGATGAGTTTTTTTTTCTCATCTGTGGCCATTAATCAGCAGCAGGGATGGTGTATGCCAACCTTTACTGAGTAGAGTAACACAACTTAGTTCCATCAGACATCTCTCTACAGGCTGACAAAGGAGTCCCTGTTTGAAGTGCCAATTCATACGGTGCCACAGAAGCAGATTAATTGAATCTTGTTGCCTTTTCACATTTTTTTTCATAGTTACATTGATATTGTATTCAATAGCTGTAAGTACAGCTTTAAGTGACTTGTGTCATGAGGAAAGCCTTTAGTGGTCTCCTGTATGTGCCTTGATTAAATCTTTCAGAGATGAAGTGCATGAGACTATTGCCCTTCCAAAGCATAGTCGAGTCAAGTTCAACCTAAACAAGGATGGGGGTAGCACAAAGATTGGGGTAGCACAAGGATTCCTGAACCTTGATACAGTATCACAAATAGAGCACCAGACTAACACACTTCAAAATCCGTCCTTCATGTAGGAGTTGTCCATCAGCCTGGTTTTGTATTGTTCTAGAATTAACTTGAAAGGACTAAGAACAGGAGTACTTGTGGCACTGTTTATCCTAAGACCAATAAACAGACTATCCCATTCTCAAGGGCTTTACAGGGGAAGTAAACATAACAGTTTGATGTTCTATGTTAAATGCTATTTGGAGATGTAGGTAGACTTAATGTTGTAGTCATGACTCTACATGGTCTATTTTTGCTCTTCATTTGATCTCCCTTATCTTTCTATTACTTTCTTCCCCCCTGCTTACCTACATGGTTATAAGTTGCTAGTTTCCCCTCTTCTCCCCCCCCCCCCCCCATACCTCCCTGTATAGTTGCCCGACCACCTGGTCCTCTTCTTCCTTAAACATACTATCTAGTTCCTTTATACCACGTTTCCTTGGATATTTGTTTCCCACAGATGGTTCTGGTTCCAAAGGATTGCTGCTGTTTCCTCTATGTAGTTAGCAGCTCCAGTAGAAGCGTACAGGCTAGCTGCTTCTCAGTGGTTTTTTTTTTTTTTAAGGCATTCTTACTTCATCACAAAGGGCATAGATATCTGTAGAAGCAGCTGAAAATGAGTAGCTAGCGTCATGTGAGTAGCCAGCTCTCTGCAGATAAGTTTAGGAAGTGCTGATCTACACAGCTTTTTTGTAGGCCTCTGACATTCAGACTCCTAGGATCCCATTGAAGAAAAACCTGAGCAATAGAATATGACAGGGTCTATCATGCTGTGCTTTTCCCAGACCTCTGAGCTTTTGGGCATCTGAAAGAGCTGCAGCTTTTTATAAAGTGAGATCATGACATACACAAAGTATTGATTTAACTTAAAATTTGCGCTGTATTACACCAATTAAGGGACATAATAAGGTATAAAAATGTTGTTCTTAGCCTACTACTTTATCCTGGTCATTTTTGGAAAGATGAGCCCATATTACCACAGTCCCTGTCCACTCTTAACAGTTATACTCCCATCAGTATGTCACTATTTTTTCTTTGCTGTGAAGGGAAATTCCCAATAATACCTATAGGAGAGGCAATAATGAAGACATGCTGCAGAAAAGCAATATAATAGAGACAATGTGGGGTGAGTGAATAAGCTTTTATTCCCCGAAAAGTAAAGTGGAACTGGGAACCTTTTAAGTATTACTAAGTAATGTTCTGAAATCTGTGGGAGGCAAAATAAAGGCTGTAGTAATGTGTATTGCATGCTAACCTTTTCTAAAAGATTGTCTGTCATCTGTAGCCATAATTTGATATTGGTGTACTTTACTAAGTAGTTTTTCCAGGATACTGGCATGACCACTTAAAGTACTGCATGATTTCCTAAACACCTTACCCAACTAAAATATAACCATGATTTAGCAGCTTTACCAAATGCCTGTAAGTTCTTCTTCCTAAAGAGTGCCTCAGCCATTATATTTGTTTAAAGCTCAGTTGTGGTCTGAAAATAAGTGCTGAATAATGGCAGCATAAGCTACCCAGTTTGTCTCAATTATTTCCTATCACGTGAGCTCAGTTTAAGTAAAATGATTGTTTTCCAATTGCTGGCCCAGCAAACTCAACCTGGGATCCTAAAGTCAAACTTAAGCTCTTTTTCCTGTGTTACCAGTAGAAAAAGGTTCCAGAGGCCAGATTTTGCCCTTATAACTAGGTTGCACAGGTATCTTCAGTGGGTTTGCACAAGTGTAACTGGTCCTGCAACTGTAACTTGGTAATCAATTCTGTTAGTCATGCTCAAGAATGAATTGAAATCACCTCACTAGACTGCTAGCTCTGCAATGCTCACAGTCAAAAATAACAATCCATTAATCAGACTGTTATGACTGAATATTATATGCAGGGAGCATACCTGTTGAGTAAGAATGAACTATGTTTCAAGGTAGAACTGCATTTTAAATAACTCATTAATTAAAGCTAAATTGAGATGATAAACTTTTATGTTGCATACTGGAACTTAAATGGTTGAACCAATTTATTTCAGTTTTTAAAAACAAGGTTCACCTGGGCCCTTCTAAGCCATTTCAACACACTGGAAATATCTAAAAGATAAGACTAATAGCAAGTGGAGTGTGTGGCAGTAGCTGCCATCTTTGTAAAACACCAGTGTCCTAAAGACCTGTCTTTGAAATGCAGTACTTCATACGTTATGAAATTTTGTAATGAACATAGCTTTATGCATTACAAGTAAGAAGTGATGCACATCTGTAATCATAAATAACTAAAACCTATGAAAATCCTGCAGTTGTGAGTGACGTCAGTGTTCTTTCCCCCTCAATCTTTTGCTGCTGCCTTATGAATAATTTACTGGGTGGGATTGACATCTGAATTAGAAAGGGAGAGAACAGAGGGGTATGGCTGTCTTCAAGGTATTCAGATCACTGCCTACTTGTTTCTAATATATAAATGTAGTGGTAAATTCTTCTGTAGCACTTTGTTTCGCTTGAAATAAGAGCATAAATGGGGTATGATATGAGCATAAGTGTTCACTCTATTTTTTATCTTTTAAATGATTTAAAGGAGGAGGTTCAATTTGCTATAATAAACTCAGTCCAGTCTAGGCTGTTGCCAAGATAATTAAATGCTTCTAGGCGTTCAAAAGATGAACTTGTAATTGGGGTACGCAAAGCAGTATTTGCTCCAGGATAGCAAAGCAATGTGATCTTGCTGATATGGGAGAGAGAACCAGAAGTACACTGAATCTCTCCCCTTGACAGGTAATACCTGTCTAGCTATAGCTAGTTGAGGTACCATATTTTAATTTGACTAGATATTTAGCTTGAAAGTATGCTAACTTCCTGGGGATGCCTAACTCAACTTTTTTTATTTGTTCAATCAACATCTCTCAGCTCTTTGAGTCTCTTGTGATTATCACTGTAAACTGACCACCATCTTCATTTCTCAGGTTTTGCATGTTTCCCTGATGTCTTTGATCATATATTAGTATACTACCTAGCACAGTAGGATCCCAATCCTAGTTGGGATGAGTGGCTATGGTAATATAAACATTAAAAAATGCCAGGCTTGCTAATAGAGATGAATCCATTTGACTGTACAAGTGCCAAACTGCAACCCTCTCAGCATCTGACAGATGCCAACTATTACCTGCCTTTTGGAACTATAACAATTGACAAACTCATCACCGTCCGAACCACAAGGAACAAAAATAACCCCAGACACCATCCATCATTTTTAGCTGTCCCATTCATGAAGTTGTGAACCAATTCTAACATTTTCAGTTTTCATCCTATTCGACCTGCCTAGCGTCATCAACCTTCTAATTCCATTTTTTTATCTTTGTCTATAAAAGGTGCATGAGACAAATGTTCTGCTTGCTGTTGGACTACCAGCAGAGGAAAATATCACTCCAGATGTATTCCATTTCATTTTCCCTCAATAAAACTATCGTCACAGTTGTAGACAGTATTTTCTCCTCTGACACTATTGGTTACTCTTTAAATACAAAAAATAACATTTAAAGATGCTATATGAAAATATTTTAGGTCTTACGAAGTCCAGTAATAACACCACTGCAACCATAGCTACAGACTGTGTAAATCTAGTCTGTTTGCAGAATAAGTTGACAGCCATCACACTAATTTGTTGTCCATGGGTAGTTAAATAGGCATTCTTTTGACTGATCAAGCTGCACTGGAAGCTTTTGTTCAAGTAAAATTTTAAACTATTCTGGTAAAAGGGGTACAAGCTGAAAACCTATTTCTTTAATCATATCCTGCAGAGCTTATAGTAGAGATGTTTATTTCACAATCTCTTGTAACAGGTGCTAGTCCCACTCCAGTAGGGCTCCCCAGATGGATATTCAGCTAGTTAAACTGAGAGCTAGTGCAAATCAAATTTCAGTACATTTTAGATCTACAAGTTTCTGCATATGAAACTACCATGCAAAACTTATTTTTTTACTATGGGTAATCAGGGCCAAAATCATGCGCTTCCTTTGGAGTTCTAATTAAACCATTAATTGATGGTATCCTTCAATACCTGATGTTACAAGTAAATAAAGGGAGAGAGCATGGTACACAAGTTTGCAGAAGCAAATGAAAACTTCTGTGTTCATAACTGCACGTCTCTTGTGATAAACTGACTGAACTTTTTTCGGTGACTAACTGTTAAATCTAATCTTTCTGGAGATTTAGTGCTTGTGAAGAGAAGAGTACAGCTTAGAACAGCATCATTTTAGCTACTGGAGGAGAAGCTCATTGAAACACGTCAGTCCTGACCTGCGCCATATCTACTATTCTGCTCATGAGCCTTTCCCCAAATAGATCCTGTTGCTGTTCATTTAAATAATAAAATGGCCTTTGAAAATGTGGAAGTGTTCATTCCTCAGGCTAGATTCTAATGTTTCGGCAGAAAAACACACTATCCCACAGTAATAAGTCAAACACCTATTTTTTCTTCCCCCTAAATAAAAATGTAGATTTCTGTCCTGTACTGCTTCTAATGGCAAGCTGTTATCAGCAGTCTTTAAAAAATTTCTCTTACTGATTTGTGATTTAGTGAGGCGTTGAAGAATTTGAATTTGCTCTGTGTTTAGATCAGGTCACTCATTCCATATCTGACAGTCCCAAGCCTTGGAATATGTACTAAAGCAGAAATCTATTCTTCACTGATATGGGACACATGAGAGGAATGTACTGTTTTCTGATGTTCAGTAGACTTTATGAACATCACCTTTCTTTCGATAGAGGTGGCCTCAGCAACATGCTGTTCCAGTGCTCGTTACCTGACACCATGGAGACGGTTGCAGATGAGCCACGAAAAATTCTCCTCCGCTTATATGGTGCAATCCTACAGATGGTGAGTACACAGAACACTTTGGGAGTGGGAGGGTTTCTATAGTTTATATCTGGATAATTATTTCAAGAAACTTAAATTATCAGTGTCACAAGGCAAGTGTGTTCTACTCTACTGTTGGGGGAATGTTTTGTAGTGGTGGTGGGAATAGATCTCTAGTTTGTCAGTTTGTTATAATTTGTCATTGCCTAGAACTTGTACTCCTTTCTATACAGAAATCCTGGCTCGTGTCTATCAGCTGAAGGCTCATTTGCTGTTGGTTTGGTCCATAATGTTTATTTCTGGTATTAAGAGTTTGGAGTGTGATATTCCAAAATAAGGTATAAAATCTGCTGCTGTGTAATCTATAGGAATTTCTTTGGCATCATAAGATTTCAAAGGACTAAACAATTTGTAAATCCTTTAAATCTTAGCCTCACTTTCACAAACCCTTCTGAGGTTTAAGTTGAAGGTTTGTCAAACTTACTCTGAATAGTCTTTGAGCATTTTGTAGAGACCTATGCTGAGTAGATGTCTATTATGGTTACTGTAAAACCTATTGATGTACAGTATTTAATAGCATTAAAACTTTGGACACAAACATCCAGTACACTGCAGCTCTTTCATTCCAAAACCTGTATTTCAGAATGTATGCTAGGTCTTACAACTGCCTTAGCAGCTTACTAACATGAAGCTCTTTATCAAATGTTCTTTCAATATTGCTCTCACTGCCAATTGGTCAGTACCAAGATTAAAACCCCTTTCTTAATATTGCTATGTAATTCTGTCAGTCTTTAAAAGAGAATTAACAGGTGAACTTCCAAATGGAGTTTACAAAACACTTTGTAAAGGTGATCTATTATAAAATTCTTAACAGCTATAACTGTGTAATTATGGAACACATTTTAATCTTATCTGCCTTGCTTGACCCTTCACACAATAATGTTCAGTTTTTCCCATGTGATTGAAATTTGTCTTTTGCTGACCATTAGTTGGTGGCAATTTCCTTCGATTCCCAGTCATTTCCTTGGAATAATCTGCTGAAGGTATTAATCAGTTAATTATTATTGAAAATTTAATCCATGCTTCCTTCGTCTGCTGTGAATTGACCAGAAAGTGATAATAGCATCCAATTAAACCTGAAGGTGTCACGTAACTAATCACACAATGTATCTTATTTATATACACATAACATAAAAATGAGATTCAGATCTTGACCTTGATTGCTGAAAGCCTGGACCATCATTCATTTTAAAGGATTTATTCTTAGCATGGTCCACTGCAGCCAAGTATTGCGACAACAGCAATAAGATTATCCACTGGTCTGAGACCACCCAGGCACAGCTGGACATAAATTAAGAATTTAGTCTGTATTTGATTAAAAACATTGGCTTAACTGAATACTATCTTTAACTTTTTTGTTTTAGTTAAACCTTCTGAAAGAGAATTATTTGTAAAATAAACTCAATCCATAGTCAATTTACAAAATAGGTTATAGAGATTGATATTAGAATTTAGTAAATGATTTTTATAATAGAATAACTTTATTTTATGTCTTTAATTTTAGTTTATCTTAAAATGTCAGTAGTTTTGAGTAGGAAAATGGACTGCAAAACTTCTGTATTTGAGTAATGAAAGAGCAGAACTTCTATCTTTTTTTTTTTTTTTTTTTTTTTTTTTTTTTTAATAACAAGAGGCTTCGAATGTAATTGTGCATTGAAAGTTTGGAAAAACAAACTACAAATACTAGAGCTTAGTCACTGGCCTCCTTCCCTCGGGGTTTTTTCTTGACTTACCTCTTTTCTGCCCTGTTCATAAAGGAATCAAAACAAGATTTTTGGGCTTTAAAAATCTAAGGACTAATTTGTCTAAATTGATTAAATCATTTGAAACTGTGCATTCAGAACTTTTCTAACCTTTTTCATCTTGGTGTTGAAGGATCTTTTGAGATGTCTAACTTCCTTTATTTCCATAGTGGCAGTGAAATGACTGCTCTTGTTGGTGCAGTTCACTAAGGGTTAAGTAAGCAGAGAAAGTCCCAAGGTAAAACTTTCAGATTGCATTGAGGTTCACAATTTCTGTCGACCAACATTTGTCTCTTCCAGCACCTACATCTTAAATTCAAATTAAAACCAGCAAACTGCATTTTTTTTTTATTGGGGTATTTCAGAAGCCTCATTTAGGATTACAGTGAATTTCTGGTGGCATAATCTAACATGTTTAAGCATGGTTATAAAGTAGCACTTGCTCAATTTAAAAAAAAAAATAGAAATAGGTAAGAAGTTTGTCAGTTTTGGGGCCTAACCCTAAAATTATTTCTAAGACCCAGTGATAGTTTTAGAAAAATAAATCACCACTTGTGAGTTTTAACTCAGTTTGCCACCTTTGCGATAGCAGTTTTGAACACTTGTCAGTTCCAATTTCTGTTGAAATTGGTGCACAAAGCAAGCTATGCTAGGTCCCCTCATTCAGTGAAGACTATTCATAGTAAATAATAACGAAGGAGTGAAACATAGAAACGTAGATGACACTGACTTTTTAAATGAAGGATACTGGCACCACTACTTCCAATACGAGCCACCTTTGGGAGAACCATTTGTTGCTAATAGAAAATGATCCCAGTTTGCTTATTATGAATTTTGGAAGACACAAATGTCAGTACATATAACTCATCAAATATAAACCATGCCAGTTGGTTAAAGCTGCCACACAAAGATAGCTTTGTCCTTCCTCTGTCATAATAGTTTATATGTTTAAGAAATTTTCTGTGTGCATGAATGTGGGGTGGAGGGGGGAGCTGAAATGGCTTGGCCATTATGTATGGTCTCACTGGCATGGGTGTTTATACACATCAAGGACTTCTCTTGAGTATATCCTTGAGCAGATCTTTATTTTATTTTTAAAGAGGACAAGTATTTGTGCTTGTGAAAGGTAAAAATACTAACCACATTAAAATTGAAGTGTTTGAGGCACAATGCAGATATGTCACATAAATTCAAAGTAAACTAATGCCTTTTGCTGCTTTTCCCCCCTCATTCCTGCCCAAAAGAGCTAAATTGTTATGGGAGCATTTAACTTTAAAACTTCTCAATACAACCAAGTAGCTATTGAAGTGGTGTTTATCTTGGTGTATAACCTACTGAACTGAAAGATTTGCCAAAGTGCACTTAACGTTTTGGACTTTGAGACTAGATTTCATATGCAGAACATTCTAATATTGTGTGCTGTTTTCCTATTTAAATTCAGAATTAAATCTCCCTCATAACAGCTCCCACATTATGACAGTTGGTACTATAACTTCAACTTAATTTTTTTATTTATGTATGTTTACCTACCAAAAGATGACTTGGATTATGATTCACATTTCCACTTTTTCTGTCAAAAGAAGCACGAACTCAGCATTACTGGGGCTTTATATTGTTTAACAGCCAAAACAAATTCCTACATATAAATGAAGAAAAGTAAGACCTGGGAACTCTAATGTTCTATCTGGTCTCTAACCTTTCATTCAAGCAAACAACTGAACAAGTTAAAATGGTTGCCACTTTTCTGTTGAAAGTTGTTCCATACCTGCCTTGCTGCCTTTTATTTTTTGTAACTAAATAAAATGCAGACTGCTGTGTAACTGTAATTATCAATGTTTTCTGTGATTGTTGCTGTTTTTAATGTCTGTTTGTAGCATGGAATAACTACAAATCCCTGGCACTGGCAGATAGCTTGAATGAAGCCAAGCACCTCTTACAGGGGATATATTTGTGTTGGGTGGAGTTAAGGGTGTTCTGAGGGTAATGTACCACTTTAGTTGTATATGCATGTGTTCTCTGCTGCAGGCTTGCCCATGCGATCGTGCCTAGAGCACTCTGGTTTCCAGGTGACAGACACGATTCACGGTATAGTATGAGATCTCTGAAGTTGGAGCATTCTCTACAGCTTTCTTTTTTTTAGTTCCAGGTTTTGATATGTTTAGAAAATAGTAAAACTTAAGTAGCACAGCTGCTGTTTATGCTGTCTAAATATGTAAAGCGTAACTACAAATACCAAAATAATTGCACAAAATATTCCCCATTCCTTTCCTCTGCTCCCTCATTAGAGAATGGTAACGTTGTCCGAAGTCAAGAGGATTAGAGATGCCTATTGATATAAGGCAGAGTTCCTAGTTCAGGTCCTAAAAAACAACCCACCAATTCCCAGTTGCTAAGATTTAGATTGTTACTCTGGTCTCATTTCATTCAGTTTTGCCTAGGTACAAGGACGCAACACAAGTTCAATTCTTTTCAGGTGGAACCCAATGTCTGAATCAATATATTTATTCTATTCTGCTTAATAGAGAGCTTTGGGCATCCCTTTTATCAGGTAGCTTGCATATACATTTTCACCATCAGTCTTTAGTCCAAGGAGGACTTCAGGTTTCTACTGGTACTATATACAATATGTTCCTTGGTCATGAGTTGTACTGACCAGATTTCAGTTTGAAAATATTTCCATTCTGTGACTCAGTATGCATTTAACTCTTTTGGCCACTTGAAACCAAGAGTCACCAGCAATGGAGTAAATCCACAAAGTTGCAGGTTCCAGTGCTGGAAATGAGCTTGCAAACAAGGAGCTGGGGACCATTGCTTAAAGCATAGCAAGTTTCACTACCCTCAGGCTTGTGCTAACAAACTCACTTCCTCCAAAGACTGAGGGTTGTGTTAGTTCGTCTTCCAATAGAAGCCAGCTTGTCCAGTAAATCCTGGGATATCAGGATGAAAATTCAGAGCTTAAATTCTTCTTGTCGAACTGGCATATGTGATCAGTATAGATATAAACCAGTCATGTTCTTAACACTTAAAAATGTAGACAGTGAAACAATCTTTGCCATCTAACAGAAAGAAGTCTTCTACACAGGTCAATAGATTCTGTATAAGCTTGGAGTGGGGGAAATTTAAAGATTAGTTGCTCAAGATCATGGGTCTGTTGGGGGGGAAGAATCACCTTTGGCTACTAGCTCTAAAGACTTGCAGCAACTTGTCTACCCCCACCTCCCCTCCCACCTGCATCTTAGTATTAAATAGTTGTCCTCACTGGCACCTATTAACCTTGAATTCATTAGGTTTACTTTTAATCGGCTTTATAAGCAACCTCCTTTCTGCCATAACAAGAACACTAGTTTACAGTCCTACTTTAAGGAATGGCCCACCACCACCTTAAAATGGATTTCAGAACATGTATATGTGCTTTCCAGTTAACAAAATATTTCCCTACAGAAATCTTGGGAGCCAATCCTGGTTCTCTACTTCTAATAGTTCATCACTTTTGAAAATCTCTTCATTGCTCTTAAAGCAAACACAAGATCAATAGCATTGGCTCTTATAAAAACTAGAGTTGCACTTTTTGAGCTTCTGATAGCTTGTGAAGTGAGCTCTCTTATGGGAAAACTGCATTCTTGATGGCTGTTTGGTCAAGAGTAGGAGAATTACATGCACTGTCTGTTCTCTAACCAGTGGTGCAAGAAAATAGTGTGCCTCAAACATTCTTACAGGTGACTTCCTGATTATCTCAACTAAAAGTTGTTTTTTCTTAACCTCTAATATCTAAGCCTTAAAGAAACTTTTTTCCTCACAAAAAGCTCAGTCCAAAAGTATTCACTAGTTACAGATCTTCCTTGACCAACTATAACAGGAGCTTTATCTAATTTTGCACTATGACTAGATGGATAGCCATCTGTGTACTACTCAATTCTAACCCTCTATTCATAATTGCAAACCATTAATTTAATTTTTTTTCCACATTCCATCTTCTGCCTTGTTTGGACACTTCTAACATTCTGTGCTGAGGTAACAGAAAAGAAGGAATGCTGCAGAAGTCTCATTTTCTGATGAATCTGCAGTACACATCCATCATTACTTTCTCCTAAAGATATAGTACAGTAGATGCCCTTAAGATTCTCAGGCACCAATCTGAAGAATATTAATACAAGAGTACTGACCAGTCTCTTGATACTGGTATGAACCAAATAAATTGAAAGTGATACCTATTCAGGTCTTGGGGAAAAGCCATCTAATCCACTTAACTTCTGATAAACTGAACCATTCTAGGAGCATTATGAAACAGGAAAGACTCCTGGATGGTGAGTAACCCTTTGGCTGTTCCAAGAATATTCAGTAAGATGCAATAGTGGTATTGACAGGACATACTTTTCAGAGGAGTCCTTTTGTACAAGGCTTAACATTATTGCTTAATTACGCATTAGGCTCAGTGGGTGTATAAGACTAATTAATTTCATTGGAAGGAATATATACTAATTTAGTAGCCTTCACATTGTTGTCTGCTAGGAGCTTAGTACCTTAGTGGACTAGGAAGTACTTTCTGACAGATTCTTGATTATATCATCTACATCTTTGCTGTAACTTTCGAAATAAATACTGTAGCTGTATAGTTTGTGTAAATCATTAGTTTGCTGTGTGGTACTTAGGGCAGCTGGTGATGCTTAACTTGTATTTTGTTCAGTCCACACTTCCACCCTTGGTACGGGTATGTTGTTAGAGCTTTGAAACAGAAAGGTATACTCATGTTTCCATGAATCAAATGTTTCTGTTCAGATCATGAGATGGAGGCTTCCTTTATGGGCCTTCACACTTAGTGTGGTTTAAATACCCAAACAGCAATGTTGCAGCAGAATTGCAACATCAGTAGCAGCCACACTGCTGAATAGAACTAAGCAAATATTTGCTTACTTGTTTCCTTGCCTTCAAACCCTTTAAGAGACTATGGTTTTTATTCCCATTTGCATTTTAAATGTGCAACATTATTAAAAGCATGTGCCACTGAGGAGTCAGCTGCTGAGGGCATGACTTGTTAATGTTTTGAAATTGCTTTATGATGGCATTAACAAACATAGCACTATGCATTACACATGGAACTGGTTAATTGTTTGTATTCAATTTCATTGAGGCAGCTTATGCTTGTCCCCCACATATATGCACAAAATTTGTTTGAAAATTTAAGTTCTAGATTTACAAGAACCTACGGTATGTGGAACAGATAGGATACACATATAGTAGAGCTTAGTGATTAAACTTGATAAACTTTAGTATTCGTGAAAGCTAAAAGGTGATCTGATGATCTAGATGTAGCAAAGCAGCTACTCTGCAAGCTTTCTGTTGTAACTGCGAGTACTTCTCTCTTCAGACTTTTGTATGTAATCGGACTATGATGTATCTAAGGATAGGTCTATATTTTAAAAGCTGCTGCAGCAGCACAACTATACCTGTGCCGCTGTATTGCTTTAGTGAAGATGCTACTATGCTGACAGGAGAGCTTCTTCCATTGACATAATTAATCTACCTCTGCAAGAGGCAGTAGTTATGTTGATGTGAGAAGCACTCCCGTCGGCATAGCACACGGTCTATAGCCAGGGTTAGGTCAGTATAACTGCATCACTCGGGTGTGGATTTTTCACAGCCCTGAGTGATGTTATACCAGTGTAAGTTTGTAGTGTAGACCTGGCCTAAATGTCTTCACTGTTAACTTTACTTACAGGAGGGATGTTCTCCGAAGTAAAACATACATTAACATTTTTAACATTAAAAAGATTCTTCTAAACACTCAATAACAAATCAAAATTCTGTCTGAAATATTGGAAAGTACTTGGCTTCCAGTATATTATGGGAGTGGCTTGATCTCAATGGCACATCCTTTTGAAAGCTTTGGAGTGAACTACTGTATGCAGTGAGATAAGAGTGGTGTGGTCAGATGTTGGAAACTAGTGTTGTAGATATTACTGATTAAGTCAGTGGAGAGTTAAATAGTTAACTGTAGCTGGTTTTATTTGCTCCCTCTATTCTGGTGGTTGCTGATTATGTTGGCTTTCATCTTCTCACTATTTAATTTTTCTCATTCATAGAGGTCCTGTAATAAAGGAGGATCAGGACAGGCTCAGAAGGAGAATGACTTGCAGGTAAGTAGTACCTCTGGTTAGTTTTTGCATTCCATAGAGATGAAAATAGGATCACATTTGTCTCCTGTGTGCTCATCGTTCCAGACAGTCTAATAGCCTGTCTCAACATGGGTATGTATGACCACTGTTGGTCTTGGAATTGTCTCCCTTTCTCTAAGCCACTGATCTACAAAAATGGAGGTAGTTCAGCTATTTGCTCCCTTTCCCAATCTTCTTTCCAATGCTTTTGGTTAAAATGCCAGAACTTGGCCTCAATTTTCTGTCTGCATGCCAAAGAGATTTGTGACTTTGATAACACAAGTCCTATGCATAGGACTTGTGTTATCAAAATGTTTCTTGCATATAGGCTAATCCTCCATAATGTTTAAAATGGAATTATCTTTTATATAAAAGATACCATTTTGTGTGGGATTCTCATTCCTAGTTCTTAACTCCTTGGTACCAGACTGCTAGAACTTCCCTCGCAGTCTTTTGTCCTGAGTAAGGAGCAGTAGAACATGAACCAGGTGTTCTGCAGGCCATTGTCAACACCCTTCTGCTATTCAGTCACTTTCTTCGTGACCATGGTTGGAGAGGAAAGGAAACTCGTAAACTCTGCTCTAATGCAAAAATACCACCACCTTTTCTCATACCCCCTACCTCCTAATCATTCCATTTGAAACGTCTAAATTCTTAAGTATTTTGCCTCTAGCACTTGGCGTGTCTTCTGGTGGTTGGTTATCTTTTTGCATTTAGGCACCTGCTTTGGTGGCTCCACGTAAAAGACCAAGGCAGAAGATAAAGGTCAACAGCTCTCTGCACTCCATGCAGCAGTGTATAGAGGACTCCAGAATTTCTCCCCTCTGCATTTGTGTGCGCTGACAAAATGTTTATTCCTGGTATTTGATATTATTGTGGATTTAGTCTTCTGCCGTAAAGCCCGCAGAATTGGCTTCAGGACATACCGCTTGCCTCTTGGGGCACCTGTCACTGTCCGCTGTCAGAAGACAAGATATTGGGCTAAATGGACCTTAGGCCTCACCCAGTAGGGCCATTCTTATGTTCTTGCCTTGCTTCAGCAGGTTCATGAATTCCTGTCAGGGTGGATTTGGTAGGTTAAGGAAGCACACTTGCTTGGCTCCAGGTAAAATTTCAGAGACGGTTGAGGCTATTTCAAGGAGCGTAACAGCAGCTTCCAGGTTGGAAAGATCAACACTAGTAGAAATATTCAGGGTTATCATGTAATTATCTATCGATTTAACAAAACATTATAGTTGAGAGGTCAAGATTTCCTCCTTCAATCCTATAAGAATAAGTACTTATAAAAATGTATAATATCTGAATATTAGGTTTGATCCAGAATAGGTTTTAACCATGTAAGTTTTTATATTTATATATATATATGTGTATGTGTATGCTAGCAGAGACTGAATTGCTGATTGGGAAAGATTTACAGCGGACATTTGGCTGCAGGTGTCATTGTGTAATTTTCAGTGAACATACTTTCATTTGCAAGTGATACAACTTCAACACAACTGAAGCTTTGGCTCTGCATGGATAACAGGTGTTTGATTATGCTTGTGGTTCTTTGCTTAGCTTTGTAACCTTGAAACATCAATTTTAATTAGACCATTAGCAGGCAAAAAATTAACAGGTCATTCTGTACTGCCTAAATCAATACAGAATCTTTTTTTCAAAGGCATTTGGGTAAATTGTTAACTTAGTAATATGGCAGTTTCTAAAGGGCCACTTTAATCAGATTTGAGATGATAAACTTGCCTCTAGGTTTAAAAGGCAACATTAGACCTTGAAAAATTTCAGTATAGATAAACAGTAAGGTTTTGTAAATATCAATCTGTATGGTAATGTGACCGGATTTTCAGGTGTGCCTTTTGTTCACTATTTCCAAACAATACATGTGGATTAAGCATAGAAAGGTAGAGAAGCAGGAAAGATTCATCAGCCACTCTGTTTTTGAAGGTTCATAGAAGAACCACACTGACCTAGCTTAAGTTATCCTGCCTCTAATGCAATATTCCAGAACTTGTCCTTAGAATTTGTTCTAAAGCAGGCTAGTCCCAGTTCTTAATGTAATTTTTAGGCCAGCAATAAAACAATGTGTATATTGTGATGTGTAACACATGGGGTTTTCACTAATGGTCAGACTTATTTTGCTTGCATTCAAATCCATGTGAATGCTTTGGATTAGAGTCTTAGGGCTTTTTAGATTCTTTCCACACCATTGGTCTTGCAACACACTTTTTAGTGGAGTGGGGGCAGATACCTTCCATAGGAATAAACAAGTTGTTCCTAGTTTTCTTTCTAGTACTATTAAAACAATTTAGTAAATTTGATAAGTATGTAGTTGTGGACAATCTTATTTCGGTCTTCCACAACTTGGCTGTTGCAGCTTAATGCTGGCAAGGGCAAACTAGGAAGCCATCACTTAAGAGTGCTTTGTAGAGTACATGAAATTCCACCCCTTCATGACTGACTCACTTCTCATGCATCAGAAATCCCAAACCTTCTTGATAACTTGGAATGAGTAAGTGGTCTATGCAAAAGCATGATCTATTATGCTGCCCCACCAACAAAGCATGACTCCATCACCCTTTATAGTCTCCAGGTATAGCCATTCAGTCTGTGGTATCTTCAGAAAAGGTATAACTGTAATTCTGCTTTTCTGAATATACTCTTTGAATTGATTCCCACTTTCCCTCCCAGCTTTCCTTAGGATGAAACAGTCAAAATATTATCTAATGCCCAAGGAATACTTGACAGAGCGAAGTCCTCTGAAATAAATGCTGTTTGTCCTTTAGTCCAAGGAGATGGGGTGCATTAGTAGAAATCCAGTCAAATATCTTCAGAGATGTAGAATTAGATGAGCAGTCTCTTCAGCTTTGTCTAAGCCAAATATGCCTTTATCTAATTAGGTACTTGCCTGGCCCCATTGCCATATTATCCAAGTACCTTCAGAGGAGTGACTTATAGAAAATATGAAAGTGTGACTATCCAGATGTCATTCATTTTGCATCTGCAGCATCAGTTTACTTGAAGCTTTAAAACTTAGATGCCCCAGAGTGCATAGTCATAAATTGGCTATTTGTTAAATATCTGGTGCCTCTGCTAAACTTACCTTGTTGAATGTATATTCTAACTTGAATTTTGGTGCTTGGCGAAGCCTCAGCAAGGGCATGTGAAATTATGTGTTAAATGCATTAATTCTGCCTCATGGAGAAACACGGCATGAAGGAAGGGAGCACAACCATTATGCGCTGCACGTGACATACTCATCAGATTTGCCACTGGCAGTATTTTGAAATCCTTAAGCTTTGCCTTGTTGTATTTAACATACGGAGTTAAAAATACTTGTGGCTATACCGGTCTTTCTATCATTTCCATCTTCTACTGTAGAATATTGGAGATTTGCAAGCAGGCTTCCACCAGAACACCTTAAAACTAGTACAAAAACTTCCCTGACAAGAATACCTTCATTCTAAAGGTTACTCACTATGGAATCTGATTCCAATGTACATACATTTCAAAGTAAGTCGCTCAAAAGACCTCCCAAACCTAGATTTAAGTTGCTTACTAAGGAATCCCATGTTGATGGTATATTTCCAAGGGCACGTTGATGGGGCCATTCTACCATTCAGGTCAGGAGTAATTGTGCAGAGGAAGATCTCAGTTCCCACCGTACCTCAACTCATTAAGTGTTTGCAGAAAGGGGCTTCGAGAGCAAACTATTTGGCAGCAGGAGAAATCAGGGGAGCATCTGTCTTTTGGACCTCCTGAAGGATGCAGGAGGGGAGAGCCTTAAGAGGTTTTAGATGCCCACACCTCCTACAAGCCTTAGACATATTGGAGGTTATCCTGACCCCTAGGTCAGGATGTACTTGGTATACTTGGGCAGTGTATCTATTCCTACTTATTGTTCTCATGGTTTTCTTTCAGCTGTGAGGGCTAGAGACTGAGTCAATACAGGTGTAGCACAAACTATAGTACAAATACAGTGAGGCCAGGGAAAGCATCGTGAAGTCAAAGCTATGAGGAAACTAAAGAACTATGCAGAAGAAGACGTGAGCCAGGAGCCCAACAAAGCCAAAAGAGCTGCTGGAGGCAGGAGTGAGGGAAGAGGCAGACTCCAGAGTGTATTTGCCCCTGTTAAAAGAAAAGGGCATTCTGCACCCCTCTATCTGAAACCACTTTTTTCAACCTGTCTAATGCCAAAAAAGTTATGAAGAGCACAGTATGAAAATTGTCCTCATTTCTTACATTGTGTAAGCTCTTCTGGGCAGAGGCTGTCTTCCTATGTTTGTACAACTTCCATCAGTATCCTGATCAGCTCTTTGGGATTTACTGTAGTACAAATAACTTCCTCTTACCATAACAGGCAGATCCAATGTGGTCTCTTCTATTTTATGGTTTGTGCATCTTTATAGAGCTAATCTTGCACAAGGTGACAGCTACACTTCTGTGGTGTTGACCTTGAGTGTTGAGCAATGTTCAAAAAGGTGTAGACTGATCATGGGTGATTTCTAATTCTCTTCCATTCATATGAAAATACTGGAGTTGACTGTGTTCGTGTCATGCTGCTGCTGGGATGTTTCCAAGGAGAGGTGGCTTTTGTAGAAGAGAATTTTTAATGTTTTTCAAATGTAGTACTTGCATATCTACTCTATAGATTTGATAGTTTTAGTTTATTGTGTCCTAGAGATGGAGCCAGAGTCTTAATATAAATCTATTTGCATTAGGGTTTTTATAAGACATTGGTTTTTTCCCTCCCATCTTTGTTTTGCGAAGGGTTTTTATTACATTATTCCTAAATAACTAGGTCTGTTGCTGATAAAGAATGACCAAATAAATTTGCAAAGGCGCAGGGAAAATGGGTCTAAAGTGTTCCAATTAAGGATTCCACTTTAGGTCACTAAATTTAGTTTCTCAAACTAAAATTTTCATCTTTGTCTATGGCTGTTTGGACTAGGTGCACTTTTATTTTAAATGCTGAGCCCCATAGTTAAGTGTAGATAGTATTATGACTTTGTATTGCATGAGATTAATTTAGGGTGTTAGGATACCTTAATGTCGATAATCACTAGTATTTATAGCACCAGTCCAATTTACCATCCTCCTGTTCATACATGGTGTGCAGTGTTGTAACAAGTAGAATTGTAGATGGAGGTGTTGGAAAACCAAAACTAATCAGATTTAATGTACATCAGTTTTGTGTAACCTAGCCTTGGAAATGATTTGCTTACCGTAAATACTTGATTGTTCTCAGGGTACCCAGGAATGCGAGTCACCTTGTTACCCCTACCTACAGTTAAAGGGAGTCTTGCCTGTGGTAGGCGGTGCTGTTCAGGACTTAACAACTAGCTATCACCCTATCTTTGCCTTGAAGGTTAGCAAGAGGCCCACCTAGTCCCCAAGTACCCTTCAAGCATTTCCCTGTGATAGCCAACCCCTGATGCTGGCTACTCACAGAAATCCCAGATCTGTTCCCAAAGGAAAAGCGTACCCCAGTTTGCTAGTTACCTTATATCATGGCTTCCTGTATGATGTACAGCGCTGGTGAGCATTTACACAACAAAGGACAACAAGAAATGTCAGTTCAGTTCCCAAGCAAGGCTCAGTCCAGGGGCCCTAACTGATTCCTTCTATCTGCTTTGGGGACTGAATCTGATGTATGCCTTTTCTGCATCCCTCTGATCTTCCGGTTATCAAAAAGCTCAAATTGAATAACGCCAAACTCATTCTGATTGCACCAGAGTGGCCAAGGCAATGTTGGAGTGAGATTGGAAAACCATCAACTTGACTTTGCAAATTTTTCCCTCTTCTTCCAGACTTGCTGTCTGAACTTCACGGCCAAGTTGTTCATCTGGTATTGGACAGTCTGCACCTAATTGTGTAGGTGCTGCATGGCTAGATGAGACTGCTCACAAGGGGTTGGTTTTCTACTACTAAGCAGCATTTCCCTAAGTGGAAACAGTTTTCTCTTTGGGCAGTGTGAAGACAAATTCAGCCCATGTCAGCTCAAATTCAAGACTTTTTGGACTATCTGATGTATTTGAAATCTTCAGGCCTACCTCTTGGCTCCCTGAAGGTTTGCTTACCTGTGATCTTAGCTTTCCATTCTCCCATCCAAGGAAAGTTTGATATTCTTAAGCCCTATGATAGTGAGGTTTCTAAAGGGTATTGTTCATAGTTTTCCACCAATGAAAGAAATGATGCTGTTGTGGGAGGTGCTGGCAGCGTTGAGCCTGCCATTCAAGCAGATAGCAACACAATCATAGGCTCGCCTCTCCCAGAAGATTGCCTTCCTGGTAGCTATAACATCTGCAAGAATTGGTAGTTTTGATGGCAGATCCTCCATATGATCAGTTCTTCAAGGATATAGTGGCTTTAGGGCCACACCCTACGTTCCCCTCCAACCCACCAAAGTGATAGGTTTCACCTCCAGTTATTTACTTAACCAAACCACATTCAAGGGCAGAGGAGCAGAGTCTCCATCCCTTATATGGGAGGTGATGGTTAGCATTCTGTTGAGAAGGGACTAAATTTTGTTCTCACGGTGGCTCTTTGTATCGTTTGGAGACTGGTCAGCCTTTCATCTGTTCAGCAGTCAGACTTTCCTAGTAGAAAACTGCTTGTGTTACTGCAGGCTATGCAGTGGCTCAGATGATACTCCCACAGTCATTGTGGGCTCATTGCATGAGTGCTCAAGCAACATCCATTGCGTTTCTTAGCAGTGTCTCTACAGTGGAAAATTTGCAGGACTGCAACATGGTCTTCCATGCGTACTTTTGTTAGACATTATGCTATCACCACAGTATCAAGGCCTGATGCAAACTTTGGGAAGGCAGTTTTACAGTCTCTATTTAAATAAATTCCAAGCCCCACCTCCTATGAGTACTGCATGTGAGTCATCTGAGTGGAATACGCATCTGCAACCACTCAAAGAAAAGAGTTACCTGTATTGTAACCGTTCTTTGAGATATTGCAGGTATGTATTCCATAACCCGCTCTCCTTGTCCTCTGTATTGGAGTCTCCAGCCTGGCATTTTCGTCAAAGAAACGGACGGAGTTCGGGGTGGTGCTGCCCTTATATAGCAACAGGAGAGGCTTTGACAAAAGGGCATGATCACTGCTTCCTACAAGTACTGCCAGACAAAGTTCTCTGGCTTCACTTCGTTGCACTCATACCTGAGTGGAATACACATCTGCACCCACATCTCGAAGAAACATTACAATACACGAGTGAGTCTTTTTTTTTTTTTCCCCCCCCAATAGAATTACATTGTTCCTTAAATATTAACCAGGTACGCATCTTGCAATGACTGACAATTGATACGTTATAAGTTTCAGTAGAGACCTCATATGCTACCCTTCATGGATAAATACCCATGAAAGTGGTATTCAAGGTGTAGTGAGGTCAAGTGTGACAGGAGTTGCTTGTAAAGAACAGTAAACACTTTGCCAGTAGGCACCAATGGGCCTCTCATAATTTCATTCACTAACATTTCCTCCTGAAGCTGTAATGCTGCATGGCTTTCATATTAAAACTTCTTGTATTGAGCAACCTTTTTCTCTGCTGTCATAAAAAAAAAACCCTACATCAGCTAGTCTCAGTATAATTTATTTACAAACTAATCCTAAACAAACGTTCACTTTGGAAGCTTTGCTCTTAAACATACTAAAACTTAACTTTTTTGTGTGTGTAAACTTCTGTTACTTTAACTTTATGCAGGGTGCAGAAGCCATGGTACTGGAGAGTGTTATGTTTGCCATTCTTGCAGAGAGAAATCTTGGCCCGAAGCTGTATGGAATCTTTCCACAAGGCCGATTAGAGGAATTCATTCCAGTGAGTCACATTCATGATTAGTCAACAGGCTAGTAGCTGTAAGATGTTGTAATTGAACATGACCAGGGCGTCTTTGGACTGTATACAAAAGCAGAGATGTGGGAATGAAATATTTGGCACTTGTAATTGTTAGCCTTAATTTGTTGCTATAACTAGACTTCCTGACTCTAATTATAAGGGAAGATGTCCCTAAAAATTTCTTCTCCAGCTGTAGTTTTACATTGGATCATAATAAATATGGACTGAAACAAGCTTGAGAACAGCTGCTCTGTTAATCAAAAGAATGGCACAAAAAGATTTGTTTTAATCTCCAGTGACACACTTACTGTATCCCCTGGACTCTTGTCCAAGGGTGTAAGACTTTGGGTGGGACTTGACCCTCTGACCTTTATAGGACAGAAGATCAGAGGCTACCAAATGAATACTTTAAGTTAGCTGGACTATCTATTAACTTCTTCCCAAACATCGTGCTGAACTTTCATGAAACAATTTAAACTTTGATTCTGTTACTTCAAAGCTATTGAGTGATATTTCTGTTTCTCTGTCCTTATCAGCTCTTTCAAGTGTGCTTTATTTTGTTACAGAGCCGAAAGTTAGACACAGAAGAATTAGGCTTACCTGATATATCCGCAGAAATAGCTGAGAAAATGGCCAGGTTTCATGGTATGAAAATGCCATTTAATAAAGAACCTAAATGGCTTTTTGGGACAATGGAAAAGTAAGTCTTCTCACTTTTATTGTAAATTAAGGAACGGGGGGATGGGGGGGGAGAGAGCAGCCAATGCCTTTCTTAATAGGTAGAAGTCTTGCTGTTCTAGAGGGTCTCTTCTGTAAACCGGCACATATTTTATAAGGATGAAGGCAAGCTGGATCTAAGCAGCTTTATCTGGGGGAGTCAAAAAGACTTTTTTTTTTCCCCAAAAGTTTCAATTTCGTGTATCTTGATTTTGAAATCTTTTAGCTTTTTCTTTAGTTTAATCTTTTAAAAAAAAGGTCTCAACTCTAGTATAATTGGCATTCTAGCTTTGGAATATTAATTGTACTCAAATTTGGTACACTGTTTTTACAATTAACTTTATTTTTTTGGGGTAGGTATCTAAACCAAGTATTGAGGATTAAATTTACCAGAGAATCCCGGATTAAAAAATTTAACAAAATCCTCAGTTACAATCTTCCCCAGGAAATGAAAAGCCTAAGGTAAGATTTTTAGCTTCTTTGCTACTATTTTACATTAACTTATGAATTACCACTGACACTAGAGGAGTGTGTATATGTAACGATAATGTATTTATTGAATTCAGAGAACTATATTAACTTACATTTACAGGTCAAACTGATATTGTTCCCTCCGCCTCCACAACTGTCCCTTGTTTGTACATGCTTGCAAACAGGTACAATGGTGCATTCAGTAATAGTGTGCTGTGTTGGCTGTAGCAGAGCCCTACCTCTGAGTGTCCTGATTTCTGTGCACTTAATTCTCAGCCTACATGCAGCATTAAAATGTAGTTTTTGTCAGGAATACTATGAAACCTGGAGTTCATGCAACAAAAACAGTTTTACATTTAGCTGGGTCTAGAAACTTTTTTTCTTAATTAGCTCTTTATTGGCCCTTTGCTCTTGTCTTTCAGATCTATGCTTGAAGCTACTTCATCACCAGTTGTCTTTTGCCACAATGACTGCCAAGAAGGTAGGAGGGCACTACTTTGGCAACTAGGTTAATACTGCAGTGTGAAGAGCAGCCTTTGATTATTTCTTGCTTGATTTCTACTAATGCTGTTTTGGGCTATATCTACTCAATCCTGTGAACTCTGACACCTTGGATTATGATGGGTTGAGTTGGGGGGAAAAGTAGGGGTTTGACAAGCTTGTTACAAATTAAATATAGGTATCCCAATGCCTTCACAGGTTGCTTTCCTGTTTTTGTCAAAAGGAATGCCAGGATCCTTGAGCGAAGTTTTTTGAAAACGTTTTATATTGGAAGTATTGTCTGAATTTTTATCAAAACAACTCCAGTGATTCTGCTTACTACATCTTTGTGTTTTCTCAAAACTCTTCAGGTAATGTCTTGCTCTTGGAAGGCAGAGAGGATTCTGAAAAACAAAAGCTAATGCTTATTGACTTTGAATACAGCAGCTATAATTACAGGTAAATTGTTCCAAACATAGCAAGATTTTCCTGTTTGGCAGGGTTGGCACGCCTTTAAATAAACTACAGTAAAAGGAAATGCTAATAAAACTTTTCTAAATCTAATCTCTTCCAATGAGTTGTATTTCTCTGCATTACGTTCTATGCCTTTGAGTCACCAAAACTGCGAGTGCCAAAAGCTCTGAGCACAAGCCAAATTGGCAGTCTCGCAGGTGACTAAATCAGTCTATATGAAATCTAATTAATCTGCAGAAGTCTGAAAAGTCAGACTGCTGCAGTTCAGTTCACATAATATTTGGCTTGTGATAGCATGCCTCCTAGACATGACTGGTTTTTTTCCATAAATGGAGCAGAAAAGTGAATAAAATCTCTTTAGAAAATGCAAGAAATTTCTCTATTAATCAGAAAGATGTGATCATTAGTGTAACATCTAAGTAATCTGTCTGAAATCTTTACTGCATACCTTAAAAATTCTGCTAAATCTCCTTTTATCTTAATTACTTCCACTGTCCTGGCTTTTTTACCAAAACCTTTTCCCAGCACTGTAGTTTGCTGCTTTCTTCTGAAATTAGTTCTTGCAGCAACCTTGTTCTAGCACAGGAAGATCTGTTTTTGTTACTCTGTTCTGAGGCAACTTCAAAGAACTTTCTCACCTACAGCCACCTACTGTATTTAAGAAAAATGTGTGAGTTAGTAGTGTTCTGAGTGTATCCAAGTGCAGCACAAGCTTCCACTTCCTGTACATGAACATCTGTGGAATTACCTCATTTAGCAATTTCTGTAAACATAAGGGTTCTTGCTATTTTTGCTTTCATTTCCTTTCTCACAATCCTTTTGTCTAATTCCTTTCCTCCTGCCATGTGTGCAAGGATTATATATGAGGCTGTTACAGGACTACTCAAATGCCACCTTCATTCAGCATCTTTCTGATTTAGTCTTAGTAATACCATATATCAGTCTTTGCCAAGTTGAAAAGTATGCTCTAAATTTACTACTCATTAAACCTTATCACAACAGAAACTTAACTGAACTCAAAATGCCAGTGGAGTAGTAGCCACTTATATAGAGGTGGGTTTTTTTACAGTATTAATAAATGACTTGTGATATAAATTACCTTCTGTAATAGTTCTCAATTCTTCAATATATTGGACCCTTGGTGTTTTGAGTTAAGGTCACAGATTCTAGTATTGCTGATGTACTCCACACAAACAGCAGTAGCAAGTTCTCCTGCATGGACAATAAGGACATTTGTCTTTAAAAAAGCTAGCAGAAAAACCAAAGGCTTGTTGATGCATCTTGCGCTATTTGCTTTGTTTTCATCAATAAACTTGCTTTTGCTGCCAATTTTGATCTCCTATTTGTAGAACTTAATGCCAGTGTTCTCATCATGCTTTATAATATTAAATCAATACAGTCCTGAAATTTTAAATGATCTAATATTTAAATATTCTGGAAACTTGAGGAACTCTGCCCTAACTATTGAACTGTTAATTTTCAGAGGATTTGACATTGCAAATCATTTCTGTGAATGGATGTATGACTATACTTATGAAAAGTACCCATTCTTCAAAGCCAGTTTTTTGAAGTATCCCACAAGGATGCAACAGGTAGGTGCATGAAAGTAGAGTTGCATTCAAATGTCAGTGTCCACAAGCTTCAAATCTGATCTGTCCTTCCTAATGACTAGTCTGATTGTTACTATACATCCTGTCCACTCTCACTGTCACTGGATGTAGTAGTCGTTCTTTCATAAACTTAGTGTAATGTAAGTGTACAATGCTTTAAAAAATAAATAAATAAGCCCTGATAAACGTGCATTGCTGCCAGTAGCTTTTCAGGTAGAACACTTACTGTGCTCCCACATGTATATACAAAGGTTGTCCTGATGTTCCACTGGTTTCAATAGCTGTGGGTTGAGACCAGAAGCAAAAGGGTTAGAATATCAAAATGGTATCCCATCTGTAGAACTAATGGGATACTGTCTTTATATACTGAATTCCTAATCTGTTACTCGGTGGCATTCTTATTTTGGTGCTCAGGTTTTGAAATGATCCAGAACAGTCAATACTCTAGTTTTTTTCCAAGATTGAAAATTTAATTTAGGGTCTTGATAAAAATTTAGCACACTGATATTAATCATTCTCGAGTCTAAGACTTGTCTGATGTGTTCTCATTATTGTCTTTAGCTTCATTTTATCTCCAGTTACCTGACTGCATTCCAAAATGGATTTGAAAATCTAAGTAATGAAGACAAGTCCAAAACAGAAGAAGATATGTTGATGGAAGTTAATAGGTAACTATTTATTTATATTTGCTGTAGTGATAGTGCAGTGTTAGCATTCGTCGTACAGTCCACCTGCTTAATTAACGCTTGCATTTTGGTGTCTTTATGGGATTCACATTCTTGCATCGCTGAAAAATTTCTAGTTAGGATTTGCCTTAAATGGCTTTTCCAGGGTAAATGAGAACAAACCCCCTAACGGTTGTAAATGAGTCCTTGTTCCATGTCAAAACTGTTATGGTGCAATGTGACTAGTAGGCTATAGAAGTTACTAATGGCATTGTACAAATAACTAAGCTGTGCTATGAAAACTACCTTAAGATAAAGGTACATTTTCCAAGCTTCTTGGGGATTAGTCAGCGGAATACTGATGTCATATCATGACTGCTTGGAGCAAGAAGGAATTCTGTTCTGGGATGCTCAGATATTTTTTATAGATAGATAGATAGATAGATATAGATATGCTCATTAAAAGAGAGCAAGTAATAATAAATTGGCACTGTTGATTTTGACTAAGTGGTCTAGATAATGCAGTTAATGTGGGACACGAGTCTTTCAGCAAGCATTTTGTTTTGTAATTTGCAGATTTGCCCTGGCATCACACTTCTTCTGGGGTCTGTGGTCCATTATACAAGCGAAGATTTCATCCATTGAGTTTGGATACATGGTATGTTTTTAGAAAGAGTAAATTCTTAACCTTTCATTTAATTAAAAGTAAACCTTAATGCACGTTAAGAGTAATTTAGTAATCTTAGTCAGTGTTGCTTTCTTAAGAAATTTACCTGCTTCCCACACACATTTAGTTTTCTTCTGAGTATAATTGTCCGTCCTCCTGTACAGTTACCATGCCGAAGTCAAATGATACTACAGGTGGTACTATAACTTCTGCTAATACTCTGTCCAGTAGTGAACAGAAGTGGAATTATTTTTCGCCTCCTAATGAGCTGATTATTTCACACTCCCAGATGTATTCTTCTGTAGTTGAAAGGGTTGCAGCATCTACCCTCCACAGTACCTGACTAACGCATGAACAGTGGATTTTAGTTTTAATACTAGATTTGTTTTTGGGGGGGGAAACAAATCTTTCCATAGCTTTCTTAAACATCTCTAGTAAGGCTTCCTCTCTGGGACTAAGAATGGTAAAGATATTACTGTGTTTAGTTACTTTACGGGGAGAAATTGCTGATAAAGGTTTAGTACACTTGAATAGTGCTATAGCATTGGCTGTAAGCCCTGCTTTGTTGCTAGACAAACTTAACTGACATGAAACTAATAGCCAAGGGTTGGTTAGAATGCAGAAATGCTACTAAACCTGAAATTAGACTTTAACATGACACTTTAACTTGTTTAAACGGTCTCTTCCTTTGCCCCCAAATACTCTTGGAAGGTGAAGCCAGGACGATAATATAGAAATATGTCTATATTCATATTCTATAATCTCCCAAACTGCAGACAAGAATGCATGTACATCATGGCAGCACACAACAGACACTGTTTCTCAGGAAATTGATTATTTACCTCATTTTATTTAGGACTATGCCCTGTCAAGATTTGATGCATACTTTGACCAGAAGAGGAAACTTAAAGTGTGAATGTTGGAAGAATGGACAATCTGTTACTGTACAAAGAAAGCAGCTGGACAGAACTTCCACTGTGCTTAGGCTACTGTATCTGTAATGAAGGTTTCAGTGGATTCCAGTTTTTTTGGAATGCAGATATACAATTTGTGAAGACTGTACAAAAATCACTTGGTTTATTTGTTTACAGTTTCATAAGAAATCTTTGGAACGAGATTGGGAGGCAAAAGTATAATACAGCAGTGCAATATCTTGAAATCCTTTTAATCTAAAGGGTATTTTATATTCTGGGGAAGCTTACAGTTAAGTGTGGAATACCACACATGCATCAAGAGCAAACAGTGTTACTGTTGGTACTTAATTATTTGTTTTTAGGGGTTTTATTGACATACTGGTGAACGTTGTGACGAGAACACTTGTAGATGGTAATGCATTGTAGACACTACTGGTCAATGGGAAGATCAATTGTGTCTGAGGACAACTGTTATACTGTGAAGCTGGCTGAAAGGCCTTACTGTGAGTTAATTGTATTAGCCTCATTGTGTCCCCTGAACATTGTCTCAAGAAAGCTGCTGCTATGTACAGCAAAATGGTTAAAGGACACATTAAAGCAATTTGCTGTCAAGTGTTATCTAAATATACATGAATGTAGTCGTCGTCATGTACATGTCTTTGTAGAATGAAATACAGATGAATCTTAAACTGGAAATTCTGAAGAGATTTGGGATGACTAACCTATTCATTTCACATCCTTCACCAAGAACATGCTTTATTGGTCAGCCTGGCTATCTAGCAGTATTGCAGTGTGCTGTAGATGAAGCTCTCCAGGCTGGCAGCACTGGGATGAGTGCCTTGAATTACTCTAGCAACCCCCTGATGACTGGATTGGCATTAACAATACGCCCAACTGAAGCCAGCCCTTCTCCTTGACCTGAGGGGTGTTACCACATTACAGGTCTGTAAGGAAGGTGTGTTGGGGTGGAGGGAATGAGGGAAATAGATAATCCCCTTTCCCTCAGAGTGTGAGGAGAAGGAGATGCTTTTTACCAACTGAGGCATATTGTTGGCTTCTAGGGGTGCTTTTCTCCTTGCTAAACCTCTGACTTCAATCTTGTTCCAGCAATCCAGTAAAGTTGAGTGTTGTGGGAAACAGTAACATGATGTTGAAATATGTATATATCTGTGAAATCTACAGCATATGTGTAAATGTTCTCTGGAAAAATCTTTAGATTTTTGGGAACTTGTTTTACTTTGGCCATTGTTTTTTTGTTTTTGTGCTTTCTGCTAAGACATACTGTATTATATTACAATAAATTTTTTTTAAGTATTCCTGTATAGGCTTGTGTGGAAGATGGTGTATAAAATATTTGAGGGAATGTGCAGTGTTTGCTATAGCATGACTTGTTCAAACTGCCATTTCTGATTCTTTAGAGGCAGGGGCGGCGGCGCCCCACCCCCGATGCAGGCAGACGTAGCGGGGGCCCGCCCCTGACCCCTGTGTCAGGGGCGCCCCCCCCCCCCCCCCCCCGGGACGCAGGCAGTCCCATTCCGGAGCGGCAAGGGGACAGCGGCAGACCTGCTGCTCCTTTGCCGCCGCGGCAGGCGAGACTGGGGCAGCAGTCCGAGTCCCGCAGCGGCAATTTGGTGGCAGGTCCGCTCTTCCCGCTGCCGAATTGCCGCCGCGGGACTCGGACTGCCGCCCCCTTCTCACCTGCCGCCCCCAAGAACCAGCTTGGCAAGCTGGTGCCTGGAGCCGGCCCTGTTTAGAGGGTCAGTTTGCAAATACTTTAAATTTGTAACACCTTTAATCCAGTGGTTGTGGTTTTTGAAGCTGACATTACTCCTTAGAAATCCTATTCATACCTTGGCAATGAAGGATGAGTGCTGATAGCTGGTCCCAGATCATTTAAGATCACATCCACCTTGAAGGCCTTACCTTGATACCAACCTGCCCATGAAGGCAGACTGGCTTAAATTGTCTAGTGAATCAGTCCACTCTGTGCCATCCCTTCTATATGCAATCTGAACATGATGCTCCCAAACTTAATATCTGCAAACCTCCGTAGAAAATAGGTACCACTCAAGTTAGCTAGCTTAACTTTTTAGCTAGTCACAGAAGTTCAACATAAAGGCAGCTAAAAAGCAAGGAATGAGAGGGAGGTGTTACAGGGTGGAAAACAATTATTCTGCAGAAACATTGTGAAACAAATTGAGGCATATGCATTAAATTCTAAATGTAAGAGAATGATCAAGTAGTGACTAATCTTGGAACTATGCTGAAGGGAAAAGCAAAGGTCCTTTTGGGAGAATGCCATTGTAATTTTCAACTGCAGATACTTGCAGTACATGGTCCAAAGAATCAAACTCATTAAGACATAGATTAAGGGCTCATTTTGACAGCGCTACTGGGTTTGTAAATTCTCCACCAGTAACATTTGCAGCATGGGACTCTTAATTAAAACATGGGATTGAGGCAGTTTGCCAGTCACTGGAAGACTCTTCTAATTATTGTGCAATGCATGTTGCAGTGAGTCCCTGCCACACTTCATTGATGCCAACTAACCTTCAGAGATACAGGTATGCTATACCTCCACTGCACCTGAAATGTGCTATTGCACAGGTACATCAGTGGTATCTATTAGGATTGCTTTTCACATCCACCTAAATGCAGAGAGACCCAATAATTGCTAACTTTCCAGAGAGATTCCTCATGTGGGACAGTTAATTCCAGCATGTTAGTTCACTGAATGTTAGAGTTCTCTGCCCAAAAAAAAAAAAAAAAAGCTGCTAGGAGGGGAAAGTCACTCCTCTTGTATAAGGTGCATACCCCTGTCTAATTTATATTGGAAGCACTAGTGTAGGATTTTCAAAAGTGTTTACTGTTGGCTTTACTGTTCTCATTGAAGTCCATGAATTTCTGAAAATCCCCCTAGCTAGTCAAATAGCCCAGAAAGGCCAAACTCACTCTGGTTCACAGCAGTTAGGAGAACAGAAAGTCACTGGATTATTTAGAGAATCATAGGTCTTTTATGTTGGTAATTTCTAAGAAACATTACACTAGCATTGGTGGAAACTCTAGTGCGGACTTGCTGCTGGCGTTCTTGACCACAGATCATCTAGACTTGTGATCCGGCTTAAACAAAACACAGACCCTAGCAGCTGTTCGGTTAGTGCTTTCCCTGGTGGAGTTCAACAGAAATGTGGGCACAAAGTGGGAGACTTCCTGCAAAGTGCCAGTGCAGAAGCAGTTGTAACTTCAGTAACATGCTTTTTTGTAAAAACAGTTTTAGGATGTTGACTGGTACTTTTGTCACCTGAACTCGAGCTTTCTGGGAGTTTGAGTTTTGCATGAAAGGGTTACTACTGAATGTTCTGTCTCCACTTCCCCTACAATATGGTGTACTTAGGCAACATGCTTAAGATCACTTTACAGGCACAGGACTAAATATACCTAAACCAGGTGTTTGTCTAATCGGTTCTTAAAAACCTCTAATGATGGGGATTCTGCAACCTGCCTTAAGTACTAGAATAGGCTTCCATCTCCCTTGCTGCTGATTTGCTGCTTGTCCTCCTTTCAGTGGCCATGGAGAACAATTGGATGCTGTTCTCTTTATAACTGCCCTTAATATATTTGAAGACAATCGGGTCCTTATTCAATCTTTTTCTCAAAACTAAACACGCCAAGCTTTTTGTAAACCTTTCCTCATAGGTCACTTTCATTTTTGTTGCTCTCCAATTTGTCCACATCTTTAATAGTATTTTGCATTTGTTTAAAAAATACATCCCCTTATTTAATGGTCCTTGGAGACTGATGTTCTGATTCTATGGAGCATGTGCTACAAAAGAAACATCTTCCCTATGTAACCCCACTAATGTGCTAACCCCACTCAAAAGGGGCTATGGAGGGGAACTGGAAGCTAGTTAAATTAATGAGTGCCCATATCATCCTTGCCATGCTCCTCAAAGCACCAAGTCGTGTTAATTGCAACAGTAGGATTGAGGTCACTGGCTTATTTCAAATAGGTCACTAGGTAGTCATTGATTGGTAATCCCTTACAGCACCTTAGCCAACCCACTCCCCCAGCACTGATGATGTTGAGGGGTGAGAGTTTAGCAGAGGCCTGCGTGTATGGTGGAAATGCTCTTTGAAAACAGCTCAAGGTGTGGCTGTGCTCTGGAACATGACAATTCTTGCTCCACCTATCAGCTTCTTGCATCTGTTCAGAATCAGATCCAGCAAGTTTAGGGACAGACATTGCTGCTGCTTTTCCTTTCTAAGAGCCCGGCCGAGCCAGTGCAGTTTAACAGGATGGATGTAATTGTGCAAGTTCCAGCCCGTAAGAGCTGTGCAAACCCCCAGAAGGCAATCGTTGCACAGTTGTCTCTATGGCCCTAATTTCATAGAATCATAGAATATCAGGGTTGGAAGGGACCTTAGTAGGTCATCTAGTCCAACCCCGTACTCAAAGCAGGACCAATCCCCAATTTTGCCCCAGATCCCCAAATGGCCCCCTCAAGGATTGAACTCACAACCCTGAGTTTAGCAGGCCAATGCTCAAACCACTGAGCTATCCCTCCCCCCAAATTTGTCCTTTATGAGTGGTGATGATGTCATGGAAAGCACCCGGTTTGATTCTCAGCACCTAAGATGAGCCTGTAGAGCTGGCGATTAGAGAAGACATCGTCCTGTCCTGTCAACCAAGCTGACTTATCTGAGAATCATGGCAGGGCAGTAAATGTGGAAATGCCATTTTACAATCATTGTTCAGAGATGCGTTTTAGTGAAATGAATTGGGGCTGGGTTTGTGATGGGTTGGATCACAGAACCCCATTTGGGGCTGCCACCTGATGTGCCAAGACTTCTTCTGCCCCGACTTTCCTGCCCTTTCCAGCTTAGGACTCCAGAGTCGTGCCTGTTTTGAACCACACCCACTAGCCTGCTCCAAACCCAGACCCAGATGTGAACCACATTCACAGAACAAAGTGAATTACAAAATAAAACACACAAATCTATTGCTAATACAGTGATAAAAACTGAATACAGATAAAAACTTCACCAGTGAGCTTCCTTTTACAGACTAGGCTCCCCCTAGTCTGGGTCCAGCAATCACTCACTCACTCACCCTATAGTCACTGTCCTTTGTTCCAGTTTCTTTCAGGTATCCTTGGGGGTGGAGCCAGCTGAAGACCAAATGGAGGGGTCTCCCAGGGATTTCTATAGACTTTCTCCTCTGGGTTGACACCCTTCCCTCTCCAGCATCCAGTTACAAAATGAAGTTTTGGGGTCACATGGGCAAGTCACATGTCCATGCACAACTGAGTTCCTTACCAGCCAAGCCACATTCCTGGGAAAGCTCAGATGTAGATTGACATCTCCAAGTTCATTGTTGGCTTAATTGGTTCTTGATTGGGCACTGGCTGAGAATAGTCTTTTCTCAGGCAGCTGACCAACTCTTTCACTGAGGCTATTTAAAGTTAACCAAGTACATAGCCAGTATTCATAACTTTGAGTACAAAAATGACACATGCTTACAAATAGGATGAATATATCCAGTAGATCATAACCTTTACAGAGAGATGTTACATGGCCTATGTAGCATAAAACATTCCAGTTATGTCATAAATCCATTTATAAGCATATCCCCATAAAGCCTCATGGGGTGCACCCATCACAGGGTTAGTGAAGCTGTATCCATTTATATCAGTTGAAATCTGGTCTTGTGGGTGTAGAACAGGAGATGGGTAGAGTTGACTCCTCTATTTTACCTGGGATGTCAGGTGCCATCCAAAGACATCAATCTCCAAAAAGTCATAGCCATTTTTCAGGAATAATAGAATCTCAGGACCAGCAGCTAAATGTAGATGTAACTGTCCGTCTCTCCCTCTCCAACAAGCCAGGGCCTGCTACTGCTGTTTCTCAAGCACAAGAGAGCTATTTATAAAAAGGTGAAAATAAAGCTGGCCCCACGATTTGACAGGAGCAGTCAGTCAATACAGCAAGGCTGACCGTATAGTCTTTCTGCAGCATAGCAGGAAGTGGGGGGAGGAGGGGGAACTAGCTGCCGTCCCTTACAGAGACAATAAGGCTTTCAGGGATTCAACTCCTGAAAGATCATTGAGGTAGCATTGTGGCAGCTCCCACAGTGTACAGGATGCAGTTGGGATCATCTGTCATGCCAGACCGAATCCATGTGAAGCAGTAAATGAAGTAGTTCACCAGAGATGGATAAATAGCTGTAATGGTTCCAGACTGAAATAAAATACAGGGCCCTGGCATAGAGTAGTAAGGAGCTACTGTACTAACTACCCAGGCAACAAAGCTGATCTGTAGCCAATTGCCTACTCATTTCTCCAGATGTGAAACTGGCTTTATTATGGCTCTGATTTTGAGAGCGCCTATATCTCCCACTGAGTAAGTATTAAGCGTGATTCCATTATCATAAACAAACAGGGAAAGAACCTCTCCCGTCTATGTGACCAATCTCAATCAAAATGGATCAGCCAATACACCATGATACATTTATGTGCCTATTCAGATTTTTAAAGTGTGTTGCAAAGCTCAAGGTACCTGTGCAAGTCAATTTAAAATCATGATTGGCTCAATGCCTATGACTCTTCCCATTACCTCCCTAGCAAAGCACCCCCACCCCACCCCCGCCAGGGAGAGTTTGAGCAATAGGCCTTGCAGCATGGCCAGCATTCAGTAAATTTGGTCTCTGTCAGCCCAATGAGCATAGTAAATTCCAGAACTGAAGATCACTTACTTAAAATGCCTGGCCACCAACACCCTCCTGTTTGCATGTGGGCACTTCTACTGGATTGTTAGAGCAGCTTCTAGAGGCCTCAACTGTGAGCTGGGCCCTAGTGCACTAGATGCTACCCAAACACATAGGAAGAGACAGCCCCTCCCCAGAGTTCACAGTCTAGACAAAGCATGGGTGGGAGAAAGGGAGTGTTCTAAATCCCCATTTCACAGTTGAGGAACAGGGAGAATAAGTGACTTGCCCACAGTCACACAGGGAGTCAGTGGCAGAGCAAGTAACTGGATGCAGCTCTCCTTTGTCATGCTCTAGTGCTTTAGAGTCAAATCCACAAAGGGACTTAGGCATTGCAACGCTGAGCATCATGGCACCTAACTTTTTGGTACTTACAAAATGACAGGAATAACACTGTGATCCACAAAACCAGCGTAGGCACCTAGATTCGTTCTCCAATTGTGACGGGTTCGGTCACAGAGACCACCTTGGGACCGTCACCTGACATGCTGGAATTACCTCTGAGCCCGTTTTCCCTGCCAGCTTGGGACTCCAGAACCCTGTCTTGTTGAGCCAGACACGCTAGCCTGCTGCAACACAGACCCAGGTCTGGTCCACACCCCCTAAGCTGCAGGTTTTAACCAAAAACTGCTCAACAGGTTTCGTATCTTCTGCACCCAGACACCCAGCTCCCAATGGGATCCAAACCCCAAATAAATCTGTTTTACCCTGTATAAAGCTTATGCAGGGTAAACTCATAAATTGTCTGCCCTCTATAACACTGATAGAGAGATATGCACAGCTGTTTGCTCCCCCAGGTATTAATCACTTACTCTGGGTTTACTAATAAACAAAAGTGAATAAAAAGTAGGATTTAAGTGGGTTCAAGTAATAACAGACAGAACAAAGTAAGTCACCAAGCAAAATCTTGCAGGGGCGGATTTGAACCAGGAGCACCTACCTCTAACCACTGGGCTATGGGATATTCTGATGTGGGGCCTCCCTCAATCTCTCCTGTTAAAGCCCTTGCTGTCTCGACAAATAAAGAGTGATTGGGCCAGAGAGAGACAATGGGGGTGATTCTGTAGTGCAGTGGTTAGGGCACCCTGCTGCAGGGCAAGAGACCCTAAGTCAAGTTTCCCTGCTCCAGACTGAATCTGGCTCCTCCACCAGCGGAATTGGGGCTCCAATCCAGTAGATGTGCTCAGAGGGCCCCTACTGGATTGGGCCTCTAGATCAAGATAGGTGTCTAAATCTGAGGTTAGGTGCCTAAGTAGCTTTGTGGATTCCACCCCAACCACAAACAAAACCATCCTCTGAGAGCGTTAGCAGCTCATCTTACCTCATGAATCAGAGGAGAACGCAAGCAGTCTCCAAGGTATGCAGAAAGAACCCAAATCTTAAAGGGCTTCATAGATCAAAGCCAAAACCTTCAATTGCACTGGGAAACAAATTGAAGCCAGTGCAGTCTCTGGAGCACCAGTATAATCTGTCTCGTGTATAAAGCATGGGGCTGCTGCATATGACACTAGCTAAAATATCCAAGTGATCTTAATCGCTTCAGCACAAGGTAACAATCCAAACAAATGCACAGATCACTGCAGCGAGACCTGCACCAGAAGGAGAAAATCTCTGGGCCAGCTGCCAATTTAAGACCCACATCAACAAAGTATCTAATTCTAAGTATGTGAGGAATCCCATTGAACAAGGACAGGAGAGGCAACAGCAAAGGAAAGTGACTTACCCCAGATCACACACCAGGTTGGTGACAGAGTCAGGAACAGCAACCAACATTCCTGAGTTCCAGTCCAGTCACCTTTCCCTTGGACTACACCACTTCTCAAAGAACTCTGCTGAACACTAGCGCTGTATCTAATGCAAGAAGATCGCATCTATTCATTCCCTTCATCTGATAGATGATGTTTAGTAGTCACTGGATTTTATGATTAATGATTTCCCTGGGATAAAATCAGGCTGGTCAGTGTGAATTAGTAGCGGGAGGGCTAGAGAGCATTTTGCTAAGATTTTTTTTGGCAGCATTTTATTGTCTAAATTAGTTAATGATATAAACTGGTCAGTATGAAGATCAGTCTTCTGGATCTGCATCTTTTCTCAGGAGTATCAGTATGTTGGCTTCCAAGCAGAAACTGGGCAATTTTCCCTGTTCAAGAGAGTGATGGAACATTTGAACTATTCAAGGCTATAGAAACTCCTGAAAAAATGTACAGAGCTGGCTGCTAATGCCAGCTGACCCTGGAGATTAGCCAGTTGGAAAGGCCCATATGACATTATGAACTCTGATGATATCCGCTTCCAACTGCACTTTTCATCCTTTTTCCTGTGAACTGTTATGGTCTCAAAAACTGTCTATTTTTGTTACCAGGGGAACTCCTGAGGGTTAATACACATTTTCGTAGAACTTTAAAAACTCATGTCTGTGATGCTGATTATTTTTAATTAGCTGTTCTTTTATTTGTTTTCCATTAGGATTGTGGGTCAGACATTACCAGAATGACGTATTTTTGAAAGCACATGGCCAGCTTTATTTCCATATTCAAAATACTTGTGTTGTGTGTCTGATAGAGCTGTTTGTGGCGCAGATGTGAGAATGCAGCTGAATTTCTGCAGTTTGAGCTGTGATTTCCTGGGAAGCACCAAAGATCTATTGTGGAAGAGATTTTAGTTTCATTTCTAAGATCAATTGTGCGGCTGAAAGGGTTGTGCTCTGTATGTATTGCTCTTTGTCTAAACAGAGCTACAGGGGAAGCTAGGACCCAGGGGAATTCCTCTCCTAGAACAGCGCTGAAAGAGGCCACCTGAACCCTTTGAACCTGAGTCACTGAAGATTTCTGTGCTGCATACAAGGCGGATAATGAGAGGGCACTGTATTCAGGACATGGGTAGCTAGAGGGCTTCTCCATTTCGCTCAGAAGGCTTGGGCGGATCTTGGAGTCTAGCCCTCTCTGTATGTCATTTTGTTTATGTATATTCTGCTTTTCTTATAGAAGTAGCCAACCCAGGAATGCTGGGCAGGACATGGGAGTCTGGCTTCCTTTGTTTAGGCATATCTAGTGCTAAAGGACATGGCTTCCTTTGTTTAGTCATATCTAGTGCTAATGAATACGGTCTGTTGGAGAAGGTGGCTTCCTTTTATGGAAGGGGATTGGAATTGTGGGACAGCCGTGCACTTCTTTATAGTTCATGCTGATGTATGCAAGGTCGCTGGTGGTGAGTCCTCTGGTGGCTGTGATTTCATGACTCCGTAAATGATGCCTCTGGCCTTGCATGTATTGCCAAGATCTGGCTGGATGTCCCTGCTCTGCTAGCCTAGACGTCTCTCTGTTCAGCTCGCCTTATAGGAAGGTCAAGGAGGTGGCTGACTATGAACGTTGTATCTGCTCATAAGTGTAGGAGGTCTCCCACTCTGAGACTGGGTTTGTTTGAGTGTCCTGTGTGTGCTATATCTCCCCTTCCCTAGCTACAGATCTGGTTCTTGTCTGATCTGTTTTTTGAGTCACCAGACCTAAACAACTTCAGTGTGCCCACAAAAAGATAGTTCTAGGCTGATCTGGTATTTTATGCTGGTAGGACGACAGGTGTGTACAAGGTGGCTTCTCTCTATGTATAAATAGGACTAAACTCTGGCTGCCTTTCTTGTTGGGATTTGAGATTGGGCGGTGGGAGATGAGGATTATATCCTTAGCACTGTTGGCTTGGCCTTGTCCCTTTTCTGTTGCTAGGACAGGATCCACCTCTGCTTCTGTCAATGTGGAGGACGTATTTATCATTCTGCGCTCTGAGGGGTCAAACGAGGGTGGGAAAACACTCAGAATGTCACACATCTTTGCAGTGGCTTGCATAGGCGCCGACTTCGTGGGTGCTCCGGGGCTGGAACACCCACGGAGAAAAATTGGTGGGTGCTCTGCACCCACCGGCAACTCCCCGCCCGCCCCGGACCCGAGGCAAACTTACCAGCACCGGGAGACGTTGCGGGGCCCCACCCCCGACGCTGGGCAACGTCGCGTCGGCGTCGGGGGCGGGGCCCCGCAACGTCACCCGGCGTCGGGGGCGGGGCCCGGCATCGGGCGGGGCCCCACCCCCGACGCCGAGTGACGGCACCCACGGGCGGAACCGGAAGTCCACGCCTGTGGTGGCTTGATCCTCAAGGGGTTTCAGGATAAAATACTTTTGTGCCTGAAATGGAGCCACCCCTGAGGATGCGGGAGGGAGGGACAGCCAGTGGTGTAGTCCTGAATGGCTGTATGCTACAATGCCCCCCTAGTCTCATGCTGTGCGGAGGACACCATTTTGAGAGCAAAATGACATGCTCCATGCAGCAAAGTGCTGGAATCCTATTCCAGCTCCACTATACACCTCTGGGGACAGCAATCTCCTCATGCATAGCAGCCTTTGTGTTGGTGCAGGCAGGAGAGGAAAGGGAGTCTATCTGAAGCCCTGTGAAAAGCACCTGGACAACTCAACTAGTGGCACTGACTCCTTGATGACTCAGGAGACCTCCATCCTGCTTTACCTGCAACACTTACAGCTACTGTTTCTTGATGCTGTAAACTTGTGCTATTGTAGTGCTAGCATCTTTCTGAACTTCTTCTGCCAATGTGTCGGTATATGAGTTTTCTCCCTCCTGGCCCACTTTACCTGATTTTGTCTTGGCCACTTCTGTAGGGTGGGAAGAAGGAAGCCATTGTGTTAAATACAGTTCTGTAGCAATTAGCATATACAGCAAGGCAAAGAGCAGCATAATAGATTTACCTTCTTCAGGAAGAGACTAAAGGGGATTTATGTTTAAAGTCTGATAGGTCTGGCAATTCACCCTGGTGCGAGAGTCCCAATACCTCTATCCTGGTAAAATAAAATAGTTGTTCCCAAACTCCTCCAAGGAGCACTCACTGGTGGAGCTGGTTAAAAATGCAAAAAAATTTCTGGGAGGAAAAAAAAATGTGTCTGAATTTCCTGTAGGATTTTTGGTTTTGGATGAAAAACCATAACTCAAAATTTTGGGGGTTTTTTTGGTTTTGTTTTTAAAAGATTCTGGTAAAAATTCATGTGTCTGTGCGGAGGGCAGGGTGTCTTTTGAAAATCCCCCAAATTCAACCAAACTGAAAATATTCCATGAAAATTTGTTTTGGTTGAAAAACCTTTTGTTGTTGTTGTTATTTTTTGGTCAAAGTTTTTATGAGAATTCTTGACCAAAGCTACTTATCAGTCACCATTACTCATACTTTCTATAGACTAGGCCCATGGTTCTGGCTTCTTATCCTTATTTCCATCTGCTAAATTTAATTAAAAGAAACCAAAAGTGCTTTTCTTCATAGGCAATTGTTCTAAATGCCACCGATTGCATGCTGTATGTGTTTTATATAGTTAAAAAAAATGTTTAAGTCTCTCTGAAGCAGAGAATAGCCCAGATGAGAAACGCTGCTAAGAAATTGCCTTGATGAGTGATGCAACACACTTGTGTTCTTTCTTTCTCCACGTGACAGTCATCTGAAGACCCATAAAGAGGAACATAAGAAAAAATAGAGAATGAAACTGAAGTGGCTCTAAGAAGAACTTCTGAATGAGTTTCAGTTTCATGAGTCACCAGTTTTCATGAAAACCACTTCCAGTAATTTATTCATAACTCTTTTATTTTGAATAAAGCACCATAGACTTACATGACACTTGTTAGACAAAAGGCACACACTCTGCCCTGAGGAGTACAGTTTAGGTAACAAAAGACTAAATATCACGCAGGCTCTGTTTCTGCTGACTCTGTGAGATCTTGCATGAGAACCAGTGTAGCTTCATCGGTGGCTAGCAATAGTGGCAGTGTTAACTGTAGAAAAATGAACCCATTTGATGTAAAAGTCATTGTGGTGCTTTAACGTGGAAACTCCCATGTCACTCCTTAGCCACGCTTCAGCAGTGAATTGGCAACGAGGATTGAAATGCATGTCAGAAAGGTATATTACTAGCCTTGACTTGTGTAAGCCAGAACTTGAATTAAGAAGGGCTGGGGCCAGAAACTGGTGTAGGAAGGGGAGCCAGATCTCCCCACTCCTTATGTGGCACTCTCTTACTTGGCCTTTCCCCATAACCCCTAGCTAAGCTTTGGCTAGCTTCACCTTAACCTTTACTTCCCTTAGAAGAATGCATACTGATCCCTCTTAAGTGCATCCCTGTTACAGGCCGTAAGCCTCATTAGTCTCCAGTGGTGTAACTATTTGCTTGGTGTGACGGGTTGGGGCCACAGAGACCTGCTTGGTGCTGCCACCTGGTGTGCCAAGGCTACTTTTGCCCCTGCTTCCAGGCCTTTTCCAGCTTGGGACTCCCGAATCCTGTCTGTTTTGAGTCAGATTCCACTGATCTGCTGCAAACACAGACCCAGGTCCGAACCAAGTCCACTCACCACTGTAAGGCCCCTGGAAGTGCTCTTGCCTTTGACACCCAGCTGCTCAACTCCAAGGAGGTTCAAACCCTTAATAAATCCGTTTTACCCTGTATAAAGCTTATACAGGGTAAACTCATAAATAGTTCGCCTTCTATTTCAAAGATAGAAAGATATGCACAACTGTTCGCTTTCCCCAGGCACCAACTCGTACTCAAGGAAACTTAATAAGTAAAAAGTGATTTTAATAAGTACAGAAAATAGGATTTAAGTGAGTTCAATTAGTGACAGACAGAACAAAGCAAGTTACTTAGTAAAATAAAATAAAACACGCACGTCTATGTCTATTCAAAGTTAACACAGATAAAAGCCTCACCAGGTTCGGATATTTTCCCTTTTACAGGCTGTAGAATTAGCCTGGGTCCAGCAGCCGCTCACACCCCCTAGTGTCTTTGTCCTTTGTTCAGTTCCCCTCAGGAATGTCCTTGGGGGTGTGGAGAGCCTCTCCCTTTAGCCAGCTGAAGACAAAATGGAAGGGTCTTGCAAGGGCTTTTATAGCCTTTCTTCCTCTCCCTGCGTAGGATCCAGTTGCCCTGGAGTGTTGGGATCACATGGGCAAGTCACCTGTCCATGCGCCCTAACCAGTCTAACCAGTTGCATCCTTGACTGGGGCCCCGATGTGGATTGGGGTCTGCACCTTCTTTTGTCTGTTAAGTACTTGTCCTTAACTTGCACATTCCTTCCTCTGGACCTGGTCCGTTGTTCTTACAAAAGCTATGCATAAAACCAGCAAATATAAAACCAATGTTCATAACTTCAACCACAACAATGATACATGCCTACAAACAGGAGGAATAAATTCAGTAGGTCATAACTTTCACAGAGATATGTTACATGGCACATGTAGCATAAAACATATTCTAGTTACATATATACATTTATAAGCATCTCCCCATAAAGTTTTATGGGGGACACCGTCACACTTGGTTCATAGAATCATAGAATATCAGGGTTGGAAGGGACCTTAGGAGGTCATCTAGTCCAACCCCCTGCTCAAAGCAGGACCAATCCCCAATTTTTGCCCCATATCCCCAAATGGCCCCCTCAAGGATTGAACTCACAACCCTGGGTTTAGCAGGCCAATGCTCAAACCACTAAGCTATTTATTTAAAAAAATTTATTAAAAAAATTATTATAAATGGAGATATGCCAATCTCCTAGAACTGGAAGGACCTTTCAAGGTCATCAAGTCCACTCCCCTGCCTTTACTAGCAGGACCAAGTACTGTCCCCTGACATATTTTTGCTCCAGATCCCTAAACGGCCCCCTCAGGGATTGAACTCACAACCGTGGGTTTAGCAGGCCAGTGCTCAAACCACTGAGCTATCCCTCCTCCATTGCGTGTTGTTTTCTTCCCACTTCTCATTTATAGCTTCAGTTGTGAATTCCCTTTATTCCAGTCCTTGTCAAGCCTGAATCCTTCTAAACGACAAAGGTTCCAAATACCAGAGTCCCCTCCAGGTCAGAGGCACATATGTCCCCATACAGCCCTCTCTTTGTGCCATGAACTCACACTAGCTAATGGTGTAGTGGAGTAATAAACAGAGATGGCCAAGATTTTCAAAACGTGTGCTCAGAACAGGAGCAACAAACTGCCGTCTATCATGACCCTGACTAGTTGTAGGGTTGTTCCTGAGCACTGGGCTACACATGCTGGTTTATTGCTCTAGGGTTTTTGTAAGGGCTGCTCACGCTAATTTGCCGTCAGAAGGATGTGATGCTGGCAGTGGCAGGATTTCTTATTTTTAGAAGAATTCTATTGAAGTGGGTGCTTTGAAAGACACAGAGGAAGAACTACGTGAACGCTACAAATATAGAACAGGGTGAAAGGGCCGGTAGCATTTTTGGCCTCGTAGCTTTGACAGTCCCTGTTCCACTATTTGCTGAGTAAAAACTGCAGACTCTGCTTCAGGTCAGCTCCTGCCTTCGTGCCTGGTCTGTCATTTGGTGCCTTTGCTTTATTTGTAAGTCCTGCCCTCCACACTCCTGACACGCACTTCCCGGGTGACCTTGGTGCTGGCTGTTGTCCTGTTGTGTTCATTGACTGTTTTTGGCTTCACCCCAGTGGGACTAAAGGCAAATATTGTGTGGATCAACAGAATTTATGTTACAAGAGTGACTGAAGAATTGCTTGTGTGCAGAAATGCTGGGCTAAAATATGGGAGGGGATGAGCCCCTCAGCCCAGTGTGATGCTCAGCATATCAAAGGCATAACTGCAGTGTTGTCAGCTCATGCAGTTTTATCCTGCCTTTCAATAGCTTAAGAAAAGCAAAGCCCCAGTTCCTGAAGTCATGTGACTACGTGAGAATCTCAGTGTCTGGTAATTTAAAAAAAGTAAGTTTCTAGCCCTGCTGGGTGCAGAGAAAAGCTTGAAAATATGAAGGCTCAAAGAGCACAAGGCAAATAAAACCCCCCAAAACTAATTTATTTTTAAAATCTCATGGATTTTTGTGGGCTTAAGTCATGACTTACGGGGGAGGGATAGCTCAGTGGTTTGAGCATTGGCCTACTAAACCCAGGGTTGTGAGTTCAATCCTTAAGGGGGCCATTTAGGGATCTGGGGCAAAAATTGGGGATTGGTCCTGCTTTGAGCAGGGGGTTAGACTAGCTGACCTCCTAAGGTCCCTTCCAACCCTGATATTCTATGACTTCAAATGCTAGGGGTTGGCCACACTTTAGCTGAACAAGTTTCCACCTGCAGGTGGAAGATGCAGGAATGTTGTGTGTGATGGGGGTGGAACTCTGGAAAACATGTGGACCTGAGAACTGCTCAGCAGTTCTATAGAGGAAGAGGTTCATCCCTGGAGGAACTGGTGTGACAATAGGATGGTAACATGAGTCTGGGTTGAGAGGCCTCATTCTATGATGTAACAGGACTGAGCCATCTCTGTAGAGAATCAATATGGCCAGTATTTTCTCTCCGGTCCGGTTCTCTTGTTCTGGGCCAGCAGAAGTTGGGAGTGCACAGGGCTGATGCTTGCAGCTGATCAAGAAACAGCACTGATGGACTCTGAAGGGAGGTCTGCTCACCTGCTGCCAGTTGGAAGTATAGTGGCTCTGGGGGAGAGAACTAGCAAGAGAACAACCCGGGCCCCTTGATCAGTGGCGTAGCCAGGTTTAGAGCACAGGGGGAGCAGCGGCGCTATAAAAAGGCGCCACTCCCCCTGTACTCACCCCAGCGGCGCTTTAAAGGGCCTGGGGCTCCAGCCGCTGCGGAGCCCCCGGGCCTTTTAAATCCCGCCCGAGCCCAGCTCCGGCAGTAGGGCTGGGCACTTTAAAAGGCCCGCAGCTCCCCGCAGCGGCAGGAGCTGGGGACCTTTTAAACCGCCCCCCCCCCCGCCCGGGTCCGGCAGCGGGGCTGGGGGGGGCGCTTTAAAGGGCCGGCGGCTCCCCAGCAGTGGGGCTGGGGGGGGCGGGAGGGGGCCCACCGGCCTTTTAAAGAGCCCCCCACGCCCCCCCCCCCGAGCCCGGCTTCCGCAGCGGGGCTCAGGCGGCACCTTAGCGCCGCTTCTCTTCACAGGGGGAGCGGCCGCTCCCCCTGCTCCCCCCGTGGCTACGCTACTGCCCATGATGCAGACGTACCTCTTGTACCATATAATGTTCTGACATTGCTGGATTGAGCCTGATAATACAAATGGGCACTTGTTGTTGCATCCACCTAAAGAAAAGTCCTGTGGTGATGTTGGTGCACACCTAAAACATGAGGCCCTTTTGTATAAACTCAGGGAATCTCTTTATTCACAGCCAGAAACCTGGCAAATAGTGCCCATAGAGACTAGCAGCTTCTCTGGTGGCATAGGTTGATTCTTGCCTCCTGTGCAGCTACGGTCGCTTCACTGTTTCAGGGTTCATCCCAGAATCCATAGTGAATCCATTCGTTTCCCGGTACCCTTTGTCTGCTCTCACCTCTCTGCTCCCTCTGGCTCTCTCCAAGGGTTTACATGGTTATACAGATAGTTGTAATGCTTTCTATGTTATGCTTATGAGAAGCACATAGCGGTTTTTTAGGGGACAAGGCAATACGCCACGTTTATTGAAGATACAACAATTAGCATATGCATTTAATTACACCACACACACACACATACTGTCCCCCCAGTCGATGTTATAGTTACCTGTCCAGAGTCCGGATCAACCTAGTGGCCAGCTAGGTTGATCACAGGTAGGGAGGAGCCGGGTTCTGTCGGTCGCGACACGATGCTCCAGGGAAATATTGGCAGGACGAACCGAAAGTTACATGGCACGGCACCCTGTTTATATAGTGATTTTTTTCAATTGGGACCAATTAGTTTTGCACCATCGTGCTTTAATCAATTGTTGTTTGATGAGTGCTTATTTTTTTTAATTGTTATTTTTAAATTTAAATTTTGTTTTTTTATTAAGTTTTTTAGGGAGTTATTCTATGCTGGTTTTGATTACAGCAATTTTGTCCCCATTGATAGGTGCTTGTTTTATTTTTAGAGTGGTTAATTTGCCCCTCGTTGACATTTCAATAGGGGCATGTTGCAAGCTCCTGGCACTCTTGCGCTTGTCTCCGGTTTCTTCCTAGACCAACTGGTTCAGCGTTGGCCTTTACACTTATTTTTTAACACACACATTTTTTATTTACACACAAAACAGAATTAATGTACACAGAACATTCTGAACAGGAACATCAAGTTGCAATGCAAAAGAAAACAATCATGGCATTCATTTACCTATGTTAAAATGCTAAACCTACAACAAAATGGTGACAGGCGCCGACGTTTGTCCACGCCGGTGGGTGCTCGCACCCTCCCTGCCCCGACTCCACCCCTGCCCCAAAGTCCCCAGCCAAACTCCGCCCCTCCCTGCCCCTATTGTACCCCTCCCAAAATCCCCACCCTGGCCCCGCCTCCTCCCCCGGGCGCGCCGCGTTCCCCCTCTTTTGTGCGGCAAGCCTGGGAGGGAGGGGGGAGAAGCAGAGCGGCACGCTCAGGGGAAGAAGCGGAGCGGAGGTGAGCTGGGGTGTGGGGGGGGCGCAGGGAGGGCCACAGGAAATAACCCTCAGAGGGGCGGAGGGGCAGAGGAACCGCTCCCGGCCCCAGCTCACTTCCGCTCCGCCTCCTGCTCCCCTGAGCGCGCCGCCACAGCTCCGCTTCTCCCCCATCCCTCCCAGGCTTGCCGCGGGAATCAGCTCTTTGGCGGAAATCCTGGGAGGGAGGGGAGAGTAGCAGGAGGCGGCGGCGCGCTCAAGGGAGGAGGAGGCGGAGCGCAGGTGAGCTGGGCGGGTGGGGCGGCGGGGATCTGCCGGTGGGTGCTCTGCACCCACCAATTTTTCCCCGTGGGTGCTCCAGCCCCGGAGCACCCACGGAGGGGCGCCTATGAAAATGGTGACCCTCAAAGGTTTGTTACTGCCTTGAAATTAGTCCAGACACAAAGAAATTTTGGCTGATGCATTTCTACCAATGGTGTATTAGGCCTTTTTTTTTTTTGCTATTTAAAAAGGGTGGCTGGCAGGATATGGTCAAATTATACTTCAATACATTTCATACATGCTACATTATTATTTTATTATTTTTTATTTTAAATGATACAAACTACAAACATTAAATCCTACTACTACATCTAGACTGCAGGAAACTGCATCTTCTGTGGTTAATCATTCAGATTTTGCTGTAGGGAGTTCTGAGGGCATTGAGGGCACAGGCTTATTCATTAACACATGTTTATAAACATGTCAAGGGCACCAGAGCTTTGGAAGGGCACTTCCTTAGACTAAAATCCTAAATATCCCCCTGCACCCCATGGACACCCTCCCTCCAGAGAGAAAAATTGGTGGGCTTCAAGTTCTCAAGTGAGTGAATGTAATGAGTATGCAGACTGCTGGATGGATATAGTCTCAAACTCCCATCATCTCCATGGTCTTTTAAAAGGAAAATGGAGGCATTAATTTGACACTCCTACCTCAAGAACAAGATTATGCAATGCCCCTGCATGAGTCCCCATTACTGAGGATTGTACCTAGTCTTCCTGAATCTAAAAGTTTGGGCTTCTATTGGCTGAGCCACAGAACCAGATGCCCCAGCTGGCAAGCTGAATCTTCAGTGTGGACTCTCCACTAGAGGGAGACAGAGTTACACTGTTAATATGGCTTACAAATTGTGAAGATGCGCAAATATTGGGCTGGATTCTCCGCAGGAAGAGGAGTTTTGACCCAAGTATGTTGTGTTCTTGACTATTCTTGGCTACTTGTGGCTCAGAGGCTATTCTAACATCCACCTAAGGGCTTAGCAGGTTTCTGGCCAGGCTCCAAATGCTAGGAGACACAAAGGGGGCTTGAAGCCACTTTTTCTTGCCCCCAATTCCTGTGTCTAGTACCAGAATACAGGTATTGAGAACCATAGGATCCATGTGTGTCTCACCCTTTGGAAAATATTCCCTAGTTCAAACTGTGCAGGAGTCCTCTTTAACCGATCTGGCGGCTCGTACACAAAGGAGCCTAATCTTGGGAAGTAAACAGACAGTAAAAATATTTAATCTCCCTGAAAACAAATAAGTTTGTAGAGTGAAGTTCCTCCCACCTCCCCCCACATCCTCCCAGCCCTGGAAAACTTTTTCATAAACAGTAGTGTCTGTCACGCTGTCTGGAGTGGCTCACGACTGTGAGTGCCAACCTTAAGCCAGACTGTCAAGAACCAGGGCAGGGACCCCAAACTGGTTGTTTGTTCTATAATTAGATTTCACCAACCCCGTAACAAGTGTGAACCCCTAAAGCACTATAACAGTTTTACCTGTCTGGAGTCACAGACAGTGCCCTAGGGCATCCTATCTTGCCACCCAGGCAAGCTGGACTTTGGTTGCCATACATCAAAGAGCACAAAATATTCAGGTTGCTCCCAGTCCAAGAGACCAGTAATTTACCCCAGGTCATTTTGTACTTTAGATCTCTCACCGGAGACAACGCCGGTAGCCAGTCCTGTAATAAACTAACTAAAGATTTATTAACTAGAAAAAAGAAATGAGAGTGTTATTACAAGGTTAAAGCAGGCAAGCATATATATACCAATAAGTTACAGTCTATGCTTTTAAAAGGTGACAGAGTTGTAGTAATCTGTCAGCTCTGCATGTCTTTTAGGGCTAACTCAGCTTGACTGTGGGGATCTCTACTTCAGTTTTGTATCTCCAGCTCTGTGAGAGTCCAAACAGAAAAAAGAGAGGGAAAATTTTCTTGTCAGCTATTTGTATTGCCTTCTTCCAGAATGCAAGCTGATGGGATGAGCCCTTTTGCACCTCGCTCTTCATGGGTGTGAAGGGGCAATTAACAAAGTCTTTGTATTATGATCTCCCACGATAGCCCATTTAGTTTTGAGCCCTCCTGACTGAGCAAACATTTTTTACAAGTTACAAAGCAAAAACTTAAATACTATGTGATAAAAAATTTATAAGTGAGATTAATGCATGCAGCAATTTACATAAAGCATTACATAAAGTCTAAACACTAAACACATTGACATAAGTCCAATACCCATCTTAACCATACTAACACACACGTGAAACGGACTGGTTTCCACAGGGGCGGCTCTATTATTTTTGCCGCCCCAAGCACGGCAGTCAGGGGGCCTTCCGCGGCACGCCTGCGTGCAGTTTGCTGGTCACACGGATTCAGCGGTGTTTCTGCGGGTGATCCGCCGGTCCCACGCCGTCAGAGTGCCTGCCGCTGAATTGCTGATGCCGCGGGACCGGCGGACCTTCCACAGAAACACCGCCAAAGGCTGCCTGACTGCCGCTCTCTCAGCAACCGTCACGCCGCCCCCTGCGGCATGCCGCCCCAGGCACGCGCTTGCTGCACTGGTGCCTGGAGCCGTCCTTGGGTTTCCAGCAATGAACGCATCAGTGCTAGCTGAGGCCTAAAGCCTTAGCAAGAGCTGGCACCTGGTCTGCCAACGTCACAGTGGCCATGTTGAGCGAGCTGTATTTATAGCAGGAATTTTAACTGGATAAAGACTCCATCCAAAATCCCAGATCCCAAAATGCCCCAAACATCATTGGGAGGGTTTGCAAGCTGCATCTGAATGTTGCAAATGGCCTCTGTCTTTACAATGGGTTAAACCAAAATCCAAGATCTGAACCTTGGCCTGTTCTAAAATGTTCACCTAGGGCCCAGCTTGAATTTTAATCTCTTGAGCAGACAGTTTCAGTTGTGCTACTGTATCCATAGTGCTAGTCTGGCCACAGTCCTAGCCGGCAAGGGAAAGTGTTATGAAATGGAATGTTTAGACTGTTAAGTCGTTTACACATGACTTTGACATCTGATACATTTTTTTACAAGTCCCCAAATGACTAAGGAGCCTAGGCCATTAGGGTGCTTTTGAAAATTTCCCTAAGGCCTACAAGGCTCAAAGAAACCATGTCAGAACCCTGCTGTAATGATGTCTACTTGCAGTATGTTCAGCCACTAGGAGTTTGTCTAGGGAGGACTGGCTGATGGTCAGAGGGGGGCGCCACAGAGCAACCTGCCCTTACTGCTGTGCAGTAACATATGACGTGTTGTTGTTTTTTTAAAGAGGTGCTGAGCATCTGCGGCTCTCCCTGATTTCATGTGTGTTGCAGGTGTTTGGCACCTCTGAGCACAGGGCCAATAGTCTTTCACTTCTCGGTCATTTGCAGTTTGGAGTGCAGCCCAGATCAATAGTGAACAAAGCTTGTCATCTGATGGTCCTTCAAGAGCTGATATGAAATTAGTTCGTGTTCTTGGCCCAATTCCCAGAGCAGAGCTCATTGAAAAGGGGCCTTTCTGAGTATGCCAAGGATACAATGGGGTTGGACACCAAGCTCCCCAGTTCCCAAAGGGAATGTCACTTGCTCCAGGTCTGGGGCAGTTACATTGGCAAGGCAGCGTGGGGAAGCTTGCTGCTCTGTTGCCTGTGACAGAGAGAGATTGTCTGTCTTTAGGGCTGCCAATCTGTCCACCATTCTCACACCCTCAAACAAAGTCCTACAGTACTGATCGCCAAAGCAGTGCAGCACACACCGCTAACACTGCAGAAGGCAGCTATCAGAGAACACTAACTCTTTACAATTGCGAGGCTCTCTGGATCCTCCCTCTGCCCAGGACATGAGCCTGCCCCTTCCACGGCTCTCCCCAGATTACGAGTAGTAATTTTGTGTAATTTCCAAACAAGGACTCATTCTCCTCTCTGTCAAATATGTGGTGTTTTTAAAGCCAACACCCTCTGAAACTTTCCGCTGGCTGCTTGGCCTCTGAGTGACACAGACGTCCATTGTTCTGATATTCTGCCCTCCCGTGCTAGACAGGCTCTTGTTCCAAGACACTACCGGCTGGGGATTCTATGATGGGAATTTGCCCCAGTTCCAGGAACCAAAAGCCAGCCAGTGATGTAGCTGCATTAGTGCAAATTCCAAATGTGCACAAGGAGAGCTGCTATTTGCAGTGATCAGCTTAACCCTGGGTTCAAGGAGGGCCCTCTTTATCAGTTCATTTTAATGCTCATTTAAATGCATTTTTCCTGCTACTCAATCACACTTTTTCTTTAATTAAAAAAAATCGATTAATGTATTGAATGCTAATTAGAGCTGGTTTGGGGAAAATTCTCATGGAATAATTTGTAAGTTTTTTTGGTTGAAACTGTTTTGAAATTTAGGATTTTTCATCCAGCTCTAGAGCTAATGAACAAAACCAGCCGCTGGCAGCCCTGCTGCGTGTAAATCCTGTGCTCAGCCATAGACAGCATGGGCAACGGCAGCACAAGCTTCCCTGCGGAGCCCTGCTACTAACCTGCATCGATGGCACAAGGGGTGAGAGGGTCATTTGGTTCATTCGAACCTTCAGTAAATTCAGCGTTTCTTCCCTGCCTGTGCTTTGTCTAGGCTGTTGCTATAGTGAGGATAACGTTGCTATTTTTAATACTGTGAGCTGTAACTGTGTGGCTACTGCAGCATTTTTATGTAAGAACTTGGCCCTATGCCTCTGCCATGGTTTAACTAGAACCCTACGCTTTCCCAGGATATTTACCTCCCTGGGATATAGGTGAGGCACCAATCTCATAGTCCCTCTCTGTTGGCCTTTCCTGTTAGAACAGTGTGACCTATGGCTTGATGAGGCGGGCTTCCTAGGGCATCTAAGTCCATTGTCTCTGGGCCAAACCATTAAAAGTGAAAATATTGAGTTTCAGCGTCCCAACTTAGCCCTTCACAATGATTTTCAGAGGGTGGGTGCTCAGCACTCTCTGAAAATCAGGCCCCTTTAAGATGTGCCAGGCTGGATACCCAAAATCACTCAGCACTTCTGAAAATCTTGGACTCTGGTTTTGACTCCTCTGTGGTTGGATCTTCTCAATGCTGCTCTCAGTGGACAGACTGGTGAAATTGACTTAGTGCTAGGGCAATAGAAGGATGAACTTCCAAATGTGCAGGGTTAAGATTGGGCAACGGGTTGGATCACTTGTGTGTGTGATCAGAACGAGTTTATTTGCCTCTCTTTGTGGTGCAGGAAACCACTCAACCATGTGGTTGTGTGCTGTCCTAGCAGGGACGCTTTCCTGAATTGGAGCCTTCCTGCAGAATGCATGGCTGCTGACCTCAAATTTAAAGCCCACGAGTATGGTCTCTTCTACCCCACTTCCATTGCCCCCCACCATGTTATTCCTTTCCTTTCAACTGACTCACTTCCCCACCTACCCCATGTTCATAGTCAAAGTTACTGCTCTAACCAGAGTTGGCCGTATCTGCATGTTTCATTAACTGCAGGAATTCCACCCCCTGTGCTGTAAATCCCAATACCCCTGTTTGACCTCATAAGAGCATAAGAATGGCCATACTGGGTCAGACCAATGGTATCCTGTCTTCTAACAGTGGTTGATGCCAGATGCTTCAGAGGGAGTGCATAGAATAGGACAATTATGGAGTGATCCATCCCCTGTCGTCCAGTTCCAATTTCTAGCAGTGTGATGGGGTGTTCACCCCAAACTGGAAAGGAAGGGGTTAAAAGCAGCCTAGAGAGGCTGCACAGGGAGCAACCAATCAGAGAGGGGTTGCACGGAGCAGCCAGTCAGGGCCCAGCAGGCTCACATAAAAGGGAGCTGCAGAGCAGAACAGGGTCTGTTGCTGCAGGGAGTGAGGACTGTGCTTCTAGTGGGCTGCAGGAAGGTAGCATGTTGGATGGAGCAGTTGCTGCCAGGGACCAGGGGAGCAAGAGGGAGCCCCTGGCTGGCTTCTGGGACATGCTGGCTGGAGGCCCTGAAAAGAGGATAAAGAAGGTGCTGTGACCAAAGGGAAGTGGCCCAGGGAACTGAAGCAACCCTGATAGAGAAGTTAAGGAGAGGCAGCAGAAGGCTGCTATCTACAAGGTCCCTGGGCCAGGACCCAGAGTAGTGTCTGGGCCCAGGTTACCCCTCCCCACCCCCCTGACTCACCACTGTGGAAGTGGCTAAACTATAGAACTGGGAGATACTTCCCTCCCCTGGGGGAAAACACAGACGGTGACATGGCTGAAGGGCTAAGTCACTAAAAGAACGCTGTGGTTCCTGGGCTGAGACAGGTCTGCAGGGCAGAGAAGGTGGCGGGAGAGGCACCACCATGGGTGGGGAGGGGGCGTGCCGGATGAGAGAGCTACTCCCCCAGGAGGCCAGCAGAAGGTGATGCTCTGGTGAGTGGACTCTATCACAAGCAGTCAGAGGTTTCGGGATGCTCTGAGCATTGGGTTGCATCCCTGAGCATCTTGGCTAATAGCCATTGATGGACTTAACCTCCGTAAACTTGTCTAATGCTAACTGCCTGCCCTCCCACACATTCACAGTCACTTGCAAGCCAGTGCATAGCCCCCAAAAGTGCCTAGCAGCACAGAGTGGTGAGGCGCTGCCTGCAGGGGGATTCTGGGTTTCCCAGCATCCCACAGAGAAGGAAACTGTCCTTAATAAGTAGGGGGCAGTCATGCCTGCTCTGAGTGAAACATAGGCTTAAATAGCAGAAGATTTGGTTGTGTGACACACTTAAGTGCTGACTAGAAATAAAAGGACTTATTGCTGGGACACTTTCCCGCCCCCCCCCCCCCCAATGTTTGATACCCCTCACACTCCAGAACCCTCCTAATCACTGTTCAGTCAGCAGCAGCAAAGTGCTTTCTCGGCAGGGAGGCAGCAAGGGTCTCCTGCTGGCTTGGACCCTGCAGGGTGGTGAGGAAAGTTAGGCTGAGGATGGACAAATCCATGTGCATCAAATAAAAACTGTCCTCAGCCTTTGTCCCAAAAGCAAACTGAACCTAAGTCCTGAACGATTCTTGGTCAAAATGTCCAACTGTTCATTCATTCTCTATCCCCGTTTGATTTTCACCTGCCTCTATTCCACCTTGTTTTGGCCAGGCCTGTTGTTGCTGGTAGGCAGAGGACCAAGGGCAGTGTTCCTGGCTGGTAGAAGGAACTGTAGTACCACAGACCGAGCAGTTGATGCCAAGGAGCAAGAGGGAGCTCCTGGCTGGCTGCTGGGACCTTGCTGAATGCCCTGAGGTAAGGGTGAAGCGTTTGTGAACGTGAAGGGGCTATGGGGAGGTGGCCCAGGGAACAGTAGCAGTGGTAGCGGAGTTAAAGGGGATGCAGTGGCAAATGGCTGCTGTTTGTAGGGTCCCTGGGATGAGACCCAGAGCAGTGGGCAGGTCTGGGTCACCCACAGTGGCTACAGGTGGAGAGGCCTAACCGCAGAGTGGGGAGTTAATCCCTGAGGAGAGGAGTTGAACTAGGCCCAGGAGAGGGGATTGAAGACCCTGCAGAGGGTCAAATGATATTGGACTACATCCTCAGAAGGGGACCTGAACTGTTTAGTGGCTCAGCTGGAGAGCTGGGGCCAGAAAGGCCCAGAGAGGGCGAAGGCATTGACTCCAGGGAGGAAGCCCTGGGGGGTCCGGCCCCATACCAGGGTAGGGACTGTTTGAAGACTGTGGGAACGTTTAAGGGACTGAGCCCAGGGAGTGCTGCAGCAAGAGATGTTCCAACCATGGGGTATTGGGATCGGCCCCTGTTGGACTGTATACCCCGGAAGGAGTTTGTTTTGCTTGTGGTGCATGTACAGACTGTGCGTGACTCAGTCAGGGGCTGAGTTGCTCAAGACTTACCACAACCAGAGGGAGAGAGAGTGTGCAGGCGCACGCACTCAGCCAGAGGGTGCTTGCTCCTCCCCTTTACACTAATACACCTATGTCTGCCCATCCTGCCCCTGGTCACTGTATTCAAATTGTGTTAATCAAGGTGGTATATTAGCAACATCTCAGACACCTGCACCCAACACACCAAGGGCAGAGAGGTTGGGCCAGATCCTCAGCTGATGTGAGTCAGTGTTGCTCTACTGCCTTCAACAGAACAAGGACAATTTTCAGAAGCAGTGACAGTGGTGCTGTAGCTTCTGTGAAAGGATTGGAGGGCAGCATGAAGCCATGGGGCTACTTCCCACCACTTCCATAAGAAGCCTGTCACTAATGGTGCCCTGACAAAACTCTCCCAGCCCCTGGAACTGTCATGAAACTCTTTCCCTGGCTCGCTTGCCATCCAGGACTTATTCCCATGGGCGGGTGCACACGTGGCATTATCACAGCGGGGATCAGAATGAACCCCTGGAAGAAGCCTGGAACAATGAGCATGTAACAGCTGCACAGATGTGGGGAGGCCCAAGTGGGAAGGGCCTTACCTGGTGCCATTCAGGTTTCACATGCTGATGTTAAGCGCACCCTTTGGGGCAGTTCCATTGGCTTTTCGTGCTCTGCTTGCAGCATAAGGGAGGAGATCCTGCAAAAAGTAGGGTGGGGAGTAGTGCTGCCTGCAAGTGATGAGAGAAGACCTGCTCACCATGGGGCTGGCAGTGATACTCCCCAGGGTGCCAGCTCTTGCAGGTGCGGGTATGTGACTGGAGAAAGGCATGTGTTTGCGAGGGGAATTGGATGGAATATTTGGCACTTTCCATCCAGTGGTCTGCAAGACTCAGTCAGGAATGGAGCCCAAGGATCTGATTTTGGGGGGACATTTAAGCCCTGCTCTGGCATCATGAAGGGGCTGGAAAAGGCCCATTGAGAATGTCCCCTCCCTGGCTTTAGCAGAGCTGACATAAGGACCTTATGCCAGCCCTGCTCGCAACACCTCGCATAGAGGGCAGGTGGGGCCAGCATGGGATATGAGTGCAATTGCACTGTGGTTATTCTCTGCCTCCCGGGGGCCAGGGGAAGCACAATACAAATTAGCGGCTGCTGCCGGAGGGGTTAAGCAAGCTCACGGTTCGTTGCCTGTGGAATACAGGGAGCGCATAGCTGGTTTAAAGTGCCATTTGCCTAATCCCTCCCCAGCCATTTCTGTCCCAGATGCGGAGACGGTGAAACTGAGAATCAGATCCCAGATCCAGTGCTCCCAAGTACTTGGGTACACTTGGACTTGTGCACTAACATGAGTGCACTAACAAAAATGATAAATGGTTTAGAAAAGCTGACCTATGAGGAAAGGTTAAAAAAAAATCTGGTCTCTTTGCTCTTCAGAAAAGAGGACTGGGGGGGAGGGAGGAACCTGCCAACAGACTTGAAATATGTTAAGAGCTGTTATAAAGAGGACGGTGATCAATTGTTCTCCATGTCCACTGAAGGTAGGACAAGAAGGAATGGGCTTAATCTGCCGCAAGGGAGATTTAGTTTAGATATTAGGAAACACTTAGTTAAGCTCTGGACTAGATTTCCAAGGGAGGTTGGGGAGTCCCCATCATCGGAAGCTTTTAAAAACAAGTTGGACAAACACCTGTCAGGGATGGGCTAGGTCAGTGGTTCTCAACTGTGGTCCACTGATTCTTCAGGGAAAGCCCCTGGCACGCCGGGCCAGTTTGTTTACCTGCCGCAGTGGCAGGTTCGGCCAGTCATGGCTCCCACTGGCCGCGGTTCATCGCTCCAGGCCAGTGGGGGCTGCGGGACACAGCGGACAGCACAGCCCCCCACCCGCACCGCGTCCCGCAGCCCCCATTGGCCAGGGACGGCAAACCGCGGCCAGTGGGAGCCGCAACCGGCCGAACCTGCCGCGGCGGCAGATAAACAAACCAGTCCGGTGCGCCAGGGGCTTTCCCTGAAGAATTGGTGGACCACAGTTGAGAACCGCCGGTCTAGGTTAACTTGGCCCAGTCATAGCACAGCGGGGGTTAGACTTGATGACTTCTCGAGGTCCCTTCCAGCCCTACATATCAATGATTCTGATATGCTTTTATTATGTAGGTAGTTATCCATATATTGACCAGACAATTGCAGGAATACGGGAGTTGAAGGTACTTGCGCTTATACTTCTACTTACAAACACAAGTACTGTTTCCACAGCACACTTGTACTTACAAGTAATTCTGCAATGGTGCACTGGGCACTTATACTGAAGTCCTGTTTTATCAGTACTTCCGGCAACACTGCCTACCTCCTAGGTCTGTGCTCTGAGCATGAGACAATGCAGGGTGCGTGGACACTGGACAGGGGTGGTGCTTGTGTGAGCAGCGACTGTGTGTACTCTGAAGGGGTGGGGGGGGGGCTGGGGCTGTGTGTATGAGAGGAGGAGTGATTGTGACGCCTTTCTGAGAGAGAGGCTCCATGCCTCTCTCTAGGGCAGCTCTCCGGAGGGACTCTGTGCTGTGCCACAGGCCCAGCGAGGGTACTGCCTGCCCCTGCAGCTCACCAGCCCTGCTGTTCACAACGGCAGCCTGCTCTCCCTTTTGCTGCCAAAGCCCATCAGTAATGGGAGCAGCGCAGGGAGCGTGGGAATGCAGGGGAGGGGGCTGAATCTTGATGTGCAACACACACACATGGTGCAGCTCCCTTTTGTCTCCTGCTTCCAGTTGGGGAGCCCTGTCTGGGGAGCTGGACTTGCTCAGCATAGCTGATCGCCTGCCTGTGTGTGGAAGGGGGGCCAGCAGGTGCACTGAGGGGCGGTTTCCCTGGCTCTGAAGCAGTTGGCCGTTCTTGGAGACAGGACACCAGACGTTTGCTGGGCAGATTAATGAGCAGACCTGGTAATGAGCGAGTCAGTCCTACAAATACGTGCAGGTCTGGCTGCCAGCATCTCTCACTTGACTTCTGTCTGGCTGCGTTCTCGCTACTCTAGCTAGTGTCTAAGGAGTGGGGCTGCCATTGAGGGGGGTAGGTAGGTTCTTGGCCACCTGGATTTTTTTCATAATCATCATCTGAATGCTGCATTGCACCAGATCATCCTTGTTAGGACTGCAAAGTCCGAGCCCCAGACACCCCACGGGCCAGGGCTCCATTGCTCTGCCGTAATCACCTCTTTGTGGCACAGCCGACCCAGAGTCCTCCTCACTCGGCAGGCTGCAGCCTGACAGAAACTTAAAATTGCTACCACTAGTGTAGTACTGGCTTGGGTTCTCCTCTGAGGCTTGCATTTGTAACCAGAGATGCGTCTGAGTGCAGCCAAAGCTCAGGCCCGGCTGAGGTGCTGAGCTGACCCGTTGTAATGATGGGGGCTGTGGCAGGGTTTGAGTCTGACCCCAGACTTCCTCCTAGCCTGGGGATGTCTGAATGGGGTGAGTTGGTTTGGGTCTCTCTAGCTGGCTTTATGCCAGTCCTGTTTAAGCCTTGTTGATTAAAGGAGCCGCCATTTCGCTGTGTAATGGAAAGCAGGGCACATGAAAATCTGACAGCAGCAATTGAAGCAGGCGCTGGTGAGGATCATATCTCAGACTCCTGTCTGTATCTTCCCGGCCCGCTCTTCCCTGGCTACAGAGTTAACAAGCTCAAGATCTGCGCAAGCAGCCGCCTGTCTGTGATAGCCAGTCTCCCTCTTGCAATCAATGTATGCAGAGGCCCCCTACAGCCTGTCATGCTGCTCTTAGCTCCCTAATGAGCTCCTGTTGGCACAGTGTAAATCCCTGTCTCCTGCTGTTGTGCTGTTTATTTCCTCCTGTGTTGATGTTTGCAGCATTGTTCATATCTCCATAGCTCCCGAAGCCCGTACCTACCCACCTGCACTGGCTCTAATGCACCCTCCAAAGCTTTGCTCCTCTCACTCCCGAGTCCTGTCTGGAGATGCACTCAGACCCATTTGTGCTGGGGAGACAAACAGGAGAAAGTGGCTTGGATGGGGGAAGGAAAGGAGAGAGATTGGGGTTGATATGTGGGTGGGAGGGGCCAGGGGCAATGCCAAGCAAAGCCAGGCAGGTCCTGTGGCAGTGTGAGGGGCAGGGAGTTAATTATCCATTCCCAGCTCCTGACTCACGCTCTGGGATTGATTACCAGTGGTTTAGGTTCTCACTGTCTGTTGTTCCAGAGCTGCTGGGGATAGGGTGACCAGATTAAAGAAACAGAAAATCGGGACACATGGGGGAAGCAAAAAAAAAACCACAAAACCAATGGACGGAGCCAAGTTCTCTGAGCAAAAAAAAAAAAAAAACAGCAGAAGCCCAGATATCGGGACAAATGGCATCCCGACCGGGAGACAGAACCAAAAACCGGGACGTCTGGTCACCCTAGCTGGGGAGGGGGTGCTGAGTGCTGCTGGGGGAATGTTACCTCCAATTTTAGATCAGCTCTGTCTCTTTCTCCTGTTCTGGGCTGGGCCTAGAGCAGGAAACAGAACCCTTGGGCCAGATCCTCATCTGGTATAAACTGGCAGTGGTCCTGTGATGTATCTGTATTTATTCATTTTTACTTAAGCCTAAACAGCACTGCTTCTGGGCTCTAGGCACCTTGACAAAGCACTTGAGCCAGCCAATTCAAAAAAGACAAAAGCAGCTGCAGCAGCCAACCTCAAACATCCCTCACTCACGGACACCCAGTGGCCTGCCATGATAGTTTTAGTCAGGCGTGCAGTGCTAAACTTGCATCCAAAATGGTGTCCTCCATGCGGCATGATGTCACACGTCTGGTGCATGTGAGATCACACTGTGTGGAGGACGCCATTTTGTTCTACAAAATGGCGTCCTCCGTGTGCGTTAGGGGACCGGGCGGAATAGTCCCACGGGCACAGCCTGTCCCTGGAGCACAGCACACATTGCATACACAGATGGCACGCCACTACAGCCATCCCAAAACCTAAATGCTACAGCTCAGCCTCTCCAAAGCACCTACCCACACAGAGGGGTTGGCAGTATACCCTGAAGGCCAATAGATCTGAGCCTTTATGAGGCTATGGGGGTAGGCAAATTCCAAAGCCAAGGGGCTGGGCTGGCTCGAGCATCATCCCTGACTGCCTTTGTGGCAGCATGAAATGGGCCAAGAGATGCTTCAGGCAGGAATAGACCCACTCCCCCGCCCAAATGGGGACATTCTCTGTTTAATTGCCTGGTGACAGAGGCAATTGGGGCTGTTGCGTCACAGCGCTGTCTGTTCCCATGGTGACATGAGTATTCTTTGCAACCCTGGAAATGAATCCCTCCTCCCCATTGGTGGGACTTTACCTCAGCACCTGCATTAGCAGCTCTTACCCTGGGAGGGAAGAGAGGAGGTGAGGCTGAGCCTGCAGTAGGGAGATAGCAGGGGCTAGAGGCAATGTTGCTGTTTTGAATAAAGCCCCTCTTATGTATTTGCCCTGGACCTCTGGCTTGGTTCAGGAAAGCAGACTCTGATGCCATTGCTGACCCATTTGTCAGCACCTCAACTGGGCCTACGTCATCCCCACGTGCCCTCATTAGCAGCCCTGGCTGAGGAGGCACTTGAGTCATATTGGCTCTCCGTGGGATGTGATGCAGTACGGTCCAGGACACGCAGTTCAAACATCTGCAGCTCGCCATGTTCCACCTCCAAGGCAGCATGTGCCAAGTGTGTGTCAGAAATAAACACGGGCTCCCAGCCACGAGACTACTGCCTGCATCAGGGCGTGTGCTGTACAAGGTCTTGGGAAATCAATTGTACTGCCTGCATTCACCAGATGCCAATCTTATCAGCTTCAGCCAAAGAGCTGTGTGTAATACCGCACTGTACTGACTGAATTTAAAACACCCACTGGATTAGGTGTTGCTTTAAACAAAGTTCCTGTCCTTTTTTAAAATCAAAATAGAAGCATGCGGGGCTATCTAGCTGTGACTCTCAGCAGCAAGGAGATGTCACTGAAGTACAAATGAGATTTTTTTTTTTTTTAAGTGTCCATATCCATCAGCACTAGGAAGAGACTAAAAGTGCCTTGAAATCAACCCAAAAAAGGCAGGAGAGAGATGAGAACACCTTGCTTCTGTTCCTGTGTTTATGTTCTTCAGGCAGCTGGCTCTTTCTTACTGTTCACACAGTGTTCTGGCCTCTGTCCCCGATCTCTAATCTGGCACAAATGCTCCCACTCACTTTCTAGAAGAAGGTTTGCTCTATACTGTTGCTTTCCCAGATCGGTCACGTGTGCCCTCTTCCAGAGGTGTTGTATGGTACAGTCACTCTTCAACAAAAAACAGTTAGTGGACCTTTTTAAAAAAAAAAATAAAAAAAATCCAGACCCCCTCTAAACAGTGGTGGTCACTTCAGGGCCAGAGCAGATTACTTGCCAGGGAAAGCACAAAACGCAGACACGCACAGAGAGCAGGCCCAAGCAGTGAAATCCTTTGATTAAGTCAAGTTTAAAAGCTAGCATGAAATCTGCAGCAGTCTTGTGGAACTAATATAATAGCCCATTCTAGTACATCTGGACCCAGCACGGCAAGCCAAGGTGACCCAGATTCTCAAAGTAAGACTCTGGACACCTATGGCATGTGTTTGTAGGGGTCTGGTCAGGTCTCAGTGATGGTTTCAGAAACACCTGGAAGACAGTTTGGGATGGCCCTTGCCATGTAGTCCAGCCCCTGTGCTGAGGCAAGACCAAGCAAACCTAGATCATCCTAGACAGGTGCTTGTCTAACTTGTTCTTAAAAACTTCCAATGACGGGGATTCCACAACCTCCCTTGGAAGCCAATTACAGTACTTAACTACCCTTATAATTTAGATATTGGGAAAAACTTTCTAAATTTTCCTTGCTATAGATTAAGCCCATTACTCCTTGTTCTGCCTTCAGTGGACATGGAAAACAATTGATCACAGCCCTTAACCTATTTGAAGATTATCAGATTCCTCCACCCGCCCCCACAGTTTATTTTCTCAGGACTGAACATGTCCAGTTATTTTAGTCTTTTCTCATAGGCCAGGTTTTCTAAACAATTTATCATTTTTTTTGCTCTTCTATGGACACTCCAATTTATCCACATCTTTTCTAAAATGTGGCACCCAAAACTGTGCTCCAGCTGACGCCTCACATGTGCTGAGTAGAGCAGGACAATTACCTCCTGGGTCTTTCATACGACACTCCTGTTTTTATACCCCAGAATATTAGCTGTTTTTGCAGCTGAATCACACCGTTTGCTCATATTTTATTTATGATCCACTATAACCACTCAAATCTTTTTCAGCAGTACACTGCCTAGCCAGTTATTCCCCATTTTGTAGTTGTGCATTTTATTTTTTTCCTTCCTAAGTGTAGTATTTTGCACTTGTCTTTATTGAATTTCATCGTTTTGCTTTCAGACCAATTCTCCTATTTGTCAAGGTCATTTTGAATTCTAATCCTGTCCACCAAAGTGCTTGCAAAGCCTCCCCGGTTGGTGTCATCTGCAGATTTTATAAGCATGCTCTCCACTCCACTATCCAAGTCATTAATGTAAATACTGAATAGTATCAGATCTAGGGCAGACCCCTGTGGGACCCCACTAGATATATCCTCAGTTTCACTGACTTTGTTGCCTAGTGGCTCCTTTAGGGGGTTACTTCTGGGACAAACACATTGACAGGGCTAGGCTCTGAAAAGGATTGTTCCCAGCTCTGAGGGGTATGTTCACCTCAGTAAAGAGACTGTGTATTTGTGGAATACTTTCATATTTATCCTGCCACCCTGTGGCTGCTCATGGTAACTACAAGTCTTTGTGCACATAGTGCATGCGGCCATATCAAAATCTTACCCAAAAATGTTTTATTCATGAGGGAGTTCTTAAAAATCAAAGTTGCAATATACATTGTTACAGGCTAAGAACAGATTTTGTTAAAGGATTCAATCGTGTAGTTTACTCTCTAATATTCACTTTCCCCCCCAAGGATATGCTCCAATTCATTCAGAGATCAGACTCCAAACCCAAACAAATGCTCTGAGATGGAGCTCCAAGTGATTTTAATTAGGGCTGTAGATTAATCACAGTTAACTCATGCGATTAACTCAAAGAAATGAATCACGATTAAATAAATTAATCACAATTAATTGAAGTTTTAATCGCACTGTTAAACAATAGAATACCAATTGAAATGTATTAAATATTTTGGATGTTTTTCTATATTTTCATGTATATTGTATTCTGTGTTGCAATTAAAATCAAAGTATTATTTTGGATGACAAATATTTACACTGTAAAAATGATAAACAAAAGAAATAGTATTTTTCAATTCACCTCATACAAGTACTGTAGGTCAATCTCTTTGTCATTAAAGTGCAATTTACAAATGTAGGGTTTTTTTTGTTACATAACTGCATTCAAAAACAAAACAATGTAAAACTTTAGAGCCTACAAGTCTACTCAGTCCTATTTCTTGTTCAGCCAATTGCTAAGACAAACAAGTTTGTTTACATTTACAGGAGATAATGCTGCCTGCTTCTTATTTAAAATGTCACCAGAAAGTGAGAACAGGCATTTGCATGACACTTTTGTAGCTGGCATTGCAAGGTATTTACGTGCCAGATATGCTAAACATTCGTATGCCCCTTCATGCTTCAGCCACCGTTCCAGATGACATGCTTCCATGCTGATGGCGCTCATACAAAAAAATGCATTAATTAAATTTGTGACTGAACTCCTTGGGGGAGAATTGTATGTCTCCTATTCTGTTTTACCTGCATTCTGCCATATATTTCATGTTATAGCAGTCTCAGATGATGACCCACCACATGTAGTTCATTTTAAGAACACTTGCTGCAGATTTAACAAAACGCAAAGAAGGTACCAATGTGAGATTTCTAAAGATAGTTACAGCACACTCGATCCAAGGTTTAAGAATCTGAAGTACCTTCCAAAATCTGAGAGGAACGAGGTGTGGAGCATGTTTTCAGAAGTCTTAAAAAAGCAACACTCCAATGTGGAAACTACAGAACCTGAACCACCAAAAAAGAAAAGCAGCCTTCTGCTGGTGGAATCTGACTCAGAAAATGAAAATGAACATGCGTCGGTCCGCACTGTTTTGGAATTTTATCGAGCAGAACCCGTCATCCGCGTGGATGCATGTCCTCTGGAATGGTGGTTGAAGCATAAAGGGAAATATGAATCTTTAGCGCATCTGGCATGTAAATATATTGCGATGCCAACTGCAACAGTGCCATGCGAACACCTGTTCTCACTTTCAGGTGACATTGTAAACAAGAAGCCGGCAGAATTATCTCCTGCAAATGTAAACAAACTTGTTTGTCTGAGTGATTGGCTGAACAAGAAATAGGACTGAGTGGACTTGTAGGCTCTAAAGTTTTACTTTGTTTTATTTTTGAATGTAGTTTTTTGTACATAATTCTACATTTGTAAGTTCAACTTTCATGATAAAGAGATTGCACTACAGTACTTGTATTCGGTGAATTGAAAAATACTATTTCTTTTGTTTTATTACAGTGCAATTTATATCAAAATAAATATAAAGTGAGCATTGTACACTTTGTATTCTGTGTTGTAATTGAAATCAATATATTTGAAAATGTAGAAAACATCCAAAAATATTTAAATAAATGTTATTCTATTGTAAGCAGAGTCAGAATGGGCTCTACCCTGACATCTAGTGGTGAGCTGTGGAAAAGGACTTCAGGGGCTGATCTCGTTTGCATGGGCACACCCACCTTGCCTAGCATGATGGGACTGCTTGCCCAAATGGTCACTTTGACTGCTGTGGGATCCCCAGTCTCTTTGTTATTGGGGCAGGACAAATAAATGTTGTTAGCCTGGTGATGTGAATCAAGGACAGTAGAACTGTACTTGGCATTTTATGACGGAGGGACTCGCCCTCAACTAAGTAGCACTTGCTAGGCAAGGGACGTGGGTTCCAAAACCCATGAAATGAGAGAGGCTGGGGACAAGTATGAATACTGTTCCCCTGTGTAATAGAGCTAATTTTGACTCCCTTAGGTGTCTTGTTATATACTGCAGAGCTGAAATCACTGATAATCTAGATCTAAGCATTAGACCTACTGAGGCTCCCCTACTACCAGCTGAAATCACCAAAGAGCTGAAGTTGTTAAAAAGCTGAAATCACTGAGATCTGTGTTAAGTTGGGGGAGGGGAGGCTGAAGATATATTGGTGAGCAGCTAGCAGGATGGCTAGTGAAGAGGAGCAGCTAGCAGGATGGCTAGTGTGTTGGTGAGCGGCTAGCGGAGAGGAGTGGCTAGCAGGATGGCTAGTGTGTTGGTGAGCATCTAGCAGGACGGCTAGCGGAGAAGAGCGGCTTGCGGTGAAGACTGCAGCAGAACCCCATGGAGAGGCATGGCAATCACCTGTCGACATGAGCAGCAGAGTATGTAAGGTGCCCCCATAGCTCCCCCCCACTTTCCGCCCAGGGTGGGAGGGAAACTCTGCAGATGAACTTCTGAACTCTGGAGGGGGCTGCACTGACCAAGGACAGAAACTGTGGGAGGGGTAACTTTTGGGTTGCTGGACTCAAGAACCACTCTGGGGCGGCACCGACCAGGGACAGAAGCTGTGGGAGGAGTGAATTTTGGGTTGCTGGACTCAAGAACCAAAGGGAAAGGACACAGCCCAATCTGCTTGGGGATGGGCCTTCTGGTTCATAGTTTGTGTTTATGAACCCTAGTTGTGGTGTTTTCCGAATTTAATGCTGAGTTGTTCACCTCATGTTATTAACGATTTTTGCTACACCGAGACTCTGCTTGTGAGAGGGAAAGTATTGCCTCTTTGAGGCACCCAGGGGCGTGTGTGTAATTTTACCAGGTCACTGGGTGGGGGCTCGAGTAGGGGAGCCTCAATTGCATTGTATTGTTGAGATTTGTATTGAGTATATGTACTGAACCCGGCCCTTGCTGCTATCAACTCGGCCTGGCAGAAGGGTTACACTATTATTGTTTAACAGCACGATTAATCACAATTAATTTTTTTTAAAACGCTTTACAGCCTTAATTTTAATAGCCCTAAACCACCCAGAGAATAATTGTAGAAGCCTCAGGAGGCTATAGAATAAAACTATCTTAATAGTTAATAACTCTAAACTTATGAATGTATTACACTGCTAATAGAGTCAATGATGTCCTAAATAGCATGGTCACCCTATGGACCAAAGCATACATTCTTGACCCTACGTTAACTGTAAAATAAATGGGAATCTTGTATGAATGGTGGAATGAAGGATTTGGCCCTACTGTCTGATAATATCTTAATTCTTTGGTGTTCCTTTTTGCTAGGGCTCTCAAAGCTCTTTACCCATGTCCAAATGTGCATCTGCTCTGGAAAGTAACTACATAAAAATGGCACCTTCTTACTCATCAGATCCTAGTTCCCTGTGTGGACTCAGTCAGATCTAGTGGCTTCAGTGACAAAACCAAGTTGTTGTTTTTCTCCAGTATTCTACTCCTTAGTCCTGTAGAAACATTACAGCTAAGACTGAATGAGCTGCAGAGTCTGGTTGTTAGAGTTTTGTTTGTTTGTTTGTTTGTTTGTTTGTTGCATAGCTCTTTTCACCTGTAGATCTCTAAGCAGTAGGGTTGCCATTAGTTCACAAAGAAGGTCAGTATCACTATTCCCATTTTTACAGATGGAGAAACTGAAGCACAGGTAGGTGAAGCAACTTGCCTGTCAAACCATAATAATGATAAAACTAGGACTAGAATCCAGGTCTACTGAATCTTACTCTAGTGCATTATCCACTAGGCCATGCTGCCTCCCAGCTAGTACAACACAAAGAGACTTTTTACTAAGTTCCCATCAGTTACACCCACTATTTTGGGCAACAAAAGTGTGTGGATTTTTTTATTGGGGGTGATTTTTGAGACTCATGCTAGGTTCTTTCCATCTCAAGGTCAACTCAATTCCTGCTGCAGATCCCACTGGGGTAACACCCGCTGTGACATGACCCTTAGAGCCTAGGGGGAGTGTGTAGGGCTGGGAGTTTGGAAGTTCCCCTCCTCCCCCGTCTCTTTTCCACTTGTAAACTGAGCACTTGGGATCCACAGCAGGACTCAATTCTACTCAGCTGTGTCCTTCTGTGAGGGCCTTCAGATATTTGTAATTACTTGATTTGGGTCTAAAACTGAGTTGTTTCTTTCATTCAGACTCCACCCTTCCCTCTGAATAATATCTATACCTCATGTGACCTTTGGAGTCCAGGCCTTCGATTATTATTATTGCCCAAGGCCACAGCCACCACGAGTAAGTCTAACTTCAGCATGAGCGGTGGGAAGGATTAGCTGCCCCAAATCCAATCCCATCAAAGAGGCTAGGCATGTACTCTGGTGGCTTGCCAGCAATGTTCCCTCTAATTTTTGACAGGCCGCGTGTGCAAAAAAATTTCTTCTGTGCAAATTTTTGACAGGCCGTGTGCGCAAAAAATGTCTTCAGTGCAAACTGTTGTGCTTCTGTGCAAATGTTTGTGCGCGCGGTGTTTCGCCGTGTGCACGGGGTTTCGGATCTGTGTGCGCGCGCAGCTTAGAGGGAACAGTCCCAGCACTCGCACTGCCACGGCTACCCTCTATTTTGAGTGCGGTAGCTCGATCAGAGCGAGGGCAGATATGTCCCCGTCGAGCTGGAATTTATACCTGCACCCTGAAGTGAGACATGCCCGGTGAGGCTACGGCTGAGGCTCATTCCTTCATCCTTCACTGCCAGTGACTGTTAAGCTGGAGGTGAGAGCGCTCGTTCTCTGAGAAGTGTCCCCTACTCAAGTGTTGTGCTCCACAGCCGGGAATATGGCTGTGCTGTCCAGCTCCCGGCAGGGTGGAGACGCACCAGCTGGGAGCGCTGCAGAGCAGTCCTACCCGCCTACGCCCTCTGATGCCATTGTGCGGCCTGAACTGCAGGCTCCGGAAGGTACAATTAAACAAACATCGCGGCTTAGGTGACAGCTGCCAGCTGTAGCAAATCCAGGAGTCAGAGCTGCTAATGGATTTTACCTTTTCCCCACCCAGAGCAGCCCAGCATTTTCATTTGAAAGCCCAGAACATTGAGATCTTTCCCTGTAACTGACTGTTCTCCCCCTGGGATAGTACTGAGTATCTGACCCACGGGGACAGTACCACAGGCTGCGCTGAGGTCTTTGGTGCCAGGGGTTCCCAGGCTAGAACTTCTCCTGGGGGGAGTTGTGGGCATACGGTTTTTCTAGGTTGTGGCTATATGGTGCCAGGTGGTGGTGTTAGTTTAATGTAGTCACTCTTGTTTTCCCGATGCTCAAAGAACTAGGTTCAGCACTGGAGCTGATGTCCATGGACCAGTCCCGATTATACTGGAGCTTCAGGCGTCTTGTAGCAGGGCTTGCAGGGTGCTGAAGTGCTCCTGAAATAGCTTCCAGGCTGATGGGTCTGTGTCACCATCCCATCAGGGTGAGTGGCCTGGAGGTTACAGTACTTCTCGGAGCAGGGTAGTGACTATGGAGCAAGCTCCCTCAGTGACATGCTAATACATTTGCTCCATATTCCAATCCACTCGCCCTTCCCTTGATTTTGGGAGAGAGTCCCTAGCAGATCAGTGCCAGGGCCGGCTCTAACTTTTTTGCAGCCCCAAACAAAAAAAACAACCCCCCCAGTGCCCACCGAAACAAACCCCTGGAGCGCTGCCGCCCTGCCGAAACAACCCCCCCGAGCACCTCTCCTGGCCGGAGCGCCGGGGGGAGGGCGGCATGCCCGCGGCCCCGCTCTCCTCCCGGCCGGCGCACCGGGGGGAGGGCGGCATGCCCGCGGCCCCGCTCTCCTCCCGGCCGGCGCGCCGGGGGGAGGGCGGCATGCCCGCGGCCCCGCTCTCCTCCCGGCCGGCGCGCCGGGGGGAGGGCGGCATGCCCGCGGCCCCGCTCTCCTCCCGGCCGGCGCGCCGGGGGGAGGGCGGCATGCCCGCGGCCCCGCTCTCCTCCCGGCCGGCGCGCCGGGGGGAGGGCGGCATGCCCGCGGCCCCGCTCTCCTCCCGGCGCCGTCCCGCCCAAGTGTGTTTTAAAAAAACCAAGCCCCTAAACTCTGCCCCAAGATTGGCCGCCCCAAGCACGTGCTTGGTCGGCTGGTGCCTGGAGCCAGCCCTGCCACCAGCATCACAGCTGGCATCTGAGCAGAGAGCAAGGGGTGAGTGGGCTGAGAGCGGATGGCAGAATACTGCCCCCTAGATTAGATGGTAGAGGACAGAAGACTGAGCCATTCTGCTGGCTCTTATCTCCAGGGGAGGCATGGTATACATGCGGTGACTTTCAGAAGGCCTTTGACAAGATCCTGTGCAAGAGGCTACTAACAAAGCTAAGTAGTCATGGGGGTGAGAAGCAAACTATATTGTCATAGATCAAAAGTTGGCTAGGAGATGGAAAGCAAAGAGTAGGATTAAATGGTCAACTTTAATCATTTCAAAAGTGGGGGCTGTAAGTTTCCATACTAGGTCCTGCGTTTAGTGTATTTAATGATCTGGAAAGGGCGGGGGACGAGTACTGGGGTAGCAACATTTGCTAGTCAGGACCAGAGAGGATCCAGAGGAACTTCAGAGGGACTGTAGCAAGGTGGCTACCCCGCTCCTGCCCTGAGGGGGTTAAAGCAGCCCGGGAGAGGGCTGTGACAGTAGAAGGCAGCTGGGCTGATTGGGGAAGCAGCCTCAGCTGGGGATCACCCAGCTGGGCCTATAAAGGCTATTGAGCCAGTAGCCCAGTCAATCTCCCTTTGCCTGTAGAGGGAGAAGGGCCAGCTAAGTAGGAAACCTAGAGTGAAGCAGGGCTGGGGAACACTGAGGAGCTGGGGAGCTCCGGCCAGGAGAGCTCCAGGCTGCGGCCTAGTGTTAGGCCCAACAGGTATTGGGGTTGCAGGGGACAGCCCAGGGTTAGACAGGGGCAGCAGGTCCAAACCCAACCTTGCTTGTGATGAGTGGCTTATACTGCAGTCTGCCCCAGAGCACGAGGGCTAACTGGTGACTGGCAGTAGCCTACGACTGAGGCGAGGTGGGGATAGTGAGGTGGGGGATTCCCCAGGGAGGGGAGACCCAGATATGTCAGTACCCCAGACAGAGGCACTGGGATCCGGGAGGGCCAGTGACAAGCGGGACACCAGTCTGCAGAGGGCGCGCTGGAGCTGGACGAGCTAATTCCTAACGACTACTAGCAGGAGGCGCCACAGGGGTGAGTCCGACCCGTTACAGGGACCTAACCAAGCTAGGAGAATGAGCACCATGAGGGCAAATGAAATTCAGTGTTGATCAATGCAAAGTAATGCACCTTGGAAGGAAAAGTTTAAACTGCTTGTGGACCTTGCAGGATTCTAAATTAACCGTGTCAGCTCGAAAAGGGACCTTGGTGTCCATATAGAGAGCTCAATGAAAACCTCTGCTCAATGTGAAGCTGCAGTCACAAAAGCTAACACAATGTTAGGCTGTGTAAAGAATGGGATGGTGATTAATACAGAGAATAGTCTAATGCCTTCATATAAAGCAATGGTGTGACCTTATCTGGATCCTGTGTGGAGTACTGGTCACACCATCTCAAAAAGGATGGCGCAGAACTAGAGACGGTTCAATGAAGAGCCTGGAAAGACTGTCCTATGGAGAGAGATTGAAGAGTGGGATTGTTCACTTTAGGAAGGAGATGAGTAAGAGGGGACATGATAAAAGTATATAGAATAATTAATGAGACAGAGAAGATAGATTTGGAGCTTCTGTTCTCCCTGTCTCATCATACAAGAACCAGAGGACATGCAATGAAATTGAAAGGTGGGAAATTCAAAACCAATAAAAGGACATACTTTTTTCACATAACTGTGGAACTCACTGCCACGGGACAGCACTGAGGCCAAGAACATACCAAGATTCAAAAAGGGATAAGACATGTTTATGGGTATCAAGAATATCCAGAATTCTTATAATTAATGATGACAAATTTTGGAAAGGCTATGGAGCCTCGTGCATCGGGGCTTAAACCATTCTCTGACTGAGAGAGATCCAGGTGAGACCTGGGGGTCAGATTCTCCCACATCTGCTCACTACAGGGTTCTTACAGCTTCCACTGAAATAGCTGGTGCTGGCCACTATCAGAGACCGGATACAGGACTAGATGGATGTTGATTCTGAGCCATTTCTATAGCCATACAAGGTGAGGTTGTGTTGCCATGCTTCCACCAGGGGGTGGTGTCTGCTGGGAGACTAAACAAAGTCCCAGAGCAGTGGCCACTGTCCACCACCACATGCAGTGCAGGGAAGTGGTGATATCCTGGGAAGGAAACAGTTTACAAGCATTCATGAGTTTTAGATGCAACACCAGGCCTCCCAGCCACTTCAGGAGAGCCCTGAACACACACACACTTGCTGGAGATGGACCACAACCATTCATCCACATTTAGCAGCTGGCAGCTCTCCAGCTGTGGTGGTGGCCCCAGGGGCCAGACCTTTCCTGAAATGGCAGCAAGGACAAAGTGCGCAGGTTGCTCCCACTTCAGCAGGCTCTGCTCTCATTTACAAGGTCTGGGCTCTTTCATTTATCTTCAGCAGGTGAGAGGGGGCTGCATTTACACAGAGCTTGTTTGTTTTTAACATGCGGGTATCGCTGAAGGAAAGTGCCTGACTGACAGCCTGGGATGCCGAGGTCTTGTATTCATCCATCCCACAGGCAATCTACATGCATGTGAGTGAAGGGAGGCAGTGGTGGCAAGGCCTGGATGCCTTCACTCAAATAAGCCCTGGTGCTTCCCATGTGAAAAGCTGGGGAAGTGCCACATCTGGGACTCCCAGGCAAAGAAAGGGGAAGGAGAGTAAGGATGATTGAGGCACTGGACCATAGGCGCCGACTTCGTGGGTGCTCCGGGGCTGGAGCACCCACGGGGGAAAATTGGTGGGTGCTCCGCACCCACCGGCAGCTCCCCGCCTGCACCGGGACCCGTGGCCAGCTCCCCGCCAACCCCGGGGCCCGTCGCCATCTTACCGTAGCACCGGGAGACGTTGCGGGGCCCCGCCCCCAACGCTGGGCGACGTTGCATCGGGGGCGGGGCCCCGCAATGTCACCCGGCGTCAGGGGCAGGGCCCGGTGTCAGGGGCGGGGCCCCGCAACGTTGCCTGGCGTCAGGGGCGGGGCCCGGTGTCGGGGGCGGGGCCCCGCCCCCGACGCTGGGCGTGAGCTCCCACCGGCGCCACAGGAAGTCGGCGCCTGTGCACTGCACTGGGACTCAGGAGATGTTGGGTTCAAATCCCCACTTTGTCACAGAGTCCCTGTGTACCCTTGGACATGTCACTTAATCTCTGTGTGCCTCAATTCCCCATCTGTCAAATGGGGATAATAATACTCCTTTCCTCCCACCCATTGCTTCCCTTGTCTGTTCAGATTGTAAACTCCTCAGGGCAGAGGGGGGGGTGTGTGTGTGTGTGTATGTACACACAGCACCTAGCACAGTGGGGCCCTGGTCTCAGTTGCAGCCTCTCAGTGCTGCAGCAATGGTATTGTTAATCAAATCACAATGGGACTTGGCAGGGATAGAAAGTCATTCTCTCTCTCTCCCAGCAGCAGCGAGGGAAGGAAGTGAATGTATCAGCAACTTTTGTTATAACTAGCACAGTTACTTCAGTTAGTGCTGTTCTAACCAGGAACTTCAGGCTATTACCCATCTCTGGAAGGTACCCACTTCGAATGCAGTTGGGCCCGATGCCATGGAGAAAATCTGGCCAGTTTCTACATCATGGAAGTGGTGCAAAATCCTCCTCCTAAAGTAGCAGAGGATGCCACTTAGCCACAGGCTGTTGGACAGACTGCATCATGAGGGCCCAGTGGTCATTGGCTTCGCTGGGGCTCCTCTTCCCCAGGACAGCCTGTCCAATGAGCTGCCTGCTGCTGCCTCTGGCCCTGGAGCTCATTTCATAAATGGAGACCAGGACTGTGCAGGCCACAGCAACAGGCTCAGCAAGATGGAAGAGGAAAGTCTCGTTGAAGATGATGACTGAGGTTCGGGCCCTGGGGCTGGATTTCTGGTGCTTCTGTTTGTGGAGATTGCAGGAGAGGTCTATTCTCGCATACACATCTGGGGCAGGGAAAAAGCAAGAGATAAAATGAGGATACAGGACATTGTGAGCATCCATCAGACCTGACGTTACTGCTCTATGGACTCGATCCTGCACCCTTTCGGTGGGCAAAGCTCCCACTGACTTCAGTGGTGCAGAAGGAGGGCTGTAATGTTAACCACAGATCAGATTTGGGTCCTGTGATCCATGCACTTATGTGTCGGTGGATCATGACAGTTTCACAAGGTATATGCTTAGCGCCAGATTCTGCCCTTGAATGTGTGTGAGACTCCTGCTGAAGTCCATGAGAATGGTGCCTTCGTATCAAGAAGAGAATTTTACCCTTACTGGCAAGGGGATGGTTACACTAAACCCAGTTCCTGCTACTCCAAAGCCTGGCTGGAAACAAGGGAGAGAAGGCACTGGAGAGTCAGACCTCTTACAAGTAGAAAGTCTGAGGGTGTTGGTGGCAGGGCTGGTTAAGCAGGGTAGTTGCCCTGGGCGCCAACTTCCTGAGGTGTACCGTACCATTATGCCACTCTAGTGGTGGAGTTTTTTGCACAGCCTCTTGGGGTATGTGCATGTTCATCAAACATTTTTCCACCCTGGTTGGCAAAACAGCCAGCTCTGCTCCTAGTTGGAGGAACCTGCTTGAGGGTGAGAGGGTAGAGGAACAATTGGTCTTGGGGCAAGGAGATCTCAAAAGTAGCGGAACTCTCTGCTGCTCTTGTTCTGCCCAGAAAAGAGAGCTCTGAAGGTGGAAGTATGTCTGCAGGAGTAGGCAAGAGAGAAACCACAGGAAGGGCTGGCATTGCAAATTGTTTGCAAATTAGTGGGATGGGGTGGCCAGGAGATCCAACTCACTTATCCCCTAATGCTATCTGTCAGTTTACACCCCATACAATGCAAGAAGAAAACAGCCCCATATCCCCCACCCCCAAACTAGCTGTTCAGGCATTGGAGAAGGATTTCACTGACGACAATGGGCTCAGATGTGCCGTCTGGCACAGGATCCCCGAGGTCACGGGAAGGAAAAGGTGGCTTTATGTCACCTTTTGTGTTTCCCTGATTCTGGAGACAACTTGGGGCCATTTCAGCCTTTGTGCAACTTAGTGCAGTCTTGGGGCAACTCTAAAGTGTGTCCCTGGCCCTTTGGAGCTGCCCCCCTCAGCTGAACTACATGAGCACAGCAACACTGTGGCCACATCTCTCCAGCCTCCCCAGCCCCCAGTGTGTGTGGGGGGAGGGTTATGTCAGGTGTATGGTACCTGGGGATTTCTCCATACTGAGGGAATCCTCAGGACCCTGACTAATCTGGCTTTATGGCAGGTACAAGGGCCAGGTTCTCTGCTCTGCCCCTTTGCATCTCTCCGTTGTCTCGGAAATGGACTAACACAAAGTATGTGTGCATGGGGGTGGGGGGAAGACTGCCCTGCTAGGGAGTAGTCACTCCAGTACCAGTAGTGGAAGTCACTGTGCTGGGTCTTTGTGTTTGGGTTCTTCCATTATCGCTCTTGTGTTTTAATTCTCAATGGCATTGTGCCCCACCCGGTGCCGGGGGTCAGGGCTTCAGCAGTGCTCTGAGCCAGCACAGCCATGTTCAGTGGGGTTTTGGCAATATTCCCCTACCACTGGACAGCAGAAGAGGAGCTAGAGTGCTCTCTCTCTCTCTCTCATACCCTATCCTTCCCCTGGGAAAGAAGAGAGGCCGCAGACAGCGCAAGCTGGAGAGAGATAGAACCTCAGGCAACCACAGACCGTAGGTGAAATAAATGCCTTTACTCTTCTCTGGACTGCTGCACACGGAGGCAGTTTTGACTTTGAGCAGCCCAATTTCTATCTTCTGAGATATGGGGAGACACTTCAGCGACACAAGGACTTCTCCAACAAGGTCCTGTGAAAGGATAGCGGGCAGTGCTGTGAATAGCCATCCCTGACTCTATCCTCCTGTACAGACACTGCTGAACAGCATCGGGGCCTGCCGCCCTCTGGCTGCTTTCTGAGGGAGCAAAAGCTAAACGTGGGGAGGTATTTAGTTGCTCTGAAAAGCGAGGGAGGCTATTTACGGTCTGAATTAAACCCATGTAAATCTGGAGAGACCCTTTAAGCAGCGAAGGACTCCTCTTCACAGTGGGGTAACTGGGATCAGAACCTGACCCAGGGGGACTAATAGCACTGAAGCCAGGCAGACCATGAGCAGGGGTTGTACAAAATGTGTCCCTCTGCCAACCTCCACCCAATCCTGACCTGAAAGCTCCCCCTGCACTTCCAGTCAGGCCCGCTGATGGGGGGGAGGGAGAGAGGTGCAAGGGGGCAATTGCCCAGGGGCCTGGGTGATTTAAAAACCCTGCAGCCCTTTTAAATCACCTGGGCGGGCCACAGGGCTCCTAGGCACGTGGTGGGTGGTACCAGGCAGACATGTGGAAGCCCTGTCCATATACAGAGGTAATGCTATATACAGAGGTAATGTAGCCTTTCTGCTCCTCCTTGATATTCCCTTCTTATACATCCAAAGGTCTTGTTCTCTCTCTTAGCTAGAACATTGCACTAGGGCTCCTGTTCAACTGGTTATCTACCAAGGCCCCTAAGTTCTTTGCATTCCAGTGGCATAGTCCTCCATCTTGTAAGAGTGACCTGCATTCATTGTTCCTCGATGTATAGCTGTGTTAGAATTCATGTTGTTGAAACAAGCCCACTTCACCAAGCGATCCAGCTTAGTCTGTATAACTGACCTGTCTTCATTATTTACCCAAATTTGGGTGCCATCTTCAAATTTTCCCCGTAATGATTTTATATTTTCTTCAAGTTCCTTGATAAAGAGATTGGATAGCATCTGGGCCAGGAACAGAACTAGAAGCTCTTCTACTGGAGGACAGTTCTTCATCAACAATTACTTTCTGTTGTCTGTCAGTTAACTAGTTTTCAATCCATTTCAAATGAGCTGCATTGGTTTTTTTTTTGTTTTTTTTTTTTGCAGGGTGGGGGGTATAGTGCTAATATTTTTTATCAGAATGTGTCAGGAGGGACTAAAATGAATGCCATACAACAGGCGAGGTATGTTATGTAAGACAAGTTACCTTCATTGAACCCTTGACCTCATTACAAAATGGAAACAAATTAGGTGATGTTTGTGTGGTGATCAACTGCAGTGATCAATTGTACAGTCCATTCCACAGAACAGCAGTACCCTCTGCTGGGTGCATAAGATCCTACAGATTGATTATCCTTGTACTGTAATTGTGGAATCAGTGTTGTTATCCTAACAAGGCAGGAGGCTTCTGCTATGACCATTCCCTGTCTCCCAATCCTGGAATATTAAGCTGAATTTTATCAGAGTACAAGGATACTGGTTTATTGGGAAGGACTCTAAAGATGTTGAAAACAGCTGCTGCCACTGATATGGTAGTCATTCAGCTAACCGTATTTCTATGTTCATGAGAGGTTAGCTAGAGAATTATTTTGGTCTCTTATGAAAACAGTTGGTCTAATTTACTGTTTTCCTGAACTTTGGCCACACAGGCCAGTACAAAGTGAATGTAAAATGCTAACCAATGAGACCACACCTACTCTGCACAGGTTCAGCTACTTCACTACACAAGGTAAGGGGAATGGTGAATTGGGCCAAGTGAGGAAATCTTTCCTGTCAGGTACGGTGGCCAGTAGCGTAGCCAGGGCCGGAGCACAGGGGGAGCGGCGCTTTAAAAAGGCGCCTCCCCGCTCCCCCTGTACTCACCCGGCGGCGCCTCCGGCGGTCCGGTCCAGCGTACCGGCAAGAGCCAGTGCCATGCTGGACCGTACTGGCTTCCCCGGCGGTGATTTAAAGGGCCCGGGGCTCCAGCTGCTGCGGGGAGCCATGGGCCCTTTAAAGCACCGCCGGGGCTCAGGCAGCGCTTTAAAGGCCCACGGCTCCCCGCAGTGGCAGGAGCCCCAGGCCTTTTTAAGCACCGCCCGAGCCCCGCTGCCGGAGCTGGGCTTGGGCGGGGATTTAAAAGGCCCGTGGGTCCTGCAGCTGCAGGGAGCAGCGGGCCTTTTAAAGCACCGCCCAAGCCTGGCTTCAGCAGCTGGGCTCAGGCGGCGCTTTAAAAGGCCCGCGGCTCCCCGTGGCTGCAGGAGCTGCGGACCTTTTAAATCCCTGCCCGAGCCTGGCTCCGGCAGCGGGGCTCGGGCGGTGCCGCTCCCCCTGCTCCCCTCCTGGCTACTGCCACTGAAGTTAATGGGGTTTCATCGGCATAACAGAGGAGGGCTTGGCCCAGTGAGCTTAGAGTGGGATTGTGAAAAGTGCCTGAGTGATTTAGGAGCACAAGCCCCATTGAAAGTCAATAGGACTTGTGCTCCTAAGGCACTTTTCAAATTCCTACCCCAGAGCCCTACTTCTCTTTGTATATTCACTCTTCTCTCCATCAGGCTGTGCCACCCTGTGGTTTCTAAGAAGCCATCCAGCTAGCAATGGTACAGCTCCATCCGTGCTAGCAGTGGTGGTGTAAACTGGTTGATGGCATTCTTACCACAGCGTCATCTACCCCTAGTCAGGGCACATCTAGATATCAATGCCCAGGCTACAGCAGTGCCCCCATCACTGCTAGCACTGGAGCTGTATGATGGGGCAGCGTGGCATATCCCAGCCTTTTCCACGAACACAGACCCACTCTGAGACCTCCTGGCTTGTAAACACCACCATGTAACTTATTCACAGTGTTTGAATCCCTCCATCAACACCTACCTGTGTCTCTACACCCTCCTACTTATCTCAACTTTCTAACCCCTTCTCCAGAAAGGAGGGGAGAGGGTGTCTCTATTCAGCAGACTCCTTTTAACCAGGCTCTTCTGGTCTTTCATGTTCAACTTTGTCTTCCTCTCCTCCCCCAGCCTGCCTTCCTGTGCCTTTTTTTTACAGCTCCCATGTTAATGAGCTAATTGATTCACCAGCCCACTCTGGCCTGGTAATCCAGGTAGTCCTCTGTCCAATTAGGCCTTCTCTAGGGGAACTGATTTAGAACAAATAGTGACCAGAGTGCTGGCTCAAATGCCAGCCCTCAATGCTCCATCACAAACTGTTGAGGTGTTAATGCAACAGTGCTCCACAAAAACGTGCATACGAGGCCTTTGTCTTCTCTGAAAATCAGCAATGTGGAGGGGGACAGAATATGGAGATGACCTCTGAGTTATGGTGGTGAAAGGAGCAGCATCTCCTTTGAGAACTTCCTGGTCCCTACCCATTCTCCTCAGTACAGGTTTGTCCTTGTATAAGAATTTTTTCCCCAGAATGCTCTTCAGGGGGATGGTTCTTTAAATTTGCCAGAGGCAAGCAGCTGCAGCCCTAAAAGCACCTTTATACAGCTGTTAGCATCTCTTTTCAGTACAGCTGGTGGCATTTCTCTCTTCTAACTGATAGGTGTAATGGTTTTCCTTGCTTATTGACAAGGAGATGGCCCATTCTCATAACCCTGAGATCTCCTAAACAGCTCTGTGTTGCATTAATTTGGGAGTCTGACTCTACAGTGGTTTTCAGACCTGTCAAATTCATATTCATTTCATGTAATTTTGGCTATAACTTAACAGTATCAAATCTTTAGGTAACAGTTTATTGCTACAGGAACTGTTAATCTAATTGTCTAAGAAAGGCACTTTAATCCATTCCTTGTTCTTGGGGGCAGTGCAATCCAGCACAGTGTGGTTCCTGTTACAGCAAAGTGTGTCCGTAGTTATTGCTGCTTGTGCAGAAGGAGGCTGATACTGCATTATGTTCCTCTAGTGCCGAACCATGGCATTTGCAGTTGATAACACCCATGTTGGAATACCTGAGAACAAGGGCAGTTGAAGGGGCCTGACTTTAATAAAAGGAGCATTTTGAGTCACACTTTTTATTAAAGCTCCGTTTCTAAATAGTTTATAAAGGACTGATATTTTAATAAATGGTTAATTATTTGAGTTGCTGGACTCCGGGTCGCTTATAACCAGCTAGACTATAACCTGTTTATAACCATTAGCTAAGCTTTTACTAACCTTTATAAATGGAACCTAGAATATAAAATGTGTTCTCATTGTGCACCTTCCCGCTATACAAACAAGCACATTCTATTTTAGTGCAGGTAAAAGCTCCCTGATTGACTGATGTCCTGCGTTAATCCAGGAGCAGGTATGCCACTGGCAGCAGCAGTATGAGCCTCATCATGCTGCCCCACCAAAGGCCTGAAGCCTCAGCTGAGTAGTTCATCTCTGGGAGTACATCCACGCTGTCACGAAACACCTGCAGCTGGTCTAGGTCAGCTGCCTCAGGCTTGTGGGGCTCAGGTTATGGAGCTGTTTAATTGCAGCGTAGGCATTTGGGTTCAGACGGGAGCCCTGGCTCTGGCAGCCCAAGAGGAGGGAGGGTCCCAGAATCTGGTTCCAGCCCAAGCCCAAGTGTTTACACTGCAATTAAGCAGTCCAGTGACCCTGAGTCAGCCAGCCACAGGTGTTTAATTGCACTTTAGACATACCCTGGGAGAACAGTCCAGACTCCATGCTCCCAAAAGCCACTGCCTCTCTGCAGAGCCTACCCGGGAAGCATGTGGAGCACAAAGTAGGTCTGTAATGAGGCCACTGGCTCATTTTCCATGGTCTGTCCCATGCTGATGGAAGGCAGGGACTGACGGTTACTGCCTGAAAAAGGTCAAAGGCTCTTTATCCCTCTCCCTGGAGCCATCCATTCCATGCAATCATGATGTAGTTAGGTCACACAAGAACAATTACCTAATTACCTTTGTAGTCTTCTGTAGCTCCTCGCAGAACTCCATATGTTGGGAGGCCTTTAGTTTGCTGAGGGTGACCCTCACTTCCCCCAGCATGGTGTGTCTGGAATACCTGTTGAAGTGTTTAACCTATGGGACAGAAAGAATCAGCATCCCCCCCCACAGGGGACACAGGAGCAGGGCTATGCAGTGCCACATCCCCTGAAGCCAATTGGACTTACGTCTGCTTAGGCCAGGTCTCAAACTTGGCTTTTGTTTTTCACATACACGGTCTACACTCCATATCCATGCATCACATTCTCAGGGCAGCTGTCTAAATCCTACCTGCCAGGCACTAAGTTTCAAGGGATCAGTATTGGGCTGAAATGAGAGCAAGGGAGGCACATCCTCAGCAAATAAAACTTGGATCCTTCCCTTATCACCTGAACAGGCTCCTTCAAGCTCACTTCTCTCCTCACTCCCCACCGCTCTGTCACTTCCTTCCATCGGCTTCTCCTTCACAGTTAATTCTTTTGCAATGTAAATAGCACTCAGGGGCACGCCGCACAGCTCAAGATGGACTGTGCAAAGGCAGGTTTATGCGACCCATGCATCCTGGGGCTGCTCTGTGCCAGGCTGGCCCCAGGTGTCTGCCTGAGCAGCCCCACATCTCTCTTTACAATCCCCCCACACATGTCAAGAGGATCCTCTGGTGGATGTTCATATGGGTTTCAGGACAGCTTTGCACTCTCGTATCTTTCTGTTATTAAAAACAAAAACTGCAAAGCTGCTTCCTGCTGGGAGAGAGAAAATTCATTGTTTTCCCTTTTCGGAGGTGCTCGGATCCAACAGCTCAATATCCCGTACGTTATAGAGACGTAAAGGAGCCGTGCAAAGATGTTCTAACACAGCTGAGGAGCTTGCCCTGCGGATTTTTTTTTTTCTCTCTCTGCTCCATTTTTGTCTCCTCCTTCCATCTTTCTCTCTCGCCGCACGGCCTCTTCCTTTCCCCTTTGTAGCTCACTGGTGCCCTAGCCCTGGGCCTGTTAATGGCTGATCGAGTCATTCTGGTCATGGTTATTTGGTTAGTTGCTTGCTGCATTTCCTTTCATACACTTGCTAGGTACTCTGTCATTGAAGCTGAAGGTGCCATATGTAAGTGAATAAGGAGTAAATGTAATTAGATGGGGAAATTGAGGGCTAAATAGAAGAGAAGCTTTGGAGTATTGAGCCACCTGGAGCACTGCCAAGACATAGCAGGTGTGTAGTGACACATGGGAATTGCTATCAGACCTGCAGACCATCCAGTTCAGTACCCAGTACTGGCTGCTACAGGCAAGAAATGCTGCTGGAGGCGGTTATGGGATAACCTGCTACCAGGGAAAATTTCTTCCTAACCGTAATTAGAGGTTGACTTGTGCCATGAAGCAGGAGGGTTTGCATCCTTTCTGTAATTCCTGGTGGTGGTTATTGGTTTTCAATCTGTATTACTGCAACTCTGGATTTTCTTGTAATCCATATAGGTTTCCAGAAGCTTCTGTATCCTTCTAAGCTCGTGGTCTTAATGATAGGCTGTGGAACTCATTGCCGCAATATAACTATATTCTGGGGGTGGGAGGAGTAGCAATATGCTGATGTAACAACATAACATCAGTAAGAAAATGGAAACAAAGGAATCAGCCTACATTCCAATAGAGGAAAAAATAAAAGAAAACCATAATCACATTAAAATATGCATAAATATGAAACACATTCGGGGGCTGCTTCCTCAATGCCATGAAAAACTGACCAGCTGAGTCAGAAACCAGAAAGCACCTGATACAGGTACCAACACTTACATCTAGGAGACTTCCTCATCAACTCCGGTCTCGGGAGCTGAACTGTATTGGAACAGATAGTGCTTTTGTTTAGCTCCTTGGCATAGGCTCCCTGTCTCTATAAGCTCTTGTAGCAGAGGAGAAGAACAAAAAAAAATTCCTATTAATATACATAAAGGCTTAGGTTTGGAGCTCTTTCTCTGTGGTGTCTCAGGTTACTGGGAGGAAGAGCTGTGCAGATCACAGATCACAGATGTAGTGAGTAACTTATTTAGGAGTCGAGCTCTTTTCTCTGGCTGGAAATACAGTAGAACCTCAGAATTATGAACACCAGAGTTACAAACCGAGCAGTCAATCACACACCTCATTTGGAACTGGAAGTACACAATCAGGCAGCAGCAGAGACCCCCCCCAAAAAGAAGCAAATACAGTACAGTACTGTGTTAAACGTAAACTAAAAAAATAAAGAGAGCAGCAGCATTTCTTCTGCACAGTAACATTTCAAAGCTGTATTCAGTCAATGTTCAGTTATAAACTTTTGAAAAAACAACCATAATGTTTTGTTCAGCGTTATGAACAGCCTCCATTCCCAAGGTGTGCATAACTCTGAGGTTCTACTGTAATCTGTGCACCGACCTCTGTTTTTTACCCATGTCTTCCTTGCTCCCATTTGCTCAGCAAATGTTCTGTACTAACACCCTCCAGCCTGCGCAACACTTGCTGTGAGGATGTAATGTTTGAATGGTGGGGCACCAAGTCACATGGTATTGTTTCTGCTCCCTGATTGGGGGATGGCTTCCTTCCTGTTAATAAAAGCTGTGGATAACTCAGTGGTGCTTTTGATGCCCTCAGGGTAAGGACTGGGAGCAGTTTAAGGAACAGCAGTAGGAAATAAGATCTGCTTAGCCCTCCTCTTTGGACAAGAGCCCTATGTTCTGTTTATGTATGGAGGTCAGAGTACGGCTCCAAAAGTCAGTCACGGACTCCCTGCTCCAGTCCTTACTGCTACCTGTATCACTTTTTCCCCTCCAGAAGGAATTCTCCTCATTTATGTGTGCGGTGGGTGGCCTTGGTAGCCAGCTGTGCTGCAGAATCCTTTGTCTTGCCTGCAGTGATGCTTAAAAAGAGGTGCTGCAGCAACTAGAGGGAAGGATGCTGCTTCAAAGGCACCTGCTGCTGCACATGACTATGAAGGAACAGAAGGGACACTCCTTTGGAGTGAGATGTGGATGAACAGAAATGCTGCAGATGGAAAAGAGCAGCGAAGAGCTGACTTGCAAGTGAGTGACCACAGCTGTCCCCTCATTACCCTCAGATCCAGTGCCCCAGGCAGCGGCCTGTTTGCCCTACATTTGAAGTTGTCCTGGGAGATCATAAACCATGTCTGATTTCTCTTGAAGGAATGTGGTACTTTCATCTTACCCTTCCTCTCACCCACTCAATGCCACTACACTCCACTTCATCCTAGCTACTATTCCTCAGCACCTCCCAGGCAGGCAACTGATTTACTACAGGGCCATGTGTTTACCCCAATTAATCAGAGGGAGGAACCATTGTTCCATAAGCTGTTGATGGACCAAGAGTGCAAATGGATTTCCCCAGAGAATCCTTGTGTCCAAGGAGAGAGAGAGGGAGAGGCAAAGCTAGTGATCCTATCTAGTGATCACAGCTAGTCCTGCATCAGGGCCATCAAATCTCACTGACTTAGATACTGCCACTCCCCCCAGGCCCCAAACATAAAATGCCAAGGAACTGCTGTTTGAGCATTTCAGATGCTGATATGTCTAGGGGACACCAGCCCTTACCACCTGGCCTGTGTGAAGGGAGTTTGTGGCCACAGTCCCATTCATGTCACAACGAGCCCTGCATCCTAACTGGCCACACAGCGAGACCCTGTTAGTCTCAGAGAGGCCCTGGAGTGAACGGGCCTAGAGAATGCATCACCTTGTCCCCTTTCAGAGGTGAAGAGAGCAAGACACCTGGAGGGGACAGCCTTGGGGAATTTTCCCATGATGCACCTGTTCTGTGGGTATAGAAAAGGCCTCATTTTCCAGGGCTGTTAGCTGAGCCTCTTTAACTAGCACCTGACAAAGGCAACACAGAATGAGCCAGCCCCACCTCCAACTTCACCGTACTCTTCTCCAGCTCGGCCTCCTGCAGGGAGCAGACAAACTGGTCCCCAAAGGCAGGTTTCCTGCAGTTCTTCACCACCTGCGTTTGCCACTCATGGACCATGCACTGGAGGCCAGAGATGTGAGATGGGACCTGCCTCAGCAGCCGGACCCGAACAGCAGAGTCAGCACTCCCTCGGCTGGGCAGGCCTGTCACTGCAATAACCGTCAAGAGCAGCTCAAGTCGGTCCCTGTGGTAGAAGAGGGAGAATCTCAGCCTGCCCCGGGAGCTCTCCAGGAAGTCTGCGTTGCTGCCCACACTTTCCAGGTTCTTGCTGCTGGTGCAGGAGGGGGAAAGGCAGGTACCCAGCTTATCCAGTTCCTCTTGGAGCTTCTGGATCTGGAGCAAGAGAGACTGGCTCTTTAACAATGTAAGCAGGCAAGACAGACATCTATTTTCCTCCTCCAGTCACTGAAACTGAAGGCCTGTTTATACCTAGTGGTGATCTGCCCTTTGGGGCTTGTCTGCACATCGAGTGATTCTGGAATGGCTATTCCTGAATCACTTCATGTGTGGACCCTCTTATTCTGGATTAAGAGATGAAGTGATTCAGGAATAATTATTGCATTTTAAATTCATACCCTACCTTAATGCAAATTAACTTTCAAGTGTAGACAAGACAAATTTTGTGTGCTGAGGGGCCTTCTATGGTCTCTGTGAGTATGTGTTGGATGTGGTTAGGCAAGCAAGATGTGAGGAAAATGGTTTATAGCTCTTTGGGCCAAATCCTCAGTGGTTAGAAATCAGGATAGCTCCATTGACTTCAGTTCAGAAGTCTTTATTGCCTCTGAAAATCATTACAGAGGACACGGAGGGGAACAGAACATAGACGAGAGCATGAGCCCTGTGATCCAGTAGGGAAAACACCACTACCAAAGCCGCGCCTCTCTTACTAACTTCTTAATCCCTACCAACTCTTGCTGCCCTCTTATAGGCATTTTTTCCTAGTGTGCCTTTCTGTCTATGGCTGGCTCTTTACATTTGGCTGGGGAAAGCAGCTGCAGTGCTAAAGGGGCCATTTTGTTTGCTGGCAGCACCTCACTCTCATCTAGCAGGTAAATACTGTAGCTCTTCTGCTTTCCCTTTCTTACTGCTGGGTGCTTTCCCACATTTGACTGCAGTGGAGCTATGCCCATTTATGCCAGTTGAAGATTTGGCCTGCTTGTGTGCCTGAGAGCTTTGCTGTGCCTCCTCTCCCAGTCCCTCCCAGAGAGGCCTAGCTGGCTGGGACTCAGTAACGTAGGCAGGTCCGGAGCACAGGGGGAGCGGCGCTACAAAAAGGTGCCTCCCCCTGTACTCACCCAGCGGCGCTCCAGGTCTTCAGCAGCACTTCAGAGGCAGGTCCTCGCTCGCCCGGGTCTTCGGTGGTACCTGCCGCCGAAATTAGGGTGACCAGAGGTCCCGATTTTATAGGGACAGTCCCAATTTTTGGGTCTTTTTCTTATATAGGCTCCTATTACCGCCCACCCCCGTCCCGATTTTTCACACTTGCTGTCTGGTCACCCTAGCCGAGAGCCGAAATGCCGCCGAAGATCCGGAGCGCCGCCGGGTGAGTGCAAGAAGCGGCACTTAAAAAGAAGCTTCCTTTTTAAGGCGCCGCTTCTGCTCAGAGGGGGAGCGGCCGCTCCCCCTGCTCCCCCTCTGGCTACGCTACTGCTGGGACTCTCCACAAGCTCACCATGAACCAGAGCGATTCAGGTTCACTTTGGGCCATGGCAGAAGCGGCATCTGCTGTGGTAAGCAGAGAAGGTACTACATGAGTGGAGAGGGAACCAGGAAGAAATGAGAAGGGGGAGATTAGAGAGTGTTCAAGTAAGAACAAAAGTCAGTTCAAGTCAGAGGAGGGACTAAGAGGTGGAGAGACAAACAGGAGACAGAAATCAAGATTGTAAACAAACAGGAGGAAGTTTTCCTTTATGCTCTCCAGATATTGCTCCTTCTGTATCTTGAATCTCTCCTAGCCCCTGACTCTCTCTCTCTCATGCCCACTTGCAGTTCTGAAAGCTCTAGGAAATGGAGGAAAGGGTTCTTCTCCAGGGCTCATTGCTAAAAGTGGGTGTAATGCCATTTCCAGTTGGAGCTGCTCATACCCCCAGACAGCTTCACATAAGAGAGATCCAAGCTGAATTTGTCTCCCAGAAGTATGTAGACTCTCCAGCAATACTCCTGTCTTTGGAGGCTGAGGTGTGGTGGGGAGTGATTACCCAAGTAAAGTATCATTGTGAAATCAGTGTGGATCGCAATACCAAGAGAATAATGTGATTGAATGGGGCCAGTGAAAAGAGAAATTTGATGTCTCAGTGGTTTGATGCCTTGGCTTCTTATTCCTAGGTTCAAACTAGGTTCAAATCTGGATTAGATCATAAGGGAAATGACTTCTGTGATGTCAGCCCCACGTACCTATTGGATTTTTTCTCCCCATCACCACAGGCCTCATGTAATTGAACTCAGTTTGTTTTTGCACTTGAGAGAGGCACAGGGCTTGATTAACAGGAGATGCTGGAGGTCAGGAAGATGAAAGTACCCTGGAAGATTGTGAAGAATCTTTCCACAGCACTGCCCACACCATGCTCGAATCTAGCTGGGATTAGAAATCTCCCTTTACTGTGTCCCAGTCACTTCTATAATTGTGCTGTTGATTAGCCAAGCCTGGGAAATGTGGGATTTCCTTCAGCATCTGCTTCCTTCCCATTTGCAGAAGAGAAGCCCCCTTATGATGCAGAGTATTTTGCCCCCTTGGAAATTGGTCAACCACTTCTCAGTTCTGACCCTTTTGCTTTGTAATCAAAACAACACCTTTGGCCTTCTGTGGGTGCCCTGGGGTTAGCACACTTGCCTTGACGTCAGGAAGGCTTTGCTTAGCAATGTCAAGGAGAGCTGATCTCAGTTTATTCCCCAGGATGCCATTCTCTGCCTTTGTGTACTTACAGGCTTCACTAAGGTAGTTCTTCTCTGTGGGAACAACAGCAAAAATTAGTGCAGCAGCCTGGAGATGACATCTGTCAATACAAAGCCAGGGGCCAAGGTTTTCAAAGGTGATTTTTGGATGCCCAATCTGAGATGCCTTTCAAAGAGCTGGAGTTTCAGAAGTGCCAAGGACCTGCCCTCTGAAAATCAGACCCTTCAAACTGGACACCTAAAAATCAAGCCACCCAAAATCACTAGTTGCTTTAAGAGCCTGGCCAGGATTTTGAGAGTCGTTGCAGGAATGGGACAGGAATTCACCATCACCTTCTCTTCCCCTCCAGGTACAACACTGCAGTTAGCAAGGCCTATTATTGGGGAGATTCGTTTCCTCTGAAGGATCCAGTATGGATCACTGCCATAGCCAAGGTATTGGCCAGAGGTCTCAGCTGGTACAGAACATTATCCCAAACTTCATGAGGTGGCTTGTTACCCATTTAGGGCAAAAGTGAAAACCAGAGAATTCTAGGAAGATATATTCACATAATGCTTGAGATTTGATAATCCCATACAAGGGAAAATCAAACTCCATGATTATCTTAACATTTCAGGTCAGTGTCTGAACTTGTCACGGGTAGGGAAGGAAGGGGGAAGAAAGGGCATATGTGAAAGAGAATATTGTTTCTTTGCTTGAAAAAATGATCCAAGCACACTAGGATTGATGAGACTGGGATGAATAGGAAACTAGAAGTGTCAGGCTTGGCAATGAGGAAGTGACCCTAAGACCAGTGTCCCTGGGGGGGGGGGGGGCGGTGTGAGATGACAGATGGGCTGATTCAAGCTGTGACAGACAGACGTGGGAAGAAGTTTTGCTAATGTCTTTGGGCTGGTAACATTGAAGCAGCTGCTGGCTGGAGTGATGGTACATCCTGTGTGCTCTGGAGTTTCTGGGTGCAAATGCAATGGGCCATTGTAAGAGGAAGAACCAGTAAGCAACACATGTTCAATAAGGGGAAGTTGCCTTCCCCTCCATTCTCTCCTCACACATAGAGGTAACTTCGTATTAACCGGAGGAATCAGGTTCCTCTGCCCATCTCGGAGGGGGATTAGGCAAATTAATAAACATAGAGCTTTGCTGCTGCAAGAGGGTGATTACTTTTGTGCTGCCTGGGGACAACAGGATCAGGATCGCAGAGGGACACTCAGAATAAGCTGCTGCACTTTGGGAATCTTATGGAAAACCCAGATCTAGCATGTAACCTTGTCCCAGGTGTTAAAGTAGATTGAAATGGGGGTAGGGGCCGGGGGGAGCTTTCTCTCTCTCTCTCTCTCTCTCTCTCTCTGCACCAGGGGAGGAGGAGTTATGGGGCAGGTGCTTCCCCAAGCCAAGGGGAGTACAGAGAGCTCTCCCTCTGCTTGTAGTAGAGGAGGGGGGCAGCACTGCCCCTCACTCCCACTTAACCCTGCCCTGTCTCCCCATATAGAGTTGTTCTAAAGCAGGAAATTGTTCTAAAGCAGGAAATTGTTCAAACTGCCCTAGGAAACATATTAAGTGCCATTTCTTATCCACGCCCCACCTTCTAAATGGCAAATGCTCCTGCCAGAGATTAAAATCCCAAATTTGGCTCCGGTACAGAAATGTCCTGGCCCCCATCATGTGGCGTCAATTACATTTTAAATACACATCAAAGAAGGCCAGCAGGGCTCACAGATTTGCTTATCTTCATGCTCATAAAGGAGGGAGAGTCCTCCAGGAGGGCATTAATCCTGCCCCTTGTGCTTATTTGCAGCCTGCAGGGAAGGTAGAGCTGAGCAGGGAGCTGATTCCCTGTTGCTTTGTGAATCCATCCCTGGCACTACACTGATCCTGAGATAAGACTTTGGGAGTTCAGTAAGTGCAGACGTGACTAATAAAACTCCTACTTTGTTCTTCCTTTGGCATGTCTATGTCTCGATTTAAAGAGCTCCAGGTAAGCTGGAATATAGCCCTTCTCCTGTCTTCCTTTGGCAAGGAATACATTTTGTGAATTCTGCACTACAGCCTCACTATGGACTCAAGAGGAGGAAACGGGCTGGGAGGCAGGAAGCCCTTGTATGTGCACATTGTGGTAGCACCCAAAGGCTTCCATAGTGCAGACACATAGCCAGAGATAGTCCCTGACCTGAAGAGCTTGCAGTCTGAAGGATAAGAACGTCTGTCTTGGCACATTTGTGCTCGGTCCTTCAGTTTGCTCCCGTGTGAAGGTCCTTTGTTAAGGGTGAAGTATCATAGACACCGAGACTGTTTGTGGCTGGTGTGTACTGTCGCCTGGCACTTACTTCTCCCAAGTTTTCTCAGTTTCTGGCACTGGTGCATTTGGCAGCTTAAAATGGTTAGCGCCACCAAAACCAGGAGGATGGCTAATGCCAAAATCCCATACTTCCAGGTGTCGGAAAAGGGCAGCTGCAAACTCTGCAAGTGAAGCAGAATGGAGTCCTCTTGTGTCATCTCCCCGACCTGTAAGAGAGAGAAGGAAGGATTCAGGGCTGCCAATGGAGCTCTCCACATGGCTTCCATTGGGGCCCTAGATCAGCTTTTCCGGGAGGTGGGGGGAGTGGTCCAGTACAAGGGAATTGTGAAGAGCAGGAGACAAGGAGATGGTTTATAGCCCCACACTTTCCAGAGTAGCACCATGGTTGGCAAGGGGTTATAGTTGGTTTCTGGTTTGGGCTACTTAAGATGGGGTTAAATCACTAGCCCTTGAAAGGAAGAGTACAATTTACCCCATTTTTATCAGCATATCAGTCTCCAGCAGCAGCCAAGAAACAGTTCCCAGGAACTTTGGATAACAGCTGTTCCAGGAACCTGGTGCCTAGTTCCACAGTGTAAACAAAGCCCAAAAGAAATTTCAGCCAAATGTTCTCTCCTCTTTTTATACAAAAGCCTCCTCAATGCACGTAATTCCTACATCTAGAAATGGGCTGTTGGCTGCACTAGGGTATTTTTCCTATGGTTTCCCACCACTGCTACCACCGTTTCAGCTCCACTGTTGATACATGGTGTAGACAGGGCTCTAGTCAGCCAGCAGTGACAGTGCAAGAAGCTTCTCATTGGTTTGGGGCTTTAGGTATAACCCCATCTGCCCACCGAACTCTCTTCGTCAGCTCATCAGCCCAACCTCAAACTTCTGTTCAGTCAAGGAACCTAACCTACCTTCTGCTTAACTCACAGGTGGCCATAGTGACGCTGATGGAATTGGTGTAGTTTGGCAAATTGGAATTGGTGTAGGTGCAAAGCAGTCTTGTAAAGGAGGTGTGACCCCTGCATATACATGAAGCTCACCGGCTAACAGGGAGCCTGAAATATCAGGGTTTATGGCACCTGGATGCCTTTAGAAAAGTGGGGGAGGGCAGCTGACATGAAAGTCTTATTGAAACCTACAAGAGGAGAGAGACAATTCTTCTGGCTAAAACTTTGCCACTTGAATCCAACATTGGCACTCAAGTGACTTCTTATGAAATGCCATGAGCTGGGGATGCCCTAACATTATCCTCCCATGCTATTCTCAGTTGGAAATACTCTGACAGGAGAAATGATCGACGCCTGCTCTCTTACAAACCCTAGCCCAGAACGCAGTCACCCACCACTCGGGGTGAGCCGTGAGGACACTGGAGATCAGAGGAGGAGAGGGAGATGGGCTAACACCTTCCTAAGTTATCCTGTACCCGCTAGAGTTGGCACTGCTGCTGCTAGTGCTCAGCTCTGATTTCAACTGACTGGAAAGACTGACTTAGTGGAAAGACCTGTATCTGGAAGGGCATTTGAAACACCAAATTCTACTGACTTCGGTGAGCTTTGGATCAGGTCCCAAGTCTCCTCTATAGTTTCAGAGCCTGCTCCATGGACAAAGGCTCTAAGATTAGTGGTGTACTTGGGTTATTCATTCAGAGGAGAAAAAATCCTAAAGAATTAAATGCTAACTGGGTGGGGGTGGCTTTACCTGCCAGGTCATGGTACACAGCCAGCCACCTAGTGCAGCAGGTTCAAACTACAGACCAAATTCTGCCTCCAGTGACCCTCTGCAGCCCCATTGGTGTCAAGGATGGTTCAGCACAGGCAGAACATTTTCTGAAAATCACTTGCAGGCAATCCTTACTAAGATTAAACTGGGCTTCTCCCAGTAGTGTAGGCAGGTCCGGAGCACAGGGGGAGTGGCGCTATAAAAAGGCGCCTCCCCAGGCTCCCCCTGTACTCACCTGGTGACGCTCCGGGTCTTTGGTGGCACTTCAGCGGTGGGTCCTCACTCACTCCGGGTCTTTGGTGGTACCCGCCGCCAAAATGCCGCTGAAGACCCAGAGTGCCGCCGGGTGAGTGCAAGAAGATGCACTTAGCTCTGCTAAAAAAAAGGCTCCACTTCCTTTTTAAGGCGCCGCTTCTGCTCACAGGGGGAGCGACTGCTCCCCCTGCTCCCCCCCCCCCGGCTACGCTACTGGCTTCTCCCCCTTCAGAGCCTGTTTCCACAGAGCCCAGCAGGGATGGGGGTAGTGATGCTCTGCACACTGTGGCCACTGAAGACTTGTCTACATTGCAGGTGGGTGCGCGGGGCGGGGGGGAAGAGGAGTGCGTTGTTTTAGAAAACATGTCAATTAACTTGATGTCAGACACAATTTAGCTCTTAATATGGACCTTGTGTCTTTAAAAAAAAATGTCTTAACTGGCTGTTGTTATCTTGGGGAATTGTGTTCACGAATCTGTCTTCAATAGCAGGCCCACTCAGGAAACCAGATCCATTTTTAAAAAATCAAATTGTGTCCCTTTCTCATTGTTGCTCCTGTTCGTTACATTATATTAGAGGCCTCCGTTGTGATTATACCCTCCCCCCCTTGTGCTAGGCACTGTACAGACACATAATGAGAGAGAATTCTTGCCCCAAAAAGCTTAACAATCTAAACAGGCAGGAAAAAGCATAGGTGAGGAAAGTGAGGTGATTTGCTCAAGGTTACACAGAAGGTGGGTGACAGAGTTGCGACTAGAACCCAGGTCTCATGAGTCTTGACCCAGTCCCTCACCACTAGATCACACTGCCTTTCTTTCACTTAGGTACATTGGCAGGTGATCTCTTGAATAACAACAAATTGTACAACACCAAAAAAATCCCACCCACACATGCTGTCAGCAGAAAGAAAAACACTAGTCTCAGCATCTTTCTCTTCTTCCCATTCCTCTACCCATCCTAAAATAAGGTTACATCTAGAAGAGTGCACCCTTGCGGCAGGTAGCACCAGGAGGGGATGGGCAGCCCGCAAGGAACAGCACATTTATAGTGGTACAGGCACCCACAAGCTGCAGATGTTACTTGACTCCCCAAAAGAAGCATTTTTGTTCCTAAATTTCCCCCTCCCCTAACCTTATTGGTGGCTCGTTTAAAACAAAAATCCTACCTTCACACAGGCTGCTGGAAAGCAGCTTCTTGGGGTCCCTCTGTGAGCTTGTGTGCACGCTGTCGGCAGAACTTCCAGTACAATGAGGGATTGGCATCCTGTACTAGAAAAACAAGTTCCTGCCTCGTTCAGCAAGAAAAGACAACATCTAATATTGACGCAGCCAATTCAGAACGGGTTGTACAGATGAAAATATAGACAGATCTCCTTTTAATTAGCTCAGGCAAAACACACAGGGCTGGAGGTTTGGAAGAGCATAGCTCCTACTTAAGTGTTTGAAGAGGTGGCCAGACTTTTCCAGGGCTCTGCATGTGCTAAACTCTTCTGAAAATCTGGCCTTAAGCGTTAAGGCGGGAGCTGGTGGACACCGAGAATCTGTCCGGTGGTGCTAGCACCTCTGTAAATCGGCTGAGGGAAATGCGCAGCAATCGCCAGGGTGCAAGGAAAGAGGGATCACCTTTCAGACTGATGGTGGGAGTCAAATGAGCACCTGCTGCTCATTTGAACTGAGGGGGAAATAAATGGTGAATCTGAAGTGCTGGGAAAAAGAGAAATCCCCACCTCTCCGGGCCCCAGGGAGGTGACAGGACTGAGAGGAGAGAGAGCAAGGAATACAAGTTTTACTTTTGCTCTGCACTAAAGGAGCATTTTCTCTGGAAACTAGTGTTCACAGCAATGGACAAAAAAAATTTAATCTGCCAAGACAAGAGCAACTTCTGCCAGGGAAAACATTCCGTACGAGCAAGGGACTGAATCCACCATAAAAGCCAACAGTAACTAGGAAGTCCCTTGTGCACTCGCTAGCACATCTTCTTTTTCTCACTCACCTGAGTTGAACACCTAGGGCTCGATAATCAATTGCATCAGAGCCACCTTCATGCTTCCCTGTGGTTGCCAATGGCCAGGTCAGGCCCCTGGCAAAAACTGGAGTGGCCTCAGGGCTGCTGTAAGCTACCAACCCCAAGGGGCCGTTATGCTAGATGGGAATTGTGGGGACTACTCTCCTTCAGGTTTTCCTCTCTAGAAGTGGGCAGTGTTAAGTTACTGCAAGCGTACGTGCGCAGAACCATGGTGGTGGATGGGGGGAAGTTGCCCTTTAATTTTTCCCCCTTCCCTCATGCATTTGTACTCTTGGTCCCTGCTGAGCTCCTAAAATATGGGTACATTTCTCTGAGAGAACCTCTCTCCATTCTAACCTCAGGGCCTACTGCAGTCTCTACTGCATTCATAAGCTGAATCTATCCCCGTATTGTTGATTGTATTGTTGTTGTTGTCGATCATGTAGCCATTATTTGAGAACATATCTACCTGTGATCCAGCTTGCGGACATGCTTCATGTGGGGGTTTGCTTATGACACCGTATTTAGAAGCTGCAGCCCCAAAACAAGTTTGCTTGTGGCATGTCTAATTTGGCTTTAGTTGTGTAGAGTATAGTGTGGACATAAGAATACGTTCCATAGGAGTCTGCCTTGCAGTACATAGCAGTTCCATGACTGAATAACGCATGACCAGGGCTGCCTCCTCTTTCTTTGTGGGGAGTGCTCAGAAGAAAAATCTTCAGTGCTTTATATTCTAATTACCCCCAAGTGCAGCCAGAATTTGCAGTTAACACCCTTAATAAGAAAGTTGCTGTCTCTTAGCCCTGGTCTACACTACAGAGTTAGGTCAATGCTAGACAGCTTACATCGACCTAGCTCCGTAAGCGTCTACACTAAAATGTAGCTCCCACTGATGTAACACCCCCTACACCAACTTAATAACTCCACCTCTGCGAGAGGCGTAGCACTTTGCGTTGACCTAACTACATCGACTTCTGTCAGTGTAGACATTGCGTTGCTTACATTGACTGTTGTTGCCTTTCAGAAACTATCCCACAATGCCCCACACCGGCAGTTATATGGGTGCAAACAGTCCTGGTGAGGACATGCTTAATTAATTAAGCAACACAAGTCACGGCAGGCAGCATTTTTTTCTAGGCAATGACAGCATGTCACAGGAATGGTTCTGAACCCAAAGGCAGAGGGGGGCTTTGATCACTTGTGAAGTATAATCAGGGCACTGAACTGAGTGTCTCATTGCAGCTGTGGAACACAGGAAAATGAATACATAAGATTTAATGAAACCATCACAGTAGTGTCGCTAGGGGTGTGACACTCCTGAGAGATGATCAGAGTGCTCCAGTTATGTGCAGAGTTCTAAAGCCATTTTCTGAGTCCCAGTGTGGCATGCAGTTTGGACGTGAAAAGTTTAGCCGTGATTTAGGAAAGTGGCTAATATAAAGGGATCGTTCTAGATCATTTGCATCAGTCACTTGGGACAGTGGATGCACAACCTGCAGCCATTTGGTGCTCTATTACACAGGATATTTATAATGGGTCAGTTTGGCTGAGTTGGCATGTCTAGTTGGCACAGTTTGCAGAATCCCCCAAGCGCTCATTGGACTTGCTGTTTCTGTTTGTGTTCTGCGCAGAACCCTGGCCATGCCTTGGGATCTTCGTGGGCTGTAGGCAGTTGCTCTCTCAGGTGAGTCAAAAGGGAGCCTCCTCCTTGGCCAGAAGAGGCTGTGTTGAGCCTGTTTCAGCTGAAAGTCCTTCTCGGCAGAGATTACATTTTCCTCCCCACCCCTTGAAGCTGCCCCAATGCCTGGTCCAACACTGGCTGCATCTGCCGGTTGGCATCAGACATTAGAGGAGCTGGAAGAGTCCCCCATCTCCCACTTATCAAATAGCTGGACTGATCATGTGTATCCTGCATGTTACTACAGCCAAGACTTGTGCCAGGACCACTGGATTCATTCATAGAATAGTCCTTGTCTGGAAGGGGCCAATGCTTTTGATGGAAAGTGCCAAAGGCGAGTACATGTCACCATGAGATCCATAATTTGGCCTCCCCTTTCAGTTCTGCCCATAAGTAGTGAAAACTCTTTCCAGTGTGTACATGCATGCCTGTGTGTCCATTCCACTCTTCTCCTCTGTTCACACGTCGGGAGCAAAGATTTGGAAAAACTGCCAAAGTGCTGTACCAGCGCACTTCCAAGTTCCAATCCTGGCTTTATCCTGCAGGCTGTTGCCTGATCTATTGATTAGGTTATTAATTTGGTTTCCCTGATTAACACACTGTAATTTGGTCAGTTTTTGTCCCAAGATCAGACCCAGTATCGTCCGGCTTCCTGAGCCTCGTGGAGCACAGCTGCCCCACTCGCACTTTGTGACTTTGCTAACAGTATTAATAACACGATTATAAACAAACGCGCTAACTCCGCAAGGCAGGTAGAGACAATACAGAATGAGCTGAGCATCCATATACTTACACTGTCCCTTCCAAAACAAGGCGGAGTGTTAGCTATCGTCTGTCCCCTCACCAGCGTCACCATCGGTCACCATCCTGCCATCTCCCAAGAGCTATGTCTCTCAAGGCACACAGGCTGGAATACAACTTTTATAATGCATTATACTGACACTGCTATGACTAATGCATATTCAGGAGAGGTTTCAGCCCCTTTTCCTTAGTTGTAGTTCCTCACCCTACTAATGCTGGGGTGCCCTTCCCCCACAAGTTATTAATCCTTTTACCTCAAGCTCATTAGCATATACATCAATTATGTACCATGGCATCCTTGTGGTCAGATGTCTGCTGATGTCCTATCTAAAAGATCCCAAGATGCTATAAACTAGCGTCTTGTGGTTACCTATCAGCAGTTTGCATCACTTGTGATTATTACAGAACAATAAATGAAGCCTTGTGCCATCTTGTGACTTAAGGTCATTGTTAGTTTACTTACTGATGCTAACTTATTGAGCAATTACTCCTACTCCGCTAATAGGCCTTATGCAAGTAAAATGGAGCTCTTACCAGGGCTGTGGAAGGGGCGGGGCCTTGGGTGGAAGGGGCGGTGCTAGGCTCAGTATCCCCTAGCCAGCCCATCTGCGCTGCCTGGCCTGTGCCGCCCCGGGGCTCCAATGGCGATTTAAAGCCCCGGGCCCTTTTAAATCATGGCCCCGGGGAAGCTACTTCTTTTGCTCCCCTCCCCCGGGTAACAACATTAAAGCAAGTCGTCGCTGCCGGGTCGTTGCTGCCCCTTTTGCGCCCCCCTCCATCAGCATCCCTGCCGGCCGCAGATGGGCAGGGCACAAAAGGGGCAGCGATATTAAAGTCAGCGGTACGGGCTGCTACTGGCGGCTACTTTTTACCTGTACACTGTACCGGCCCATACCGCCTTACTTTCACCCCTGGCCTTATGCTATCTGCTTCAGTTATTCTGGTAGGTCTAAGCCTATGGGTCTCTTGCTTTTGTGCTATCAGTTCCTTACTCCTTTATCCTTTACTTACTATGTAACTATCGTTACTGCATGGCTATTTACTGACAACAAGGCTGACATGTTTGTAGTGGAAGCTGATGCACCCATTGATTCTAGAGCAGGGAGAATCCTGTCCATTAAAATTAGGAATGGAAGAACATGAGGGCCGGAGAGTATACAGGAGCCAAATGCTACTGTTCCAATACCAGATCGTTGGTAATTCTAAAAGATGGCACAACTTTCTCCTCAGGGATATTCCCCTCCCCCACCCAAATTATTCCACCTTTAAACTCTGGGCATGTTAATTTCTGTGGTATCACATCGATAAACCTCCTCTTTGGCTCATTATGTTCCATACACACAATAGCCCAGCATTCTGCCAGATCGTCGTTAGAATGATGGGAAAGTTACAAGCGAAAGCAGCAAAGAGCAGGGAACGGCAGCTGAGTACCAAACACCTGCACTACCTCCAGACAAGCCCATCCTCTGCCCTGTGCCGGTGAAGGCCTGGCCCTGTCACAAGGGACTGAAGGAATCCTGGGAGGCTGTTTACACTGTGTGCTCAGCTCTGAATAGCTTGGCTGGGATCTTAGGAAAAAAAATAGATAGGAGTGTTTTATAGTCGCCAGCTGTGGTCACCAGGTGTAAACTGAGAAATGAACAAACAAGGAAAGAATTAACTAATGCTGATGAACCCTTTCTTGCAGTGTTATGGCAGGGCATGAGCCACCTTTGCCCTGATCCCTGAAGTCTAACTTGTCTTAGTTGCCAGTGGCTCCACAGGGCTGTTATGCTACCTATGGACTGCATCAGCTGTACTCCCTTTCCTCCAGCCATGAACTCTGTGCCACCTACACAGAAGGGGGCTGATCCAATGCTCCAGTGGGGTCTATGCTGCCTGATAGATTTCTCCCTTCACCTTCTCCCAGCTGGGGGGATTCTCCTCTGGCTGATGAAGCAGAATTTAGGGCAGTGGAGTGGCACAGCTCCCCTACACTGCTGGAGGGTCGGGAACTTTGAGAGGCTCAACCTTGTAAGTCACCCCCACCCCAGCGTGCATCTCAATTTCCTTTAGTACTGCATTTCTCCTACAAACTTGGTCGTGCTCTGCTCTACAGAGTTAAATAATACAGCTCCAGAGAAGAACAGCAGCAGAGAGAGAGAGGGGTAGGCAAGGGAGCAAAGAGATCGCTTTAGATAAGACTGGAACAATAGGTGGGTGAGGAGTTGATAAGGCAGAACAGCCGAGGAGGGAGGTTGTTCCTGTTGGCAGGAGCTGCTGCAAAGTGATGACTGTGTGTGACAGGACAGAGGGCAGACTGATGCCAAATGAGTAGACGGAGCAAGGGAGTAGAACAATGAAGTGGTGAGACTGGAGACCACGTGCTAAGCATTTACATCACACCACTTGCCAGTATGACCAAAAAGAGGCGTAAATACAGCAGCTCAAGATACGTCAATGGTTTGGGGGGTTTGCAGGTAATTTCTCATACAAATCCTCTCCCCGTGTTCCTCCAAAAGCATTGGGTTGTTGTTGCTTTTTCCCCCTTTTCTTGTTTCACCAGGGAGTGAAGAAGAAAAGAAGGAAAATGGAGGTGGGGATGAAGAGAGAATGCAGAGAAAGTGGACTGAATTTTTTTTTTTTAACAAAATAAGTGGGGGGGGAATCAAAAAATGCCACAAGTTTTCATTCTGGAACAATGTCCTGTCCCTTCAAAATATTTTTGATGGGACAGGGGTGACCAACTCTCAGTACAAAGTATTGAAGTACCGGACAGGTGGACAGGAGAAGTACTGAGCTACAGTGAAATCTAGTCTTTAAAAGAAGCCACTGGCCCCCAGGTTCTATCCAGAGTTTCTCATGGTTCTGGAATGTTAAAATCTGATGGTTTTTTCCTCAGCCCAGTGTAGCGATAGGGGCCAGCAACAGGGTTAGAATCTGGATTTGCAATCCCGAAGGCTAGGGAGCAAACACAGAGGCGCGTGCTGTATTTAAGCTTATGGAATGTTGCTATTGTTGCTTGTTTTGTGTAGAAGTTATTGTTCAGGGCAACTGCACCTCTGTTTCCCCCTTTGTGGTCCCTCGAGTGTACCCACTTTAGGCTCCCAGCTCCCCAGCCCTCACCTCTCTTGAGCAGAGACCTGTATCTATCTCCCTCTTGACCAGGGGTTTCTCTAGGCTGCACAATTCCCTGCCTACACTGTGATACACCCAGCAAGCCAGACTGCCTAAACAGGCCAGTGTCTGCACGCTGCTTTCTCTTCAGAGGCTTATGAACAGCATATTTGCCAGCTGTTGTAAGTTACTACACAGTCCTTTCTACGCAAGCACATTTATTCTTAAGGTGAAAGCATTACAGAGAAAACATATATATTAAAAAAAACCTACACATATGCTAAAAGAGCTTACCCGAGATCACCTAAACTCCAGCCTAGGGCTGTGGTCGCAGTGGCGTAGCCAGGTTTAGAGCACAGAGGGAGCGGCGCTATAAAAAGGCGCCTCCCGGCTCCCCCTGTACTCACCCCGGCGGCACTTTAAAGGGCCTGGGGCTCCAGCCCGGGTCCGGCAGCGGGGCTGCAGGGGGCGCTTTAAAGGGCCGGCGGCTCCCCACAGCGGCAGGAGCTGCCGGCCTTTTAAGCACCCCCGCAGCCCGGGCCCAGCAGCGGGGCTGAGGGGGGCGCTTTAAAGGGCCAGCAGCTCCCCACAGCGGCAGGAGCCGCGGGCCCTTTAAAGCGCCCCCCGAGCCCTGCTCCCGCAGCCGGGCTCGGGCGGCGCCTTAGCGCCTCTTCTCCTCACAGGAGGAGCGGCCGCTCCCCCTTCTCCCCCCCCGGCTACGCTACTGTGTGGTCGGTGTCAGTCCTTTCAACCCTTCCCTATGAACTGTAGTCCTCCCTTGGACAGAGGGCCTGTCAATTTGCTGGATCAGAAAAAAGCCCAGAGTCAGTTTAAACTCAGGCTATTTATCCAAAAGTATTTTCTTTGTCTGTTGGTGCCTGGAGAATCCAATCTGAACCAGTAGGTGTGAGAGTCTACAGATAGCAGCATCTCTCTGGAGGTGTTACAACCTGGGTGAATCTGCCTAATCGCTCCCCTGCTGTTCTTAGTTCCTGCAGGAGCTGTGGTCACCCGCCCCCCCCATGGAATTACATACAATCCCTGGCCCGCAATGATAGTTCAATGTAACACAGTCAGCTCTCCCAAAGATACTGCAGGAAATTGCCATATCTGTCGCAGTCAGGGCCTTCTTGTGCTAGGCACGGTGCATGGCATAAAAAGATGGGCTCTGCCTCAAAAGCTCATAATCTAAGCATGTGACAAGAGATCAAGCAGAGAAGCCAGACAAATAGAAAAGAGGGCAGATAATTATTTTTTTGAACCCTGTTATAGTTTTGGCCTTCACAACATCCTTTGGCAAAGAGTTCCACAGGTTGACTGTGCGTTGTGTAAAGAAAAGAGGGAGGGGCTTTGTTCCCCCTCTAGTAACTTGTCCGCGGAAGAGGTTTATGTCAGTGATTGCTAACTGCCTAATGGACTTAGGCCCAGATCCTCAAAAGTATTTAGGCTCCTAACTTCCATTAGTTCTGAGCCTAAATACTTTTGACAATCTGGGCCTTTAGCTCAAAGGGTGGAGCCACATGCTCTTTAGATCAAGAGGGGGGGTGTCTCTGATTCAGTCCCCATTGAATGATCCCTACAGCAGCTTGTTACATTCAATTTATTGTTGTTACACTATATATCTGCTCTTCAGCTGACTGCTTCAGCAGTGACTTGTCTTTGGTTCCCAGTTTTTTTGTGAGGGTTGGGGGCAGGAGAGAGGAAAGAGAGATAGGCTGGATGAATGGACGGTAAGGTGGATAGAAAACTGGCTGGATGGTCGTGCTCAACGGGTAGTGATCAATGGCTCCATGTCTAGTTGGCAGCCGGTATCAAGTGGAGTGCCCCAAGGGTCGGTGCTGGGGCCGGTTTTGTTCAATATCTTCATCAACGACCTGGAGGATGGTGTGGACTGCACCCTTAGCAAGTTTGCAGATGACACTAAACTGGGAGGAGTGGTTGATACGCTGGAGGGTAGGGATAGGATACAGAGGGACCTAGACAAATTAGAGGATTGGGCCAAAAGAAATCTGATGAGGTTCAACAAGGACAAGTGCAGAGTCCTGCACTTAGGACGGAAGAATCCCATGCACTGCTACAGACTAGGGACCGAATGGCTGGGCAGCAGTTCTGCAGAAAAGGACCTAGGGGTTACAGTGGACGAAAAGCTGAATATGAGTCAACAGTGTGCCCTTGTTGCCAAGAAGGCTAACGGCATTTTGGGCTGTATAAGTAGGGGCATTTCCAGCAGATCGAGGGATGTGATTATTCCCCTCTATTCGGCACTGGTGAGGCCTCATTTGGAGTACTGTGTCCAGTTTTGGGCCCCACACTACAAGAAGGATGTGGATAAATTGGAAAGAGTCCAACGGAGGGCAACAAAAATGATTAGGGGGCTGGAGCACATGACTTATGAGGAGAGGCTGAGGGAACTGAGATTGTTTAGCCTGCAGAAGAGAAGAGTGAGGGGGGATTTGATAGCTGCTTTCAACTACCTAAAAGGGGGTTCCAAAGAGGATGGATCTAGACTGTTCTCAGTGGTAGAAGATGACAGAACAAGGAGTAATGGTCTCAAGTTGCAGAGGGGGAGGTTTAGGTTGGATATTAGGAAAAACTTTTTCACTAGTAGGGTGGTGAAGCACTGGAATGGGTTACCTAGGGAGGTGGTGGAATCTCCTTCCTTAGAGGTTTTTAAGGTCAGGCTTGACAAAGCCCTGGCTGGGATGATCTAGTTGGGGTTGGTCCTGCTTTGAGCAGGGGGTTGGACTAGATGACCTCCTGAGGTCCCTTCCAACCCTGAGATTCTATGATTCTATGATTCTATGATAGAGTGAGTCATTGACACATGTAACCTCTCCTCTGCTTGTTGTGCTAGCCATGTCATCAGCTCTTGCACAAGAAATGCAGAACTCTGAGTTCAGGTCTTGGCAGAGAAACAGAGGAGGAGCCAATTATTCACTTTTTTTACTCACATGACTTGTTAATTATTTGACATCTGAAATGGTCGTGTGTATGTATAGGGCTAGATTTGTGCCAAGCTCCACTGACCTAGGAACATACCAGGGAAGGAACAGGGGCTCAGGGAGACAACTCCCTCCCCCGGGCTAGTTTTAGTTCTGGCCAATAGAAGCAGAAACATTACCCCTTCCTGCTCCTCCTACCTGGTGTTTTGGGGCTGTAAAGTTAAAATACCACTCAATTCCCACCTGCCCTGGAAGGGTATAAATGAGCACACAGCACCCCTTAACCCTCTATTCCCAGACTCCAAGTCAGGGGAGCCTGTGCAGAGGTATAAGAGGCTTTCTTATTCCCTTGCCTGGGTGCACATTCCAAACCACAGTTTAGCCCTTAGAGCATTTTAGTTGCCCTTTAAGATGAACCTATGAAGCAGCAGCGAGGTTGCTGCAGCCCTGAAGTGACTCATATCCATCATTATTGGCTGCAGCAGAGGAAAGAGAAGGCATCTGTGCAGTTAGGTTACTCTGCACCACTGAGCACAGACTCACATGCTCTGAGGCTGGGCTGCTCACAGAGCATACGGCACCAAGAAGAAGGTGGTTGCTTTCCTTTGTTCCCCCCCCCCCCCCCACCTAGTTTGTTAAACAAAGTACTGTATTTGCTTCTTTGTTGGTCTCTGCTGCTGGCTGTGTATTTACAGTTCCAAATGAGGTGTGAGATTCTACTGTAAAATATCTCCTTCCACCTGATTTTGCTGCTGAGAAACTGCCTCCCCTCTGTATTGCCCACTGCAATAGGGACCTTGGGGGCAGGGTACTTGCTAAGCAAAGATAATTTTGGCTCATGGCCCCCTGCTCCCATGTTGTGAACTAAGAAAATAAATAAAACAGTGGGAGTATATGTAATAGAACTAGGACTGGCCTAGTGCTCTCAGAGCTGTGATACCAAAAGCCAGCTCCCTAATGAAGTGAATTACATTCACTCAAGCATGCTAGTAAAAGTGCTTTGAGAGTCAAGTTACCATTGTAACAAGACAGGCAGGTGCAAGGCAAAATAGTGACACCTAGTGGTTAACTCACAGGAGTTATGGAGAATAGGTTTAGCCACCTGAGGGTGTGTGCCTGCTTAGTGTTTTTTTTTAAAAAACTACTCAGAACTAATCTGCAAACAAACCCAGTCACTTTGACTATAGACCAGGACATCCTAATATGAATTTACTGGATTGACTATTTGCATCCACAATTTGATTATGGCACAATTACAAGAGCAAGCTCTAGAGGTCAGGCTGAGGTCTGCTTTAAATTCACCCAAGCAACTGCACAACCTGCACCCTCAAAACTACTGGCCCCTATAGTTAAGCAGACACCACTTCCCCAGTGCCCCATATGGTATCTCCTCCCACTATCTAAATGGAGTCTGGGACCTTTCCTCTGTCCAAACCATGCACTCAAAACCCTGCTCTAGGTGCTCAGCACTTCTCCCTCGCTTAAATTGAATGGGTCTCCAACCAGATCTCTGCCTCAAGCACCCTCCTGTGACTAGAGTTTGTGCTGCATGCAGCCCCACAGCTCAGGTCCACTTTGCCCATCTCAAAGCAGGCCATGCACATGCAAAGGGTAGGGACCCAGAGTGTGAGCATGAGGGTACCTCCATTTTAGAGTATTTGGCCCCTATTAAAAACCAAGAACTGACTAGTCTTAAGGAAGACATCCCCGAAGGTTAGTCACAACACATGTAGCCTGTCCTGGAACATCCTTTCCCCAGATTCAGCCCTTGCTTGTGTAGGCTAAACTTTCACTGAAATGGCACTTGGATTCCCCTTTGCTAGCACAGGGGGTGCAATTTGGGTGGTGTCATTCCCTAGAGGGGGTGACATGCTGCCACTACCACCCACCCTGGGGAATGGGGGTGGCTGAAAACAGTTGCAAAATTACAGCCAGCGTTTTATAACAAGTCTTCATGGCGCTGAGTGTGGTCAACCCCATCCTTGATTATGAACCTTTGGGCCAGCTGTGGCTTTTCCTTGTGAAGGGAGATTGTAAGCACCATAGGCCACAAACAGCTCCTGCTGTTCAACAATCTCTGGAAGTCACCATTGACCAGTTATGTTCATGAGCATTAGTGTGGAACCCAGGTGTTTAGCCAGGAAAACATTAAAATAGATTTGTCTGGGCTTCCTTCTCTGTGTAAAGGCCACTCTGCAGGTGGGCTGTATGGTCTAAAGCTCCTTTGTTTCTCTCTTATGTTTAGTTTTTTTAAACAAACAATCTTCCTTTCCCCCAGTCCAGCCCTTGCTGTTTGTACCAGCAGGGTGTTGAGTGCACGAAACCTAGACTCTCAGATGGGTACTAACAAGTTATTTTCCACTCAGTCTTCCACAGGACTCATTGTAAGCCTTTGCTTCACACTTAGTGCTCTTCATGGATGTTCCCTGCTGCCACTTGTATATTGTGTGCCTAGTTGATATATTTCTATTGAAATCAAGGAAAGCCATTATTAGCATACTGGTTCTGAAGGCAGATTGGCCGTAAAGCAGTTAAAGGTAGGTTGAAGTTGTAGGTCAAACCACCATTAGTGTCCCTTCATCACTTGCATCAAACAACTTTCTGAAGAAATAAGAATCTCATATTCTTTGCAATGAAACTTTATTAGAATGACATTTCTACAGAGCTACTTTTGCCAGAACAATTGAGAAATTTACTCACTTTCAGTTTAGCAGAAAGAGCGAGCAGCATTTTTACTTGTAACAAAGCAGCTTTATAGGGGTTCTTTCAAGAGAAAGAAAGTCCCGGAATTAAGTGAGCACCTACTCTTATCAGCCTTGTCTAGGGGCTCCTGCCAAGGTTACTTTCCCAGGGGAAAAAAAACAAAAAACAAAAAAAACCCAACAGACTTTCCAGGAAGAATGCATTACTTCAGTTATTTTAGTGTCAATATTTTTGCTTTGTTCCTGGATACTTTCCCCCAGAGACTCAGCAAAAGCACCATCTATTGAATACTAGACATTCACCAGGTGGTTCTGCTTTTGACAGGCTTAAGTTGAAGGAAAACTCTAGAAATCTTGATTGACCCATTAAATAGGCATTTTAGAGCTGCCTCTATAGGCTAAAAGCCCAGTTCTTGTAGATGCCTAGTATTCTTTACCTCGGGGATAGAGATGCATTCATGAATACATGAATTCCCTTGGGGGACATTGTTCTGCAGAGATCCATGAATTTTTTTTTTTTTGGATAAAAACATTCTACATTGAACTCATTGGTTAACAGCATATATGAAGAGTTCAGATAAAGAGGCAGAAACAGGGAGAGGACAGTGATTAGCAGATGGTCACATCTGAAACTGCACTGCTCACAAAACAATCTTCAGTCCAGGTTTGGACTCTTCCAGGACTTTCAGTTCATCATCCACTTCAGAACTCAAGTAGATGTCGTACAAACTGAAAAGAAAAAACAAACAGTCTCAGCAGGCATGCTATCAAATCAAAGAGTGCTGGAGAGCAAAGGCACAGTCACGTCTGGGGAGAAGACATGGTAAAAAGGAGCCAATCAGGTTGGAGCCAAAACTGCCTTATTAGCCTTTGCTATTCTGCTAGTCCTGGTTCAAGACCAAAGTCCTCAGGCCGAGCTATTAAACCAAGGGTAGCCTTCACCTGCATTAAGTTGCTAGCAAGGCTACTGAAGGAGAATCATACAACTGGATTTGTTTCTGCCTAGCATGGTGTAGCTACACAATCCACTGAAGCATCTGCTGCTAGGAACTGCCAGACTTGAATCAGACCCATGGTCCATCTAATCCAGGAGTGGGCAAACTTTCTGGCCTGAGGGCCCCATCTGGGAACAGAAATTGTATGGCAGGCCATGAATGCTCACAAAATTGGGGTTGGGGTGTGGGAGGGGGTAAGGGCTCTGGGGTGGGGCTTGGGATGAGGGGTTTGGAGGGGGATCAGGGCAGCACTTACCTCAAGTGGCTCCCAGAAGCAGCGGCATGCTCCTACACCACCGAGGCACAGCCAGGTGGCTCTGCACGATGCACTCTCTGCAGGCACGGCCCCTGCAGCTCCCATTAGCTCTGGTTCCTGGCCAATGGGAGCTGTGGGGGCAGTGCTTGGGGTGGGGGCAGCATGCAGAGCAGAGCCCCCTGGCTGCCCCTACGCATAGGAGCTGGAGGGGGGCCATGCTGCTGCTTCTGGGAGCCATGTGGAGCGGCCCCTGACCCTGCTCCGTGGCTGGAGTGCTGGAGCAGGGAAAGCCCCAGACCCCCTCCCAAGCGGGCGCTTGAGAGCCGGAGTAAAACGGCTGGTGGGGTGGATCTTGCCCACGGGCCGTAGTTTGCCCACCCTGATCTAATTCAATCAATATCCCCTCTCTGACAGGAGCGAGACTTAAAGGAAATCATAAGTAGGTTGGTGTGAGATTGTCTGCCCCCCCCCCCCCCCCATACATCTCATCCTAGTTTCGGATAGCTAGAGATGGGCTTCAGGCTTAAGCAGCATGTTTAATGTGTCTTCCAACATTTATTGGAACTCTGGCTATTCTTGTCATCTGTATAATCAGCCAATCCCTTGAGTTCTGACAAGGGCTTGGCCTCAATGTCTACTTGTGGCAGAGAAGTCCCATCTTTTTATGCATTGTGACACGCATTTCCTTTATTTATTTATTTTTAAAGTTTGCCATCTTTTAGTTTCATATTGGCCACGGTCAGCCAGGATACTGGACTAGATAGACCATGGGTCTGATCCACTACAGCAGTTCCTCTGCTCCTAGGGAAGTGGGGGCATGGTCTGGTCAAAGAGCAGGAGATGGGATTAAAATAGCATCACAGCATGGAGGAGTTAAGGGCAGGAAACAACCCACTGACAAGACCTTTAATGTTCTGCTATTTCAATTCTGGGGCAGGCCCATGCAGTCACACAGGGGCAGCTGTCTCAGCCAGAAATTGACTAAGGGCCTGTCCAAGCGACAGGTACAGGAGAGGGTGTGTTACTATTCTGGCTGGATTAGTCCCAGGCTGAGTCACGGCAGAGGATTTAAGGGAAAGTCATTGAAGAGATTCTTTGGGATAGGCCCTAAACATAACGGGCTCACTTTACAGAAAAACCAACATTTCTCTTCTTTCTTCCCCTCACCCCCTCCTACTGCAGCAGTGGGGTCCACCTGCTTGTCCCTTCCAGCCCTAGCCCATTTCCAAGGCTCTTCACAAGGAAGAAAGATAGAAATAAAAGCCTGCCACCAAGAATCCCTTCCACAGCCCAGTCACCTGGGCCAATAAGGAGCTCATGCAAGTCCCTCCAGCTGAGGGGCAGGCAAGCCAGGTGAATCCACTTACAGGGAGACCATGTGGAAGAGCAGGCTTCTGACCAGGGCCATGTGGTCAGCCACCACCATTACTGGTTATGTGGCATGGGACCCCACCCATGCAGTGAGCTATTTAAAGCTGCAATGTGGACAGGGCCTTAAAGGACCAGGCTCAAGTGTTTTCTGTTGACCTGTCACAGTTTACTCTGGTCTCTAGGGACAAGGGCAGTAAGCCATTGTGTCAGGCACATCGGCAAACAGCCTTAAGAGGGCAGGCAGTTCCTGAAACAGCTGACAGAAGTTTGCCTCCTGCAGGAAATCACGGATTCCCATAAGACACTAACTTTCTTCGAGCAGGCTTTGTTCGCTGCCCTGTCTCCTCTTGGAAGGTGAGGGAATATAAAGTGAGCCCCACTTACACTAGTTGCTGCAGTTTGCAGTTTGGCTGTTTCAGGGATTCACACAGCTTCTTCACACCTTCGTCCTCCAGTGAATTGTTACTCAGGTCTAGCTCGGTTAGGCACGGTTTGGAAGAGAGGATAGTGGCCAGACTCCCACAACAAGCAGCTGAGAGACTGCAGTTACCCAACCTGCAGGGAAAGAGAAGCCAAAATGAGAGGAGTATGGACTTAGAGTCACTTTGAACTCTGGGCTATTAGTAAACATCCCAGCCAGGACTGCAGCAGGCAACATCACTACTTGTCATTTGTCTTTCTGCTGTTTCAGAGGCTGGCACATAGGATAGCTTGTGTGTTTTACATGAAGCAAGTGCTCCCCCTAAAGACACCAGTGCTCAGGCCCCTTTGTTACTACTTGTAGGCAATCTTTCTTCTGGCTCCAGCCATAGAAAGGGTGAGCACATTGCCATCGGTTTGCAGGATGCGCCATACAAGACTTGGGGCAGTATTAGACATTCATGATTAAATTCTGTCCTCTGCTACATTGAAACGCCAGGTGTCATAGAGGACAGAATCTGGCCTTTCCCAGCTAATGGATGGAAATAAAGCCAGTGTATATTAGGCTTGGTGAGTTTTGATGTTGCACAAGTGGAGGTCTCAAGTGCACAAGATTAATGTTCCCACACCTTATTTCCATTCTTGTGTGCAGTGTGATCGGTCAGTAGATAGTGTGCTAGGGAACCCAAGACCTATCCAACTTGTGAAACAAACAGTCTGGTGAATCTCTGTTGTAGGGGAAAATTTGAGTTGTTGCAGCCGGACTGAGCCATTAGGCTATTCTCTTTCCTTATTACACTGCTACAGGTGGTGACCAAGCTAATGAAGACTAGACAACGTTTACGGAATATTATTACTGGGTTATTTACAGATAAAGAACAGGGGCAAATTGAAAGAGTTCCTTGAAGCCAAGGCTATTGGAAGGACCAGTACTTCAGTAAACACAGGAATAGCTCAAACTAAGGTCATTGTGCTAGAACCTTAATTAGGAGCCCACCCCTTGGGTTACTATTGGCCTTGAGATTCAGAGGTCACCCACTCAAACCCATAGCTCAATCTGCTGGTCCACCTCTGTGAGAAGGCAAATGAAACCCTTGGCACTCAGTCCTTCCCATTCAGAAGCTGATTTGTGGAGAACTGAAACCAAAGGATCTTGAGACGGAGGCTTTCTAGTCTAACCTAGAGGTTCTAGAAGCCATGACTAAAGCATCCATGGTAGCCCCATGTGACTCCATGGCTCCTGCCCATTTGGCTTCACTGGGTGAAACTAGAGCGGCAGAGTACCATTCCAGTGTTGTGGTGTCAGGGGTGGGGAGGTGGCTGCAGCATTGTGTGTTGTGAGTACTAAACCAGTTATTTACGCAAGTTTAGTACTCAGGCCTGTGGGGGAGGGAAGACAGTGTCACTGGCTACTGATAGTCAGATGTGGACAGTTCTGCTAATCCACACTGAAACCCACCAGCTGCTTGTTCTGGCAGGGCTGAAACGCTGTGTTGAATTTGCACAAGTATACAAAGAAAGCAACACATACTTGTTACCCAAGTCAGAATTGGTCCTCTAGCAGTAGGACATAGGAACTGCCAGATATGGGTCAGGCCAGTGATCCATCTAGCCAGGTATGCCATCAGACAGTGGTTAGTACCTGCTGCTTCAGAGGAAGGTGCAACAAACCCTGCAATCGGCAGGTTTGGGATAACCTGTCCACAGGGAGATTCCTCCAGTTCCCCTTTTGTTAGTGTGGCTTATGCCCCAAAGACAACATTGGAGTTAAAACTGGCCCTTTGGTAAGAACTAGCAAATGTGAAGTACAAGGAAGAATCTGTGGGAAATGAGGACTTCAAGGGAGGCGGTCTTCCAATGAATGCCAACAGCATTCTGTTCCCAGCCATGACTGCTATAATTTAGCATCAGTTCTCAGTTGGAACTATTTGGTCTTTTGTAACGGTTTCTTTGTAGCCTCTATGCTTTATCCCCATCCACCCCCATTCTTTATTGGGCAACCAGTATCGGCAAGTGAAAGAAATAAGCTACTTACCATAGGGACTGCAAGTTACAGTTGGGGTTCATCAGTCCTTCATGGATAATTTCAACCCCTGCATCTCCTATCTTGTTTCCACCCATATGCAGCTCTCTCAAGGTCTGGTTTGTGCCAAGAACAGAGCTAATGCTCTTACAGCAGGCAGTTGTGAGACCACATTCCCTTATCCTGCAATGAATGCAAAGAAGAAACCAGAATTTCAGGAACTGAAAGACTGATTGGAGAATCTAGTAGGTCTTCCTCTCCCATCTTTGACCTCTATGGCTGCTGACCTCTCCTGAATACCTCATGTCCTCCCCCTCATGTTGGTGATTAGAGCTGTTTAGACAGGGTGGGACCACATTCCTTGCGAAGTCTGGGCCTTCTGTCCTTTGCCATCAGCGATTAGATGTGCTATTTTAATCACCCATGTCCTTATCCACTCTCCCAGGTCTGAGGCTCAATTGTCCTGTTGCATCACCCTAACATTATGTCCCCACCTCAAAGAATGTAAGATCTTCGCTCTTTTGAGGCACGTAGCTGCATGCGAGATTAGTTCACTCTGAACGGGGTCACTTAGCCCTGGTCTACACTACGAGTTTAGGTCGAATTTATTAGCGTTATTTCGATTGATCCGTGCACCCGTCCTCACGACGAAGCCCTTACCATCGACTTCTAGGGCTCTTAAAATCGATCTCGCCACTCCACCCCCAACGAGAGAATTAGCGCTTAAAGCGATATTGCCGAATCGAAGTAGGCTAGTGAGGACGCAATTCGACTGTATCGGCCTCCTAAATCTATCCCACGGTGCATCAGCTGACCGCTCTAGACAGCGGTCTGAGCTCGAATGCTCCTCCCAGGTAGACAGGAAAAGCCCCGCGAAATTTTGAATTTCATTTCCTGTTTGGCCAGCGTGGTGAGCTGCAGGTGAGTGCAGATCTCATCAGCAGAGGTAACCATGATGGAGTCCCAGAATCGAAGACGAGCTCCAGCATGGACCGAGCGTGAGGTACTCGATCTGATCGCTGTTTGGGGAGACGAAACCGTGCTAGCAGAGCTAGGGTCCAAAAGAAGAAACGCCAAGACATACGCCAAAGTCTCCAAGGGCATGCAGGACAGAGGCTACAACAGGGACGCGCAACAGTGCCGCGTGAAAATTAAGGAGCTCAGGCAAGCCTACCAAAAAACCAGAGATGCAAACAACCGCTCTGGGTCAGAGCCCCAGACATGCCGCTTCTATGATGAGCTGCATGCCATTCTAGGAGGTGCAGCCAGCACAGACCCTCCCATGTGGTTTGACTCCGTATGTGGATCATCAGAACCCACAGAGGAGCCTGATGATGATAATGATGCTGAAAATAGCACACAGACCCAGCAAGGAAGCGGAGAAGCCCTTTTCCCCGACAGCCAGGAACTCTTTCTCACCCTGGAGCCAGTACAGTTCGAACCCTCCCAAGGCGTGCTCGATGCAGGAGAAGGAACCTCTGGTGAGTGTACCTCTGTTTAATTAATACATGTTTTATAAGCAAGCGTGTTTAATGATTAATTCGTGGCCAGTACAGCCACAGCTACTCGAAAAGTCTGTTAACATGTTCGGGGATGGAGCAGAAATCCTCCGGGGACATCTCCTGAAAGATCTCCTGGATGTGCTCCCAAAGCCTGTGCATGAGGTTTCTGGGGAGGGCAGCCTTATCCTGTGCTCCGTGGTAACACACTCTACCACGCCAGGCAAGCAGCACGTAGTCTGGAATCAGTGCTTTGCAAAGCATGGCGGCGTACGGTCCCGGTTTTTGCTGGCATTCAAGCAACATCCTTTCTTTATCTGTGTGTGTTATCCTCAGAAGAGTGATATCATTCATGGGAACCTGGTTGAAATAGGGGAATTTTAGTACGGGGGCATTCAGAGGGGCTCCGTCCCTGCTGGGCTGTTTGCCTGTGGCTGAACGGAAATCTTCCCCGCTGGGACCCACGCGGTGGGGGGAGGGGGCACAGCGAACATCTTGCCTGGGTGTGTGTGTGGGGGGGGGGCGATTAGGTTCTCCCTGCATGTTAACCCGAAAACCGCCGCCCCACCTAACTTTTCAATTGCTAAGCTATTTGTTTTAAATTGCCAGCCCACGGGATGTTTGTTATGGGAAATGAGGGGGTTGATGTTTGAAAACATTCCCGCCTGTTGTGAAGCTTAAAGAAGCCTATAGAGTGTCTTACCATGGCTGTCTGCAAGCCGAATTCTGTTGCCCGCCGGACCTGCTTGTGTGATCTCTCACAGCAAACCGGCAGACCCTCAATATAAGAGGCCCAGTGCAACCTTGGACAAAATGCACATGTGATATGTAATGTTTTGTTCAAACAAAATGTGTCTTTTACATTTGTCTCCCGTTTTCTTCCTCCCACAGCTACAAATGTTTCAACGCCACCCCTTTCATCACCATCCCAGAGGCTAGCGAAGATAAGAAGTAAAAAGAAAAGGAGTCGAGACGATATGTTCTCAGAACTCATGGAATCCTCCCACTCTGAGGCTGGCCAGCAGAATGCGTGGAGGCAGACACTGTCTGAGTCCAGGAAGGCAGAATTTGATCGCGCGGAGAGGTGGCGCGATGAAGAGAGACAGCGGCATCAGCGTGCAGAGCGAAGGCAGGATGCAATTCTGAGGCTACTGGAGGATCAAACGGAAATCCTCCGGCTTATGGCTGAGGACAGGCGTAGGGTTCAGGAAAGGCCGCCTGAGCAAAGACCGCCACTACAGCCCCTGTGTAACCAACAGCCCTCCTTCCCGAGTCCCATAACCTCATCCCCGAGACGCCCAAGAACGCGTTTGGGTGGCCTCCGTGCTCCCAGCCACTCAAGCCAAGAGAACAGTCCAAGCAAGAAAGGGCTGCCATTCAATAAGTTTTAAAGTGCTGTGTGTCCTTGTCCTTCCCTCATCCCCTCCTCCACCACCCATCCTGGTGCTTCCCTTCCTCCACCACCTATCCCGGGAGACAGTGTCAGTTACCACCATAGTCCCCCCTCTGTGTTTTACGAATTAATAAAGAATGCATGATTTTTAAGCAAGAATTACTTTATTTCCTCTGCAAGCGGTGATCGAGGGGGGGAGGGCAGGGCGGTTTGGGTAAAGGGAAGTAGAGCGAATGAAGGGGCGGGGCTTTTCATTACTGGGGAAAAACAGAACTTTCACACAGCATCCTGGCCATTCATGAAACTTGTTTTCAAAGCTTCCCTGATGCGCAACGCACCCTGCTGTACTCTTGTAATAGCCCTGGTGTCTGGCTGCGCATAACCAGCGGCCAGGCGATTTGCCTCAACCTCCCACCCTGCCATAAACGTCTCCCCCTTCCTCTCACAGATATTGTGGAGCGCACAGCAAGCAGTAATAACAATAGGAACATTGGTTTCGCTGAGATCTAACCTAGTTAATAAACTTCGCCATCTTGCTTTTAAACGGCCAAATGCACACTCCACCACCATTCTGCACTTGCTCAGCCTATAGTTGAAAAGGTCCTGACTACTGTCCAGGCTACCTGTGTATGGCTTCATGAGCCATGGCATTAAGGGGTAGGCTGGGTCCCCAAGGATAACTATGGGCATCTCAACATCCCCAACGGTTATTTTCTGGTCTGGGAAGAAAGTCCCTTGCTGCAGCAGCTGAAACAGACCAGAGTTCCTGAAGATGCGAGCGTCATGTACCTTTCCCGGCCATCCCACGTTGATGTTGGTGAAACGCCCCTTGTGATCCACCAGTGCTTGCAGCACTATTGAAAAGTAACCCTTTCGGTTTATGTACTCGCTGGCTTGGTGGTCCGGTGCCAAGATAGGGATATGGGTTCCGTCTATCGCCCCTCCACAGTTCGGGAAGCCCATTGCTGCAAAGCCATCCAGTATGAGCTGCACATTTCCCAGACTCACAACCCTTGGTACAAGCAGCTTGGTGATCGCCCTGGCTACTTGCATGACAACAGCCCCCACTGTAGATTTTCCCACTCCGAATTGATTCGCGACTGACCGGTAGCTGTCTGGCGTTGCAAGCTTCCACAGGGCTATCGCCAGTCGCTTCTCTACTGTGAGGGCTGCTCTCATCTTGGTGTTCTGGCGCTTCAGGGCAGGGGAAAGCAACTCACAAAGTTCCATGAAAGTGCCCTTACGCATGCGAAAGTTTCGCAGCCACTGGGATTCATCCCAGACCTGCAGCACTATGTGGTCCCACCACTCTGTGCTTGTTTCCCGGGCCCAGAATCGGCGTTCCACTGTATCAACGAGCCCCATTACCACCATGATGTCCACCTTGCGGGGGGGCCTTTTCTGAGAGAGGTCTGTCTCCATGTCCTCATCACTCTCCTCAGGCTGATACTGTCTCGTCCTCGCCTCCTGTTGCTCTAGCAGCTCCCGGTTCTCGGTCTCCATATACTCCTGGACAATGCGCGTGGTGTTCATAACGGCCATAACAGTTGCGGTGATCTGATCGTGCTCCATGCTTCCCCCGGTACACTGTTTGCAGGACAGCAGAGTGGGAGCAGAAGCGGCTGGTGGATAACAATGGTGGCAGCAATATGGCGCCCGCACGAAAAAAGGCGCGAAAGGATTTTTCGCTCCCCCCTCAGGTGCTTTCACGGAGGGAGGGGGGAGCAAGGGTTAGGCTCATTTCCTTCTAGCTGCAGATAGTACAATATGCCGTGAGCAGGGGTTAGGCGCCTTTCCTTCCAGCTGCAGATGGTACAATAAGCTCTACTGACCCCCTCAAGGATTGAACTCGCAACCCCGGGTTTAGCGGGTCAACGCTCATACCGCTGAGCTATCCCTCTGCCCGTGTTCCAGGCAGTGCTGAATCTCCCTTAAAGAAAACGTAAAAAAGCGCCCCCGGCCAGCCACACCAAAGGCCGCCGGCCAGGAGCACTGTAATGTCAAGCATATTGTACGATCTGCAGCTAGAAGGCAAGGAGCTTCTCCTATATGGTCCCGCGACCACAACCATTTATGGCATAGTGCACGATCTGCAGCTAGAAGGCAAGGAGCTTATGCTGTGCAGTCCCGCGACTACCAGCCTCAGGCGGAATGGCCCCCTCAAGGATTGAACTCGCAACCCCGGGTTTAGCGGGCCAACGCTCAGAACGCTGAGCTATCCCTCTGCCCGTATTATACCGTGACTGAATCTCCACTAGACCTAATGTGAAGGCGTACGCTGGAGATGTACGGTAATTGTGAGCTGAGCAGCCTTCCGTAGCAAACATGGAAAGCACGCAGACAAGGCGCGAAAAAGATTGCTTTCAAGGAGGGAGGGAGGGACGTTTGATGGCCTGATGACATGTACCCAGAACCACCAGCGACATTGTTTTCTGCCCCATCAGGCTTTGGGATCGCAACCCAGAATTCCAATGGGCGGCGGAGACTGCGGGAACTGTGGGATAGCTACCCGCAATGCAATGCTTCGAAGGTCGATGCTACTCTCGCTACTGTGGACACAGACAATCGACCTCATGGTCTTAACGCTCTTTAGTGGGGACACACACAATCGATTACATTAATTCGGGTTTTAATATATCGACTTCTATAATTTCGACCTAGTTCTGTAGTGTAGACGTACCCTCAGAGACATACCACCATTCACCTTCAACACAGGAGGCACCTCACCTATTCCTAGGCGAATGTGACGGTGAGGAAAACCTATCCGTGTAAACAGATGAACGATGCTATTCTTTTGGCTTAGATAGTAGGAAATGTTTATTTAACTTGTTAAACCTTCACACAAAGGGGCAGTTCTCTTCCTACCCCAGATCATGTGGTGCCAGAGGACCTAGGTCTGGAAGGCTACACCAGGTAAGTAGAGGTGGGAAGAGAAGTTCATGTAGGTAGGACCTTCTGTTGTTACACTTTGACTGACGGTGGCAATTTTAGTCAGAGTACTGACTTCTTTAAACCCTTTCAAGGGGGAAGCCATGTATATTGCAGCTATCAGACAGATTTCCTTCACTGCTAAAGGCTATAGCTTTCCTTGAACAAAATTCACTCCCTCTCCTCTGCCACAGAAGAAATCCTGAAACACTTGGTGGGATTTAGAGCTCAAGCCTTCAGGCTTTAGAGCAATAGAAAACAATGGGTACGCTAGGAATCCAGTACAAAACAGGAAACTAGCAGACCACAACATCCAATTTGCTGTTAAAGCTGCCTTTTCAAAGGTCTTTTTCCAAGTCACTGAATCCTTCTGTCAAGTGGGTTCAAACTTGACGATGCTCAGTTTCCTAGACCTTGAAAATCTCCATGCACGCCCCCCTCCCATCCCCATGATTGTTCCCCCCTGCCCAAAAAAAAGTTACCTAAGGGTTTTAGGAGCACTAGTCCCATTGACTTTCAATGGGTTCTGTGCACCAGAATCCTTTTGGGGCCTTGCTAAACAGAAGAACCACACCACCCTTACAGAACCTGAACCAGTTAGGACGTTTGTGTGGGCACTGCTTAGTGTAGAAGAGTTATTTGTTAATAAAAAGAAGAATACATTAGGACAGTGAATGTTGTAAAGGAAGCTGGCAGCAGCTTACCATAGTGCCTGGAGTTTAGCTTTTGGATCCTTCAGTCCTTGACACAGTAGCTCCATTCCTGGGTCTCTCAACTCATTACCAATCAGGCTCAGCTCTGTTAGGGACTCTTTTGTACTGAGGACACGGGAGAGATCCTTACAGCCAGCAGGTGAGACACGACACTCCCATAACCTGAGGAACACAATAGGAATATTGGATTCTTCAAGTTTTGCTTAGGACTTTATTTTTACCCAGGGTGGTAGAAATGCAGAACAGTAGAGTCTGTCTTTTGAACTCCAACAGGCTTGTAATATGCACACACGTTTACTTTACAAGTTCCTTTTGTGTAAGCAGCCTTCTCCTGCTCACATCTTCCCCTTTCCTGCATTAGAGATGAAAATCTCTTTTTTTAAAATACAGAAGGCAAGTTGGGTACATAGTGCTGTACAGAAAGCTGAACAGAATGACAGAACGCGGCTGTAATGAATATTCAGTCATGAGCTCCTTTGGACAATCTGATCATTTACTGACCTTACGGTGCTTTCCTGCCTATTCAGTAGTGCTCTTCATCCAACCCTCCCTGAGAGAAGGGGTCTGAGGTGCACCCCTGCTTCATAAGGGATTTGTTGACTGAGAAACCCTACGTATCAGGCAAGATCACGCCAGCATAATAAATACAGATGATTTAGAGGCTACCAACTTGTGCAGTTTTTAAGCAGCCATTGGTTTCCCTTACCATAGCTTCTCTATTTTGCAGTTGGGATTCAGCAGTCCCTGGCACAGCAGTGCTACGCCTGCATCTCCAATCTTGTTCTCTCCCACAGACAGGTCTGTCAGGGATGGCTTCATAGCAAGAACAGCGCTGAGATCCCCACAGCTAGCAGCTGTGAGGCGACAGTTCTCCAGACTGTGGGGAATAGAAGAATCAGATCAAAGTTCAACAGTTGCTTCTCCAAGTCAGTGTATTAAAGGACATCTACCACCCTGAATGCAATCGGGAAGAGATTGCAGGCCAGGTCCTCAGCCAGTCTGAATTGGTGCAGCGCCACTGAGTTCAGCCAACTGAGGATCTGGCCCATTATTCCCCCAGAAGAAACTGTTTGCATCACCCTTCCTTTAGAGCAATCTGGTGTGCATTAAACCCACATACTGTGTATGTGACTGATAGAGAGGCCCAGACAAATCACCTATGTTGAGGATCCCTCTTTAAAGAAGTCCTGGTGACAGACAGAGCCAGGGGAGTCCAAGGCCATAACTCCATTAAAACCATGCCGGGATGGTGGGCTCATGGCTGCTGCAGGCACACTGGGTCTCCACATGGCTTCCAGCTGATGCTAGAAGCAGATTCTGCAGCCTATACTGCTCTAAGAGTAGAAGTGCTCTGCAGATTGAAATGGGGGCAGGAAACCCAGATCTTGCACCAAACTGCCTCCATGGACTTTACCCCAGACAAGGGGTGTATTGCAGCACACCATTTTGAAGAGATGTGCACTTTGTTATTCTGAAGTACTCAGACCTAGTTGGATAGAACTGGTGGGAGACTAGCTAGAGCTGGGGGATAGTAGCTTCCCCTCCCTGCTCCCAAATAGGAGCCATCGGACATTTTCTTTGCAAGTCTGGTCCACAGTGACCCCACTGCCATTACCATGCAGTGAAGAGTGAACTCCAGCTCCCCGAATCAAGGGCCAAGCAGAATTTAAGCCAGGAGAATTTTCATGGCAACACAGATGTACCTGGATAAGCCACAGAATTTCTTTATTCCTTGCAGCAAGAGCGTTGTGGGTCTCTGTAAGAGCAGAGTTAGAACTGGAGAGAACCAGCTGTTACTTACTGTAGTGACTGTAGCTTACAGTTGGGATCCATCAATCCCTGACACAGCACTTTTACTGCTGCATCTCCCAGTTTGTTGTTACTTATGTTGAGCGCCTTCAGGGAGGACTTTGTGCGAAGAGCAGAGCAGAGCAGATCACAGTTATCAGGTGAGAGTTCACAATACTCTAACCTGCAAAAAGAAGAAACCAGAGCAAAATAGGAGTCTTCATCATACCACTCAGCTCACTTATGTCAGCAGTGTGGAGATCTCATCCACAGACCAGACAGGACGATAGAGCAGAAGGTTTACTATTCAGCCAGTTAAATATACAGAAAATATCATATTGCCTCTATATAAATCCATGGCACCCCCATACCTTGAATACTGCGTGTAGATGTGGTCGCCCCATCCCAAAAAAGATATATTGGCATTGGAAAAGGGTCAGAAAAGAACAAAAATGATTATAGAACAGCTTCCGTATGAGGAGTGATTAATAAGACTGGGACTTTTCAGCTTGGAAAAGAGGCGACTAAAGGGGGGATATGATAGAGGTCTATAAAATCATGAGTAGTACAGAGAAAGTAAATAAGGAAGTGTTATTTACTCCTTCTCATAATACAAGAACAAGGGACCACCAAATAAAAATTAATAGGTAGCAGGTTTAAAACAAACAAGAATGTATTTTTTGATGCAATGCACTGTCAACCTCTGGAACTCCTTGCCAGAGGGTGTTGTGAAGGCCGATACTATAACAGGGTTCAAAAGGGAGCTAGATAGATTCATGGAAGATAGCCATTGATGGACCTATTAGCCAGGATGGGCAGTGATGGTGTCCCTAGCCTCTGTTTGCCAGAAGCTGGGATTGGGTGACAGGGCATGGATCACTTGATGATTACCTGTTCTGTTCATTCCCTTTGGGGCACCTGCCATTGGCCACTGTCAGAGGACAGGATATTGGACTTGATGGACCTTTGGTCTGACCCAGTATGGCCATTCTTATGACTTTTCATGGGGGAAGTCCCCAAACTTCAGCTACTAACTTAATAGCACTGCCATGCTATTGCCAGGGGGCTTCAGTCAGTTTGATTGGAAAGCATCACCAGATGGGGGTATCTGCTCTGTTTCAATACTAAGCCCTTCATAAGATTGCATGCAGGTTTGCTGACAACCACTGTTTAATTCTTGAATTGTAAGAGCATACAATCGTCTGCTATTTCTTTCTAAAGGAAGAGAAGAGTTAGTTTCTCCAACTGGTAGCCTTTAGTAGAATCAGATCAGAAACCAAACAGTCTTAGAGACTAGGATCAAGAGCAATGCTGGTCATGGAACAAGTTTGTGCTCCCTGTTCTTGCCTGGGGTTTGATCATAGAACTTCCAGGTCATTCTGCATGGATAGGCACCTACCACTATTAAGTAATGTCAGAGGGTTGTTTGCAGTGGACAAGAGCCTAAAGTACTGTGTAAATGGCATGCACCTAATCTCTACCCACTTCACCTTCCCTATAATATGGTAATGGGAAGAGCCAGACTAACCATCCATAACTTTGTGAGAAGTAGATGGGTAAACTGGAGGACAAAGGGTGGTAGTTTGTCTTTTTGAGGAAGGAAGCAGCAAATTCTTCATGCCCCGTTAATTCCTGACCTATGCTAAACAAGGGTCTCAGTCAAAGGTGGTTTCGATATGGAAACCTGTCCATTGGTAATTGGATTAAAACCACCAATTTGTCTGAATAGTCACAAACTATGCCCCATGGAACATAGCCCAGTGATCCAATGACTGGAACACTGAGAACCATACAGCAGGTGGTTGGGAAATAAAGTGGTCAACAAAGATTTGGAGCACTGCTGAAACCACTGAACCTACCAATGAGAATAGCTTTTGGTCACTGCCAATCTGGGCTATATTGAGGCGGTCAGATTAGAGACCAGTCCACATCATTACAAGGCCTTGGAACCATCCAATCCCCACTAAAATGGTTTATCAGATATTTCCCCCTCCTGCAGATATTCACTTTTTTGCTACTGGAGGCAAATTTACTGCTAGTTACGAGAGATGACAAAACTCCACTCCCCAACCTACCCACCCGAGTTTTGTCCAGCGCCTTGCAGTGTCAAACACCCATGAAAGAACCAAGAAGGCCAGTGATTACTTACTGCAGCTTCTGTAGTTTACAGTTGGGATCCATCAAACCTTCACACAGCACTTTGACACCTGAAGTTCCTAGTTTGTTATCACCCAGATGCAGCTCTATCAGAGTTGGTTTTGTGCTCAGAACAGACCGGAGATGCTTACAGCAGGCATCTGTTAGATTGCAGTTCTGCAGCCTGAGGGAGAAAAGAAACCAGCATCTGAGGAGGAGTTCCTCAGAATTCACCATGTTCTCCTCAGAGACTGGTGTATCCTCCAGTATTTGGCTTCATAATACACTGCAGCACTACAATGGATTATGTTTTAGTGCCTTAACAAAGCATCTGCAATTCTACCAAAATTATTACATGCCAAGATAAATACAATGGTAAGGCCAGACCCAATCTCTGCCTCAGTTAAAAATTTTAATCTGCTAGTTTTAGATTTGCAGTAACAAGGGGCTTCTTTTTTAAAAAACAACTTCTTGTACTGCTGCCATAGCAGAGAAGAGAATTTCTCCCATTAAAGCATGACAAATTTCCAATATATCTATGCAGCAATGTTATAGGGGGAGGGATAGCTCAGTTTTAGCATTGGCCCACGAAACCCAGGGTTGTGAGTTCAATCCTTGAGGGGGCCATTTGGGGATCTGGGGCAAAAATTGGGGATTGGTCCTGTTTTGAGCAGGGGGTTGGACTAGATGACCTTCTAAAGTCCCTTCCAACCCTGATATTCTAGGATTCTATTCTACATAGACTTTTTCTAAGCCAACAAGAGGCTATTCCCAGCTAGAAAACAAGGGAATCTTACCTTTCATCAACTCCTTAGACTAGAGTGAGGGCACAGTAGTCAAAAATAAAATCTAAGCCAAATATTAGCTTAAATCCCCCATTGCTGTGTAGGTGTTAGATACGCTCTCTTCCACAGTGTAGCTACTATATCCTGCAAGATATACCTGCTCTCAGTGGCAGCAGAAACCTGAGAAAGGTCTCTCCCCAGTGCAGTTTCTGGTGTGAGTGGTTGCAGGACAGCTGCAACATTACCAAGAAGGGGGTTTATTTAAATCACTCAGAGGAGCCAACAACCTGTACAACATCTTAATGGAGTTCTGTCTGGAAGTTTGCTTGTTAGAAAAGTTCAATGTTTCTGATTTCATCTTTAATACATCGCTCTAGGTAAACAGTGGACATTTAACATGCACTGAACAGCCCACAAAAAAATTAAGCAACCTATCTTAGGAGAGAAGCTAATGAATTTGTGACTGAAGCTCTTGAGAAACTTGAGGTTTGAAAGACAAACTATTTGAAATGTGACTCAATAACTAGTGTTCCATTCTCTCGGGGAGAGTATTAGACCCATTTATTCCCCGGCCTATTTTAAAAACAATGTGTCTGATTTACTCAATATTTTAGCTCCCCTCACCCAGTTTTTTTTATTGCTCTTCTCACTAGCAGACACGTGACGTTTGAAGCCCACAGAACTGTGGAGGGACCAAAAGTCAGCCTTGTAACCATTTCTCCCCCCCCCCCCCCCCCAAGGTAAACGCTGGGGAGGCTGCCAGCTGTCTAGGCTGTATTTTGGTCTTTGAAGTGCCAAGATCCATTTATATACTATATATAGTATAGTAAACAAGTGGTGGTAAACAAGTGAGCAGAACAGATTAACACAACTAAAAACCCAAATATATGTAGCTATTGGAAGAGCCCTTTCTCTTTGAAGACTGGAGGGAGTAGGATTTGGGAGGTGTTAAAAGCTGCTATAGACATGTGGTTCTTGCTCTGTCTTGAGCTGCCCTGGCCAAATAATCAGAGAGCTGGGAAAAGTCAGCCAATTTCTAGTCCAGTTAGGGATCAGATTCTCCCAGTCATTACTCAGGAAGTGTTTGAAGTTACGTCAGTTTACTTGCCCTACCAATAAATGAGAAGCAATTTGACAAGAATCCAGGGTTTTCTGAGGCGTTTAGAGAGTACAGTAAATGTAGGGTCAGATCCTCAGCTGGAATAAATGGGCCTAGCTCCGCTGAAGTCAGTGGAGATGCATTATTTACCTCAGCTCATGATCTGGCCCCAAGGGTTGAGTTACTCACAATGCATCTATAAAGACCGATAAGAGTTCTAGTGCAACACAACCACCAGTTGAGACTTACCAGAGTTTCTGTAAGTTGCTGCTTGGCGTCATCAGCCCTTTACACAGCAGTTCCAGTCCTGAGTCTCCCAATTCATTGTTATTCAGTGTTAGCTCTGTCAGGGACTGGTTTGAACTGAGGACAGAGCCAATATCCTTACAGTGACTAGCAGAGAGATTGCAATCATCCAGCCTGCAGGGAAGATAGATGGCATTAGTCCTAACAATTCATTCTGCTCACCTCAATGACTGAAGAATTCTCCATCAGAGATGTATTTATTAAACAAGTTAATGGGTTATTTAGACCGTAAGTCAGTCCCTGGAGTGAATCACTGCAAATCCACATGCAGCTTGTTGTGCAGACAAAGCCCACTCCACTACCCAGGCTTGGCAGGAGGCAGGATTCTCCTGCACTACTGGGGCTCTACTACTGTGGAAGTGAGATTCTGCCAGAGACGGACTGAATGGAACTCCTCCATCTGTGCCGCTTAGAAGATGGCGTGTGCCCCAAACCCCCTCTCTAGCCAACAGAGCTTTAACCCTAGGCTACAGTTAAACTTAGTTTCTTCACCAACAAGTTAGCTGGTTCATCAGGCAGCAGGAGTGCACCTGAATCCAAAGGTCCAGAGGGCAATGTATAAGCTTTCAGGAGGACTGTGTGGTGACACCACATGAACTGGTCCTTTGCCAGGCTTTGCAGTCAGAGAGAGCCTTCCAAGGAATCTGCTCTGGCATGCATAGCTCATTCAGCTTCTGCCCGCATCCTTATTGCCTTCCTGGCAATTATCAGCTGCTGTCACCTTCTCAGACTCTATGCCTTGGGCAGCCAAGTCTCTGCTCAGAATGCAGTTCTAGTCACTGGCACACAGCCCAGGTTCCCTCAGGGCACCCCATACCCAGGGGAGGACTCAGGCAGTCAGAGTTAGTTCCACATAACTCATATAAAAGGCCCAAGCAATCCTTCCTACCTGACCCAAAGCAAGTCCCTCAATCTGCTGCTCCCTCCCCACTAGCTTAATGCTTGTTTTGCCCATCCAGAGAAGCAAGAGGTCAGCCCAGGAGTGCAGATTCCCAGCAAGAGGGGGTGGAGCAGTGTGGAACCAACTCTTTCTAGCATTCCCTAACTCCCAGTACAGCACGCACTAGCTGACTGGACCAAAAATTGATGTCGTATACTCTTGGAGGCGGCCAGACTATGCAGGATTAAAAGTGAAAGGGACAGAGACTTTCCACATGTTAAAATGCTGGTCAAGTTATAGCATTTGGAAAGACTGGTCATGAAATGCCATAGGGGAGGAGTTCGACCGGTACTCCCATCCAGGGGCACTTTAGCCTAAAACCCACCTTTCTGGATGGAAAGAAGATAGAGACACCAACCCCCTGCTAATAAACATTCTGCCACAGGAGACAGGAACACCAGAATAGTGGCAACATATTTAAATAGTCACTGAAGACATCACTACTTTGGTGTTTTTGATCTATGCTGAATTTGAACCCAGACTGAGTTCATACCAGGGAGTAGGGTTCTTTAGATAAGTATGTCTTCATGGGCTTCCTACATAGGATGAGTAGAATCCTTCTGTCATGAAGAAGTTTGCAGTATCACATGGCAACAATACTGCCGTTAATATTGTCCCTGAAATGCAGTAGACAACATTCTGTCCCCTTCCCCTCCCCCCAAAAAATGTTGTATACTCCTCCCTCCACCCTTAAGGACAGGGATTCTCAACCTTTTTCTTTGAGGCCTCCCCCACCACAACATGCAATGAAAAACTTCCCAGCCCATGTGTGACACCTGTTTTTCTGCATATAAAAGCCAGGGCAAGCATTAGGGGGTAGTAAGCGGGCAACTGCCTGGGGCCCCCCATGCCACAGGGGGCCCACAAAGCTTAAGTTGCTCAGGCTTCAGCCTTGGGTGGCAGGGCTCAGGGCCCCGGGCTTCAGCCCCATGTGGTGGGGGTTTGGCTTTCTGCCCTGGGCCCCAGCAAATCTAATGCTGGCCCTGCTTGGCAGTCCTCCTGAAACTGGCTTGCGGCCCCTGGATCCCTGGTTGAGAACCACTGCATTAGGAAACTCTTCAGTTTAGTTGCTATATGGTCTCTTCTAGAAAAAAAACAACCAAACCAACCAGTACTACCTGACAGTTTTGCTGGTGTTCATGGAAGATTTAAGCTCGGTCCATCTGGACGCACTCATCTCTTCACACTGGATGTCAAGGTCCATTTTAAATGCTGATGTAAGACCTGAAAATTTAACAAGACGACCATGAGTAATTTCTGAAGCAGAACAACAAACGCAGCATTCCCTCTTCAAACCCAACCAGTTATGCTTGAGCAGCTGGATTTATAACCGTCTTTGCCACACGTTACAGTTGTGCAACTTGCCCTCTTTACACGTGGCCTATGTTGAAAGGTTACAGACCCTAATTCCACGTTTGCAATGTGGAGAGAGATCAGGTAGTGGCCAGACTAACCCAGCAGAGGCCCCTATCCGGTGGCTAGCTGGTATGTGCATCCTACAGAGTTATTGCAACAGACAGTCAGCCAAGACCCTTGTGGTTTTTAGGCAACTGTTCAACCCAGTTAGAAGAGAGGGAGGCTCTTTTTGGCTACGTGACAGTGTGCACTTTCCAAAAGCAATGGGTACCATTCTTGTAAATATTGCACTGGTGTCTGAAGGGCAGAGTACGTGTGTGTACTTCAGGGAGAGCCTTGGAAGTCTGATGTGAGTCTAGGACCTAGTGATCTCTCAGAGTACATATGGAGAGGAGGAGAGTCATGGAAACTGACAGGTTCTATGTTAACAAATCTCTCAGTCAAAAACCAAATTACTGGAAAGCAAAGTTCATGGGGCTAGAAGGATCCAGCACCATTCAGTCATGAACCAGACTCCCACAAGTTAACCTGGTACAGAGCTACAGGCAGTGGGAGACATTCAGATGGCATGCTCCAGGGGGCATTTTGTCACTTTTAACCTACTAACTCCCTTCCTGTATGCTTAGCAAAAGCGGGTACCACACAGAGCAGAGGCAGTGTTTGAACTGTTTGCATGAACCAGGATTTGGCAACACTGTTGGAAAGTTAATACACACCATTAAGTGGTCGGGCACATTTTTGTGGTTTCTATATTTTTATGTTCAGCCACTGGTGTCAGCCCCAAAAGAGCAATTTTGAGTTACAAGCATCTGAGAAGCACGATGTTTTTTGTTCCACAATCATATTACAAGTGGAAGTTATGATGTATATACAGTAAATCTGTATTACATGGTCAGAGGGGTTCCACAGTCTTTATACACAATACTTTACAATAGGTAAAAATACGCCAAAAAACAAATAGCTAAACCTTAGCCCATAAATCTTGCAGTTTAACAGCCGGATCCTACAAACACTTACTACCCTGGAAAGTCCCATTGTACTATCTGGGTCTACATTTGGCTAGCTTGTTACCCTACACCTTGTGTAAGTGACTACACAATTGGACTGTAGTGCAGAGTGGGTGACAATGCTCTCATTCGGATTGGTGTAGATGGATAGTGTAGGTGACTAGACAAGATGCAGTGATGAATCAGACCCATAGAAGTATAATCTACACTAGCAAAGAAGGGTATTTTTTAGAGTTCAACATTATCTGAAACACCACTTTAGCAGTGTCCACAGCAGGCATGATCACTTTTCAAATCATGTTAACTATCTGTGGTTTACCCGAATGGGAGCATATAGACAGTGAGCAACTAACAGTTTTGAAGGTGTTAAACTGAATCTACTCTAAGTGCCAAGTGGTGTTTCAAGTCATGTTACTTCCGTCAAGTTCATTAGCATTTTCCTCCTACACTGGCCCAAACTAGAGTGGAATAGTTAGGAGCAAGCACTACGGACTACAGCAAAAACATCCTCATACTTCTAATTCTGTCCTCTCCACATCATTTTTTCCTAACATAATGAAAGATGGAGGCAGGACGTTAGGGATCCCGACTAAAAGGGGAGTTTTTCCATTGAGGTGAGTCTGGTAACAATGCGCTCCCCCAGAGACGGGCTCTTAGCACATGAAGTACGGTATACAACAGGGAAGTCCTACTGGGAAGCGTAAATAATCTCTCCACGCTAATATGAGAAAGTGGGAGTATGCCACTGTTCTAAATCTAACCGTTCCCAGCATCTGTGTTACAGGTAAATACTACTATAAGAACATGAGTCTATAAAGCTCACTCTGAAGGAACAGACACAGCTAGCCCCACAGCCAACAGAGAATGGTAGAGCTCCACTAGTCTCAGCTGAGATATAATAATTAATATCAGCTGAGGCTAGGCCTTGTACTGACTAACATTAACAGCCACATATTGCATAGTATTCACCCACTCTCCCAAAATGAGCAGCCAAAAGCAGAAGCTTGGAAGGGAGGGATTCTCCTTTTTAGAAGTCTGTAACCCATCTCACTGCTGTAATATCGGAACCTAGTCAGTCAAAGGGATTAAGTTACCGTGTACAAACCAAAAAAAATATCTGCTATCCCAAAACATTAAACATTTTCCACTGCTTGCATCCGAAGAAGTGGGTATTGACCCACGAAAGCTTCTGCTTCAATACCTCTGTTAGTCTATAAGGTGCCACAGGACCCTTTGTCGCTTCATTAAAAATAGTAAGTGGAGAAATAGATTGTAGAAACATATAGTATATAAAACAGAAACATAACTCAGCAACACTTTCCCTGCTTCCCTATCCACCTTCTCTATGAGCTCAGAGATTTACTCAGCTGCTTTTCCACCTCCATACCTTCCTTTGAATCCAAACAGAGCCACTGAGGCCTAAGCCAGAGCAGCTGTATTTATTGGCCCCCAGATTGGCTTTTTGAAGAACCTGCCCTACTTAGCATGCGCACCCTTCTTGGTCTCCATTATAAAGGGCATGTGATTAAAGTATTCTTCTCCCCTGTGTGACATGTTATAGCTGAAGATGTAGACAATTAGCAGTCTTCTTTTACAATAAACTCTTAATGCTAGAGTACAGCTGACACCATATGGGTCTTGTTTTAGTTGGGGGTGAGGAGAGGAAATGGGATTAGTCTTTTGTTCCTCCCTTTGGTAAGGGGATGAAGGATTCTGATCTGTTGGGGAAAGGTGTTTGAGTTCATCTCACCAGGTATTTATCAGTGCTATTTAAGGCCATGCAATGAGCGCTCCGAGAGATCTGTAGCCCCTAGGGAGCTATGGAAGCAGAGCTTAGGTAGGGAGCTAAAAATCTCACATACAATCTCTTCCCCCATGGTAAGTAACTCCTTGTTTTTGTCTCTTTCTCCAACAGGCTCTTCCCATAGCTCCTCCTGTTGCTTTAATTTCTTTTCCAACTTGCCCCCCACACCCACATTATTTTTGTCCTTTATTCTTCCCTCTTTTCTGTCTTCCTTCTCATCCATGGGGAAATTAGAGGTAATCATGTCCTCCCGTCTCTTTCTTCCTCTGCAGATCTCCCTGATGAATTCTCTCAAGCCAACATGCTCTGATCTGCCTGCACTTGTTTTGTTCAACAGCTATTCTCTCTGTCTCCTCCCAGGACTTATCCCTTTTCTGCTTACCCAGAGACACAGAAAGGTCAGGCATGACATGACAGTGAAGCAGTCTTTGGGCCTCACCATCTGTAGATCTGACTGGCTTCAGCTGGAGAGAAGGGTGCTCACCACTTGTGAAAGCTAGGCCCTAGCTGGTTGAATCCTGTTGCTCCTGCTTGCCCAATAGGAAAGTTAGGAGCCTAAATATCTTTGTGGGTATGTGCCAAAGTGCTCTGTCCAGGAGCAGCTTAAAAGGTGGTTCTCTGCTGTTAATGGATAGTGCCTTGCACCGATTACTTGTTTTTTCTCTTCTGTCTCTTATCTTAGCTAGAGGGGATGATTTAGGGGCCTAAGCCTCATGCTTGAAATGCCTACACTCCCTGTTCAGCAGAAGTGACTCAGTCACTCGGTCTTCAGAGGTTGAGCAACTCAACTCCATGCAGATCGTCTCTCAAAGGCAGGGAGGTGGCAGGGAGAACAAGCACTGAAAAGCCCAAGCACTTTTCCATGAGAGAAAGGGGCTGTCCTAGTGTCCCTTGTGAAAACTCCAGGGGGTGTGGTGGAAACACTTAAGCAATCTCCTGTGTATATGACTACAAGGGCACTAGTCATGCTAAGTCACCAACTGTTTCCCCCCTCCCCTCTTTCCCTTTCTATGCTTTGTTCTATTGCCTTCATTTCTTTTCCCTCCATTTGGCTTGGTTCCTTTTGGTAAGTGCCACCACCCTAGTTCTCCCTATATGGTTTTAGTCTCCTGCCTTCAGTGAGAGAGCTCCACTCCTGGGATTTCTGCACCATCAGGAATATTCCTGCGCTCTGAGATCCTGCTGATGGGGGCACTGCCTGTGATAGACAGGAACAGGCCCCTATCAAGTCTCCACTCTGCTTGGAGACCAGAGAGTCTGGAGACTCATCCCCCAACCCTGGAGCTCCCATAGGACAAGTGGAGCAATTGTAGGAGTGACCTAGACTAAACTAACCAGGACATTTTTTAATTACTCTTCTGTTTTATCCCTTTTTTTACACCGTCTCCTTACTCCTTTCCCTGGCTCCTTGCCCACCACACAATCTGTTGCAGTGTTTCCCCTTTGCTCTCCATCCTCCTCTCCCTTTCCCTCACTGTGTACCTCAGGAGTTGGTTCCTCTTCACGCCAAGAGTGGGGAGTCAATTATTTTTATTCTCTACAAATAAGTGCAGCCACCTAACAGGAAGTGGAAGGGTGGGAGGAAAGATCCGAGGCAGAGCAGCAAGCTTCAGCTTCCCCTGCACAAGCAGGGATCTCTGCTCTCTCGAACGGTGCGATTCCTTTGCTTCCCACCTGTTACCCAGGCCTCATGCCTCCTCTATACAGGCAGCAATAGCTCTGAGCATCAAGCCAGCCCCGCTCCCCTTCCTCTCCTCAATGGCCTGTCACTGAGCTATCCAGGAACAGCAGCTTACCCCCACTGCCTTCTGAGGGTGGCCTGTTATGCCCAGCTTCCCCAGAGATGCCTCCACATGAGCAGGATCATCAGGGAGAAGCCCTCAGTCTCCAGAACTCAGGAGACCTACCCTTCACCATTGTCCACTCATCTGGTACCTCCTCCTGATCTTTGCTTCAGAGCTCTTACTGCTCTAATGCTTTGGCCTCTCTCTCTCAGAGAATTACTGTTGTGATTGCCATTCATGTATTCAGGGCCCCTGCAAGGAAGTTTCGTGGCCTAGGCGAAGCTTCCTTGCACCAGCCCTGCGCAGCCACCCCCCACCCACAGCCAGCGCCCACGGGAGCTCAGCCTCCCCTCCCCCCCACAATGCCACCCCCCCTGCCAGCTCCCCCACAGTGCCGCTCCCCCACAGTGCCACCCCCCCCACCCCCCCGTCAGCTCCCCCCACCCGTGACCTGCTGGCCGTGGAAGCTGAGCGGGGAGCCCTGGCTCCCCGCTCAGGTGCTGGGCAGCTCGGGCTGCTTCCCCGCAGCTCCCGGCTGAGTGAAGAGCCGGGAGGTAGCCGCCAGCCACCCCCCAAATCTTGGTGCCCATGGCGACCGCCTAGGGTCGCCTAATGGGCGTGCTGGCCCTGCATGTATTCCCTTCGTTACCACTCTTGCCAAGCCAATGTTCTTGTCCTCCTTCACACTCTTCCCCCTCCAGGCCCTTCCCCATCACCCCATCTCTCTTCCTCTCCTATGCCGCATTGCCTAAATAGGGCATACAATGGCAAGTGTAAAAACTTCTCACAATAATTAAAGTCTGTAGGTGCAAGTCCTCAGCTGTTTTAAATGTGTCTGGTTCTATTGACTGAAATTGTGTTTTACCCATTTACACAGCAGAAAATTTGGCTTGGTTTATAGCCATGAATATTTACCCAAAAAGCAGCTAACCTACACAGCATCCCATTAAACCCAAAGCAAACAAAAGTAACCACATAATCTTGTAGTACCCTTTGTCTGTTTTCCCCAAAGCCCACACTCCTTTGTGATCATTTGTCATATTAAATAACTTACGATTAAGTACTGGTTTAGGTCTGGGACACAGTCGTTTAATTGTTCTATAAATTACTGTACAAGTCATAGGATGCTGTATAAATACTACCTTAATAAAATCATATCTAGGGTTATGCAGAATAAATACCTACATCCAGTAGGCAAACATTGTATACTACACAAAGCAGGTTTTGCTAGGATGATGCCCATGCAAAGAGTACATGACACAGCAGACAATGGACAATGAAAACACCCAATAGGACAAACTTTCTGAAAAGTACTGCAGAACCCACAAAAAGAACAGAAAGCTCAGTTACAAAGGGTGTAAAAACAACCTGCAGCCACTACCTCAATACTGCTAATAATTCAATATAACAAAGGGGCTTTTATTGCATACCTAACGTAAAGGCTAAAGAGCCACAGTCTACGCAGATCAACTAGAACTGAAAAAGAAAAAAGCTCAAAGTATTTGAGGAAGAGGGATGGAGGGAAAGCTGAAGAGGCTTCCCTTTTAAATATTAGGTGAAAGCGTCACTATGAGCAGCTGATTTTGCAGGGTATTCGAATGAACTGGAACAGTATCGGGAGTATACAGGGGCTGCATATCCAGCATAGACCACCGCAGCAAAGTGCCCGAGTATTGCTGTTGTGATCTGCAAGTCCCTGGTGGCATGCAAGTGTCTCAACACTAAGGTGTCTGAGGAAGGCATTGCAGGTCTTGTTATTCACTTGTACCGGGGTCCTCAACCGATCCTTCTCGGGACCAAACGCTAGCAGGTTAGTGTGGAATCAAACAGTGATCCAGGCCTTAAAAACCAAACTCTCCTCAGGAAGGAGCACGGGAGAAAACCCCATCCAGAAGAGACGAACAAGAAGTCACTGTGTTCGGAGGATGAAAAGCAGGAGGCGGTTCAGGGACCGATTACGGTTCAGAAGGCTCTGAAACACTTCCCTTTAGCATCCCGCACCCTCTGGGAGTCACCACGTTTTAGGCCTGTCAGCGTAGTAACCCATCCCCACAGCAAACGGAGTCAAATACAGCGGAATAACTAGAGACGGTGCTTAATTTGTAATGAGCGAGGTGCTGGGGCGCACCCAATTTTTTTCAACTTTCATGACTGACGCAGCAGTGCCGGGGCTATGGACGGCCAGGCCTAGCGGTGCAGGGGCTCAGCCCTGGCAAAAATTAAGCCCCGATGAGAGACCAGCCTTTCAGACAAACCACACCCGTCGGTGGCTTGGATTCCAGTCAATTCACGGTAATTTCCCCTAACCAATCCGGACCAGAAACGAAGCGTCCCCACCCCGCCCCTCTTCTGCATTTCAGTCCTGAAACCACACTGCCAACTATGCATCCAGGAGACGGATCCCCCCCAACCCCGAGCAGGATTTGCAGAACCCCGGGCCCCGTTAACGTCGGCCCAACCCTGCAAACACAACTCCGGCCGATACGCGCATTTAGCAGCGAGAGAGAGAAGGGGAAAGAGACGCTCCTGTTCCTACCAGATCCTCTGCCTCGGCCGAAGAGAGACGCGGAACTCCTGCTCGGCTGGAGACGCCCCTGCCCCGGCCGCCGCAGTCCCCGCCTCCCGCCGGCTCTCAGTGGTGGAGAGCAGTCAAGTGCCCCGCACAGCCGCTCCCCCCGGCCGGCCGGGCGGGGCGGGGAAGCGAAGCGCGGCGCGGCGCGGCTGGCTCACCAGCGCTCCTGGGCCTGGCAGCTCTAGCTGGGGCCCCGCCCAGCCTTGCCCCGCGGTCTCGCATTAGCAAGCGGGGTTTTCCTAGTTTCGCCCGCTTCGTGTCGGTGGACTCGATTGACGCAGGACTGTGGCTCAGGGGGAGGCATCATGACACACTCTTAAAGGCATGGGCTGATCTAGCCATTGCTGTACAGGATTCCCGCACTGTATGTAGGGTGACCAGATGTCCCGATTTTATTGGGACAGTCCCGATTTTGGGGGCTCTTATAGAGGCTCCTATTACCCCCCACCCCCTGTCCCAAGTTTTCACATTTGCTGTCTGGTCACTCTAACTGTAGGTCACAGCTTAGCTGAGTGATTGTCCTCCCCGCTGCCCCCTTTGCTCTCCTGTCTCCTAATCCTTCCTCAGCTTCTAGGGCCTGACTTACTAAAGAAGTCACAGAGAGAAACAGGTCCCCTTTAGCCTGTCTCCCCGTTTCAGTGGTAAGTGCACCTATATTCTCCCCCCGGCATCCCTCAAGGGCACTCACTCAAGGTTTCTGTCACCTCTTTTGAGCGGAGATCTGGATCGCTCTCCCTCCTTGACTGGGGTTGTAAGGCTGCATAGCTCTCTGATCTGTGATCGCCCCAGCAGCCCAGTCTGCCCAAAGCCAGCACCTGTGCTTTGCTTGCTCTCTCCGAGGGCTATGAGCACTGTATTGCCTGCAGTTATGAGTTACCACACAGCTCTTTCTAAACACGCACCTTTATTCTTTAGGTAAAAGCATTACAGACAAAACATAAAGACAATAAACAGATTTAAACCCACATTAAACATACCTGGCCAATGTCCCTTTCAACCCTTCAGCAAGGGTTAGCACCTCTCCTTGAATAGAGAGCTATGTACAGTTGGTGAATCAAAATGAAGGTCATGCATCAATTTGAGCTCATCCTTTTATACCAAAAGCCCTTTCTTTGTTTCTGGAAAACACAGCTGGAGCCAGTATGTGCAAACCACCCCAGGGGGTGGTGCCTCTCCCGAGTTGTTTACAATCTCAGGGGTAATCACCCCCTACTGTTTTAATGTCTGTAGGAGCTATGCTAACCCTCCCCCATGGAGTCAAACACAATGACACACAAACCATTCATAAAATTGAAATACTGCCCAGGGTTGCAATATCTGTCACAGTCTTAATTATAGCCTTTGTTCTGCCTTCCCTCTTATCACTTGTCATGTTAGGTCTAAACATGGGCACTGATCCTGCAATGAATGCTAGGCAGGTGGACCCCTGCACTGCGCCCCTTCGAAGTCCTATGGAGAGCTTATTGCAAGACCAGGGTCTCAGACTGTAAGTTCTTTGGGATGGGGACTGTCTCCTATAGTCTTAAAGAGCCTTGCAACACTAGACTAACAATAATCATCAACCTGGTGTTTAGCCCTCCCACTCTCTACATTGTATTAATGAGTTATAAAGTAACTCTGTGCAATATAAACACTTTCCCACCTTCCCCTTCAGACATCAGCTGCCAAATAAATAAATAAAAGAGGAGCCATCTCCTTGGCCAGAAAGCAGGGGGACAGAGCAGTGGGATGGTGATGGGAACGGGAACAGAGCTGACTGAGTGAGGATAGAGGAAGATTAAAAGAAGAAGGCATAAGGGGGTGGCTAATTGGTATATCAACCGAAGGACAATACAATTTCACTTGCTAAATTGAATATCCGTATGGAGAGGCTAGAAAGGAAAAAGCATGTGCCTCCCATACATCCCTGTGAAATGACTTCCATTCAAGCGCTGGGGTAAAGGCCAAAAAGGCACATTTTGCCGGGTGCACGGATGGGAGATTGCGGCTGGGGCTGGGGAGAGTTGGCGCTAAAGAAGCTTGTGCTGACAGTGCTAGACAAAATACTGGACATGCTGACCCAGATCTTGGGAGTTAGAGGCCTAAATACCTTTGAGGATCTGGACGGGTATTCTTAGGTTTTCCACCTTGAAGAAAAATAAATCCCCCTCCTCACCCAATATCAGTGCCCAAATGCTACCAGGGAGAGTAAGGGAGTGTTTCCCTCGGGGAGACAGCATAGAAGCTAGTAGAGAGGAATCCAATGGGAGAGGACACAGCGTTACTCCTTTAGGGAGAAAAGGCGTGTGATGTCTTGTGTTTGGTGGGACCTCTAACCCCAGCTACCATTGCTGAGAACGTGTTTGTTTTGGTTGAAGAGTCTAAAAAAACAATTTTCAGAGGCTTAAAAATGTCCAGCTCTCAGGGAAATTGCTAAGGGTTTATGTCCCCATAAGTGTGTTACAAACGCCACCAGATAACAGCTTTTCTCCCTGGCCCTGTACCTCTGAATCTCTCCTTCTTAGCGAAACACTTGATAATGAGCATAGATGAGCTGTATGTCCTAAGGCTGAGACGCCTCTGTTCTCAGCTATTTCACATGTAAAAGGAGTGGAAAATTTCAGGATAGGCTGGTGAAAGTTTGCACTCTTTGCTGCTATGGTGATTATTTTGAAAGAAGGTGCGGCCATCACAGGGCTTTCCCAGAGGCTAAATACAAATCCAAAACATAGACAGGAGAAACCGGGAGACTTCCATGACACATCCATCCTATTACTGCATGAACTACATTCATGTGAGTTACTGGATTCTATGTGTCATCTCTCTAAACTGCTTCCTTACTCTAGCCTGCTAGCCACTCCCTTTCTCATTTGTCCTTATGTTTGTATCCAAACACTTAAATCCCTTGGGTAATCACCCCCCAATTTTCCAGGGATGGAGCAGGGAAAAGCCCCTGGCTTTAAAGTGTGGGTATAAATAGCTTATTGGTTAGACTCAATGAACAGGAAGTGAATTCCTCCTCCAGGTTTTTTTTTATTTTTAAAATATAAGATTCCCTCTTCTTAACTCAAATGATGATTCTCTGATTAATTACAACCAGCCATTCCTCCACAGATTAGCTTCTGCAAGCTCCCATCCCACAAAAGGAAAAGTTAAACTAGAATCAGGTTTTGCCAATCCTGCAATACTTGTCTGGCTGTGCACAGATCTCTGAAAAGGGAGTGGATGAGAGACAACAGCTAGCTATTTCCTGCCTTGGTTTCTATGCAACCACTACTGTTTGGCCACAAAAATTGCTGTTATACACACAATGCCTGATTGAGAGAGAGAGACACACACATTTTGGGGTCATTTTGCCCCCTTCTGTGTATTTTATTGGTGAGTCCCCTCTTTTGCATTGTGTCTGAATTCTGTTAGGCTCCAGAGAGGACAGAAGAACAATGTTGTTCTAAGGTGTTTAGTTGTTTTTTTTATGGTGCAACTTTATAAGACTGATTGTGGCTATAACAAATGAAGCCTAACATGAGCAGATCTTGGTTAGCTCTGGTACCAAGTGCCAGAGCAGATTTCCTGGGGGAAAAACTGATGGAGTAAGTATTTCGATAACTTCCTTACTGCCTGAGCGTGCAGACACCTACACATGCTTAACTTTGAGCACAGGCGTAGTCCCATTAAAGGCACTTCTGAAAATCAGGCCACTTACTTAGGGGCTAAAGCCTGTAGTTACGTATCTGAATTCATGGGCTCAAGTTTGAAAATATTAGCTGTATTTTTTATGCAATCCCTGTACTGTTTGGCTAATAGTCCTCAACCAATCAGGTTATATTGATCTGCATAATTACTGTATCTTCTCTAAACATATAGCAATTCTACTACAAATAAGATGTCTACTATAGATCCCACCATTTTGATTTGTTACTGCTTTCTGACCTTCCTCATCCATATTCCCTGCAGCAAACATGGCTACCTCTATTTCTCAACCCTATCCTTCTTCTCCCCTGACTTAATATCTCCCCGTGACAATCTGGGGAATCTATGTACAGCTCATTAATTCTGTTTGATAATGTCAAGTATCAGAGGGGTAGCCGTGTTAGTCTGGATCTGTAAAAGTGGCAAAGAGTCCTGTGGCACCTTGTAGACTAACAGATGTATTGGAGCATAAGCTTTCGTGGGTGAATACCCACTTCTTCAGATGCATGTTGTGGAAATTTCCAGAGGCAGGTGTAAATATACAAGCAAGAATCAGGCTAGGGGGGTTAGTTCAATCAGGGAGGATGAGGCCCTCTTCTAGCAGTTGAGGTGTGAACACCAAGGGAGGAGAAACTGCTTTTGTAGTTGGCTAGCCATTCACAGAATTGATAGTGGACACTCTGGATCTGGGTCAGTCAGCAAACTTCATTTTGAATGTGTGGTGCTTCACTTCTCTGATGTCTTTTCCCTCCATATTAACCCACAGGAGGTGACAGGAGAAATTATTGCACCTGGCACAGGGCTAACAATGGAGGGCCATTAAACATTGATGATTGTCCACTGAAAGGGAGCACCCTTGGACAAAGTGATGGCTACTGCTCTGGGCAAACCAGTTTTTCAACTCTGAACTCCAGGAGGTGGCAACTGATCTCTTGGTGGTGGACTTAAATCACCAGATAACCCTAATCAGGGGATTGAAGGGTATAAAATAAAGGGTCTCTAGTTGCTGCTATTTGAGAGGTAGTGGCAAGGAAGGTGAGAGGAGACTGCAGGAGGGGATGGGAAGGATCCTGGACCCCTTAAAAGATTGTGACCTAAGCCCAACAATCCTCAAAAGCGATTAGGAACCTGGGGTATGGAAATGTCTAGCTAATTGTATCATTTTATCTAGAGCTGTATATTTCTCACATTGGCTGAAATAGAGAGTAACTGTTTTAGAATCCATTTGAGACGTGCCTGTGTGTTTTATGTGCTTTGCCCATCACATGTTAAATGGTTGGGGCTCTGGGAAAGGGTGTGCTTTAGCAACTGGATGGCTCTTTGGGATGGGGGTGAGCTTAGCACTGGTCCTGGGAGCTTAGGACAGCTGGACCATGAGGCCCCATTTCTGTGAAAGAGTAACAGACTGCCTGTGCTCAGAGAACATGCCAAAGAGAAGGACAAAGCAAGAGGGGGTTCTGGAGCCTACCCAGACTAAGGAGGAAGCTTAAAGCACAGCTGTCCCAGTGTGATGAGAGTCCAGCAGGGGAAACTTTACCAGGACACTGATACACCCCACCTAGTCGTCCTTGACCCTGAGGCAGTTTTAGCCCCTCACCCCTACCAAGAATTGCATTTTAATCTGTCTGTTTTTAACCCTTTCTCTTCCTCACCCCAATTCTCCAGCTGCAAAAAGACTAATTACATGTAAGGGACATAAAGGCATATGTGAGACTCCACCCTCCAGTGCTGCAGTTAATGAACCTGGAGAAGGAGGTGGAGGCAAGCTGGGAGCAAATCCGTTGCTCAGAAATGCAAGGAAGAAGTACAGATAAGGGCTCTGAGAAGAGGCAATTAGTTCTCACCATCTGTGTCTCAGCAGCATTTCACACCTGGTTGGCCCTTCCCCCTTGCTAGTCTGGGTTCATTAACTTCCTCTAGGGGCAAGTGGACTGAACATCAAGGGTGGGGAGGCAGGTACATTTCAGTATAATACAATGGTGGCGTTCTCTATTAATTTGGTAACATAGTACCTGTGTCCTGGACTAACAAACTTCTCAGCCTTTGGCCTGGAGGTTTATTTAGCTCGACATTAGGTTATTATTTTGTGACTTGAAAGTGTTACCAGTTTATCTCTTACATAAACAGCTGACCTCTGCCTGCCTCTCTAGTGAGTCCTTTTGTGAAAGAGGACTTGGACGGTCTACTCCACACTTTGCAATGTGACGATGATCATGTCCTCCACGGTGCCACTTCTGAGCATGGAAACCAGCCATCAGGGGACAGCTTAAAGGACCTCTGCAATAGTGGTAGCCATGCCACACCAGGCAACAGTTTTCAGGCAAATGTACATAGGTCCCCTGGAAAGCTCAGTCTGTAGTGGCCTGAGATTTTACCAATGCAGCTGATGACATTTGCTGCATTTATCAAAGAGGAAGAAATGTCCTTTTTGTGTGTCTATGGATTGGAGAGAGGTTTCAGCCTCAGTTTTTCACATTCCCAAGCAGTGGCTGGTGAAGCATGCTCCTGTGTCCTTCATCCCTGCCTATTGGCCTGATCCAAATCCCACTGAAGTCGACCGGCTTAAATATCCAGCTGGGGTTACCCTTTCCCTAGGGGAGCCCCAATGGTTTAACAATGGCATAGCTGGCTCTGTGCCGCCTGCTGCTGCCCAGCCCAGTGTGGTAAGTATTCCAGAGGGGAGCCTGGCTGAAGTGTGCCATCTCTGGCAACCCTTGGCCAGCGTAATGGTCCCTGGAGGACAAATTCGGTCAGTATGGAGAGACTGCAGAAAGCTTCCTAAACCCCAGCCCCTGGGAGGGCTGCTGAGCACAGCTTGCATGCACCTGGGCCAGAGATAGGCTTGGCAGAATCCAGTTTTTATTTTTTGTAATTGTAACAGATATTTTATAGCTTCCCCCTCCCCCAATTTTTATCTATTTGAATTTTCACAGTTGCAGGAAAATAAGGGGGGGAGAGGCTTAGGGCAGTACTGACAGGAGTTATAGGGGCCGCCGAGTGCTGCCAAGGGGCCTGAGATATCTGGGTGTCAGGTGTGGGGGAGGCTGAAATCCTGGCCCAGTGTGGAGCAGTGAATCCCAACCAGAGAGGAGGACAAGACCCTGCCCATGGGGGAGGCCACCTTACTGTTGAATGGCTCTTGCCAGGGATAGCCCCTGCTCTCCTGGCCAGTGAGTGAGTGTCGCTGTGACAGCGGGGCTACAGAGGGAGTCCCTCCAGGGCTGGTGACACCGGATCCCTGCAGGCAATGTTCCCTCTAATTTTTGACAGGCCGTGTGCGCAAAAAAATTTCTTCTATGTAAATTTTTGACAGCCCATGTGCACAAAAAATATCTTCTATACTAATTGTGCTTCTGTGCAAATTGTTGTGTGCGCAGTGTTTCGCTGTGTGCACGGGGTTTAGAATCTGTGTGTGCGCGCACAATAATTTTTTGTTGTTGATTTCAGTGTCAGGTGAAACTGACGTGTACCAATGACTAATGATTTAAATTGAATCCTGCCAAGCCTACCCCCATATTGTAATGAGTCATGCTGCTAAATCCTCATGAAACATTTTGATGCTATAATGATGGACTCTATAGAAAACCGTAGAAGAGAGAGAGAACAAGTTGAAAAGTCTAGGAAAACCCCAGCCTGATGGGCGCTGTATATAATTAAACTATAGCCAGCTGGCTATATAAACTGCCAGAAAACAAATAACACAGAGAGCTGACAGACAGCCGCTCATATGAGGTGTATAGATGCACTGGCCTATCTGCAACCCTTCACCCATTATCTTCCAAGTAGGGCTGTCAAACAATTAAAAAAAATTAAGTGTGCAATTAATTGTGCTGTTAAACAAGAATAGAATACCATTTATTTAAATATTTTTGATGTTTTCTACATTTTCAAACGTAGTCTGTGTTGTAATTGAAATCAATATAAAGTACAGTGCTCACTTTTTATTACAAGTATTTGCACTGTAAAAAACAAAAGAAATAGTATTTTTCAATTCACCTCATACAAATACTGTAGTGCAATCTCTTTATCATGGAAGTTGAACTCACACATGTAGCGTTATGTACAAAAAAAATGCATTCAGAAATAAAACAATGGAAAACTTTAGAGCCTACAAGTCCACTCCTGAGTTCCCTCTAATTTTTCCCCACACATGTGTGGAATGAATTTTGTTACATGCACCAATATGGAGGTGATGTGTGACACATCACCTTCATATTGGTGCACATAACAAAATTCATGTGGTGGGGGGTGGAGTCAAGGGGTTTGGAGTATGGGAGGGGGCTCAGGGCTGGGGCAGAGGGTTGGGGTGCAGGGGTGTGAGGGCTCCAGCTGGGGATGCAGGCTCTGGAGTGGGGCTGGGGATGAGCGACTCAGGGCTGGGCCAAAGGGTTGGGGTGTGTATGGGGGGGGTGAGGGCTCTGGGGTGGGGATGAAGGGCTCAGGGCTGAGGCAGAGGGTTGGGGTGTGTGTGTGGGGGGGTGAGGGCTCTGGGGTGAGGGCTCTGGGGTGGGGATGAAGGGCTCAGGGCTGAGGCAGAGGGTTGGGGTGTGTGTGTGTGGGGGTGAGGGCTCTGGGGTGGGGATGGGGATGAAGGGCTCAGGGCTGGGGCAGAGGGTTGGGGTGCAGGGGTGTGAGGGCTCCAGCTGGGGATGCAGGCTCTGGAGTGGGGCTGGGGATGAGCGACTCAGGGCTGAGGCAGAGGGTTGGGGTGTGTGTGTGGGGGGGTGAGGGCTCTGGGGTGGGGGTGGGGATGGGGATGAAGGGCTCAGGGCTGGGGCAGAGGGTTTGGATGTCTGGGGGGGGTGAGGGTTCCAGCTGGGGCCGTGGGGCTCAGGGTTGGTGCAGGGGGTGAGGACTCCAGCTGGGGGTGTGGGCTCGGGGGTGGGTCCAGGGAAGAGGGGTTTGGCTGTGCAGGAGGGTGCTCTGGGGATCCAGAGGGGAGAGAGGACTTCCTCACCTCTCTCTAGTCTCTCTCCCTGCAGCAGCACCTGGGCTGAGGGGGAGAGGTGCCTCTCTCTACAGCAGCAGCTCCGTGGCGCCCCTCCCCCGGCCACGGCAGGGCCAGGGCTAGGTTTGGGCATGGGAGGGGGGTCCGCCCCGGCCGTGGCAGGTCCGGGCATGGGTTGGGGCCAGGTGAGGGGCGCCCCTCCCCCAGCCGTGGTAGGTCCTGGATGGGCGGGTTCCCTGAGCGGCCGCGTGGCACTAAATAGGCTGCTGCACACCCGCGCACCTTACAGGAAACTTAGGTCCACTCAGCTCTACTTCAGCCAATCGCTCAGACAAACAAGTTTGGTTACAATTTGCAGGAGATAATGCTGCCCACATCTTGTTCACAATGTTGCCTCAAAGCAAGAACAGGCGTTTGCATGGCACGGTTGTAGCTGGTGTCACAAGATATTTACGTGCCAGGTGCGCTAGAGATTCATATGTCCCTTCATGCTTCAACCACCATTCCAGAGCACATGCGTCCATGCTGATGACAGGTTCTGATCAATAACGGTCCAAAGCAGTGCAGACCAACACATGTACATTTTCATCATCTGAGTCAGCTGCTACCAGCAGAAGATTGATTTTCTTTTTTGGTGGTTCGGGTTCTGTAGTTTCTGCATCTGAGTGTTGCTCTTTTAAGACTTCTGAAAGCTTGCTCTGCACCCCGTCCCTCTCAGATTTTGGACAGCACTTCAGATTCTTAAAGCTTGGGTTGAGTACTGTAGCTATTTACAGAAATCTCACATTGGTACCTTCTTTGTGTTTTGTCACATCTGCTGTGAAAGTGTTCTTAAAACGAACATGTGCTGGGTCATCATCCGAGACTGGTGTGACATGAAATATATGGCAGAATGCGGGTAAAACAGAACAGGAGACTCCCCCAAGGAGTTCAATCACAAATTTAATTAATGCATTATTTTTTTAATGAGCATCATCAGCATGGAAGCATGTCCCCTGGAATGATGGCCGAAGCATAAATGTTAAATGTATCTGGCATGTAAATACCTTGTATTGCTGGTTACAAAAGTGTCATGCAAATGCCTGTTTTCACTTTCAGGTGACATTGGAAATAAGAAGCAGGCAGCATTATCTTCCGTAAATGTAAACAAACTTGTTTGTCTTAGGCATTGGCTGAACAGGAAGTAGGACTGACTGGACTTGTAGGCTCTAAAGTTTTACATTGTTTTGTTTTTGAGTGCAGTTATATAAAAAAATCTACATTTATAAGTTACACTTTCACAATAAAGAGATTGGTCTACAGCAGTGGTTTTCAAACTTTCAAACCGGTACTGGGTGGCGGAATGCAAGGCACTGGGGCACCTTGCTCAGCACACAGGGACCCTGGCAGCTGGCCAGTAAAACCTAGTAGTCCCTACCTGTTCTGACACCACACCACGCTGCGCGCCGGAAGCGGCCAGCATCAGGTCTCTCTCCTAGGCAGGGGGTCCACGGGGCTCCGCGCACTGCCCTCACCCCGAGTACCAGCTCCACACTCCCATTGGCTGGTTCCCGGCCAATGGGAGCTGGGGGAGTGGTACCTGTGGGCAAGAGCCACACGGAGCTGCTTGTGCACATCCACCAAGGAGCCGGACCTGCTGCTGGCTGCTTCTGGGGCGCAGCGCGGTCCACGGTGTGAGGACAGGCGGGAAGCCTGTCTCTGCACCCCGGCTGCACCGGTGACTGGGAGCTGCCGGAGGTAAGCCTGTGCCCCAAGCCCCAGCCCTGAGCCCCCCCAACCCAGACCCCCCTCCTGCACCCCAAACCCCTCATTCCCAGCTCCGTGGGGTTGCAGACATCAACAATTTTCTTCAACTGGGTCGCTTGAATAAAAGTTTGAAAACCACTGTACTTCAGTATTTGCATGAGGTGACTTGAAAAATACCATTTATTTTATCATTTTGACAGTGCAAATATTTGTAATAAAAATAATAATATAAGTGAGCAGTGTACACTTTGTATTCTGTGTTGTAATAGAAATCAATATACTTGAAAATGTAGAAAAACATCCAAAAATATGCGATAAATTTCAATTGGATTCTATTGTTTAACAGTGCGATTAATTGCAATTAATTTTTTTAATCACGATTAATTTTTTTAATTATGTGAGTTAACTGCGATTAATCAACAGCCCTACTTCCAAGGTATTCATTTCTGTTACACACAAGTGCTCGCTAACTGAAGGGAGACAGCTGGATGTGGAGATCCGGCCAAGGGTAAATGAAAGGCCTGCTGAAGTAAAACCCCTTCCCTCCCATACTAAAATAAAATTCCATCAAGGAAATTAAAGTTGAATGGCTGTGACCCATCCCCCTACAAAGCATGGCCAGTGCTGATGACAAATGATAACCGTAGAGCAAACCAAATTGCTTATTGCTCAGATTCTGAACATATTCAGTGTGATTCCAGGGACTAGAACAGAGGTGGGCAAACTACAGCCTGCAGGCCACATCCAGCCTGCGGGACTGTCCTGCCTGGCCCTTGAGCTCCCGGCCGGGGAGGTTAGCTCCCGTCCCTCCTCTGCTGTCCCCCCTCCCACAAAGCTATGCCGACGCACAGGTAGCGCAGCTTGCGCCCGCCCACCTCCCAGGCTTTCCAAAAAGCCAGTCCTGCCGCTCTGAGCGGCATGGTAAAGGGGCAGGGAGTTGGGGGAGAGGGGGTTGGATAAGGGACAGAGGTTCTTAGGGGGCGGTCAGGGGATGGGGACCAGGGGGCGGTTGGATGGGCCAGAGGTTCGGGGGCGGTCAGGGGACGGGGAGCAGAGGGCGGTTTGATAGGTATGGGAGTCCTGGGGGGCGGTCAGGGAACAGGGAGCAGGGGGTGGTTGGATGGGCGGAGGTTCTGGGAAGGGGAGCAGTTAGGGGACAGGGAGCAAGGGGGGTTGGATAGGTGTGGGAGTCCCAGGGGGCCTGGCAGGAGTGGGGGTGTGGACCGGGGTCAGGGCAGTCAGGGGACAGGGAGCAGGGGGGGGGGTGTTGGATATGGGTTGAGGTACGGGGGGGACAGTTAGGGGTGGGGAGGTCCTGGGAGGGGGCGGTCAGAGAACAAGGAGCAGGGGAGGTTGGATGGGTCAGGGGTTCTGAGGGGGGCAGTCAGGGCGTGGGAAGTGGGAGGGGGTGGATAGGAGTGGGGGTCAGGCTGTTTGGGGAGGCACAGCCTTCCCTACCTGGCCCTCCATACAGTTTTGCAACCCCAATGTGGCCCTCGGGCCAAAATGTTTGCCCACCCCCTGGACTAGAACAAATGGCAAGTCGATGGCACTGTTATGTGAGGACTAACTCCCACGGCCAAAGCCACCTTTCTAGGCCAACCTCCTTCTGCCATCAGAGCCCTACTTCTCCATTCTCCAACTTCCCTTTCCCCCAGTTTCTCCAAATAGGCCAACCTCTCTGCTATCTTCCATAAAGTGAGGTGGATGGGTGGATTTCAGCTCGCTCTTTATTAAGAGGTGTGACGAATTAGGACTGTTGTTAATGTTTTCCCTGAGTACTGTGTGGGTGCCTCGGTTTCCCCTATGCGGTGCTTGAGTATCTAGGTGGTGGGACAACGGGGCATGATTGTTACAAAGCCCTAGAAGGCAGAGGCCTGGACACAGAGAATGGCCCTGTCTCCTGGCAACAGATGGCCCGGCCCCTCCCCGGCAAAGGTGAGAGCTGAAGGTGTTGGAACAAAGGGATCAGGTGACCTCCTGGCCCGGGAAGGACAAAGGGGGAGGAGGGGCTGGAGAGTTTCAGTTTGGAGCTGGCTGGAGAGGAGGAGGAGAGGCAGACAGGGTCTGGCCTCCCTGCCCCGTTTGGAGCTGTGGGGTGAAATGCAGGGAGCCCCAGGCTGGGGTCTAAGCTCCCTGCCCCCCGGAAGGGCCCGGCTGAGGGGTCCTGGTTGTACTGACAAGCTCTGGTTGGACCGTGTTCCTGGCATCTCTAATAAACCTTCTGTTCTACTGGCTGGCTGAGACTCCCAGTGAATCCAGGGAAGAGGGGTGCAGGGCCGGACTCCCCTATACTCCGTTACAACTGGTGGCAGCGGCGGGACGTTCTGCACCCTGTGAACGGCACTTCCTGCAGTAAGTAACTGGGGAGCAGTAGAACGAAGGGGTGCTAACGAGGACCAGGCGTGCTGAAGGCTCACAGAGGAGTGGTTTCGGGGAGCAGAGGAGCTACGCTTAACCCCTGGGAGTGTGTGACCAGCGAGAAGGACTGTGCAATGATGGGGTCCCCCTGGGGGCTGCAGTGAGCAGTCCCAGGGGTGGAGGAGCCTGCGGCTTGGCCCTAGGAGAGAGAAGGATTTTTGCAGTGACAGGGTTCCCCTGGGGGTGCCGTGAGTGGACCCAGGGGCAGAGGAGCTGCAGCTCAACCCTGGCAAAGAGGCGGTGACCTGAAGAAGGGCTGGCACACTTGGGGTTCTTCCTGGAAACCGGGGGGGGGGGGGGGAGGGGAAGCTAAGAGCACACAGGCCTGCGGATCCACAGCAACTTGGGAGCAGTGAAGTGATGGCGTATCGCCTTCTCCTTAAGAAGAGCATTGTAACCCTGTGCAAAAAGAGAGGGATACACATTGGAAAGCTCACTAAAGCCCAGCTAATTGTGCAGCTGGAGAAGGATGACCATTCTAGGGAGCAGATTCCTGACCCCAATGGGGCTACAGCAGAATCTGGGAGCAGCTGGAGTAATAGCCTGGCATCCCCAAGAGTCTGGTCCCCAACCAGACGGGGGTCTTCACGATCGGGTTCCCCAGCAGGGGATCGGAGACGAATGGGACTGGAGCTAAGTCCGAGAGAGCAAGAGGACTGTGAGAGACAGCAAAAGCCCAAGAAAGACCTACAGGAAAAGCAGTAGCAGCAGCAGCAGCGTGAACTGGTGGTGGTGGAACGGAGAGGCATAGGGGACTGGCCAGGGGTAAGTGGGGACAGATCCCGGGGTGCCAGCTCCGCAGGGAACCTCGATCCTAAATTGCTGCCCCTAGTTAAGGAGGGTGGGGATGTGGAGGCCCACCTCACTGCCTTGGAGCAGGCTGGTGATTGGAACCAGGGAGACCCTGCGGAAAAGCCCCGGGATCTAACCCCCTTGCTGGGTCCCAAGGCCATAAACTCCGCCAGCCAGATGGGTGGGATGGTGGACGGATTTCCACTCCGGGCCCTGGACTCAAGCCCTATGGACCCCCAGTGGGAGCGGAAGGCGATGGTCAATGGAGAGACATTCTTGGGGCGGCGAGACCTCGAGACAGAGAGAACTGTGGTCAGGCCCCGGGTGGTGCACCCCCACCAGAGGCTATGGGGCTGTGTAACCTGGGTGAGGGTCCCAGGGATGGAACCATTCGCCCTGCCTATGGCCCAGATCCCTGTACAGACCCAGAAGGGGTCGGGCTGGCTGGTGGTTGGGGTTCTCGAGGATATCAGCTGTAAGGTGCTGTTGGGGGGTGACTGTGTATCTTTGGGACAGGATCCAGGCCCTGGCCCTGTAACGGCCGAGGATTTGAATTTGAACCCAGGGAACCAATTGGCTAAGAGGGAAATGGTCAATGAAAATGCAAATGACCTGGCTAGCAGTGGGGAGGAGCTGCCAGGCCCCGGTTCCCTGCCTGCCTGTAACCAGATCCCTAGGGCGGGGTGGGACAGAGAGATGCTCCCCACCCCCCTGCACACAGGAGAGGCTGGCTCTGATGCGGAGAGCAAAGCAGCGAGCTCGCTGCCTGGCCCCACAGGGACAGCCAGGGCAGCGCTGAGCACCGGGGGAGCAGAGACCCCAGCTGAGTGGGGGGACACACAGGCAGGGCAGGACGGCTGCCAACCAAGCTTGCCTGGTCCAGAGGTGCTGCCGGGAAGTGATTCCACGGCAGGGAGGGAGCCACCAGGGACAGGGCTCAGTGGGGCAGTGACCCCCGGCCTGGCCAGTAAGCTGCAGAGGGATCCCGCCTTGGAGAAGCTAAGGGAACTTGCTGGCCACAGCGCTGCAAACCCCCTTGGGGAAGACTGCAGAGACAGATCCCTGTGTGAGAAGGGATTCCTGTGCCGGGAATGGGCTCCCCAATGGGGAAGTAGAACTGTGGGGAATCAGGAGGCAGCCGGTGGGGCCCCAGAAGTATCATCACCGGCTATTGTACCTGGCCCAGGGTAAGGGAGAAGATCCCTGGAGGTCCCTGCCCATCAGAGAGGAAGCTTTCCAGAAGGTGGCTATGAATAGTGTGGGCCCCCTCAGCAGGGCAACCTGGTAAGGGAAGAAATGCATCCTGGTGGTGATGGATTTCGCCACCCGCTACCCAGAGGTAGTGGCTCTGTCCTCCACCAGGGCAGACACCGAGGCAGACGCGCTGCTGACCATCTTCAGCAGAATGGGGGTCCCCAGCGAGGTCTTTACAGACCAGGGATCCGAGGTCATCTCAGCCTGGCTCCGGGGCGTGTGGGAGAAAGGTGGGGTCTGGCCCACCTGGGCCTCTGCATATCACCCTCAGCCCAACGGGCTGGTGGAGAGAGTTCAGGGGACCGTGAGGCTGATGCTGAGGACTTGTATAAATCAGCATCCACAGGACTGGGACAAGTACCTGCCCCACCGATGGCACAGGGAAGTGCCCCAGGAATCACCAGGGGGCTTCCCTTTCAAGCTGTGGTATGGGAGGAGAGTAAGGGGACCCCTAGAACCGGTAAGGGACGATTGGGAGGAGAAGGGGGAAGACCCCCTGATGGATCTCTCCCCTGAGATGGGAGCCCATCCTCCCATCAGGTGTCCCCCATTCAGAGTAACTGGGAAAAGAGCCCAGAACCTGGAGAGAGAGGCCAAGGACAGGCTGGCTTTAGAGGTGAACCAGTCATTCAACAGCCCAGGGCTAGCCAAGGTGGAGGCGATCAGAGATTGGCCTGTTCCCCAGACCAAGAAACAGGTCCAGGCCTTTAGCAGGGTGGCGGGGTACTACCAGAGGTTTGTACCCCCCTTTAGCTCCCTAGCTGCCCCCATCACAGAGCTAGGTAAGAAGGAGAAGCCAGACGAGGCGGTCTGGACCGAGCAGGGCCAGAGGGCTCTCTGTGCGCTGAAGGAGGCTCTAATCCAGGGCCCAATAGATCGAGTAAACCCAGACCGGGCCAAGCCCTGTACAGTGTTCACCGAAGCCTCAGACACAGGGCTGGGCGCGGTGCTGATGCAGGCCTATGCGAAGTGGGGGAGACACCCCATCGGGTATCTGAGCAAGGAGATGCTGCCCTGGAGGCAGAACGGTCAGGCCATAGAGAGGAGCCTGGCCATGGGGCAGGCCCTTAAGAAGCAGCAGCTGGATCTATTTGGGTGGCGCTTTACGGTGTATATTCACCACTTCGCCCCGACGTGGCTGCATCCAGGAAAAGGGGCCGATGCCGAGCGGCTGGTGACACAGACACGTGGTCAGAGAGGGGACCAGATCAAGAGGGAGGCTCTTAACCAAGAGAGCCCGAATTACAGCCCCGCAGACTGGAGCGCTGGGAAAAGACCTGATCTCAGCTTGAACCCCAGGGGTTTTGGGATGGGAAAAGGGCACGGGCCGCATAAACCTTGCCACATGCGGCCTGCGGGTGCCATCAAGCCCACCCGACCTAAGGGAGGACGTGGAACTGGAACAGCCTCGTGTGACCAGGTTCGAACTTCCCCAGGTCACTGGCTAAAGTGACCCCGCTCAGTTCGGTCTCGAAGGGGGGAGAGATGTGACGAACTAGGACTGTTGTTAATGTTTTCCCTGAGTACTGTGTGGGTGCCTCGGTTTCCCCTATGCGGTGCTTGAGTATCTAGGTGGTGGGACAACGGGGCATGATTGTTACAAAGCCCTAGACGGCAGAGGCCTGGACACAGAGAATGGCCCTGTCTCCTGGCAACAGATGGCCCGGCCCCTCCCCGGCAAAGGTGAGAGCTGAAGGTGTTGGAACAAAGGGATCAGGTGACCTCCTGGCCCGGGAAGGACAAAGGGGGAGGAGGGGCTGGAGAGTTTCAGTTTGGAGCTGGCTGGAGAGGAGGAGGAGAGGCAGACAGGGTCTGGCCTCCCTGCCCCGTTTGGAGCTGTGGGGTGAAATGCAGGGAGCCCCAGGCTGGGGTCTAAGCTCCCTGCCCCCCGGAAGGGCCCGGCTGAGGGGTCCTGGTTGTACTGACAAGCTCTGGTTGGACCGTGTTCCTGGCATCTCTAATAAACCTTCTGTTCTACTGGCTGGCTGAGACTCCCAGTGAATCCGGGGAAGAGGGGTGCAGGGCCGGACTCCCCTATACTCCGTGACAACTCCCTTTCCCCCAGTTTCTCCAAATGGGCCAACCTCTCTGCTATCTTCCATAAAGTGAGGTGGATGGGTGGACTTCAGCTCGCTCTTTATTAAGAGGGGCCTGGGAAAACCTACCCACAGTGAGCAGGGTTTCCCCACGCTCAGAGGAAATAACGGGTAAAGATTGGCAGGGAGGGACTCCAGGTACAGTGATATCCTGCCTGGTAGGAATGGGTGAGGAACACCCAGCCTGTGGCGGTGGAGAGATCCAGGGTACATCTACACTGCAGCTAAGAGTGAGCCTCCCAGCCTGGGCAAACAGCTTCATGCAAGCAGGGCTTACACTAGCACACCAGATATAGCTGTGTGAACATTGTGGCACTGGCAGAGTCTCGGGCTAGCCACCTGAGCTTGGACCCAGCGGGGTGGGTGGGTTTGCATTCTAGTTAATAATGTGTCTAAATCCATTTCTTGCCATTAGAATTCGGTTTTACCTCTTTTTCTGATCCAGAAACACGGTAATCTCCGACGGCAAAAGGAAGATAAATGTCTGGCTCCCATACAGTACTTGTAGCTGTACTAAGGCACTGAATGTACTAGAACTAGATGTCTCTTATGTTGACACTACAGTCAAACACATGATCACTTCCTCCTTTGTTTGCATTGGCCTTTTCCTGCTCCAAATCTACTTGCTGCTCGAAGACACGTGACTTTTGCAATGGAGCTTGTGCGTGGGGAAAATCTAATAGCTTCTGTCTCTCTTCAGTAGGTATCAGACTGAAAAAAGCACCCTGCGGAGGGGAAGTCTGACAGTCTCTGCTCTTAGGGATAAGAGAAGAGGAACACGCAGTGTTTCTCCCAGGAATTGAAATTAAACGGGGAGTTGGAAAACAATTAAATTGGAAACACTGCTGCTGTAACTAGTTGACCCCTAGGGGGTGGAGGGGGAAGTGTTCCTGGAACAGGGAACTGGAGATTACGAAGACAACAAAGTAGCAAAGGGGAAAGCAACAAATGTACACTACCAGAATGTGGCTACTGAAAATAGGGAGTGGCCAAATGTACGCCCACCCCAAGCACACTCCAGGTCCCAGTGCTGCCCCATATAATGTAATGATTGATAGTGCAATGTAGCTACTCCAACATTTCCAGGTAGAAAACTGGCTAACTTGACATTAAAGGTTGTTACCAATAGTAACATGGTCCATGTCTGGAAATGGTAATAAGGATGCATATGGAACCTGCCAGGATCACTGGTCCACCCTGCCCCAGCCCAAGGGGAGCAGAAGCCAGCTGCACGTCCTCAGCTGTGGAGTCCCCTGGTGCATAGAAACCCTGATGGCATAATCGGATCCTGGTCCATGACGGGCTCCCCGGTGCCATCGCTATAAAAATAATACTAATGTACCGACCATCTAAACTAAATCTCCTGCAGTCCCCGTGTAGGGGCATGTTGAGAGTGGGGAAGAAGAGGTGTGGCTTGTGGATCACTGCCAGCTGGTATAGACTAGAACACTCCGAGGCTACTCTAACCTATGTCAGGGTACCCGGTAGCAAATCAAGGAGTTATAAGTAGAGTTCCTTTAGGCCCATTCATCAGTGCTGCCCCAGAGAATCTAGCCCAAAGATCTGAATACTATTAATAATTCATACATTCCCTACCAAAAATCTACATGCAAAAATTAACCTTAGACACTCAAATAACGCTTTCAACTCTGACCCCTTTTCCTGCTATTATGCAATACAATTGCTTAACAATATGCTAGCTAATAATGGTATATAGCATGAGAAATAAGTGAGAGAATCACTATTAATAATTCAAATCTCATGTTGTTCCACAGCAGAAAAGGTAATATCGGAAGATGTGTCTTAGTTTCCGATTAACATTAAATAGAAAAGAGTGTGCTTTGGGTAATAAGCATCGAATTAAATAACTACATAATTGGAATGCAAAAAGAAAACAAGAAAAATACTTGTGGCACCTTAGAGACTAACAAATTTATTTCAGCATAAGCTTTCGTGGGTTAAGAACTCACTTCATCGGATGCATGGAATGGAACATACAGTAATCAGATATTTATACATTCAGAGAAGCATGAAAAGGTGGGAGTGTCTATATCAATGTTATCACTTTGATATCACTTCAAAAGTTTCTACTGATAACAGTTCCTTTCAATTAATTAGCCTCTTAACATTGATATAGACACTCCCACCTTTTCATGTTTCTCTGAATGTATAAATATCTGATTACTGTATGTTCCATTCCATGCATCCGATGAAGTGAGTTCTTAACCCACGAAAGCTTATGCTGAAATAAATGTGTTAGTCTCTAAGGTGCCACAGGTATTTTTCTTGTTTTCTTTTTGCTGACACAGACTAACACGGCTACTACACTGAAACCTGACATAATTGGAATGTTTATGCTTTAGTTAGAAGATGTGTGTGCAGTACACCCTGAAGGGCATTGATGATGTAATTTGGTCAAAGACTATAATGCTACTGTAGCTGTGTTAGTCAATAAGAACAAAACCACATGCACTAGGTTTAAGAGTGTAGGTTAATATTCAGAAGAATTTTCCATTTCAGCTATGGAACAAGTTGCCAAGGGAGGCTGTGGAATTGCTAACACTGGAGCTGATTAAAGTTACTGGAATTTTTTTTCAGGGATGTGTCCGAGATAAAGAAACCAATCTTGTCACAGGGCTGGGGAATGGATAGAGGACCCTGTAGAGAAGACCTTTCTAAGCTACATAAACTAGCTATTGAATCTATTAATGATGTTTCTGGGACTTTTTTTTTTTTTCCAACTTGACGTTTCAAATGGCATGAAACTCTGTAAGGGGTTTATAGAAAAGTTCTCTGGCAGCCTGCAGAGGGCATTGCAGGCTCAGTTTGCTTTAGTCCTGTGACTGAACTCTGCATTATGCCTTTATTTTCCCTGTGGCTTACGTGTTTTGATATCATCCAAGATTTTGCTAGGATATTGGGGTTAACATGTTTTACTCACTGAAACTGCATCATGAAAAGCTATCATGGAGAGTGAGAGCAGTTGGCCCCTAAGAACAAGTTTACTAGAGAAATGCTCTGCATGTGGTTTGCATAGGTACTGATGAAAGAGGGGAATGAAATGGATTTTGCTTTCCCATTAAATGCCTGCTGCATGCAAATACCAGTGTAAATGTATATATCTTTACAAGACAGTTTTGCTGACATCTGGTTAATTCATATGTTTATGGAATCAGAAAACCTGAAGATTTTATAAGACCACTGCAAAATCCCAGGTTAGATAAAAATCACACACTTTGTATACTTTTCCAGCTCTGCTTTGCAATTGTGTTAGTCAATATTCTCTTTTTCCACTGCTTGCATCCGAAGAAGTGGGTATTCACCCACGAAAGCTTATGCTTCAATACCTCTGTTAGTCTATAAGGTGCCACAGGACCCTTTGTCGCTTCTACAGATCCAGACTAACACGGCCACCCCTCTGATACTCAATATTCTCTGTTCATTACACGTATTGTAGCAAATCCATGGCTACCTACGATTTTGTGGATGTTACTATATAAAGCACCACTTAATCACTTTGCAATGGCCAAGTGTCCCCTTTCAAGTGGAATTTCTGTTAATACTACCCCATTTGAACTATTCCTTCCTCAGTTTCATAGGACACCTTCCATTAAAGTCACTGTCCTGAGTGGCAAAGAAACTAGTACTTTCAAAGATTTCTGTGGAGACCTCCAGTTGGCATATTGTAAATTAAATGTTACGAAAGAAGCTGAGTGTTTTGAATTGTTATGCATGTGTAGGAGTTTGTAGCCCTTCTCCTTGCAAACAATACATTTTCAGTTTAGAGAAGTGCAGAAGTGAAGCAGCAGCTAGCAAGATCCTGCAGGAAGGCACAGCTCATACTTCACATGGAGTATACAAAATATCTACACATGACACTGATGCAGACAAACAGAAGATAGATGCCAGTGCCTACTCTTTTTAAAAGTGAGTTGTGGCTATATCGCTCTCTCAGATTCAAAAATGTAGTGCAATCATTCACAGTCCACTGTTGATTTTTGTAACTCTAGGGACCAGTCTGGCAATCTGGTGAAAGTGTAATGTGTTCCCTTCAGAGTGTATGTCCTGAACTAGGTCCCTCATTCATCAGCCCTGGGGCTATCACACAGGCACTGCTTTTAGTCCTGGTGAGGAAGCCAGGCTTTTGTCACCTTCAAAGTACTTTCCTTCAATGCACAGAGTGGCAGTGATGAGTTTCACAGGGTGCCACATCCAGCTCTCCTTACTACGAGGAGGGTCATGGAGGTATGAAGACTTCGATGGTAGAAGAGGTATAAGGAGGGGGGAAATAAAGACATCTTGGAACAACCCACCCCGAAGTGTTAAAACATGTAATTAAGTGGTGCCAGTTATTTATTACTGTTTGTGTTATACCTATTGTGCTAGGCACTGTACATACACATAGCAAGAGACAGTCTCTGCCCCAAAGCACTTACAGTCTAAATAACCAAGACAAAAAAAGGAAGTAGTAGTACCCCCATTTTACAGGGCAGGGACATAGTGATGAAACGATTTGACTAAAGTCAACCAGTAACATTGCTAGCACAGTCAGGATTAGAGCTCAGATTTCCCCCCAAAACCATCCTTCATAGATCACCATCTAAAATGAATCAGCAAACTGTTCATCAAGTCCTTGAACAAACCCTTATAATTTGTTAATTCTGGATTTTTGATTGGTTGAAAATTAAACTCCTGGAGACTATTAGGAGCTGAAGGATATTGGAAGGGTAATTATTAAATAATATCACCTTTTGGACATGTGAACTCTTTATTTGATTTTTTATCTTAATTTCAGATTCTAATTATTACGTGGATTAAAAAAAACATAATTTCTTTCTTTTAAACAATTATACTTGTTAAATGTGGGTAATGATTTTGACAGCCCCATTTCTTTTTCTTTGTAATACTTGAGTATTTTTTGGCATGCCCATTCTAATAAAACTAGTCTCCCAATTTTTCCCTATGAATATCGTGTCTTTATTTTTCATTATTTCTGGGCTGGATTAATCTACTGGGTGAAACAGATACTTTTAATCTTGTACATTTCACCACTAAATAGCATTTGTTAATGATCTCCTCCGGCTCTTGTAATGACTCCTCACTTTCGGCAAATAGTGCCAAAGATGAGAAGGGATGTTACTGGATGGACAGAAAACACCCAGGACAGGAGGCATGGAGTGCATGGCATCCCGCCATTGTCTGAATTCCCCAAATCAGGCACTTGCCACTTAATGATCATTTTTAGTGCACTGCAGCGTTTGTAACACTGCAAACCAAGTAGTCAGACAGAGCTACACAGGGCAGACAGCCTGGGGCGGATCTGTATAAAGTGGAGTTCAGATTGGAGAGCAGAGATCTCGTCTCATTTGTTTATGGCAAAGGAACAGTCACCCCTCCACCCCACTGTGTAAATAATAAATGACATAGATAATTATAGCTACATGCAATAATAAAGTGCGAGCTGTAGCCCCGCCTCCCTCCACTTTTTTTGTTTGTTTACAACTGAAATGATTGGTGGCTCGCGTGGTTTAAATTATTTAGCTGTATTGATCCCCAGGGTTTGTTTATTGTGGGACTTGCTCTCATTGAATGAGGGTATGAAAACACAAAAACACGAGCCCCGTTGGAGAATGCGGGCATCGATCCCGCTACCTCTCGCATGCTAAGCGAGCGCTCTACCATTTGAGCTAATTCCCCACGTTGAGAAATAGTTGACTCTAGAGCCCTTTAGAGTCTCCCTCTCAGCCCGCGACCCTTCAACGTCCCCGAGTAGGGGAAGGGCGCCGCCGCACAGTCACGGACCGTCCTACCGGAATAGCCCACCGGCCTCAGGTGGCGGGGCTGTGGTCGGGGACAGCGCCAGCCGGAGAGCGCGGGAGGAGGAAGGACTACATTTCCCGAGATGCATCGGGCGGATCGCGCGCCTGCGCAATAGGGCAGCCCGCGGGATGGGAGGGGGAGGCTCGCGGCGCGGGGGCTGCCCGCTCGCTCGCTCAGGCTCATTGTGAGAGACGCCGCTGGCGGGGCTGGAGCCGGCAGCCGCTCGTGCCTTCAGGAGGATGCGCAGCGGGGACGGGGGCTCGCGCCGGGACCGCGCGCACGGACGCCGCCCCCTGCTCAGCGCGGTAAGGAGCCGGCTCCCCGCGGGGCAGCGGCCGCAGGACCCCCCCCGCCCCCCGCCTTGGGCGGGGCTAGGAGTGTGATGAGCGGGTGGGGGCTCGGCTGCTCCAGGGACTGGGGGAAAGATGGGGCGCCCCCCGCCCCGCCCGGAGCTCCTGGGTGGTAAAGAGACTGGGCAGGGGGTGGTATGTGGGGAGAATGGGCAGGGCAGGGCGGGGTGTGTGAGGGTGATGTGCAGGGGTCTGCATGGGGGTGGCATGCAAGGGGTTGGGCATGTGGGGCTGATGTGCAGGGGTCTGCATGGGGGTGGTGTGTGGGGTGGCATGCAAGGGGTTAGGTATGTGGGGTGATGTGCACGGGTCTGCATGGGGGTGTATGCAGTGGGGGTGATATATGGGGTGGTGCGGTGTATGCAGGGCACGAGGTGTTTGGGGTGTGTCCATATGGTTCCGTATGGGAACCCATGGGAGCGTTTCTATAGAAGGGTAATATGGCAGGGAGGTCTGCCTGGGGACATGGGATGTGAGGGACATATAGGCATAGATAATCTATGTGAAGGGCTTATCTGTTGTGCAGGGCTACAAGGTGCCTGGATCTATGGGGAGGCTCTGGGTGTGTAGCTATGGGGGTTTTGAGTGTAGTGTATTTTCTGTACTCTGCCTATATGTATAGGGAGTTGTAGAGGGGGTATGTATATTGCAGTGCACGAGTCTGGTAGAAACCACTGTAGTTCAGGACATGTTGGTGCTTTTATGGGCAGTTGCGGATAGGCAGGGATGAAGTACGTATCAAGAATGGGGCTTGGGCTAAGGTGAAAAAGTTCCTATATTCAACCTAAAAGTGAAAGAAAAAATAATTATTTAATGTCTTTGCTTTTGTTAGGGGAGGATTTGGAATTCTTATGAATAGAATTCATTCATCTAGTCCCGTAAACTTTAAAAACGTAGAAACAGATTCTCTTCAAATATTGGAAGGGAGGGGTGGAAGTGGTATTGGTGCGGGGGTTTTCATTTTCCCTACTGGAAAACGATCTTCTGACAGTCTGATCTGATCTGAACAGTCTGCATGCTTAAGGATTTTACAAAATAGCGTTGGTAACTGGGTAGCATAACCTTCCTGGTATACAAAAAGGTTTGGTGTGGGTGTTCAACTCAATGCCAGAAAAGTCTGCACTGGAATGAATGAATGAATGAATGTATTCACACAGAGGGATCTCTAAAATGTTCAGTCTATTCACAGTCCCTGCTCATTACCACAGTGTCATTTCTTTTTCTGATGTATGCGTCTCGATTTTTGTTGACATCAGGTTGGTGGTATACCAGTATGCAGAGGTACAGTACCTGAACTTGTGTTACCACTCTTGTTGTTGTATTTCCCCCGTGCTTGAAATAACTATATAGAAAAATAGAACCTGAATTCTGGCACCTATACTATGTGAGTAATGAGATATTCTTGCTTAAGAAACTGTTGCATTAGTTATGCTAATAGTAAAATAATGATATTCAATAAAACAGGTTAGTAAAGCTTTCTTAAGGCAGAGACATGAGACAATCTTTGTATAAAGTTATTCATACAAATATAGAAACTGTCTTGTTAGAAAAAGAACAATGATTCATCCACTATCTTTTCTGCTAGAGGGCTTATACAAATTACTTTTGAGTAAATCACAACAAATCCAAAACAAAAATAAAAAAGCAACAAAAAAGTGTTATGCATCTGACCAATTGGGGGAATGCTGTCTGATTTAAGAATTTCTTCCTGACTCCAGCTGATGATCAGATTATGTCCTGAAGAAAATGACTAAGAGCTTTTGTAATATTTATCTTAGTTTAGTGTAACTACAACTGCAATTACAAATGCATGTGTCTAGTGTGTTTTGAATTTTAAAAATCTGTCTAAATAATATCCAGCAACATCAAGTTCCATATAGGACGTATACTTATATTTAAAATGCTTTCTTTTTAGATTTTATTTTGCTCCCATTTAATTTCTTTTTTTTTCTCCTTGTAGTGTGAGACTTTTTTCTGCTTGTGTATTCTTCTTGTTTCTATAATGTTTGGTACAAGACAACTAAAACTAAGCACAGTGTTCAAGGCAAATACATATTAAATATCTGAGTAAAGGATTGTCCATAGTACTTTCTGACTTCCCTTGATAGCTGCCTAACATCTTAGTTGCTTTGTGGACCATGGCTGCATGCAGAGATGTCTTTATTGAGCTGTACATGATGATGCCTAGGTCATTTATCTGAGCAATCACAACTAATTGTGAATCACAGAAGTATAAAATGGAAAAGATCTGGTAGATTATCCAATCCATCAAACTCATCAATGTATGTGAGGGGTTTATGTTGGTCCCTCCATTGTGTAGTATTTTGCATTTATCTGGATTAAGTTTAATCTGTTACTTTGTTGTCCCTTTACCCAATGTTAATTCTCCCTAGTTTTAAAAGTTTGAATGACTTTGTGCTCACTATATTTCGCCTCCTCACTTTTCACCACTTGTCCAGATTAACTACTACAGTACTGATACCTGAGGCAGCCTGCTATATTAACATCTTTCTCAATTGAGAATTGTATATTCTTGTTCTTTTTCCTCTCTCAAACCGTTTCCAATCCATGAAAGGATTCTGCCTTTTCCCTCTGCTTGCCAGATTTTCTTAATAGCTGCTTGAAGAACCTTTATCAAAACTTCTTGAAAGATTAAATGATCTCCCCTTTTTTTCTCCCTTTATCCACTGTTGTCACATGAGAGAATTCTGGTATGTGAGAGAGGTATGACTTTAGCTCCACAGAAGCTGTTCTAGCTTATTCTGATCATAATTACAGTATCTCCGTCTTTGTGAGGTATTACATTCTTTAGTACTATTATCGGAGAGGTAGCCATGTTAGTCTGGATCTGTAGAAGTGACAAAGGGTCCTGTGGCACCTTATAGACTAACAGATGTATCGGAGCATAAGCTTTCGTGGGTGAATACCCACATAGTCGGATGCATGCAGTGGAAGTATCCAGAGGCAGGTATAAATATGCAGGCAAGAGTCAGGTTAGAGATAATATAGAGGAATATTGCCATTCCTAATATCTGATTTGTGTCCATTTATCCATTTGCGTAAAAAGGATAAATGGACACAAATTAGATATTAGGAATGGCAATTACAAAAACCTGTAGGAGAACACTTCAATCTCCTTGGACACACAATAGCAGATTTAAAGGTAGCCATCCTGCAGCAAAAAAACTTCAGGACTAGACTTCAAAGAGAAACTGCTGAGCTTCAGTTCATTTGCAAATTTGACACCATCAGCTCAGGATTAAACAAAGACTGTGAATGGCTAGCCAACTACAAAAGCAGTTTCTCCTCCCTTGGTGTTCACACCTCAACTGCTAGAAGAGGGCCTCATCCTCCCTGATTGAACTAACCTCGTTATCTCTAACTTGACTCTTGCCTGCATATTTATACCTGCCTCTGGATATTTCCACTGCATGTATCCGACGAAGTGGGTATTATTCACCCACGAAAGCTTATGCTCCAATACATCTGTTAGTCTATAAGGTGCCACAGGACTCTGATGCTTTAGTACTATTGTTATTTTTCTCAGTAGTGAAGGAAAAGCTGAGATATAAACAGTCCCAAGACCACCATTAATATTTTCAAGAGACATGTTGGGACTTCAGCAATTAATTTGTCATCTTGCTCCATTACTTCTATCTCTGATATTGTTTCACCTGCATCACCCATAAAGAGTTAGTTACCTTAGCTGAGATGTTCAGCCCTAGTTACCTGTGAGAAATGATGTGCGTGCACACTCTTTAGCTTCTCCACAGTCTTCTTATCCTCTTTGTCTTCTTTACACCCTGCTGGTTTAGAGAACCCCAGGGACTGGCCTGCAGCTTTCTTTCTGTCTTTCGATATTCTGAAGCATCACAGTGTTTGTATGTACCCCCTTACTAGTTTACCACACATGCCTTCCACATGAATAGTGGTGGTCACTGACTGAAGTTTTTGGAAATTAGTCTTATAGCTAAATTGCTGAAAGAGTTACTTTAAGCAGTCACAAGCACGTATGCTGCATTTTTCTTAGACGCTACTAGATTAGGTGCCGCAGGCCAGTTGCCGTGTTATTTGTGTGTTTCCTGTGTCTGAGTCCTGACTGCCAAAATTGGTTGCATCAGTGACTTCAGCTGATGAAATGTAAAAGTGGTAGGGGGCTTTAAAGGGATTAGCTTGTTCTCATCAGCTCAAGCAACTGTTTCTCTGATTATGGATTTTAATAATGTCTGATAGCTGGTTGCTTTTGGGGGGAACTCTCCTTGCAGCTGAAATCCTGCTTCTCTTTTCTCCGGAAAGAGAATATACTAGAGTGTATAACCTTATCTTTATAAGGTCAAATAATCATGAAAAAGGGATGCTAGGAAGGTAACATTTGAAACTGAAAGCCCATTGGTTTATCTGTGGTTGCATTTGAGCCTTATACTTATAGCTGCTGTGCTTTCTTTTTCTGCACTTAATGACGTGTGCTATAGTGGTTCAGCTCTCACAGCTCTGTGTTCACTGTGTGAGTGTTTCTCCTGGGTTTGGAATTTGTAAACATGGCAGCTTAACATCAGAGAACAATCTCAGCAAATAGATCCAAATTCATAAGGTAAGACAACTGGTGTTTCTAATGATGTCAGTGGATTTCAGTACTTCCCTTTAGTTCGGTATTGGAAAGAGTGCCCATTCCAGTATTGGAAAGGACAACTCCTATTGGGTATATTTTAAAAAGTAAAAATAAATGTTCACAAACATTATTATTTAGATAAGGCTAGTGTATGGCCCAGAATAATTGCCTGCTGTTCGTGTACCACAGCTTTGCAGTTCTCAGTCAGAAGGTTGAACACATTCATTTATCTGCTGACTGGATTGGAATTTAATTGGCAAGAAGGCTTGGGTATTCCTAGAAAGACACTGATGTCTTGGACAGTCCATGTTTTCTTTTTCCTATTGTTTTTTTCTGCCCTTGTCATACAGCCAGGCTCATTGGGTAAAGGCTTTCTAAAAGACCAAGGATATTGAGAACCTGTGTGCTGTGGTAGGACTGATGCTGTTCCAGCAACATTGCATGAAGTGCTAAATCTGAAGCACCGTACCTGGTAGCTCTATTAATGGGGGGCCTACTTGAAGCAATGTAAAAATAATTCCAAGATAAAGTTAACACTCAGTAGAATCAAACTGGGAGGATTTGCCTGCTCTCAGTCTGGTGCTGTGGTGGGTAATGGAGTTTTCCATTGGCTACAATTTATTTAAAAAAAAATATAGCTATCCACATCAAAGTTAGACATGAGAAAAGTCTGCTGCTAAACCCACATGTAAATACCTCCTTATTGGGAAGGCAGTACCCAGTTCAGAATTTCTCAGTCATTCTGTAACACTTTTTAGCAATACAGATTAAATTTCTGTTTTTTCCCGTATTGTTCCAAAGAACACAGAACTAAGTGTCCAGATAATTAAGAAGATATTAGCACAAACTATGGTGTCTATAAAAGAAACTCAAAATATGATAAATGCTAAACAAACAGCGCAAACACAACATTGTTGGCATAACAAACTGGAGCTAATATTCAGAAACACACAACAAATTTACATGGGGGGCGGGGAGGGTCACGAGCTGTCAACATCCACCCCAAACCCCACTTTGCCTCCAGCATTTATAATGGTGCTAAATATATTTAAAAAGTGTTTTTGATTTTTAAGAGGGGTTGCACTCAGAGGCTTGCTATGTGAAAGGGGTCATCAGTAAAAAAGTTTGAGAACTATTGTCTTAAGTTTAATATTCAGTTTCACCGCCAGAACTTTAGTTGCCTCTAGTACAGGGATTCTTGAACTCTTTCATAGCGTGGACCACGCCTAAATACAGTTATACTATCTTGTGGGCCAACTGCCCTCCTGTTCCGAATCATGCAGACTATCCTCTCACATTTGCCATTGCATAATATCCCTGTGGTAACATCAGCAAATGCTTAAGTAGAAGAGAAATATTAATAGTTCTTACTGCATTTTTATCCGTTTCCCCATGCAGTTTAGCAATTGGAAATAGGGTACAGAAGCCAGCACTAGGTAACCAGCCATTTCTCAAACTGTGGTCCATGCAAAATCTTTGCTCTAGCCTTTGAGGCTGTAGCCATGGATTGTCAGGAGTGAGGACTTCAGGCTAGATAAGGATTCAGTGTGTGCACCAAGACCCTCCAAACTTAAACAAATGAAGCACTTGCCCCAGCCTGTTTTAGTTCAGTACAGTTTTCTGTAAGCTACTTGGCTCCAATCCAGGGAAAATGTCCTCAAATATGTCCGTACGAAGAACTCTTGAGAATATGTAAATCCCAGTCTCTAAATTAAGCTTCCTCTTCTGTACAATCAAATTGAACAGAAACACACGCTGGATGTATTTTTAACAGTGTTCTTAGGCATGCGTAGCTCATCTCTGCCTGGTTCATGCCAGCTTTGCCTAAGAGTGAGTCTGTTAGTACAAACACTCTCTTCCCTGCTTTAGGCCCTGCTGGCTTTCTGACAGAAGAACTAATGCCAGCATGTGTAAAAACACTCATTTATTAACACCTTCAACAGTTAGTTGATCCCTCTTCCACTCTGAGAGGAGGGGATGGGATTCATTTGGTCAGCAATGTGGAGTGTTTGCGTTGCCAGTGAGCTTGTAATAGCTGAAATGACCATCAAAGCTCCCTCAGCGTTCCAGCCCCTTTCCTGCTGACTTCTCTCCTCACCCAGCTGGCTCATCTCGTAATAGCTTTTGTTTGGGACTGGCCAGCAGGCTTGCATTGTTCTTTTACATTCCCATTCTCAGCTGGCATGTTCAATTCCTCTTTGGGGCCAAATGGCAGTCTCTGCCCTGCAAGCTTCCTGCCAGTGCTGATCCTCACAGGCTACGTCTATACTACCCGCCTGATCCGGCGGGTAGCAATCGATCTTCTGGGATTGATTTATCGCATCTTGTCTAGACGTGATAAATCGATCCCGGAAGTGCTCGCTGTCGACACCGGTACTCCTGCTCCGCGCGAGGAGTAAGCGGAGTCGACGGGGGAGCCTGCCTGCCGTGTCTGGACCCGTGGTAAGTGCTGTTTAGTTCGAACTAAGATACTTCGACTTCAGCTACGTTATTCATGTAGCTGAAGTTGCGTATCTTAGTTCGACCCGGGGGGGTTAGTGTGGACCAGCCTCCATTCCATTCTGAACCCAGAAAATAGGGATTCTCCTTTCTCTTTCCACTGCATGGTAGTATGCTAGTCTTCTAGCTATGAAGTGTTGCTTAGTGGGATGGTTCCCATTCTTTATAAGCAGGTGAAACAACATTTTACTAATCAGACTTAGTTTTGCACTATATATTTTCAAAGAATATCAAACTTCAGCCTTTTCCCTCTGATCAATAGTGATCTTACTAGTTAATGTCTACTCTAGGCTCATTTGTGGAACAAAGTTACAGTGCTAGTTATTTGTGTGTTGCACTTCTGGTTTTCTCCAGGGGTTTACTACAGAGTGGAGAGGTAGGGGAAGTAGTGAAATGGTCTGTGCTAGGACAGTCAATTAATCGCATTGAACTCATGTGATTAACTCAAACAAAATTAATTGCGATTAATCACAGTTTTAATCACACTTTTAAGCAACAGAATACCAAGTGAAACTTATTTAAAAATATTTGGATGTTTTTCTACATTTTCAAATATTTTGATTTCAATTACAACACAGAATACAAAGTGTACAGTGCTCACTTTATATTATTATTTTTGATTGCTAATATTTGCGCTCTAAAAATGATAAAAGACATAGTATTTTTCAATTCACCTCAAACAAGTACTGTAGTGCAATGTCTTTATCATGAAAGTGCAATTTACAAATGTAGATTTTGTGTGTGACATAACTGCACTCAAAACCAAAACCACGTGGACACAAGAACAAATGGATATAAACTGGCCATCAAGAAGTTTAGACTTGAAATTAGACGAAAGTTTCTAACCATCAGAGGAGTGAAGTTCTGGAACAGCCTTCCAAGGGAAGCAGTGGGGGCAAAAGATCTATCTGGCTTCAAGATTAAGCTAGATAAGTTTATGGAGGGGATGGCTTGATGGGATAACATGATCTTAGTCAAAGGTCAATGAATTGCAATCAGTGGTAAATAGGACCAATGGTCAATGATGGGATGTTAGAAGTTACTACAGAGAACTTTTTCCTGGGTGTCTGGCTGGTGAGTCTTGCCCACATGCTCGGGGTTCAGCTGATCGCCATATTTGGGGTCGGGAAGGAATTTTCCTCCAGGGTAGATTGGCAGAGGCCCTGGAGGTTTTTGCCTTCCTCTGCAGCATGGGGCACGGGTCACTTACTGGAGGATTCTCTGCATCTTGAAGTCTTTAAACCATGATTTGAGGACTTCAATAGCTGAGACATAGGTCAGAGGATTATTCCAGCAGTGGGTGGGTGAGATTCTGTGGCCTGCATTGTGCAGGAGGTCAGACTAGATGATCATAATGGTCCCTTCTGACCTTATAATCTATGAGTCATGTCAAACTTTAGAGCCTACAAGTCCACTCAGTACTACTACTTGTTCAGCCAATCCCGAAGACAAGTTTGTTGACATTTATGGAACATAATGCTGCCTGCTTCTTATTTCAATGTCACCTGAAAGTGAGAACAGGCATTCGCATGGCACTTTTTTAGCTGGCAATACAAGATATTTACGTGCCAGATATGCTAAACATTCTTATGCCTCTTCATTCTGCATCCACCATTCCAAAGGACATGCTTCCATGCTGATGACGCTCATTAAAAAAATGAGTTAATTAAATTCGTGGCTGAACTCTTTGGGGGATAATTGTAGGTCTCCTGTTCTGTTTTACCCACATTCTGCCATATATTTCATGTTATAGCAGTCTCGGATGATGACCCAACACACGTTGTTTGTTGACAATACGCAAAGAAAGTACCAATGTGAGATTTCTAAAGTTATCAATGGCACTCGACCCAGAGTTTAAGAATCCGAAGTACCTGAGCGGGACTAATTGTGGAACATACTTTCAGAAGTCTTAAAAGAGCAACACTCCAATGCGGAAACTACAGAACCTGAACCACCAGAAAAGAAAATCAACCTTCTGCTGGTGGCATCTGACTCAGATGATGAAAATGAACATGCGTTGGTCCGTACTGCTTTAGATCATTATCGAGCAGAACCTGTCATCAGCATGGATGCATGTGCTCTGGAATGGTGGTTGAAGCATGAAGGGACATAGGAATCTTTAGGGCATTTGACGTGTAAATATTTTGTGACGCTGGCTACAACAGTGCCATGGGAATGCCTGTTCTCACTTCCAGGTGACATTGTAAACAAGAAGTGGGCAGCATTATCTCCCGCAAATGTAAACAAACTTGTTTGTCTGAGTGATTGGCTGAACAAGAAGTAGGACTGAGTGGACTTGTAGGCTCGAAGGTTTTACATTGTTTTATTTTTGAATGCAGGTTTTTTTATATAATTCCACACTTGTAAATTCAACTTTCATGATAAAGAGATTACACTTCAGTACTTGTATTAGGTGAATTGAAAAATGCTTTTTTATTTTTTACAGTGCAAATATTTGTAATAAAAATAAATATAAACTGAGCACTATACTCTTTGTATTCTCTGTCATTGAAATCAATATATTTGAAAATGTAGAAAACATCCAAAAATATTTAAATACATTGTATTCTGTTATTGTTTAACAGCATGATTAATTGCCATTAATTTTTTTAGTCGCTTGACAGCACTAGTCTGTGCATATTTAGAAGTTTTATGACAGAAGTTAATTCAGTTTCTTGAAGAATTTGATTTCCAAAAGGACACAGTGGTTTTTCTTTCTCATCATCATTTTCATAAGTGGAATCCAATCCAGTGGACTTTCAAACCTGATTTTGGGCTGATTAATGAGAGAGGATATTAAAAACAAGTTTAATCCTCTGGGTGATAAAAGCTCTCCATGCCATAATTAAAATTGGGCTAAAGCTGTTAATAGTGCAGATGACACTGCTAGTTGGAGAAAATAGTTGAAATACTGTAGTTGAAACTTAACTGTTTGCATCTTTGGTTCTTACTTTGCCTTATGAGCTTCATAAATGGATTCAAATCAAAAGGCGAGATAATTCCTTAAATGTGAAGGGCTGACTTGTGTGGAATTGTCGCTGTGAATCTTGGCGATACTATCGAGAAAAACACTGTTTGTTCTCTAAACAATTCTTATTTGATGTAGAGCCTTAAGTGAATGGAAGCTAATAATGTTGTCCTTTTGACTGTCTAAACTCAGAGTGTAAATCCCAAAGCAGATTCTGCAGGTCATGAACTATGGATTGCTGAGTTGTTAGCAAGTGCAGAGTGCAGACAGCAATACAGAGCAGTTAGTCTACCATTCAGTCCTACATTGCTCCTGTGTGCAGTATTCTTGGTTTAGCAGGCTCAATCTGTGAGAGCAAATTATTTTGTACATGTGTCTTCTGTAAAACTTAGAAAATACAATGAATGAGCTGAAATCGGATGAACTGAACTCCACTCTCTTGGGAGTAATTTGTTGTGATTCCAGATCAAACATAATCTTGTTATACAGTCTATCTTCTGTCTGCAGCCTGTAATTTAAAAGGTGAAAAAGCTGTTCTAAATGTTGGTCTCTGGTTCATTAGTTAAGCTTTCTTCCTTCTACATAGCTTTACAGTACTTCCCTCTGTACAAGCAGAATAAACTGAAGTTACTTAGTTCCATAAAATTAGCAGAAACAAAACTTTTAGTACATTTTCTGTCCCCTTCAGCAGTAGCAGGTAGAAGCCAGCTGCGATTGCACAATGAATGTCTGATCTTCCGAGGTAAGCAGGGTCATGCCAAGTCAGTATGTGGATGAAAATCTTCTAAAGAAGAACACTTAAGGGGCTTTGATGATTCAGTGGTGACTCTTTTCCTGAGAGTACTGAACCATTGCTTCAGCATGGTATTAGTAATGATTTGTGCTGCTGGATGTAGTTTCTTTTTTTATGAATGCAAAACAGGCACTGATCAGTAACTGTTAATTGATCCCTGCAGTGTGCTTGGTGCTCTACAGTCTCTTTTCCCCAGGAGGCTTATAATCAAGATAATTAGAGAGCCCAGTGTAATTTTAATGATTGATTGTTGGCCTTCATGTCCTGGCTAACGTTCCTTGTGTGTTTTCAACTGGATATAGAATTTTCCTTGACTTCTGGTCCTAAACTATTGAGTAGTCTTGGGTCTGTGTTATTAGTTAGCTGTTCATTCATCCCAGAGGAAGCTGAATTTCTATGGAGGGAAGAGTGATCTCTGTACACAAATTTATGCTTTTAAAGTGCTTCACTCTCTATAAATGGAAGTAGTTAGAAGTATCACAACAATGCAATTGTTAAAGAGCTTTAGATGGATAAGCAGTGTAATAGCTTCTAGGGCAGTGGTAGCCACTGGGAGCTGCGGGCGGCAGTGTCTGCAGACGGTCAACATAAATAAACTGTCTCGCGGCCCGCCACCGGATTACCCTGACGGGCTGGGTGCGGCCCACGGGCTGCAGGTTGCCCACCACTGTTCTAGGGCAACAGCGGTTCGGTTTGAGGTAGTGCTGTGTGGCCTTTTTTTTTTTTTTTTTGTAATTATTTACATATTAAGCAAGGGAGTCGGGTTTGCTCTCTGAGTAGACCTGTTTAAAGCAATCTCCTGATGTGGAGATCTTGAATTCTTTGTTAGGATCTCCAAGTTTTGATGTTGGAGGTGACTTTGATATACAGTTGTGTCCAATATAAGATACTTGATATTTCAGAAATTAGGCTGGACTGAAGAAAGCAAAAGCAGTTTTGTCAACCGACCAGTGATTATTCGCTATGTAAACTTCACATGAGAAGATTAATTCTACCTCCTTCCTATCACAAAAGGCTCTGAAAATTGTTGCTGAAGACATCATACATATTTAAATTACATTTTTAGGTGATTTTTATTACTTAACTCTAAATTAGCAGATTAAATTTAGTTCCATACATTTAAAACGACTCCATCTATTATTTTATTTTTTTTGAATGCATACACACTGCTCCTTTCCGTGAATGGCTCTTCCTGCTGCTTTTGGAGGAGAGGACAAGAGGATTATTTTACAGCATCTCATGTGAAAGTAGTACGCCAGGGCAGACTGAAATTCCCCCAAACCATGACATTCAGAATTAAGGCCAGGACTCTTATCTCACCGTGTCGGTGTACTTATTGAAGCATCTGCAATGGCAGTGATATTTTGGGGTCCATACTTCTGAAGCACTTAAGCATAATTAGACACACCCAGCCTTGCACTGGCTTTCGGACCAGCCCTGCAGGGCCTGAAGGGAGACAGCTTGTGGTTCCACAATTCAGGAAATGCTGGGGTTTGACCCTAATTTGCACTTCTCCATTGCCATAGCTTCTATGTTGCTTGCAGCAATGGGGAATTGTCAGGATACTGCAGTGCCTCAGTCCGTTCTTGAATTCCCCTTGCACTGGAGGGTTCTTCGAAGATGGTGGTGAGCCAGATCTATGCCTGGCATAGAAATTCTCTGTGCTGGTGTGATTCTGTGGGGGTGGGTGGGTTATGCCTGTCTTCAGTCCCAATGAGTGTGAATTTTGGGTTTAAGATTATACGCTGATTTCAATTTATATGGGACCCCCTGTTGGGGGGTCACAGGACAGCATATAGCCCTACGTGCCATCCTAGATTTTCAGCTTTGACTCTGAATTGTTCTTGCTCTTTGCGTTTGTCTGCAGCACTAAACGGGAGTATAAAAACTTTGAATGTCAAAACTCTGAACCTAGAAAAATCCCTCTTAGGTGCTCCTGTAATTGTCCTAGAAATGCCCAAATAGCTTTAAACTTTGCTCTTGGCCTGAGCGTTTCAGCTCGATGTTACTTTGTTTCTGAGTTCTAAACCTTAAAAGTTGCCCGGAGCGCTTACTGTTATACCCTCTGCTTATTCCCCTTTCTGCCCATTAAACTAGTCTTGCAAAGTCATTTGAAAATGTCACTAGCTCATGCAAAAACAAAACAAACCCAAACAAAACAACCAAAAACAACATTAACAAAATCCCTGCTTGCCCGCCAATCCATCTTGTACTAGCCAGTTTGGAGAGGGGGGGATCTCTCCCCCTGTAGTGAGAAGCACACTACAGGGCTGTTTTGAATAGGCGTTCCTATGAAAACCACACGGCATGACTTCAGGTATGTTCAGCAGCAGACACTACTGCTGACATGATTGACTGTTCTAAGTGATTCCACAACTGCAGAGAAAAGGCTACAGAGGAACAGCCATGCCAAAGAATAGGCCAAATGTCCCGTCATTGTTTTAAAAAGGCCAACTCTTTAAAGGGACCTCATCCGCCACGAGGGCTGAAGAACATCCTGTCACTGATCCATCAAGACGTAAGGAAGTGCTGCCTTGGTAGGCCTGTTTTGCCCTTGGTCGTTCCCTGCTGGTTCCTGTATGGCATGCATCTGTAGTACCTTTGAGCAACTTCTGACCCTATGGTAATGAAAGACAGGAAATACCTATTGGAAGCACTGCAGAACTTCATTCTCTGTATGGGCTACCAGAGGGAAGACGACCATGCAGGGATAACAACTGAAGAGCGATAAGGTAAGAGGTAGCGCGTCAAGGATGTAAGCTAATGGGGCTAGTGGTTGGAGCAGGTGATTTCATTCCAATTTCGTCATTGACTTTCTGTGTAACTTTACCTCTTTTCCTCAGTTTCCTCATCTGTAAAATGAGGATAATGATAGTTGTCACAGGACTGTTGGGAGACTTTAATATTGGTTAAGTCCTTTTGAGATATATTGTTCAGATAGCTTTATAGACATGCCAATTAATAGCTGAAAACATTTCATTTCCCTGCTGGTTCCTGTATGGAATTCCAATTCCATACAGGAACCAGTTAACCTGAGAAGGTTTCCTTCAGGGAGAATTTTGAGCAGAGTTTTAAATAAAACATTCCCTCAGAATACCAAAGAGAATGTTCCTCTGCTTAAAGGAACGGCAAGCCGAGGCCTGAAATGTGTCCATGTTGTTTCAGAGGGAAGTGAAACAAATCCTGTTGTCATGCTCACCCACCTCTGGCAGTGAGGCTGGGAAGGAATTTTTGCCTGCCTCTTTATTAGTATTTATTAGGTTTAGTTCAGAGCTAAAAAACCTGTTAGATGCTTATTGCTAATACCTTGTTGCCGTGAAAATGACCTCTCCAAGATGCCTGCCTGCTGCTAAGAGAGCCTGGATAATTTTAATAAGGCTCTGTACACACACTGGCTATGCCTGAAGGATTACAGGAGTTCATTCTCATAGCTAAGGGATTTTTATCATTTCTAAAAATGTCAAAATCTAGCTGATAGTTGTGCAGGGGCCAGAGCTTTGAGTCCAAGATAAGGTCCAGGAATTGGCATGAGTCACAAACTGAATTACCATTAACTCTCTTAAGGAAAAGCATTTATGATTTTAAAAGTAGAGCACCCTGTGCCTTTGCTCCGCTCTCCTCCCCCCAGGCCTAGGCCTCCATGGCAAAATTTCCCCTGTGATGAGGAACGGCTGTGGCAGCTTTGATAAGTATAGAATTAGCACGGCTGTGCGGTCAGGCTTTTGGATTTGAGGATGGCTGGCAGCTGCTGAGTTCCTTCATCTCCACTTGCCTTCCCCTTTGTCTTAGGCCAGGCCTCCATTTTGTTCATTCACACTTATTGTGTATCTTCCCTGCAGCTCCTGCCATGTGGAGTAGCCTTGTTCTATCTCTACATCATCATTTTTCTAACACGCCTCAAATCTTATCTGAAAACACTGAGTTTTTCCCCTCCCTTTGTAGGCTACTTAATTTCTTTCTCTCTGCTCCATATTTTTTATTTAATTCTGTTTGAATCTCTGAGCAGCTTTAGGGAAAATAAAATGGTGGTGTGCCCACTGGGAATTACAGTGGTGTGGTCAGTACCAACAAGGTCCCACCCGGGCACCAATATAAAGAACCTGATGAGGTCACTGCTTTTGTTGAGACTATGGAGCAGATGGACTAGTGTAAATTCACAGCAGAGGAGCTTTGCGAATGTGTTTGTGTCAGTCCAATGCTGTTTAAAAACAACATTCGTACTTCAGATCATGAAATATTATATAATGCTTCTGGAATACAGCAATTCCTAGTGAGGCGTTCACAGGAATTGCTTGGAGATGTGTGCTGCTCCAGTGAAGTGGAGTTCTAGGAGGTCTGTGCATGGATGAAGATCTCTGGCACTGACATCATTTATAGCTGGCTGTTTACTCCTGGGGGCATTCTGCGCCAAAAAATTAATAATTCTGCACACAATATTTTAAAATTCTGCAGATTTTGTTTGTCAAAATAACATGACATAATCATGCCATTTTCAATTATTTTGGTAATTTAATTCAAAATATCTGTCAGCAAATATGTCTGTCTGTATTGTTACAGACAGATACACACCAAAATTCCCCAGGAATAGAGAGTTAAACTCCTATGACAACCCAGTTCCTGTTTCTCTGCCCCCTTTTGCCCCCCAAGCCCAGCTGGGGTGCCAGACACCCACAACCCCTCGCACCCAGGATCTCAGCTGCAGGGCCCCCAGACCAGATACATGCACCTCCTCCCTCCAGATGTCAGCTGTATGATTCTCTTCCCCCCCCCCCCCCCGCCAGCCCAGATAACCACAACCCCTCTACCCCCAGAGCCAGCCATGGGGGGCCCCTCTTGCCCAGATATCCGAGCCCCCACAGCTCAGACACCTGCCACCACTCTCCTCCAGAGCCCAGCCACGGAGCACCCCCCCCTTCCCAGATACCCATTCCTCCTCCTGCCCAAGGATCCAGAGGGAAAAACAGCCTGATGCTTGGTCCCAGGCTTCCATGGAGTTTCTCCTTCCCTCAAGGCATGCCCTACCCCCAGCAGTGTCTATGTGTGAGCTGGGCTCTGCTGGGTCCAGTGGCCCCTTGTGGTGACTAGCAGCACTGCAGCCCATTTCTGTGGGGAAAAGGAAATTCTGCACACACAATGCTAATTTCTGCAAAATTCTGCATTGCGCAGTGGCGCAGAATTCCCCCAGGAGTAGCTGTTGCAGGACAAAGTGCTGTGTTTCTCCGTTGTGGCTGTATTGGGAAGGAAAGCCAGACAAACTACATACGAGTCTCACCAGCCAGCAATGGCTATGGAAAGCTATGAGCAATTCAGTTGTCCTTGTTGCAGCAGTATCAGTAGATCTTTGTAATATCAAGTAGTAAGGGTAACCACATTAAAAATACTTGCTGCAGAAAGGCAGCCGTAAGCGGGAGGTAGAGGAGCTGGCTCTGTTATCACAAACACAGTCCTCTTCCCAAGCAATAGCATTCTCATTGCTTTTGTACACCATAATTGAGATACTACACTCTTCCTGTTCTGTGTGTAGGAGAACGATAGGGTGGTAGATGTGCTTTTTAATTAGAAGGTGTTAATCCTAATGTGTTGCTCATACTCTGGTCTGAAGTTCCCATTTTCAAAGAGATTAAGCCTTGCAGAGTGAATGCAGCTTTCTTCAAATTTGAGCCCTGTAAAGTGAACTGAGATAAAAATTTCACTGACACTGTGGAAAATTGTCTTTCTGTAGGCTATAAATAATCTACCACTATAGTGGATGGGTGACCGGATGAGATTTGTCTTTTTTTTTTTTTTTTTAATTTATTTCTTTATTTATTTATAGAGTGAGAGTGAGAGTGTGTGAGTGTGTTTTTCACCATAGAGAGATCGTGCTTAGTTCAGAACTTGCTAGTGGTGACTTAAAAAAACCCCTCCCATGAGTATACAGCTTGAGCCGCTTTCTGTAAGTCTAATTTTCCTGCTTTGGTTAAAGCAGTAATTTAAAGCAGAAAGAGGAGTTAGTATAAATGGTAATGGAAAGTTTGTGCATGAGGCTTGGACGCGGAGGCTGCGTTACAGTCTTGTGGCTTTCAGCACCATTTTTACTTCTTGAGAGAATAGTTTTTTCGGTGCTTCTGAAATATTTGAAGTCTCCTCAATGGGGAAGGGGGTTTGGATTGAGCTTTTTGGTCTTTAAAACACTAGTCACTGATGGCTAAAGTCCATGATTCATATACAAAGGCAAAGACCGGTGAATTAAGAGAATATTTATTCATGGTCCTTGATGAACAGATGCATTCTGTGAGTAAATCTTCCTGCAATTTACATATTTGGAATAGGAAATATATCCCAAGTTCTTGGGTTGACATCATGGTAGTTAAAAACTGAACAATCACTTCCCCTCATCATTTTGAGATATTGTGACTGAAGCTTTACAAGAGGTGTTTAAAATTTTTAGTAGTGTAATATGCTCTGCTAAAAACTTTCCCATCCAAAATCTTTAGTGCAAAAGATTGAAGTTGAAAGTAGTTGTTTGTCCATCCACCACAAAATCTGACCACTGTAAATACATTTACTACTGCACCAAAATTGTGGTATGAACAAAACTGGAAAATCTTCATAACTGGAAGAGTAAAACTGGTAAAACTCCATATTTCATTTTTAGACCTTTCAATTTAATCTTTGCTATAGTTGGGCTGCCAGAAGAAAAATCTAATTGTGACTGTTTTCAAATGTATCCAATAAAACATCTTGTTCTAATATGTCTCTTTTCTATGGCATGTATCTGGCGCTTAGTGTTTCTATAGTCAGGAAAGCAGACTGCACTGTTGCAGCTTCTGCTTGGAGCTGCTAGACTTCTCTTGTATAACCACTGTGCAAGGAATTCAGTAAAGTGGTGGAAATAAAGTTTTTTGTGCTTAACATTTAATGCACTGTGTCTAATAAAACAGGCACAGGGCTAGTATAAAAAGGAATGCAACTGCTTTAAAATCCATTATAAACTACACCTCATTAAAGCATAGAAAGGCTTTGATTCTTGATCAGCATTATATAGCGGGAGCAGGGAAACTGGGGGGATATCTGTGTGTGGTGCCAGTATAATGTTTGTTTAGATTTTGGGGTTTTTATGATTTTTACTATTGAGGAAGTATTGTCTAGCCAATGGAGCACTGGACAAGGGACCATGGTTGTAATCCAGGTTCTTATGCTGGTTCCTTTTCTGACTTGAAGGAAACCATTTAACCCCTTCAGTTCAGTGTATATATCTGTAATATGAGGAAAATACAGTTTTCTCATTAATGTTAAATTCTATGCATTACCTTGCGCCTGTTCCTCGTGAAGTTGGCAAGGCTTACCTCCCACCTTGTTTTCATCAGCATCATTGTAATTATAAGATTCTATAACACTTACAGGATTCAGAAGTTTTTAAATGCTAATGGAGATCACGTCCTGACTCAGCATTGCCTTCTTAAAAGAAGCCTGCATTCTAAACTGGTGCACTTAGAGCTCTCTAAGCTTTTTTGTTGCTTTACGCTTGTGGTGATACATTACAAAATTAATCATTGACCTTCAGAAAAAGAAGCTCAGTAGCATTACCAAATATTTATAGTCAGTGGGATCTGGCCATGCATTGAACCTATTTTGTTGACTTATCTGCTCAGATTATTTATTTTTTTTATTTTATTTTTTGCTCACTTCTCTGGTGAATTGTCCCAAACTTTGACCTCTAATTTAGGAAGGTAAAGAAGAGAGAGCAAGTAGAACAAATGAATTGCTGTAAAATCTATGTGAGCACTATATTTCACAGCACATATTACTCCGTAAGTGGATTAGCCTTTGAGCAGGCTGCCTGCAGTCCAGGTTGTAATATAAAGTTCCTTAGTCACTGGTCAGACTTGGGGCTGGTTTACACTAGAATGTCAGATTGGCATAACTATGTTGCTCAGGGGGTGTAAAAAATCCACAGCTCTGAGCTGCATAGTTAAGCTGACCTAAGTCCCTGTATAGACAGTGGTAAATTGTCGGAATAATTCTACCACCTCTCGAGGAAGTGGATTACCTACATCGACAGAAGATTTCCTCCCATTGACGTAGGTAGTGTCTACATCAGAGGTGGGCAAACTACGACCCGCGGGCCACATCCGGCCCACGGGACCCTCCTGCCTGGCCCCTGAGCTCCTGGCCTGGGAGGCTAGCTCCCCGGCCCCTCCCCTGCTATCTCCTCTCCCCCCACAGCCTCAGCTCACTGCGCCACCAGACCGGTGCAATGCTCTGGGCGGTGGGGCTGCGAGGTCCTGCTGGGCAGCGCAGCTGCAGAGCGGCGGCCTGGCTTGGTGCTCTGTGCTGCGCGGTGGCGTGGCTGGTTCCAGGCGGCCGGCACGGCTGCCTGTCCTGGTAATCTGGGCGGTGTGGCTGTAGCACCACCAGCCACCGGTGCTCCAGGCAGCACGGTAAGGGAGCAAGGGGGGGTTGTATAGAGTGTAGGGGAGTTCGGGGTGGTGGTCGGGGGCAGGGGTGTGGATAGGGGTTGGGGAGGTCAGAGGGCGGGGAACAGGGGGGTTGAATGGGGGCAGGAGTCCCAGGGGGGCAGTCAGGAAGGACGGGGGGTGGATGAGGTGGCGGGGGGCAGTCAGGGGCAGGGGCAGTCAGGGGACAGGGAGCGGGGGTGGGGTGGTGGTGGATGGGACAGGGGTCCCGGGGGGGGGGGCCATCAGGGGGCGAGAAGCAGGGCGGTCAGATAGGGGGCAGGGGCCAGGCCATGCCTGGCTCTTTGGGGAGGCACAGTGGAGGGGTAGGGGTGTGTGTGTGTGTGTGTGTAAAAAACAAACAAACAAAAAAACCCACACACACAAAAAACAAACTGCTTGGTTGGCTGATGAAAGGTTTCCAGAGCATTGAGGGCTGGGAGGGGAATAGTCGACTTCTCCCAATGCAGGGTTGCTGATTTCCCGTGCATTTCCTAATCATCTATCACTCTTTCCTTCTCAGAGTTCCATGGTTGTCACAGCTTTCTCTCTGGGAACTGCTTTAACTCCCATTGTAGTGCTGGGTGACAAATGGAGTGTTTTGTATTCATATGGTCTGATGTTACCCCACATGCATAGTAAAGGATCTTCTCTAGTCCTGGCTTTGTGTTCTGAGTTACTCCTTCGGTGGAGTTTCTGTGGTTTCTCAATTTCTTGAGCAGGAAGTAGCAGCAGAAGCGATTCAGCTTCGGAGGAGCTGTAGCAGCACCCAAGAGCAGCTCATATTTTGCAAACATTAACGTTCTGACTTAGAGAGAGCTACAAAAAATGTGTAAATGAGGTACTGGCTTTGTCATAGGGCTTAATTTTAGGCCGTGAAGAATAGTAGTTCAGGAAGTAACTGACAGGCCTCAGAGGCCAAGCCTACGCTGAAAAGTTAGGTCAGCCCAGCTGTGTTGCTCAGAGGTGTGGAAAATCCACACTTCTGAGTGACAGTTCAGCAGACCTAACCCCTGGTATAGTAACGCTGCAGAGCTAAGTCAACAGAAGAATGTTTCTGTCGAGCTAGCTACGGCCTTTCGGGGAGGTGGGTTACCTACAGTGACGGGAGAATCCCCTCCCATCACCACAGTGAGTGTCTACACAAAGCGCTGCAGCAGCGCAGCTGGCGTGCTGCACCTGTGCTGCTGTAGCGTGTTAAGCGTAAACGTAGCCGTACAAATTCAGTTCTTCCTCACTGTTCAGCCTACTTAGTTGTTGAATGGTCATTGGGAGAAGCCCTAGACTCGGTATGTTAAGATTGCTGAGTTCATGCTGCTTTGATTTAATGGCTTTAAAAGCACCATACTGAACTACACTAGGGTATTGCTTATCATAACTGTGTGGCTCTGTGCTGAACAGGATTTCTGGTTCATCAGAGCTAGTATTTTGCAGCTAAATGGACATTGGTAGAATGTAGATACTAACAGTAGAAATTGCAGGCCACCCATAGCATCTGACTGACTTTTTTTTCTAGCAAAGACCTTTTTGCTGAGCTATAACTTTGTCCCCAAATGTGTTGAGGGATATCAACAGCGTATGGCTTTTGATATATTGCTGTCCATATCCATATTTTAAGTTTGAGATATGGGAAAGGTGTCCCAAATATCAAACTCAATTTTGCAATGTCTAGAATTCTAGGGATGCTGCATAGTTCTGATGGCCTGAGTGAGACTTTGTAGTAGCACATCGATGTACAGCTGGCACCTTGTACTTTACAGTGTACCTAAAATGTGCACTTATACACTCCTTGATGAGCCCCCTAATACTCCCCAAGTGTCTGATTCGAAGCCCATTGAAGGGAGTGTTTACACTGACTTCAGTAAGCTCTGAATCAGGCGCCAATAGCCAACTAATGCACACCCTGTTGTGCTGTAGTGGTAGTGCTTTATTATTGTGTTCAGCTTATCTTCATTATCAGCAGCTTATCATCCCAGCGCTGGTAGCTACGCCTCTCGTGGAGGTGGGTTTTTTAGAGCGCTGGGCGAGCTCTGCCGGGACTACACAAGCCACATTAAAGCGCTGCTGCAGCAGCACTTTAGCGTTGCCAGTGTAGACTAGCCCTTGGTTTTTAACATTTCCCAATTCATAATAGGCACTGCCTGTAGTGAATTAACTCCTATCTAGGCAAATTATCACACGTCTTTGCTTCTGAATGCTATCCAAACCATTGCAGTAATGCCTCCAACATGCTACCTGATGCATGGTCTTGTGTGATTTACCCAATGTCTTTGTTGTTTAGAAGAGCCTGTATTCATTTGAAAAAATCTCATCTGTATAGTCTTGAAACTGGCAGTAAAAGTAAATTTCCTGAGCCTTTGGCGATCAGCGTATCTGAGATCCAGGATGCGGAATGTGCTTTTGATAATCAGCTGCTACACTAACATGTCCAATTCAAACCTTTTTATTTTGGGACTGGGGGACAGTGGTTGCTACATTCCCAACCCACACAGAGTGTCTGTTTCGCCATCTGACCTGAGGATATTTTGTTATTTGTGGTCGCCTAAGTCAGGTCAGAAAGCTGGGCAGATGAGTGCTCCGGTGGGAGGATTCGTGAACAGTGAAGAGATCTTCCTCGTAAATTAAACTTGAGCCTTCACCTTTTCCATAACACAATTTTAAACCAGATTGGTCCTTTGAGTCTGTCTTCTCATGATGTGTTTGCTTCTAAAATTAAATTTAATTCAATTTTAGCCTGTTGAAAGTGGCTCTTTTCACTGTAGAAGTACTTAATCCTTTACAAGCCCAGTATAGCTTGTTTCTTAATGAGCTGTGCGCTATAGCAGTGACTGTCTGACTGGAAAGGTTGAGAAGCTATATAGCAGGTAATAGACATCTCCGCAAGAACCTCTGAGTTCTCTTGAAAAAGCATCTGGCCTTGTTCCATCCTTTTGCCTTTGTGTTGGAGGTTTGGGTTACAATGGCTAATGGGTGGATGTTAAATTAAGCAGTGAGTATTTTTTTCATCCTGAGATCTGTGGACCTTGGCTGTCTTAATGTTGTATAGCAAAGAATTCTATGCACGTGCAGTATTTTTATAATCTCAGTATTCCTTAAAGGATACAAGACAGCTAAGGGCAGGTCTATACTACCTGCCGGATCAGTGGGTAGTGATCGATCTCTCGCGGGTCGATTTATCGTGTCTAGTCTAGACGTGATAAATTGATCCCCGAGCGCTCTCCCCATCGACTCCGGAACTCCACCGCGACGAGAGGCGCAAGTGAAGTCCACGGAGCAGCAGCAGTCGACTTGCCGCCGTGAGGACGCCGAGGTAAGTCGACCTAAGATATGTCGACTTCAGGTACGCTATTCCCGTAGCTGAAGTTGCGTATCTTAGGTCGATTTCCCCCCCGTAGTGTAGATCTGGGCTAAGTGAATCAATCTTTCTTGTAAACCTGGTTTATCCAGGAGCAGTTGGTCTTCTGTTGCAAATGCATATGAGAAACAGGAGTAGAAGTGGGGCTGTTTCCACCCAGCCTCGGTGTAGGAACTGCTGTTCAGCGTTCTCTGTCAGCCTGATGCAACCAGACGTGAATTAGGTTTTGCCTTTGTTTTAGAGCAGAGCCAGCTAGAGACTTACACCAGCATTCCTAGGCTTGTGGGGCCAAGAAGTAATTGCTTATATTATGGAGTTCCAAATTCAAAGGATTTAATGTAAGGGTGGGTGGAGCAATAATGGAAACAGGACCGGCTCTGGCTTTTTTGCCACCCCAGAGGGAAAAAAAACCCCCAAAACAGCCGGAGCGCCGCCGAAGCAAAAAAAACCCGCACGGAGCGGAATGTGCTGCCCTAAGATTGGCCTGAATGCCACCCCTTACAATGTGCCACCCCAAGCATGTGCTTCCTAGGCTGGTGCCTAGAGCCAGCCTTGAATGGAAAGGAAATAAAAAGAAAGGCAAGAGTTGTTTCCTTCTGCCGACAATCCTAGCTCAAACTCGCTTCTGAACCAGAGAGCACCTGTTTAATTCCTTCATTAAACTTCTAGTGGGTTATGTTGTATAACGTGAGCCATTGTACTGTTTATCTGCAATATCACAGTGAAGTTTCCTGTATTACAAAATGTTATCTCCCAAAACAATAGAAATTATAGTACAAGGAGCCTCTTTTTGATTCAGTTCTTCTCATTTGGATAAAGAACAACTTTTGTTCACAAGGGGTGTGGCACAATTAGGCCAGCTGTCAGGGTCAAGTGCTGTCATCAACTGCTTGCTCCTTCTCTTTGGTGAATTTAAATGGCTTCTTAACCTCCTGGCTGGTGCACTGAATACTAGTGTTCAGCTTTTTTGTTTGCAGTGTTGTTGTAGCCCTATTGGTCCCACGATATGAGACAGACAAGGTGGGTGAGCTACTTCCTTTTATTGGACCAACTTTGGTTTGTGAAAGAGACAAGCTTTTGAGTGCCACAGAGGAGTTTTTACCTCACTCACAGTATCTAGCGTGGCGGAGGAATGATAGTGGGTAGAGCTTTGCTAGTCTCTTTGTTTCTGCATGTGAAAGCTGCAGTTTTTAGGGAAGATCCATGAACTGGTCAAAGGGGAAGTTTTGCCATTTAATGGGTATTCACATATATGCCACAAGGAAATCATAGTCTTAGGTTTTTTAGGTGTGAGTGGGGTGGGGGAGGAAAGAGGTGAGATTTTACAATGTTGTTTTCTTGAAAAAGGTGGAAACTTTTGTTGTTTTTGTCCATACCCAGTGGTGCAAGTTCTCAGTTTGCTATCCGAAGAGACTGTAGGGAGAGTGGATAAGATGCTTATGTATTTCTGAATGCTGACTGAATTTTCTTTCTCTATAATAAACCTAACACATACACTATTCACTATTTCTCTTTAGTGCAAAAGAGCTTATTCTGTGGAATATACTTTATTTATAATCAAGACTCCACTTCCTTTATTTGCGGAACTGCAGTATGTAAATCATTCTTCATTTTTCAGTGTCAATGAATTTTGCCTCCGAAGGCATAGTAACCCCACTTGGGTGTGTGTGTGTGTGCGCGTGCGTGTGTGCTATTAGCTAATGGAAATGGAAATATTGTCTTGAAAAATAATTGGGTTATATCATTTTAAGAGCACAAGTGACCATCAATCTATATCAAGAGGTATGTCATGTTGCTGCCAATAGGCAATTAGAATGGTTGGGAATCAGTCAGGTAATGGATACTGTGTATTTACAAGACCACATGCTATCAAAAACTAAGTGATTAGCTGGGGTTTGAGTATTGTAGCCTTTTACAGTCAGCTGCAATAGGATTTAACAGAGGAGCTTTACATGACTGCTAAGAGAATCAAGCATGCTTTGTTCTATTGAAGCATTTTAAATGCGTGGTGGTTCTGCTTATGAAAGACTTCAGTCCTGTCAGAAGCAAGCTACCATAAATGTCTACTAGTGGGAAAACATGCATTTTGCCAACGTGACTCTCCCTTAGCAGTTGCGGGCACAAATGAATTTGTGTCTGCATAATAGAAGTTACAAAGTGAAGTGTGCAGCGCTCTGCAGTGTGTAGCTGTCCCTGATGTCTGACACCAGTTTGTGCCAGTTTCAATATGTATCGGAATGTGTTTTTTAATGGTATATCTGTCACTGGAGTCTCCTCTCCCCCTGAGAGTTATCCTCAGAGTTTGGATATCTCTTGTCTTCAAAGGTCCGGTGTATATAAAGTCAGTAGTAGTTTGAGGGACCAACACCCTCTATATTCAGTCAGTTCAGAGTCTATCCTGGCCAAAACGGAATAGCATTATTCCTTTCTAATAACATGTGAGCATAGGCCTTGGGATTGCTTTAATAAACTAAAACAAAACCTCGTTTACCATTTGCATTCATCTAGGTACTTACGGGCCCCGTCACCTTAGTATTTGAGTGCCCTAATCATCCATCAAGAAATGAAGAGAGTGATGTTGAATTATACAGGCTGTTGCTGCAGCTGTCTCTTCTTCTTCCTGCCCCAGCTGCAGCTGCTGAAGGAACAAGGTGCCTTCATGACACGCCTCATTGTCGTCACAGGCTTTTAACCAGTGAGGATCTTGAGAGTCGTATGCCCCTCTGAAAGACTAATTCCACGTGTAAGAAATTATTACTTGTTTTTTCATGCAAACTTTGTTCCTATACCTTCACTGGCATAACTCCCACTTCGCTCATGGAAGCGTCTTTGTTCTAGTTAACTTGCTTAATTATAATGCTTTAAATGCCTGGGTCCGAAGGATGGCATTAAAGGGTGGAGGAATGCACGTGTGACAGTTGCTCCTCTGGTGCAGCAAAGGACTTGACTTCATATGTGCCGCCTTCTTCTTTGGCTATCCCTCAATGCGAGGATAAAGTCTGCCAAGGGGGTTCATTGGTGAGTTTTTAAGTGGCTGAAGAGCCCAATTCTTGCATTGCAGATTTTCCCACAGAAGTGACAAGTGTAATCTTGGAGGAGACATAGTTGTTGACTGGAGTGTTGTGCCCTTTCTTTCCTCCTTTGTTGCTTCTCTGTCTCCTGAGCATGTCTGTTCTCCTCAAAGTGAACTGTGGCTTGGTGTATGGTGTGGCGCCTCTGTGTTCTGTTCCACGCCAAGTCCTCCCAGTTTGTTGGGTTGATGCCTCCCTTTGTAAGGTGTACTTTTAGTATGTCTTTGAAATGTTTCCGTTTCCCTCTGTGAGCCCTTCTTCCCTGACTTAACTGAGAGAAGAGTACTTGCTTCGGGAGGTGAGTGTCAGGCATATGTATACAGTGGCCAGCCCAGCAGAATTGGTATTTCATGATCTGCACTTCTAGACTGCTGATGTTGGCTGCAGAGAGAACGCTGATGTTAGTGCGTCGGTCTTCCCAGTTGATTCCGAGAATCCTCCTGAGGCAGCGCTGCTGGAAACACTCCAGCCGCTTGAGATGTTGTCTGTAGGTTCGTATGTGTATAGGTCTTGCCTTCAGCTGCTCCTGTTGAAGGAACACTTGTACCTTTGCTGCTTATTTTTCACTTGCTGCATCTCTCTTAGGGTATGTCTACACTACGAGACTAGTTCGATTTTTGTGTAACCGAACTTTGTAACCCGATATTGCCAGGTCGATCGTTCGAATCCACATCAGGGATCTTAATTCGAATTTCCGAGTCCACAGTAAGGGGGCAAGCGTCGACATTGCAAGCGGTGCACTGTGGATAGCTATCCCACAGTTCCCGCAGTCCCCGCTGCCCACTGGAATTCTGGGTGTAGCCCCCAGTGCCTTGTGGGACCGATATTGTGTCAAGGGTCGTTATACGTAAATTTCGTCACTCGACCCACACTTCCGCCTTCCCTATGTGGAAGCGCCGGCTGGTAATGAATTCGCGCCCTTTTCCTGTGGCTGATAGCTCGGACGCCACAGGACAGTGAGCATGGAGCCCTCCGCGATTATCACTGATGTTCTGTCCGTTGCCAACTCCTCGCGCCTTATAGCGCACCTTTTCCAGACTCAGATGCAGAGAAATCGGGAGAGGAGGCAACGGAAGCTCCGGGAGTACTGAACTCTGAGAGGGGCATGGACCTCTCGCAAAGCGCTGGACCCCGGCCCCTACACATCATGGTGGCAATGGGTCACGTTGATCCTGTGGAACGGCGATTCTGGGCAAGGGAAACAAGCACTGACTGGTGGGACCGCATAGTGCTGCAGGTCTGGGATGAGTCCCAGTGGCTGCGAAACTTTCGGATGCGTAAGGACACTTTCATTGAACTTTGTGAGTTGCTGTCCCCTGCCCTGAAGCGCCAGGACACCCGGATGCGAGCAGCCCTGACTATCCAGAAGCGAGTGGCCATAGCCCTGTGGAAGCTTGCAACTCCTGACAGCTACCGGTCAGTAGCGAACCAATTCGGAGTGGGCAAGTCTACCGTGGGGGTTGCTGTGATGCAGGTAGCCCATGCTATCGTTGACCTGCTGCTCCCCAAAGTAGTGACCCTTGGAGACGTGCAGGCGATCATAGATGGCTTCGCCGCGATGGGATTCCCAAACTGCGGTGGGGCCATAGATGGGACACACATCCCTATCCTGGGACCGGAGCACCAGGGCAGCCAGTACATTAACCGAAAGGGCTATTTTTCTATGGTACTGCAAGCATTAGTAGACCACAAAGGACGTTTTACGAACATCAATGTTGGGTGGCCAGGAAAGGTTCATGATGCTCGAGTTTTCAAAAACTCTGGTCTGTTTAGACGGCTGCAACAGGGGGTTTATTTCCCGGACCGCAAAATCACTGTTGGGGATGTGGAGATGCCAACAGTGATCCTAGGGGACCCTGCCTACCCGCTAATGCCATGGCTCATGAAGCCATACACGGGAGCCCTGGACACTGAAAAGGAGCTCTTCAATTACCGCCTGAGCAAGTGCAGAATGGTGATGGAGTGTGCCTTTGGCCGTCTCAAAGGCAGATGGCGAAGCTTACTGACTCGCTCCGACCTCAGCCCTACAAATATCCCCATTGTGATTGCAGCGTGCTGTGTGCTCCACAATCTCTGTGAGATCAAGGGGGAGACGTTTATGGTGGGCTGGGAGGTTGAGGCAAATCGCCTGGCAGCAGATTACGCTCAGCCAGACACCAGGGCGATTAGAAGATCACAGCGGGACGCGCTGCGCATCCGGGAAGCTTTGAAAGCTCGCTTCCAGACAGAGCAGGGTAAACAGTGACTGTTACACTTCCGTAAACAGATATTGAACCTTCCCCTGTTTCTGTACACAGGTTCCGTTGCCCCTCCTCTCCCATTACCAACCCCCTTCCCCCTCCTTCGATCAACGCTTTAAAGGCACAATAAAGGAAATTTTTTTTTATTTGGACCGTCTCCTGTACTGGTTTGTCGGTTAAGGTTTTAACCGTGGACGCATACCGTGGTTGGGGAGCGGGTGGAGTGTGGGAAAGTACCCTTCAAAGGGGAATGACATGATCCTGCCCACAGGGCAGTCCTAAGTGCTGGACTGCTTGTTTAACGGGACCATTAACCTCTCCTAATCGCATGTGTGTGTGGTGGGGTCTCTGTGACTTTTTCGTTGTGAATATCGGCTATGGATCCCCCGGTGCATTGATCTATCCAGCAGGCTATTGCCAGCCGCTAAAGATCAGCGGCCACCCTCCCCCAGCAGACAGCGAACCACCCAACCACCAACCCCACGTAGAGAACCTGGAAACCTACACACAGAATGAAAGGTGCGCTTACTGCATGCAATTTTAAAGTGTGCCTGTCTCTTCATTTGTTACCCTGTCTGCACCCTCGGTTGTGCTTCGGTCCTCTGCACTTACAAACCCCGTTAACCAACAACCAGAGAAACAAACGGTCCCCTTTAAGACACTCTGGGAAACATCAGTGAACCAAAAAACCAGTTTTATTTAACAGAACATTAACTTAACATGGAACCTGGGAAGGGAGGTGTTGAGGGGTGCGGCTGGAGGGAGGGGAAGGAAAAATCTAAGGTTTTGGCAATGGCAGCCTTCTGCTACTGGAGCAGTCTGCAGGGGTGGAGTAAATATTTCCACGCACCCTGCCTCCCCTTGTCCTAGTGACTTTTGGAGAGTAAACCACTGGATTTTGTGGCGGGGGAGGGCGGTTGGAAAGAACATATAGAGGTGCTCTTTCCTCCTGTCTCCTGTCCTGGAGAACATCCACCAGGCGCCGGAGCGTCTCGGTTTGCTCCCTCATTAGTCCCAGCATTGTTTGGGTCGCCTGCTGATCTTCCTGCCACCACCTGTCCTCGCGCGCTTCAGCCCTCTGCTCCCGTTCCCTGGCTGCTCGCTCGTACCGTGCGAGGTCCTCTCTCCGCTGTGCCGCCTCCCTCTGACAACATCATTAATTCAGAGAACATGTCATCCCGGGTTCTCTTTTTTCGCCGCCTTATCTGGAGTAGCCCATGGGAGGGAGAAGCACGGGTAGGGCGGGAGACACTCGAAGCTGCGGGATGAGGGAAAGGGAGTGAATTCCTCAGAAAGATACTTTTTCCAGAACAATGACCATACTCTTTCAGCGTGAATAGGACCAAACACAGTGCCTATCACATGTAAACGTACTACAAGGTCAAATACTATGCCTTAAGGCTGAGTGTCTGGGGTCCCGGTATACGGATCCCAGAAGCCTTGCCGTACAGTGAAAATCACCTCTCTGAAGACCATGGTAAGGTGATGAGTTAGGACTGCTGAGAGATTGCTTCACAGCAGTGCTCTACTCCCATGTCTCACTCACTGTTCCTGGCGACGGGCAGGAACTGCTGCTGGCCAAACCGCAAATCTACAGAGGCTTTCCTAACCCCCCCCCCACTCCGCGTGGTCGCTCCCGGGACCGTTAAGTGCCCGCGAACCGCTCATCAGGAACGGCTCGCCTACCCTCCCCCCCCCCCCCGTGTGGCCGCTCCCGGGAACGAAAAATGCCCGCGAACCGCTCAGCATGAACGGCTCGCCTACCCTTTCCCACCTCCCTTCGCGTGGCAGCTCCCGGGAACCAAGATCGCCCGCGAACCGCTGTGTTTGAACGACTGGCCTACCCCTCCCCCCCCCCTTCCCGTGGGCGCTCCCGGGAACCAATATTGCCCGAGACCCGCTGTGTCTTAACGGCTCGCGTACCCTTTCCCCGGCACTGTCCCTACCTGCGCACCGCTAAGTAGTAATGGTTTGGCTCCTGACTCCCTACCACCATGCGTCAACGTAAACAGCCGGGTGTCTTTCTTTAAAGGGAAAAGGAAGCATTCACTATACTAATTATACCACTCATTCAAACCAGGACCCCATGACTGATATCACTCTGATGAGGATTACAGAGACAGAGAAATACTGCATGCTGCGTCAATGCAAGCAAACCCCCGGGGCTGTATGCTGCCATGCTATGCAAGGCAATGATACCAGAGTACCTGCAGCTTGCATGGCGCGGGAAAGTATCCTACCATGGAGGAGCCAATAAGGCCGCTCTCCCAGTGAACGTGCTAAACAAGCTCTCACTGTACCTCCAGGAGAGCTTCGCGGAGCTCTCAGATGGTGATTACTCCTCTATCCCCATACATATTGACAGACTTTTCGAATAGTTGCACGGGAAAGCGACTCCAAGGTGAAGCGCATAAGGCCAGTTAAGCCACAGTTACACAGCGCTAACACACCATAACTATTGTATTGCAAATAAATGTCTAACACACTGACCTGATGATCCTTCGCCTGATTCCTGGTCAGGAATGCTGCCTTGGGAGTGTTCGTAAGGCAGCTCAGTCAGGGTGAGGAATAGTTCCTGGCTGTCGGGGACATCACGAGTGCGACCGCTGTGTAGTGCCTCTTCCTCCTCCCCTCCTTCCTCTTCTTCGCCGTCCGCGAAAACCTCCTCCGATGTGGCCGTAGAATGGACCCCGTCGTCGGAGTCCACGGACAGTGGTGGGGTAGTTGTTGCTGCACCACCGAGCATGGCATGCAGCGCCTCGTAAAATCGGCAAGTGTGTGGCTGCGACCCGGAGCGTCCGTTGGACTCCTTGGTCTTTTGGTACGCCTGCCGCAGCTCCTTGATTTTCACGCGGCACTGCGTAGCATCCCGGCTGTATCCTCTCTCCGTCATAGCCTGGGAAATTTTTTCGTAAATCTTTGCATTCCGTCTTTTGGAACGGAGCTCGGCTAGTATTGATTCGTCGCCCCACACAGCGATCAGATCCAAAACTTCACGATCACTCCATGCTGGAGCCCTCTTTCTATTCTGCGATGGCATTGAAACCACTGCTGTAGAGCTCTGCATCGTTGCCAGTGCTGCTGAGCTCGCCACGATGTCCAAAGAGGAAATGGGATTCAAAATGGCCACACAGGAAAAGGGATTCAAATTTTCCCGGGGATTTCTCTGAGTGGCAGGTCAGAGCATCCGAGTACAGATTACTGCCCTGAGCGTCCACTGAGTGGTGCACTGTGGGATAGCTCCCGGAGCTATTAGCGTCGAATTCCGTCCACAGTACCTCGCTTTCGGCATGGCCATTTCGAATTTGGCGCTACTCCCCTCGTCAGGGTGGAGTACAGAAATCGATTCAAAGAGCCCTTAATGTCGAAATAAACTGCTTCCTAATGTGGACGGGTGAGGGATTAAATCGAGTTAACGCTGCTAAATTCGACATAAAGTCCTAGTGTAGACCTGGCCTTAGACAGAATTGCGTGGTAATTTCATGAAGAAGTTTTCAGCTCAAGTCCAGTCTGAGTAACTTTCTTCTGTGGTGGTTGGTGATGGGAGAAGAGAGAAAGAGGGAAGTAATGTAGAGTTTCTCCATCTGTTCACTCGTAAGGACACACTTCTCCCCAGCATCTGGAGGCTGTTTTTTTCCCAGCAAATTATATATTTTCTGAGAAGTCAGCGTGATTTCCCCACCCCCCCCCCTTTTTTTTTTTTTTTTAAAAAGCACCATTTTCAGTCAGCCATTACAGAGATGCCAGTGCGAGCCAGGCAAATGGCACCTTTTTACGTTCAAGATTCACCAAGTAAACTTTTCCTCATGCACCGTCTAAATCAGACTAATAGCCAGGACTTACTCCAAAAGCAGAATTTCTCCAGTGATAGAACATTCCTCTACAGCTGCCCCATCATTTACTGTAGCTCTAACTTCCCACAAACCTGCCACAGTGTTGGGTTAAGGTGGGGAAAAATTGAGTGCAGGCAATAGCCTCTGATTTTTTCCAACAGTGTTAATATCTTAAATAATTTAAACGTCAACAGGAAACTAGGGACTGGCCTCCCTTTTTAAAATCTGCTTCCAGGTTTTAAAGGCCAGAGTTTCACCCCTTATTATGGAGCCCCAAAGTAGTCAGCAGAGCCACTCACCTTGCCATGCACTGATTGTGATGTCTCCCTAAAATAGGGGTGGGCAAACTACAGCCTGCGGGCCAGACCCGGCCTGTGGGATTGCCAGCCTTACGCCGCTCCCGGAAACTTCACGCGCTGCCCTCCCCTGCAGACACCGCCCCCTGCAGCTCCCATTGGCCAGGAAAGGGGAACTGCGGCCAATGGGAGCTTTGGGGGAGGTGCCCGCAGGCGAGGGTAGCGCAGACAGTGAGCCTGCCTTAGCCGCGCTGCTGCCACCACGGAGCTGCTCCAGGTAAGTGGCACCGGGCTGGAGCCCACACCCCAAACTCCTCCTGCACACCCTAACCCTCTGACCTGAGCCCCCTGCCACACCCCTCCTGCACCCCAGCCCCCTGCCTGAGCCCCCTACTGCACCCTGCACACCTCCTGTACCCCAGCCTCTTGCCCTGAGCCCCTTCCTGCACACCGCACCCCCTCCCACACCCCGCACTTCCTCCCGCACCCCAACCCCTTGCCCCAGCCCTACATTCATGGCCCTGCATACCATTTCCCCACCCAGAGGTGGCCCACTGGTCAAAAAATTTGCTCACCCTTGCCCTAAAGTCTGGAGAAAGTATCTTCTAGAAGTGATGACTATATAAACTGCATCAATGGAAATTAAATCCCCATTAGTTTGTTCATAAGGTTAACAAAAAACAACAATATACAAAGGAAATATCTTTCTTTTAAAAATTTTTTGCATATTGCTAAACTCTGGAAATATTGTGAGAACAGTGAATAAAGGGATTTTATACAGCATCAGCCTCATGATAATGCAATGGTTTTTCAACCTATCACTAGACAAATAAGGATCCTAATTTTGGGAGAATTCTTTAGGAAAAGTTTGTGTCCACTTGCTTTTGTTTTGCCGTGCTACTGGCTATCTAAAGGGAACTCCTGACTGTCTTATCACTAACTTCTGCTTGAAAGGCAGTTCTCTCTCTACCCTCCACCCCACCTCCTCAAAATTCTGGAAGATTGTTTTGCAGTAGGGAAATAAATCTCTGTTTAGAACAGTCTTTACAGGAGTAGTTTAGTTTGATTTCCTTTTACAGTGATTAATTATGGAGTGTAGTTCAAAAGCTTGTCTCTCTGACAAACAGAAGTTGGTCAAATAAAAGATAGTTCCTTGCCCACCTTGTCTCTTTCATATCCTGGGACAAAGATGGCAACAACTCTGCAAACAACAATGTAAAGTCCTCGAGGTCAACCAGACTATTAATCTGTAGGAGGACTGTTCTGGGAGCTCTGATGTCACTTCCTCCTACTTAAGCTCTGAAATGCAGACAATTCCTCCTTTCATCCACCAATTTTGCAAGAACTGCAGTATAGAAAAGAAGTCGGTGCACACACAAGTATACCTCTGAGCCTTTTGACTTGTGTCCAGAGCTTGGACAGTTGCAAAACCAAGAGGTAAAAGTGTTCTGGACGTCGAATATATGAATGGATGCAGCAAGCATCACACTTGGAGTATGTCTTGGGAGTTAACTTGGGTGACTGGTGAGCAGTAGCCACACTGGCAAGCTCTGCCTGAGTTAGCGTGTCCTCGTTGGTGCTGCACTTTCTCCAGTGTGTTGCCAGGGTTTTTGGGAGCATATCCCATGGTCCTTTGTGCTGCAGTAAGTTGAGAAGCTCTGATTCTTTCTCTATGAATTGTGGGAAAACTTGTCTATCCTGGGCACATGGGAAGAATTGTTGAAAGGCATTGGAGGACTGTCAACACTTGAATGATTTAGCCTTTGTTCTCATTGCAAATTGAGCGGGTTACCAGCCTAAGTGAAAGCCTCCCTCAGATTTCATCCTACAGTCCCAGACAAACCAACTGGCCTGGGTTGAACCAACAGTCAGTTTGGGTGAGGGGTGTTTATATGTGTGGGTGAGGACTTAGGACTACACCTGAGCGACAGCCTAAGTTACTTCTGCAGTGAAGATGTACCCATGGCTCTTATGGCTCCTGTACCCAAACATGTAATTTCAAAACAAACAAACTGGAACAGGCTTTTCCCTAAACCAGAAGAGCAATGGTGGGTGTATGTATAGCTCCTTTAAGGCACATTGGCAAATTAGTTACTTGGTCTAGAGTAACTCTATAAAGGCATTTGAATGAATTTGGTTTAATGTGTAAAATCTGTATTTATTCTTCACTGAAGTGCCGTTGCTACTGCCTGTCTAACCCCCCACTTGTGAACTGACAACATCTTAAGGGATTCCCCTTGTGACGGGTTGGGGCCACAGAGACCTGCTTGGTGCTGCCACCTGGTGTGCCAAGGCTACTTCTGCCCCTGCTTCCAGGCCTTTTCCAGCTTGGGACTCCCGAATCCTGTCTGTTTTGAGCCAGATTCCACTGATCTGCTGCAAACACAGACCCAGGTCCGAACCAAGTCCACTCACCACTGTAAGGCCCCTGGAAGCGCTCTTGCCTTTGACACCCAGCTGCTCAACTCCAAGGAGGTTCAAACCCTTAATAAATCCGTTTTACCCTGTATAAAGCTTATACAGGGTAAACTCACAAATAGTTCGCCTTCTATTTCAAAGATAGAAAGATATGCACAGCTGTTTGCCTTCCCAGGTAATAACTCATACTCCAGGAAACTTAATGAGTAAAAAGTGATTTTAATAAGTACAGCAAGTAGGATTTAAGTGATGTCAAGTAATGACAGACAGAACAAAGCGAATTACTTAGTAAAATAAAATAAAACACGCACGTCTATGTCTATTCAAAGTTAACACAGATAAAAGCCTCACCAGATTCGGATATTTTCCTTTTTACAGGCTGTAGAATTAGCCTGGGTCCAGCAGTCGCTCACACCCCCTAGTGTCTTTGTCCTTTGTTCAGTTCCCCTCAGGAATGTCCTTGGGGGGGTGGAGAGCCTCTCCCTTTAGCCAGCTGAAGACCAAAAGGAAGGGTCTCCCCTGGGCTTTTATAGTCTTTTCCCCCTCCCTGTGTAACATCCTGTTACCATGGAGTTTGGGGGTCACCTGGGCAGGTCACCTGTCCATGCACCCTTCGGCAACCAGCCTAACCAGTTGCATTCCAGTCCCAGCCCCAATGTGGATTGGGGTCTGCAACGTCTTTTGTCTGTTAAGTGCTCGTACTTAACAGGCACATTCTGCTCCAAAGATGATCCCATGCACTTACAAAGGCTATGTACAAAACCAGCAAATATAAAACCAGTCTTCATAACTCCAACTACAACAATGATACATGCATACAAACAGGAAGAATAAATTCAGTAGGTCATAACTTTCACCAAGATATGTTACATGGCACATGTAGCATAAAATATATTCTAGTTACATATATACATTTATAAGCATCTCCCCATAAAGTTTTATGGGGAACACCGTCACACCCTCCTCCTGAACTTACTGCCAGAGACTTGGACACTGTCCATGGCGGAGGCAGTACACATAAAGCCCCTGTTTCTTTGGTCACACCCCTTTTCAGTACCGGCACACCACATGGTGTCATTCGTAATGGTTTTAGCAAAATGCGAGGTTCCTGGTCCCCTGGTGCCTGAAAATGGGTTGGGGTGTAGTATTGCTAACAGGATACAGATAGCAATACCTGTTAAGGCGTAGGAACCTCGGCATTTAGCTCTCAGTGCCATGAGGCGGCGTGCCTCAGTTTCCCCTTTCACACAGCAGCCTGGGCTTGTTATGCTTTTGCTGTTGTGCCAAGCTTCCAGCTGGTTACCCGATACAGGCCGACAGGTAACATGCTTGTGCGACTGTGAGGTCACTATCCCAAGCATGTACAACAGTTTTTCCCACCAATCAGGTATGTTCCCCATTTTGAAAGGGTTGACCCTCAGTGTTAACTCCTTTGTTATAACCCACAGATGAAGTAGGGAAAGACACAGGATTACCCACCCGTCTGTGTATCCTGGTAGGCACTCTGATGCAGATTCTTCTGCCTCTTTGGAGCAGGCTCCTGAATCAGGCATGCGTTTGAGGCTCCGGCAAGGAAAGGGTGTACTGCAACCCTGCCTGCCCTCGGCCCCTCCCTCTGGAATTTCTCTGGGCTGGTTCCCATCCCCTTGTGTGGTTTCACCTATGCAGAGACTCGCTCCCTTCTGCTTTGAAGAGAGAGGTTTACCTCCTACCCGTGTAGCAAGAACAACCTCTTTCTTGGACACCCCAGTATCTGTTCCCAACAGGTCAGCTGGACGGACTCCCCCCTCCAGGAGGTCTGACCCCCAGCTTTCCCTTCTAACCTGATCCACAGGAGAGGGGTCTGGCATCTGAAATGCAGACTTTTCACCCTCCTCCTGGGCAAGATCCTTCTGACAAAAGGTGGGCGGGCTCTCCGGCCCCCCCTCACCTTCCCTCCCTGGGCCTCCCTCTGGGCCAGACACTCCCATGTCCCCCTGAAGAGAAGGTGACCCTGGTCCAGCTGTGGGCTCACAGCTGCCAGCTAAGATAGACCCCTTCAGTGGCCCGCAAAATTCCCCCCTTGCTATGAGGTAGAACATTCCCCTCCCCCGGGGAGATGATTACAGGACAGGAACTGGCCACAGCCACCCCTGCCGCCACAGCTGCAGTCCCTGTGACTTTGCCCCCCCACTCTGGGGTTTTCAGCACCAGGTTCCTGCTTGCTGCCACCCAGCCCTGGGACAGATTCTGCCACAGCAAAGAAATCATTTCCCAGTAGAAACGGTGCAAAATTGTGTGACACTGTTGCCACAGTTAGCTTAGCCTGCAAGTTTTCCGTTTGCATGTGTACTTTTGCCAGAGGTGCAATGACTTTGTAGCCACCCACCAGCTCCAATTCCGCCACTTTACCCGGCAACCAATCCTTCTCTTGGATCAGGTCCCTCCTGACTATAGAAATTTCAGCACCTGTATCTCTCAACCCAGTGATTAACTTCCCATTCAGTTTAACAGCATGCACATGCTCACTGCTTGGTGGTGTAGAAGTCAACTTCACAAACCCTGTGTGGAAAGAGGCAGCAGCTTCATGGGCCACTTGATGCCTGTTTTCACTCAGCAGGGGACACTTATCTCTCAGGTGCTCGGTGGACTTACATTAATAGCACCTTCTGGGCTCCTCTGATTGTACAGGGAATTTGGGACGAGTACTAGGGGAATGGGGAGGTGAGCGCCCAGCCTCCTTTTTCCCAGGGGTAACACGGTGACTCTGTTTTCCTTCGACCCTGTACCCCTCTGCCAGTGGTTTATGCTTAATCGCAGCTTGCGCCTGCTCATAAGAGTCTGCAAACCCAGCTAATTCACTAACTGCTTTTACCTGTTTGTCCCACAAGTACTGTTTTACATCATCACTGCACATATTCAGGGATTGTTCCTGAGCAACCAAATCACACATCCCTTCAAAGCTTGTAATGTCTTTTCCCCTCACCCACTTATCTACCAGAACTGTCATTTCGTTTGCATAAGCCACATTACTTAACCCATCTCCCCTCTTAAGACTCCTGAATTTAACCCTGTAGGTTTCAGGTGTAACCTGAAACTGTTTCAAAACCAGCTCCTTAAATTTACCATAATTGGAGGCATCACCAATTGGCATCTTATTGAATATGTCCAGAGCTCTGCCAGACAATTTGGCTATCAAGGTGGTCATTTTTTGATCTTCAGGGATCGCATGGAGGGAGCACAGTCTCTCAAAGGTGATAAAATATTCGGCTATATCCTTGGATTCATCATACTGGGGGCATAGACGCTCCCATTTGGGGATTTTTGGGGAAGTGGAGCCGGCCGCTGAAGGGTTTCGACTGTTCAACTCTGCAACAGCCAGTTCATGCTTCTGGGCCTCCATAGCTCTCTCGTGGGCCACCTCCTCTGCTTCCATAGCTCTCTTGTGGGCCAGCTCCTCTGCTTCCATAGCTCTCTTGTGGGCTTCTGTCTCTGCACTAATTTCCAGCGTACGTAATTCGATTCGTCTCCGATGTTTGTTTTCTTTCTCTGTTATTGCGAGTCTGGCAAGATCCAGTTTTACCGTGGCCTCGCTTACAGACATCTTATTGCTGTCTAGTGCTGGGCCACGCCCCTCTGCAGTTCACTGAAACTGGACTGCACTCAGATCAGGAGCTCTTCAGTTAAGAGACTTTCCTAGCTTCCCTGATCTTCACTCTAACTTATTTGATTTCCTTTTCTGTCCCTACTTCCCTTACCCGAAATAAGCAAACAGAAAATAACAAACCAGTAACCACTTTGTCTGTTTTCCAGCCACCACACTTAAAACTCACTTAAAATCACTACCAGTATCTCAAAGCAATCAGCTGTGCAGAGATCCTGCTCGACTACGCCACTGTGACGGGTTGGGACCACAGAGACCTGCTTGGTGCTGCCACCTGGTGTGCCAAGGCTACTTCTGCCCCTGCTTCCAGGCCTTTTCCAGCTTGGGACTCCTGAATCCTGTCTGTTTTGAGCCAGATTCCACTGATCTGCTGCAAACACAGACCCAGGTCCGAACCAAGTCCACTCACCACTGTAAGGCCCCTGGAAGCGCTCTTGCCTTTGACGCCCAGCTGCTCAACTCCAAGGAGGTTCAAACCCTTAATAAATCCGTTTTACCCTGTATAAAGCTTATACAGGGTAAACTCACAAATAGTTCGCCTTCTATTTCAAAGATAGAAAGATATGCACAGCTGTTTGCCTTCCCAGGTAATAACTCATACTCCAGGAAACTTAATGAGTAAAAAGTGATTTTAATAAGTACAGCAAGTAGGATTTAAGTGATGTCAAGTAATGACAGACAGAACAAAGCGAATTACTTAGTAAAATAAAATAAAACACGCACGTCTATGTCTATTCAAAGTTAACACAGATAAAAGCCTCACCAGATTCGGATATTTTCCTTTTTACAGGCTGTAGAATTAGCCTGGGTCCAGCAGTCGCTCACACCCCCTAGTGTGTTTGTCCTTTGTTCAGTTCCCCTCAGGAATGTCCTTGGGGGGGTGGAGAGCCTCTCCCTTTAGCCAGCTGAAGACCAAAAGGAAGGGTCTCCCCCGGGCTTTTATAGTCTTTTCCCCCTCCCTGTGTAACATCCTGTTACCATGGAGTTTGGGGGTCACCTGGGCAGGTCACCTGTCCATGCACCCTTCGGCAGCCAGCCTAACCAGTTGCATTCCAGCCCCAGCCCCAATGTGGATTGGGGTCTGCAACGTCTTTTGTCTGTTAAGTGCTCGTACTTAACAGGCACATTCTGCTCCAAAGATGATCCCATGCACTTACAAAGGCTATGTACAAAACCAGCAAATATAAAACCAATCTTCATAACTCCAACTACAACAATGATACATGCATACAAACAGGAGGAATAAATTCAGTAGGTCATAACTTTCACTGAGATATGTTACATGGCACATGTAGCATAAAACATATTCTAGTTACATATATACATTTATAAGCATCTCCCCATAAAGTTTCATGGGGAACACCGTCACACCCCTCTCCTCCATGAGTTGCTTGTGATATAATTATCAGCCAGGACATCACTTGGCAGCAGTGGTAAGATCTGTGGTGTGATGAAAATGCTTTCCCTTCATTTTTTGCATTAAAGTGGTGACGAAGAAGTCATCATACATACAGTATGTGAATTACTTAAGGCTTGACAGATGTTCAGGCTTCATATGCTTGTGGATACAAGGAAAAGCCATTCTGTACACTTGGGTTACAAGTATATATATTCTGCGGCGTCTTTATTGCAGTTTTAACATGGTTAATGTAAAAAAGTGTAAAGAACAATAGATCCCAGATGTCTTCAGTTGTTTTGATCATAAAGTCTCTTCCAATTGTAGCCTTTTATTTTAATAGAATTGTTTAAACCACAGTGTGTTCAGCCCCTGTTGCTACAGTTTCAAGCTCACCAGAGTGAAAATCCCCTCTGGTGCGTTTCTCAAATTTGGAGACTCCAGGAGCACATGAAGACCAAGATCAGTGACCACAGATACAATCAAGGACAAAATCTAGCTGTACTATACGTTTTATTAAAGCAATAAGTAAAGTTACAATTATTACCCATGCTCATATAAATCCTTCATAAACCCATGCAGTGACTAATACTGTAGTCATACTCACATCCCCAAAGATATTCTAGAGTTTGATGGAGCTCTCAACAGATAACCATAGAGAGAGGGGTGGTTCTGCTGTGGTTTCCCACTTTCACCCAAACAGGGAACCTCTCTTCTGTTGTTGTTCAGAACACACCTAACACCTTATGCATATGCATGAGGGTTTCAATCCTCTTTTCCTTTTCTGTACTTCTGCACCCTATGAATATTGGGGTGCCCAGTTTTTCATAGGTTGTTACTTAGTTCCCCTTATTTTCATTAGCATCTACGCACAACATGTGCCCACGGTAACCTGCGGTTAAATTAGAATATCCTATGAGGTTACAGTAAGGTGTTTTGTGGTTTTGGACATTACATGACGATCTATTTTTCTGGAACATGCCCATTGGCATAATCTTTCCAGTAATCTTGTAACCTTACTGGCATAGGGTTTTTCTTAGGTCACCCACTCATGTCAAGTGTTCTAAAGCATATGGCCCTGTATGGCTAAGCTAAAATCTTACATGCCTCTGCCTATAGACCTTGCTTTACAGCCAGGCTTTATTTATATACCTAATACATACTCATCACTGTTAAATACATGTCAGTCTTATACTTCTCTAATCCTACAATTTAAAATCTATTTAGTATACATTGATTATATATGAAACAGCATATGAGTTGACCATACCACTAAGTAACACAATGATAAATAGATGATAAAATGAACTAATTGGCTACACAACGGCACTTAAAGTTAATACTGTTTTAGACTCTCTGGTCCCCTTCTGTTCCTAGCTCTGTTCTAAGTACCCATCCAAAGTAAGGCCAAACACTTGACTTTGTGGAATAAATAAATCTTTAAAGGGAATTTACACTGATTATTTGCATTCAGTTTTTTTTTAAGTAAAATACGTAATTTTGTGCATTATGAAAGCATTTAACTTTAGATTCATATCTTCATGTATGACCATAGTCTGGTAAAATCAGCTCATTGTCTGTCTGAATTTATGGTTTAGATTTGAAAATTTAACATATACTAGATATTTTGCCATGAATGTCATTCCTTTAGCCCTGATCTACACTTCGGGGTGGGAGGGGGATCGACCTAAGATATGCAACTTTAGAATAGCGTAGCTGAAGTTGACGTATCTTAGGTCGACTTACCTCGTGTCCTCACGGTGCGGGGTCAGCTGCTGCCGCTCCCCCATCGACTCCGCTTCTGCCTCTCGCCGCGGTGGATTACAGGAGTCGACAGCAGAGCGATTGGGGATCGATTTATCGCGTCTACACTAGTCTCTGCTGTCTTTTGGAAGTCTCTTTGGGCAGCAACCTATCATAACAACAGCCATACTGGGTCAGACCAAAGGTCCATCTAGCCCAGTGTCCTGTCTTTAGACAGTGGCCAATGCCAGGTGCCCCAGGGGATATGAACAGAACAAGTAATCATCAAGTGATCCATTCCCTGTTGTCCATTCCCAGCTTCTGGCAAACAGAGGCTAGGGACACCATCCCTTCCCATACTGGCTGATAGCCGTTGATGGACCTATCCTCCCTTTCATTGTACCAAACTAGGGTAGTAAAATCTGAAGAGACTTTTTTTTTTTTTTAAACCACTTTTGAACGAGGATAGTTGGCCAAATTTGGGGGAAAATTTACTCTCAAATATAATCCTATTGAAACATTCTTCAGAAAGAAACTCTTGTTTTGGCTCCCTATGTGGAAAGCCCAACTTACTGTGTGTTTCAGTTTGGAAAGGGAAGCACCTATATAGATGGCTTCTGCTTACTGCCATTCATGTGGGGTTTTTTGTTTTTTTTTTTAATCTCCCTTCTGCTCTGCCTACCCCAAGGTGAAAAACAGATTGAGTCCCAGAAGCCTTTCCTGCGATAGAAAATACAAGCAGGGAAATTGTCACCTGCCTAGGGTCTGGTTTTCCCTTTACACACTAGTCATGTAGCAGGTTGTCTGTGCCATTACAACAAATGATTTGTTCATTAGAAGAGGGAATGCAAAGATCCCATTTTGGCAGTGCCCTTTCAGTTAATTTTTGATACTCAAATTTAAACAGAACACCTACTCCTAATCCAAAAACTTTCAAGCTGTATTTTGCCCCTGGTTTAATACCGTCCGAGCGGTGCTTGATCTCTGATACAGAGGCTAGTGCTGTGCATTGGAGTCCTACCAGGATAACCTTCTAGGTTTTTTTCTTCAGCACTTTCATAATCCAGTCTCAAAAGAATTCCTGGGCATCTATTAAATAGGCAATTTTAGGTCTTTGGGCCACAAAGAACTACTTAAGCTAACTGAAAACTAGTAGGGTAGGTGAATGTGAGTGTATGTGCCATGACAAGGAATAGTTAAAGCAATACTTCACTATCAGCTAGCCGTGGAGCTTGCAAATTTTCTGTCCACAAATCCCTTGGAAATGTAGTAGACCACAGTTGGAAATGACAATAACAAAACTAGCCCTGAAGGTCAGTAAAGGAGTCAGTGCAGTTCAGGATGGAACTTGCACTTAGTTTCCTATTTATTTTGGCATGTAAGGAGTGAAGGAGGATCTAAGATTCTGCCATGACCTCCTGAAGCAGCACTCTTATGTGAAAGGAAGCCTCCATCCAAAGCCGTAACACCTTGTGCTGTGATTTGATTTCTTGCAAGCTATGCAGACACGTGCTGGGTCAGTATTTACATGGGGATTGCCAAGGAAAGTTTAGGTGTTGCTTGGCAAGTTGGATTTTTTGGATTAAATGAAAAATCCAGTTTCTGACCTCTTGTTAAGATCCTATGGCATATTTTTATAAGACTAGGGTGTTTAAAATCGGCCAGTAGAGCAGAGTTAAACTTGGATAATATTGGTCCATGTGTCTCCTCTGGCATAAAAACATGGAGGGGGACAAAATCTAAAAGCCATCAGTTCTTGAAATATGTCTATTGGTCTTCCTTCTCCCTGGTGCTGCCGAACCAGCAGAAATGTGGTGTTTCAGTCATGAAAACAAGTAGAGGCCAGAGAATTGTACAAACAGAGGGTCATGGAAACCTTGGGAAATTAAGGAAATGTAAAGCTAAAGTTTCTTGTAGAGTCCTGGCTGGATTTGTGGATTATCTTCCATGCACTTCCTGGTCTTCTGCTTTCCTTACCCTCCTTTGCCGCACTGTAAAGTCAATACAGTGGGCTATTGGCCTGCACTCTGCTTACACCAGTGGGAATCCCAGCATGAAGAAGTGACTACTGCATGAAGGGGTTTTAACTAATATTAGTTTTCAAGTTTGCATAGAGCCCCTCCCTGGTTTCGCTCACTATTTCTGTCACATGGCTATCTGGATATGGTTTGGAAGGGACAGAGGTGGTTCTGTGCCTGGTATGGGACAGAGAACATCTTTCAAAGCCACAGTTTCTTGTCTGTATGGCCCCTTGACTTCCCTCTGTACCACACAGGGAGCAGGCAATCTTGCTTTCTAAAATTTCTTCTAATGGCTCAACAGGACAGCAGCATTCTCTTCATATGGCCAGATATTAAGTTGCTTTGCTGTTCAGTTAATCAGCTGCTGCATTTCAGTGGTGGCTGGAGAGATCCCTCACCTATCTCCTATTTGTAAAACGCATGGGTGACTGGTGCTGTAATCATCCAAAATATTGTATTATAGAATAGGCCAAATCGTGAATCTCCCCCTTCCCCCACCCATATGTAATACTATACAAACATACCCTGTGAGAGCACTTAAATGAGTGTGGAGTCAATCTAACTTATTTCTTTGAGATACTTGGAGTATAAAAGGAGCTATAAATAAATCCCTTCTTTTCTGTCCAAAGAATGGGGTAATAGAAGAAGAAAGTAGCTTAATAGGCAAGAACTAGTATCCGATCAGTCTTGAGACTCATAATCTTTTTTTTTTTTTTTAATAAAGATTCCTTTCTGGACGTCCTGAAAGCCTTTTCTTAAGAGGGGTTTTCCTGTGGAATTCCTTGGCTCCTGCATACCATATGCTGTGCAGCTTGCCTTATCTTGCATGTATGTTTTTGGCCCCTGCCTTAGGCATCCCATTAATTAATATGTGTCCATGCAAAGAGGAATCGTTGAGTATTGAGCACAAGCTGCACAATCTCCTCCTCCCCTTGACAAACAGTCATTCATTCCTTGTTTTCCCACTGGCATGGTACTAAGCAGAGACAGCATCGATACATAGTGCCAGCCATGGCTACTTTTCTCTCATTCTGCATGTGTGGGAGGGAGTGGGGGAAACGGTGTGGAAGGTGGTTTTTTTCAGTATGCACATAGGCATTGGGGTGGAGAGTGCCAGGTACTGCAGCAATTGGGAGCTTTTGGTGTAAGGCCTACATCTTGGGTATACGTGGCGAGAGCTGAGGCAAGATTTGGAACCTGTGTCTATGTTCCACACCGGACAGTAAGAAGAAGATAAAATCAGCCAATGAAAATTTAAATAAGGGAATTGGATCAGTGGAGGCTGAATCACATGACCTAAAGGTCTTTTCCAATCATAGGTTTCTAGTACGTGACTGATTTATCCCATGTTGGAACACTTAACTGCCTGAAAACTACACAATGGTTTGTACTGATTGAGGAGTCTGATGTGTTTGCTTTTTCTGAGAGGATTTGGCTTGCGTTTTCCAAAAACTCTGGGAATGAGCAAGGACCCCTTATTCTCACAGCACTAGTTTTAGTCTGAATGAATAGCTCAACATTTCTTATATTGTTTTGATTATAAACTTTTGAATATAGAATTTTTTTAAATCCCAAACTGCAGCTGTTTCCTGGAATCCTAAATCAGGTTGTAGAAGTGAAAAAATAAATTCATTTTTATAGATTTAATAGCATTGAGGACTGGACGCAGACAAGAAGGATTTGCCTTTGAGGTGTTGTATTTAGTTAAACTGGGAGCCTCGGGGAGGCAGGATTGTCATTTTTTTGCCATATTTAATTAAAATCCTGCTACGCATTTGGAGTTTGAAATATGATTTCTTATAATTCAGGGAGTTGACTTGTTTGTTGAAAGCTAACTGAACTTTCCTCCAGTGTGATGAAGTCCACTATTCAGTTACTGAATATCATGGTATATGCCTAGTTTATTGTTTTCATCTCCTGCTGTCAGAAATAACAGGCTGGTGTTACTTTTTTGTGTTTTTGAGCACCAAGCTTGGAATAAGCTAGTATTTAGAAGGCTTTTCTTGAACCCCTGATCTACTTCACAAGCATGAAAGTTGGGCTTCATATAAGCACTATTGGAATGATACATTTTTATCCATTTAGTTGCTTGATGGAGATGATGTGGCAGGGATGACAGTGTTCAATCGAATTCCCAGCTTCAAAAACAAGATGTTTGGAGTATTGTCTTGGCTAATCAGATGTGGAAGGTTACAGCCCGTTTTCAGATGCCATGAGGAATCAGTGACTTTACTCACTCCAGTAGCAGTGATTGGTCTGAATGCCCTGCATCTACTGTCTTTTGTCGTTCTGAAATGGAGTTTCCTAAACAGAACACTAATCAAGGGTGTTACTTATGTGCCAAACAAGCACACTGTTCTGGTTTGTGTGAAGAAGTACGGCCACTTCCTAATTTAAAATCAAAATGCATACTATGAATTTCCAAATTGAACAAAAATCTGTTTTCTTAAGTTAAATATCCTTTATGCACAGGAAGTGGTCTTTGCTAGGATTTTCTCTACTGTTTTTGAGCGAATCTAGTGCTGGTGAAAGGTATTGGATTACATCTGTTGCCATATTTTGTGTTCTTTATCCTTGAACGGGTATGGCCTGTGAGACAGCAGAGCGGACTTTCCCCCTGCTGTCTTTGCCAACGTGCATCCACGCTGACTCAAATGACACCTCTTAGGGGAAGAGATTTGTCTCCATACTTGTTCAATACTTGAAGTCTGCTGAAACCATAAAGAAAGCTCTGGGTTTTGGCCACCAACACATGCAAGGCATCACGTAGCCACTTAAACATTTGATAAGAAGTGAGACCTTGCACTGGATTAGAACTGGTGACCTACTGCACCGTAGATGTGAAAGGCAGTCTCCTGCAGTGTCTTATTTCCAATCATGTGAACCATCCACTCCCAATTGCTTCTTGTATATTTGTCCTGTGCAATACAATGAAAATCAGATACACACTAATAAATTACATGCAACCATAGCTACTGCAAACAAACAGTTTGTGTTTGAACTAGTGGTAATACTTGGTTGGAAACAGACCTACTCGGCACCAGGCCAAACCCTTTCCTTCACCGTAGCCAGGAAGAGGCGGTAGTAAACTGTAGAGTATTGTCCACAGTCATTGGCAGAGTATCTGGAATTGTTCTGGACCTCTCATATTTCATTCTTCTGCAAAATGTGCCAACATACGTAACTGGGATGATGCATATGCTTAAATGTTCCTATTGCATTGGGCCATAGGGAATAGAGGGCCAGAAATACAGCTTTTATTGGAGGAAGGGAATTCTGCTCCCCCAAATTAGTCCTGAATATCTCTTTTTACTTAGCACATGCTGCTGAGGATTAGCAGTGCTGTATAGTGTTGCTATCTATAGCTTGTCTCTCAAAATAAATCAATAAATCCCTGCTTGTGGAGCTTTTTAGCCTTTGTTGGAAAGTCTTTCCCCAAATCTTTGCCTGCACATGTGCTCTTTGATTTAAAAAAAAAATTTTTTTTTTAAGCAGAGAACTTTGCAATAAAGTCCACATGTGAAAAACTGGTGGCGCTTCTAGTCAAAACAGATTGAAAGTGGTCTTCTAAATGTTAAATGGTAACAGGGAAAAAGATTTTGATTAAACCGCTAGAGGCTGAACACATGTTGAATGAATTAAGAATTTTTTCCCTTTCATGGCTTAATGAAGGCTCCATTAAAGAAACCACATAAGAGGGAGGCATTACACAAAGTACCTCTTCTGAGCTCATGCATTTAAAACTGCAAACTCAAGTACTTTTTCATCAAAATGAAAAACCCTTCCTTGAGACATTATCTCCGTCAGATTTTGTGGAAGGTTGGCGGTATTCATGTATCGGATTTGGGTTGATTTTGTGACCTTCTCTTTAAATGCCCATACAGCGGAGGCCACTTAAAATTCCAAAAGTCTGTTTGAAATGTGCGGACCAGTCACTCATGAAACATCTCTAATGAACAGTATTGTTCAGTGTTCATGCAGATTGAAATGTTATTTTAGGAAAAAAAAAAAAACCAGCATTAGCTGCCACACAAGTCTAGTAATGTTAGGGTGACCAGACAGCAAATGTGAAAAATCGGGACGGGGGTGGGGGGGTAATAGGAGCCTATATAAGAAAAAGACTCAAAAATCGGGACTGTCCCTATAAAATTGGAACATCTGGTCACCCTAAGTAATGTTAACAGGCATCTAGGCTCCTGGAGCTTAGTTAACTGCTCTACCCAGCGTTTATGCTTTCGTGCCTGGAGTCTGGCTTCCCTTATCCAATGTGGTGAGGAATATTGTTTTAGTGGTTAGGGTTCTAACCTGGGATTTAAGAGAAGTGAGTTTGAGATGCTGCTCTGAATAGGCTTCCTGTGTGGCCTCTGGCGTGGCCCTTAGGGTATGTCTACACAGTAATTAAAAGCCCAGGGGTGGCTCGTGCCAGCTGACTCAGGCTTGTGGGGCTTGGGCTAAGGGGCTGTTTAATTGTGGTGTAGATGTTTAGGCTCGAGCTGGAGCCCCGGCTCTAGGACCTTGTGAGGCGGGAGGGTCCCAGAGCTCATGCTGCAGCCTTAGCACAAAGGTCTCTACAGCACAATTAAACAGCCCCTTAGCCCGAGCCCCACAAGCCTGAGTCAACTGGCAGGGACCAGCTGTGGGTTTTTAATTGCAGTGTGGATATACCCCTAGTGTCTGTGCCTCAGTTCCGTGAAAATGAGGGTAATAACCCTCTGAGGTGTAAGGAAGTGCTATGGTGAAGATAAATACATTCATGGGCGGCAGGTGAACTGCCAGCTCGGGAAGGCAAGCCCCTGGCCTGGCCCACCCCTTCTGCCCAAGGGCTTGCCCCTCCCATCCCCCTCCCCCGCCCCCCTCGGAGCCCAGAGGCTCCCTCCGCCCCCCACAGCCGCCAGCCCCTCTCCCTCAGCCACAGGCCACCTGAGTGCCCCTAGCTTCGGAGCGCCAGGCAGGCAGGCAGCATGGACCCCCAAGTCCTGGAGCACTGGGCAGGCGGTGCAGACCCCCCCCCAGGATCAGGCTGGTGGGCGGTGCAAGCACCGGCTCCAGCCACCCAGAGGCCCTGGCAACAGGTCGGTCCCCACTAGCCCCAGCCCAGGGCCTCAGCCATGGGGGAAGAGCCGCGGATTGCCAGGGGGAAGCAGGAAGAGGTCTGGGGAAGCTTAGCCTCCCCCGTCCTGTGATACCCACCACCCATGAATACATTAAAGATTGTGAGGCACTCCGAAGCTAGGATAATAGTGTGGGAAGCGCATTTAAATACCCAGGACAGATAGACTACAGAACGCATTAACGGGTGACGGCTCATTCGATGTTACCTGCATTATGTAAGGCAGAACCATTGCATATAGTGCATCCTGATTTTAGGAGCTGTTGATATGCTGCTCTAATGATAGTAGGGGATTAAATATTTCATTCTTTATCTTACCCCTACTATAGCACCACCCCCTCAAGTTTGATGGTACAGTCTATTAAAATAGCATCCAACTAACTATTCTATTTATTTTATCTATTTGTGTCTTGGTTACCTTTCTGCCTCTTAATCTTATGCTTGTGAAGTGGAAAGAGAAATATAATTGTCCAAAGCAGTGGTCCCCAAACATTTGAGGGTTGCAACCCTCCTTACCCCTGTCCGCGCCTCCTGCCCCCACCCCCCCGGAGCTGTGGCCGGGAGGGGAGCTGTGGCTCTGGAGGTGGGGGTGCCAGTGGGTAAGAGGGCTGAGGCTGGGGCCGCAGCTGGGGGTGGGGGCAAGCTTCTCCCGTAGAGCTCTTCCAGTGCTCTTCAACCATATTCTGTTATATCTGCCGTCCTGTCAGACCTCTGTAGTGATTTTGTGATGAGCATGGGAGCGATCACAAATTCATAGTCTGCTTCAAAATTGTGGTGGTGCTTACCCAAAATGTGTTAATATTATACACAAGCATCTCGTACAATCATTTTTTAAATACCAGCCAATGATGTTAATGCACAGCCTTCAAAAATGGGAAGTCCTGTACTTTACTTCATTAAAATGTTCCTCCATTTAGACAGCTCTCCCAATGAAACAGCACCCAGAAGGAATGAGTTACTGCCAAAGTACCATGATATAGGACGATAGACAAATCCGCTTTCCAACTAAATTTATTCCTTTGGTCTTTTACAGGTCCAAAATGTTAAAATGGGCCTCTAAATTTGCACTTCCCATGCAAAGCCTGCACAGTTTTAGAGGCTTATGTGAAAATTACCCCTAACTTTTAATAGGGTTCCACCAGTGGCTGAGAGCTCTTAAATATATAATCATTTAAGACCAGTTCAGAATGAGTTAGGCATCTCCACAACCGCTTCTCCGACCAAAATTGTTGATGCTTTCCAGATTAAAGAGCACTCTAGCCGCAGAAGTCTCCAGGATGCGAGACCTACTATCTTTTTGACTATTCTGTTAGGTGTCCAGGGTTATTGTAAGTAACTCTGGAAATATTTTGGATCTCTTTAAATGTTTACGTGGGAATAGTCTCTAAACTTAAGGCTAGTTTAAAGGCTAAGTGTGATTTGAAAGTAGTCAGATAGCAAGGATACAAGCAGGTTAGTTGCAGAGAAAGGGATCCCACCTTATTAGGTGGTGGTCATCCTAGAAATGTCTTGAGCTTTAAGAGTGTAGAGACTTGGCAGGGCAGAGAATTGTGTTGTGAAAGAGAACCCAGCTTCCCCGGTGGAAATGATCTGTTTAGGTTTGTTTTATGTTTTGAGGTTTGTTGCATGTGGTATATAAAGGCATGTAAGTGTCTCCTGATTTTTATAGAAAAAGCTGCTGTTGGTCACTTGTCACTGTTCATGAATGGTGGCTTCAGAGGACCTACTTAAAGGCTTGTTCTTCCAATACTTGTGTACAACACCAACACTGGAACACTTATCCTTTATAAATCCTCTGCATGTCCAGAGACTTTATGGTGACATTCAGCTGAAATAGTATAGCAACCATGGTCAGCACCTGTTGAGAACATACTATTGCTAAGGCTTTTCCTAAACATACAAGTTGTACGACTATATATTACTGGTATTTGTTAAAGCAATACAATAATACCAGTATAGCAGGGGTAGTCACTAGGTGGTCCGTGGGCCAAATCCAGACCACCAGACACTTTTGAACGGATCGCAAAATCTTTTTATTTACTCATTATCATTGTTGTTGTTTTTTGTATTATTTTCTCTGGAGTCTAGACCTTTGGTTAGACCAAAGAATATTTGATTACCCCTGCTGTATAGTTTATTCCTATATTGCAAGAGAAATAACTTATACTGGTATGAGACACTTTTGTACTGGTATAATTGTGCCCACACTAGGGGGTTGCGTCAGTATAAATATATATTGGTTAAAAAAAAAAATCACATCCCTAACTGACATAGCTATTCAGGTACAAAATCTGTGCCTATATCAGGCCTGAGAAATAAGACTTAGGGCGTTGCTAATTACAAGGGTTGATCTTTCCCACAATAGAGGGAAACTAGTCCATGTGTGAGAACTAAATGGGTATGTAATAGAGGAAGTGGACAGCAGAAATATATGTGGGAGGCTGAGTCAGTGTGCAGTTAGGCTAGGAGGGACAGCGTAGTGGGATATTGAAGACGTCAGTTCAGTTCCTGGCTCAGCCTGAGCCTGTGTGACGTTGAGTAAGTCGCTTAATTTCTCTGTTCCCATCTGTATAATGGGGTTAACACTTCCCTGTCTCACAAAGACGTTGTGAGGATAATATCCAGTAGTGATTTCGAGGTGATTAGAAGCTATGGTGATGATCTTGTGGATACCTAGGTAGATGAACAGAAGTAGTATGCAAAACTCAGAACAAATTGAGAGTTGTGCATCCTTATTTAAGGGTCTCCATGCAGGTTTATTACATCTAGAGCTACCCACAGGTGATAAGGCTGCAAAAAAGCAGAAATGCTAAGAACAAAATCAGAATTGCATGGTTACAACGGTTGTGATCTACCGTATAAGTAGTGTTCACTTCCCTTGATCTTGCATCTCATTCCAGGGAGCAGCAGGAGTTTGAGGGGGAACCAGCACATTCTCAATGCTCCAGTGAAATCCCTCTTCACTGATTTGTAATAACTGTTTTTGGTAACACTTATTTTCCAGTTTAAAACCAACTTTAGAATGTTGTCATCACTGACTTTTGGTGGTGGTTTGTAGTGGTTGCCTTGGATAAACTTTATGATCATGAATTTAATGTTAGCTGGGGTGGAACTGTGTACTACCTACCCATCACAGTATTTCTGTGTATCAGTATATTTGCTTCCGTCCTCCTTTTCCTGGCTCCAACACAGACTTCAGAGGCATATTTTATTCTATGTATGTTTTTATCTACTGTGGATTAAGAGTTATAACATGCATCTCTAGAGTTAAGGCTGAGTATTACAAAGAGTTTCTTTCTAGGTTACAGAATATTAATACCTGCCATAAAAATAAATGACCACAGAATATTGAGAGAAACAGTTTCCCGAGATCCTAGTGGCTTCCAAAGGTAAAGTGAGCTATAATAAAAATCAACAAAAACCTCAGCTTGTAACACTCTTTACATCAAAAGGAAAAATTCCTTGTTAAATAGATGAAGCATCTTGAGTTCAGCATACTACATGGATTCTTTAAATCTGAGATGAGAAACAATAAAATCAGGCAGTCACCCATGCAGCATGTTGTGATTAAGAATCTCTCTCCTATAAGCATGAATAGTGCCAATAAAACAGTAGTTTTCCCGGTATGGGCAATGCATACATCTTCATAAGAAACGTGATCATATCCAAGTCATTCAAGATGAACATGTTCCAAAAATAATGGTGGCGAAAACAGATTTAAAACGATAACAGTCAGTTCCCATAATTAGTTTCTTAACTTATTCACCCAACTGTTTGGTTTTAGTATAGCCACATCAAGCATACTTGAAGTAAGGTCTGTAGCTAGGATGACCAGATGTCCCGATTTTATAGGGACAGTCCCGATTTTTGGGCCTTTTTCTTATATAGGCTCCTATTCCCTCCCCCCGCCTGTCCCGATTTTTCACACTTGCTGTCTGGTCACCCTATCTATAGCAGACATTTAAATCTACAGTGTGTGTGTCATGTTTCGTCATGTAGCTTTAAATTGATTACCATGTGTACATCAGACATGGAAGAGTAGTACGAGGCTACTCATTTTATATACAGGTCCCTTTTGATGATGCGGTCAGAACCCTCCTGGGGACCCCACCCTCTTTGGTGGACAAAGGAAAGAATTGCTAGATCTGTTTTCAGTTTGAGATGCGTGTCTCCAAGCTGCTCCTTGGCTCGGGCTAAAGAAATGACCATGAGTATATATCAGTCCTATATGAACCAGGAGTGCACATTTTATAAGATCTACAACGATACAATCAACGTAAATTCAGAGAGCTACAGTATCTTTGTATTTCCCAAGAGACCTAACTACTTGCATTCCCCAGAACTGAAGAGAAAAACCCACTGGTGTTAACAAATGAAAAAGGGCAGTTTGCCAGCCATATTAATGTACAATTAAGAGCTTAGTTCCAGGGTGCAGTCTTATCGTTAAGAACTCTCTCTCTCTATTTATTTAGCAAAAACAAAACTAACAAAGGAAGCATCTTCTATACAGATCATCTGCTATACACTGGGGAGGAAAAAACCAACCAACCCAAGGGCTGAAAATGTTAGCTGCCTTTATACCAGAGCCCCACACCTTTTTTTTGTCAATTCTATAGAGTTACCTTAACAACAGTCAGGGGTGGGAGATGGAAAAGATCCCACCTGGAGCCTCAGCATCCCCTCTTACTATAATCCCAGGCAACAAATCAGGCTGGGTCACTGAGTGACGGATCTGTCAGTCATGTTTAGGACTTTCCCCCCCAACTGCAAACACTCAGTGGCGTCGCATCCAGGCTATAGCAGGGAATGTAACCTCACCGAGGTGGGAGGGAGATGCTGAATGGGACACATGCTGACTGAAATGAAGGCTAATAATAGAAACATTATTTCTTTTTGCTGACACAGACTAACACGGCTACTACACTGTAACCTATCATTATGTCTTTGTCAGCCTTCTGTTGGATTAATTAAAACACACCTAAGCCTCCTCCAGTGCAGCACAATTTAAGCTCCAGGAGCTGGTAACCCTGATGCAATTTGAGTGAAATAATTGGAATTATACCAGAGATGAAGTTGGCCCCAGTTCCATGATTTGAGTCGATAATGGAGGCAAAACAGAACATCGTACGTGGCACTACAGATGGAAAAGGGCTTATAATGCTGCTACTGCTGTGACCGTTATTCAGTCCTGGTACAATAGGTGCTCCAGTGCCTGCTTTGAGCTATTAAGTTCTGTAGTCGGTTCAACAAACACTGTGGAGCTGATTATTATTGCTCATTATTAAACCGTTCCCACTGGTTACTGGTCATGCTCTGCTAGAAAGTCTGGCTGAGTATACCAAAATGCACCTGGATCACACACAGCTCAGGGTGCTATAGAATATGGTAAATAGGTAGGGTGAGAAACAGCCATAATGACCTCTGAGTTGGGTACTTCTAGCCGCAGATATGTAGATGGGTTTGATGTCAAAGTGCTCATGCTCTTAACTCCTCTAGCCAATCGTTAGCTATGAGGAAAGGCCTGTTCTGGAGGTCATTTTTGTTTTAATGCATGTGTCTTGGTATGGATGAGTCCCGTAATCCTGAATACCTCTGTATGGTATATGGTGAAATAGAGCGAGGTGGGCCATTTGTTCCAGTTGTTTTCTTTGATAGAAGTCACTTTGGAAAAGGGGAAGAGAAGAAACGAAGGGAAACATTGACATTAAATGTATGCCAAAAGATTGGGTGCCAAATGTAAAGAGGAGGAGGTTGGATCTGCCAATGTGGTACATTGCCAGCACATGGAGTCTAGTGCAGAGCGGAGATGACAGACTGCGTGTATTGACTCTGCTGTCAGGTCTCATTTTCAGATAGCTCAGAGACCATGAATAAACAGACCCCATCAACAGGATGTCCTGGTTTTAACAGTTTCAGATGAGGGATTTGTCTGCCCTGTAGCACAACACATTTTGCATGGGCCTTGGCAGTAGGGCTGAGAAGTTACTGTTGTTCAAGGGCTTTTCATTGATTTGGTGGGGCTTCCCCTCTGCTGTGCCCTGGCACTGAACCTTGGTGCCAGAATGCAATGCAGTTCTTTCTATCTAAACTGTGTGTGTGTGTGTGTGTGTGTGTGTGTGTGTGTGACACGTACAGACAAGGATGATCACAGCTTTCAGTCACTACCAACGTGGGTCCCATTTAACCAGTGACTCAGAGGTGAAAGATTGATACCAGGATATCGAGTCTGCTTACCATCCAGCCCCCAGAGTAAAGTAGCTGTGTCCCACCTGTCTCCCTTGGAGCACTATTCCTTACCAAGGATTTAACCATCTAGGCCAGGGGTCTCAAACTCAAATTACCACGAGGGCCGCATGAGGACTAGTGCATTGGCCCGAGGGCTGCATCACTGACCTCGCCCCCTCGCTGCCCCCGGCCCGGCCCTGCCCCCACTCCACCCCTTCCATTAGGCCCCACCCCTTCTCCGCCCCTTCTCCGCCTCCTCCCCTGTGCGCACAGCTTCCCGCTCCTCACCCCTGCCTCCCAGAAACCGCAAAGCTCTTCCCATGTGGCCCATGGAGCTCTTCCCTGCGGCCCGCCGGGCTCCCCGTGCGCGCCCCTCCCCCCTGTTTTTAATTTTTTTTTAAAGGGGGGTGCGCAGGGAAGAGCTCCATTGGCTGCATGCAGGCCGCGTGTTTGAGACCCCTGATCTAGGCTGTTTTCCTTCCCAGAGCTAGCAATTTCTTGCTGATGCAGTTTGAGCTGTGTGTGGCTGGGAGCTTGTATAGCTTGGTATTCTCTTTGGGAGGTTTAACCCTCATGTCCTGAGGCACTGAAGTGAGTAATGTCATGTCTGAAGGTCTGTCTGCTTTTACAGTCTGTGTGGCTACTGAGGTCATTAACAAGAGAGCTGCATACTGTATACATAGTTAAATGGGAAGGCTTGGCCAGGTTACCTAATTGTATGTTTTTCTGCAGCCGTCCTCCACAGTGTGAGTCAGAAGGCTGACAAGGCAACTCTGCTGCCTCACAAAGGATCAGAAGACCGATCCGTTTGTGTACGCTGCGGGCTGTCTCCCCAGGTGGAGGTAGACAGAAGCCTTTAAACATAGAGTGAAGTTTAAACAAGAAGGCTGCCTTATTCTGTTAAATCCAAATGGCTTCAAATGTATTTTGTTTGGGGGATGTTAGCTTTTTTATATAAAAGGAACTAACTCCATTTGATCTCTGAACCGTTTATCAGTATAACTACCTCTCCTTCCGAGGTCATTAGAGTAGTATGGGATGTCATGTGGTGCATAAGAGCCAATAACCAGGCACCCACACCTCTCTGAATATAAGCACCATCTGGCCAAGTTCATCTTTGAATTGAAGCTAGTCAGTAGGCTCTGCTGTTCAGCTTCCCTTCAGGAGACACCCTCTGGTGAGAACGAAATAGACGCTTTTAAAGAATGTAAGGATCACCTCTTGTGATGGAGGAAAAGTGCATTCAGAAACATGTGAAAATGGCTTGGTTGGCTAATTCACTTCTATTGCAGCTGCTTTCTGTTACTTGTCTTGAAAGATTCCCTCAGACTCCTGCTCTGAGTCAATAGGAGCAGTAGTTTGAGTAGGCTTGGCAGAATTTTATTTTTATTTTTTATAATTTCAGCAAATAAGTGATTATTTGTAAGCATTTTTCTTTTTTTATCTATTTAATTTTTCACAAATGTGGGAAACTATGGGGAGAGGGTTCCGAGAATTATTTGACAGTAGTCATTAAGATTCAAAAAGTTAGTTTTATAGACTGTCTTGTTTTAGCAGAGCTGTAAATACGTGCTTTGCGCAGCATTAATTACAAGCTTGTTTTATATACATGAAGGTGAGACTCTAAGTTCTCAAGCAGCATTTGCTTACTTTGCCTATCTGTACATTTCAGTTAACACTGGAAATATTTTTTGGGTGGGTTTGTGTATAGTGAAATGGACATTGGCTGACTGATAAAAATCTAATCCTTCCATGCCTACTTATGAGCAGAGTTAGTGCTCTGGAGGCCTGGGGAGTGATTGGAAGGGTCGTATGACCGCACTGGAACCTGCCTGATGCTTGAAGGCAAGACTCTGTTGGAGGCTGCTGTCCAAGTATGATGATGCAGGAGGAGTGAGGGGAGGGGGGGAGTAGAAGCAAAGTGAACATTGAAGTAACAATTGATACATTTTCCCTTTGAGGTAAGGTTCTGTTAGTGTAAACAGGACAATGGCCGCATTTAGCAAAGTTCTGTGACAAGTGCTCTTCCACTATTGGAAAAAGTACTCCCCCGCCCCCACACCGACAGAGTGCACTGCTGGTGAAGGCAGTGCAAGGGATATTTATTTACATTTGCAGAGAGGTGTTATCAGTGAGAATTTCAGTAGATGATAGAGGCACTCTCCTGTGGCTCATCCCTGTGATTTACAAAAACGCTAGTCAGCAGGTAATCTCAAGCAGCTGATCTCCTGCGCTCTCTCCTCTTTTGGCGTACACATGGAGGCTTTTAAAATCTTCCTTCTTTTTTCTCTCTGTCAGCATTGTATATTAATTTTCATGAGGGCTGTCGATTAATCGTAGTTAACTCAGGTGATTAACTCAAAAAAAATTAATCACAATTAAAAAAATTAATCACGATTAATCGTAGTTTTAGTCGCACTGTTAAACAGTAGAATACCAATTGAAATGTATTCAATATTTTTGGATGTTTTTCTACATTTTCAAATATATTTATTTCAGTTACAACACAGAATACAAAGTGTACAGTGCTCACTTTATATTATTTTTGATTACAAATATTTGCACTGTAAAAATTATAAAAGAAATAGTATTTTTCAGTTCACCTCACACAAGTACTGTAGTGCAATCTCTTTATCGTGAAAGTGCTATTTGCAAATGTAGATTTTTTTTGTTTTGTTACATAACTGGATTCAAAAACAAAACTGTGTAAAACTTTAGAGCCTACAAGTCCACTCAGTCCTATTTCTTGTTCAGCCAATCACTAAGAGAAATAAGTTTGTTTACATTTACGGGAGATAATGCTGTCTGCTTCTTATTTACAATGTCACCTGAAAGTGAGAACAGGCATTCGCATGGCACTGTTGTAGCTGGCATTGCAAAGTATTTACATGCCATATATGCTAAACATTGTAAGCCTCTTCATGCTTCCATGCTAATGATGCTCATTAAAAAAATAATGCCTAATTAAATTTATGACTGAACTCCTTTGGGGAGAATTGTATGTGCTGTTTTACTGGCATTCTGCCCTACATTTAATGTTATAGCATTCTCAGATAATTGCCCAGCATGTTGTTCATTTTAAGAACACTTTCACTGCAGATTTGCAAAGAAGGTACCAATATGAAATTTCTACAGATAGCTACAGCACTCGACCCAAGGTTTATGAATTTGAAGTGCCTTACAAAATATGTGAGGGACGAAGTGTGGACCATGCTTTCAGAAGTCTTAAAAGTACAACATTCTGATGCGGAAACTACAGAACTAGAACCACGAAAAAGGGAAGTCAGCCTTCTGATGGTGGCATCTGATTCAGATGATGAAAATGAACATGTGTTGGTCCATACTGCTTTGGATCATTATCTAGCACAGGGGTCTCAAACTCGCGGCCCAGGGGCCACATGCGACCTGCGAGGTTATTTTGTGTGGCCCGCGAGGTTATTTTGTGTGGCCTGCCTACCCTGCCCCCACATCTGTGTGTTTCTTTGGCCGCTCCTCCAGGTACCTCCCCTGAAGCTTCCATTGGCCGCGGTTCCCCGTTCTCGGCCAATGGGAGCTGCTGGGGGCGGTGCCTGGAAGCAACAATTGATGTGGGGGCGGGGCAGGGCAGACAGGGAGCCTGCCCTACCCCCAGTGTGCGCCGACCGGAGCCACTCTAGGTAAACGCAGGGGGCAGGGGAGCTGCGGGCTGCCCCGCCCCCCTCCTGCAGCCGAACCCCCTGCCCTGAGCCCCCTGCCACACCCCCGCACCCTCCTGCACCCCAACCCTCTGCCCTGAGCCCCCCGCACCCCTGCCCTGAGCCCTCTGCTGCACCCCTCGCCCCTCCTGCACCCCACACCCCGACTCCCTGCCCTGAGCCCCCACAACACCGCTCCTGCACCCCCGGGGATGGGAGGGGGGCAGAAGTGGGGTGGGGATTTCAGGGAAGGGGTTGGAATGGGGGCAGGGAAGGGTTGGGAAGAGGCGGGGCAGGGGCGGGGCCTCATGGAAGGGGTGAAGTGGGACGGGGCCGAGGGCGGCGTGGGGGAGGTGTCAGTAATGCGGCCCTCAGGCCAGTGTACTAGTCCTCATGTGGCCCTCGTGGTCATTTGAGTTTGAGACCCCTGATCTAGCAGAACCTGTCATCAGCATGGACGTGTGTCCTCTGGAATGGTGGTTGAAGCATGAGGGACATATGAATCTTTAGCGCATCTGGCACATAAATATCTTGCTATGCTGGCTATAACAGTGCCATAACAAACACCTGTTCTCACTTTCAGATGACATTGTAAACAAGAAGTGGGCAGCACTATCTCCTGCAAATGTAAACAAACATGTTTTGTCTGAGCGATTGGCTGTACAAGAAGTAGGACTGAGTGGACTTTCTAGGCTCTAAAGTTTTACATTGTTTTATTTTTGAATACAGTTATTTTTTGTACATACTTCTACATTTGTAAGTTCAGCTTTCATGATAAAGAGATTGCACTACCGTACTTGTATTTTTCAATTCACCTAATACTATTTCTTTTGTTTTTTTACAATGCAAATATTGGTAATCAAAAATAAATATAGTGAGCACTGTATACATTTTGTATTATTCTGTGTTGTAACTGAAATAAAAATATTTGAAAATTTAGAAAACATCAAAAAATATTTAAATGGTTTTCTGTTAATGTTTAACAGCACGATTAATTATGATTAGGTTTTTTTATCGCACAATTACGTTTGGGCTCGCAGGGCTCAGGCTGCAGGGCTAAAAAAGAAGAGTGTTAATGCAATTATATTTTTTTATTGCGCGATTCGATTTTTTTTTTTTAAATCGCGCAACAGCCCTAATTTAAATGTTTGGTATGTGGTTATTGTGGGAAAGCTATGGCAGAGATGGTTCTTCTTGAAAGGGGTAAGATCTGGATCATCCCAATCTCTTGTTGAAGGGAATTTCATTTCTATGCACTATCTGCCAAGATCTTCAGGTGCTTAGTACCACAGTGATTACCTGTATGAAAACAAGTAGATAAAGCTCTGTGCCCTGTTCTTAGGAGTCTCCCCTTTGTTGCTGATGTTTTCATTGTTCCTGATGACTGCCATTTATGGTAGGCTGAGAGCGGTGGTTCCAGATGCTGAACTGGGCTCTGCTGATTGAGGGCTTGAAGATGGAGACAAGAACCTTGAATCTGGTCTTCTTTTCAATTGGTGAGGTGGTGTTGTGAAACTTAACCTCTCAGTCCCACTCAGAAGAGCACTTGCAGTTTGTGTTTCAAGGTGACACTTTATTAAGCAAATTCAAAGGTCCAGCACAGAGCACACAGGGCACTGGGGCTGGAGCTTCAGAGACCTGAATCTGCCCCTGACCTGCTGTATGAAGCTGGGCAAGTCACTTCAGCTCTCTGAAAGTGGGAAAATTATCTCTTTCCCTTCCCATCTTTGGTTTGTGTCATCTGATTACATCTTATGGTGTTCGGGGCAGTGACAGTCTCTATGTGCTAGAATAGTATATAATATGCTGGGCTTCGATCTCAGGCAGGACCTACAGGCACTAGCGTAATACAAATAATAAGTAAAACATTAAAAAACATAATTACTGCAGACTTGGTGGTTTCTGCTGACTGCCTTGTTACTTGTGGCAGTACACAGAGGCAGTGTTGTTCATTGATGTTAGCACAGCTTGTCTGAAACCTGATATCTTTGGGCTGGTCTACACTAGCCCCGAAATTCGAAATAAGATACGCGACTTCAGCTACGTGAATAACGTAGCTGAAGTCAAAGTATCTTATTTTGAACTTAAAAGTACTTACCTCGGGTCCACACCGCGGCGCGCAGGCTCCCCCGTCGACTCTGCCTGCTCCGTTCGCAGAGCAGGATTACCAGCATCGACGGGGGAGCACTTCCTGGTTCGATTTATCGCGTCTAGACAAGACGCGATAAATCGAACCCAGAACATCAATCTGACGCCTCCGACGCGACGGGTAAGTGTAGACCTACCCTTTGTTTTATAGGCATAGACTATGCCGTTCTTGAATGCATCATCTTAGGCAAGTTACTTGTGGTCTTGGGTAATGCTAAGAAAGCTGGAATTGATCTTTAAGCAACACAATAAATTGATCACATATTTAATGAAATGTTCCTACTTCCTTTGCAATGTCTTCATTGCTGAGAGAGCTGCTGAACTTCTGTTGAGGAGGAAGAACTGGGAAATGCATCCCTGCGTGGGTCCACTTTTATCTGTTAGACAGTGTTTCATTGCACAGATCACTTATTTACCCTCTTGCTGAAACAGTGCATGACAGCTATTTTTCAGCATTAATCTCTTGGCTAACTTTTTTTTTTTCTTTTTTTCCCAGCCTGGGTATGACATGAGATGACACTGACTAAACTAAAAGCACAATCTCATTAAATTCACAAGTGTAACTTGGCACAGTGAAAGCATAAATTAACCCATAATAGGGTTAACCCCCACTGTCTTTTGTTAATTTTTAATGAATAAAGCAGTTGGCTGCTATGGAGTGACTCAATTAAAAATACTAGAGACTAAACTGATGTGAATTTCCTAAATATTGTAAGAATAAAACATCCTTCCAGTTCTAGAATCGCCATCTAGCTAAAGCAAAAACCAAAACCATCCACCACTTCCCTAGCAGGAGCATCATAAATCACTGTGGTATGAAGATCCATCTGACATGAAGATGGAAACAAATGATGCATCTTATAAATTGATGGGACTAGGTCTGCTCATAAACCTCCTGTCTCCAAGTTGAGACGGTGAGAGTGAATGATTGTAATGTTTTACACTAAATGCAAGTTGCACCCTGAAACAATTAAGTCACTTTGTTCTGTTGTATCAATATTACATTCTTGCGGTGGTGTTGTGCTTTGCTGCCATGCTTTTTTCTCAGCAAGAGTAGTTTGCATTTCTGTAACTTCTTCCATCCATGGATCTCAGTGCATCCTACAGACCTGCATGTATTAAGCGGCATAATGCCCCTTTGAAGTAAGTAAATTGTATCCCCCTCTTTATAGACAATGAAACTCGGAGATTAAGCATCTTGTCTGAGGTCACCCATCAAGTCAGCTGAGTAGGACCTGACTAGGGGTAGTCAGTTACTTTTTGTCAAGGTATAGTCAAGGTCCAGACTCCAGAGAAAATAACCAAAAAAAAGTAAATAAAAAGATTTCAGGGTCCATTCAGAAGCGTCTGGAGGTCCCGATTTGACCCACAGTCTACCTACTGACTACTCCTGACCTAGACCTTCAGTTTCCCAGATCTGTGCCATAATCTCAGTGCCATCCTTTCTCCCCATTGAGCAAAGCTGAAAAGCTTCTAGATACCTGGTCTAATGGACAGTAGGAATCCAAGTAATATGTATTCAACTAATGTGTCTTTAAAACAGCAAATGATCAATTTAAGTGACAGCTGTTGTTGGAAATCTTTTCCTGATTGTCCTTGCTTTCCTTTCAGGGCTACCAGTCCTCCTCCTTGCGGGTGTTGGGAGACTACATCAGTTATAGTAGATGCTTGTTTGCATGAACGTCTTGTAAGAGCAACCACCTCTTATGAGCAACATTTCCCCATGAAACACTTTCACTATCGTGAATTGTCCACTCAGTAACAGCAACATAGCTGCTGCATAAGAGCAACATTTGTGACGTTGTGACATCACATATGGGGCATCTTTCCACTCCCTCCCGACCCTGGTCCTTCAGCGTAGCTCCAGGCCACGCAGCCCCATCCACTTACCCTGCCTGACAGAGCCTGTGTGGAGAGCATGTGTGGGGGTGGGGGAGTTTGGGAGGGAGGGTCTGGAAGAGAGGGATTTTGTGGGGAGGAGGAGGAAGCAGGGGTCAGGGGAGCAGCAGAGGCGCAGCTGGAAGGTTTCTTCCTCCCATCCTCAGCATCTGGCTTAGAGGCCCAGGAAAGGGGAGGGGATCTGCTATTTTGCTGTGAGAAGTATCAAAGACAGACAGACACACACTCTGTGCACTGAGCTTTCCCCTCAATCTCGGTTGCAGGCGGCGGGGTGTGGGTGTGTTTGCAGTAGGGGACTGGGGGATCCCCTTCCCCATGGCACTGACCTGTCCTCTTCCCCCCCTCCCATCTCTGCTGCCTGTGCTAGGAGCCATCCCCTCCTCCATTGCAGGCTGCGCATGGTGCCCTCCCCATCCATCCATCCATCCATCCATCCATCCCTCCCTCCCTCGTCAGGGTGGAACATGAAGCTGCTGACGGGAACATCCTCAACCTGTCCCCAGCAGCTGGCCTCGCTTAGCCATTTTGCTGACTGGGGGCTCCCCTGCCAAATCCAGGGTTCCCCTGCCCCACTTTCCCCAAACTTGGGGTTCCCCCATTACCCCCCCCCCCAATTCCCCATACAACGTTGCTGCCCCACCCCTTCTGAAACACCTTTAACTTTAAATATGCCTTTGGTCAGATGACACTCCCCATATCAGCAAGAGCTGCTTAGGAGCAACATAGCAAAGGGCATATATTGCAACTAAAGAGTCTACTGTAGAATTAAAGTGCTTTAAGATCCTCAGGTGAAAGGTGCTAGATAAATGCTAATAACAGTACAGCTGTTTATGTAGAAATAAAATAATCTTAGCTATATCATTATACCTAAGAGGCTTAAACTATATTCAAGATACCAGCAAGGTATAATTAAGAGCATATAAGCATCAGTCTGAGGCATTGTGCAAGTTTGTTGGTCAGCTGCATTGGGCCTAAGCAAAGAAAACAGCTGTCTGCATGGCTAACTCGTGTTTGGTATGACTGGAACCTCTTTTCAGTTCCTTCCCTTCCCTCTTTCGATAGGGGATGGTTCTGTAGTTAACTTCACAGGACACCTGACTGCAGATGCTGATCCACTTTTTGCAGAAGGAATTGGAAAACACAGCTGACATTTTTTTTAAAAGGCAGACAAATGACTTTGAGCCATTATGAGTAATGATGATGGCTGTGAGTTGGGGCTGGTGAGCTCTGTATTTGTGTGTGTGGGAGTTTTGGTATGTGTCTCTGGTGGTGTATACTGGCATTTTGGGGGCGGGGTGCGAAGATGGAGGTCTCCATGTTTGGAAGCCCATATTTAAGAGTTCAAAGCTTTGCTTTTCTGAGACCATTGTTATAATTTATTAGACATTTGTGGGGTACTTGTTGCCTTCAGGCAAAGCCCTGTTGCATTTTCCTTGAAAGTGTCACAAATAATGGCAACAAGACTGAATATACCACTAGAATGAAGGACCAAAAACATGACAGAAATCGTAGTGTTAGTAGCAGCAGGAGAGCTAAGTCCAATGTCACCTAAAGGTGTGTCTTCGAATACTATGATAAGCTGTGGCTAAGGAACTGAATTTGCAAGGAATTACACCCAGTGACAGGCATGCATTTCTTATTTTGTAGCAGTATATTACCCCTTCTCTTATCCCTTTTATCTCTCTTGAAAATGCCCTTGGTTTTTTCCCTTGGGTGAGGTGAGGCGAGGCCCAAAGGCCTTGTAGCCATGGTACAGTACCCTTTGTTTGTAGATCCAAACCGACAACTGATCAATTCAGTTTGTAATTTAAGAGTATTTGCTGGATTCCTCACTCTTGCATATCTGCATTCATGAGTAACTTTCTGTCCTGTCTGGTTAGGAGACTCCTCCTCATCCTGGTAGACAACAACCTGCCTTCAGTTACATGTGTCAATGTCACCTCCCCTGTGTGAACTACAATATGTGCAGCATATTAGGGTATGAAGCCATCAGCCCTTAAATTCCAACTAGTACTGAAGGCTGCAACGCATCTCCTCATCAATGTGGGTTATTGCAAGCACACCAAACCTGTCCTCATCTCTCTCTACTTGCTTCCCATAAATATTGAGTCAAGTTCAGAGTCTCAGTCCTGATCTTCAAGGTGCTCTGTGGTCTGCGTGCAGGATATCTAAATGGTGGCCTAGAACTCTGGGATGAGAACTCTGGCTGAGAACTCTTTTCTTCAGGCACAATGGAATTTTCTGCCATCTGTGCAGGAGATGGAACTTTCTCAGGCGCTGTTACAAGACGGTGAAATGAACTTTCCACAGGAGGTAAGGACCATGACAAACTTGACCACCTTCCGTTCCATGTGCAAGGCGAGCTTCTTCAACACATACATACCATCATTTACATTAAAAAACAAAAATGAAACCCTCTCCCTAAACAAAACACTCCACTGCACACACAACACACTCCCTGGGGAGAGGATAAGAGAGGGAATAAACCACATGTGACAGATGTTGGACATATTGCTTAATGCACTACTGAAAGGCCCTTCTATGGTGGTGAAGGCAATATAAGAACCTCCATAGAAAAGAATAGATGCAAGCTCCGACATCACTACACGATTCCTTTCTATGGAGCCAAATCGGGGTGTGTGTGTGTATTTTCTCTTGTTGTAGGTGGGGTGGCCAGAGCTGCTTTTTGCATTGACAAAGGCTGTTTTGTATGTGTGAGCTTTAACATCTTTTTAAACACGTGTTTGATTATGTAAGGTGGTCCAAATGTCAGGCAGGGCTTTCCTTGCTGATCTACCATCTTTCCATCTCCACTCCTTTCCTTTTATAATAAAATTGTATGCAATGTATAGTGCCAGTAACTCTGGTAGCAGTGCAGCCCCATGGAGTGAGGGGCATCCTGAGGTGTGGACCTCCTTGACATTCTTGGGGCAGGCTATTCTCAGGGTAATACAATGGCCTGATCCATTAAAATCAGTGAGTGATGCCTAAGTAAAAAGTGAACAGACTTCAGAACTAGACCTGCACAGAAGTTTGTGTTCCTGGCATGTCTGTTGGAGTCTGTACCAATCAGTGGCATAGCAGAATGCTCCAGCTAGCAACCCCCCTGCATGTTGTGACATTGTAATGTCTGCTGTTATAATTACTGTGTTATATTTCTGCCTCCTAGAGTGTCTGTCAAAGCGTGTTTACAAACAGAACATTTTGTTAGTTAGGGCAGCCAGATAATGTGGCAAGGGTCCCAGCTTTGGTAAGCTCTTGGGCAGCTTGCTCTAAGGGGAGGCAACTGCTGAAATGTTCATGAAGTTGCCTGTAATTAAACTAAAGAATAGTTTTCACATGCACGATGGGAGATGGGGGGAGGTAGTCTTACTCATTCTCATAAGGATCCGAGTGCTTAGGGTGTCTGCTGTTCTGATCATGATTGTCCCCATTCATTCTCCATGTCTCCTTGCTGCCTTAGGAACAGAGTCGATTGTTCCGATCACTACCATTGAGGCATAGGACCCTGGAAATTCCAATTTCTGCCTCCAAAATAGTACAGTAGCAGAGATCAGTTATATGGACTGACTTCACCCTTAGTGGCATTTTCTGTTTCTTCATTTGTATAGTACTGCAGGGTTTGGGAAGGGGAGCGGGGTGAGGACCAAAGCCCACACTAAAATGGTGGTGAAAAGTACTGGACACTGAAGTCCTTTATTTACTCACAGAACATGTCCAACAGTAGCAGTGTGTAATTCCTACACAGTTGCCTTGCCAATATACTTCTACCTGGACCCTGAAGGGCCTACTTCTAGGGTAAGTAGGGCAGTTCAGCCTCCAAATGCCTTTGCCTTTCTGTTGAGACTGTTAGCAAGGATTCTGGTTGTCGGTTTTGTGATGTACTTGGACTTGTCCATTGGGAACAGGGCTACCACCATCACATAGGCCACTAAATATGCTTTGTATAATTCTGCAAAATGGCAGTAGCTTTGTTCCAAAATGCAAAGTATTATAATAAACTTAGATCATTAAACAATTTAGTGCCTTCTTGCAAAACATATTTTTTTAAAATGTCCTCGTGTTCTTCGAAGTAGTCTCCATCAGCAGGAGTGCAGCCTCTGTTTAAGCCTGATCAGTACAGCGAAGCTGTTTGTACTGTTGTAGGTAATGTTATGCCTGCTGTTCCAGTTCCAGTTTATACAATAAACGTTTCCTTTTTTAATAAGAAAAGTCATTACATATTGACCTTACAGGCTGGCACATAGCTGAGTAATATGAGTTACAAGAACTTTCCCAAAAGACTTTTTTTTAATTGTAAAGAAAATAAAAAGGCCTCCTCTCCTCCTCCTCCTGCATTAAAATAACACGGCAGATGATACAAGATAAGAGAAGCCAGGAAATTCAAAGTTCAGTGATGACATTATGTCCTTAATTCACTCCATTTTTGGCTTCTTTTCCACAGCAGTCTGACTTAAGGAAGATGACTTTGTGTCAGCCTTACAGAAATCCCCCCCGCCCTTTTTTTAAAACCGAAAAACAAAATGCAGGAGTAGCTTGTTGATCAGTAAAAGGAAGAATTCAAATGCTGAGTTCTTCCCTGTACTGCCTGAGCTGTGTTTAGCTTTCATTATCTCAGTAGTTGGATAAAGTAGTGACATAATGGAAATCCTAATCCTTCTGTTACCCACATCCTGAATGTTCCCACAAGAACTCGAGAGACATCTATGACTTGCATACTAGTCATCAGTTTTGATTGTGGATGTTAGACCAAAAGGACACAAATTTTGGCATTTTTTGTTTGTTACGCATGTTGTAACAACATTTGTTAATACAATGATCTGTATAGCTTATCTGTTGTATAATGCTTCATTTTTGTGGGAAAGTAGTGTTTTCTAATGGTGGGAACAGAGGTTTTGGAGTCCGAACTGCTAGAATCCTTCCATCTTTGACTGATGGACTGTGACACCTCTTGGATACATCAGTTAATCTTTCTGTGCCTTACTTTCCCCTCTAGTAATATTGAGAGTGCAGTAGCTATCGCTATTACCTTATGCACTTACAAACTTGCACTGACCTTAGCAAACTTCCTGCAATTTAAGAGTGTGTGTGTGTGTGTGTGTGTGTGTGTGTGTTGTGAAATTGGTGCAAAAGGCTGTGTGGGGACATTCCCATTTTGAACAAGGCTTATTTTTGTTTAGATTAAACCAGTTCCTCACCTATTTAAGACAAACCAAAATAAGCCTCGTTTAAATGGAAATGTACCCACACAGCCATTTGCACCAGTTACACATCACACCCTAATTTAACCTGATGCAGCTTTGTATAAACAAGCCTGAAATGAAGTTGCCTTTGCTGCCAGTGTCCAGTGCATTGGAATGGCTTTTTTGATCCTCTCTGAGGCTTCTACAGCATAGCCACCATGTTAAGTGACAGGAGCATAGGAATTGTCGTGTTAGATGGAACTGGTGATTCATCTGTTTTGTGCAGAAGGATATGTGCTGCCACATCTACACTGCTATTGTTACCTCTGCTAGCTAAATTAAAAGCAAGCCTGGGTATGCCCACCTGTCCTACAAACACACCTTCACTTTGCAGTGGAGACATACACTAAAAGTGCCCCACTGTAGATGCTTCAGAAGGTGGTGCAAGAAATGAGTTGGGACAGTTCACACATCAGAGTTCTCACTTCAGGCTGTCTTGTTGCAGATCTAGGGCTTGTCTAAGCTAGTGTGGTTTTTTTTTTTGTGGTTGTCCGTCTTCCCCCCGCCCGCCCCACCCCTGTTTTTTTGTACCAGTGTAGCTGTATTGATGCTGGCCATACTGGCGATGCACACCACTGGTTCCAGTCACTTTTTACACCAGTGTAATGTGTTTGCACTAGTACAGCATTGGTGTAGCTACATGGGTGCAAAAAAATAAAATGGCAGTGTAGGAAAACCCTTTAAAGATGTTGCTTGGTTTAAAAGTTTTTTACATTTGTACATTTTACAGGTTTTCTTTGCATTCAACACGGCTAAAAAGTTTAATTTAAAAAAATCAAATTTGAGATTCTGAAATGCAGTTCTGCAGCAGTGGTTGATTTCTTTGGTGGTGGTGGTATAGTGGAAAACATTGGACTTTGGATAGACTATAATAGGGGTGTTATATGCATTAGGTAATGTTTAAGTACTTAGTGTTTTTCCATGGTTGCACAGTTGATTGCTTTTGGACTTTTAATAAATACCGAACCTCCAACTTCTCTTTTTAAAGAACAAGTAAGTTATGGGCCTCCCAGCCTGGACAGTGTCCCTTTTAAGTAGGTCTTTCCACTGCATTTTCTTTCAAATAAATGTCATTTGTATGAACAAGACTATTCCTATCCAGCTTCTATGCATACACACCTGAATCCTTGCAGTCACAAGGAAAGGGTGCCCAGGTGCAGCAGACACACTTCCCAAATTCTGATGTGAAGAAATGATGCCAAAAACCTTTAAGGCTTAAAACCAAACCCCAGAAAACAAATCCAAACAAACAACCACCGCCCATTAACCCCTAAACAAACGTGTATTGTGACTTTAAGGGTATCAGGAATTATCTTTAAACTCTCACTCCTCTCTACATCTGAGCACTGAGTAACTTTTAATAAAATAACTAGGTGATTCATAATAGGAGGCAGGGCTGAGTTTCAAATCATGTCAGAGGATATAAACGTAGTATAAATTCTCTGGACACAGTGCTGCAATTGTTATGCACTCAGCTCAGCTATCACTTATTTTAACAGGAGTCTTGCGTATTCCTGAATTGTAGGATCTATCTAGGGCCTATGGTAACATTTTTCATATCCCCTAAAATTGCTTGAGTTATTCAGAATACAAAGTTAAAGGGACTCCTCAGCAGGTGATTAGGCTTTGTTCTCATCTTAGTGTCTGCCTCTGACCCGTGCCAACTCTTCACTCTGTATAGTCATACCCCAACGCTTATATATGAGTTGCCCAGTTACAGCTCAAGTGGCATACATGGAATTGAAGTGGGTGATTTTTCTATTTATATTTCCAAAGAGTTATTTTCGTGGGTCTTGAGAGAGAGAGCCTGTTGAGAGAAATGGGAATAGTGTCTTTCAAGTGCAACGGAGTCCAGTGTCCTAGTTACCATGGTTTTTATAGAATATTTCAGAGGATGGTGCAAAAGCATCTTTAGCACTTTTAGTACATGGAAAGTAAAAGAACATGGATTAGGTCAATATTTGTGTCGGAGGAGCAAAATGAAAACAGAAAAACAAACCAGTAGCACTGTGACAGGAGACCTTTTCTGATAACCTTCTGGCCCCAAATTTTCTTATGGCTCCATGGCCTTAAAATCTACGGGTGCATTGATTTACGTTGACTGCTGCTGGCTACAGGGTTCCAGAGTGTATCAGTGCAGTGACAGTTGCAGTCTTCAGCTGTAGAAGATCTGGTCAATTCATGTTTTGTTTTGTGCTGCATAGCTGGCTGCATTATATTAAAAATGTTAATTGACTGAGAGAGAACCTACCCCACTGACTTGTTAATTGGAAGGTTTTTTAAATCTCAAAATGAAATATAATTTGCAGACTGATTCATTTTAGGTAGATCTGACTATAAAGACACTTAAATTAGGTTGGATCATGTCAGGCGCAGTCAGTGACAAGCAAAATAAATTCTGCCTGTGGAATACCAACAATGCACTAATGTCTCAAATGAGCAATCTGCATTCGGTGACTGCCATAATCTGTCTATTGGCAATCTACTGTACACAAACATAGTTTAGTAATTAATTATAGGAATACATTACTTCCGGGGCCAGGGCTGCTCTCCTTAGATGCCAACATGCGGGATCTGCCATCATGCCAAGAGCAAGCTGCTTTATTAGCCTAAAGCTGCAGTCTCGTGGAGGAATGATGAAGGTAACAGCTGATTAACTCTGACCACAGCAGGGCATTTCTCCTAGGTTTTTTTTTTTTCACAAGATGACAAGCAGTTTGTTTAACCACCCCCTGTGTCATGTTTTTCTGCCCCTTCCTTCATTTCCCGTAGCCAAAATGATAGATTAACATTCTTGTTATCTTTAAGGGTTTTTGTGAGTTGATGTAAATGGCCTACTGTCTCTATATGGTATGTGTCTGTTTTGCTTGCAGGCTCTTGTCTCTTTTAAACCAGTGTTGTTTCATGATGAGTAATGCATTGTCTGCAGATGGTTTGAAATACAGTTTATTGGATTATATTTTTCATAGACACTAGGTCTAATCCCTAGCTTTTCAGTGGCTAGAGGATCAGTATTTTCCATCATCGAACCCCTAATGGTATAAATAGGTCTTCAAGAACATTACTAGAAACTAGCTACAAATCTAAAGCTATAAATCAGAGGTAGTAAATATGGAGGAGGAGAAATGATGAAGAGGTGGGCAGGAAGGTCTAGGAGCTACACCCTGGTGAGATGCTCAGCTCCTTAGCCAGACAAACACACAGACGCCCTTACCTAGCTCTTCTGTGATTTCTACTGAAGTGCTGTTTCTGGGTCCTCTTTGAAAGCTGTGAATGACATCCTGGCTCCACTGAAGTCTATGGCAAAGCTCTCTTTCATTTCAATGGAACCAGGATTTCACCCTCTGTCTTTATGTTGTCAGCTGGCTAGTAAATACCTGATGGATTGAAACTTGTACTCAGAGCCTCATGGCTGTTGTGTGGGGGCAGGTCTCCTTTGCCTCTCCCAGTTGCTTTTTCTGGGGAGGCCTTTCCCCATCATTAATTCCACTACCTTGCCTGTTACGGATTTTTGCGTTTTCCAAAGAGTAGCATAAAATTAACTTTTACTGTTGCCCAAAGCATTCTAAATAGCTCTATGCTGACGGGAGAGAGCTCTCTCGTCGACATAATTTAACTACCCCCAATGAGCAGCAGTAATTATGTTGGCGGGAGACTGGCGCTTCTGTTGGTGTAATTCATGTCAGTCAGGGGGGTGTTTTTTCCACCCCATGCGTCTGACTGAGCAAAGTTGTATTGACAAAAGCGCTAGTGTAGACAGCTTCTTGCTAACGTCCCTCAGAGCCGCAGCGGAGAAGCTGAATCTGGCTGCAGTGCGCTGTATTGTTTTGCATTTGAAGGCTTTCTTTGCAGTCACAAAGGCTAGACATTTACTATTTTTAAAACAATTAAGAGCTTGTAGTGTACAGAAATTGGTGGCTGAAGCTCCTGAACTTGCCAAGAAATCTACTTACTGTTGCCCAGGTTTGAAAAAGCTTCCACTTGTATCCTATTTTAACATCAAATGTTGACGTTATTTGACTGTCTGTGCAGCACAACTCGAGTGTTAGAGAATAATCCTATAACATTAGATCATGTAGCCTTGATTCATAAGGCAGCATTCTATGGCTTCATAGCAAACCAAAATTCTAGTATTGTATGGTCATCACAACCAAACTGCATTATTATTTTATGCTTATCTGGACAAGTCAACCACTTCTTAATTTCATATTGTCCTCAAGGAAAGACTGAAAAAAACCAGTGACACATTTCTGAGGATAAAGATGGAATACAGGTGATTCCTTGTTGTACAATTCTGTACCCTGAGCTTTGGGGTGCTCTGTGAGGGACCTATATTGTGCATGAGCTTTCAACTGTATTTTATTGGATATAGTTTGTCATAAAACTGGTGGTAAAAGACATCTTGTGTTGTGCATGGTCTCTGAATGACTTCTAGATCAAATTTGCTAGTCCTGCTCAAGCAGGGTTTTAAAAAAATCAGTTTGTTCTAAGTTTTAGACCAGAGGTGGGCAAACTACAGCCCACAGGACCATCCTGCCCAGTCCTTGAGCTCCCGGCCGGGGAGGCTAGCCCCTGGCCCCTCCCGTGCTAACCCCTCTTCCCTGCAGCCTCAGCTTGCTGCGCCGTGCCACCAGCGCTCTGGCCCGCTGCTCCTGCTGGGCAGCACGGTGGCGTGGCTGGCTCCGGTGGGGCTGTGAGCTCCTGCTGCTCTGAGCGGCATGGTAAGGGGACGGGGAGCGAGGGCGTTGGATAAGGAGCAGAGGGTCCTGGGGGGCGGTCAGGGGACAGGGAACAGGGGGCGGTTGATAGGCGTGAGAGTCCCTGGGGGCCTGTCAGGGGTTGGGGGTGTGGATAGGGGTTGGGGTAGTCAGGGGACAGGGAGCGTTGGATAGGGGGTGGGGTCCCAGGGGTGGTTGGGGGCGGGAGGGTCCCGGGAAGGGGCGGTCAGGGGGCAAGGAGCAGGGGGGTTGGATGGGTCAGAGGTTCTGAGGGGGGCGGGAAGTGGTTGGGGGTCAGATAGGGGGCGGGAGCCAGGCCATTTGGGGAGACACAGCCTTCCCTACCCGGCCCTCCATACAGTTTCGCAACCCTGATGTGGCCCTCGGGCCAAAAAGTTTGCCCACCCCGTCTTAGACCATCACCAGTTAGAGAGATTCTGTAACTGGCACTGAATTGACAGTGTTCTTTACAATGCAAGAGTCTGAATAGAATCCACCTTGCTCTTCTATGACCGTCTTGGCTCTTCAGAATTAACCATAAGTTGGTAATTGGATATGAACCGGTCGCACATATGGCCAGTTTTTGCCTTCACATGTCCACATGGCTCCCATTGAATGCAAAGGGGAGAATTTGGCCTGCAGAGAGCACGCTGTATACATTGAGTAAGAAGGTGTCTTTTTTACAGTCATTTTTTCCTGACCATAACACTGTAAATTCAATCAGCCATCTCACCAGAGCGGCTGTTGATGTATAAGTTTGGAATTCAGTCTTTCTCTACTTCATTCCAGACCAGTTAGGTGGTGGTAATTTTTATAACGCCCTGAAGTTTGTTCGCCTCTCTAGATAGCAAGGAGAGAAGGTCCCTGCCCAAGGAATCTTGCAGTCGAAGGACATTGCTGCCAATCTAAGACAAGTGTAACACAAAAGTCCAAGGGGGAATTGGGAAGTAGCGTTTAGACATGGCTGGGGAATTGAACACCAAAGAGGGACATGAGCTTTCCTGTAGCACCGTGGAGAGAGAAAGTTGTCCCATCTTAGTAGTTGTATTGGAAATAGGAAAGTTCTGCCCATCACCTCGAGAGGGTTAAAAGCAGCAGCTGTCAGATGGCTTGCTTGAGATTACATAGAGAAAAATCATCCATTGCATGAAGCATTAGGAATTTTAACATGCGCCAGCCACGTGCTGGTTTAAAAGCTGTCTTGGACTTGAGCATCAGAGGAAGAAATTTTCATTTGGAACCTTTCAGGGAAACCATAGACAGTACATACAAAGTCATGCTGTACAGTGCCTTTGGAAACCCTCCATGGGGCATCTTTTGGGGATTACTGTGTTTAGCAGATGTTATAGTTTCCTGTGCCAAGAGTAATGTGTTGGATCACCATCAAGGATTTTTTTAACTTTAATTAGCTTTACACTTTTTTGCAAGGTCTGCTTTTGTTCAGAAGCTTTGTCTCTCTGGCAAGCCTCCAAGCTATTCAGTCAGTTGTGTAGTGCTAGCTAAAACATAACTCCTACAAAACTCTGCTTGATTTTCACCCACACTAGACATGAACTGAGACTGCTGGGCATAAGAACATAAGAATGGCCATACTGAGTCAGACCAAAGGTCCATCTAGTCCAGTATTCTGTCTTCTGACAGTGGCCAATGCCAGGTGCCCCAGAGGGAACGAACAGAACATGTAATCATCAAGTGATTCATCCCGTCACCCATTCCCAGCTTCTGACAAACAGAGGCTAGAAAAATCCGTGCCCATCCTGGCTAATACACATTGATGGACCTATCCTCCATGAATGTATCTTGTTCTTTTTTGAACCCTGTTATAGTCTTGGCCTTCACAACATCCTCTGGCAAGGAGTTCCACAGGTTGGGCTGCTCTGTCTTGTGTCCTTTGCAGCGGGACTTGTAGGCAATGTGTGTTGAAACCTGTGGAGTGACTTACCTAAAGCCTAGGCTGCCACTCAGCTGTTCCCAGAGATAAGTTGACCCCCTTGGATTATCCTCTGGGGAATTTAAAAGAAAAAGCGCTCCTTAAAATTAATGGCAATGCTTTGGTCTTTAGAAGTCTGTGACTTTTCTGTGCGTTTATTAGTCATCACACCACAACTGTTAAAAATTGCAGAGAACTATTTCTTCCCTTGATCCCTCTTTGTTACTTTTAAGTAAAGAAGTCGGCTGTAAACAAAGTACTTCCCTGAGGTAGGCTTCTGGAAATGTGCACCTGCAGTGTGTTCTCTGCAGTATTTCTCTTTGCTTTGTGTAGCTTTAAAAGTACCAAATTCAGCTATTTCTTGGAGTTATGACTGAGGAGTCATGAGAAATCAAGAAGCGCTCCTATCCCGTCCAACGGAGGCATATTGCTCCCATGGTGGAAGGAGGTGATGGTCTCCCCAGAAAGCACTATACGTTGCACAGTAGCTCTGTGCACTGCAGTGAGAGCTGTAAAACCTGGATTTGTTTTTTCATCTGGTGTCTACATGCAGTAAAGTTTTGAGATGCCTTTTAAATCACACACGTCTGCACTTCAGTGTGTGTAACCTGACACTGTTGAGTAGTTCAAAATGGTGGCTTTGCCATGTCAGAAAGTGGCAGCTTACCAGGAAATGGTTTGAGGGTGATGGATTCACTTGGCCATAAACCTTGAGGAGTAAGGGCTCTCATGTGATCCCCTGCTTTCTTCCATTTCACTAACACAAGAGCGGCCATATTGGGTCAGACCAATGGTCCATCTAGCCCAGTATCCTGTCTTCCTCCTCCACCTTCGTGCTTGGGCTCCCTTTCCTCCTGTGAGGAGCGCTGGATCCAGGTAATTCCCAGAGCTCCTTGTCACTGCCGGCTCTTTCAGTCACTAGAGAGCTGCGTGAAATAGTTTCCTCTGTTCTGTTAAATATTTTTCTTGTGCTCATTTTCTCCCCCATCAGGCACGGAGCTAGGAGTTTGTGGAAGGGGAGGGAAGCTTATGAAGATATAAATATTTGATCTTGGAGACTTTAAACAAGCCAAAAACTTAGCGAGGCTAGAGGCTTGATTCCGGTAGTGTCAAGTGGTGACTTCTCAAGGTGCTTGTCTCATGGGCTGCGTTTGCACTACTGTTTACATCATGATCTTACAATAGTATTTACAATCCATCAGACTCCTGCAGTGGTGGCACTGGAATATGCTGTTTGCTTTCTCGTGGCCTGTACAGACTCTCCAGTGATGTGCTGTATCCTGAAAAACATGTTCTGCTTTCTTTAAAGCCCGTGTAGGACAAAAGACAAAATGCTACAAACTACTTTATCGGCTTCCACTCTAAAAATACCATAAAAGGCAGCCTGTCCTTAGAAGACGGGCACTGGAGTATTTCCCACCCACATTATTGCAGCATGAGTCACTTGGCTACTGCCGCTGTTCCTCCACATGTGGCTGTTTGACCAGTTCCATAAGATACAGTCTGAGCAGTAGCTAAGGAGGGGAGACCGGGAACTACTCTGTAGTGCTGAAGACATGAATGACATAGGCCAGATCTACACTTCAGATTTATATTGGTATAACTGCATCAGTCAGGGGTGTGAAAAATCCTTACCCCTGAGCGATGTAGTTATACCGACCTAACCCCTGGTGTACACAGCGCTACGTTGGCGGGAGAGCTCCTCCCACCTACATAACTCCTGCCTCTCGGGGAGGCGGATTAACTATGGCGATTGGAGAAGGTCTCCCGTCAGCGTAGGAGCGTGTTCAGTTAAGTGCCACAGCGCCGCAGCTGCACTGCTGCAGCGTTTTAAGTGTAGACCTGCCCATAACGTAGCAGATGAAACCCGCGAAACCTGACTAAACTGCTGAAGGGTTTTGTTCTCTTTGCAGAACTCTTACTCTACATTTCCTAAAAGGCCCCAGCGACAATATGCACTAATCATCACAACGCAAACATTTACATTGTATCTTCTTCTTTGCTCTCGGAATATAAAACATATCCCTGTTTGTTTTAGAAAACACAGTAGTTGCCTCTTGACTATGAAATCCCCTCTGAGGCGAAACTACTGTGTGCCTGTTGCTTTCAGGAGTAATTCAAATACCTCCCAGACCCAAGTTTTTCCATAGTGTAGAACTAGACAGGGCCTCTTTTGACAGGGCAGTTAAAAATAGAAACCTCTTCTGGGTAGGGTTGCCCTTAACTTAATCTTGCATCCAAAATGCACTGAAAGGTACACTCTGAACTCAGGGTTTTTAAAAAAAGAACTCAGATTTCTTTTTTTAGAGTTATTTCTCCACCCTCAACAATGATGTGCTTATTTTTTTTCCTTTCCCCTCAACAAATTCCTGGTCATCATGAGTTGAGTGTTTAAACTGGTTAAACGGAATTTCTCTGGGAAACTTCCTTTATTTAAAAAGCCAACTAATCGTGAAATGGGTTGATGTGGGCCAAATTTCAAAGGTTATCATCTAAACTGATCCCACAAAGAGGAATTAGTGCACTTAAAGTTGGTAGTCTTGTATGCATGTATACAGGAAAATAGGAATGTCCATTCCAGATCGCATCAGCGGCCCAGTTCAGTATCGGATCTTTAAGTGTAACCAGTACCAGATGCGTCAAACAGAGGTGCAAGAAACCTCGTAGTGGACAAGTGTGGAATACTGTGCCTATTGAGCAACCTTCCTTATGCTATCAGTTAGTGGGGGTTGCATGCCAAGGAACCTGAGGGTGCATAAACCTTTCTTACATTTCTAAATCCTATCCTAGGTAACTGGATGTTCTTATCCACATAAATGTCTAATCCTTTTCTTCATCCTACCTTGCTCTGAGCTCCAGTTACTTCCATGGGTTACATTTTTTTTTAAATGAAGCCCAATTTCCTTTTATCAGTTCTAAATTCATTGCCCTCCCAGTTTAATTGTCCATTTGTTCCTGTATTTTGTGACAACCTATTCATCATTATTTATGATTGTGGTAGTACTAATAGGACGTAGGAGCCCTGGTCATGGACCAGGACCCCATTGTGCTAGGTGCTGTACAAACATAAAACAAGATGATGTAAGCCAAAAGAGCTTACAGTCTAAGACAAGCGACAGTAGGTGAATATGGACACAAAGATCACAATGAAACAACATTACTGGTTGGATAGTGGTCTTGGGACATTGGTGACCTAACCATTTTAAAGTTTGTTTTTTTTGTGCAAGGATCATGGCAAAGGAGAGTTTTAGGGAGAGATTTGACAGGAAAATAAGGTGACTTGATGGATGTTTATGGGAGCTTTTCCTGCGCTTGAGGGGGAAAACACAAAGGTGTTTGTTTGAAAATTTAACAAATAGGCAATGAAGACTGGTATTGTTTGGTGGAGCAGAGGCAGGAGTTGAATCTTGATAGTATGAACTGGTAGGTAGTGTGGTGATGAGCCATGAAAAACCCTGAAAGTGAAGACAGCCTTTTGTGTTTGCTGCAATGGAGAAGGAGAAGCCAGTTGGAGGGATTCAGAGAGGGCTGATAAGGTCAAAGTGATGAACAAGAAAATGACCTTTCCAGCATTATTTTGAATGGATATTAGTGGGACAAGATTGCATTTGTTAAGGTCAAAGAAGTTGAAGGGATAGCTCAGTGGTTTGAGCATTGGCCTGCTAAACCCAGGGTTGAGTGTTCAATCCTTGAGGGGGCCATTTAGGGATCTGGGGCAAAAATTGGGGATTGGTCCTGCTTTGAGCAGGGGGTTGGACTAGATAACCTGATAAGGTCCCTTCCAACCTTGATATTCTAAGACAGCGTGTCTTTTCCATTCTTTTCTTTATATCCTCTATTATGTCCCCCCCTTATTTATCTTTTTTGTAAAGTAGACAGTCCTAACCTTCTTAATCTCTTCCCCATAAGGAAGTCTTTCTGTGACTCTCTAATCATTTTCATCACCCTTCTTTTCACGCCTTTTATTTGACTCAGCAGTATGCTCAGAACTGAACACAGTATTTCAGCTGATTAAATACCATTAATGTGTATAATGTCACATTTGATATTTGTAGTACGTTTTCTGACTTACTCTTTATATATAAAAATGCTTTTGTTTGTCTGTTTGACTGCTGCTATGAGTTGAACAGAGGTTTGATTGAGCTGTCTATAATAAGTTCACTAGCTGAGTAGTTAGTGAACTTAGAACCTAGCTATGTATCGGAGTGATTCAAAATATGCCTTGCATTTGGGAGCATTGAATTTAATTTGCCATTATGCTGTCCATTCACCTACGTTTGATAGGTCACTGTGAAGTTCCTCCATCTTCTCTAGTTTTGACTAGCCTATATTTTGTATTAGCTGCAAGTTTTACCACCTCAACGTCCACCCCTTTTTCCAGATAATTAGATAATGTGTTATCTGGCATGTTCACTCATTGGTGTGATTTTGGATGGAGTCTTTAGAATTTCTTGACTTTTGTGGTTTTAAGTCAGACCTTTGTAAGCCTAAATAGTTGTTAAAACTTGAATTTGCAAACTGGGCATCTGTGTGCATAATTAGCCATTGTGTCAGCACAACTTAAACTCTTAAAGGTCTGATTTAAAACTACAAGAATTAAGAAATTGAATTCAAGGTGTAGCATGATTCTTAGTTGCCCTGATGTGCTCTACTATTACAGGCGATGGCTTTCTGTAACTGCTGCCTTTTTGGAGTAACTGAGGAAAGTTAAGGATGGGGTTTTGCCATTAGCATTCATCATCATCATCATCATTCCAATAATCACATTGGTCGTTGGGGCACCATCACTGATGAGCAATCAACCGTCTCCACTTCTGACGATTGTATGTCGGTGCTTGAGTCTCCGTGAAGTCCATTCCTGTTCACTCTTCTATGTTGTCAATCCATCTCCTCTTCTTTCTACCTCTTCTTCTCTTCCCCTGTACTGTCCATTGGAGGATGATCTTGGATAGGCCAGATGATCTTCATACATGGCTGTTCCACTTCAGCTTGTGCTTCTTCACGGTCGTCAGGAGATCTTCATATGACCCAGCGCACTGGGTGATTATGTTGCGGACCTCTTCGTTAGTGATGTGGTCGAAGTAGGAGATGCCCAGGATTTTACGGAAGCATCTCATCTCTACTACCTGTATTTTCCGTTTAAGTTCTGCCGTAAGGGTCCACGTCTCGCATGCATACAGAAAAATTGAGATGACCAATGCGTGCAGCAGTTGTTTCAGTTTGGATTCCAGGGAGATGTTCTTATTCCTCCAAATTGGCTTTAGCTTTGCCACTGCTGCTGCTGTTTGTGCAGTTCTTGCCCGAATTTCTGCTTTGGATCCTTCATCAGTGGTGATTGCCCCCAAATACTTGAACTGTTTCACTGTCTCCAGCTCTTGTCTGCTGACAGTGATATGTGAGCTGATCCCATCATGTTTGTTTGTCATCAGTTTGGTTTTCTCTGCACTGATTTCCATGCCATATTTTGCGGCGGTTTCATTCAATCGTTTCACAAGGTTGGCAAGTTCATCTTCGCTGCCTGCCAGGCCATCAATGTCATCAGCGAACCGAAGATTTGAGATGGTTCGCCCGCCAGTGCTGACTGTGCATATGTGATCATCTAGGGCATGAGTCATTATGCGCTCCAAGTAGATGTTTAATAGTGTGGTCGAAAGAAGGCAGCATTGCCGCACTCCAACAGTGGTGCGAAACCATTCTCCTATTGTGTCATTGACGAGAACTGCACTGCTGGCCTTGGCATACAGTTGTTTAATGGTAAGAATAAGCTTATGACCAACATTGTACTTCTTCATGGGCAGGGACTAGCTTTTCATTATGCGTGTGTACAGTGCCTAGCACAATGGGTAGAGTTCCTGCTGGGGCTTCTAGGTGCTACTGCAGTGCAGATATTAACATTGAATACTTGAGTTCCTAGAGGGAGGGGGTAAAGCAGACACTGTACCTGTCAGACAAATGTAAGTTAGTTAATCATGCAGAACTGTTGCATGACATGTTAAGGCAGAGAATCCTAGGAAATGAACAAGGCACCTTAGGTATTAATTTATAAAGTTAGGCCATATGCATTCCTTTGAAAACAAATGCCTGCTAAAGAGTAAATATGTTAAATGAATAGATTTGCTGTGCAATTTCACACCTAATGACAGGCTGCGGCTCATCATGTTTCCGTGCCTGTGCCGATATTTATATAACCCATGCCCTTCCAGGATGCAGCTGAAAAAAATAATATTGAGTAATTGGCCCTATGATGTGCTCTAGTGTCCTGTGGAGTCCCTGTGGGACAGTACAGTGTTGTTTTTCTCATGGTGTTCTCTAATCCATAGGATGTACTATTCTCAAGTATCATCTTTAGATAAGAGGGTAGGGAGCCCTCTCTACCACTGTCTGAATTATAAAATTAGAAGTGGGAAAGATCTGATGAGTTATCTAGTCCATCCACAATACAATATTTTCCAGTCCTTTGTCTAGCCTAGGTTTTAAATAAGACAAGTTGAGGTTTCCAGCACAGTCATTCACCAGTTTCCTTTGCCGCTATTTGTTTACTTGTTCATGTTGCCTACTCCACTCTTACTAACCCAGTCATTGATATTGTCCCTACTTTCTCTGCTCTGGTATGCTCTACATTGAAAAATCCACTTTACAAAGACTGCCTCTGCAACTTAGTAGTGACTTGTTTGTACCATATGCAGACAAAATATCCTGGTATCCCAAGAAGTTGTAGCTTGCAAAGTTTAGATCATTTAAATAATTTTCTTTTATGGTTTGCAGATGCTCGATTCAGACAATCTTGAAAACTGGATCTTCCAGGCAGCAGCCAGCCAACAGGTCTCTTCATAACTGCTTCTATTGCTGTTTCCTGAAACCTCTTTTCGTGTCTGTTGATTGAAAACTGAGCCCTTCCTTTCAAACACTGGTAATAAAGAGCAGCCTGAACCAAGCACCTGCAAACCTGAAAAGAAAATGACTTAACATGATCTAATAACATTTTTAACAAAGCTTCTATTAATAGTGAAAAGTGAGCGTTTGATTAACTTCATCCCTGAAGAGTGGGTGTCCGTTTCAGACATTTCAGGCAGTTGCTGCCCTCTTGTCTTTGCCGTGCTGTGACCTCTCATTTCTAATACTGAATAATAACAATGATAGTTTGGCTTAGCTTCTTTAAATTGCATCTTCTGTAGCTAGAAATAGCACAGAGAAAAGACCCATTTAAATTTCTTCAGTCTCTGTGTGGTGGCTTTGTCTGTAACCAGCTGTGTGTAGAGAGGCAGAGTTTTCATGCAAATGTTTTGCTGAGATGATATAGATAGTAGTCAAGTTCCTGTATAAAACCTCAAGGCCTTCTCCATGAGTCCTAAGGCCGCTATGTTTCTCTCCTTACATCTGCAACACGAATTGCAAGCATAGATCATTGGGAGCAGGTGAGAGCACTGAAAATTTCTTTTCTTAGTGAATATGGAGGTGGCATTAGAAAGGCTTTTTAAAAAGACTTCACTTGATGAGTGAGAAAAGTGCTCTAGGAGTTTAGGCTGCTGCTACTATCTTTGTGGTTATCTAACCGGAAATGGTTGGGCTTTTAAAAAAAGTAAACTGCAAATTTAGTATGTTGAGTAGTTTCATTTTGCTCGCATTTGATTAGTACTGTGTGGTAAGTCCTATTAAAGTGAATGTAAAAAATAGAAGGGCATTACATGTTTCCATTTCACTGAATAAGGTAGAACCACAGTTCAGCTAAGAGATCTCTGTCAGACAATGGCATAAAATAGAAGTGGATTAGTTGGCTATTAGCGGATTGTCTTAACATTCTTTCTCCAGTCTGGGATAAAGTAATTGTCTATGAGAAGTTATTATTTCAGAGAGTTTTCAGTTCCCTTTAAAAATAAAAAGTAGGTCTAGAATGACTATAGGTTCCTTATTAGATCTACCTTAAAGTCTCGGGTTAATGTCACTTCTGCTGCTTACTGGAATTGTAGAAAATAAAATAAAAAAACCTTTCCTCTAAAAACATTTTAAATTTAACTTTTAGGGTAAGAGGTTGGGGCTGATGGAATCAGAGTGTGGGGAATTTATAAATCATGATCCAGTTCCTGTGTAGGATGGTTAGAAGGTAATAAAAAGGAGAGTGACCTAAAGCTTCAGTTCAGGAGTTGGTCCCTTGCCTCCCAGGTCTTCTGTGAAGAGCCCCATATATTTACTGTGCAGTATAAATAAGTTTGGTAAAAATGGGCAGCCTTCTGGATAACTCTTTAGTGATTTGAGTGTGCACTGAATGCAAAGAGTTCTTTGCAAGTGTGGTTTTCCTAATTGGAGTATTTTTATTCAAAGTCTGACACTGTCTTCCAGACAAATATGAAACTCATGCCCTTTTTAATCAAAGAAAGACATTTAGGGTTCTTTTAGCATAACCGTATCCTGAACTCTTGCCACTTCTATTAGGCTACTACCCACGGGCTACTTCAGGTCTGTTGATGGTGAACGTAAGTTTATAATTGTGCCTTTCATCTTGAAGAATCTGAGCAAACACTCATACACATTCCAATCAGATCGCTTTTGTCCACTACTGCACTCAGATGAAAGTGTCAGATATTTAGCAAAATGTATTATGACTGCTTAAGGCAGAATATGAAAACCAGCTGAAATAAGAAGAATTCAGGGAGGTAGAATGTACTTATTGCAGTTAAAATTTGACAAGGAGGCTGAGGGTTACATCCCAACACTTAAAAAGGTGTCATGGTATCTTTAGTGACCACAAGTGCTCAGGTTCTTGATTTTGCTTCTATTTAAAAAGAGGACATCGTCAGCAGTACACCCTTCACACTTGATCACAGGTCCAGTTCTGAGTCAACCAGAAGAATATCACCTACTGAATCATCAGTACCACTTCCTGCAACGTTTTAGATGTTTTGTATATAACTGCTGTCCTGTCACAGTTTGAGATTTAGCATAATTGCAGCACGAGGTGTTATGCTTGCAGGAAACCTAAAGAAGCCGTACAATAATCATAGTGTCATAGATTTGTAGGAACCTGGAAGGGACCTCGAGAGGTCTTCTAGTCCAGTCCCCTGCACTTAAGGGAGGACTAAGTATTATCTAGACCGTCCCTGACAGGTGTTTGGGGATTTTTAAGAGCAGGTTAGACAACGATGGAGATTCCGCAACCTCCCTAAGCAATTTATTCCAGTGCTTAACCACCCTGACAGTTAGGAAGTTTTTCCTAATGTCCGACCTAAACCGCCCTTTGCTGCAATTTAAGCCTATTGCTTCTTATCCTACCTCAGAGATTAACAAGAACAATTTTTTGCCCCGCTCCTTATAACAACCATTTATGTACGTGAACACTTATGTCCCCTCTCAATCTTCTCTTCTCCAGACTAAACAAATCCAATTTTTTCAATCTTCCCTCATAGGTCATGTTTTCTAGACCCTTAATCATTTTTGTTGCTCTTCTCTGGACTTTCTCCAATTTGTCCACATCTTTCCTGAAATGTTGCGCTTAGACCTGGACACAATATTCCAGTTGAGGCCTAATCAGCACAGAGTAGAGAGGAAGAATTACTTCTTGTGCCTTGCTTACAACACTCCTGCTAATACGTCCCTGAATAATGTTTGCCTTTTTTTGCAACAGTATTACACTGATGACTCATATTTAGCTTGTGATCCACTGTGACCCTCAGACCCCTTTCCGCAGTACTCCTTCCTAGGCGGTCATTTCCCATCTTGTATGTGTGCAACTGAGTGTTCCTTCCTAAATGGAGTACTTCGCATTTGTCCTTATTGAATTTCATCCTATTTACTTCAGACCATTTTCCCACTTTGTCCAGATCATTTTGAATTTTAATCCTATCCTCCAAAGCACTTGCAACCTCTCCCAGCTTGGTATGTTCCGCAGACTTTATAAGTGTTCTCATCAATGATTTAGCTAATGGCATAGAGAAGATATTGAACAGAACCGGACGCAGAACTGATTGCCGTGTGGTGGTGAGCATTTAACCTAGTGCAGAGCAAAAAAATCCAAGTGTTTGTATGTTAGGGAGTGTGGGTTAATAGAGAACACTGTTCCCATTCCTGACACTGTTAGCAAGCTGTCACTTATGCATGCTGCCCATTCTATTTTAATCATCATATGAAATACTTCCTAGACTTAGCTTAGCTGTGTATTTTGGCATGTCATCTTGTGGAGTGTTTTTCTTCTTAAGTAAAGAAAAATGACAAGTTTTCCAGTAGTCTGAGCCCAAGCAAAATCTCTGGCTCAGGTGAAAATGCACCTGCTGCAACTTTCCATCGGCCTGTAGTGACTTTATCGACTTGAGACTTTGGTTTAATTTCTAGGGCCTGACCTTTGTATGGCTGCTCAGGCTGCAGGTCTAGTGTACTCAGCCCCCTTGGTCTGAGAGCACATGCCCCTATACTGAGAGAAGCAAGGCTGATGGGTTTCAGGTGACTTAAGAAAAGTGGTGGTGTGGGGCTGGGAGGAAGAAAGGAGATGTGCTCAGGGTAAGTATTATGTTGAGAGCTACAGAAAAAAGCGTGGGTGTGCAAGGTTAGGGGGATTATCAGACCCGAGACTGTGCGCTCTACAAAACAAGGACCCCAGGCACATCTGTGGCATTGTTCAGTGTAGAGTTGCTCATACGACAGTGTGGGTTCTGAAAAGAACTCTTCCTCTGCAGTACATGGAAGATGGCTGTCAAATTCCTTTCCTGGAAAGTAGGCAGGAAGAGACATTTGAATCTGGTGCACTGTTCTGCCATGGATGGATTGCTTCTTGCCAAGGGATATTATTTTGTCAGTTACTGTAATGGTAAAATGCTTGAACTGAGTTGTTATGCTGCTGGTTTGAAGGTGGTGTACATGATTTTACTGCAATTGGTATGTCCCCAAAACACTTTATAAGGAGGGAAGCGAGAGAAATACCCGGAAAGGCAAGTGTTTTGTGATAACGGTGAGCAGCAGCACACGCCTTTGATTTTTAATGGAAAGAAGTGGGAATGACCTCAGTGATTTATTATTATATGCTGTGGTGCTGCAGAGGAGACTGATTACTATCCTCACTGGACACATCACTCTTAGCCTCTGTAGAATGCTCCATGGTTCATCCTTCAGCCCACCTGCCGGATTAGTAATTGTGCAAATCAGGAGACCAGTACCCGTTATGACATGTGCAGTGGAAGTCTAAAGGAGAATTTAAGGGAGGGGGGGGGAAAATACCCTAAAATGCAAAGGCAGAGAGTCAATTTCCACAATTCCTGCTTCAACCAGCCATGATCCTGATATTTCTGCCTTGGGGGAAAAATTATTAAAATTTCAATAAATATTAAATTAATAATAGTTTCATAATAAATGTATTAAATTTGTTAGTCTCTAAGGTGCCACAAGGACACGTCGTTGTTTTTGCTGATACAGACTAACACGGCTACCCCTCTGAAACCTGCCTTGGGAAAGGGAGCACTGTTCTTGGGTAAGAGTCCACAGTGTGATGCTTGTGGTCCTGTGGTGCTTAGAAAGTGGGAAGGAGAAATAAATAATCTGAACCGAAACCACAACTTTTTGGTGTATTTACTTGAAATAGACTGACATCTTTGTAGATCTTAATGTTACTGCTGACCAGTGTGATGGTAGCAGCCCAGTAGGCTATATAAGCATATTGCCTTTCATGTGTTGGAGAACCAAATAGCATTGTTAAGCCATACATTCATACACCTGTACATAAGATGTTGCCCTCCCACTATGACTGAATTGCTTCTAGGAAGGTGTCACCATTCTTACCCAGTTCTCTCAGTTCTCAGACTGCCAACATGGTGGCAATGGGTCTGAGATCCTCCTAGACCATGAGACTAAGGTTCCCCAGTTCATGAGACTGAGTGGTTTGAGGGCCTGAGTAAAATGAGCTATGGGATGGTAACAATGCTAGGGTTCCTGCTTACTTTGGGCCAACACAACAGATGTGGGTGCGAACAAATAACCCATTATATAAAAACAATAATGTTTTACAAAATAATATACAATATATTTTGTAATATAAAACCAAAATGTTTTATATTACAAAAATGTACCATTGTAAAACAATCTGGTAGCCAGTTTACAGTCACCTACTCCACTAGTGGAGTTGGTGCCCATGAGGTGATCTTCCAAGGTTAAATTAAGGGAAGGATGGTACATGATTCTTAGCAATATTGCAGCGTATTCTTCTATTAAATCTCATTGGGAACTTCACAGGTGTCTCAGGAGATATGAGCAAACCAGCATTAGGTTTGGAGAAAAAAAAGGTTGATCTGTGACCAAACAGCAGCTCTCCGAATGGAACCTTTGTCTGAGCTCGCTCTGCCCCTTGATTTATCTGCATTGTTAGGCGGCATATTATGGATTCAAAATCTGACTCCTGTTGTGTGTTGTAAACAATCAGACCAAGGCCTAAAAAATTCACTGCTAAGAAATAGTGTTTTTTTTAATAGAAGGGAACCTTAACTATGGGACTTGCTTACGTAATTCCATTTAGAAAGACTCCTCATAGTGATTCTGCAATCTGATTATTAAGAACAAACCAACTCTTTAAAATGCTTCCCTTTCTTTTTTAAACATTTAAAAGTGTCAGTTCAAAGCCTGCAGTTTTAATTCCAACAGAAGACTGTGGAGCTTATCCCCCATCTGTTAGCTTTTGCTTTCTTTAAAAAAACAAAATCAAACCCTGTTCGGTGCACATTTCCAACCAAAATTCCACCCACTGTTGTCAATCACTTTCTTGCTCATTTACTATTGATCATTTAGGACACAGTCCAGCAAAGTACTGAGCTCCTTCTGCAAAGAGCTGAGTCCATGGCAGTTGAAGGAGATCAACATATTACAGGACTCAGCATCTTTCAGGATTGGCCTCTGATTTTAGAATTTGGAATGCATGGAAGCTGGGAGCAATTGGAGGCAATAGTGTGTGCATTTGCATGGCAACTCAGAACTATCAAATAAGGCCCGTAAACAAACAAGATTATCGGCCCCAGAAATATCTCCTTAGACAAAACTTGACCTCTTCCAAACCGGATTTCTGTTTCAGTAGGTAAATGGGCAGCTTTCGGGATAAACCATCAATATATTTTAGTTGAGCTTATCCTGTATCTGAGCCCTGCATGTAATCTAGAGCACCTCAGTCGCCCTCTTCAGCTTTAGACAGCATAGTTGATACCTGTACTAACTCGCTTTTCCGTGTCGGAGAGAGTGGTGCATGTAAAACACTGCCACTTACTTTTACAAGCAGTGTTCCATTAGTCAAGCAGGAGAAGAGTTTGTTGGACTCTGTTTATGTTGGGCTAAAGGAACAGAAGATTAATCTTCAGGATATATATAGATCTCTAGCCGTAGATGAAGTGTCACTCAGTGTGCCTATCTTTGTCATTTTACTTACCAAGTGCCTGTCTTTATGTCTGTGCCTTGTATGTACTACACAGTGACTCATCTGCTGTAAAAGCTGAGGGAGAAATTTTTAGTCATCTGAGAACAATTCCTCATCTCCTTCTAACCCATCCTTACACATTTCCACCCACCCCAGGACAGCTTTATTTAAGTTGAAAACAACCCTACTGTCGGGAGTGCACATCTGGTCCCCGCCCGCTGAATTGCTTTATCCCACATGTATTACTGTACACAGCTGTCAGAAATGCTGAGGACATGGAAAACTATAATTATGTGAGAGAAATGGATCCTCTGCCGTCTCAAGCTTTCTCTTTTGTAGGGTTGCTAACTTTCTAATCACACAAAACTGAGCACCCCTGCCCCACCCCTTCTCTGAGGCCCTGCCCCCTGCTTGCTCCATCCTTCCCTTCACTCTTTCCCATGCTCACTCTTTCACGGGGCTGGGGCACGGGGTTGGGATACAGGAGGGGGTATGGTGTCTGGGCTGGGGATGCAGGCTCTGGGGTGGGGCCGGGGGGGTTGGGGCAAAGGAGGGGGTGAGGGCTCTGGCTGGGGATGAAGGGTTTGGGGTGTGGGAGGGGACTCCACGCTGGGCCAGGAGGTTGGGGTGGTGGTGGGGGGAGTGCAGGGTCCCGGCGTCACTAACTGCAGCTCTGAGGAAGCAGCCACCAGGTCCCTGCAACCTCTAGGGGCAGCCAGGTGGTTGTGCGCAGTGCACGCTGCCTTCGCGCCTGCAGGCACTGCCGCCCACAGGTCTCATTGGGAGCTGCGGAGCCAGCATTTGGGGTGGGGGCAGCACGCGGACCCTTCCAATCCCTGGCCGCTACAGTACCTAGGAACCACAGGGACCTGGCGGCCGCTTCCGGGAGCCAGGGCAGGTAGGGAGCCTGCCTTAGCCCCAGGCACCCGCTGCACCACCGACCAGACTTTTAATGGCCCGGTCAGCGGTGCCGACAGGAGCTGACGAGATCCCTTTTCGACCAGGCATTCCAATCTAAAACCAGACGCCTGGCAACCCTATTCTTCTATGTTCCTCGTTTGGCCGAGAGATATGGGCCATTTTCATTCTGTATAATGAGGAGTTTAGGGGGCTAGTGTACTGATCTTAAGTCTAAAGGCCAGAGTTCAAATCCTGTTTTAGGCCACACATGAAGATGGATTTTTTTTTCTCTGTCTAGTCTACAAGTCTGTGATCATAATACATTCTTCAAAACAAGGGGTGGGGAATATCTGACCTAGCAAACCTGAGTTTCTGGTTGATATTAATTTTGAATGGCCTGTGAAGAGAGGTAGGGACATTGGGGCATAGGATATTTTAGTACTGGATTACGTGTTGCTGGTTACTAAAAGGGACAAGCTGATTCTATTGCATTTTGTTCTTGTAATTGTAAGTAATTGGCAGAACACTCAGACTTAGTGCATGGGTGTTTCCGCCTTATTCTAAACCTAAAGCAAATAAATATTTTGCCATTGTTTTTCTTTCTCTCCAAGACTCCTCAGTAGCCTCTTCCTCCCCCCCCCCGCCCCCCCCCAAATATCGTGATTAAACTCATACACTTTACTTCAGTGGCCTTCCCTGGTAAATTACTCTGTTTTATTACTGTTTGTGAGAGGTTTCAGAGTAGCAGCCCTGTTAGTCTGTATCTGCAAAAACAACAGGAGTACTTGTGGCACCTTAGAGACTAACAAATTCCACAAAAGTTTATGCTTAAATAAATTTGTTAGTCTCTAAGGTGCCACAAGTCCTCCTGTTCTGTTTGTGAAGTGGTTTTGCTAGAGTTCTGTATTTTACTCCTAGTTTCTTACGTGTGTGAACCTCTCAGAGATAAAAACATCTCTAAAGTGGTCATGTAATCTGTCATCTTTGTTAATCTGTTAATGTTTTAAATGCCACATCAGGGCATTTCATAGTTGTCTCCTCTCCCCCATTGGTTAAAACTAGTACCAGCCCCATGCTACCTATTCTTCCAGGCAATAATAGCTTTCCTGGGGCACAGAGACTAGGCCTGCACACAGTGCTTCAGAGGAGGGTTAACAGCCTCAGGCAGTAACAGTACAGATCTGTTTTTGTATTGTGTTCTGTAATCTATTTCTACTCCCGCAGACCTAGCAACAGAGATGTTTTATTAAGACAGCCAAAGGGCCGTTTGCCTTGAGGAGCTGGGAAATTTCCAGGGCTAATAGTTCTCTAGAATATGGAAAAAGAACCATCTGCTAGCAGGGTGAGAGGGGATCCTATGATCTGTAAACCCTGCTTCAATGGCCCTGTTGCACTCCCTCTCTCAAGATGTTGTGAAAAGAGGGGCACATTATCCTTCACCTCTCATGACCTCTGACTTCACTGTTCATTTACAAATGCACAAACTGGTACTTGCCAACAGAAATAGTGCTAACATAGCAGAGGCGAAATCCTGATGAAGTTTGTGGGAGGTGGGGAGACAGCAGCATATGATATGAATAAACCTTGCATGGAGCCTCAGAGGTGGTGTTTTATTAAGAAATGCACAAAATGCTAAATACATGTTTTTAATATTTTAAAAAATAAGCGTTTGCTGCTGGCAAATGGTGCTGAATTTACTGCCTTAGGCCTTGTCTGCACAAATGCTGAAAGCTGATGCAAGTTACACTAGTTAAGTTACATAAGCTGCATACCTTGATTCATTGTAACTTGCATCGACTTAAAGCGGTGTTGATGGGAGACGTTCTCCCATCGACACAGCTTCCGCCTCTCAGTGAGGTGGATTAATTAAGTTGACGGGTGAGCTCTCACCCGTCGATTTACCGGTTTTTCATCAGACTCGCTACAAGTTGTCTTTGTATCCTGAACAGATACAGCAAAGGTAGCTTTAGTGTGGCAGACAGGATTAGGGGTTACTCATGTACCTGCTGTCTGATATTAGGGGTGAGAGGGAAATTCCATCTTCACAAATTCAATCCTGCATAGGGTACCAATTTGTGACATGGGGCTGAGATGCTTACTCATTTCATAAAGGTCACCTCAGCTGCCATCAGATGATAGTGACTTTCAGGTCCTTGGATGTTAAACCATCAATCTTCAAGCCTTTGTAGTTCCACCCATCTGAGCCATGCAGAACCATTGCATATTTGTTTAAAAGATGTGTTCAGTATTGTGATATCATCACATGCCTCAAAACGTCAATCTGTTTTGTTCAGCGGAATCTAAAAGTTTATGTTAAGCGCTTTTTCTTCTCTGGGAAAGGTCGATGTAGTCAGTCTTCATGTTTTTCAGAAAGAATTAAATTACTAGATCTGCCCTAGCTGAAGACTGCTAACAGCTATAGCGGCCATTGTTTTAAAATGCTGGTCGATACCAGGCATTAGTTGTAAGGTACTCTTGGCCAAGGTTTTTTTAACTTTAAAAAAACCACAAAATAACGTAGGGTTTAGGTTTGTCGTGTTTAACAGAATTCTCTGCTTGGCAAATACCTAATTTATTTTTTAAACTCACAAAATGTCAGTAGTGTAAGTACTATAGCTCTCCTTCAATTCCCCTGCCAAATTTTGTCATTTTACAACCACATTTTCCTATATTTTTAGACAGTAATGTCTCTCCTTTTGCTGTACGAAAGAGCCACGCACAAAACAAGAGCAATTGATTTATTGTATTTAATTAATTTAACTGTTTCCCCTGCATAGTCCAGAAGGGCTTCATTTGCACAAAATACACCAAAAAAGAGATTTTTTTTTCTGATTTTTTTCAGTTCTAGCAATTTTAGGATTTATAGCAGGCCAAAAATTGTTGAAACAGTAGTTTTAAGTTGATGCCCCTTTTAAGAATTCTGACGATTCTCATATGCCGATGCTATATATTTCAGGGCTATACTAAGAATGCAAAATTTTGGAAGCTCATTTCTCAGCACAATTCAACTCTTGGCTTTAACACTTCAGGTTTCCCTTACATTTTCTGTTACTTGATATGATTAGTTGGGGTTTAAAAAGAAGAGAGTTAACCAGAATCAGCATATTGGTAGCCAGAATAGTAATATAAAGGCAATGGAAATCCAAGATATTGCCAGCAAAAGTAAAATAAAATAAATTGTCTTCAGTAGAGGCAGCCAAATATGAAAAAAATACTTTTTGGACTAGAAAATGAATATGATACTTTGAGTATGTGGGATCCATTCTTGGCATACATAATTGATTATTAATCCCTTTAAGGTCTTGTTTGAAGAATGAGGATGGCTTTTAAGGGAAAAGCTAATTTAAAATATATATTTTCATAGGAATATAATTGCCAGAGTGGGACAGAGCAGTGGTCCATGTAGTCCAATGCCCTGTTGCTGACTCTGGGCAAGACCACATGCCACAGAAGATGATGTGTAAACCCGGCAGTAAGTATCTGTGAACTGATCTGCACCCCTCATTGATCTCTTTCTGATCTCTGTTAAGCAGATTGGCTTAAACTCTGAAGCACAAAGTTTAATAGCCCTCCCAAAACTTTTATTGTCATGAATTATTATAACTCTAAATTCTTGATATCCATCTAAAAATCTAATGCTTTTTTGAACCTTGCTAAATTCTTGGCCTCCATAATATCCCATAGCAACAAGTTTAACACTTTTTCACACTAGGTGTGATTAAACTATTTCTTCTTACCAGTTTTTGAATTTCCCGTTGACTGTTAGCCAATTCCTTGTATTCTGAGACCAGGGAAACCGATGCTCCCAATCTACTTTCTCTGTACCACTAATTATTTTATATACTTGTATCATGTCCCCTCTTATTGGCCTCCTTTTTAAAGGTAAATAGACCCACTAGTTGTAAAGGGGGCTCAAGATTCTGGCAACATTAATTTATTTTTGCTTTCTGTGGTGAAAGTCCTCTCTTGAGTATAGGAGATGGCATGTTTTGGGTACATATTAATTTTTTTTTTCTGTTGGGCTCTTCTTCCAACTGCTGTATGATAGTCCCCTACTTAACCACAAGAGACCAGTCTATCTGAGATGTCAGGAGTTGGGTATCTTGGGAATGCCTGTACCACCTTCAGTGTGTAAATATCCCCCTCAGTAGCCTGATCCACACAGGATGAGAGTCTGTTATAGTGCTCAACTGGCTCTTTAGTGCAAGCTGTGTAGATTCACACTGTTAGTTCTGGAGGGCCCAATTTTAATCACAGGTGTTAGCCAGATGATGGGTGTCACATCACTTAGTGATTCGTTCTAGTTGAGCAGCCTGTAAGTGGCTGAAACCAGGTACATCTAATTGTGTGTTCAGTTATGGAGGCAAAAAGCAGGTGGACTGTGTAGGAAAAGGAACTACTACAGTGAAAGTTTCTATGTTACTAGATGCTGCTCTGTGCAGTCACATGCAAATGACATGAGTTAGGATTTTGGGGGAAGTAATATGACCCATTTGGTGAGGACTGAAGAGAGTGGAGAAGTAGATCTAGGGGAGGAATGCATTCTGGAAAGTGTGTGTGGTTTTGGCAGACTCTCTGCCAATTTACTTTCCTCTCATTATTCCCCTGTGTTAGATGAGATAAAATAGTTGGGTGTGTCTGAGCTGCCAGACAAAAGGCCAGTGTAGGTTATGGCTAGATGCTTACAAATTTGCAATTGGCACTGAAGATGTGAAGCAGCTATGTCTAATTCACTTTGCTTGTTTATATAACGGACACTTAAAACACTGGGTGGATGTTTTAGTAAATCAATCGCCGGTCTCACTTTGTATTTGTCTGACCATTCCTCGGGCACATGGTCTAGTACCTAATGAAGAATGGACTATATTACAGCTGGCTTAAGTTTGCAATTAGAGAAATTTTGATTTACTTCTCATCCTGTTTTAAGCAAGAAGAATCTGACTTCTAAAGGCCATATTTATACAGTTCCTTCCCACTCAAGTACAATATGCATTTTTCATTCCAAAAAAGGGTGTGTGTGGGGAGAGAGGAATTCTTTTTGGTTTCACTGGTTGGTTTTTTTTTGTGTGCAGACATTAGAGGGGGGAAAAAAATAGTCTCTTGAGTGTTTCCCAAAAACTTGTAATCTGCTTTTTCCAGTCTGATTATTATGTTTGAATGGGGTCAAGTAGAAATCATTTTATATAATGAGGCTACAAAAAATCCATATCTGAAACTCTCATCAACTGAAGGACAAGTTCCAGGCAAAAAGCAAAACGATATTTTTGGGGGTTATTTGTTTATTCTCGGAGGTCTAAAAATAGAAGCTACGGAAGAGTTGTTGTAGGAGTCTCTCAACAAGAAACTAGCCGTTCTACTTGAAGAGTCTCGCTTTCATTTTAAAGCCATCTCTTTCCCTGTGCCATACTACCACAGTTCAGATCAGCAGAGGGGCACTCAAGCTGGAGCCTCGATGATATAAACAAGAGGATGCTGCTACTGGGTGTTCTCTGCATGAACCTCACCATTTTTGAATTGTATTTTTCTTCCCTCCCTCTCCCGCAATCCTCATTCTGAGATGGCCTGAATCAGATGATCTTCAGTGCACATTGCAAAGTTCCTCTTCCTCCTCCTCTCTCACCCCTGCAATGGAAAATGGGATTGAATTATAAACATGGGAAATTTTTGAGAGGGAGGCAGATTTGAAATTTGTTGCCTGGTAGCTTATTGGTTGTAGGTTCTCACCTACTGTTATGATTGCCATCTTACAGAAAAAGATTATTATTGTGATTAAAATTTCCCAAAGTGCTTTCTATGCTCACTGTATGGTGAGTGTAGACAGGTATAAAAAACATGAAGGACTACTCACAAATAAATGCAACCAACTCTGAGGAGGAATGTATAAACTCTTCTAGACTGTTTGTTTATTTTGGTCATTCCATCTTGGGCTGTAGGTGGTTGGAGAGACATGAAAGGGAAGTATCACAAAGGGACTTGTGAATGTTGGGGTTTTAAATGCGTTGAAGTGTGTTCACAAATACTTGTGAATGAGATCAAAAGTGGAGTCATACCATCAATACAGCCTTTTCATACTGAAAGTGGACTTTACATCCCCTCCTGGGCAGAATCATAAATTTTCCCCTTGAGGTGGCTTTTCAATTTCATGTAGAAACTTCACACCCTGTGACACACTGGCAGTTTTATGCTTGCAAAAACAAGTTTTTTTCTGAATTATTTGAGGTAAGAACTACAAAACTGTAAATTTTCTAGGAACTATTCAAATTATTCCCCTTTACAAGCCCCCTCCTACTGTCTCTGCCAATGCTGAGAGTATTTTTTTTTTCCTAATGGAAGAAATGTCTTGAGCTGTCCTGATAAACAATTTGCTGCAGTAGCCATTTTACAAAATCCAAGTCAAGTGAAGGTACTGCATTCTACTGCGCAGGAATCCATGGTTTAATTCAAAGCCTAGTTAGTGATTGGAAAATACTTTAGGGATTCTCAAAGCTGGAAAAGTCTAAGCAGCTTTCAAAATGGTGTGCACTGTGCATATCACAGGTTGCAATCTAACAGCTTTCATAATTTTTTTGATGTCTTGAGAGAATATTGCAGGATGAAGTTCTAACAACGGTTTCCTGTAATGTTTGGATGACAGACAGTCCCGGTGTACCATTGGGCTTCGTTGTGTTTATCTGTCAGCAAATGGCCAAGATTATTTCATCTAAAATATAGCTGGTAGCAGCTGCTAGTGCAGGGAAATCAGTCTGGTTTTTCTATTAGCACTGTTCACTCATTGACAGTGTGGGATAATTAATTAGAGCAGCAAAGGGCTTTGGAGGGTCTTGTGTTCTCCTGTAGGAAAGCTGAGTGTGACGTTGTATAGTACGTGCCTACCGTCTGGTTAACTCACTTTGAGACCTCCAGTTGAATCCACTTGACCTCGTAAATCAGTCATCCAAGCTAGAAAATGAGGTAAAATACAGGACCCCAATGAAAACAAGATGTTATGTGTGAACTGAGCTTCTCAGCATAAATAACTTACAGACAAATGACATCACGTGGTTGTAGGCCCATTGACTGCATTTTACTTCACCCAGAATGTCTGGTCAGATCACAAAATTCCACCCTAATCCTAAAAAAAATTTCCATTAAACAAGCTGATCTCTCCATTGATATAAAGCAGCATTGGGCGGTTTTTTCTGTGAAGCAGCACTGAAAGCAGGACATGACTGGGCATCTCAAACCAGAAGGGAGAATAGCAAAATTTGAAAACTGTGAGGCTCAAAAATGACCACGGAATATGTCATGAATAAAACGAAACCAAACAGAGGAAAATGAGGTCATGACTGTTTTAAATGGTTTGTTTGTTTGTGTTGCCCCTAAGAGCTAAACGTATCGTCAATTGTGTGCCCCCTGCTTTGTGAAATTTCTGGCTGAGCGACTGCATCACTGCCCAGTGGCTGTAACAGCTGTTTGGATGCACAATCATATCTAGGTCCTGTGCATCCAAAAAGAAGCAAACATTGGAAATGGAAAAGACCTAGTGAGACATGTAATCCATCCCCCTTGGCCAGTTCAGGATTCTCCCTTTGGTATTTTTATATTATGGAGATATACCTATTTCATAGAACTGGAAGGACCTTGAAAGGTCATCAAGTCCAGTCCCCTGCCTTCACTAGCAGGACCAAATACTGTCCCCTGACAGATTTTTGCCCCAGATCCCTAAATGGCCCCCTCAAGGATTGAACTCACAACCCTGGGTTTAGCAGGCCAATGCTCAAACCACTGAGCTATCCCTCCCCCCGTTTTTACCATTGCTTAGTCCAGCCCACGCTCTTTAATAACCTGAGCCATGCAGCTCCCTATGTTTCCTTTGGGAGACTACTCCACAGTGTTTCAGACAATGCATTTTAGGAAATGTTCATGACAACTCAGTCGTAATCCTCATTTGCTCAGTTTCAGCACCGCTGTTTTTACGGTCCCTTGTACCACCCTAAGTGCTTCCTTTCCTTTTTGGTGGCTTACACCCTTGAAATGTTGTACAAAGTGGCCACGGTATAGTGATCATGAGGCCTGGGCGACATAGCTATGATGCAGAGTGCCGCAGTTGTGCGAACCTAACCTTCCAGTGTAGACGTAGCTAGGTCTTCAGCAGCGTTTTTTGTCAACCTAGCTACCATCGCTATTTCTGCACTGCAATAAAACACCTGTAGCTGGCCCTTGTCAGCTGACTCGGGGCTGCCGGGCTGTAAAATTGCAGTGTGGACGCTTGGGCTCAGGCTAGTGCCTGAGCCCTCGGACACCGCAAGGCAGGGAGGATCCCAGAGCTTGGGCTCCCGCCCGAATGTGTGCACCGCAATTTTACAGCTCCATGAGCCTGAGTCAGCTGACACGGGCTAGCTGCGGGTGTTTAATTGCAATGTAGATATACCTCTGGGAGGTGGAGTTACTACCGGGATAGAAGAACTCCTTGTGTTGCTGTAGTCACTTCCCCATAGCATTTGCACTACAGGGTTACATCCATTGTAACCCCCATAGTACAGCCAAGCCCTGAGTGTCTTAACTTGGGATGTTCATATAAACAGAATGTTTAACATTTTTTTTGTTTGCAAATAGATCCTGATTTTTGTGATAAATATATGCATGGTGCAAGAAACAGCTGATGGACCTCTTCTTGTTTTCTTTGCAGTGAACCTGGTAGAGGGAAGAGAGTCTGTATAGTCACAGCTTCCGAGGCTGCATTTCCACCCTGCAGTGAAGGCTTGTGTGGAGGCACACCGGAGAGAGATGACGCTGCATTGATTTGGGAGTGTGTGAGTGAGACTGAGAGTGAGCAGAGCTTGGATGGTCTGGAGGTTTCAGTTAAGGACAGAAAATTCCAAGAGTCATGAAGGTGAACATTTTGGAACTGGAAATATTTTCTACCAGATGGGCCCGATGGGGAGTGGACAACTTAGCCTGAACTGATGTAGCACAGAACCTAATATCCAGCTCAGGTAAGGCCAACTTGGCTTAAGTTTGTTTTGCATTTCTGTGCCTCCTTTTTCTAAATTTTAAAATCGAGTATGAAACTGGTGGTTCTGAAAGAACTAAACAATTAGCTGAAGTCACTCGTAGTGCATGATTCTTCTCCGATATCTGAACATCTTGGTCTTTTCCTAGAAAATCCTTTGCTATTTTGGTTTTGGGTGTGCACACCTAGCAAAACACTGCTAGGTGTGCTAACTGTTGCCTTGTGATGTGGATAAATGGGTACTAAATGATACCACTATGCTAACTTTTACCTGTAACCCTAGACAGGATTTAAACTCATCTCCGGAAACCACTCATTCCCTATACCACTTAACTTACATTGTTAGTAACGTTATTGGAACAGGTGCTTTAATGAGCCATATATATATATATAGTCTGTCTCTGTAAAGGTATTTTTTCATAGTCTGTGGGTGAGAGAGTCTGTGCCTGAGAGTATCAAGAAAAGTCAATTGGACTTTTGGGGGGAGGGATAGCTCAGTGGTTTGAGCATTGGCCTGCTAAACCCAGGGTTGTGAGTTCAATCCTTGAGGGGGCCATTTAGGGATCTGGGGCAAAAATTGGGGCTTGGTCCTGCTTTGAGCAGGGGGTTGGACTAGATGACCTCCTAAGGTCCCTTCCAACCCTGATATTCTATGACTCTATGACTTGTGCTCCTTAGCCCCATAAGTGCTTTTTGAAATTCTTACTTGTTCCTTTCTCCTTGCGTTTGTGTGATGATGGTGCTGGTCAGAGACATTTGTATGAAAACAGGATCTTCGGTTTCTTAGGCGTTCATCCCTCTAGATACTACTTCCTTCCCTAAAGTGATAACCATCCTTAAGAGTATTTGAAACCAGAATCTTCCCTTTTTTTGCTCCCCTGTAACGTAATTGCCAGAATTTGGTTAAAACAGGTTTATCAGGTGTGGCATGCTGTTGTGGTGTGGATGATTTATGGGTCTGAAGCACCCACACACTCAATCAGTATTATAGCTCCATGCCCAGTTGTGGTGGATGGGGTTGGGGGGGGGGGGAATGTTGCTGGGGCATGTGACCCAAAAATCCGGGTGCCATGGGGGTTGTTGAAGTTTCAGCTCCAACCAAAACTTTAATGTCCAGATGTGGAAACCTTGTAAAAGTAGGGGTTGAGACTTTCAGATTTACCTGGGGGACTTAACCACAATAAGGGCAGGTCTACAATGCCACTTAAGTCAATCTAATTTACGTTGCTCAGGGGTGTGAAAAAGACCCTTCTCGAGTGATGCAAGTTAGAGACCTAAGCGCTGTCCATACCGGCACTGTCTTGGCGGGAGATGCTCTTCCACCAACATAGCTTCTGCCTAGGGTGACCAGACAGCAAGTGTGAAAAATCGGGACGGGGGTGGGGGGGTAATTGGAGCCTATATAAGAAAAAGACCCCAAAATTGGGACTGTCCCTATAAAATCGTGACATCTGGTCACCCTACTTCTGCCTCTCACGGAGGTGTAGTAATTGTGCCGATGGGAGAGCGCCTTCCTGTCGGCATACAGCGTCTTCACCAGACGCATTACGGAGGCGCAGCTGCACCGGTGAAGCTGCACTGATGTCGTGCTGCTTGTGTAGATCTACCCTGGGTGTTCTGTGGTTAAATCCCCTTGTTGGCTTTTGAAAATCTGATCCAGGGTTTCTAATAAAAATACCAAGGCAACCTTTACAATTAGAGCAATGCTAACAGGTAGGCCCATAACAAAACTGAAGAGAAAGTGTGTCTTGCAAATCTGTGTAGAGGAAATGTTTCTGATGCTTGCTATAAAGGTAGTGGTCTCGGGAGAAGCAGAAGCTCGCCATGTAGTTGAATACTTTCATGTTTCTCACAGGCAGCCACAGCCCTTATTTCCCGCTGCTCTGTTCATAACCTTTCCCAGACTATGCTAGCAACACACCAGGTGGGGAGTGCCTTTCTGGTGAGACATGGCTATATCCTTAGTCGCAGGAATTGCCATCCTGGATCAGATCAGTGGTGCACTTAGTACACTGTCCTGTCCACCCCCTCAAATGCACTGAGAGATTGCCAAGGCTTTAATCTCATTCTGAAACATGGGTAAAATGTATTCTAGGCTATACACTAAAGCAGTGATACTCAGACTGCGGCTTGCGAGCTGCAAGCGGCTCTTTAATGTCTCCTGTGGCTCTTTTCAGCACATATTAAAACACTATGATTTAATTATTGACCAATCCAGATGCTTTTATGTTATAAACCAATTAAGTTGGCAACTTGCACTAAGTTATTAACTTATTTGCTGTGAGAATTTTATATATATTCTTAAATATTTCCCATCATATTGTTTAAATATGAATAGTATTATTGTAAATAAAACAATGAATTCACACTTCTGTGGCTCTTTTAGGTAATGTTGATCACTAATTTGACTCCTGAACCACTGAGGTCTGAGAATCACTGCCCTAGAAAAATATCAGGGATAATGGAGTTGTAACTAGGTACCCAAACATGGTTGCATTTGGAGTCTAAACAGAATGTGAGCTTTGTTCCTTTTATATATTCTGTGTGTATGTATAATAGTTCAACTGATCCACTACTGGTTTGAAGGATTTTCTTAATCTGAGGTTATTTCGTTACAAGTCTAGAGCTCCTAGGAACACCAGTTTGGTAGTAAGCTTGCCTAGCACACCCGTCAGTCTGAGAGAATCTCACCAACTTTTATTGTTTGCTCTGGTTGTGAATTAATGTCTACGGTGACCTGAAGCATATGAAGGTCTGTTTTATGTACAGGTCTGTTTTATCCACATCTGGCATTTTAGCCTCTATTAGCCCTGTGCTCAGTTAGCTAGTTTTCAATTGCAGTAGTTAGCATATCGTGCACTGTACTGTTGCTTTACATGGCTGTGTTTATTCCATGGCATGCAAATGTGATAATCACTTTGTTATAGCTAATAACAGCTTTACAAGTGAAAGGTATTGTTTTACTGGAGAAGGGTAGCAATTGTGTGAGACAGCTGAAGAATACAGATCTGCCTTGTTCGCTATGGATCTCTTTCTTTTCTCCACAAAAATAAATGGTCTGTAAGACCTTCCACTTTATTAAATGGTAGAGGCCAGCTTTATTAAGCATGTTCTTCAAAGGAAAATTGCAGGGATTAATGTATACCTTAGACAGTTAAATGTTTACAAATTGAATGTTGGATTGTGTTTTTAAAATAGTTTCTAGAAATCCCTGTTCCTGTTTCAGTATCTCATGATGGTGGATGCTGTGTTTGAATAAATTAAATTTTTATTCTTGCTTCCTAGCAGGAGTTTCTCTGATATAAACCAGGAAGTCAATTAAAAGCCTGATTTGTCAAAGTTCTCATAAGAAGTTGCTTATTAATTTTTGGTTGATAAGGGTTTGGAACACTATTTTTAATTTAATATTTTTAGTACTATAAAGTCACGACTGTTTTCTTATATGCGACACAAATTCTTTCAGTGACTTTTTCTTAGTAAATAGATGTAGTAATTAGAATATCTTCTATAATGCTGTATATTACAGCTTGCATTTAAGGAATTACACACATTTGATCAATTTCATTTACTGTAGTTGGTGAATGTGGCTTTTCTACCAATGACACTAAAATTACCCATGGTATCAGACTGTGTGTATATACACACTGTAAAATATTAAGAAATGAGATGATTGGTATGTGCTAATTGTTGGTCCAAAAATGAAGTCTCATTCAAAGGTAGACATTATAGTGTAATTAAGGTAATGCTATATCAGGTAATACTTTCATTTATAATGCCCCTCACCTGACCAAGTGTTTGGGACTTTGTACAAACAGTTAAAACATAATACCTGTTTTGTGATTTTTTTTAAATGTAATCTGAAAACAAAATAAATAGTAAAAATTCAGACAAATGAGCATTATTTAATAAAAATAAAGGTTCCGAGATTCCTGACAGCATTTAAACCAGAAAACATGTGTGGAATATACAGTATTGCTGCATTTTCTTTTAAATGGGGTGGAAAGAGCTGAAATGAATGCTCCATAGGAAGTGAGTTTAAAAACCATAGGGGTAGTTATAGCAAAGGCTGTTCACCTGTGTACTTAAGGACCAATGGTGGCCTATATCCAAATGTAGACACCCTGCCAGGATTAGACTCACTGAGGATTGCCAGGTTCCTTCTCACTGAAGGGATAGAATATAGCCATTTCTGTCCCCATTAAAAGTGAACAGGTTCAGTATAAAATCAGAGACCTTTCATAGAAGTCTACCATAAGAGTGCAAGGACCGTATAATATGGTAATAGCTAAATGAGGTAGAAAACAGGACCCTCTCTCACAAAAGAACTAGTAAAGGAAGAGAACAAGAGGTCCATGTTGCCTGTAGAAGCATAATGGCCCAATCTTAATTCCAAGATATCATCCAGCCTGTACAGTTTGAGTTGAGTCTATTAGCCACTCGCGCTTTCAGAGAGGGGTGATGTATGAAAGGATTATGGGCGTATGATGACTCAACGTTCTTGTGAGCACATGGAGATTGAATCTAGTTACTCTCCCAATTATCAGTCACTTTAAAAAATTGTTTTAAAGTAATCAGCCTTGCATGGTGTAGAACTGTCAGAAGTGAAAAGCAGAGCTTGAGTAATTCATCTGACACAGATGCAGTCATCACACCCTCTCCTATCTATTTTGCATTTCACTCTGAACCTACTGAAAGCAACTAATTTTCCCATTTTTAACAGCCTACAGTGGGTTGGGGAAAGATTTCTAAAACAATCTAGAAGTTGTACAACTCAAACCTGTAGAGGCTCCATTGACTGGATTTTATCATAACACTAGTTTAGACAAAAGCACTGGAAGGTAGAATGTAGAGAACAGTCCTGTCTTGGCTCCCAGAGGATGGACAAATGATGATCTAGTGGTATTTGCCCCACCCTTCCCACCACTCCCTTATTTCTAATTTCTATGATTCTGTAAATATTAAATAAGAATAGAAGTGAAACTAAGAGCAGAGTGTTCCTCTCCAATCCACATGGCAGGGAGCTGCTGTACGTTCTTGTTCTTTACACTGAAGTCCCACTAATGTCAATGGCAGTGCATGTGCCACATGCAGGAAAAATCTGATGGTGTGCAGAAGTCTGGCAGCGAGGAGAATGCAAGCAGCATTTTGGGCTAAAGGTTAGGATGTGTCTAAATCCTGCTGCTTCTTCCTACATCACATTTCACAGATTTGGCCTTCCTCTTTATCCACCATGCTAATACTAATCCAGTTCTTTATTTTGTATTGTGACTGTTGAAACCTCGGCCTTTCCAGCCTTGAGTGCTGTAACCTTAGCCTCATTGGGTCCTTTTTTAATGGAGATATGCCAATCTCCTAGAACTGGAACGACCTTGAAAGGTCATTGAGTCCAGTCCCCTGCCTTCACTAGCAGGACCAAGTACTGTCCCCTGACACATTTTTGCCCCAGATCCTTAAATGGCCCCCTCAAGGATTGAACTCAGAACCCTGGGTTTAGCAGGCCAATGCTCAAATCACTGAGCTATCCCTCCCCTCCTCTTAAAACACTTCTAAGATCATCTTGTAAAGCTGCCTTTAGTGACTCAAGAGTGGTGAGTACAGCCTCAGATTTCACCAATCAATTATCAAGTGTAAACTCCTCAGGCACTAACAGCCTAAACATGGAATCACAGACAGTCCTCTTGGGTATTCCGATCCATCTTGCCACCCAGGTGAGCACACCTTTATGATAGATGATCAGTTATACCAAGTATTTAGGTTACTTCCAGTCCCAAAGAATAGCCACTTACCCCGGGTCAGTTGCACTTAGATCTTACACCAAAGACAACGCTTGTAGCCAACCCTATATTAAACTATATAAAATGCATTAAGTAGGAAAAGGAAGTAAAAGTTATTTACAAGGTCAAGGCAGGTAAACATATATACACAAATGTTATAATCTTAAATTTCCAAAGTTGTTAAGATGCTTCTGTATTCAGCAAGTTTTATATGTCCTTTGGGGCTAACCCAGGCTAAGCAGCTGGCGATCTCTTGCTTGTGCTTAGAGTCCAGGCATCATAGAGATAATCAGTTCCTTCTGTTTAGGGCTTTTATCCCATGCCTGCCATGTGCTCTGAGCTGCAAACTCAGTTTATGGGAGGACTCCACTTGCATGAGTCATCTTCATGGGGAGGAGGGAAGAACAAACATAATCTCTTGTCCTCTTTAATATCCCAGAATAGTCTGTCTATTGATTGGACCTTTCCTGTTGGGCCAGATGTAACACCTTCTGTTGGAGATCAGCATTTCTTACTAGTTAATGTCTCTGTCCCATCTGGTGACCTACATAGTCACAGAGGCTCACAATACAATCTTACAATATGGTATACAGACGGTCTGAGTGAGACTAATGCCTTCAGCAACTCACAAGCATTCAATAAAATCTAAACACTAATCACATTCTTATAATTCTAATACCTATGTTAACGATATTAACACACAGGTGAGCCAGACTGATTCCAGCTATGTATTTGTCAGTGACCAATTGAGACAAAGGGGCTTTGGTATGAGCTTGGCACCTGGTCTGCCAGTGTCACACATCTTCTGGCCAGTCTTTCTGACACATCATCCACTTCGAGTCTCTCCATTGCCTACCCTTATCCTTACCTTTAAGGCCATCCACAATTAAGGCCTGCATTATCCTATCAACTACCCCCTTTACTCCACCATGGTCTCTACACATTTTTCATACAGCTAGCATATGCAAATACATTTCTTTTGATTTCTCATCCTTCTTCCTCCACATCCCTTGTTTGCTCTCCCACTTAGTGCATTTTATCTTCAACTAAGGTAGAATATCCTTTGGGACAGAATGTCTTTTGCTGTTATGTCTGTATAGCGCAGGGGTAGGCAACCTATGGCACGGGTGCCAAAGGTGGCACGCGAGCTGATTTTCAGTGGCACTCACACTACCTGGGTCCTGGCCACCGGTCTGGGGGGCTTTCCATTTTAATTAATTTTAAGTGAAGCTTCTTAAACATTTTAAAAACCTTATTTACTTTACATACAACAATAATTTAATTAAAAATAATATATTAAAGATTTATAGAAAGAGACCTTCTAAAAACATTAAAATGTATTACTGGCACGCGAAACCTTAAATTAGAGTGAATAAATGAAGACTCGGCACACCATTTCTGAAAGGTTGCCGACCCCTGGTATAGCGCATAGCACAATGGTACTCCAATCTGATTCGGTCCCCAGTAAGTAGTTCCCATTTTCAGTTCACTTGTAATCTAATCTGAGGGCAAAGAACGTGTAAACTGATGAAGGGCCATGGGGAAATAACTAAACATTGCTGAAACAGACAGATGTTACTTACAGCTGTGGTTGCACATAACTAGCAAGGTTGTCCCAAAGCAGCTGATGAAGAGAAAACAAAGTGAGAAACTCATTGCTACATCCATAGGTGGATATACTAAGCTGTGATAAAAGCACCCTTCTAACCCCCAACACCTGTTGTTGGAAGCCAGAGGACTCACTCTCTGCTTCACAGCTTTGACAGATGCTTGTGCAGAAGGTATTTCTGGAATGAATGCCCTGAATCTCTGTGCAGCAGAAATAACTGTCAGAGTGTAACTGTGTCATGGACTTCCAGTGTTCCAAACACCTGCCAATTAGCAGCTGAACTTGGCTGTGCCAGCTGCTATATCCAAGGCATTTTTATGAACTCCTGCAACTCCCTTGAACACAAATAAATGATCATTTCAACGATAGCCAGAACACTAACAGTAGAAGAGAACTTCTTGCTCGTCTTTCCTGCTTGTGGCTTGAGCCACATCTGCTTACCTCGCTGATGACCCCCCCCCCCCCCCGTAAAACTCTGCAGAACCAATCCACCGATGGAAAAGTGAGCTTGTTCTACTTTGCCTCACAGAAAATACAGCTAGATGAATGCTGTTTGCAGAATCGGCGTCACTAGTGTACAACGTATATAAGGCAGGATGATCCCAGCTCAGATGTTCAGATCCTAAGTGGAGTTTTCAGGCCTGGCAAGTAGAAAAATCAGCTTTTGGGTTGTAAACTGATCACATTCGATCTGCATGTCAGTGAGAGCATATATAGGGAACAGCATGGTAATGTTCTTCTTCGAGTACTTGTTCGTGTCCATTACAATCAGGTGTGCACGTGCCGCATGCACGACAGCTGGAAGATTTTCCCCCTAACAGTATCCGTAGGATTGGCCTGGGCGCCCCCTGGAGTTGCGCCTTCATGGCGCCCAATATAGGACCCTGCCGACCCGACCCCCCCTCAGTTCCTTCTTACCACCGGTGATGGCTAGTTTGAACTTCCCTCGCTCTTGCTTCCGCAAGCGCCTCTAGCAGTGTCCCACTGTCATTTGTATATAGTTATTTTCTTAGTACTGTAGTATTAGCAATGTTAGTAGTTTCTCTAAGTTTCCGTTGCGGGGGTTCCCCCCCATTTTGTCCCCCAACACCGGAGCATGCCTCGGTTGCCAGGGTTCAAACCATGTGAAGTCTGCAGTAAATTGATGCCAGAGAGCGACCCGCACACTTCTTGTTTGAAGTGCCTTGGCGAGAGTCACCAAAAGGACAAGTGCCGCATTTGCAAAGCGTTTTGGCTGAGGACCCTTAAGGATTGCGAGCAGAGACTCAGAATTCTCCTCATGGAGACAGCCCTCCGCCTGCAGTCTGACCCCAGGTCGGCGGAGCCCGCGCCGAGTGCCTCCTCTGGCGCCAAAGGAGGAGGCTAAGGACTCCTGGCACTGACACGGTGCCGAACATAAGACTTCTGGTAGAGGCCGGTCTTCTTCCCCGGTGCCTCAGAAGAAAAAAAGGCAGGAAAGAGGGCGCTCTCCCCCTCCTAAGCCTAAGGAGCCAGCGACAGGGAGGGACGCCTCAGCCCATCCAGCATATGTTAGGCCCGGCCCCTCCCAGGGGCTCATTGACTCCTGCCCCGCAAGGGGTCCAGTCAAATCCGGCCCGCTACCATTCTCCGGACCATCATGGCTGCGATAGTCAACTCCCCTCTACTCCGGAGACTTTTGAGGCGGCACAGGACCATATTCACCTGATGGCAGAGCCTTCTCCAAGGAGGGAAGAGGCACTGGTGATAACCCGGCCACCCTATCCCATCTAGGGGCAAGTCGATGATGATGTCGCACCGCTCCCCATCTGTGTGGGGCCGCCCACATGGGGGGACCGCACCAATTCCCTAGATTGGTCTAGATCTCGGTGACACCGGCAGCCTTCTCCGGCGTCATGGCCACCTCAATGGCAACCACCAGCTCAGTGGCCCTTTTGGACTCCCTGGGCCTATCAAGCCCAGGGTCAGAGCCAGGTGTCGAGATCCAGGTTGGCGTCGGTCGTGTGGGCATCCTTCCCACCCGCGCAGCAGTTGGCACCGGAGACGACGCCGATACCTTCCCCTCCCGCTCAGGCCTCCGTGCTGGCGACCATCCCGGCAACAGCGCCTACCCCAGCGACTGCGGCACCGGCATTACAGCAGCCCAACGGACAACGTGACCCTCTTGGGGCGGAGGGCAGTGACCGAAGCCATGTGCCGGTGCTCTCATCGTCGTCCTCCCCAGATGAGGCCGTTGCAGGCACTTCAGCGGCCCCTGCCTTGGAGGATAGCAGGGTCCCGCAATAGTTGTTGCGCAGGGTGGCCCAGAACCCGGGGATCCAGGTAGAGTAGCTGGTAGAGGATGCTGATCCTATGGTGGACATCCTCGCCCCCTCTGGGCCCTCCCGCATTGCACTGCCACTCATCAAAACTATAACTGAGACCACATAAACTTTGTGGCAGACGCCGTCCTCTTTGCCCCCTACAGCGAAGAGAAATTAGACACTGTTTTGTCCCCTCAAGGGGATATGAGCGTCTCTATTCTCACCCTCCACCTGACTCTTTGGTAGTGGATGCTGCAAACCAAAGGGAGCATCAAGGGTCTCAGGGACCCTCCCCCAAAAATCAGGAGGCGAAAAAGGTGGATTTGTTTGGGAAAAAATGTCTACTCCACCGGTGGTTTGCAGCTCCACATTTCAAACCAGCAGGCCATCGTTAGTAGGTACTCCTTTAATGGCCAAGTTTGCCAAGCTATTACCACCAGACTCCTGCTCCGAATTTAATGCCTTGGTGGAGGAAGGTAAACTCCATTTCTAGGGCCTCCTTTCAGGCAGCTCTTAATGGTGCCGACATGGCCACCTGAACCATGGCTACAGGGGTGGCCATGAGAAGGTCCTCTTGGCTCCAGGTCTCTGGGCTTCCTTATGAAGTCCAACAGACCATCCAAGACCTACCCTTTGAAGGTCAGGCCCTTTTCTCTGAAAAGACAGACAGGAGACTGCACAGTTTAAAAGACTCGAGGGCCACCCTCAAGTCCCTGGGCATACACCCCCCCACTACACAGCACAGGCACTTCAGGCTGCAGGCTCCTCAGTGGTTTTACCAACTAAACCGACAGGACGGTTCCTGGAAGAGGATTAGGGGCGGCAGGAAAAGGCGGCACCCATCCTCAGGCCAGGGCTTTGGCCAACTCAAGCCACCTTTGGGTCCCAAACCGGCCTTTTGAAGGTGTGGTTGAGGACGGTGCACCAGGACAATAACTGTATCCACCCCGCCTTACCTTTTCGTTCTGACTGTCCCCTTTCTACCGTGTATGGTCCCGTATCACTTTGGACCACTGGATGCTCCTCACAGTAGAGAGGGGATACTCCATCCAATTTTGTGCCCTTCCACCCCCCCTTCCGTGTCCCTCTTCAGGGACCCTTCTCACGAACAACTCCTTATACAGGAGGTGCACTCGCTCATTTCACTAGGGGCAATGGAAGAGGTTCCTCAGGAGCAGAAGGGCAAGGGTTTCTATTCTCAGTATTTCCTAATACCGAAAGCCAAAGGTGGGCTCAGGCCCATCTTAGACCTGCGAGAACTCAACAAATTCATGAAGAAGCTCAAGTTCCGCATGGTCTCTTTGGCCTCCATCATCCCGTCATTGGATCCAGGAGACTGGTATGACGCCCTCTACTTGAAGGACACATACTTTCACATAGCAATAATGCCACCCCACAGAAAATACCTCAGGTTTGTGGTGAACAGCACCCACTACTAGTTCACAGTCCTCCCATTCAGCCTGTCGGGAGAACCTCAAGTGTTCACCAACTGCAAGTCAGGCAGCCGGTCTTGGCCTGGGACCTCAATCCGGTCCTTTCCAAATTGATGGAGTCGCCCTTCAAACCACTGGTGACTTGTTCCCTGCTTTACCTGGCGTACCAGGTGGCGTTTCTGGTGGCGATAACCTCAGCCAGGAGGGTGTCCAAGCTCAAGGCCCTAACATCAGAGCCCCCTTACACCGTGTTCTATAAGAACAAAGTTCAGCTCAGGCTTTCCTCCCGAAGGTTGTGTCGCAGTTGCATATGAACCAGGACATCTTCCTCCCCGTGTTCTATCCTAAGCCGCACTCGAGCAGCAAAGAGCAAAGACTTCACTTGGTGGACGTCCGCCAAGCACTAGCCTTTTACATTGAAAGAACGAAACCGTTCCGGAAGTCCATTCAACTGTTTGTGGCCGTGGCGGACAAGATGAAAGTTCCCTTCCAGTTCCCTCTCAATGAATTTCGTCATGGATCACGTCCTGCATCCGGGAGTGCTACAACCTGGCAGGGGTGCCTTCCCCGCCGATCACTGCGCACTCCATCAGGGCGCAGGCCTCTCCAGCCACTTTCCTGGCTCAGGTTCCTACCCAGGAAATATGCAGGGCAGCGCCATGGTCCTCCATACGCAGTTTCACTACACGTTATGCCATCACCCAGCAGGCCAGAGACGACGCGGCCTTTGGTAGAGCGGTACTACAATCGGTGGACAACTCTGACCCCGCCTCCTGAACTTGGGCTTGTGAGTCACCTGATTGGAATGGACATGAACAAGCACTTGAAGAAAAGCCAGTTACTCATCTTCTCGTAACTGTTGTTCTTCGAGATGTGTTGTTCATGTCCATTCCAATACCCTCCCTCCTACCCCTCTGTTGGAGTCCCCAGCAAGAAGGAACTGGGGGAGGGGGAGTGTCGGGTCAGCAGGGCTCTATATTTGGGCGCCATGAAGGCGCAACTCCAGGGGGCGTCCAGGCCGACCCTGTAGATACTGCTAGGGGAAAAATCTTCCGTCTGTCGTGCACGTGGCACGAGCACACCTGATTGGAATGGACATGAACAACACATCTCGAAGAACAACAGTTATGAAAAGGTGAGTAACCGTTTTTTTAGCTTGCTACACCAGATGAAAGGAGAGAAGTAGATGATATTCCTTCAGGAGCTTCGGTTTGCTTGTTAAACATATTTTTAGTGATCCAATTGTACATAAATGAAAAATAACCAGAAAAGGGCAATTTGATCTTTGGGGAAAATAAAGTGAAAAGGAAGGTACATGGAACACAGATTCTGTTTAAACAATCATTGTTACCTAGGTGCGTACATGTAGTTAGCAATAAAAACCATACAAAGGGGAATTCTCTTAAAATATAAAATACCGACAGTTATTTTGGGATCATAATAGCAAGTTGTGACTTGTAGGCTAACAAAAGAACACTCTTGCCCTGCCTAATCTATATGCTTTTATGTGAAATTGCCTTGGATATTCTTTCAGGGCAACAGAGTTGTGGGCAACATTATTCGAAATCCCAGCTCAGCTGAATTAGCAGCCTGGAAATTTTCCAGGTCATCTAGGAAAGTCGTTTGTAGAAGTGTGAAGAGTTCAGGCTACATATTGATTGCTGGATAGTGTTCGGTGCAGATAAGCAGTAACATACTTTCTATTCAAACCTCTATTGATCTTCTGTTGGGGTCAGTTACAGCTTAATCCTTTAATTCCTTAACTCTTGATATTGGGAGCTGGAAGTTTGGCCTCTATAGTCCTATTAGGTCCTTTTTTATCTCCTCCTCAACTCATGAGAAATTTTAAAAAGAAACAAGCGCATAACTTGGTTATTTCCTAGCCAAAGTCATGTCCACAGCTTTACCTGCTATTATGGCAATCTTTCTTCCATCATCTCCGATGCATTCTCTGCTTTCACTGAGTGCATTCATAGCTGCTTTGGGACCTACAATACATTGCACTCTTTTTAAATAAGGAAATTCCCACCCCTGGGGAAAAGTAAGAAAATGAGAGAGGAGATCTTTGAGGTAAGCAAAAATATTGGGACTTAAAATTCACACAGGTATTTGTTTGCTTTTTATTTTCTAGACTTTTTCAGAGGTGGAGTGCAAACTGAATGGTGCTATTTAGTTTGCAGCGTTTACAAGCTCCCCGCATCACCAGCAGAGCCTGCAAGCTCTTTGAACAAGCCAGTGAACGCTTACCTAGGTGGTGGCACAGAGCCGCTCGTTTGAAGGCATGCTTGTATATTTGAAGACATTTTCCACTGCGCACGTTCAGTATTCAGTTTTCAATGACTGCTTAAATCAGATCCAAAGCCAGTTTGTTTCCAATTAAAAAAAATAGCACTTTCCCCTCCACCCTCCCCCAAAAAAGTGAGGTTAGAATTTTTTGGTTTTTTACAATGGAAAAAGAGTAGGTTTTTTTCTGTCATTACTCAGACTAGGGAAGGAATTTGTCCTCAGACTTGCAAAGTAAAAATTGAACATCCAAATGAAATATGGAATGTTTCAGTCTCAAAAGTGAATATTTTGACCATTAAGCATGTCAGTTTCGTGTGTTTATAACTCAAACTCTTTTGCAGCCTGATATTGTTCAGAATCAAGCAATGACAATAGTCCACTAATAGGAATGCTATAATAAAGCACAGAAGCACTGTCCATCTCCAAAGTGCTTCAGTTATTAACCAACTAAACCTCACAGCACTCTTACACGGTAGGCAAGTAGTATTGTTCCCATTGTACATATGGGGAAACTGAGGTGGAGAGATTAAGTAACCTGCTCAAGGCCTTAGGATGAGTCACCATCAGAACGAAGGTTAGAATTTGTGAGATGATGGTGGCACCCAGTCAGCAGGTTGTACTGTGTCCCTCTCTTGAGTATTTTGCTAGGAGAAAACTAAGGTATTGAGTAATAAATCAGGATTTCCCCAGCATGATGAGTGTTGTATTAGGCAATGTTTTTAGCAAAATGAATTATTTAGATTGTTGGGATCAATTTTAATAAATGCAAAGTAATGCACATTGGAAAACATAATCCCAATTATACATATAAAATGATGGGGGTCTAAATGAGCTGTTACCACTCAAGAAAGAGATCTTGGAGTCATTGTGGATAGTCCTCTGAAAACATCCATTCAGTGTGCAGTGGCAGTCAAAAAGCGAACAGAATGTTGAGAATCATTAATAAAGGGATAGATCATAAGACAGAAAATATCATATCGCTTCTATATAAATCCATGGTATGCCCACATCTTGAATACTGCGTGCAGATGTGGTTGCCCCATCTCAAATAAAGATATATTGGACTTGGAAAAGGTTGAGAAAAGGGCAGCCAAAATGATTAGGGGTATGAAACACCTTCCGTATGAGGAGAGATTAATAAGACTGGGACTTTTCATCTTGGAAAAGAGACGACTAAGGGATGACATGATTGAGGTCTGTAAAATCATGACTGGTGTGGAGAAAGTAAATAAGGAAGTGTTATTTATTCCTTCTCATAACACAAGAACTAGGGGTCACCCAATGAAATGAATAGGCAGCAGGTTTAAAACAAACAAAAGGAAGTCTTTTTTCACACAACGCACAGTCAGTCTGTGAAACTCTGCCAGAGGATGTTGTGAAGGCCAAGACTGTAACAGGGTTCAAAACAGAACTAGATAAGTTCATGGAGGATAGGTCTATTGATGGCTATTAGCCAGGATGGGCAGGGATGGTGTCCCTAGCCTCTGTTTGCCAGAAGCTGGGAATGGACAGCAGGGGATGGGTCACTTGATGATTACCTGTTCTGTAAATTTCCTCTGGGGCACCTGGCATTGGCCACTGTCGGAAGACAGGATACTGGGCTAGATGGACTTCTGGTCTGACCCAGTGTGGCCGCTCTTTTGTTCTTGTTGCTGATGGATCAGAAAGGTAACACGTTGCAAAGCTTTTCGTATTGTACCAACAGTATTGCCTTCTCGCAAACAAACCAGTTTGTGCCCCTGGTTTTATTAGCTGCATTTACATTTCTTTCTCTGTATTTGGTCCTACTCACATGTCCATCATTTGAGGCTTTTAATGCTCTTCTGTGGCTTCACTTGTAGCCAGTATTAGGAGTTTATGGCGCACATTTGAGCTAGCAACGGTGGATAATTGAAGGAAGAAACTGTTAGGCATGTTCCAGGCCTGTGTGACAAGGAGGTAGAAGTGTGTTTCACCACCATTGCCACCACTGAGGAGTTTGTGGTTTGACATAGTCAATAGCATGGCTGCGGAGAGAACTAGATTGCTTTCACAAATGATCAGATATGTTTTATATTAGCCCAGTCCACTTTCGGCCCCTGCCTTTATATCCACTTGTTCTTCGAGTGATGGTCCCTATGTGCATGGGCGGTGGGTGGAGCCCCACTTCAGGGAGGCTAGCCCCCAGCTTTGCCCCTCCTGCCCGTGCCCCCTCCCCCCCCAGTACCGGAGCCCCGAGACCCCCTGCCCTCTTCCCCCCCCCCCCCCACTCCCTCGGCCAGAGGAGCCCCAGAATTAATAGAATTAATACCTGTAATCCAGCTGGAACCATGAGTGCCCCCACCCCCAACCTGCTCGGAGGAGCCCCAGGCTGGTCGGAGCCCCAGGCTGGTCGGAGCCCCAGGCTGGTCGGAGCCCCTGCAGCTGCGCCTTCCCGCTGCAGGCCCCAGGCTACCCTGTGAAAATTCGAAAGCTCTCTTCTTCTGTCTGTCGGAAGAAGAACCTCAGCTTTTGCTATGCCCCATCCAGGTTCCGGGGCGGCTGAGGAGGCAGTATATGTTGCTCAGCATCCTGGGTTCATCAGTAATCTCCCTGGAGTCCAGGGAAATTACTGATGAACTCAGGAAGCTGAATAACACATACTGCCTCGTCAGCCGCCCCAGAACCTGCACGGGGCATAATAAAAAAGCAAAAATTTCCCCCGACAAACCTGCAACCAGGGTCCCGTGGCAACAGCTGCGCTAGGGGAGGCCTCCCCTGGCCGATTATACCAGCCACCCATGCCTATGTGTATTCCGCATGTAGGTTTACCTGTGTACCATACGCCTGAGTCTGCAGATTTTTAGTAAACAGACCGTGTCTGTTGATCCGCGCATATGCAGTTACCCTCCTTGTGCTTGACACTGAGGGCATAAAAGGCAGTGTGGACAGAATTGTCTGTGCCCGCTTTGATCTTCCTCTACTTTAATACCTGTAATCCACCAATTTTAAATCGTTTTTAGAAGTTTAGACCTAGTGTTTAGTGGTTTTATCGTTAGCTTAGTTCTCTCTGCCTCAGGGATTTTCTCCCTGCGGATAGAGACTATTGCAAGAGGGACTATGCTAGGAGCTGTCTCCTGCCCTGTTCCTTCTCTGTCAGTGACAAACACCAGGGCTGCCTTTATTGCCTTTATTGTCACCAATTCCAGTGTCTGTCAGTCTTTCCCTCCCTGAACTCATGAAGGACGAGAACTCCACTTGCAGAAGCACCTCAGAGCAGTCTGAGGCCCCATTTGGATCCAGTCTGGGGCAACCCCCCTGTACAGTGTCCTCAGACCGCGATCAGCACCCTTCCGAGCACCCCTCTGGAGTAAAGGCCAAAACACTTAATCCTAAGAAACCCTTTCATGAGAGTAGAGGATATGACCATAGGCATAAGGACAGATCGCCATCCAGAACTGCCTCTAAGACAAAGGATCCCTCCCCATCTCAGTCCAGGTTAGGCGAGTTCTCGTGCATGGGCCCTAAGGAGTTAGGTTTGCATAAACTTCCTTTTCAAGAGGGTAAGACATGAAGGAAGGAGGATCTGGTGGTACCAGCTCCGTCCCACAAACCAAAAGATCGGTACCCACCCCTCCCATCTGGGAGTTCCAAACTGGACCCCCTTTGACAGTTCTGACACACTCCTTGTGGGATCCTCCAAATACTAGACCATTTGACAGCCCAGATCTGCTGTCCCCTCCTCAAGGGGATCATCAGGAAGGACCAAAAACTTTACCTCATCAGAAGATATTTTGGCTTTCTCCAGCCCACAGTCTTGTCTTGGGCCTGGTCCTCCTTGGAGACATCACTACTCCTGAAGAAACCACCTTGAGAAGAAGGGGATCCTCACTTATTGCATCCACGACTTGGAGCGTCCTCTCACCGGTATTGATTGTACCACCAATAGTGTGGGAGCCTATTTCATCGAGCGAATATGATGCTTCAGATGTGTATCACTCTCTCCCCTCCGAAGGGAAACAAACCCAGATAGAACGCATGGAAAGTATTAGAACCATTCACCTCCTTTGGGATACGGCTACCCAGACATAGAGTGCACATGTTCAATAGCAGTTCAATCTATTCTCAACCAAAGCAGGAAGGAATCTACTAGGAGAAGCATTTCTCCTCTTGGTCATGACAATGCTGGTTATCCCCAGAATCTGCTGGGAATCCTGTTATTAATACCTACTAGCCCTTAAGACATTAGGCTTCTCCGGAACCATCTTGCAGCAACCAGCGCCTTTCATCTTCCAGTTGATGACCAGACTATCTTTACTCAGCCTACAATGACTAGATTCCTGAAGGGACTACTTAGAACTTTCCCAACAGTGGTGAAATCCACACCACAAAGGGATCTCAGTCTCATCCTTTGTTTTCACCAAACCTCCTTCTAACCATTAGCCACCTATTCTATGTCTCATTTCTCAATGAAAGTCGCCTTCCTAATCACCATCACATCAGCCAGGGCCACTCGTGGCAGATCTGCCCCATACTATTTCTCATAAAGAGAAGGTTTCTCTTTGCCTCAACTCAAAATTCTTCCCTATAGTAATTTCTGAGTTTCACATGAATTAAACCATCCACTTACCGGTATTTTTTCTGAACTCTCATGCCCTTGATCAGGGAGAAGGGTTCACTCTCTAGATGTCTGCTGGGCTCTGGTGTTTTACCTACAGAGTATAAAAGCAACTAGAAAAATACCTAGACTTTTTATCAATCTAGCAGAGCGATCAAGAGGTCAAGCTCTATCTGCACAGAGACTTTAACTCAGGTTGCATCATCCTTTGTTACCAACTAGTTCAAATTCCCGCCCCCACCCCATTCCAGAAGGAGTGAGATCCCATTCCATCAGAGCGCAACCAACCCCTGCAGCATCTCTGTGAGATGCACCCTTACTAGATAGATGAAGGGTGGCTACCTGGAGCTCCATACATATCTATAAAAAAATACGCTTTGGTCTCACCGGTATCCTGTTTGATTACTACTTACAAATCTCCCATGTGTTGAATGCATATAAAGACCATCACTTGAAGAAGAAATGGAGGTTACTTACCTGCAACTGGAGTTTCTTCGAGAAGTGTGGTCCCTGTCTGTATTCCACTACTCGCCCTCTGTTGCAGATCACGATTAGATTTGTGGTAAGAAAAGGAACTGGAGTGGCATTGGTCTCCACTGCCCTTTGTATCCTCAGATCAGAGCACAAGGAGAACTGTGTGTGAGCAGACTACAGCACACTGCTTACTAAAAAATCTCAGCTATGGGAAATTATTTAATAATTATTTAATGACCATAGACATTGAGAAAAGCTTTATACATTGTTAAAACACATTGTCAACATAACATCAAAATATACAAAATAAATATCCTTAAATCCACATCATATACATGTTTTTATTACTCATTTGCCAGTCGGTTTGTAACCAGTCTAATTCAAAGGTCTAAATCACTGGATTTTGTCTCTAGTAAGTTCTCATGCAGCATTTTTCTTACTTTACCTATCTGTAAATTTCTGTTATTGCTGGAAATACTTTTTCAGTGGTTTGTGTGTGTGTACAGTGATATTGATGTTTAACATTTACAGATAAAAATCGAATTCTTCCAAGACTACTCTTACTACAGTATCTGCTGTAACTGGGAAAATATATGAACAAAATACATTTTCCAATGGAGAATTCTTGCTTTCATAGAATCATAGATTATCAGGGTTGGAAGGGGCCTTAGGAGGTCATCTAGTCCAACCCCCTGCTCAAAGCAGGACCAATCCCCAATTTTTGCCCCAGATCCCTAAATGGCCCCCTCAAGGATTGAACTCTCAACCCTGGGTTTAGTAGGCCAATGCTCAAACCACTGAGCTATCCCTCCCCCGAATTGTGGCTGTTTACCAATTCAATAATGCACACGCCCCACCCCTCCCATCATTAGTGCAAATTAACAAGATTCTTCCATTGGCCTTTATATTGACCTTTTTAGGAGTCTGCGTACATGGATTTTAAGCACACCAGGAGGATTGTTTAATATGTTTGTGTATTTACTTTGTAATTGTAGCTCATCAAAACAAAAAGAAAAAAAAAACCCTAACACTTTGCAATTTTGCTAAGTATATGTAATATACAAGTTAAGTTCCTTCAGTGTTCAGACGTTTACAATCAATCTTTTGTTGCTGCCTCAAGCATTTTAAGGTTTTATTTTCTGCATAAACTAAGCTGATCTACGGAATAAATTTTGTCATGTCTTTTAAAAGGTGAACGCTGGGCTAATGGATGGTTAACGTTCATGCACTTAGTACCACTTGCAATAATTTGTGTTTGCGAGCCAGCTTCCAAAATGAGGAGTCTGATGTGAAGGATGGACCTTTTTAAGGCCTTGGTCTGGAACTGATGATGTATTGGCAATGAGCAGTTTGTAATTAAGTGTGGTTCAGTAACATGAGACATTATCTCTTAATGATGCTTGAAGGCCCAGAGGAGAGTAAACAGGCTGAATATCAGAATGTGGTTAAGGCTCTGCTCACCACATCTCCTCCCGCTGCGAGAGGTTATGCAAAGAAAGTCAGGTTCTTCAAATTATTCCAGTGCAACAACGCTTGGCTGCGCAGGCAGGGCAGGGTTCTGATAACTTCAGTAGCAAGCTGTGCTGAGGCTGCTTATGGTGTTTGCATAGCATGGGCCATAACACAGTACCCCCCCGCAGCATCAGGGGAGGGAAAAGCTCCCTGCAGGGAGACTAGGACAGGGGGAAATACAATCTTTCCAGTGGAATCCTATGAAGAGTGACTGATTTCTATGTGGATTGAACGGTGCTCTTTGGGTTGCTGTTGTATTTTCTTTCAGTGGGAGAATAGAACCCGCTGCTTTAGCCACTTTCTTTAAGGAGAGAATAGAACAATGTCCAGTGTTGCACTTTGGAGGGGCTGGGGTGTAAAATGGAGACATCCCATGTTAACCCCATGTCTACAGTGCACAGGAGGGTTCCACAGGGAGATTTCCCAGCTACTGAACAGAGGAATAAAACTGCACTACTCCATCTCATTTTTGCAAGTACCAGTTTTATTTAGCAGCTCTCCCCATTCTTTAGCATGTTAGTAATGCCAGTGATCATCTATGTTAATTCCTATTCAAGTTAGTATGTGTACTTTGGGAAATTGCTCTTAAGGGCCTAGTCTACTTAATTGGTGTGTGTGTGGCTCCCATTAACTTTAATAATAGTTCCATGTGCAGATGGAGAAGTGTAGAGCCTGTGTGGGGTGTATCTGTTAAATGGAGGAGGTCACATTTTAGCTTTCTTCATGTAGGAACAGATGTTTGTTACTAAGTTGTTACTTTTCAACCCTCTTCCAAGAGGCTTTTCCAAGTCAATTCCATTAGGGCTTTTCACATGCTCCAGAGAATCCCTTTTAAAATCCTACAAGAAAGAGCTAAGAGCAGTTTGCTTTTAAAGCTTCTGCATTAATAGGGACTATTAGAGTTGTTTAGTTTATGGATATACTAGTTAGAGCTTTAAGTGATAGGTCACAATTCAATGTGTAGCAATTTTTTCCTGACTCTGCTGAATCCATTTAGAGCACAGAGACCAGATCTTTTCCCCCTTTAAACAAACTACTGAAAGGTTTTGTGATACTTTGGTTTTTTAAAATGTTCTCACATTAAGCCACTCCTGAAATAATTACACTCAGACCACAGTGCATTTCTGCTCTTAAAATATCGCCTTTCTTTCCAGTTTTAGCTGTGTATATTGGTCTGGAGAAATCTGCTTGTCTGGTTCAATCTGAAATACCTAGTCATAGGTATTACTGCTCAAACTGGAAAGTATATTGCACTATCTGTAGTTGGTATGAATTATAGATCCTAATACTAAGGCCTTGTCCGCACTACAAAATTAACTCACTCTAAGTCAACATACAGCCACTGCAGCAATTACCGCGGTGGGGTTCATGGCCACACTATACCCCCTCTGTTGGTGATGCGCATCCTCACCAGGAGCACTTCCATCGACTTAACTGTGTGGGGCCTTGACAGCGAGAGGCCCCCCCCGCCGCCACCAGGGGCTGACAGCTTGGGCTGTAAGCCCTGTGGTGGCTGGGTTGTAGCTGTGAATCCCGAAGTGGGGCTGACAGCCAACAGGCGATGTAAGTAACGCAGTGTCTACACACAGACACTGTGTTGCCTTAGCTATGTTGACCTAAGCGGTACGCCTCTCATGTAGGTGGAGTTATTAGTAAGGCTACGATTTTATCACGGAGGCTGCGGAAGTCACTGAAACTGTGATTTCCAAAGATCTCTGTGACTTTAGCTCGCAGGTGGCTCGGAGCTGCAGGGTCCCAGGGCGGCCAGGAGCTGCAGGGTACCCCTGCTACCCAAGGCAGTGGGGCCCCCGAATTCTGAGGTGGCGGGGGTATGCCGCAGCTCCCAGCCACACAGACGGTGGGCTACCCCACAGCTCCTGGTTGCTGCGGGGGGGTTCCCAGCAGCTGAGGGTGAGGGGGGACCCCGCAGCTCCCGGCTGGCCCCTGCAGCTTCTGGACTCTTGTGGTGGGGGACCCCACAGGTCAGAGCTGTGGGGGAGGAGGACCCTGGAGCTCTGAGCCCCTATGGGTGGTGGGGGCCCCTGGAGCTCCCAGCCAGATCCCCGTAGTTGCCTAGCGGCTCCCCATTTTGTGATGGATATTTTTCGTAAAAGTTGGGCACAGGTCATGGGCTTCCGTGAATTTTTCTTTATTGCCCGTGACGTTTACTAAAAATATCCATGAAAAAAATCTTAGCCTTAGTTATTAGGTCAGCGTAGTGGGCAACTTACATCGGCGGGAGCAACGTTGTACTGTAGACACTGACAGATCGACGTAAGCTGCCTTACGTCAACCTAATTCTGTAGTGTGGACCAAGCCTAAGTAATATCATAAGTAAAAAAGGATGCTTAACTCTGGAGTGGGCTGAAGATTTTATCTCCTTACAAATCACCGTGGAATGGTCAGCAAGTCAGCTGCATTTAACCCAGTAATTGTGCACATAGATAGTTTCAACAGATGAGATACCTCCTCGTAAATTGTTCTGTTGCAACCATTGGTCTCTTCCAATTTAGGGCCCAATACTGCCATCCTTCTTCTCATGAGTAGTCCCACTGAGTAACATTTTCAAAAGTGATTAAGTCCCGTTGCTTTGCAATGGAACTTAGACTTCTAAGTAACTGAAGCCAATTGCATAATTTTACCTATTGATTAGTGGCTACAGGACCCAGCCTCATATTTGTAACTTATCCTAAAGATGCCCTTTATAGTTTGGCTGCCTGGTTAACAATGGTTCACTCTCTTATCGACTTTGCAGCAGAAGTGAAATGACATGAAAAAAGCTTGGAGGGGCCTAGAGTGAGACTGTAGTAGATGTGTGCCCCCTCATTGCAGCTGGGAAAGTTGTGAGGGAACATATCCCCTGCAGTGACTGCATCTGTCCTTTGCAGCTCTGTAGCTGAGAATTGGAACTGTTTGTGGCCTATGGAAGCCCACAGAGGTGTTGCTATTTTGCAATGAAATGCTCTGGTAAAACTGCACAAAGGTGTTAGTTTTCCAACTTTCCTATCTTAGGTGTTAGGTAAATATTACATCAACTAGAGTGTAAAGCATGTGTCATTTATACTAGACTAGACAGATCACTGGAGAGTATACTGAGGGGAGCAATCTTGTATTAGTGTGATGAGGGAGGAAGATGATTTAATGGGTCCTCTCAATTGTATTCTCTGCAATAGACCATAAAGACCCACAATTTTTCTCTGCCATTTTCTTCCCTTGGCCTTCTTTTCCACACTAGATCATATTGTCAATGCCTATCCTTGATGTTCAGGTTTCTTCAGACTGCACCAAATGTTGACATTGATCCAGCATGTACTGTAGATTACAGGTTTCTAGGAGACTGCCAGTGCTAGTTTGGAAATATACTGTGGTTTGATTGGAAGGCCATTTCTATGAGCGAGGGTTTGTATGGGGGAGGGGGTTAAGAATTGAAATGATGTATGTGAAATTGGAAGTTGTCTTGCTAGTATGTACATACATACATGTGTGGCAAAGCATGACCGTGTTCTGTTACTCCGGATGAACTATTTAATCATTTTATATGAAAGGTAGGAGTCCAATACAGTAGTTACTGTACAGTTACTGACTTGCTGCATCCTGATTTGTTTACAGATCTGTTGCATATGTTGACTAACTAGACACCCATTTATCTGTTTTTATTACGTGTCCTTTAATAAGTAACGTTTTTTTCCTGATTTTTCTTTGACGTACAATCTGCCTTCAGATATACATGTTGAGCTCTCCATGTCTTCTGTGTACATATCTGAGGGAAGAATTTGGCATTTCATTTTTATCAGAATAAATGCTCAGCCATTCAGCAATCCAGCTGGCATGCAGTTTGGTATGATGTAAGAGCTGTGCTGTAGCAGGACTGCTTAATCATTTTAAAGTATCCCCATTAAAAATTGGTTTTAGTACAGGCATGTGCACATACTGAACAAATATACAGTGTCTGCTCCTGCAGTCCTTCATGTAGACAAAACTTTCACTTACTTAAATGCAACTGTTTGCCCAGGCAAAGACTGTAGAATTGACAGATATACTCTGTATGTGTGAGTACCACACACACACTTTGTACTTTCAGCTTTTCATTCTCAGTCTAATTATAGCCCTGGGATAAAGCTGGAATTTGAAGTAGTCAGCGCAGCTTTTTCTATTAGCGCTTTCCCAAAATATTCCCTTGGCTGCATACATATTTGCTTATTCTCTCCTTTATTCTTTTCCCTTTTTACCTTACAGCTTCTGACATGAAGAAAGATATAGAGACCTTAATAGCACAGGAAAGAGCAGAGATCATCGCCAAGTATGAAAAGGTACCAACCTCATTTTTCCTCCATTAATCCGCTCACCAGGCACAGGACACCTGATAGCTAAGCCGTCTGGGGAAAGCAGGAATGTGCCATACAGAGCGTGATGTCTTCATTTAGACTTCATGCCAGTAACAAACTACACAAACACAATCTTTTTTTTTTTTCTGCCTGCAAAACTTTTTAAGGGTACAGGTGACATGACAGTGTGTATTTAATCATCCGTGATGGGTGTTCGGCAGATAGGCTCAGGGACCTACGTCAGGTATACAAATACAGGTGCTGCCTATTCTGCCTGAACAAGGTCAAAAGAGTTGGCCTATGGCAATTACTCAGGATATGGAACCAAAGTGGAGAGCTTTTATCACCAGCCCATTTTTCCTTTCACTCTGGGCTCCCAGTTTTTTCTCATTCAGACCTCCTCATTTGGCACACACCACAAATCCTGTGACCAAGAAAGTGACAGTCTCAGCACAGAGAGTGAATGGACTTGAAGACTGAATTAAAACTAATATATTACTGTGGCCTTCTGTATCACCTTACAGACAGGAATGGAATAAGCCCCATACCATCCCAGAGATGGTCCTCCCAGTTCAGGGTTGACACATAGCAGCAGGACAGTATGGAGGGAAGTCTGCATGGGTGAGGCCTGTGCCTCATCAAATCTGTAGACTGAGTGGATTTTAATCACCAGGGTTGTCAGTCCAGTGCCAGCTTCCGAGTGCTCAAGACAAACATGTGCAGATGCTGATGGCCTCTCACTTGTGTTCCCTCCAGTCATGACTCTTGTGTCTCCTTTTGCTTTGCAGGGAAGGCAGGAAGGAGCTCATATTGACCCATGGGAAGATGCTGACTTCACCCTGTATAAAGTCACAGACAGATTTGGATTTCTGCAGTAAGTTACTCGTTTCTCCGATCAGCCACCCTTCAATGAAATGGACACTGTGCAGTCATGTACTCCGTGCAAGTGGATGCCCTGTAACAGCTCCAGCAACCTCCGTGCAGGCTGCTGTATGGCCTTATTTGATCAATCCAATCCCAAATGTCTAGAAAGGAATGGCAGTGTATCTTCTCCTTCTGCATCCAAGCATGTGGAAACCTTCTGATGTCAAAATGTCTTATTTAGACATTTTTGATCAATAGTAAACTTTTCAACATTCCCAGCTTGAAACATTTTGGCTAATTGAACCACGTCGAAACATTCAGGTTATTTCAACATAGTACAACATCTGTCTACGCTGGTGCAGTGCATCATGGGAGCTGTAGTTCAGAAGCCTCATGTCCCAGTTCTTTATGGGCTATGATCCCCAGTTGGACTGAATCTCCCAGGATGTGGTCATGGGACGCCCATGATGCACTGCAGCAGTTCCACCAGAGGAGAGAGCAGTGCATCATGAGAGACTTAGTCCAATCAGGGAGCGCACCTCGTAGAAGAGAATGGGAGCATGAGGCACCTGAACTACAACTCCCATGAGGCACCATGATCGCTCAGGCAGATGTAGTGCAATGTCAAACTGACTTGAAATGAAAAGTTTCAATTTGGTTTGACAACCAAAACCTTTGAATTGTCAACCTGACCTGAAACTAAATATTTTGTTTCAGTTTTCCCAACAGAAGATCAACATTTTTACAAAATCAAATGTTTCCTGTGGAAACTGTATTTTTCTGTTGAAAAACCATTGACAGAAAATTGCTGAACAGCTCTACTAAGCAGTTTCTTTAAAACAGCTCTAAGGTTTGCGTGATTGATTATCCTCTGATTAGACCATCTCTATAAGGCAACTAATTTTAACTTGGTCCCTCAGGTGTGGTCAATTTAAGACTGCTTGTTTGCATTGTACAGTATATTGTGTTCCATACCCCTGTTGCTTGTTGATTCAATCAAATCCTTAATCTTTCAGTGAGCATGAGCTGCCAACCCGCAGTGCAGTGGAAGAGAAGGTAAGAGCTGTCAGTTTTACTACCTATGTGTGGATCACACCTTGCAAAACCTGGTATTAAATGGGAAGGTGCTTAGGTCTGCTTTTTAAACAGCAAATACAGACTTTGGCCTTGGCTACACTTGCAGCTGTACAGCGCTGTTAGTTAAACCCGTGTTCGTACAGCTGCGCTGCAGCCTGTCTACACTGGCAGCCACCAGCGCAGTAACTAGCACTGACGTGGCTACATTTGCAGCACTTGCAGCTGTATTGGGAGCGGTGCATTATGGGCATTCAGGTAGCTGCAACGTGCTTTTCAAATCGGGGGGGTGAGGGGGACTTTGACAGGGAGCGTTTTTGGAGACAGAGTGGGTTTTTGAAATCTCCACAGAGTGTCAGCTCATTATTTCCACACCTCCACATCCCCTGCCTCTCTCTCAATCACTGAAAGCAAACAGCAGGGGCTTTGTTTGTTTTTAAAGAGCAGATAAAAGAGAGGAAACGGAGCCTTCCCCCTCCCCCCCGCCGTTCTTCTCCCCCCCACACATGCCGTCTCCGTCCAAGGCAACTTTGCTGCCGGCATTCCTAACGGAGCCCCCCCCCCCCCCCCCCCCCGTCTTCCCCCCCTGCCTGCAAACAGTAGCTGTGTTTGGTTTTTTGTAAAGCACCTCAACAACGGAGCTCTGAACTCCAACCCGGAAGTGCCGTTTCAAAACAAAGCAGCTTCCGGAGATCAGTAACTGCGTTGTTCCTCGGCTACACTGAAAGACCAACGTTCCACCCACTTCGCAACAGTGGTTATTCCTCTCGGGGAGGTGGAGTACATGCAGCGCTGTTTCTGAGGAGATACAGCGTTGCACGTGCCTTGCAAGTGTAGCCAGTTAATGAGTTACAGCGCTGCCGGCAGTTTTATTGCGCTGTAACTCGTAAGTGTAGCCAAGGCCTTTGCAGCATGGCCCACTAATCAGATATTCTCCAAAAATATAAAAACCAACATCTCCTAAACTGATGCTCTGGAGTTAATGGAGTGACACCTTAGCACAAAGTGACAGGAAGTGAGTGCTCAGTGAGGAGTAGTTTCATAATGCTGTGGTACAGGTGTGAGCTGGGTTGGAGAGCCTAGAAGGCACCTGAGAAAGCAGCTGAGCTTGGAGTAGAGAGAGGGGGAAGCTGGGGAGTTTCTTTGGTCCTGTGCAGCAGTTCTGACGTGGAGAGGAGTGGAAGGTAAGAAAATGCCATGAAGTTGCAGGACAGATATTCACGAGAAGCAGAGTGTGAGAGCATAAAACGGAACTGATCTATTCATAAAAGGCCTGATCAGACCTTCCAGTTCATGGTTCCACTTTTTTTCTTTCAAATCTTGTTTCCTTTCAGTTTCATTATTATTAGAGCTTTTTATTTCATTGTTCCAGACTTTGGATAATTTTTTTTTCTTGCTCCAGTGAAATCATAAAACTCTATTTAAGACTTGTAGGCAGGAAAGAGGTTGATAGTTAGTCCCTGCTGGAAGAATGGTCTCATCTCTTGTGACTCTTGCTTTCTGTGAGCATGGTGGCAGAGATCAACAGGCTGCAGTTTGAAGTCAGATGGGCATCCAGATGCCTTAGTGACTCTGAAAATCTCAGCCTAAGTCCTCCCTAGATGAAAAATGGAAGTGTCTTTGGGTATCCTGCACCCCATTACATAAGAATATAAGAATGGCTGTACTGGGTCAGACCAAACGTCCATCCAGCCCAGTATCCTGTCGACCAACAGTGGCCAGTGCCAGGTGCCCCAGAGTGAGTGGACCGGATCAAGTGATCTCTCTCCTGCCATCCATCACCCCCCTCTAACAAACAGAGGCTAAGGACACCATTCCTTACCCATCCTGGTTAATAGCCATTAATGGACTTCATCTCTATGAATGTATCCAGTTCTCTTTTAAACCCTGTTGTAGTCCTAGCCTTCAAAGCCTCCTCAGGCAAGGAGTTCCACAGTTTGACTGTGTGCTGTGTGAAGAACTTCCTTTTATTTGTTTTAAACCTGCTGCCCACTAATTTCATTGGGTGGCCCCTAGTTCTTCTATTATGGGAACAAGTAAATAACTTTTCTTTATTCACTTCCTCCGCACCACTCATAATTATATATATCTCTATCATAGCCCCCCTTAGTCTCCTCTTTTCCAAGCTAAAAAGTCCTAGTCTCTTTAATCTCACCTCATATGGGACCCATTCCAAACCCCTAATCATTTTAGTTGCCCTTCTCTGAACCTTTTCTAATGCCAGTATATCCTTTTTGAGATGAGGAGACCACATTTGTACTCAGTATTCAAGATGTGGGAGCACCATGGATTTGTATAAGGGCAATAAGATATTCTCCGTCTTATTCTCTATCCCTTTTTTAATGATTCCCATCCTGTTTGCTTTTTTGACTGCCGCTGCACACTGCATGGACGTCTTCAGAGAACTATCCACGATGACTCCAAGATCTTTTTCCTGATTAGTTGTAGCTAAATTAGCCCCTGTAATGGGGTTGGACTCACCCCTGCGGCGCCTCCTGCTGGTTTCTCCGAGAATTAGCTCATCCAGCCTCTGGAGCGCCCTCTGCAGGCCGGTGATCCGCCTGACCGCTCTGGCCCCGTGTCCCTCCCAGGACCCAGTGCCCTTTTAACTGGGGTGCTGCCCCCTGGCAGTACTCCTAGATCTGGGTCTCCCCTCCCCAGGGGAACCCCCAACCCACTATCCCCACCTCACCTCAATCGTAGGCCACTGCCAGTCACCAGCTAGCCCCCGCGCCCTGGGGCAGACTGCAGTATAAGCCACTCATCACAGGCAAAGGGGGTTTGGACCTGCTGCCTATGCCTACCCATAGGTTGCCCCTGCAACCCCAGTATCTAGTTGGGCCTAACCCTAGGCCACCGGCTGGGGTTCTCTCAGGCCAGAGCGCCTCAGCTCCTCTGGCCTTCCCCAGCCCTGGTCCACCCTAGGTACCTGCAGCCAAGCCCTTCTCCCTCTACAAGCAAAGGGAGACTGTTTGCTCCAGGCCCACTGCCCTCTTATAAGGACCAGCTGGGCCCTGATTAACTGGCCAGAGCTGTGGCTGCTTTGCCAATCAGCCCAGCTTCTCAGCCTCAGCCCTCTCCCAGGGCTGTTTCCAGCCCCTCAGGGCAGGAGCGGGGTGCCACCCCGCTACAGCCCCCATCATATTGTATGTATAGTTGGGGTTATTTTTTCCAATGTGCATTACTTTACATTTATCCACATTAAATTTCATGTGTCGTTTTGTTGCCCAATCATTTAGTCTTGTGAGATCTTTTTGAAGTTCTTCGCAGTCTGCTTTGGTCTTAACTATCTTGAGAAGTTTAGTATCATCTGCAAATTTTGCCACCTCACTGTTTACCCCTTTCTCCAAATCATTTATGAATAAGTTGAATAGGATTGGTCCTAGGACTGACCCTTGGGGAATACCACTAGTTACCCCTCTCCATTCTGAAAATTTACTATTTATTCTTATCCTTTGTTCCCTGTCTTTTAACCAGTTCTCAATCCATGAAAGGATCTTCCCTCTTATCCCATGGCAACTTAATTTACGTAAGAGCCTTTGGTGAGGGACCTTGTCAAAGGCTTTCTGGAAATCTAAGTACACTGTGTCCACTGGATCTCCCTTGTCCACATGTTTGTTGACCCTTTCAAAGAACTCTAATAGATTAGTAAGACATGACTTCCCTTTACAGAAACCATGTTGACTTTTGCCCAACAATTTATGTTCTTCTATACCGGTCTGTAATTGCCGGGATCACCACTAGAGCCCTTTAAAAATATTGGCGTTACATTAGTTAGCTTCCAGTCTTTGGGTACAGAATCTGATTTAAAGGACAGGTTACAAACCCTAGTTAATAGTTCTGCAATTTCACATTTGAGTTCTTTCAGCTGAGTTATTTCACATTTGAGTTCATTCATGTCGTCTTTAAGTTTTTCTGTGTTTCTGTTCCTCCTGTGATGAGTGCTAAACCACCTGGCTAATTGTGCTAGTTGCATATCCCCAGGCAAGGCTAGTTACTCTGTGTAGATGAAATGAGTGTTGCAGTGGGGGAGGGTCAAGATCAGCTTCTACAAGGAAGTATTGGGAACCCACATTCAGAAATGTTTATGAAGCTTAGGAGAGCTCGACTCGTGCAGTGTTTCTAAACATGTGATTCAGCTGAGACTAGATGCTAGATCCCATTCCGTCATTTTAGGGGGGGCTAGATTGCTCCAGCTCACTGCAGGAGACCTATGCAGTTAGAGCAGGGGTCGGCAACCTTTCAGAAGTGGTGTGCCAAGTTCACTGTAATTTAAGGTTTCGTGTGCCAGTAATACATTTTAACGTTTTTAGAAGGTCTCTCTCTATAAGTCTATATTACATAAATAAACTATTGTATTTAAAGTAAATAAGGTTTTAAAAATATTTTAAGAAGCTTCATTTAAAATAAAATGCAGATCTTATCAGTTTAGGGTGATCGTTGCCCTTGCTTTTCCTTGCTGAGTTTTCCAGTGTGGGCCATAGCAGGGGGGTGGCTGAAGAGCGCTGGGCCGAGGCCAGGAGCAGAGCCCCGGGCTGGCTGCCGGTACCCCAGGCCGGCAGTGGGCTAAGCAGGGCCGGCGGCCGGAATCCCAGACCGGCAGTGGGCTGAGCTGCTCAGCTCGCCGCCAGCCCCGCTCAGTCCGCTGCTGGTCTGGGGTTCCGGCAGGGGGGAAAGTAACTTAAATTTCTTACAGGTACTGTCGTATTGCAACCCCCCCTTAGGGGGAGGAGCTGAGGGGCCAGGATGTGTGGCTGTGCAGGGGAGCACTCAGGGCAGGGGGTTGGGGTGTGGGGGGATAAGGCAGGGGGTGAGGATGTGGATGGTGTAGGAGTTGGGGCTGGGAGCATGGGGGGTGCAGGAGTCAGGGTTGGGTGGCGTGAGGGGCTCAGGGCAGGGGTAGGGGCTTGGGGCTGGCCTGGGACAGTCCCGGTTGCAGCCGGGTTACCTGGATGGTGGATGGGTCCCTGCCCCACGCTGTTCCTGCCAAGGGAGCTGTGGGCCAGATGTGGGGGCACTGCATCTGCACGCAAATGAGGGGGCGGTGGCAGAAGAGCCCCTGGCCTGCTGCTCCCTTCCCCTTCCCTCAGGGGCTGCAGCAGTGCACGCTGCAGGGACGGCACCTGCCTGCAGTGCCCTGGTGTCCAGCCACAGTGGCGCAAGAGGGGCAGCAGGACAGGCTGGGACGCATACACCTCCAGTGCGCCTCCGGCCGGCCCCTTTCACTTGCCTGACTGCCGGCTGCTTAGTCCGGTGCACGGGGCCGCCAGCACCAGCCTGCAGGAGAGTTCCTGCAGTCAGCAGGATCCCAGCTGGGAGCGCGCCACACGCCGCGCCTCCATCCGCAGCGGCGCGCCCCAGCATCGGCCGGCTCTGGGTTCCGGTTCCGGCTGCCAGCCCCTTGCGAGCCGGGGTCTCGGCCGCCTGCCTGCTCGGCCCTCTGCCAGCCTGGGGTTCTGTTCACCCAAGCCGGCAGCGGGCTGAGCGGGGCTGGCGGCCAGGACCTCGACGTGCCATTAAAAATCGGCACGCGTGCTATGCGTGCCGGAGGTTGCCGACTCCTGAGTTAGAAGATATTTCTCTACAAGTTCAAAAGCCCCAAATAAAAAGAATTAGATTAAAGCTATAATAAAATGCACTTTTTATTTTGAGATCACAGATCTTAAAGGTTCTAAGTGGTGTCCTCTTATCAACAACACTGCCGCTGGAAATAAACTAGAGTTTGCCTCAAAACAAAAATCCCTATAACATGCTTGGATTGTGAATGATAAGGGGTGACTGAGCTCAGCTGGTAAAGTTGTGGCCATTTGACCTCAAGGGAGCTGATTTGACTCTGGGTTGTGGTAACATGAATGTCTAGTTTTGAGATCAGGACTCTGACTGGGCTTAAATCCCTTGTAGTATCTGTATACTACCAGATAGACACAACACAGGGTAATTTGTGGCTGGATGAACTCCTTAGTATCTGTTACCTATCAAGGAAGTTCTCCTGTTGAAAGAATTGTCTGTGTATGGTGGTGATTTCCCCCCCACCCCACTACTGCGTGTAGAAATTGTCTATCCCTGTAAGTACTTTTCCCTCAGTGATGTCCTCTGTCGCAGATACAAAAGGGGGGGGGGGGGGGCTGAATGTGAAATGTAATTATCATAAAGTTAAACTGAATGAGGATGAGGAGTTTTGTGCTTTCACAAGGAACATTTCTGTAATGTTTGTTTTGAACTGACTCTTTTAGCAAAAGCTGCAGGAGATTGAACGAGTGGACAAATGGCTGAAGATGCTGAAGAAATGGGGCAAATACAGAAACAGTGACAAGGTGAGGAGATAAAAAAAACAAACCTTGTAGCTCTATAGGGGGAGAGATGGTGATGTCGCTCCCTTTGTGCTAGTCATTTTTTCCAAAGATTTATAAAGAAACCGGAAACCCTTGAAAAATGCCTTATTTATTCCTTTTAAAGTTTAATATTGTGTTGGCTCAATAGAAGTGCTTACTGTTGTGACATACAGGGCCAGACTTTAAGAGGGCCTCCTAAATTCTGCCTGCAAATTTGGCACTTGTCCCCATTTGTGCAAGCAAAAAAAAAGCCACGCTTGTGAGCCTGACTGGGCTCTTGTGCGTGTTAAATGGGCACTGCATGCATATGTGCAGCTTCCTGTCCATGCACAATTTAGGAGGCCCCTTGAAAATGTGGGTAAGAGCCTAGATTTCTAGGCCAATTTCCGTGACAGATAAATGTGGGGGATATTTTTATTTGCCTAGGATTTACCTGTATACTACAAAGAATCCTGTAGCACCTTATAGACTAACAGATATATTGGAGCATAAGCTTTCGTGGGCGAAGACTCACTTCATCAGACGCATGTGGTGGAAATTAGCAGAGGCAGGTATAAATATTCAGGCAAGAATCAGGTTTGGGATAACAAGGTTAATGCAATTAGGGAGGATGAGGTCCACTACTAGCATCCTCCCTGATTGCATTAACCTTGTTATCCGAAACCTCATTCTTGCCTGCATATTTATACCTGCCTCTGGTAATTTCCACCACATGCGTCTGACAAAGTGGGTCTTCGCCCACGAAAGCTTATGCTTCAATATATCTGTTAGTCTGTAAGGTGCTACAAGACTCTTCGTCGCTCTTGCAGATCCAGACGGACACGGCTACCCCTCTGATACCTGTATACTATATATCCTGATACCGATTTGGTTGTCTGAACCCATTTGGCTGCTAACTGAGGCTATTGTGTGAACATCACCAATATGCCGAAATACAGGACTTAAAATAAACTCTGTGCAGAACAGCAATGAAAAACCTAGTTATTTTAAGAGGTCATCTAAAAATCACAGTGCGAGTCCAAACACATTTACTTAGCTTCTAGACTGTAGATGGAATAGGAGGGAAGCATGAAACCAAAACTGCACTGATGAGCGTACTCTGTGAGGATGTGGGCATAACTTGAGTAAGAATTCAAAAACCCAAGGTCCTGTGTGCTCTGTGGGGACCTTAAGTATCCCATAACTTTTCTCATACAAGTAGGAATTTTCCCAGGTGTCTTTGCAAAAGTACCCTCTGCTGCTCCTTTTCACTCCCCCTACTGTTGTACTGCTCTCTAAGTCAAAAATAGTTACATTTCATTGGTGGTATGTGTATGTGGTGTGTAAAGCACTTCTGGATTCTGTGTCATTGCTGTTATACCTTAGCCAAATATTTACTAAAAGAAATGTATGTATTCTAACTATATTTTCAGATGAAAAAAGGAAAAACCTGTCACCACATCACTATCTCCGTCTGTGTGAATGGTGGTGGGTGTTCTCACTGGCAGCTGTCATTTTGCAGCTGCTTCCTAGCAGGAAGTCCAGACTGTTGACATGTCTGTTCTATTCTTCCTGCTTGTGTGTAATTCTAGTTGGTATCAACATAACGTTACTTAACAAAGGGCAGAGAGTCTAATAGTTTGGGGACAAGACTGGGAGCCAGGACTCCTGGGTTCTATAGTTTAGCTGTGCTTCTGAATTATTGAGAACTTGGACAAGTCATTTAACCCCTCTGTGCTTCCGTTTTCCAATCTGTCAGTATTTGTACACCTATAGTCTAGGTAGACTCAGCACAGGAGGCTGGACTAGATGACCTCTTGAGGTCCCTTCCTGCCCTACATTTCTCTGATTCTGTGAGCGCCTGGAAAGCTTCATTAATATTTTTTAAGTGCTTTGAGATCTTCAGATGAAAAATGTTTAGAAATATACAAAGCAATAGCTTTTTTTTTTTTTTTTTTTTTTAAAGGTAAAATATAACAGCACTTACATTTTAATTCTCCAGCATTTACCAGGCATTGGTAAGATGAGATGGCACAATGCTAGTGAAGAGGTGGGCAGGCATGTAGTCCACAGATCTCAACTTTAATTAGCAGAGGTCAGGTAACACCCTTGTGTATGACCTATCAGGGAATGGCTGGCTAACAGTGAATGCCAAAATAAAGTATTTTTATAGTTACTTTGTGAACATAGTTGATTCCCAGCACCAGTCTTGCTTCCTACTTGTCTAGATTTGGTAGTATAAAAATGATATATTATTCTACTTCTGCAGTGGAAGATACAAAAAATTACACAACTGTTCACTCTTGAGTGACCTCATTCAATAGAAACGTGCAGAAAGTATATTGTTATAGTCTTTTTGTAGAGACTCATAATAGGGACTTGAATCCAGTTAAAGAGCAAACATTATTGTGACCATCTGTGCAGGATCTAAATAGATGGGGGACTGTGGGACAGTGATGACCTTGACATTACCAAGCATCAGAACAGAGTCACATGATTTTAAGAGGAGCTGTAGTTATAGAGCAATTAGTAGTGAAGATGCATACAGAGTCTCAGTTTTATTGAAGAAACAAAACAGATTTTTCAAACTTTACATTGATGCCAATCCGAGTATGAAAGGGGCAGGGACACACTTTGTTTGAATTTTATAGCCCTTCTGAGTTCAATTCGGTGTTCTTTTAGTCACTCTCTATCACTCAGTAACCCCAGTAGGGAAAAATATGGGAGCCCTCCAGTGGCCATAATAATCCCTCTAATTTAAAAAATCAGTCCTAAGTGGTTGGTAGTTTATTGTATAAAGTGTCCTCTATTCTAGAAGGATTGAACCAGGTCCTTCAGCTCTTTGTTCTTATTAATGCAAAACTTAATGACCTAAATGGAAGTTTTGCCTGTGTAAAGATTGCAATGTTTGGTTTAGAGCAGCGGTTTTCAACCAGGGGTCCATGAGCTGATTTCAGGGGATCCACGAAGCAGGGCCAGCATTAGATTGGATGAGGCCTGGGGCAGAAACCCGAAGCCCCCAGCCCTGGCACCCTGCAGGGCCCTGGAGTTTTTATAGCCTGTTGGTGGGGCCTCAGAAAGGAAAGGTTGAGTACCCCTGGGTTAGAGTTCACATCTGTACTTGTAAATTGAAATTAATTAACCCATTAATTAATTAACCTATCAATACAGTTTTAAATGAACTCTTATCGTGAATCTAAAGTTGAAGGGGGAAAGAGCTGATGCAATATACTTCTGCCTATATTGACAAAAGTGACTAGTGATTTTGATGCCCAATTTGAGACCCCTTAATGGGGCCTGATTTTCAAAGGGTGGGTGCTCAGCGCCTTTGGATAATCCGGGCTCTTTATGGAGTTAAAGGTGGGCACCTACAATTATAAGTGTGAAAATATAGGCCTCTACATGTAAATAAAAATCCAAATGAGAAAAAATGCTATATTTTAAAATAACAGCCTGGCTAGAAAAAAGTTAGCAACTTTTAAATGGTCAAGTTAAAGGAAGCTTGGGGCATAATACAAAGGGGTCGCTTGGTTAGATTAAATTAAATTAAACAACAGTAATGAGGCCATATAAAAACCTGAATAGGATCCAGCTTTAATCTGTCAGTCACACTGAATTGTGCGGGTAGACCCTTCACATCTGTGCCAGCAAGTCTGAATCTGACTTGAATGACTGTTCTTCATGGAGACACAGTAGCCGGCTGCTCCACTGTACCATTAGCTCATGCTGTATTTTGTCCTAAGTAATTAGTACTGCATCTCTATGATAAGCAAAGATGGTATTGTATCTTTTTGTACCTCACAACTGGATGGGGCCCACATGTTTCAACAGGGCAAAATGATAATAGAGCATGAAACTTAACATGGTTCCTGATTAGTTTCTTAACACACATGTTTCTGTCACCTCTGTTTAATGACTTCTGATGTCAACAATTTACAATAACGTCTTGGGTTAACAGCAGGTTTGTATGATTAGAGTAAATGTGGGTCCAAACTGATCCTCTCCTAATGAGAGATTGAGCTCTCATTCCTTTATTTCAGTGACTGAAAAGCATAGAGCTCTTGTAGTAGAATGAATGGAATTATTATTTATAATGAACCACAAAGGTTCATGATTCTTCCAGACAGATAAAACATTATCCTAGTTCCAAAGAGCTGACATTTTGCTCCCATTGACTTGAGAAGGAGCAACATTAAGTGCTAAACAGTGAGGGGGTGGGGAAAGGATAAGCCAGATGACGTACAGAAACATAAAGAATCTTTGACTTCACTCCCATTCCACCCTAGCAATTCCAATAGAAGCTTCCATTGGCAGACAGTTGGAACGATCCCTTATGCTATACATGGGGAAACCTGTGCAGCCGATACAGCCAGTTCATTTGCATGTCGGAACAGTGACACTGTCATGCGGTATGATATTAAATATAAAACTGTAGGGAATACAACCCAAAACTTAGCTCTGCTTTCTGAAGTAGCGTGGGTCTTTGAACTGGATGTTCCCTCATCCACAGTAATTTCCGTTCCCTGATAGTACAACATTTTCATTGCTTTTTAGATTAAAGTTGCTGAGATCGCCTGGCCCAGAGGGCTGAATGGTCTCATGAATTTATATTGTGAGTTTAGAAGTTGCACAGAGATTCCCTCTGCTGGACTCAGTGGGTGTCAGTGGATATCTGAGAGCAGTTCAGATGCTGCCTTTGAGAACCATGAAACTGAATAATACTATTCCAGTGTGGGAATGTGATGCCTTGGAATGAAATCAACTCTGAAGTTTTTCTAAATAAATAAAATACAAAAGTAAAATCCAGTTGCTTAAATTCATTGTAAAAAAGCAGTCTATCATTTTTGCTCCGGCCCCACTGCAGTTATAATACTGTATGTGCTTTTTGAATGCTCCCTTGTTCTCATCACTTCACTGACACCCTGCAGCCTGTTGTCTTGAGTGATCTCTGTGGTATAGCGAATGGAAGGGTTTGTTAGGGAAACTGCCAATGGAAAGGCCAGCCTTCCCTTTGCAAGAAGATTAGTAATGCCAAATTAAATCAATCAGTCATGCTGACTGACTGCTTTTATAATAACTAATAGAAAACCTTGTAGCATAAACCATTTGATTTTAAGCAGCTTTGAAAGACTTCTCTATCCTCCACAAGTAACTTCACCTCCAAATCTCTCGTCCCGTATACGTTATTTTTCTACCTTTCTTTATATTCATCACCTTCCTATGAAGGCTCTCATCCCTTGCCTAATATACCTTGGAATTTATTTTTAACAGGGCAAAACTCACCTTTGTGTTGGCATCCATCTAAGCTGCTTGAGACTTGTGAACTTGTTAACATGTTGTAAATACCCTGGTTGTGAGATTTCATTGTCCGCTTATATGGCCAGCTCTTGAAAGTCCCCCTACCCACCTGCTTCCATTCCCTGTTGTCCTTTCTGGTCCTGAGGTGTCTACTGGCTTTTCACACACAATCCTACTGATCCCACTGCACGGAACAGTTTGTGGCTGGCAGGAGGAAGTGGGCTCTCTTGCTCTCACAATCCGGGATAAGAAGTTAGTTGTTTACCTAGCTCAATGCCAGGCTGCTTTTAACTTCCTACAGCAAAATAAAATTTCCTTGAACTATTTCTAGGGCTGGACAGGGTTGTAGAGGGTAATTCAAGTTCCCTTGGGAATAAACTGCTGAGTGCTGGAGAGATCCATCAGTCTGCTAATTGTATAATTAACTCCTGCTCACTTCAAGCCTAACCAAGCGGTCTAAGGGTATGTCTGCACTGCCATATAAAACCTATGGAGTCTCAGCCAGGTCAGCTGACTCAAGCTATGGGGCTAAAAATTGCATTGTAGATGTTCGAGCTTGGGCTGCAACCCAGGCTCTGACACCCCCATCTACACTTCGATTTTTAACCCTGAGCCCTGTGAACCTGAGGCAGTGCTCTGGGAAAAGACCCTGAACCTGGGCAGCCTAATGCCCTCAAGCAAACAAGCGAGTCCTCTACAGGACTGAGCAATCTCGATATCAAAATCTGACAAGAAGCAAAAAGTTCCACTTGAATTATGGAATACGGTTATTTATTTGGATTTGGACTCCAGGTGCATCCTATCAACTAACTAAAAATTATAGTCCCAAAATCACATCACTGAAACTGAGGCCCCAGGAACATTTTGGCCACTCCATCCATTCCACACCACTCCAGAAAAACAAAAATCCACCACCAGTCAGCACATATCCTAAAGCATCTCCCACCTTTCACGGTCCTCCTCTCCTCTCTCCCAGGATGCCTGCTCAAACAGATGAGCTCTGTGGTGCATCTGGAAGGTCGGTAGATTCAGGCTATTACAGACAGAGGAGAGTGAATTCCAAAGATCTGGCTGACACAGAAAACACCCTGCTAGCAGCTCCCTCTCTTGTATTGCAAGGTGACTCCAGCACAAGTGCCAGTGCTGATCTCAGATAGGCTGCACCTCTTTCTGTGCCATTCTCAGGTAGGACGGTCTCAGGCTGTTGCAAGTTCTATAGGTCAGACCCAACACCTTAAATTCCACTTTGGAAGCCATTAGACAGCCAACATGCAGTTCACTGAGTACTGCTCTCATATTCTAACAGCCAGATTCTCAGTTTAGCAAGACAGTTGTTGAAATCGGCACTGGCTTCAGCTTCGGAATGTATTTTAAGGTGTTGCCCCATATAGAGTGCACTGTAGTTCATTCTAGAGGTGACAGAGGCATGGTAAATACCTATCTGTACCTACAATGTCAAGATGGATCTACAATGCAGTATTTTTGACAGTGCCGTTCATTCTTTAGGTGTATCCAAAAACACTTGATGTCTAGATACTGAGACACCTTAAAAATACTAAGGGACACATCATTTCACGAGGATAGATTATGCATAATCTAGTGCTTTCTTAGTCAGTTGAGATGTAGAAGTACCTTAATAAATATGGATTGGATGTATTTACCCTTTAATTTAATTCCTCTGCTGGATAGTCTGTTGGGCTTTCTAGCTGCCCGTGTGCAAATAAGACTCCCTTCAGTGTGCGGTGATTTTTTTGTTTCATCTTTGCCATAGCTAACAGACAGCTGCTACTATCCACAGGGTCCTCAGTCCAGAGAACAGGGAAGACTGTCTTACTGAAACAGACAAAACTCAGTCAAGAATCTGTCTACTCTGCAGCCTAAAGAAGGGAAGGGGGACTCAAGCAATAGCCTGTAGAGAAGAAGTAATTTAAGAGTGAAAATGGAGGGGGGAGTAAATTAATGTTCATTGCAAGGCTAGATAATTGTCCCATCCTACACTGGAAACGGGCAAAGCTTCATTACTAAAAACAATAGACTCTGATGTGGCCCTTTCAAGCGAATACTGGACCAAAACAAAGAAGCCTTTTTAAAGAATAGCACAGGTTAGGATCCTTCAACTAGCAGTTGATTCCTCTCAAACACCAGAAGTTCTCAGTAAAAGGTTTCCCATTACCAAGTTTCCTCTCATGGCAGCATGCTTTCCTGAAGCTTCTAAACATCTTGATGTCTTGAGCACTGCCCTTTCAAACCACCACCATCCGGGAACCTACAACATTCTCACCTTTGTATGAGTTTCTTCAGTAATGTGGTGATGCGAAATATCATGTAGCAGCACTAGCTAGTACTGAATAACCGCCTCTCAAGAACCCTATCTCACTTAGCAGAGAGAACAACTTGGGAAAGGTTTTAAGAGTTCCAGTGGTGTCAAGGCAGGGCCAGGAAACAGAGTATGTGCTTACATTCCCTAATTGAATGCTGATCTGTAAGAACTTGAAGGCAAAGTATTCAAATGTATTTAATTATCTCTTCATGGGCAACATGTATGGTATTCACCTAAACTAAAAGCAAAACAGAACCACTCAACCACATTCAGTGCAGAACCTTGGGGTTCCATATTGTCACTACTACATGAGACCTAGTTTCAGGCTTACTCTAAGCAAAGATTTTGTACCTGTAACTGTTGCAGGTAAGGGTATGTGTGACAGGTTTCCCCCTTCAAGGTGCCACCTGATGTTGTGAGGTGCCACTGAGCCCGCCTGGGCCCCCTTTAACCTATCTTGCTGAACCAGGCTCTTACGCCTCCTCTAGCACACACACAGGCAGGGCCACACCCAGCTGCAGAAAGACGCAGACACTGAGATCAGCTCTAGGAAGACTCAGCTTAAGGGACTTTCCCCAGCACTCAGGTGCCCATCTCCCTTGCAGTGCAGACCCAAAGGTATAGTGTCTTGCGCTGTATAGAAAAATCTGCACAGCGCAAGCTCAAAAAAAGTCACCCTCTTCCTCAATGTGAAGAGAGATATGCACACCACCTTGCCCCCTCCCCCCCCGCCCCAGTTAGAAATTGCACAAACTGGGTTTAATAATAAACAAAACAAATTTAGTCACTATAAAAGGCAGATTTTAAGTGGTTAAAGGGATAGCAAACAGAACAAAGCAGATTACTGAGCAAATAAAACAAAACATGCAAACTAAGCTTGATTCACTAAAGAAATTGGCTACTAATAATTTCTCACCCTAAAAGTTTTTTTCAGGCAGATTACAGAGATTCTTGAAAGCCATCTGCATTGGCCTGCAGCTTGAAACTTCAGGTATTATTACTCAGAAGCTAGACACCCTTCCAGCCTAGGCTCAGCTCTTCTCCCCCCCAGTTCAGTTCTTCTTTTCAGGTGTTTCCTAGTATCTCTTTGGGCAGGGAGGCAGAGGAGAACCCTGATGATGTCACTCCGCTGCTTTACATAGCTTTTGTGTAGGGCGGGAACCCTTTGTCTTCAAGTGGAAAAACACTGGCATTCTGGGGGGGGGCGGGGGTGTGTGTCCTGTACCATGTGGCTCAGTCACATGTCTCAGCAGGATTGTAGCAGCCATTACTCGCAGGCTGTCTGGAGCGTCCACAGGAAGGCTAAGCTCTTTCACAGTCCATTGTCTTTGCTGATGGGCTCTCAGCCCTGTCCGGCTTTTTCATTGTTGTACCTGAAGGTCTAGTTGTGGGTGTCACCCAAAGTAGCACATTTGAAATACAGATACATGGTCAATATTCCTTGTTTCAGATACAGAAATGATACAGGCACACAAATTGGATAATCACATTCAGATAATTGTATTCAGTAAATCATAATCTTTCCAATGATACCTTAGATGAGACATCTTGAATAAAGTATATCTCCGTTATGCCATAGCCATAGCATAAGCATATTTCCATAAAGACTATGGAATGCAACGTCACAGTATGATTTTATTTTGCTAAAATAACTACACAGGTATAACCCGTGGTGTGGACACTGTTAGATTGGTATAAAGGTGACTTATACTAATATAGCTTATTCCCCTCGCCATATAAGAATAGCTGTACTATTTATTATTTATTTACCATGTGCATCGTCGTCTAGCCAAGCGATGGCATCTTCAGTGGCGTGATGCAGTTCACCTCGGCCACCGCTGAACCTAGTCAGCAGGCATTCGTCGACAATGTGCGTCATTGTCTGTGTTGCACCGCAGCTGCACAAAGAGCTGTCACAAAGACCCCAGAGATACTGGTTGGCTGCACAGAGACCTTGCCCGGTCCGGAACCTGTTCAACAGGGACCATTGGCGACGGGGCAGGTCAAAACCAGGCAGGCAGATTGTGGGGTCGGTGACGAGGGACTGGTTGGGGATTATAACAGATTCCACTCCTCTCGCCAGGGTGTTTCCTACCTAACATCCTGGCGTGGCGGATGAGACCATAATGGGCGACGTGACAGCAAACGTGCAGCTGGTGGTTTAAAAAGGTCATTGCTATATAGCTATACTGCTGTACACCTTTCTACCAGTATAACCATGTCCACACTAGGGGGCTTGTAGTGCTTTAAGTATACCAATAAAGTTAAAGCAGTACAACTTTCTAGTGTAGGCAAGGCTGAGCCCAAAGTCTGCGTGTGCTACAGAGTGAGTGGAATAATGAGTTTCTGGCCATTAAAATAAATGGAGTTATGCCAGGAATAAATGTTGACCCACTGTGATTTGGCCCTGGGGGAGAAGGGAAAGGGGAACACCCTGTGTGATTGTTCCATAACTCCCTCTAGCTGCTGTGGGTGTGGCACAGATTATCTGGGAGGGGAGTCCCTTGGAAACATTCCCAGCCAACAGATGGTCTGTTTTTAGGCAGAGTCTGTATCAGCATTGCAGAAAAGAAAAGCCTCGCCTCCCTTTTTCTCTGATCCTGGTGATGGGCCTGTGCAGTGACTGCTGCTTAATAAAACGAAGGCCAGCAGAGCTGCTCAGGATGAACCAGTCAATATGCTCAAATGCTCTTTAGTGTCTGTCCGAGACCCCCAAGAGTGAATCATCTGTCAATCCTGGTGGTAGCACAGGGAGGGAAGGGCCTGCAGAGAGACTGTTGCAGTATTATTCTGCCAACAGTTGGTGAAATCAGGCCCCCTCATTCCTGCAGCAACACCAACAACAACTTGAATACAAAAAATTGTGAACCCCCAGGCTGCCCATACCAGTGTGCACACCTAAACTGAGTACCACTGTCTTAGTTCTGCAACCTGAGTCCTTTTGTGCTGTTCCCCCTCCGTACTGGATGCTATGTTACCACTTGGGTGTTCATCATTTTGGACTTGATCCTGAAACAGTGCACACGCGTGAGCAGAGCCATTTAAGTCCTCTATCTCAGGTACTTATGTGAGCCTCATTACGGTCGTGCTTCTAAGTACCTTACATCCTCACAGGCCTCCTGTCAGGAGGATGTGGGGGAAAGAACATTATCTTCCCATTTTACAGATGTGAGACATCCGGATTCTGAGTTACAGGAATTCCAGGGAACTGAATCTGTCTCCTAAGTCCCTGGCTAGCACCATAACCACTTGATTAGATTACTCACATGCATAAACCTAAGCACGTGCATTGGTCTTGGCAGGAGTGAGGACTTAGACTGTAAACTCCTCGGGGCAGGGACATGTTTTCTGTGTAGCACTTAGCATGCTTGTGGGCACTATAAAATGTAGTGAAGAGTGGGGTGGCTGTGGAAGCAGTGCTGGTTCTTCCTGTTATGCCCAGATCTCCCTTATAAAACAATAAAAGCGTTTTGTGCGGTGCGCAGGTTTTCTTACACCGCTCTGCCCTCTGCTAGTGTGTAGTAAAATCTGTCTCACGGCCCTCTGCCTTTCAGGCCTGCTGCATCACTTACCAAGAAGCAACCAGTAGCAGGCACTGCCTCTCCAGCAGCGGGGGTCTCCTTCACAAATACAGCAACCCTGGCAAAGTTCTGAAACAAGACTTGCAGAAGAAAAACATTGCACCATGTTTATTCTTCTTTGTGCTATACAATGGAGGCCTGAAAGCTATTTCGTTTTTTTCCCCTTTGATTTTGAAATAGCAGAACTGTTAAGTTTCATCATACCTGATTTTACTAAAGAACTTTTTTTCCAGGACTGGAGAACTGGCTTGGAACCTTTCTCAGCTCTTAATTGATGAGGCAGGAGAATTTGAATCTCTTAACAGAGCTTTTCCTCCCAAGTGTGTGTGTGGGGGGAGGAAGTATTTGCAAAAACAACTGAGAATTGGGCTAATAATCCCTTCCCCTCTCAATTGCTCAGGTTTGTTGCTAGTGATGGATGTCATAATCCCCCTAGTTCTCCAGCTGTCCACAGCGTTCTCCAGCAATACAGAGAAGTTAAGACTTGTGTGTGTGTGTGTGTGTGTGTGTGTGTGAGTGAGAGAGAACAGCAGAGACCCCTTCTTTATTTTCTTTTTTTGTGGGTGGAGGGGGAACCTTTCTGCCCTCCTCTGTACATCATTTAAAAAAAAAAGTGACTCCTGCTTTTCTCTCTGCAGCAAATGATGAGAAATCGTTAATGCTACACTTGGGGCTTTATCTGTGGGGCTCATGTGAATGACTAACTTGCATTGTGCTCCAAAAACCTACCCTAATAGAGCTAGTGCAACTCATTCCAACTAACCCTTGCCATTTTAGAAGAGTGGCGATTGGACTAGATCTGAGCTGTAGCCTCTGGGATTATAACTATTCTTCAGGTTCCAGCTCTTAAACTGCCTCCGTCGATTGCTCCTTGCGAGTAGTTAGGCTGGGTTTACACTACAGCCTGATGGCAGTAGAACTATGTCGCTCAGGGGTATGGAAAATCCACGCCCCCGAGTGACGCAGTTATAGTGACCCAACCCCTGGTGTAGACAGCGCTATATGAACGGGAGGGCTTCTCCCATCCACATGGCTGCTGCCTCTCGGGGAGGTGGAGTATCTATGCCGTAAGTGTAGACAAGCCCTTAGCCTGCTTGCTGTCAGACCAACTCAGAAACAACCGGTATCCATCAAAATGTTCTGCACAAGAAAGTTCAGGTTGTAAATGACTGTCAGATCATCAAACAACCAGCTTTAAGGTGCGAAAAGGACTTGAACAAGTTTTCTTTCCTGGGGTTCGTAACGGGAAGCTTTTTTCGGCCCCGATCCCAAGGATCTTCAGAGCTCAGCTCCTGCTGTCAGAGCCGAGGTTAGTAAATAATCACAAAGGAGGGGGAGAGAGGGAGCATGTTTCCTTTATACATGGGTCATGAATTGTACTGGGAAGAGCTTGGGAGAAGAGGAGCTGTCCTGGCACTGGCTCATGCATTAAAGGTGGTTGCTACCTTTTGATGAATGAAGGAGTTTTAAAAAGAAATAGATACAGATATAGATATATTTGCAGCTGTTAGAAATCCACATCTTATTCACCCTGTCTCTGCTTAGCAAATTAATGGATTTATGATGGATAGCAACAAAATGAAAGTTGGTTGAGTGGGCAAGAGATTTTTGGTTCATTTTTGTTGACACCTGTTTAATAAAAATGCTTAACAGCTCGAAGAAAAGCCTTTTGGTTAGAGATTCAGACCCCCACCCTTTTATAAAGGCTGATAGCACTCTTCCGTCATAATGCTGGGTGCTTTTCAAGGGAGACCATAAGCAAAACGAGGGGCAGAAGGGTGGGAACTTAGGCTTGATCTGATATTTCTGTAATGGAAAAAAAACTTGTGATGAGCAGTTTCAGAGCTGTGTCCATCATGAAGCCTAGAAAGGAAGGATGATCATGTAGTTTAAATGCTGGACTGGACTTCAGGAAACTTGGGTTCAGTTCTTAGCTTTGCTACACTCTTCCTGTGTGACCTTGAGCATGTCACTTAGGGCTTGTCTACGTGATGGGGTAATGCACCCTATAGTACTCTAAAGTGCACTAACATATTGTGCATTAATTAGTATTAATGCTCCTGGTGTGTGCTAAAGTTTCCCAGGTGTGCATTAATGTAATGTTGTGCACTACGGAACCTTCTGTGCACACCACCAGGGTCTACTTGGACCAATTAAAACATAACATGTTACTGTGTTTTAGAAGTGTCACGCCCTCTAGGATGCATTGCAGCTCTATGTAGACAAACCCTTAATCTCGACGTACTTCAATTCCCAGCTGGGGATGACATTTCTTTCTCCTACCCTTTGTCTTGTATCTTGTAAGCTCTTCAGGGGAGGGATTGTCTGTCTGTATAGTACCTACGGCAGTGGGGCCCGATTTTAGTTGGGACCATTAGGTGTTAGTGTCCTAGAGATACTAAAAAGAAGGTGTGAGCCCTTTTATTCTTTCCTCTTTAGGTCTCCTTTAACTACGGTGACCAGGTAGCAAGTGTGAAAAATCGGGACGGGGATGGGGGGTAATAGGTGCCTATATGAAAAAAAATCCCACAATATCAGGACTGTCGCTATCAGGGCCGGCTCTAACTATTTGGCCGCCCCAAGCAAAAAAAACCCCAAAAGCCCAAGCGCCGCCCCACCAAAACAAAAAAAACCAAAACAACCCCCACCCCACCCCAGGAACCCCCACACCCCCAGTGTTGCACCGCAACAATTCCCTCCTCCCGCCAGCGCCTCTCCCTGCCGGAGCGCCGGGGGAGGGCGGCCAGAGCGCCGCGGGGAGGACGGCCAGCCCGGCCCAGGCCCTGCTCTCCTGTCCGCGGCCGGAGCTCCGCAGCCTGGGCGGCCAGCCCGGCCCGGGCCCCACTCTCCCGGAGCTCCGCGGGGAGGTCAGCCAGCCCGGCCCCGGCCCGCTTTCCCAGCCAGCCGCAACGTTTTCAAAAAACAAACCAAAAAAAACCCACAAAAAAAACCCCTGAGCACCGCCCCCCCCCTAAGGTGCCGCCCCAAGCACATGCTTGGTAGGCTGGTGCCTGGAGCCGGCCCTGGTCGCTATAGAAGTGGGACATCTGGTCACTCTACCTTTAACATTAGATATGGGAGGCAGCTGCTCCTCCGCTTCCCTATTGTTGCCCAAAGGCTTGGACTTCTAACCTTTGGAAAGATATAGAGCAAAATAGATGTTTAAACAAAAAATCCTTTCTCCTCTAAAATAGGAAGAAGCTAGAAGAGGTTAAGAACCGACTGCACCCATTATGCGCAGTCATCTCATCCCCTGGTGTAGATTCAGGGCTGGCGCTTCCACTTGGCGATCCTAGGCAGTTGCTTAGGGCGGCAGGATTTGCGGGGGCGGCATTTCGCCGCCCTTGGCGGCATTTTGGCCGTGACTCATTTCCCGGCGGCGAGAAAAGCGGCTGCTGAGAACGCAGCTTCAAAGGAGGTGCCGCCGATTACGGCGGAGGAGCGCTGCTGCCTAGGGTGGCAAAAACCCTGGCGCCGCAACTGTGTAGATTGTCATTGTCTCCTACAATGTCTTCTTTTTCTTTTGGGTTTTATCATAAAAGGAAATTGCTCTTTTCCCCAGGGCTTCAAGGTTTTACCACTTCCATTTTTGTGGGTAGTGGGAGAAAAGAAGCCATCAGGTAAATAACCCAGAGGCAGTTTGTTAAATACAATCTTAGCTTGGTTTGTTACGCCCTTGCTACCTGCTACACTCCCAATGGGGTGTTTAAAGCTGTTTACTGAATACTGGTGAATTCATTAAAGTTCAGCAATAACATTTGCTGAATGTTCAAATTCAAAGCCAAATGTTTCCTCCCTGCAGAGCTGAGCCGCTTATTATACCTCAGGAAAATGTCATTGCTAGCCTCGATCTCTCTAATCCTTTGGAAATAAATTGATCAGGAGGGAATTTTAACTGATTCAATATGGGGTTCCTGGCTCTCATCTCTTCCTTTGTGCTAAAGTCATCCAGACTTCTGCCTGGAGCAAGGGTTTCATTAGTTCTTCATCATCATCTCTATGGCTTAAGATTTCTCTTCCTCTTCCTGTCTCTCACACTGGTTTCCCCCTCTCCTCTTCTCTTTCACATTGTTTTAAGTCGGTTACATTCCAGTGCAACTAGATCCAAACATGAAATAGATTTGGGTCTCCATTTTCTGCAGCCAGCTGCTCCAGAGTCCAGGTAACAGAGCCTTCAGTTGGACTGAGACTCTGGAATACTCTCCGAAAGAGATTAGGATGCTACTCTAGCCACTCAACAGGCCATAAGATGTCCCTTTTCACCCTAACATTTCCCAGAGTGAAAGAAAATTAGCCTGCTCGAAAATAACAGGCCATGATTAAACCTAGAGCTGGATAGAATAATGACATCTTGCTTAAAATCAGGGCCACCGACTACATCTCAAATGAGATGGAGATCTGACTACACCTGTGCAGCTCCTACTGTTTTAATTCTTATTCAGTATTTACATACCAAAGATATGAGCTTGTAAATGCTTATTGCCAGGTGTGGCGCTTGCTTACTGTGAGTGGACCCGTTGAAACCGAAGGGACTATTTGCAGTGGTAAGCTTTCTGCCCAGTAGTAAGCATTTGTAGGATCAGGCTCAAAAGTGGGACAGGCCTTTTGGAAGGCTTACTGTAGACAAGAATATTGAATCGTGATGTTATTTGCACCCTTGCTTGTATTCTGTCATGATACGAATGTTAAGAATCATGGGCTCCTCTAACTTCCACATGAAACTAATTAAAAGGAACAGTGTTCTAATCATGTCCCAACTAAATGGGGTAATATCAGCGTGCAGCCGAATGGCAGTGTAATCTCAATATTGATTGTTAGCCCACATGCTGGTGTGATTGTCCTTGTGCTCCCCTGTCTGTCTGAATCCACCCATTGTCTTTTGTGTTATATATTGACTAATCTTTTGGGGGGCAGAGACTATCGTTTGTTCTGTTTGGACAGCACCTAGTACAATGGGCTCCTGGTCCATGACTAAGGTTCCCTTGTACGACAATCATGTAAAGAAATAAGGAAGCATGTAAAAGTGAATTCATTGCCTTCCTAGCCCGGAAGGACACCAACAGTTATGCCAGTACCTTACAATGCAACCTATAGAGTCACTTGAGTGTTTTGATACGTGTAAACTGCAAGATAATATAAAATATGTACCACATTCATATTAGCCTTATTTGCCTACGTACAAATGCATGACCTTGATTACGTTCAATATACAAAGCAGGGAAATGATTCTATAAAACTGATCGTAAGATAAGTTGGGATAGGAAGCTGAAAATAGAAACCTTTGTACCCAATGTAGGAAACTGAATGGAGCTCTGTTCAGGAGCATGTCAATAACTCGATGGCGTATACAGTAAAGCAGGCTTTTTTCTGAAGCCACTTACAGACTCTCTGTATGCTCAGGCCACCACTGCAATGTAGCAGCCATCATGCACCAACACTACATAACACTGAAGAAAACACCCTATGGAAACAGCCGGTGAAATTTAAATAGGCAAAATGTAAATGGCAGGGTTAGCATTTGGGCAGCACCAAGGCCAATTTAAAGCACCACGGGGTCCTTAATAACTAAGGATTTTGGCACAGATTCCACAGTGTTCATGATAATCATGAATTTGAATGAAGTCCATGATGAGCTCACCCTCTGGTGACAGCTCCTGTCCTGCAGGGCTGGGCTCAGCTCCCTGTTCTGGGTGTTGTGACCTGACGGAGGGTCGGGCACGCCAAACCTGATTGGCGTCGTGACCACATGTGCCAAGTCACAACACTTGGAGCAGGGAGCCAGGCCCAGCCCTGTGGAACAGGAGCTGACACTGGAGTAAGTGTGGGGTGGGCTCACTCTCCAAGTCCGACCCTCTTTTCCATGCTTTGTCATTTCTCCCCGCACCTCTACTGTGAAACTTACTAAAAATTTCTATGCCAAAATCATTGCCTCATTAGTCACAGATGGTGGGATTATTTGTTGGGTTTTTTTATGTTGCAGCTGAAAGACAATTAAAGGTTGTGGGGAAGATGGGGTGAACTCACAAGAAGAAAACTGTTGCGCTGTCTGGAGTGGCTCATGACCGTCGATGCCTACTTCAGGGCAGACTGTCAAAAACAGGGCAGATACCCCAAAGTGGTGGTATGTTCTATCATTAGATTTCACCAAAGCAGTAACAAATGTGAACTCCTGCATTTCTACAGCAGTCGCACCGTGGAGAGACAGTCCCATTAGACTCTCCAGTCCATCTTGCTTCCCAGGCAGACTGGACTAAATGATAAATGGTCACTTGCACCAAAAAATCACACAATATTCAGGTTGCTTTCAGTCCAAAGAGACCAGTCACTTACCCAGATCAATTGGTACTCTGGATCTTACACCAAAGACAATGCCCTAGCCAATCTGTAATAAACTATTTAAAGATTTATTAACTAGGAAAAAGGAATAGGAGTGTTATTTACAGGTTAAAGCAAGCAAACATACGCACAAATGAGTTACCATCTAAATCCTAGGAGTGACAGAGTTGTAGTGATCTGTCAATTCAAAGTGTTTCAGGGCGGACCCAGGAGGTAACCCTTGGGGATCTCTGGCGTCAGTTTGGTTTCTCTGGCTCTGTGAGAGTTCAAACAGCAAAGAGATGAAAAATTTTCACATATGCTATTTTAATTTCCATCTTCCAGCATTCAAAGTGATGGGATGAAGCCTTCTGCATGTACTGCTCCATGGGAGCGATAGAGCCATTAACCAAGCCTTTGTGTTATGATGTTTCTTGATGGCCCACTTAAATGTTGATAGTCCTCCTGGATGGACGGTGGGGCGATTCCCATGGCTGGGTTCATAAGTTCACATTTTCAAAGTTATAAAGCAAAACTTACATATTTCCTTATCGCATGGAATGTAGACATTACAAGTGAGATTAATGTAGCAGCAACTTACAAGCATTTCATATAGTCTAAACACTAAATACGTTCTTATGAGCCTAATAGCTATTTTGAGCAAACCTAACATACAGGTGGACTGGACTGGTCTCCAGCTAGGAGTTTGTCAGTTCTTGGCAAGAGCTGGCATCTGGCCTGCTAGTGTCACAAAAACATCTTGAAATTTTTTTAAAATATTCATGTTTGATAGAAGGGATGAAACTTTTTTTAACATTTTTTTTGTTTTTGCCATTGATGATTAAAAAGCTTTTCATGAAGAAATAAACTGACCTGACAAGGGGAAAAATGGAAGAGACTAGACACAAAGTGCTGTTAAATGCATAAACACATTGCAAAAAAACCAACCAAGCATTGTTTTTCTAATATTAGGATTATCATATGGAGTATTTTACTTCCTTCCTGGTATCAGTATCGTAGCCCAGATCATTCTCTCCCATGTTTAAAGCCACAGTTAGGCGACCATATTTTCCAAAGGGAAAACGCGTGGGGCTAGCTCGAAGCACACCCCTCCCACCCCCGCCGGTGTACGGGGCTGCCCCGAGCTGCTTGCCTGGGCCTCCCTCTATCCCCTGCACGAGGCTGGGGTTATTGCTCACCGCAGCTCTGCCTGCCCCCTGCCCGATCCATGCCTCTCCCACGCATGGGACTGGCATCGCTGGTCACAACCACCCCCCACATGTTCCTCTGCACCCCACTTTTTTGACAAAAGTAGGCATTTGTCCCGTTTGCCAAAAAGTTGGGATGGCCAGCACAGGGCTTAAAAAACAGACTGTCCCAGCCAAAACGGGGTGTACGGTCACCCTAAGCCACAGGAGCAGATCATTTGTGTCCGTGAAGATTCCCTGACAGCGCAGGGTTGTCCCATTAGGGAGTGTGGTGTTGTCCCCCTTTCTCCTGAGGAAACATCTTCCCCCAAACCTGGATGATGATGGGACACAGAGGCCCATTGATGCCAGCTGGCAAAGGGTTCACTACTCTGACAGCAACACCTAACAGTCCTGACAAACTCACTACATCCAACACATTGCTGTCATAGTACTTATCTATAAAGCATGTTGTGTGAGATGTTAAATGAAAGCCAGGAGCACGCTGATCTTCATCATCGTGTGATGTGTGTACGGATGATATTTCAGAAGTTGCGTGTGCTAAATATATGTTTTAAACCCTCTCTCCGAAACAGAACTGACCGACAGGTTTTGGGGCAGACAAAGGCCTGTATAGTCACCTGTCTGCCTAGGTTCATATGTAGATTAAGCATTGTAAGCCAAAAAAATGGAAGCGCTATTTACATGAGTCAGCCGCGGGGGGGGGGGGGGGGGGATTGGGGGATGGGGAGTCAACAGGAAGAGAAGAACAGCTGCGGGAAAAGAGCTTTTGTCTAGAGGTGCACTGTCATCCAGGGACAAAAAGGACAGCCCTTTTTGCATCCGTGAATGGTGATTCCCAGCCATGTAGGCTGGTGATGCTGGAAGATTGCTTTAGTTGGGAAACAACTTTAACAGGCTAAAATCCTTGTCTTAAGTCAAGTTTAGACTCTAAGAAGTGTGCTGTACTTTTTATTGTATATGTAACCATTTCTGTTTCCATTATCCTTACTCAGGATCTCTTGAATCTTAATCTTTGATCATACGTTTATAGTGAAACGGTTATAAGTGTATCTCTGGGTTGTGATGTTCTAAAGGACCTGATCCTGAGTTGTGCCAGTCAAGCTGTGTGAATGCTGTTCCCTTGGGAACAGTGAATTTGGTGATTACTATGAGGGTGCGTCGGGTCAGCTGACTTTGGCGCGTGGTGCGTGGGCTGCAAGGTGGTAACATTTCTGTGTAGGTATTCAGGCTGGGGCTGGAGCCTGAGCTCTGGGATCCTGCGAGGGGAGGAGGTTCCCAGAGCCTGGGTTCCAGCCTGAGCCCAAACGTCTACACAACAGTTTTTAGCCCCACAGACTGAGTCAGCTGACCCGGGCGAGCCGCTCTTTTATTCCAGTGTAGATCCCCCCCTGAGAGTTCAGCAACAGGAGCTGGATCCTGCAGGGAGTGCTCCGAGGACCCGGGGCTTTGCGCGTGCCTATCGATAGCCTGCACAAGAGAGGGCGACATCTGTGCAGACCTGGGAGGCAGGGATTGTGTGGCCGCAGGCTGCTGGTTTCACGTTAGGGGCAGGTAGCGGTAAGATGCTTCACAACCCTGGGAATCCCTGGGGAGTATCTCACACGCTCTGGCCATCTGCGCTGAGCCCCTCAACCTTCCTCCTTCCCCTACAGCACCACCTCCTTCCTGACAGCATAGCTCCAATGCAGAGGCACTCTGAGAAGCTCCCCACTGGGAGCCCAGTGTTCATTGCGCCCAGTCTGCCCTGTGCAGACAGCTCCCTGCGGAGTTGACAGGGCGGGGTGGGGTACTGCTGCCAAAGTCCCCAAGCTCTCTTCCATGCAGAATGGGGAAGATGCATGTATGGATGTTGGGGTCTGGCCCCTTCCGTATGTACCATGCTGCCTCTGAAAGGACAGTATCTCTGTCTGCAGAGGAGAGTCCCAGTGAAGATCCTCACACTCTTACAGCATGTGAGTGCTCCTGCCCTGTCTTGGATTGAATTGACCTCATAGAGGGAATTAACAATGGCTGAGAATGTAAGAGGGGGGTCATTTAATTACCAAATCATTCACTGCCATGTCTATGGTCTCCTCGAGATGCTCTACTTAGGGGGCTTCTGTGTAGTGAAATACATCTGTCTTGGAGGCTTGTCGCATTACCATTGTCCTGTTTTCCTTTTAATCGGCAGATGTTCCGCAGGGTTTACAAAGGGATCCCCCTGCAGGTGCGAGGCCAGGTCTGGTCACTCCTGCTGGACATCGAGAAGATGAAGATTGAGAACGAAGGAAAGTATGAGGTATGGTGCCTGCATAGCAGCGGTCACAAGGGGATGTGTGTGTGGATAAACCTGTGGCCGGTCTGCTGGGATCCCGATACATCATGAGAAGTTAGACCTGCACTCTTGCGGCTTGAGCCATGAGAAGGTGGGAGATGGATGGATGGATGATCTCTTGATGGAGGGATTTTGGAGAGGGAGATAGAATACCATCTGTGTCCCTTCCCCAGTAGGCAGTGGTGTAGTGAATACCATGCAGCTGGTGTTAACTTTGGGTTCCCACTAGTGAAATAGGTGAAGGAGTGAATCACTGCTCCTTTCACTGTGTTCTGTTTCTCTTTATTACCACTGATCTGGGAGACAGTCAGGTTTCTGTCCCATAAGCCTTTCTTCCTCTACTCTCACAGCTGCTACAAGTAGGAGTACAGACTGAAAATAAAAAGAGGATCGACTCTTTTTATCCATTTGTACCCCCCTCCCCACTATGTCAATGGGACCCTAAATCCAGAAGCTCTTTCTGGCATATTGGTTGCTTCAAACCGTACTACTGAGACTCTGCCAACAGAAGTTTTAGATGTTGCTGTATTTGATTGAAACTGGTCACTGAAGATAGTGGCCAACATTTTCAAAAGTGACCAAAAGTTTTTGCGTGTGTTGGGTGTTTTTTTGGGGGGGACGTGGTGCATCGAACCTGAGACAGCTTAAAGAGTAGGTGCTCGGCATTTTCTGGCTCCTTTTTTTAAAGTGTCCCAAGTCCCCAAAAACTGAGACCACCAAAATCTCTCTTCACTACAGTTTTTGCTGTTATATTTTCATTGCACAGCTGAGTTTGATAGATGAATTTTCAAACCAACATGGAAAAGGATTTTAGCAGCATGACCCAATTAAAGTCCAGGGGAAATCACATAGCTGAGAATTCATTTAAGGATTGTGTATTTAAGAGTTCTGGGTTACAAAACATCACCCTCCCTCCCCCACTCCCTCATTTAACTGAAATTTGGTTTTGCTGGCAACATCATAGCAGCTCAGGTTGAAATGACTGGTGTCTTTTATTTTCAGACCCTCGGCCCTTTTATATAGAAACATCCTATTGAAATAGTCTATTAAAATTATTCAATTTACAGGATTTCCTTTATAAATAGGAGTAAAGTCTTGTTTCCGTTGTCTCCCATTAAATCTCTTTACAAAACTAGATCTTTTGAGGATTTTTTGGCATGAAATAAACAATGTCTGTGTGTGTTAAACAAGAAATTGAACAAGAGGGCTTATTGAGTTTGATTGTAATAAAAACATACATACTGGCTAGTTTCCAGCATCCTTTTCCCCATGCAGTTCATGGGAGCACTAGATCAATAATTGTTCTTGCTTCCTAATCACCCCCCTGACCCATCCTCCCTCATGGCACTTCCATGATTGTCTCATTCTCCATCATTGGTCACCCATTAGTGGTTTCCACCCTCTTTCCTGATCTGTTTTCTGCCATCAGCCTAAATGTGCCTGGGTTTCAAACATCGGGTTAGTAGCATTTCTGCAGAACCGTTGGCAAAGTGAGATTGACTAGGATCGCTTGGTCTTTTGCTCCCCAAACCCAATAGAGGATAGGAGTATTATAGAAGCAGCATACAGGGCCTGTGGGGGATGGGAGGGCAGAGCACCTCCCATTGCTGTTTGGAGCTTTCTCTGGCCAGCTGAGTGGTGCTAGCAGGCACAGGAGGGAGCTGCATTGCAGAGAAAAGGTATTCACAACACAGGGGTCTTTTGAACTTTCTTTGTATTATTTTTGGCAATAAGAACAATACTGTAAAGCAAACGCAGCATAGCCCAGTGATTACGCTTCAGAGGCAGAGGGTAAGAGAGTCAAGTGTCTCATCCAATAGACCCAAGTTTTTCTAATAACTCTCTGCCTATTACAGTTAGTCAAGCATAGATAATAATAGCAAAATCTTGCTGGTGTATATAATCTCGTAAGACATACAAGAACATGGAACCAAGATCATCCTAACGAGCGGTGTTGGTGAGGTTTCTCTGGCATTTTTTCTCTCCAACCATCATTGGAGAGGGTACAGAAGAGCCCCAGCAGGCCACGCCGCACAGTAAGTAAAACGATCTGAATAAATGAAAGTCACAAGTAGTTTAACTCCTGAGGGGTCTGCAATAAACAGGAACCACACAGTGTAAGAGGCTTTGCATGACACAAATCCCTGAAAGCAGCTCTTCTTAATCTTCCTTGGCTTCGGTGCCACCTGAGGCCAGCAATTAGTTCTCATTTTAATTTCACCCAGAAGAGGTTTAGAGTCCAGTTCTCAGAAACCATGGATTTTTGTGTTGGGAACAAAATAGCTGCCTTGACTCTTTCCTCTGTGATGCTTGCTCTAAGGGGGCCCAAAGTCTCTCTCTCTCTCTCTCTCTCTCCCTTGCCTTTGCCAGGGAGTTTAAATCAGGAGGAAAAAATATCGTATGAGATTTTCATAAGTGCTCAGCATTGGCCTCTCACTGCTCCCGGAGTCCTGGGTGTGGAGCAAGGCCGATACTGAGCTGTCTTGAAATTCCTTTACACAGAGCTGCTCATACTGTTTTCGGGACTCTCCCTGTCCCTAACATCAGGCAGGGCCATTGTAATAAGGCTACTAGTGTCCTCGTTCTTCCCACGTTTACCCATAGGGATCTCTACGTAACGAGGATCTCCTTGCATATCTAGCTGGAGGAGCTTCTGGATACAGGGCCAGGACATACAAGGTGCTGAGCTCTTGTTGAGAGGTGTTGAGTACCCTCATGTCAGTGGGAGATGGGGGTTCCCAGCACCTCTCAGCGGGCATTCAGCATCCTTCTGCCGGGCCCCCAAGCCCCCCCACCATCCCTGCGGCTGGAACAATGAGCCCCCTCCCTGCCCAGAGGATCCCAGAGTGTCCTCTCCCCTCCACCACCCCCCCCTCAGCTGGAGAACCTCCGGGTGTCAAGCCCCTCCTCCCCTCCTTCCCCCGCCCCCGTACCTGCCCAGAGGAGCCCCAGGCCAACTACACCATCCCTCCCCCCCCCAAGCTGCCTGGGAAAAGCTGCAGCATGACAGTGTCTCTTCCCAAAGAAGAACCTGTGCTTTTGATATGCCCCATGCAAGTTCCAGGGTGGCTGAGGAGACGGTATCTGCTACTCAGCTTCCTGGGTTCATCGGTGATTTCCCTGGAGTCCAGGGAGATTACTGATGAACCCCCGGGAAGCTGAATAACACACACTGCCTCCTCAGTCGCCCCGGAACCTGCATGGGGCATAATAAAGCAAAAACGTCCCCCGCCAAACTCACAACCAGGTGCCTGGAGGCAGCGGCAGTGCCAGGGGAGGCTCCTATTATACCTTCCGCCCATGCTCCTATGCATCTTTTACCATCAAGTTTCTATCCCCCCAACAGGATGGCTTTAAAGCTGCAGGAGAGGAGGAAAAGTGGGAGTTTGCCAGAGGAAAGAAGTGCAGACCTGTCAACTCTTGCCAGTTGTTGTTTTTAAAAGCTTTATGAAATGGAACTGGTCAAGTTGGTTTTAGAAGTCGGTACTTCTAGCTAGTGGCATCTATTCCTCTGTCTGCTTAACCATCCGCAGGTCTCAACAACAGAGTGCAACGGAGCAGAACAAGCCAGCTTCAGAAGTCCACAAATTACTTAAAAATGAAAACCTCGTCCCATTGCTTGTAGTCTGTAGAGCTAATGAACCTTCATGATTGAAACAGTAGCTCAGGGCCTCATGCAAGGTATCTGCCATTCAAATCCCAAGAGGTTGTGACTTTGTTCGTTTACATCCTAGTGGCTTTGTGCTAGGATTGCTTACTGTACCATGGGCAGCTCTGTTCACTGAGCACAGGGGGCTCCTTAGAACAGGTGCAGTCTCTGGGCAAGTGCATTCAGCTCGTAATTATACATGAGTGGGTGTGAAAGGGGGTTTGTTTTAGCGGGTCGGAATCATTGGGTTGCTCTGGAGTCAGCTCTAGTTCCCTTGGTGGCCTCTTAAGGGACTCCCCAATCAGTGGAGACTGAAATGTGTTTTGTGCTAATAGGAAACAGTGATTACCCTGGAGTTACTTTGTTCCTTTAGTGAGCGAGCTACCTGCAGGAGCCTGGGTTGGTTAATCAACTCGAACCAACGTGCCCTAGTGTATGCAGTAAGGGTGCCTCGTGTAGCCTGCTTCCTTGTAACATGTCAGACGCCGTAGGGTGCAAAAAAGGATACTTGTAATATTAATGCTAGAAAACTAAACCCCTCCTAAGCGTCACATTTTACTGCTCCCTTCCCTTCATTCTCCCTTAGCTTGTACAGGCAATAATTCTGTATGGGCCCTAGTTTCAGTGTCTCCTCACAAACCCAGTTACAAGTTCAGAGTTAGTGCTACTGCTACAGGCCACAATAAGTAAAGGTCGCAATCGCCTCTGAGCATTTTCTGCGGAGGATGGAAAACCCACATGCTATTCAGCCAGTGCCTGAGTTGCTGCTGGGCAGATCAGGGCTGCTAGTCAGTGAGTCTGAGCCGGCTCTGGGTTGATGGGCTCTTCTATCCAAAACTCAAATTGATGTGGCAGCTTTAGGGGAAATGGCAAGCTACGGATACCGTAAATTGGATCCACAAACAACTTTAAAGCAGTGGCTCCCTACCCTCCGTCTGCGTATCTAATACTGGTACGCGAGGCCGAGGCTTCCCGCCTGTAGGTTAACAAGGAGCCTCGCGATGGGCTCCAGTGTGGCATCATTGTTCAGTCGTGTGCACTCTAACCTGCAGCTGCATCTCAGGCTGCTCCAAAACTCGTGGCAGAACATTTCATTCACTAAATAGCCTCAGGGGCTTAAAGAACAAAAGGACAATTATGTGGTTGCCAGTGGTAGCTAAGGGATATAAGTGAGTTCAGATGCTGATCTACAGCATGGTGATCCTTACTTGCAGGCACACGCTTAAATGGAGTGCCACCTTTGGGGCTGGTAAGTCATTCTTCCATGGGGCATGTTTGTTAAGAGCTGGAGGGGTTTTCACCTTCGTCTGGAGCTCTGAACAGGGATCCTGTATTAGGGTGAGGTGAGCATATAGTAGTGGGTTGATTTCCTTCAAATGCAATGGGCCCCGAGCATTAGCAGGCAGCAGTCCTTTTCGTCAATGCCATATTTGTTTTCAGTGAATGTGGCTTAGAGAATAAACCAGCAAATCTCTTTGCAAAGAGGGACTCTTGCAATGTATTTAACTTTTATTCCTAACTGTACCAGTTTACGAGTCTTGGCCCCATCCCTAGTGGACAAGCCAGAAACCCTCTTCAAGGCTTAGTGTAATCTCTACTCAAAAAAAAGCCCCAGGAGGGGTTAATAGGCTTAAGATGGTTTTGTTTCTCTGGGGAGGAGGGAAATTGTACTTAGCAATCAAATCATGGAGCTGCTTAGACCATAAAAATTTGCACTGCACATCTAGGCTAAGAATACCTAGAGGTCTCTGCTATTGGTCTATGAGTTATGTATTAACATGTATTATTTTCTAAGCACCAACAGCCACCTTAGTGCTTTACAAGACAAAATATAACACGGTCTCGGTCCTGAAGAACTTCATAGGCAACCATCGAGCCACTGGATCATGGAGTACGCATCTGAGATCGGAGTAGAAACAATCCATTCTAAAAACCTACTGAAGTGGTCCCTTGCTAGACATCTTTCATGTTCAGGAGCTCAGATTTGGCATTGGTGGTAGTGGTGGGGGATTTATTCTAGATTTCAGTGATGACTGTGCCACTTAATCTTTTCTCGGGGATAATTCAATAATAAAGAAACCTTTAAAGGGAAGTTGTACACAAGCCTTGGATTTATTTAATAGAAATTCCTATGAACAGAACTTCAGGATGTACCTGATTGTGTTCCTCTGCACAGATTAGCACATTTCCTACATGTTTCTGGTGTGTCCCTGAACAGAAATGAGAATGGTGTCTGCATATACTTGGCATATACGATGACGTTGAGAGGGTTAAATGGCTTCAGACTCATTGCTCTCAATGGCAAACTAATAGGCAGAATATGTCTGCTAGACTGGTCCACGTTCCCACTTCTGCACTTTTTCCATAGTAACGGAATCAGAAATGGAGGGACCAGACCTTGTTAAAATCTCAGCTTCTTGATTTCACTTTGTCTGAAATGAATGAATCTGAAATGTTGCCTGTTACGAATACAGTATCATTGAGAAAGACATATGGAAATGTTCCTGAGGGTGTTTTTCCTTTCTCCCAGCCTCATAAAAATGCTGGGGAGGAAGCGAGACTAGTAATCCATAGACAGGCTGCATTTTTCACTCTCCAAGTCTGCATGTGTTTCTCTCATTCTGTTGTTGCTTTGTTATCATTAAATATCGAAGAGTTACAGGCTGGCTGATGGTTCTGAGCTCCCTGTCTGGAATGAAGAGGTCTCGTCTCTTGAAATGTTCTATTTCTAGAGGTGATATATGTGGCTGTCTAATGGTTTTCCTTTCTCTGTCCCTCACTTCCATCCAGAAAATGAAAGAACAAGCCAGGAGCTTCTCAGCAGAAATCAAGCAGATAGACTTAGATGTCAACCGTACCTTTCGAAACCACATCATGTTCCGGGATCGCTATGGAGTCAAGTGAGTATTGGATACATGGTTCCAAACTGTCCGTAATAGGGAATCTATTTTATTCTCTGTCTGATCCCTTGACTGACCATCACGAAAGTATCAGTTTGATAGCCCAAGGGGCTGAAGTGCAGGCTTCAAAACAGGTGCCACACATTCAGCAGCATTGTCCCTCTGTCAGCACACCTCGGACTTGGACGGACCATGTCTAGTGGTGAGAGGGCTGCTTGGTCTCCATGCCCAGTCAGTGCCTCTTCTTCTGTGACTGCTAGTCCGTAGCCAGGAGGCTCCAGGCTGCAATGCAGAACCTAAAGAAACCAGGGAGTTAAAGTGGGGGGGAAATGGATATATCTTCAGGGCTCCAGCAAGGATACAGGGCTCCCCTGCCTTCCAAAGGGGAAAGGAAATAGCTGCATTCATGGAAGGAAAATATAAACCTTTTAGTAGGTGCAGTCGCTGAGGTTGCTACACAGCAAGTGATGCATTGGTGTTTTACATACCTATCCGCTACTTATTACCTCACCCACCTTGTGTGTCTAATATTCTGGGACCGATACGGCTACAACAACACTGCATACCCTACTTATTGACTCACTCACTCCTGCCTGGTTGCATGGAGCAATATTTGCGCTGTTTCTGAAGCAATTATGCAGGAACACTGACAACATTAAGGGGTGACATTTTTCACACATTTGGGTGAGGCTGGGAGTGAAGGGATTTTAGCTATAGAGCACCCACTAGCGTTGAGGGGAGTCATATTGCTAAGCCTCTACTCGTTGCACTGTATATTTATACCCCAGCTCAGGGGTCGCAACCTTTCAGAAGTGGTGTGCCGAGTCTTCATTTATTCACTTTCATTTAAGGTTTGGTGTGCCAGTAATACATTTTAATGTTTTTTAGAAGGTGTCTCACTATAAGTCTATATATTATACAACTAAACTATTGTCGTATGTAAAGTAAACAAGGTTTTAAAAATGTTTAAGAAGCTTCATTTAAAATTAAATTAAAATGCAGATCTTACTCCACCGGCCCACTCAGCCCGCTGCCGGCCTGGGGTTCCGTTCACTTAGGCCGGCAGCGGGCTGAGTGGGACCTGTGGCCAGGACCCCAGACCGGCAGTGGGATGAGCGGCTCAGCCCGCTGCCGCTCAGGGGTTCCATCCACCGGCTCCTGCTAGCCGGGATCCCGGCTGCCGGACCCGCTCAGCCCGCTGCCGGTCTGGGGTCCCGGCCATGCCTCTATAGAGCGGGTACCTACTTTCTCCCTGGTTCTGGCCCATTCTCTTCCTCTCTCTCTGCACTGAGCTGAGGGTGGGGGTGCACTGAGCACAGGGCTGGGGGTGAAGGAGCAGGCTGGGGGTTGGCGTGTAGGGTCTGGCCAGGAGCTAGAATGAGGGAGGGGGCGCAGGGTTGGGGCAGGAGGTTTGGGTGTGGAGCGCTTACCTGGGTAGCTCCCATTTGGTGCGAGGGGTGCAGGTGGGAATGTGGGGGGGGCATGCAGGAGCTCCCATTTGGTGCTCAGGGTGGGGGTGGGGATGGGAATGTGGGGGGTGCAGGAGTCAGGGCAGGGGGCTGGGTGTGTGTGAGGAGGGTGCAGGAGTCAGGGCGCAGAGAGCTGGAGGCATGTGAGGGGGGGTGCAGGAGACATGGCCTGAGGTGTGGGGGGCCTGGGTATGTGTGGGGGGTGCCGGAGTCAGGGCTGGGGTTGTGGGGGGGGGGCAGGAGTCAGGCAGAGGGCTGGGTGTGTGTGAGGGGGGTTCAAGGGTCAGGGCAGAGGGCTGGGGGTGTGAGCTGGAGTCATGGGGGTGCTCACGGCAGGGGGCTGGAGGGGGTAAGCCCCAATTCCATCCCCCTTCCCCAAGGCCCTGCCCCCGCCTTTTCTTCGCTTCCTCCCCAGAGCAGTGAGCACGCTGCGGCTCCTCCCCCTCCCTCGCAAGGGCCATCAGCTGAGCAGTGGCAGGGAGGGAGAGGAGGAGGAGGAGGGGCAGGAACCCAGCATGCTGCGGGAAGAGGCAGGGGAGCCTACCCTGCAGCAGCAGCCGGCAGGACCAAGCTTCTGCCCCCTATCCCCAAGAGGGGCGGAGGGCAGAGAAGAGAGGGCCGGGTCTGGCCGGGCCAGATTTTTAATGGCACGCTGCTGCCTGCCGGAACTCCGGCAGGCAGCAGCGTGCCATTAAAAATCTGCTCGCATGCCATCTTTGGCACGCGTGCCATAGGTTGCCGACCCCTGCCCTAGCTCTTCTTTAGCGAACACTGAAGGTGTGAGGAAATATCTCATAATAAACCAAGATGGTGGTGTTTTTCTGAGTTTTATAGCCCAACTGGACTGCTTAAAAAAATGGATGGGAGGGTGCTGAAGACTATATATTTGTGCATGTTTTCTTAATAGATCTGTTGGTTTGATTGCATAGTTTAGCCCTGTTTCATTGTTCTGGTGGTATTCCTCCACTGGGGAAAGAGAGGCAAGCCCTGTTGCCATAAGAGGTGTAATGCGTACCTGGTGTGATTCTCTGAGTTTTGCATTGTTTCAGCAGAGGAACTTGCAGAAGCTACGGTAAAAAGCACCTTTTCTTTTTTGTGAAATACTTGTTGAAGTGCAAGATTAGCTCCTCAGACTATCAAATCTTAATGTCCTCTCTTTCTTCCTAGGCAGCAAGCGTTGTTCCATGTCCTTTCAGCATACTCTGTTTACAACACGGTAAGTAGATCCAGCTGGCTTTCAGCCTGTGGTCCTGGGGGTCCGCATACGGTGTTTAAAGGGGTCCACGAAAGGTGCCTTGTGAAAATAAAGTTTCAGATCCCAGAAAAGGCATTCCGGTTGTCTGGTCAAACAAACGTATGTGAATACTCCCACCTGCAGGTCAAAACCCAGAAGTGTTGTCGTTACCATAGAAGCCCACAGTTTAGCGCCCTTTCTCACGATGCGTCAAATGCTGTGCTAAGCATGTGCAACATTTATAGTTAAATTCTGTTCACTTAGTTTTCAGTCTAAGACTTGTATGGCCAGGGTTTGCAGACCACAGGTTGAATTTCCAAAGGGGTCCTCACCTCCATCTGAAAATGTTTAGGGTCCGCAAATGAAAAATGATTGAAAACCACTGCCCGAGAGTTGAAAGTACTGACGTCTAGATGTTTTTAAACGAAGATTTGCACTTGCCTAATGAAAATGGTGGAAGTCACATGTGTGCTTGTGCACAGCCCAGTATGTTTAAGAATTAGTGTCATGTAAACATATATGTGCTTCTTGTCCCTTCCAGGAAGTGAGCTACTGCCAAGGGATGAGTCAGATTGCTGCCATCCTGCTGATGTATTTAAATGAAGAGGATGCCTTTTGGGCCTTGGCACAACTACTGACCAATCAGAAACATGCAATGCATGGTAAGCCTTAGCAGAAAAGCAGAACTGCAACCATTCCTGTAGACTTCACATGGTGGTTGATTAGTCTTCATGTTGCTGCTGCTTTGGTCAGCAAGAGGAAATCAGCAGTCAGATGTGTACTCCACCCACTTCCTGCTCTTGTCCCCTGATTGTCTGAAACATGTTTAAAGGCTTTATGATGTGTAAAGTGATCCAAGTATGGAGCCAGATTTGGCCCTTGCATACTGACTAGTTTATAATTGAAAAATTTAGGGTTTATCTGCACTGGACTTTCTTGATTCAAGGTAATTAACACATCTGTAAAAGCTAGTGTGTTCCAGGATACAAACACTTCATGACAATCAATTAACTCTAGGTTTAAAAATAATGTCTAGTGTAGGTTTAACATTAGGAACCATATAGTGCTCTGCTTTAAACACACTATAGAATACATTCCCTAATGCATTTGTCCAGATGTGTTCTGGGAAATGTGGTGTACTATTTTACACCAGCCACATTAAAGCTCCTTTCATTTTATTGTGATTTTTAAACTGAAGACGTGTTGTTGTTTTTTAAAAGTCTCTGTGCAGAGATTTATTTATTTTTAATAAGAAGGGTGGGTTGTGTAATTTAATAGCTACAGAAGATCATTGTGAGGGAGCATTGAAAGATGTTGCTCAACTGCTTCTTGCTTTTATTTATACTGTCATAAAACCATCACATATTTTGCTTAAAAAAAGGGCTCTTGGCATATAAGCAGCGGAGGGCGTGCACGGAAGACAGAACGATCCTCTGACTTTATTATAGTTTCCTTCAACATCTGGGTTAAAATGTGTTTGCTGATCAGTTATAGTGACGGGGAAGCTCATGTTGTGCTCCGATTGTATAGCGCCTGTTTACCACTGTTCAAGTCTGTTCTAGACCCAGAGAGGTGCTGTACTGCCGAGCACACCTTGTCATGCAAATAAAGGCCCTGATCCAAAGTCCATGGCAGCCTTTACTTTGGCTTCAGTGGGCTCTGGATCAGGCCCAGACTGACTGGAGCAGTAATGGAGTGCTTAAGGTTTGACTGGTCTGCTGTGGAGGTGCAGTTTCAGAAGGACCAGCATTGGATGGAGGGTATGTTGCAGAGTTTTAGACACAGCCCAGATAAAAGGGGTAGGATCTAGGCCATGCAAGACAAAAGGCCATTAAGGCCTGATTTGCAGAGCATCCTCCGCTCCACTTGAAGTCAATGGGAGATGTGGATGTTCAGCATCTTGGAAAATCAGCCCCGCAGTCTACATCTGGCATTACTTTTAGGTTTGTCTCTAATTTTTTCTGTGTATTTTTTCTTTTAAAGGGTTTTTCATTCCCGGATTCCCAAAGCTGCAGAGATTTCAGGCCCATCATGAGCAGATTTTAACCAAACTATTTCCGAAGCTGAAGAAGCATATGGTATCTTTTTGTCAACCACCTTCCCATACTCATGTCATGCTTACATGAATTGCTTTAATGTTAACTTGTTCTGTTAAATACACCCCTGCCCTAATGTACAGCTAATCATACAACTGCCTCTGCCACTGAAGAGGCAGGTATTTAGCTAACTCATTTGTCTTCTAAATATTTCTGAAGTGAACAGTTGAGATTTTGTGGCTGGCCACCAGCATTTGCGTGAAAGATTTTAAAATCTGGAGACTTCCCTAGAAAAGGCAGGACCAGGAAAATTTATCCAGGGCATGTGTGAACAGAGTTACTTCATGCACTAACTGGGCATTGTTATGTTATGCTGGCCGTAAAATCTGGAGGGTATTATCATCTTCTTGCATTACAGATGCAGGAAAGCCCAGAGCTTTCCCCTTACAATTTGGCTCCATGCTGCACATTTGTTTTCATTTAAACATTCTCCCATGCCAATCCCGCTGTGTGGGGACATTTCCTACCTTCCAGCAGAGGGACACAGGAAACATTAGAATTGATGCAGTGTCATTCATTTTGCCGGCTCAGCGTCTCCAACTGTTTTTGTCTCCAGCAGATGGTACAATGCCGTTTGTTGGCTGGAATAGCATCTGCAGTATGGGACTGAGACCTAGCAACTCGCCAGCTATTTTGTGACTCTCGCTCCTCCTTTTCTGCATGTGTTTCATATTTTGGGTATTCAGACCCCTAAAGGTTTTCTGCATTCCTAGCGGGGCTTGGCGGCGTGTCTCCAGGAAAAGCTGTTTATATTGTCATCATCTGAAATAGCTCTTGCTTAGTGCTGCAGATGAGCCCCTCCAACCCCCCCCCTCCCCCGGGGTAGAAATGTAACAGAGCCAGGCTAGTTTTTCACTTAATTACCGCTGTTGTGAGAGAGATGGTGGCCGGGGAAGGAACACTGAATTCCAGCCAACAGGAACAAAAATACCTTCATTTGAGAGACTCCACGAGCTAGTAACCGTATTTCCCTGAATGGAGAGCATGCTATACCTCTGCAAAATGGAGTATGGGAAAGTACAGTCCTTTGCCCGCTGTTAGAAGAGGGGCTGATGTCTGTGCTTTGACAATTCACCCCCCTGCTTAATGTGATCATACCAGGTGCTATTGTTAATAAACTTTCTTGAGCTAATTCGTGTTTGAACACTTAGTCGTAAGATTTATATCCTTGTTTCTGGCTGATCTGTCCAGTGAAATGATGTCTAGCCATTTGGAAAGTGAAGGTAACAGTGGAGGTGGAAGCTGAAGAGACTCTGGAGGGATACAGGGAGTTTCTTGCTTGGCAAAAAAGGAGTTTTCTGGAAAAGAGAAGGTAGCTGGCACCCCTAGAATCCCAGCTGGACTGGTAGTGAGTGCAGCTGACAGGAGGGGTAGTTCTGGAAGTGTTGCCCCTTTTTTCTGGAGCTCCTCCCTCAGTTTCTCTTTTCTGATACCACAGCAGTGCTCCTGTTGTTTTCATGTGTTGCACATCATGCCTCCAGTGAGGCACACCCTGCAGTTTTTCACCTGGCACCAGAGTGAGGGGGAAGCAGAAGGAGAGCAGGCTTGAAACTAGTGATAGCAAATATCCACAAGGCCCATTTAGATAAGGATCCAAAAATCCATGAACCCACCGTCTGTGTGTCGTTGCCCTCTATTGGATATAGTGTGTCCAAGCTGCTCAAGCATGTGGGAACTTGTCTTCTTCTAGTGCCTGCAGACCACACAGGCAATGAACCTGTACAACTAGTTAAGTGTCTCCTTTAGCTCAGCAAGTAAGGGCTTGTTTGGAGCTTGTTATGTGAATGTGGTGTAGCAAACAATTTTGTCTGTAAGCATGTCTAGAATTATTATAGGATGCTTCTTGCCTATGTCAGGTGAGCATCGTGAGGTTTGATTGTTTGAATCATAGAACCACAACATTAGAAGGGGCCTCGAGGGTCAAATAGTCTAACCCCCTGCCAAGCTGCAGGATTTGTTGTGTCTAAACCATCCAAGACAGGTGGCTGTCCAGCCTCCTTTTGAAGACCACCAGTGAAGGTGCTTCCACAACCTCCCTAGGCAGTCTGTTCCATTGCCCTGCTGTTCTTGCAGTTAGGAAGTTTTTCCTGAGATTTAATCTAAATCTGCTATGCTGTAGAATGTAGTTTGAACCCATTGCCTCTTGTCCCGCCCTCTCTGGCAAGAGAGAACAACTTTTCTCCATCTTTTTTTTTATGGCAGCCTTTCAAGTATCGGAAGACCGCTATCATGTTTCCCCCTCTTCTCTGTTCCAAACTAAACACACCCAGTTCCTTCAGCCTTTGCTCATGGCTCTTTGTTTTTACACCTCTTCCATTCAAGGATCTCAATGTTATTAATTAGCCTCATTTGTGTTTCTATTGCCGGAACTTTTTTGCAGACCTCTCTGGTCTGGAAATTGGGCCAGAAAACCTCTAGTACAAATTCGGCATGTTGGCACTCGTGTGGGGATAAGTCTATCTGGAGCCGCTGAAACCAGGGGTACAAATGTAACTACAGTGAGGCTCAGGTTCAGGCAAAGGTTTGGGTTGGTCTTACTGTCATTTAAGTAGGGACAGGAGACACATTTCAGATGAGATGACGCTTCATAGACCCATTCAGAGCCTGACAAACCATTTTCAGGACCTCGGCCAGAAATCAGTATTAAAAAACCATGAGTTTTACACAAGCCTCCAGCAGCCGGTCCAGTGAAGTAAACATCTCTTTGCTTGTGGTCTCATTCTAGGACAAGGAGCAGATGACAACGGGCATTTACACAACCAAGTGGTTCCTGCAGTGCTTCATTGACCGGGTGAGGGCTGTTCCTGGGAGAGTGTCTACTTGGCAACCTGGATCCAGAGTGGATTTTCTTTAGTGTATCTGGGATTTTTTGCATATTTTTCTAATAAGATGCTATGAATATTTTATAGGCCAAGATATTTTGCATATTTTCATAAAGCGTATACCCGGCAGGAGATTGGCATGCAGTTATTTTAAGCCTTTCAGACAGTCACACCATGAATAATAGATGGAAAGATGGTTTTAGGGCAAAAGTATAGGCGTGCGAGTCAGATTTTTATTTTCCTTGGCTCTGCAACAAATCTGCTAAATCACGTACGGTCACTGAGCATCTGTTTCCCTGACTTTATAAAGAGGGTAATACCTACCTCAGTAGGGTGAGTTCATTACGCTGGTAAAGGACTTTGAGATCTTTGGATGGAAGGCAGTATAGTATAGTCGTGTAAAGTTCACGTACTCTGAATTAAATTAACTGCTGTGGCCAAAATTTTCAAACTTCGGCAAATAAATGTAGGCTCCTAAGTCCATAATTAGATATCACAACAGACATGGCCCAGTTGTCAAAGGTGTTACACCACCTGCAGTTCTCACAGACTTCACTGGGAAATGAGGTTGCTCAACACCTTTGACAGTCAAGCCACTTCTGTTTAAATTGGTCTGGCTACTGGCATAGAGCAGCTGCCAATGGCCCCTACAGGATATTCCAGCAGGTGGGAATCAAATGAGTGTAAGGGAGCCTGCTCCACTTCTTTTCCCCAGCCACACTTCTATGGTGATAGCCGCAGGGAGTGGCAAATCTTTTGTGGCACACAGCCACTGTGTGCACTGAAGTGGCTGTGTGCCACAAAAGATTCCCCTACACTGGTGGAATTCCCACACTGTTGGCTTGAGGGCAGCTTTGTGTCACCAGAGCCGTGCAAAGCTGCCTTGATATACTAGACAGACAGGCCCTGGATCATCCAATTAAACAAGCCACGGTCTGTTCTGGTGATTCTCGTGTCCAGCCTTGAAAATAGCAAAGCTTTCACATGCTTGCAAAACTAAATATAGTAACGACTTTTCAAGGTAGGGAATCCCTTTGCAAGTTGTCTTAAATTGAATTTTTTTTCACTTTACCGTCCCAAAGAAGGAACGTTGTGTCTATCTTAACTGCAACTCTCTGGCCAGCCAAGCGTGTGAACCCTTGTTTTAAAACCAGAATTGTAGCTCATAATACACACACAATCCTAAATCTGTCCTGAAAACAAAGAATCTCTCTGTGCTACATTGGGGTGTTAATGGGAAGGTTTATGGCACATTCTATGCGCTGTCATTCCAGAGCCTATCAATCCAGTTAGAATAGCACTGGGGCAAAATATCCATGCCATCTGTTACAGATCGTGTCCGATTCCCCTTGCTGGCAGACCACCACAGTGCTGGGACAGGAATCCAGCATCTGGATCCCCTGGTGTTTTAAGCCTCAAGTCTGAACAGATTCCGGGCACTGCCCCAGTCTTGGGGTACCTTGATGCTCTTTGAGTGCAGACCCTCTGTCTAGCACTCCCCGAAACCTGCACCCTCCCCCCCCCCCGAGACCTGTAACCATGCAGCCCCGCTCCCCAACCCTTGGAACCAGTGCTGACTCCTCAGACTGCCCCCGTCATTTAAACGCAACCTCTCCCAGAATCCAACCAAAGGGGTGAGCCTTCAGAGTTACAATTTAACTCACATGCCACGTGGTTGTTGTAGCATATAACACACACTCGGCACAGAGTTCTACAGTGCTGTTGCTCTTTCCTAAATTGCATGAGAAATACACAAATCCATACAAAAATAATACATCCTACATGCATTTCCTCTTGCTCTCGCTCACACTGTGTGTTCGTGTAGGCGGGATCTCCCCTGCTTTGCTTCACCCAGCTCCCGCAGCAGCTTCACTCATCTTAAGCTGGTGAAAAATGGCCAAAGAGAGAGAACAAATAGAGCAGCTTCTGCCCTTTATCACCTTCCTGTCTCCTCCATCAGGTGACTCCCTGGTCAGCCTCAGCAGGGGACCACAGTGTGTTATGGGTAGCTTTGTTGCTAAGTGAGCTCTCCCCTGATAAATTCCTTCTCCTGGTGGGGAGGCAGGCTGTTTGGTGCTGTTCCATGTTAAGTCAGTGACTCTCTTTTGTCAGCCCTTTGTCACCCACCTTTGGAATTTCGATCCAGCATAAAGGCACAGAGAGAAGCCAACGAGCCTCAGATGGAATTGGCAGATTGGTAAAGATGCGTACAGGGAAAGGGTTCATACTGTCATCCAGAATCCATACATTTTACAGGCAGATTCCCCAAATCATCACATCCTCTAACCTGCTTCTTTTTGTAAACAGACTCCCTTCACGCTCACCTTGCGGTTGTGGGATATCTACATCCTGGAAGGAGAACGGGTTCTGACAGCCATGGCGTACACCATCCTGAAGCTGCACAAAAGTAAGCGGCTCAGCAGACTTGCTCGACTTCCCCATTCAGCGGGGATGATCCTATCATTAGAGGCTGGGGTTTAGATTTAACCTCCTTGGTCGGGAAGGGCTTAGGGAGAGACAAGCCCAGCGTTTGTTTGAAAGTTTTCCTTTTGCTTTAATTGGACCAAGATACAGATCTGACCAAAATAGGTGCATTTCCTGAAGCTGACACCATGTCTGAAGTTAGCCTGATGGTGCTCCACAGTTGGCTGTTTGGCTTTTTTCTCTGTATCGTTGGATCTACACATGTATGATACCATGCAACCCCTACTGGGCATTACAGACTGGTGCAGTTTCAGGCCTCACCCGGATTTCAGAGAAAGCAAATTACTACACAGAGTCCCATGTTTGTCCCTCTTCACGCCAGAGGGAAACTATGCCTTTGCCAGCAAAAAAAGGCACATTGGCCTTTTCACATTTACTCCCCAAGGGCCAAATCCCACCTGCTCAGTATACTGAGGGAGAGAAGAGAGATTACTCAGTGCATCCTCTGCTGCAGGACTTCCATCAGCCACCGGGAAATTCCCGTCAGTGGACCAGGGCAGTATGTCCTATAGGAGCCCTGCCTTGCTCAGTTCACAGTGATGGTGGAGATTAATGCTTTGTGGTTGATTGCTTGGTTCTGTTAGCGCTGGGTGCTGTACATACACCAAAGAAGGCATAGTTCCTGCACTGAAACATCCAAAGCCTTTACAAAAAAAAAATATATCCCCCACCGTGGTGCAATCCTGTGCCCAATCTATAGAACTGTAAACATGGCAAAATGTGCTTTTGACGCCATGTATTGTATTGTGTAGATGTGTAACACACTTTACAGAAAAACTACTTTGAGTGTTTTAGAGAGAATTTAAAAATGTTAGTGGGACTATTTTGTTTTGTTTATTTGCATCTCTTCTATAAAGTCATGTTCCTTAGTCCAACTAAACAAGGCTCAGAGGAGAGAGCAAACAATAATGTATTTATACAAATACTTCTAAAAATGACCTGAAATAGCTTTTATTTATCTAAAAATGTCACTGCCTTAAAGTTAGATATCTCAGGACCTTCAGGACTTCAAGGCATGCCGTGCGGGTCTTACTGGAAAGCTCAGCATCTCCTCTTTCCAGTGGTACAAGGCTCTCATTTGTAGCCATACTGGGTCACAGGATAGAGAGGTCAGCTCCTAAACCTGTCACTGGGCAGTAGTGAATGTTGCTCATTGAGGACTTTGGCCAGTGTAACTTTTTTAGAGGGAACAGGACAAAGGCAGGGGTTTGAAGCTGCTCTGAGGTTTGGAATGTTTGAATAAATCCCGAAGAGATGGATTAGTGGAAGGAGGGCAGGTGTAATGGTCACAGGTGCATGGTAACCATGCATCCATCACATGGATACCATTAGTACATTAGCGGGGTAGGGGCATTTATAAGTGGGTGAGTTTATCTGCATCCATCCTAAGCTTCCTATACTTGTTTAAAAAGCTTATCAAGAAAGAAATCTTAGCAGTAGGTCAAAGTGCACTATGGAACTTTTAGTGTGCGGTAGCAGGGTCTGCTCAGCCAGGTAGTGCACGGCAGGGTAGATTTACACCTCCACTTGCTGTGCACTAAATCTCCATGTGGACAAGCCCTTAATTAAAAGTAACTGGTTTGTGCATGTGAAGTATTGTGTGTAAAGAAAAAGAGAGGAAGACTGGACAAATTAAGCCTTGATGAACAATGCAGTGGGACAGGTGGCTAATGGCAGTGGCTGCTCTGCATCACAGATGGCTGTGAAATCATATATTAGATACGGGAAGAGCATGAAGCACCAATTCTGAATGTCTGTGCTGAGCCATCTCAGGCTGCACTATCCACCATTAATCTGTGGGGTCTGTAACATGCAGCTTTACTCCCCCTAGAGGTGTAAAAGAAACATTCAGGAACAGTCAGACACATTCTGTCACCGAACCAAGGCCCTGAACCTGTAAACATTTATGCACCTGCATAATTTTACTCATTCAATGAGCCCATCGAAGTCCATGAGAACTGCTCACCTGAGTAAAGTTACATGCAAACATAAATGTTTGCAGGATTGGGACTAGAGATTGACTTGAGAGAACCATAAATACCAAGCAGAAAAACACATGGAAAAAGGAAGCCATGCATTGTTTCTTCTGTCCCACATTTTAATTAAATGTAAACCAGATCTCCCATATTGATAAGAATTAAAACTGCTGATCCAGTAGAAACACTGTCTGGATTACACTCACCCCCCACCCCCAGATCTAATTGAGATACCACGTTGTTCTCACATTTTGCTGTGTTTTCTGCTGTCCACTAGAACGCTTACTGAAGATGTCCCTGGAGGACTTACGGGAATTCCTGCAGGAGAGAATTTCTGCTTCTCTGCATTATGAAGATGATATTATTATTGAACAATTGCAAACGTCCATGACTGAATTGCGCAAAATGAAATTTGACCTTCCACCCCCAGGTAGGCAGAGCATGAAAGCAGCATTAATTCCGATTCCAATTTCCCCCCTACAGTCTAAATTAACTCCTTGGTGCCAGCACTAACCCTATCTTTCAGGGCCAGAGCAATGCAATTTTTTCAGGATTTTTTCTCTCTCTAAACAGCAGGAAAAGGCTAACTGCTGTGGCCTTTTGAATTGCAGAGGCAATTGTGTGATCCCGGTTCTCTGTTCTGTTCGGGATCTCTTGGGTACAAAGATAGAGTGAGTTGAGTGAGGGTGGCTTTGTGTCACTGTTGTATTCTGGGACCAGACAGCTCCTGGGCTGACAGCTCCTAGGGAGATGTGTGGACTTTTCGGCACAGCTCAGCACCAGGCATGCTGAGCTCTTTTGAAAACCTGGCTGCTTATTTCAGTACTTAAATTGGAGCATGGGCGCTTTTGAAAATCTGGCCGTATGTGCTGTTTGTCATTAATGATTTTTAACCCCAAGTTGCATCACTCTGCTCCTCCTTGGGTATGTTGTTGTTCTGATTTGCAGAGTCTTTGCATGTTTGAATTGAGCCAGATGTGGCAGCTGTGGCCTGCGTGCGTCGTTTTGGTTACACAGATTTTCTGGGTTTGTGAACTTCCCAGCCACTGGGCACGTCACAGGGCAGGGAGGGGCAATGTTGTGTTTCACATAATGCAGGGGTTGCCATGGTAATTGCCCTCTTTATGTTGTAGCATTGTCTTCCAGTTGAGTGGTTAGATAGAGCCCCCTTAGCATAAATCCTTCGTCATGCAGGAGGAGGAAGCTCAGTTGGCTATGGCCCCTGCTGTAGAAACATTTATTGAAAAATAAATGAAACACTCATTAGAAACCTACAAAACCCCACCTGAGTGAGTACATGAATACAGCATGATTGCACTGTACTGTTAGTCTGCAGTTCTCTCGTGTGTCAGGCTGTAACTAGAGATTGGCTAAGGGGAACCAGGTTCTGCAACCTCAAATCAGGGTGGTTTGGAGCCAGTTTAACGTCTGTCTGAACTCCCAGCGTTTGGGACTGTGTGTATAAGCAGACTAATAAACCCCGATCAGCTGATGACAAAACACACACCTGGAAATGCTTTTCTTATATGGTAAGAGGAAATTAATTATTGAACATGATGATTGATCGATGTCAGTAAAGAACTTTTGAGCTCCTCCGACAAAAGATTGCAAAACTTAAGGTTGAGATTCACTTGCCATACATGCTTGTGCAGGGGAATGAGAGAATATGATAGCTTCCCCTCTGCTGTGCTTTACAGGCTACCCAGGTTGCATAGAGGAGGGGGTGAGCATTCCCTCCCCCCAATAGGTAGGCCAGGTATGAGCTGAGCCAGGGCAGGTGGAGGAGGTAGCACCTAACAAGAAACTGGCACACTTGAGTTTCCCTGTGGAATACAGGGAGACCCAAGAAAGGCACCGTGATGGGTTACCATTCCTTTGCCTGGCTGCCTCTGGAGGGGTGCAGGTGCATGCTGACCCAGGCATCTTGCTCTGTGTAAAGATTCAGTCTTGCCTGAAGTTTCACAACAAAGTTGTGAGCAGCGAAGTATGTCCATTTTACAGTTAAACAGAGACAAAGAGGTTAAGTGACTTACCCAGAGCTGCACAATGAATAAAACCCAGGAGCCCGGACTCCCAGTGCCCACCTGCTTTGCTTTGCTTTCCTTGTTTGTACTGTAACAGTATCAGAAATGTCAAGTCTGGTGCATCCTGCTTTTGGGGGCTGACCTCTGGGAGGCCTCAGGGGGTGTCTTTTGTGAGCTCTACCTCTGTAAGTGAAGAGGCAGGAGATGTGAATGTTTAACAAAGGCCTCCTTTATCCAACTGATTCGTCACTGAAGTTAAATTAGGTACTAACAATAACAAAATAAACCCAGACAGCCTGGAGATGTGGAAATCCTCTGGCTCAGATCTCTTCTCTCAACTGCTCAGGCTTTTCACTCCTGGGGAAGCACTGTGGTGGTCAGACTGATAGGGCGCCGGAGACCTTGTTCTATTACCGCTGTGCCACTAACCGGCTCTGTGACCTTGGGCCAGTCAGTTCCCCTCTGTTTCCCCTCCCACCCTGTGTCTGTTTAGTTTGTAAGATGTCCCAATGTACTGTAATCCACATTTTTAATAATTATATTGAGATGCCACCATTTCACTAGTTTCCAGTCACCATCGAATCTTCCAGCAAGACAGGACCTGACTCTGTAATGTGAACAAAACAAGGAGAATAAAATGTTTTTTTTGTTAAGCCCTTTTAGGACATACACCTAATTTTTCTCCTTTGCTGGTTACTGTTAAGCATAAAAATCCAGCTGTATAATTACAACATGGAATAGTAACATTTTAACGATCTAGTACTGACTCTGCTGGCCAGGTTGTATCTCATTCAGCAAGTAGCCCCAGTTAAATCATTGGCCTCATTTATGGCTGCATTTGTGCTACTAATAATTTCATTAAGAACAGGGCTTTGGAGTGGAGCCCGGAGCTGGAGCGCGGAGCAGTAGGTTTATGCCTGGAGCGGAGCAATTCAAAAATTTGATAGCTCCAAATCCCTGATTAAAAAGAAAAAATGCTTGTGTGTGGAGATGAGGGAACACACTGGGACTACCCTCTGAGTGAGGCACTGTTGCACATGAGCAAGGAAGGCAGCAGCAGAGCCATGATCAGCTCCAAACTGGTTGACCATTTCTTATCTGCTTAAATACCGATTCAGCCTGGGATTCCGGCTCTCAAATGCCATTGAAATGTTGGCGTCTTAACTACCTTTGGCGGCAATCCCAGCATCAGCCGTTAGTAAAATGAAACATTTAAATGTTTATAAATGAAAGTCCTGCCTTACATGGCGAACCTGCTAGAACAGGAGGCCAGTGAGCTTGGGGCTCGTGCTGGAGCTTCCCAGGGTGCCAGTGTGGCTAATGGCACCTCTCGTAGGTAGGCTGATCACCGGCAGGAGGCTCCCAAAGGCTAACGTGTGATCTCCATCTTTGTTTTTCAAACACCGTTTGCTGTGAGTGACTAAAGCATCCCCCCCTTTTGAAGGGCGGATGTTTGTTGGACACGGTTCAGATCCCTCCCAATGACCTGTCTTGCTGGACTAATTAAAGCACGCCTTGAAAAAGAGCTTAATATGTGTGTTGTTTTTTTTCCCTTCTAGCAAAACCCGAAGAATTCCCAAAGAAACCATTGGGGCTGGAACTTTCTCTAAATCTCGTGGCACTGAAACCCAGCATTGCAGCGAATGGGCAGAATAAGGCTGCCCCCGACCTCGACCCTGACAGAGATACAAAACTGTCCTCTCCAAACAGCCCTGCTCCTCTGAATGCAACTATTGGTAACGCGAACGTGGCAATAAACGAGAGGCTCCCGCCTCTGCAGCAGGATGGGCCTCCCTCGCCGGCCGCAGCAACAGATGTGCATCCGCATCCAGTAAAGGGCCACCAGCAACGCCAAGAGGAAAACCAGCATGCAGAAGAAAATCAGGTGGCGTCGCCAAAGAAAGTTGCTGGTGAAAGCCCATCACAGGAGCTGTCTCCTCCAGAGGAGAATGAGGCTCAGGCCCTCCCGGAGAGCCAGGATGCACCGCCAGTGAGCAGGGAGGCTGTCTCACAAGAGAGTCCTCAGACGCCCAGTGCAGGAAGGGGTAAAGGGGAACTTCAGGAACATAGCCCCTCCCCTGCTGTAGGCAACACAAACCCGGCCATTCTCCAGGCACCTCAGCAAGCACAACCCGAAGGGACAGTCGTGGACAACTCTGCAGGGGACATTGCCACCCCGTGCCACAACCCCCAAGTAGATCTGCCTGTCAGCCACAATAATATATTAGCAGGTCAGGAGTTGCCAAACCAAACGCCGTCTCTTCCACCCCTTGCCGAACAAAGACCCTCAGACGCGTCTGTGCAAAACGTCTCGGAGAGTCCTGAAGACACGAGCGCTACCATCTTCCCGGTGGGTTTACTGACAGAGCAGCAGCACCGGCCTCCCAGTACAAACTCGCTCTCAGCACCAGAACAAAACCTTGCTTCTCCTTGCGATTTGTCAGAGAAAGTACAAGTGCCTGTCTTGTGTATGGAGAAGGCCCTTGTTACACTCTCTCTCCCTCTGCAGGATGGTAGACGACGGCCTTCTAACATATCTCAGTATGACAACATATCCGATTTGGAGTACAGTGAGGGTAACTCTTCTGGGCAGGTACCCAGTACCGAGAATCTTAGTGGTGCAGTGCCACAGAACAAACCAGATTTAAAATCCTCGGTACCCAAGTCTGCATCTGTGGGTGAGATTGCAGGTCTGGGGATGCACTCAGAAGGGAGCATAGACTCTGCCCAGCAGACAGTAGGACTGGGCCACCCAGCCTTCAACTCGTTTCCTCATCAGAGACTGTCTGGTGGCAGCGGCAGCGTGCCAATCTTATCTATGCTTGACTCTGGGGCAGTTCAGCTGGCAGAGGGTCTGCACGATCGACACCTGTCATCCCCGGCTTTACAGGGGCAGTGCAGCCCCTATAAAATAGTTAAGACCACCACCCCACTTCACGTGGCTCATGCTACCGAGCAGGACTTCTTGAACCGAAAACAAATGCCGTTGCCTTTGCAAGAGGGCAGTCATCACGTAGGTGCAGCCTTGGCAGCAGCTGATGGAGGGGCGTGTCCTACAGCTGCAGAACTTGAGGCTGTGGCTGCCAGTCAGTGTGTGCAGAAGTCATTAAATGCATTGAGAGAGCCACGCCCCTGTCTACACCCAAAGCCAAAAATACCACCCAAGGTTGCCAAAGCCCATTCAGAGAACAGTTTCTACCCAGGCTGCCCTTCCGCAATGCAAATGTCCAAATCGGTGACATTTTAGCAGGGATAGGGCTGAGGAGGGGGGAACAAACAATATAATTACATTGCCTGTCTATTCATGAGACATCCTTATAAAGGTTTGCAACTAAAAGGCAACACAGCCCAGAGTAGAGATGACAGGAGATGATCCTGTGCTGAGCTGTGTTTGGTACGAATGCTTGCGGGCAATGCAGGAGTTGGTACTGTGGCCAATAGACAATGTATTGGTGCCAGGAGGTGGTGAAAAAGTCTGTGGGGTTTTTTTTCTGTGGACAAATCACAAAGTGCTTTCACCCCTGCTCGCGCGCAGGGAGAGGCAAAGCTGGTTCATGTGCTAAATATTTTGACTGTTTTTCCCCCATCATTTTTATAAACACAAGAGCTTGGTCTCATAAACCAGAGTTTAGTTTCTGTTAACGTGGGAATAGATACGATGCAGAGGAGGTTTTGAGCCGTTCTTACAAACAGACAGAGAAACTTTGGGAGAGACAGAGAGGGCCTTCTTTACAAATAAGCACTTGGTCCATGCGGCCAGTAGCATTTTTCCAATGGCCTTTGCAGCAATAGATTTTTCCGAAGTCCTAAAAGCCAGAAGTCCTTCAAACAAGGCTATTGAGTTTTCTTACCAGGAAAGCTAGCCTTCCATCAAGTCTATGCAACATCCAGCTGTATTCCAGAAATCCCGGTGAGCACTGCTCACGTCCCGGGGGAAAGACTGTGCATCTTTTCACCTCGAGTGCAATGGGGCAGTGTCGTATGCCCGTTCTTAGTTCTCTAGCTCTTTTCCATTTGCAGTGGGAGGTTTCCTGAAGGGAAGCTGAATGTTGTGTGCTGAAGCGCTTTTCTGTTCTCTGTGGGTTTGTTCTGAGCTGCACTGTAGCTAGGATTTATCAGAAAGCAAAGTTAACTTCTGATGCAAGCAGAAGGCAAGGTAGGAAAGGTGCGTGTGCCATACGCCTCCACCAGCCGGCAGAAGGTTTGTGCTGATCCACGAACTGTTTGTTCAGATTCCTTGAGTTCCTCGTGACAGGGATGGAAGGTCGAAGCAGAGCTACAATCAGTTTTCCAACCTGCCTGTCTGCTCTTGTCCTTTTCTCTGTGAAGCCAGGACAGTGAGCAGGCTCACTGCCTTAGCACTAACTGAAAGGAAAAGGAGGCCACTGTCTTGGTAAATGACCAATCAGTGGGTAGCTATGCTAATAAACGCAGGATGTATTCTTTGAGCAATGGAGGCGGTGCCCTGGCTGGTCTTTTGCTTTAGCTAGCAAGCCATGAGAGTGTAATAGGATTTGATCCTTTCTCATCAAAATTCCAAAACCTGCACTGGTCTCTGCTTTGAGCAATTGAAGTGTCTGTGTGGAAATCACCCTGGAGTTAGAAAGGAAGGTGGGTAAAGTTTGGAAAGGCTTGGCTCAGCTCCTCCTTGAAATAGTCTGGCTGTAAACCAACAGAATAAGAAGCTGCCGAGAGAAAATCTTGGCACAAAGGTTCAGAAGAAGAGGCCTTTCCTGTAAAGCTTAAAGCCTATGGTCCAGAAATGCAAATGTCTTGCATTAGAGAATGAAGGAAGTGGGGGCAGATTTCTTTAAAAGCAAGCTTACCGCTAGTGGGAAAATATTCTGTGATTATGGAAAAATGCCAGTCCTGTTTTCTGGTTCAGGAGCCTGAATTACTGTAGTACGGCATATAGAGCTGTAGGCATGGTTATTACATCCATGCTTTGTAATGGGGAACCTGATTCCACTTGATTCAGTAGAATTAACTACAGGTGCTGCCTCCTTCAACAGCTAAGGATGCTTTCAGAGCATACTTGAGGCATGCATATATATAGATACACCCGTGTCCCCTGCGCACTGGCTAAAGGCTCCCTTAGGGAGTAGAAATATACTAAAAGCCTGCTCCAGCGTCCAATGAAGTCAATGGAAAGACTCCCATCGACTTTCATGGGCTTTGGACCAGCTCCTAAACGTGTCCTAGAGATTAAGGCCATAAAGGACATCCAGATCATCTAGCCTGACCTAAGGCAATCATTTCGCCCCTGAGCAAGAAGCAGCCAGCCAAGCAGCTGAGAGAGGGAATGCTCAGTGTCACCTCAGAGCCCTGGCCCACCCTGTCCAGTGTCTCGCCTCCAGCCATGGCCGATGCCTCGGAGGAAGGAGACCCAAAAAACCACCCAGAATACATTGCAGGGGGGATTCCTTCCTGACCCCCTGCAGGTGCCCAGCCGTGTGCGGTGGTTCTATGTGGCTGTAGATGACAGCTCTCGAAGGGAGCTCCCCATCTCTCTCTCTCTCAAGAGGTGGTCTGAGCATAGCACTGGCAGCCAGCAGCTCCTGTTCTAATTCCTGTTCTCCCACCAGCTTCCTCTTTGGCCCTGGGCAAGTCGCGTAACCTCTCTGCCTGTTCTCCCCCTCTCTGAAAGGGGGGTAAGCGTGCTGACTGTCCTGCCTCACAGGGGTGCTGTGAGGATTAGTTGTCATGTTTGTAAAGCGCTCTGAGAAGAAGCGCTATATAAATGCTAAGTATTATGATTCTCAGCCACCACAGCTCATTTTCAATTGTAGCGAGAAGGTGCGTTAGTTGTTTTTATTGTAGTGGTCATGTCCCAATAGCTGTGCAGGAGTTTGGAGAGTAACATGACTAAGTGTGTAATACCAGGGCAGTATTTCAGCAGGACGAGCAATATCCTTTAGTTAGGAACCGTGTGCATCCCCTTGAACTCCAGGAGTCAGTGGGCAATGGAAATGTTAAAGTAGCTGCAATCTCCCGCTAGGCTTGGTTTCTGTAGGCTGGGGTCTGTTCTCTCCTCCAAGCGCACATGTAACTTCCACTAACCTGAGCGGGAGTTGAGCTCACACATGTGATAGGAGATTAGACCCCTTTACCTTCACTTTTCTGCTTGCCTGACCTTCCTCCCACTGGGTCTGTTGCTCGTTCTGGTGTATGTAGGCACTCTGAGGTCAGAGATGGAGTGTATCTAGGTCCTCTTGTAAAACACACTTTTAATGGCGATTGTCTTTAGAACATTGAATAGCTGGCTAACGCACAATACTCGCCACGAAGGCCAGCATCTCGCGTACTCTGAATTCAGGCGGCGTATCTCCTGTTCTCATGAAATCTCACTGGGGAGAGGCCAGCCAAGCTAATTCCAAGTGTATCTTTTCCAATAATTATTTGGGTTTTCCTGACCACCTGTCTCAGAGGAAGTAGCTGTAATATATATACAGTGTTCTCCTAAAAGAGGAGTCCAATTGGAAGCTTAGCACCTGTTCCAAAGTCAGTGGAAAGACTCCTGTTGACTCCAGTGGTCTTAAATGATCCCTGCAGCATTGTACAGCAAGTGGTTTAGGATCATCTTCCTCTTCAGTAATAGAAGTGCCATCGTCGGAGGCCACAGGTCACAGCACACCATGCTCCACCATAGTCCGAGCAGCTAGGACCTCTAGTCCTCATTAAAGGTGAGGGGGTAAGTGCCATCAGCCCCTATAGTGTCTTCTCTTCAGTTGGGCACAGTTTGGGCAACTCCCACCCTGCTCCAAACTGGTTCATTTGCTGCCTTTTGGACTTATTCCAAAATGTGAGGAGAAGGCAAAGCCATTTGTCACCTGGGACTCGGTGCATTTCTGAGGGGGAGCGAGGAGCTGCTGCTACAGTAATGAGACACTTGCTTTTTTCCGTCATTTGTGCCTTTGCACAAAGGTTTTACTGGCCTAAACTGCCAGAGCCAGCTGCTAGGGGTGGGTATCAGTGGAGCAATGCCTCGTGTATAGACAGGCATATTCTGTTTTTTGTTTGTGAAATTAACATTTTACATACAAATCAACTTAAATCTTTCCATTTCAATCTATTGTTGCAAATGACAATTTAAGCATGTCAGGTTCAGGCATTCCCCACCATCATTGTGGGGGCTTATTGTACTTGCAAGTAACCCCTCTGACTCCAGTCAGTTCTGTTCAGGTTCTTATACTGCACCCATCATTGTGGTATCTGGGCTTGATAAGGAGCTGTGTGGTAGCAGAGATGGGAATGATCATCTTCACATGTGTGGGGGGAGTAGAGACAAGGGCTCCAAGAGACAAGGAGTACTCATGCGGGGGAAGAGGGGAACAGATTGCAAGACACTTCTACAACTAATGCACTCCTAGGATGCCCCCAATCAGCTAGCAAAGCCAGTGTTATTTCATGCTAACTCAGGAAAACAGCTTCCTCCCCCAAGGTAACTTTTACTTAGCCGAAATATATTTAGTTTAAAAGATTAGGTTTTTTTTTTTTTGGTGTTTAGGCTTTTTTGTTGGTGAACTAGCACTTTGAGCAGAGGGGGTGCAGCCCTGTGGCAGGAATGCAGCACCAGAGTTCAGGAAACTCTCCCGTTGTTGAAACTGTAACCTTTCCATTTTAGTGGACTAGAGGCTGCTGTGTCTCTTTGGTGCACTTTGAGAGAGATCTGCTACCATTGGCTATTATTTTCAGTTGCTACTTTTGTTTACAACATGGAGATCTTCCTTTGTGATTCTTTCTAATGTATTGTTATTACTGTAAACCGTTATGTATGTGCTTTTTTTTTTTTTGGTAAGGGAGTTTGAAAAGCAAAATGCTCCTTCCTTTTTATGCTGATCCAAACAGACTGTACATAGTGTTCAATGCTGTGTTTTACATCGTTGTAATGATGACAGTTTAAGAAGTTTAGCATAAACAGCTGCAGAGTGTTTTTCTTCTAGGGCAATGCACTGCGTCGTCCTCTTCCTCAAATCCACTGCATTGGCTGCTTGTTCCATTGGGTTGGGGAGCTTAAGAGTGGGGTTCTGTCTCCTTGGACTTCAACCTCCCTGCTTTTATAGTGCAACTAAACCTGTATATTGCCTGCTTACAACCGATACAGTCTAGGGTCCTATGTTCTGGATACAGTTAGTGTAGTTGTGCAGAGATAGAGCGTTAAGGGCACTGCTCTGAAAATGCCATTCATGCTGGGAACTGGCTACTCTGTCTCACTCAGCTGGAGTGTTTTCTCGCTGCATTCAGTGCTGGTAAGAGGGGCCCGAATGGCAGCCTGGAGAAAGAACAGGTACAGCAAAACTTTGCAACACCCTCCCACGCTGCCTCAGTCCTGACCCTGGTCTGTTCACACAAGAAAAAGGCTAGTGGGGGGAGAGAAGATGTAAGAGCATGTTACCAGCAGTGTGGATCAAAAAAGCCCATGATCTTGTGTGATTTCACAGGACAAAGGTTATCTGCCACTGGACATTTCCACAGCTTTCATCCGAAGAAGTGGGTATTGACCCACGAAAGCTTATGCTTCAATACCTCTGTTAGTCTATAAGATGCCACAGGACCCTTTGTCGCTTCTACAGGACAAAGGCCACACCTCTCCTATGAGTCAGTGCTCACACCATTGAGCTCACACGGAGAAGCGATGTGATGCCTTTCCCACTTTCTGTAAGAGTAGATGGTAGTCAAAGCACTGGGGAAGGAGGGGAGGGCGGACTCCACATTTTCCCCCTTTGTGCATTTAAATGTGTGCAGTATTGTTGTTCCCCACCAGAGCTGGCTGCACTTTCGTGAAGGTGTGATGCGATTAGATTGTAGGTCTTTTATTTCAGATGGAGCAGAACTCTCCTCCAGCACTGTCAGGGCAAATGAGGATTTGAAATGTAGCAGTCAAGGGCAAGGCTTAGCTAAAAGTAATGATCCTGTTAGAGCTGTGCAGAAAGCCTGAAGTTCTAGTACATCGGCCTGGTACCTTCAGATTACACATACTTCTGCTGTAAATTAAGCAGGCTGAGGAGCACTTTTCACTGCTGCCCTAGAGCATGAAGCTGTAGAAGACTAACAGCTCTAGCTCCTAGTTTATCAGTCCCCCTCCCCTGTAGTGCTGTCTCCTGTACGGCTTGTGATGTTATGAAGTGTGGCTCATCTTTAACAGAGCTGCAGGCACAAGCAACCCTAGTGCCTGCCAGGCCCTGTCCTAGAAAGCATTGCATTCTGGGCCCTACAACGTCCCCAGGCCCCATCTCTGTTTTAAAGGAGAAGCGGGGGCTTGCACTGTCAGTTTAAGCAACCTGTGCAGCATTCATCTGCCTGCACCAGTGCTACCTTTCAGTAAAATGAAACACTTAAACCCTGGATTATAACAGACTTGATTGTGACATCAATGGGAAATGATGCAGGGAGGTCACATGCTGCTGTTAATACGGCACTGTAATGCGCTGTATGCAACTTCCTGGTCGCTGTACTGCAGCAAATGCAGCTAGTGGAAGCCCCTTAACCTCCCCTGGGGGAAAAATTCTTTTTAAAAATGGTATTTCAGGCTGAGCAGCCCATGTGAAGAGAGAGAATTTATCTACCGTGCTGAAAGACAAGTGTTATTCCCTGCTGCTCCCCTACTGACCCAGCCCAGCTTCCCCTTCCTAGTGTGCCTGATGGACCTTCTCTGCTAGGTGGAATTGTTCCCACTGCAGCGTCCCTTCCCCCACTGGATCCTCAGCCAGGAGTCAGGTAGAAAATAGGGAGGCGGGTTCATTGGGGATTTGTGCCTTATGTTAATACTGGCTTTCCTCTCTAGGTTGCAGCAGTAACCCCCAAAGCCTAGGCCTAGCTCAAAGAAAGTTAACAGAGCAGCTCTATGCAACGTCTGCAGAAGGAACAGAACCGTCTGAGCGCAGTTCTATTAAGCAGGAGAGGTAGGGGCTTGTGCTAGTTATCCGGCTTTCTGCATTGTAGGTTAGTGACGCTGTCAGACCTGTTAATGGGTGGGCACCCAAGGCCTAGAGCTCGCTGGTTGACGTGCACACCAGTGCACTTTCTAGGCATGAGGCCCTGGGGGAGTTTTCACACGGAGGCTGGCGCCAGCAGAAAGTGAATAGACCAAACCAACAAGTCAAGGGAGCTCAGAGCAGCACTTCAATATTTTATTCTACAGAGCTGCTGCAGGGCCCAGCTCTTATTTTACGTTTGCTTCCCCTGCCAATCTCCCCAGGGGAGCTGTAGAGGTCTCCTGGTCAAAAAAAGAGCAAGGTATTGCTCAAAGAGCTGTCCAGCACCTTGGGAAGCACTGCTGCGCTCTCTTTAGCAGGCTGCCAGGGACAGGTGGAAGGGAACAAGGGAAAAAAAAAAAAACTCACCAGGAAGCAAAGATGGATTCACCCATGTGCCTTTTGCAGCATGGGGGCCTAGCCCCTTCCACTCATCTCTAGCAGGACTTGGCCTAGACAAGGTCACGGCCCTGGCTACCTCTAGAGCATCAGCTCCTCCTTACTCCAAGGAACCAGGAGCTTGTTTCAATGCAGAGGTCAGCTGGAGCAGGAACAGCATTTACTGCTCAGCCTGGTTTAGAGAGTCTAGTATCATGACTGAGCCTTAGGCCCTGGCTGGCCCCACTCCCCTCCCCACAATGCCGCGATCAAGGAGTAGAGGCACCACAGGGCTAGCCCACCACTCCCACCTTCCTTAACTCTCATCCCAAATGGAGCAGCTCGCCATTGTACATAAGGAATGAGGAGAGCTTTTCCAAAGTAGTGGGGCATCTGCCAGGGAAGGTCTAAATTCCAGCCCAGGGGTGCCCAAGGAGCTAGCTGCCATGCAGTATGTACCTAGGATCCTGGCTGGGATCATGTTCAGGGTGGTGAGTCCCTGCCCGCTGCTCCATTTCTGCTAGCTCCAGCAGCACATTGTGCGGCTAAGCCCAGGGCTACACTAGGGGAGGGGGTCGAGCTACGATACGCAGCTTCAGCTACGTGAATAACGTAGCTGAAGTCGGCGTATCGTAATCGACTTACCTGGCCATGAGGACGGCGGCGAGTCAATCGCTGCCGCTCCCCTGTCGACTCCGCTTCCACCTTTCGATGAGGTGGATTTCTGGAGCGGATGAGGAGCGCTTTCGGGGATCGATTAATCGCGTCTAAACGAGACGCGAAAAATCGATCCCCGAAAGATCGATTGCTACCTGCCGATCCGGCGGGTAGTGAAGACAAATCTTAAGTCTCCTTGAGCTGGAATCTGCACTTTCTACATGTAGTGTCGACCTACCTTAAGTCTGTTTGTTCCTGCTCAGGCTGTAGCCTCTACTCCTAGTAGCTGCATATTCCCCAAATGGTAAGAGCAGGGAGTGAATGCTGCTGCCAAAGGCATCTGATACTGCTTAGAGCATAATTATCTCAGACAAGTGCTATTACTAAGGTCTCTAATGCCCCTTTTGACTGCAGCTAGACCCATTAAATCAGCCATTTCACACCTGAGCCACCACTCTCATTACAGGTTTCAAATGACTAAAAAAATTAACCTTGCCACCCATGTGGCGCAGTGGGAGAAAAGCACAGAAGTGCAGGCCTAGAGCCTCCCCTCTGGAGGGTCACTGTGGCTCGAAACAGAAATTGCCAGCAGGCTGGGTCACGGCCCAAGCCCTGGCGAGGCAGAGGAAACAAATCAATAGAACAGGATGCTGGGTGGGAGCCATTCATTGCAACTGCCCTGGACCAGCCTTAGAGGCACAACCCCAATGCCCCTCTTTTCAAAGCAGCCACCCAGCAGCTGTAGCCAGACCCCTAAAGGGGCTGAGATGTGAATTAGACCCTAGTAATGAAGGGTTCTCACCCCCTTAGCCAACCCCCCACTAAGCCTAGTGGCACACTCAGGTTATACCTCCCTGCAGCTGAGCTATTGAAATTGTGATGTGCAATAGCCACTTTACAGCTCCCTTTTGTTTCTCCTCCCCTCTAAGTGTGGCATGGCTGCTTCAGGCCCAGACCTGCTCATGCTGTACACCCAAGGCCTGGAGTTAAGGGGCAGGAAGGAGGCAAATATCACACACCCAGCAGCCCCTCCCTGACAAGCACAGGTGTAGGCACTGATTGAAAAGCCATGCTCTAGGGCCACGGTTCTCAACCAGGGCTACACGGGGGTCTTCCAGGGAGTACATCACCTCCTCTAGATATTTGTCTAGTTTTATAACAGGCTTCATAAAAAGCACTAGTGAAGTCAGTACAAACTAAACGTTCATATAGTGACTTTATACTGTTCTATATGCTGAAATGTACAATATTTATATTCCACGGCAAAGATGAGAAACTAAGCCATTTTCACTAATAGTTTGCTGTGAGGTTTGCTTACAAAAATCAGACAAAAATACAAGTACTTCTCAAGTCAGGTAAAACGAGGGGACACAAGACAAATCAGACTCCTGGGAGGGATACACGAGTCTGGAAAGGTTGAGAGGCACTGCTCTAGGGTAAGCTGCAGAACGCTCTGCAACACTACAGCCAACAGATGGCACCACATCCACACTAAGCCCTCTCCGATACACTAGCTACCAGACCTATTCCATGCCCTTTCACATGGCACCACTGACCCCTGCACAGAACACCTGTCCTGTGCCCCGTTACCATTCTCCTTCTTCCAGTCAGGTGTTGGCCATTTAGTGCACTAGTTCTCCACCCCCTCCCTTTTAGCAATATGGGAATGGCAGGGGAAGAGGTCCCCCTATGATACTCCCCCCCGCAACACACACAATGGGAGCTCTTGTACTACAGGACTGGTGACCCCTGTGGTGTTGATGCATGAGTGAGCTTTAGGTCTGAGACCTGCCCTTTAAGAGGGGAGGACACATCCACCAATGAAGACCTCATGGAACAAGCCCCAACCACTCTCGAAACACAACTGGCTTGTCCAGTCCCATTTCTTCGTGCCTTAGCTCGCTCTTCAGAGGAGATCCAGACCAGCTGTGCCTATTAAAAACCTTGTGGGAGCCATAAGAGCAGGGGTAAGCTCCTGGAGGTCTGAGCCAAGTCCAGCCCAGGGGGAACAGCTGCTGGGGCTGTCAGCACAGAGCAGATGATCCACGCTGTAAAAACACTGGTGCCCAGACTATCAAAGAAGCAGAGCTCCCATGGTTCTCACCTCGGGTAGGGATCCGCCATCCTTCTCAATGGGAGCTGCTCGGCACGGAGCTCTCATGAAAGCCTAGGCCCGGGGTCCGGCTGTCCCAGGTGTTAGCCACCCTGGGAAATGCTGCGGGAAATAGCTCTCAGCCACCCTAGGGTTAGATTGTAAAGTCTCCCCCTCCTAAGTGAGCTGCTGCAGGGAGAAAGCTCCCAGCCACGCAGGCCCTGCCCGTCTTAGAGGTCAAATTCTGCTAGAGCCCAGTGTTCAACCGCAGTTGGCCAACAGAGGCATGTTCCATGCTATTGCCATTGGTGCCTTGGTTCCCTGGGAAAAGAGCCAGCCCCTACACTGGCTGGAGCACTGGAGGGTTCCGGGCGTGGCTCACACCAGAGGTGTTGAACCAGCCTCAGCAATGAGGAGAAACAGAACAGACACGAGAGGTCGGGTCTTACCTTGACGATGAGTCTCAGTGCGTCTCTCATAGGCTCCCTGCAGTCTGGGACATGGCGGCAGCAGAACCAAATGCAGTTGATCCCCATCAGCCCAGGCTGCTCCCCCGCCCCTCGCCACCCTAGCCTGCCCCACCCACGGTTGCTATGAGCTTATTGACTGCTGCCTTCCACCCTCATAAATCAATGAGTCAGCACTAAATAATTGATGCTAAGTGGAGTCTGGAGTGGAGCCAAGACAGAAAGCAATGCTTGGGGCCAGGTCAGGCTCCAGAGGCTGGGCCTGTCTCGCGCTGAGCATGGACAATGCCACGTGCAATGGAGATCTGATCTCAGCTGAAGCCTCTAGGCGCTGCTGTCATACCAACCACCAACCTGGCAGGCAACCCTGCTGAAAGCAAGTCTCAGCCAAACGGGCCCATGCTATTGCCTGGGGCCGGCCTGCCTGGGGCCACTGGGCATGGTCCACAAACACTGGGAAATGCCCTGTTCTTAGGCCTTGTCTTTTGTGCTGGATGGATTTACCTGCTAAGGTTCCACCAGTCAGTGGCTGAGCAGGTGCTGAGCAAAGTAGCTTGTAGCTACAGAGGGGCTCTGACGTTAGATCAGATATTTCCACAGGGCAGCAAGCTGCACCAGACGCGAGTGCGCGTGCGTTTCCTGTTGCTGCCCTTCCTCTTGTCTCAGGACTGCACTGGAGAGGGGACTTTGTCCCAATTCAATAACCATCCCAGCTCCAAAGATCAATCGGACTCTCCCACAGCTAGAGGTGAAATCCTGAGTCGAAGAGCTTTTCCACAACCCGTCCTGTCCGTGAGCGTCAGGCCTGCACGTATTAGGGTGACGGGAGATGCCTCCCCGAGGTGTACATGAAGCCACTGCAGTTCACTGGCTGCAAGAACAAAGGGTCCCTAACCCACACGCTCCCTACGTCTGCCGGTAACCAGCTGCAGGCTCCTAAGATCAGCTCTGTCAGAACTTTCCTCTGAGTCACGGCAGCCTGTATTTCAGCAAAGCGCAGCTCGTCACCCGTCTCCTCTCTGCATGATGCGACCACCCTCCTCCAGCGCACACCCTGATAAAGATCACCAGGTTGAGCAACCGTCCGTCTACGCCCCTATCTCACGACCGCAGCTGCACTCCACAGAAACACCACAGCTCCCAGCAGCCAGGTTCAAAGCCCGAGGGGCCAGGACAGGGCGTCTGCACTGCAGGGTGGTAAGATGTAGAACCTGTGAGCACCACCGCTCAGGAGGGGCCCACCTTGGACTGCGGTCTAAGCCTTCCTGTCGTGGCCAGTCTTGTTCTAACAGCGAGCCTGGCTGCACATCAGCTTGAGCCACACAGCCCTGGAGCAAGCAATCCCCAGGGCCAACTGCCTGTCAATGCGACCAGTAAGTCGCACACCGGGCCGGTTTAGTCTGTGGTTCAGATACAGCAATGAACTCTGCATCAAGTGGCCACAGGATTCCCTGCACCCAGCAATCCCTGGGATACAGCCATGGGCTAGGCTTCCATGTGCAAGAAGGGGAGAAGGAGTGGAGGCGACCAGTCCAGCAGAGAGGCAAGTTCCCAGGTGCCTCTGGCTGATGCACAGAGCTCTGTGGGGCCCTGCTTCAATATATACATGCCTTGCGGCATCACCCAGCATGGAGACTTCGTGGACCTTCCTACGTCCCATCCCGAGTCCTTGCAGCTACTCTCCAAGGGGTGTGCACACTATACCGAGTTGTAAGGTGGGACCCACATCTGTCAGGCTTCTGAGGGCCCAAGCTGATGCAGGAAGTCACAGTTCCACCTTGAACTCACTCTCCTTGGGTAACCCCCTCCCTCTGCACCAGCATTCGCCCCCCTTCTGAAACCTCCCCGCCCAGCATCAGCAGGGTAAAGCAAATGGCTAATTAGTCATCACCACAACTCCTCGGCCCCAGTGCTGGGGAAACAGGAACCGAACAAAGCAGAGCACATTTCCCTGGGATTCTGGCTCTGCTCACACTCGAGAGGAGAGAAGCAACGCCCTGATTTGGCCTGTAGCAACCTAAGGGTTTCCAGTAACACAGGGTACAATGCAGGCATCTCATGCACCTGGAAAGGCCCCACAATCTCATTCCCTGCAGCCTTGGTGGAGGCAATATTATGGACTAGTGTGTGTATCATTCCCACTTTGCACATGGGAGTGGGGGTGGTGGGGAATAATTCCTAGTTGATCAGAAAGCCTCCTTTACCGCCCCCCCCCTCCCAGCTTCACTAACCTGGGACACCACAAAGAATACACACACACACACACACACTAGAAACACCCCACTGCTTTTTAATCCCCTACAGCCCCTGCCCAGTCCCAGCACTGCTGCCACCCTCCATTCCCTCCCCTGCAGGGAATTAAAGGCGCCGTTGCCAGCGTCCCGTGAAATGCGAAGCCAACCTAGAAACAGCACAGCTCAGCGCAATGCCATTTCCAGCAAGATTGTAGCTCGGACGATATCCCACGCAGACGGTGAAGCAGGACCCAGCTCATCCTCTTCATAAGGAGACAGCCACCCACCCATGCTCCCTGGAACACCAGCTGACCCCCAAGCCGGGAGGTGACAAGAGGCCGGCGCACTTGCCCCAGTAGCTGGGCACCATCTCCAGGAGCACAAAGTCTTCCACCAGTCGGCTGCTCGGTAGGACAGCGATGGATCGTGGTGCCGCCAGTCTCTCCCCCGGATGCTGCACTGATCCAGAGCCCACAGCCATGGGTAGACAGACTCTCTCTGCCTTCAAATGGCTTTGCAGCAAGCCCAGAGTGAGGAGTGCTCCTGTGACCAGCATCAAAGCTGCAGGACTCCATGACCGCTGCATTTGCGACTCCCCAGAGCCACCTGCCATTCGAGCCGGTTTTGAGGCATGGAGCTTATCTCATCCTGTCCAACGGGGGGAGGGGCGGCGCGCTTGGTTAAAACCGCGTAAGATTTCACTCTGATGGGCAGGATTCCTACAACATCCGCTGGCACATGCCGGAGAGCATCGAACACGCACCACCTTGGGCTTTGACATGGGCTGGTCATGGATGACAGCGGACTTCTGTTTTGAAGGTGTATTAAACTTTTGAGACAGAGGTCGGGAATAATTTGTAGACGACACACGCCACTTCCTCTCCCTTTTCTTATCAAAGTCTGGTCCGAAGCCTGGCAACTGTTCATTCCTCTCTCTAAAAGGAAGCCAGTCTTTTGAGACAAACCACGGTCTGGTTGTTAAGGCACTCGCTGGGGCCTCGGGTTCCAATTCCCAGCTCTGCCACTGACCTGCTGGCTGTCCTTGGGTGAATCACTCCACATCTGTTTCCACTCCCACCCTTTGTCTTGTCTGGTTAATCTACAAGCATTTCAGGGTAGGGGGGCCTTGGACATCGCTTCTGTGTCTGTCTGCACAGCATTCAGGAGGTGTGACTGCCACACGTGGGCACACCATCAAACAGGCAACAAAACGGAGGATCTACAATGCAGCAGTGCGAGCATCCCTTTGATATGGACGTGAAATATGGAGAGTTGACGACCACAGACACATTAAGCAACTTGAAATATTTCCCACGTCCTGTCTCCGTTCTAGTCGGAAGGTCCACTGGCAGGACGAAGTCTCCAACATTAACATCCTGAAAAAAGGCAAAAACCACCAAGCATCGAGGCAGCGTTCAGCAAAGCTCTGCTTAGATGGACAGGTCACGTAGTCAGGCTAGGCAACGACAGACTCCTGAAAAAAAGTTTTCCCTGGTGAGCTGAACCTCGGAAAGCACAGCCGGACAACGAAAAGGCTTCCAAGGCCCCCCTTAAGCAGATTCCCACCTCATGAAGCCTAAATACTGATTACGTCGAAGACCGCCCCAGACGGATCTGACTAGAGAACAACTATCAATAAAGGCTTTAAACACTTTGAGGAAGGCTGATGTGAAAAATGGATCAAAAAAAAGACCAACCTCATGCCAAGTCTTCAATTCCTACGTGATATCTGTCTGCCACCTTCCTCCTCACCCCTCAGCCACGGGAGAACACAAGTGATGCCATGACATCATCAGATACGATGGACAGCCATACAGTGCTAGCTTTACTCTAGCTGGCAAAGCTAAAAATAGCAGTGGAGCTGTGGCAGTGGCTGTAGCATGGGCTAGTTTCCTGAGCTCAATACTGCCTGGCATCCGGGGTGCATTGGCTAGCCCGTGCAGCTATGGCATCACTGCTAAATTTAGCTGCACTAGCTGGATTAAAGCCTGCTGGCGCATGTCCTGAGTGCTTGCAGACACAGCCTGTGTTTGTACGGCACCCAGCACCGTGGGGCCCTCGGGGCTCGGATTCAGTCCGTCGGGGGTACCGGTTCCTCGCTGAAGCTGCTGCGGTGTAATGTCGAATCTCAGCTTTCATTTAAAAACATTGCAACCGTAAAACCTAGAGATGTAAAGATGATTTAGCGTAACAGATGCAGAGAGGTCTGTGAGTGTGCTGAGCCCTCCGAGGTGTCAACTGCCCCAATCATCTCAGCAAGGAGCGAACTCACATACCCAGTGGTGATAATTGAGGGTGTCCACACAGCAAAGAAAAGCCTGAGGCACCGAGTTTCAGAGCCTGGGTCAGTTAGCTCGGGCTCGCTGGGCTTGGGCTGTGGGGTTAACAACAGCACCATACATATTTGGACTCGGGCTGGAGCCTGGGCTCTTAAGCCGGGCAAGAAGGGAGGGTCTCAGGGCCTAGGCTCCACCCTGGCTGGAATGTCTACACTGCTATTGACCCAGGCTCAAAGCCGCAGGTTTTGCTTTGCAGTGTAGACCCTCCAATGTCAGCATTGTTTCCTTTCACTTCTCACGTGCGGGGAGGGTCACAGAGCTCTGCACAATTCACAGTGCATGATGGCTCCTTCTGGAAACTCACACGCGTGAAGCTTATTTTGTAGGCAGAGCCCCAGCACTTCACCCCCCGCCCGCAAGGCCAACGGGGGCCTTGCTGCACTCATGGAATTTAAGAAATCATCATCTGACTCCACTCCTGAGTGGATCAGTAGCACCAGCTGAATCCCCTGCTGCGAGGACTGGCTCAGCGATGCACGACCACTGACAAACTGTAGGCAGACACCCTGCCTGGGTCCAGTCCCAAAGGGTGCACACGGCAGCTGCCCGAAGCACGCACCCAGCTTTATCAGAGGAGATGCAACTCCAGCAGGCGCGCCAGGAGGATGGGACAAGCAGGTGAACAGGAAAACTAAATAAAAGCACTTTGAGAAAGAGAAAATTTAATAATTTTTCAATGCGTCGCTTGGGTTTGTCCAACACTGGAGCAGCTACAACCCACCTTGCAGCATACAGCCACATGAAGTGCCTGTGGACCTCTGAGCTTGCCAGTGGTTGCTGAGCATCTGGTTTGGGTCTTACAAGGAGCTTTAGTACAGTAAGTAGATTCCTTTTGCTCTTGGTTCACCTGTAATTAGCCACACTAGGTATAGTCACAGATTTACATACACGTGCAATATACGTGATCCTAGCTGTACATGCACAGCGGAGTCACAGCGAGCCAGCTGCTGCCGAGGAAGAGGCTAGCAGGGAACAGACGCAGACACATCTATGGCAGAGGGGCCCAATCCTGCCTCCAGAACGTACAAACATTTCAAAACAGTCACATGGACAAAATCAGCCCCGTCCCAGGCAAGAGCAGTTTAAAGTGGCCAAATCGATGAGCTGACAGTACATACAATTACTCTCCCGCGCCCTCCCCCAACACGACACTTTGGGGAATGGAAACAGCTCCCACTGTTCGAAAGTGTCCACTGAGGAGAAATCAAATCGCAGCAAATGCGACCCCACTCCCTATCCACCAGGTGCAGAGCAGTGATTTATATACAAGCTCTCTCAGCCCCGCAGAAATATCACATGGCACATGTTGACGGGCATCGTTCCCCCATCACGCGGAGGACAGACCCAGGCATGCAGTGAACTCCCGCCAGACCAAAACTCAGCTCCCTGCAAAGACATCCACTGGACTTCTCCTCCTTCCTAGGAAGGGGCAAGAGAGAGAAGCATTATGGCACTGATGGTGGTTACAAAGACAACTTCCCATCTCCGGAGCAGCATACACCTCACAAAACCATGATCAGAGCAAACCAACCCATGGGAATTGGGGACTTTCAGTTAGTGTAGGACCTACTATAAACAGAGCACCTCCATATTTTATCTTCCAATCCCAACCTCGCCCCAACCATCTTTCCAGAAAATCACCCATGCCCATTTGGGCACAGAATGACCATCCTAATTCTCCCTCCACTATAGGCTGGCAGTAACCCTGGGTAGGACTTTTCTGGTGGGGAGCTTTGAAGAAGTTTTATCTCTCAGGAGACCAAGGGATAGTCATACTGGCCCCCACACCACACGGCCTTTTCTAAAATCCAGGTGCCCCATATCTCCCGGACAATCACTGACAGGTTCCATAACAGATGCGTTATGCTCAGCTGAGCCACCTTCCAATCAGCTAGCTCCCATCTTCAAACCTGGCTGTCTGCCAATAGGACCTCAACCGATCAAGTGAGCAGTTCACACACACACACCCCTCCACACCCTCCACCCACAAAAACCAGCAGCAGCAGCCACCTCTGAAGTAGGACAGAGCCACAGAGACCATTTGTCGAGACCATCAAATAATAATTTACTGTGATTCAATCTGTGGCTTTGTACAGTTGCTGGGAGAGGAGGAGGAGGAAAAAAAGTCGCTTGTCACAGGCCTTGATGAAGTTTGAGACAGTCCGTGTGGGGCTCAAGAGACCCTCCTTGTCTCCCTCCTCCCCTGAATCCGCTTGCTGCTGCTTTTGTTTCACCTCTGTCCGCGTGCGCCGCACAGTGGAAACCCCTCCAAGTCACGGTCTGGTCAACTGAAATGAAAAGCGGGAGGAGGAACTAGAATCAGCAGCTATTCTCATCCTACCCTCTGCTAGCCGCTACCCAGCCCTCCTCTTCCCACTACCTCCTGCAGAGGGAACTCAATGTTACTCGGGGAGTGGGGGCTTGGGAGAACGTGCTCATTTTTGAGAGCTTAGGTCCCCGCTCGGCAAAGTACATGCTTGACTTTAAACATGCGCTTAAGAGAGCAAGCAGATGCTTTGCTGAATGGGGCTTTATGCTGGGATTTGAGTACCTAACTCCCTTAGGCTCCTTTCAAGACCCCAGCCTTTATGGATAAGGGGCATTTTAATGATGATGAGCATGCTGGGCATGTTCCACCCACAAATCTCCACATATTGGATGAAGGTGGGAAAATATCAGCATCTCCCTCTCCCAGATGGGACCCAGGCAGCGCAGGCAAGGCAAACAATTTATATTGCTGGCTAAAACCTTCACAGCTGGGTGCCAAAGAGAAGCTGAGCACATGCAGCTCCTCTGGGCTTCAGGGAGCATTGTGGGTGCTCAGCACCTCTGACAAAACAGATGCCGCAGTCAGGCAAGAGCAGAGTCAGGAATCAAACCCAGGCATCTCGACTCCCAGGCCCCAGCTGCCCCCAGCCACCAATACATCTTTGCCTCTCTTTTCCCTGCACTTCTGAGTTTACTCCCCCTCTACTCTTGGCCTTTACCAGATACCGCATCTAAAGGGAGCGGAGAGCCCAGGTGCCTAGGTTCTAATTCCTTCCTTGGCCACTGACTCATGGCACCATGAATAAGTCGCTTCACCTCTCTGTACCTCAGTTTGCTCATCATAAAAATGGGTGCATTGCCCCAATCTACATCACAGTGGCACTGCAAGGCTCATTGTTAATACGGCTCTGATTTTACTCCCCTGCTATTGCTCATGGCTGCTGCCCTGGATTATGCAATTCCCTGGAGCATTTTGGGATAGCGTGTCAGAAAGACGCTCCCCCAGTTAAAAGTTGTATTGTGGTTTGCACTGCAAATAAATAGGGGTAAAGAGGCTCTGCTTTGCTCCGCGTAGAGAAAGAGCTGGACAGACCCTGCAGCATCGTGTGGAATTCTGCTGACCGCTCAGTATTTAAGTGTCCGTTTTCTGTCACTGCAGGGAAATGGTAAAGGCTCTTCATTGCCGCTGAGATGTGGCTAACTCACAATAGTTAGATCAAAACATTTTCAAGGCCCCTTTTGGAAAGATTGTCCGTGTGAGTGACAGACGCCAGCGGCAGCACAATCCCTCCTGGTGAGGGGGAGGGGAACGGTAGTTGAAGGAGATGTTTGGAGCTGTGCGTGTGCTTTCAGCTGAAAACGATCACCGCCAGAGCAGGAAACGAGCCCCACCACTCGTATCCCCATCCGGAGGAAATGCTTCCGAACATCTGGATTATCTGAACATCTGGAAACCTCCCGTTAACATTAGCTGCACTTGGCCCAGCACGAGGATCAGTCCCACTGGGAGATCCCGTCCGGGATCCGCTCTCCCCTCAGCAGAGAGCCATGGGGCGGGGCTCTCCGCTGTTTTTGTTTACGTCTCCAAAAGAAGCTGGTCCAGTAAGAGAGAGATTGCCTCTCACCCGCCGTGTCTCCCTCAGCACGGGTACCACAGCACGGCAAACAACTTCCAATCAGAAATGCAGTCCCAGCCCCGCTTCTCCAGACTGCTGGAGGGAGAGGGAAGGTTCAAGGGAATCACTGAACTGCCCACTTCCTTCACCTCCCCGCTGTGGTCACAGGGGGGTAGCGGTGGGGTGTAATGGAACCTGACTTCATTTGCAGCTAGAGCTGGGGGGGGGGGGGGGGGGGGTATTTTCTATAGGAAATTTTGGAAAATTGTGTGTGTGGCGGGGGGGGTGGGGTGTCCTTTTAGCTAAAAAACAAAAAAGAAAAAATAAGTTTAGTAAAAAATAGTCAGTTTTTGTGTTTTAAAACTGACGATCTTTACCAAAAAAATTCAGGTTTTTTTAAATGAAAATTGTTTGTTTTTTCATAACAAAAAAAAAACAAAAAAAAACCACCAGAAAATTTTGACCAAGGCAAGAGTTTTGTGAGGAAATGTTTGTTTTGGCCCATAAACTGCTTTTTTTTTTTTTTTTGGGGGGGGGGGGGGGGGGAGATTCAATGAAATCATCTCAACCTGCTTTTTTTGCAGCCTGGTACATTGTCAATGAATCCCTGCCTCTGCACACGCCTGGCTGTAGCCCGCACCCATCTCTGGCACACCCCTCTCTCTCCCACGGGGCTCACCTTGGTCATGATATCACACATTTACAGTTCATGCAGCCTGGGCCACTTTCATCCGGTGGATTCAGCTTGCGTAGTTTGTGCTGCCGGATCTCCCGCACTAAGGTATAGAAGGCATCTTCAACACCCTGGAAGAGAGGCACAGCGTTCTGCTCAAAGAGCGCCACAGCCGTGGGGGCAGATGGATCTAGGCGACCACTAGAAGTCCCCCGCAGAGAACTACATAGTGTAGTTCAAGTGGGCTTTGACTCGAGTTAAAGGGATGAAACTGTGCAAAGAAATCAAAGAGGAATCCCAGGAAATGGTTCCTACTGGCAAAACGTGGCACACAATTACCAGGCTACCAAAGGAAATGGAGGCTCCATCTCTAGGGACGCCTTAAAACGAGACTGGACATCCCACTAGAAATTGTACTTGAACTAACAGCCCTGAGCCTCTTTCCCATCTCTAACCCTCCAAACCAGGGGCAGTCCTCCCAAAACCGCACCCATACGTAATGTTTGCACGTCTGCATGGACAGCAGGACGAGGAGGTAAGCAAAACAACTCCAGATCAGAAGCTATGCAGTGAACGGAAGGACTAGCCCACAGCCCTGCAGAAAGCTTAGTTTCAATACAGCAGACAACAGCCCTTCTGTTGAACATCCAGCCCCTTAACACACCTCTCGTCCCCGGAGGCGCACACATGGGGAAACTGAGGAGCAAACCGTGTTGGGCCAAGGAGCACAAACTCCTGTCCGTCCCTCCGGATTGAACCCGAAGCCTGGACTCAGCCTTGGACTGGGTTTGATTAACGCGTCCTCTTCTGTTTCAGTGTGGGGCTGAGCACGCGCTCCTTTGTACCACAAACCCGAGAGGATCCTCCTCTTGTTCTGTGCTAGTCCCTGAGGGCTTGCAATCAAGAGCCGTTTGTTACAGGTGCCCTCTGGCCCTTCTGCAGCCACTTCTTGTGGGCGTTTTCCTCACAACCAGGCAGACTGACCCGACAGACGTTATGGGGCAATGCAGCATGTCCCCAAGAGAGACCAGCAGCAGAGGCTACGGGACCAAGGGGAGCGAAGATCAAGGTGCAATTTTAAATCATATGGGGCCGCAGGCGTTCATTAACTCTATGAACCATATAGCCCTCCCTACGACCCACGTGACCCACTCGGAGCTGTGCAAGCCTGTGATGTAGCCCTCACCCCGGTGTGTGTGTGTCTGTGTCTATACATATATCTACAGGGTCAGTGACCAGAGAAAACACCTAAGGATGAAGAGTTAGGACATTAAACACAGGGAAGCTGCACAAAGGTGCATTGGAAACAATCTGCTGCCAGTGCCAGCCTAGGACCCACCCAACTGCAGCATGTGGGTGGCTTTTTAACTCTTTTTTTTGTAATCCCTCCGGTGAGTTGGGTGCTGGTCAAATGTCCCAGATCAAGGGCCCTGAAGAACGAAGGGCAAGCGGCATCCTCAACCCTCTGCCAGCCTGTCTCAGCCCTGACCTGCGGGGACCCCCGCTAGCAGCACGAAGGCCTATTCACCCCCAGGCCTCCCTGCTGAGACTTCCAACAAGAGCTCCTATTGGGGCCGATCGTGGAAATGCTCTGGGAGGTGCGGACTTATTCCACACAGGCTGCCCCGCGGCCACGCCTTCCCAGCCTGTGCATTAAATTCCACCCCCTCCAGAGCTCACCCACGGTGCGGGGGACTCTGGACCGGCTCACTGGGACAGGGAGAGGAATTCTCTGCTGGAACATTCAGCCTTGAGGTGGTAACTGACTGCGCCGGCCGTTGGCATTTCTCCCCGTCAATCTACACAGCACGCGACCGCCACAATAATTCACTGGTCGCTTGCGCCATCTCCAGGCACCGACACCAAGAAGTTAGGGGGAGAGCAGGCAAGACAAAAGACGTTTCTTTTTAGAGAGGGGAGGCAGAGAAGAGGTAGCCGCTAACCCGGAACCTAATGTGTTCTCCCAGGCCTAGCACCCGGGACACTCAGCTCCATCGGGAATTGCTTTGTGTAGGGCAAGGGGTGGCATTAATCAGATTCCTGGTGGGCCCATTTAATCCTGCAAGGCTCTCGTGTAATACAGCGACGAGCGCAGCACAGATACACTCTCCCGGTGCATTGGCGCAACATGGGCCTTCATGCTGTGACAGCATCGGATCACCACAAAGCAAACCAGCGTGGTCGGCCGGGACAGAAGTAGCAGCCTTGGGAAGGGCTGAAGGATGATTTGGGAGGGGGCGGGGGGGGGGGGGGGGGAGAGAAGAGATCCGGCCATGGATTTATCACTCCAGCACCATCACTCAGAGCTCACCCAGGTGGCAGCCAGCCCCCAAGATGGGTTTCCTGGCAGCTTTATCCCAGCATCCCGACTGCGGTAAATCACTGCCAGCGCCGGCCTGCTCTAATTCATGCTCACTGGCACTTCCGAGCTGTCAGAGGAGACTCGGCACGCTGTGTAATTAGCAGCTGGAGCATTGCTTGCCTGACAGCAAATGCATGTTGCTCTGTCAACACGGCTGTGCGTCAGCCGTGCTGCTGTCAGTCACGGGGCTCGCAGAACTGCTGCGGGAGGGGGGGAGGCAGGCTCGGGGATTGTTTCCTCACACAACACAGGGAGGGGGCAGACGGCAGCTGTGGGAGGGGCAGAGGAGAAGGTTCCTTCTGGCCGAGCTGGCTAGGCTATTTCTTACAGCCACAACAATGGAATGAAGCATTGAGAAGAGGAGGTAACTAGACAGGCTGGTGTAGCCTGACAAGTCTAGCCGTTTGGTGCTGGGGCAGCTCTCCGGACACCAATCCCAGACCCCTGGGCTTTCAGGATATGCTGTATCCACACACCCATCTCTGGCATTACCAGAGATATCCCTACCCGGATTCAGGGGCAGAAAACTTAGTGCAGAAATCCCACTAGCCCCAATCTATGCAACCCACCGTGACTGTCACCACAGAGAAATAGAGTCGGACCTACACGAAGTGCTGAGAGTGGAATGTTTAGATGGGTCACATGGAGATAGGGGTATGCAGGTGTGTAGAAAGGCGGCCTTTGAGGACTGCTATTCGTTCACATTTTAAAACCCTCTCTCCTCCTACCTGTCTGGTTTTCGCCGATGTCTCTATGTAGGGAATCCCGTAATTCCTGGCCAGGTCCTGGGCTTGCCGGGTTTCCACTGTCCGGGCGGGAAGGTCACACTTGTTTCCCACCAGCACCATGGGGACATCATCTGAATCCTTCACTCTCTTGATCTGCTCTCTGCAGCGACAGAAATGCCGAAGTGAGGAAAGGGAAAGCCAGGAGAGGAGCCATTTCATGATCACAACGACCACAGCAGCTAGTTTCAGAGAGATCCTCGCGGGAGCAGAGCATGTGCCCTTTGTAATGGGTAGGAACAGAATTCTGCTCCACTAATACAAGCCCCAGTGAAAGTCAACAACATTTGTGCTTCTAAGTCATTTAGGTGCTTTGTGAAAATCCCACTTTGTCCATTTGGTTTGTGGAGCCAAGACAAGCTCGCACATTTAAAAAGGGTTACGTGGGGCACGTTGTTATTGGAAGGCTGGGGACGTAGAGGCAAAGCCCACAGCGGCCTCTTTGGCTCCAGGATGAACAAGGGCTGTGCCTACCTTTGACCTGTCACAAGGTCTTGGGGGTTACCTGGGAACAGCTTCCCTCTATCAGCAACAAAACTACAGCCAGGCTCAGTCCCGTAATCCCAGAGCCACCAGGCAGCTGTCCAGGGGCACAGGAACATCCCGGGGCAGGAATAAAGTCTCACTCGCTCATATGGAAAGGCAAAGCAATGAACATGGAGCCCAGGTGCAGTAGCCACTGGCTGGGACCTGCGCTTGCCAGTCTGAACTGAGCAAGGAGGAGAATGCTCAGGACCATGAGCCGATGGATTCTGCGGTGTTTTTCCAAGGCAACGACTGTTCCCCTTGGTTATCCGCCCCGCTGGGAGAACAGACATATGATCTACATGAAAAGCTACATGCATTTCACTCCCCCTCCCACCCCAACAAGGTATCGTGAATCCCTCTCATTATTCCAACTGAAATTCGGATACTCATTCAACATGTTTAAAATCCCCTGCAGGTGAGAAGCAGCTAATTAGCACGCTGGGCTCTTGGCCTTTCAATCCTCGAGCCCTGGTTTCAAATCCTGACGTTCACAAGGGAACGGGCTCATGATCTCAGTTCCCATTTGTACATATTGCAAAACCACGGACTGCACTATGGACCCAATTCAGCAAGGCACGTACGTATGTGCTTAAAACTTTCCTCAGCTTCAATGGAAACTAAGTGCAGTGCATGCTTAAGTGCTGTGCTAAATCATGGCCTCTCTAACCAGCCTCGTCTACTCAGAGACGCACACCTTGGGCTGGAATAACAAGGGGTGTTGCCGGCAGTTGCTGCCTTAGGCCAATGTAGGTGCACAGGATCCTGATCTTCCAGGGCCCCATCACACATACACACCCCATTCCCCCCTCCTCCAGATTCCCCTTCCACACTCCTGTCTGATCCCATCGCCTGGGAGCTGTGGTAGAGACCAAGAGCCACCTCTGCTCCCCCACCCCTGCACCACATGGATGGAAGGGGATTGCTAGAACCCATGGAATATGAGGAAGGGATGCGGTACAAAGGATAATGGGGGTCATCACAGGCTGGGGAGTGGGGACGGGGGAAGGGACTTCCTTCTCAGAGGGCCTGATCCTTGGGAGCCCAAGAAGCCACGGACCTTTTCACTGCCCCAGAGGCTTGCTGAACATGCTCCTCGCCTCGGGCTCCGGAGAGCACAGAGCCCCTCCCTGAAGAACGCTTATTTAGCAGCGACTGTCACCGTGACTGTCACCACAGAGAAACAGAGTCGGACCTACACGAAGTGCAGACTAACAGTGCTGGCAGGGCTTCTCATTCCTTTGTCTGCCTGCCTGAGGAATAGCTGCTTCCAGGCCTGTGAAACATGTGCTTACAAAGAGCCCCTCCCGCAATTCCTACTGCAAACAGACTGCTTGCTGGCTGCATCCATAAAGCCCTCCTGCCCCCAAAGACAAGTCCCCGGGAGAAGGCGTAGGGCAGCTGGGTTACGGTGAGACGCCAGGGTCACACCACAAAACCACACTCTCTCCAGCCTGCGCCAGCTGCGTGCTCCTTGGGTGGCAACCAGAGAGCAGCCATCGCCTTGGGTGCATTCTGTCGGGAGCTTTACTTTAGTCCCTCCCACCGCCCAACTGTGTGTGGTGTCTGGGCATAAAACAGGAGAGGCAGCCTGGTGCAGCGGATAGGGCACTACTCTGGGAGCCAGGAGACCTGGGTTCTACTCCCAGCTCTGCCACTGATCATCTGGGTGACCACAGGCAAGTCACCTCGCCCTCCCACCCATGTATCTGTCTTGTTTGTTCACATCATACGTATACACTCTTCAGGGCCTCTCCCTAGCTGTGCGCTCTGCAATTCTAATAAGTAGCTAAGACGGAAGCAGCCCTGCCTATCAGGCACCCTGCCTTTCAGGCACCCTGCCTTTCAGGCACCCTGCCTCTCTAAGTTTGAGCCTGTTCCCTCCTCTCTCAGCTTTCCTGCACAGCAGGAGCTGCTGAGATCAGTTTCCCTCACAGTGCAATGCCATTAATTAGAGATGGAAGGGAGGGGGATAGGAAGGGATCAGCTCTCTCTTTAGTCATTGTAAACACTTAAACGTTACATTACCAAGTCCCCCAAGGCCACCAGCAATCCCCCGCGGATGGATTTTATCAGAGCCACTGACATTAGCCGCCTGCTCCTTCCCTTCCCTGGGGAAAGGCTGCCTGAGGTAATTGTCTTTGCTGGCAGCCAGCGCTCCCACAGCACACAAGCCTGGTCTTGGCAGGCAGCACAGCACGCCAGCCGGGCCTGCCCTTTCACATGGGGGGCAGCACAGCAGCCCTGCCCGGAGGGGAAGAGTTCTGCAGGGGGTACTGACCTGTACTGGTGAATATCTTCAAAGGATTTCGTATTGTTAATGGCGAAGACGCACAGGAAGCCCTCCCCCGTCCGCATGTATTGGTCTCGCATGGCGCTGTACTCCTCTTGACCCGCCGTGTCCAAGATGTCCAACAGACAGGTCTCTCCGTCGATGACTACCTGCTTTCTGTAGGAATCCTGCAGGGGCAACAGAAAGGGACAGTCACTGGGAGAGAACGAGCAGGGAGTTAACACCGGGGGGGGGGCGGGGGGGGGTCTTCTGCTGCTTGAGCCTTGGGTTCCAATCCTGACGTACTGCAGCTAACAAACAGGAGGGAGTTTTGTTTCACTCTAGTCGCCCCCTGTGGATGTTTGCCCACACCCCACAAATACCACCACCACCCCATTCGCCATGATTAGGAGCCTCAATTCCACAGGGACTGGAATAGCAGGGGTGTGTAGGGACCGAGGACCAGAGTAGCAGGGCGTGCTGCCGGTCAGGACTGCGGTGCACTGGCAGCACGGCAGGTGGGGGCCCAGGACTGGAATAGAAGCGGGTGCTGCCAGTCAGGACTATGGCACACTGGCTACGCTGGGCAGAGGGGATTTACACAATCTCTGCCTGCATTACGCCTGGCTCTAGCCAGCCTTCAATTGACTCGATCCCTTTTAAAAAGGGAATGGTGGGGGGGAGTGGGAGAATAGATTTCCCCTCTGCTGCCAGAGCAGCAGCTAACTCCACCTCTGTTCCTCCTATTTGCGCAGACAAGGTGTGCCTTTCATTCACACTGGGGCCACCCAGCCCCAAACAACTATTTTTCTAACTTTATTTAGTACAGGCTAAACCCTCCTCATGCCTCCCTTCCTGATGCAGCTTTTCTTAGGGAGCTGCAAGGCACAGTGGTGATTCAGTCACCTCCTGCGGCCATGCCGAGGGACATGCAAACAGGGTGTGGGCGCATGGAGGCTGGAGTTCATGTGAGCCACGAACACCTCCAACCACTTCCACTCATAATGCCCTAGTGTAGCCTGTAGCTAATCAGTCCTGGAAATCGGAGAAGACCTGCTAAATCATCCAGTCCGGCCTTTGCCAACACAGTGCTACTCCCTATGGGAGATGTTCTACCATGTCCCATCCATTCTAGCCTTGACTGGCCCAGCTGCCAGGCCACTCAGCAATTCCCCTGGGAATTCCCAAGCCTGGGACACCTCTCTTGCAAAGATTTTCCTCGTATTCCCTTTTTGAAATCCAGCCCACTGCTGCCAGCCATTAGCCACCTTAGAGCTGCCAAGATTTCCAGACGTCACGAATGATTTTAGGTGCCCTAATACACTCAACTCTGCAAATCCGGCACATATAAAGCACTTCAAGTTGGGCATCCAAGATCACTAATGTCTCTCCCTTTTGTCGGAATGTCTGTTGTAGTACTAGGTTGGTAGCAAACACTATAGTTAAGGTTGCCAACTGGTTTTAACTATAACCCCTTGTTTTCACTCAGACTTCTCATAAAATTCTCTTGTGCGGCGGGCATTTCCCACAACTGGTCTATGTTCAAAGTTACAGTTTGGACAGCTGGAGGAAAATCCATTCAGTTATGCAAAAGCTCAGTGGTTTGAGCATTGGCCTGCTAAACCCAAGGTTGTGAGTTCAATCCTTGAGGGGGCCATTTGGGGATCTGGGGCAAAAATTGGGGATTGGTCCTGCTTTGAGCAGGGGGTTGGACTAGATGACCTCCTAAGGTCCCTTCCAACCCTCATATTCTATGGTTCTATGATTATATTTGGCAGCAAGGTGTGAGCGCACATTTCAGACCACTGGAGCCAGGATCCCGGCCACCTGCAGTTTCCACCATGTCGAAACTTTCCAGTTCTAAGAGCCCTTTAAACCTGACAACACTCCCTACATACACTCCATATACTATAGAAAGGGACTCATCTAAGGCCAAGCTGATCTCCTCAGAGGAACAGTGACTGAAACCCTCCTCCCACTTCATATGAGCTGAGCTCAGCAAGACAGAACAGACCACTACACCCCACTGCTAAGGAAACAGCAGCTTAGCTGCTTGTCGCATCCCAGATGCGCATTGATAGTGGCCCAGGCAGCTCAGAGCGCTGAGCTTTCCCGAAGCCACAGCCAGAAAGGTGAAGCAAGAGACCCAGTGGGAGAGCTCGAAGGGTCGGGCTGAGACATGTAGGATCCGTTCCAACGCGCTGGGAGACTCTGACTTGCAGGCTTTCCAAACATCTCTTGTCCCGTACAAGTCCTCTTAGGCGCAGAAAGAATGCAACCCCCAGAAAAGGGCATCAGCCCCAGACACACCAGGCAGGGAGGGTTTCATTGAGGAAGAAGGGACCCTGGGCTCACAGTTCTCCCATAGCTGAAGGGAACACGCCCTCTAGCACAATTTCACAGCAATTCTCCCCCAGCCGCAGCCCAGCACCAAATCTGCAGGAAGGGGATTTGCTGTATCTGCCTGAGCCTGGCTCAGCAAGTTTCATTTATAGCAGGAGATTTATGGCGGAGAGGAAACTGGAGGGCTACTTTTGATGCACTGGAATGGAGCGGAGGACTCCTCAGCGAGGGAGCTGCTGCTATCGTAGTAGTGCAGCCCAGGGCCTAGATACAGGATGAATGCAAAGTGCAGCGAGAATTTTCCGAACTCACTGGGGGACATTAAGGGAGTTAGTTCCAGTTTTTAATAATGGGAGCCAGGTACCTATCCCTGAACTATGCCCCTAAGGTCATGTCTACACTGCCATTCAAAACCGCGGCTGGCCCATGCCCGCTGATTCGGGCTCGGGCTAAGGGGCTGTTTAACTGTGGAGTAGAGGTTCCGGCTCAGACTGGAGCCCAGGCTCTAGAACCCCGAGAGATGGGCTCTAACATCAGTTGGCCACACACCGTCGTTCTAGATCCTGCCCACGCGGTGACTGAAGCCACAGCGAGGAAGGAGGACTTTGTGGTTAAGAGGTAGGCCTGAGACTCAGGAGACCTGGCTTCAATCCCTGGGTCTGCCACAGACTCCCCGTGTGACCTTGGACAAGTCACTTAATCTCTCTCTGCCTCATCTCCCCAACTGTAAAACAGAGATAACGTTTCCAACTTGTCTATATAGGTCGCAAGCTCTTTAAGGCAACGGCTGTGTATATACAGCACCTGACACAGCAGGGCTCTGATCCCAAGTGGGGCCTTTAAGGTATCATTATTACAGTGATACTAGCAAAAAAGGGGTGTTTAGACCCATCTGTTGCTAGCACGGTGCCAGTACAAAGTCCTCAAGCAAGGAGGACAGGGAGTTTTTGTCTGAGAAACACAATACATTTCTAGACTATGAACTCCCAGGGCTAATTGCTAGCACCCTTTCAGCCACAGAGTGGACAGGCCCAGCGTCCACCAGCGTTGCAAACACAATGTTGCATGGACCTACTCTGAGCAAGGTTAGGTGACAGGGTGGTTAGCATGCTGCTGCCCACTAGCACTTTGTCTACACCTGCGCTCTCACCACTGCTGCCTCTGGGGAGCTGGACTGGCGGTAGCAGCCAGGGCAGGGGGCTGAATTTTAAAGAAAGCAGAGTAGCTCCCTACAATTTGAAGGGAAGCAAAGCAATTGTGTTTTGTTCGGGAGATTATGCCACATCCCTCACCACACTCTGAGCACTTCAGAAGGGTTAATCCTTTCTTTCGACAATCCAACAACACTCAGATAGCACTTTGCATCAGCAGATCTCACAGCGCTTTACAGAGGAAGTCAGTATCATTGTTCCCATTTTACAGAAGGGGACACTACGTCTCTGTGCCTTTTTTGGTCACCCAGCAGGCCAATGGAAGAACTGGGAATAGAAACCAGATCTTGAGTCCCAGTTCAGTGCTCTGTCCACTAAGTCACATCTGCCTCCCAAAGGAAAGAGAGAAAGTCACGATCCGGAGTAAAGACAGACACAAATAGACATTACAGACCTTATGCAAACTTTCTGCTGCCCACAAGTCTTCAATTGCAACTCAGTCCTGATCTGAAGCAGCTCATACAAACCCAACCCCTTAAGGCCCCGCTGGAAGTTCCAAACAGACCTCAGTCCTAGCCCCCAACTCCCTCTGCTATTCAGCCCGTCCACAGCTATGCCCATGCAACATCCTGACCTGCAGCACCTATCGCTATTCCAGCCTGGGGCCTCTCCTCAGCAGATACAGCCACCCGCCCCAAGTTAGGTCACCGCAATCCCCCGACAAACTTATGGGTGCTGTGGCAACATGTGGTAGGTTTGTGAAGTGGAGGAACATCCCCCAGGGGCTTAGGCTGAGACCAAACTCAAGGCATTTTCATTTGGGACTGAAGCGAGATTTGAACCCAGCTCCCCAAGGATAGAAGGTCAGAGAATTAGCTGCCCAGCCCCAGAAAAGGGAGCTCTTGATTTTAAGGGAGCCCCAGCCACACTAAGGAAGCTGATCCCTCCACCAGTTGAAGAAGCCTGGGATGGATACAAGATCCTGTATTTTCACTCTCATTGAGGATTCTTTTCAAACACACTTCCAACTGGTAGTTTTCCCACCAGATCTGGCCTGTGTTTCTTCTCTGCCATTACCCATTCGAGCTCAACTGTGCTTTCAAGAAGAGAGAGAGTGTGAGAGTGTACACACACACGTACTGGCAGCACCAGCAATCAAATGTTAGGAAAGCTGAACCTCACCTCCTATGGCTGAAGCGTGAGTTCTCACCAGGGGAGTTGCAAGGGGGGCACAGGTTGCAAACACCCTGACTTTCCCATCTTTCTACTGGGAGAGGTGTCCCAGCTAGCTGGAAAGGCCTGGTAAAGAAAAGGTTCAGAACCACAGGGCTAGAGCCAACACTGGAGTTGTGGCTCAGGTCTTTGGCTTCTCAGATTTGATCTCTCCGTGTTTTAACTCTGAATCCTCTGGTTAAACAGTCCCTGGAATCCACCGCAAAGTTAAAAAGCTGAAGATCATATAAGAAACTCACAGACTCTCTCCCATCTCAGAGCCTGCAGGCTGCTCACCTCTATCGTGGGGTCATATTCATCAACAAAATGGTTCTGAATGAGCTGTATTGTCAAAGCGCTCTTCCCAACGCCACCTGCTCCAACCACCACCAGCTTATACTCAGTCATCTTCCCGCTGACCCCAGCTCAGGGTCTCCAGCAGCACCACCACCTGCAAGGACAGAGATACAGACACCATTAGCATTAGGTTAGTGCTTCTCTCTTGTCACCTAGCTTTGCCACTGCTGCACCAGAGCCACGCAGGAGAAAGCCAGCGGCGGCGGCTATGCAACAGGACGCAGCAAGAGGCAAAGGTACAAGGTGGGGACAGCTGCAGTTAGAAGGGAGTGAAACGATAACCTCATTGCATGAGTAACAAGGTGTCCCATGCCCACAAACCCAGCCAGTTGCTACTGACTTATTATTTGTATTCCAGTAGCACCTACGTGCCCCCAACAGAAACTGGGGCTGTACAAATGGAGTCCGGGAATCTGAGAATTTGGCAAGACAGCCAAAGCGTGTGAGGGAAACACAGGCACAGAGGGGCGAGGTGCCTGGCCCAAGGTCACTCAGCAGGTGAGTGACAGAGCTGGGAACAGAACCCAAATCTCCTGGCTCCTGTCCAGGGCCTTACAAGCCCAGGCTGCCTCCCAATCTAGAGTGTTTTAAAAGGCTTTCCAATGCATGGACACTACACTTAGGCAGGTGAATGTATGATGCTGTTGTCCAACCCATTGAAAACGAGTTTCAGATTATGATGATCATCATCATCACAGCAGCAGCAACGTGACCTTCCTTTGGAAGAAATCTAATCACCAGGGGGACCCAGGGCACATTCATCTCTGGTGTAACTTGGCTCATGTCAATGGAATTACAGCAGGGATGAATTCTACCCATGGACTGCACTACCCTCTCTTTTCCCACACGCATACAAACCATCCCACCCTCCAAGTAGTCACTTGTGACACAATGAAATTAGGAAAGCAAAAACCACCCAAAAGGACCTATAACCTCTTTTATGCTTTCCTGTGCCACTAAACTCCCTGGAAATGTATCCATATGCGACACAGTGAACTGTCACATTGGGAGAAAACAAACCCCACCCAAGTAGTTGACTCCAATCAACCACTCCTCTCAGAGGCTGCTGGGAATAGGTGGGACGTGGGCTTTATATAAGCCAGACCCAGTTGATGGCAGAGAGAGAAGAGAGAGGGTAACACCCAAGACAACTGGAGGCTGAAGGATACCAAGAGAAAAAACAGCTCCAGAGAGGGGCAGGAAAAGAGGCAGACACATTAGGAACAAGGTAGAGTTTGGGGAGAGTTGGGCACAGGCAGGGAAATGCCTCCCTGGACGGGGAAGTGGAACTAAAGACTGGGCGTAGATGATGATCATCTGAATACAGATACACCCCTTTGCTACGTACACCCCTCTGGACTCCTTTCCTCCCCCCAGCATGTCTGTGGTAGTCAGATCATCCCACCCCACCTGGCCATGGCTGAGTACCTTTTGGGGCTGTGGGATTTGGGGCTTTGTTGGAGGGCCGGCTCACCTTCGTGACTGCCTGCCAAACTCCCTGGGGCTGGTTAGAATCCACTGGTTCACACTATCTGAATTCAGACTTTTCCTTCTGTCACATAGCGCTCTGCCTTTGGACGTCGACTGGCTTTATTCTGCGTTTATGATCAGATTGCTATTTGAATGAAAATCCATTCAAATTTAAATCTGAATTCCTCTTGCTTAAAAATATGTGAACTTTGCCTAAAACTGGAGGGGCGGGAGGGGGGGAGAAGTCATCTAAAATAGAGAACTTCAGTGGTAAAACCTATTATCTAGCATCTGTCATCAGTAACCGAAGTCACTTCAGATAATCAGAAAAATCAATCTGAATTAAAACCCATTCACAAATTCTATCCTAAACAGAACACTGTGCACTTCTACAGCACGCACCAGCTGATGCTCTCAATGCGACTGCGTACATTCACGGGTTGAGCTGTCAGGTAAGGCATTATTTTACAGATGGGGAAGCTGAGTGAGAGAGAGATTAAGACAAAACTGACACTTAATTTGCCCAATTTAAAGGGACCCGATTCTCAGAGAGTGCTGAGTACCCACCCTACGAAAATCCGTCCCTTTTAGAGAAGTGTCAAGTTGAGTGCCCAAAATCACTAGTCAGGTTTGAAAATCTTGGCCTAAATGACTTGGTTAAAATCAGAGACTATGTTGTTAATGTTAACAGCACAGCTGGGAGTAGAACCCAGGAGTCCTGACTCCCAGCCCCTGCACTAATCACTAGGCAGCGCTAACAAATTTTTTTTCCCAAAGCAAGCTTTTTGGCTATATGCCACCATCTTCAGAATTTAGTTAAACACTTACAGCCTTCTGCAACAGGTTCGCACGTCAGAGGGCAGGGCACCTACGTTACCTGCTAGCCACCTAAGCTAATACGCCCCTATTGCTATATTGGCTACTTGAAGCCTTGTTTGAGGAGCAACAGCAAGGAAGCAGGGCCCAACCCCTCAGCCCCCCATCTCCTCTGTGCTCCTGAGCTGGGGACGATACTTCAAAAAGGCTCATTAATTTTCCCAAGGAATTGAGTGTACATTACGCATTCGTCTCCCCAGCTGCAGCCAGTCTGACTTATTAGCAACGTGAAAGGTGCTGGCAGAGGGCATTTGTGATCGGTATTGCTGGGAAGTCAGGCTTCGGCAGAAACCTGCACTGCCGTTACCAGCAGCGGGCAGGGACATGCACCCTTTATTTCCACACACACACACACCCTTTATTTTTGTCCCAATTCCACTGTGAAAGAGGAACTCTGACTCAGCGTGTACAAGAGGAAGATTACAAAACCCTGGCGGTTTAAATGGCAATCCACCCCCATCAAACTATGGCTACCGCCTGCCAGAAGTCAGCTGAGGGTCAGGGATCAGTGTGTCGGTATCAGCCATAACGCCAGCCAGTCCCCACACCCATCTCCCCACGGGCTCACTGTCCCAGCATCTCTCTTTGGAACAGCGAGGCACTCACCGGCTCCCACACAAACAGAACCAGCCACTCAAGCCAGACCGAGGTGCCCCTCAATCTCGGGCTGCAGCTCCCGAGATCCTGTGAGCAGTCAGGACAGTCGCGATCTACTGGGAGGAGCCCCTGGGTTTACAGACCCAGGCGTTGGAGGCCTTGCGCTCGCTCAGGCCCTGGCCTCTGGTATTCGCTTCCCATGCTGGCCCACAGCCAGAGTCTGCTAAGCTTCGAGGCTGTGTATTTGCTCAGGCTTTTGCTTGTGTGTGTGGTGGGGTGGGGTGGGGAGGGACAGCTCGGTTTTGTGCTAGGTTAGAGCTCATTTATAGTTTGTCATCGTCAGTGACACTTTGCACTCTGTGTGCGCGCACACTTGGAGTCTGTTGGATGAGAGTGTTTTATACATTTAAAAGAAAGCCCTTCTAGACCGGACGCTCCCTCCACAGCCACCCCGCGCCCCTGAGTGCTGGGCGATCGCACCTCCTGCCCCCCCAGGCCTGCCCGTGCCCCTCAGCACTCAGCCATGGCAGCAACTCCTCCTCCAGACCTGACCCCCATAGCCCTGCCCATGGCCCTCAGCGCTGAGCTATTGCCCCTCCTCCCTCTCCAGACCCACCCCTCCGCCCGTGCCCCCCAGTGCTGGCACCTCCTGCTCCTCCAATCCTGCCCCTTTCCTTGCTCTGCCCAGTAGGGTGACCAGACAGCAAGTGTGAAAAATCGGGACAGGGGGTGGGGGGTAATAGGAGCCTATATAAGAAAAAGACCCAAAAATCGGGACTGTCCCTATAAAATCGGGAAATCTGGTCACCCTACTGCTCAGGCCCCTCAGTGCTGCACCTAGAACTGTGCCAGAAACAGAGCCACAGGAGACGACAAAATGGCCTCCCACAGGGCAGTGTGTTAGCACCAATCCTCAACATAGACACCAGTGACCAGCCCATACCGAGCAATATGAGGCGTTTTATGTACACCCGTGATCTATGCATCACACCACAGGAGAAGGACTTTGCCACTGATGAGAACAGACAGACGTGCATTGAGCAAGCTTTAAACCAGCGGTCTCCAATCTTTTCACACCCAAGATCACTTTTTGAATTTAAGGGCAACCCAGGATCTACCCCACCCCTTCCCCAAAGCCCCGCCCCACTCACTCCACCCCCACCCGTCTCCATCACTCACTCTCCCCGGGCTGGGGTAGGGGGTAGGGATTCAGGAGGGGGTGCAGGCTCAGAGCTGAGGCCGAGGGGTTCACAGTGCGGGAGGGGGCACTGGCCTGAGTCTGGGGGGCAGGAGGTTGAGGGGCAGGAAGGGGTGAGGGGTGCAAGCTCTGGGAGGGAGTTTGGGTGCAGGAGGGGGCTCTGGGCTGTGGCAGAGTGTTGGGGTGCAGGAGGGAGTGTGGGCTCTGGGAGGTAGTTTGGGTGCTTGAGTGGGCTCTGGGCTGGGGGTGGAGGGAGTAGAGGGTGCTGGGTCTGGGAGGGGGGGCGGGGCTGGGGCAGGGGTGCAGGAGGCAGTGGGGGTGCTGGCTCTGAGAGGGAGATCAGGGCTGGGGTCCAGGAGGAGATTCGGGGTTCAGGGTGCTGGCTCTGTGAGGGGGGCTCAAGGCTGGGGTGCGGCCTCCCACCAGACAGCACTTACCTGAGGCAGCTCCCGGTCGGCAGTGCAGTGTGGCTGCCACTAAGGCAGGTTTCCTGCCTACCCCGGCCCCACGCTGCTCCCGGAAGGGGCCAACGCGCCACTGCGGCCCCTGGAGGGGGGGGCGGCCACGCGCGCTGCCCCTCTCTGCAAGCACTGCCCCCGCAGCTCCCACTGGCCGCAGCTCCCCATTCCCAGCCAATGGGAGCTGCGGGGGCAGTGCTTGCAGAGGGGGCAATGCACAGAGGGAGACCCCTGCCCCTCCCCACCCCCGGGGAACGCTGGCCGCTTCCGGGAGCGGCGTGGGGCCAGGGCAGGCAGGGAGCAAGCCTTAGCCGCAGCCAGAGATCACAATCGACTGGGAGATCCTCTAGGATCGACCAGTCAGTGACCACTGCTTTAAACCTATTACAATAAGAACCAGGCTTGTGCCAACCCAACCAAGACACAGGTGATGGCCTTTCATCTACACCATTGAGAAGCCAAGCAGAAACGAATCACCACCTGGGGTGGAATCCCATTGGCTAATCACCTGAACCCTGGTTACCAGGCGGTGACACTGGACCGAATACCGAGTACATGTAGAGAAGACGAAAGGAAAGCTTCCCTGCAGCTTTGCCAAAGCTCCTTGGTCCTGAACTGAAACACCTTTTGCTATTCCACTCCCACTCCCAGGCTCTCCCAATATAAAAATCTAGAGCAGTGGTTCTGTGGGTCACGACCCCAAAGTGGGTCACAAGTTCGTTTTAACGGAGTCACCAGGGCCTGCATTAGACTCTCTGCCACCCAGGGCTGAAGCCGAAGCCCGAGCAACCTAGCTTTGCGGGGGCCCCTGTGGTGTGGGGCCTCGGGCAATTGCCCCACTTACCACACCCCCCCCAATGCTGGCCCTGATTCTAGACTCTAGCGTGACATAGGGCACTGGGGTCACGTAGTAATTTTTGTTGTCAGAAGTGGGTCACAGTACAATGAAGTTTGAGAACGAGAGAAGTTTGAGGTCTAGAGAAAACTTAAAATACAGGGACAACGTACAACAAATTGAATTTAGGATCAAATTAAATAACTTGGGGGCTACTGCACTGAGATAGATATTCATTTTCATATTTAAGTCAGTGGAAACTGTTTTTAAAAATGTAAGTGACATGACTGAGGAATTTCCCAGCTGTTGCAGAAATCAGGGACCTAGCAGTGGAAAATTCACCCACATACATTATACCTTCCATCATGGTGCCAAGTCAATGGCTCTATAGCAGCGTTCCCAACTCTGGCAATTTTATTGCAAATCTAAATATTTGGTGCTTTTCTTAAAATCCCAGCTCGTAGAGTCATGTGATTAATTAAGAAACTCAGCTTTCATTTAACAAGAAGAAAAGCAAGTGTCTCGCACTCATGGTTGCAGAGAAAGGTCTGGAAAAAAAAGGAACTCTAGGGGCTCAAAATTCAAAAGGCAAATTAAAATATATTTTAAATCAAGATTTTTTTTTTTTTTAAAGTGAATCTCATGCTTTCTGGGGGCTTAAACTTGAGTTTTTGAACAGTTAGGGTTAGCAATGATACCAAGTGAAGGTTGTAACCAGCACTATTTGTTGCAAAAGAACGTTGCTTGGAAAGGCTGTGGGCTGTTAGGCAGTGAACGAACGCTAAGAGGAAGGCTACATCTACACTTTTGGAAGTCTGTGTGTTCCACTCCATGCGTCTGATGAAGTGAGCTGTAGCCCACGAAAGCTTATGCTGAAATAGAGACGAACAAATTTAAGGTGCCACAAGTACTCCTGTTCTTTTTGCTGACACAGACTAACACGGCTGCTACTCTGAAACTTGTCACTTTTTTAAAAAACATTTTTATACTGGCAAAAACCCTATTGTAGACACTGTTATGCTGGCAAAAAAAATGCTTTTGCCTGTATAGTTCATTTCATTCAGGGAACTGGTAAGACCTATACCAGAAATGGCCATTTTTTGCCAGTATAAGCCACGCTTCCACAAGGAGGGTTTGCCATTATAGCTATATTGGTACAGCCATAGCAGTAAACATTTTCCAGTATAAACTAGACCAAAGTCTCAGACTTAACACTTCAAGCACTAAAGCTTTGAACAGCAAGACACAGACCTCTCTAATACATGCCCTTTGATCAGATGCTGTCTCAGTGACTGGATGAGAAGGAAAGGTTGCCTCCTCAGTGCCCAAAGTAGTCCCCCCATTATCCTCCTCACTGACTAGCTGTCACAGCAGCCATACTCCTAGTGTGTTTGTTGATGGAGCTGGGGGGCTGGCATGGTGGGCATTATACTTAATAATCCTATAGAATGTAGCTAGGCCAGTTGCCCTAGGTCATTACAGAGGAGGTTCAGTGACAAAAGCCAGGATTAAGAACAGCTTGTTGCATGCTCAGACCACACTGGTTATCCCAATGCAGCTGACCACAGTAGGGTCAGGGATGTAATTGCTAGATAAGAGGTGCAGTGGCCCCCACTTTGCAGCAGAATCATGAGGTGGTGCAGAGAAGGCCGAAGACAGCTCTACTCCAGAAGTTAAAGAAGGTTTTAGCTGGAGATTGCCTCCCCCCCCCCACACACTTTTGGGTGGCAATTCTCAGTTGGTTCTGCTGAACGACTAGGTCACTTACACAGTCCATACAGTCTACTGATGATCAGCTTCCTACTTGACAAACAGCCCAATAATTACAGCCCACTTCACAGTGAGGCATTGGATTTAAGAATTCGGGTGAGCAGAAGAGATCATTGCCACTGAGAACTAAATGCTAAGATTTTTAACGTCAAAGCAGGAGGAATGTGGCAACGTCCCATTATTATTAATCTGCAATGTCTTCAATCAGGGATAGGGCCCCATTGTGCTAGATGCTGTGTGTACACACACACCCCACAAAATGGTCCCTGCACCAAAGAGCTTACAATTTAAGTTTAAGAGGCCAGCCTTTCTAGCAGTCAGCCAGTAACACACAATTTGATCTGGTGGATGTCGGTGCATAAGCCCATTTCTGACTACTCCAGGCTTTATTCTCGGTTCTAGACATGCCAGCATAGACTGCCTGGGGTGCAGACAGGTTGCTTGTTACAGCAGCATTTCTGTGACACTGCAGTTAAGGTCCCCATAGGATTTTCCTTAGGATGCAACATGATGTTTATAAAGGGTTACAAGAGAGTGTGGAGAAGCTGGAAAGAGGATGGTGCTGCAGGCTAGGTTCCCTCCCAGCTTCTGATGCACGCTTACAGACTACTCAAGGAATATTAAATCAACATTCAAGGAAGCTTCCCTCTCCCCAAGTCATCCAGTCTTCTTCCCAACTTCCTGCAAAGAGGGTGCATTTAGGATGAACACAGCACAGGTGGCATGGGGAAATCGTGAGCAGAAGACGGTGATTCCATGGTCAAATCCTGTTCTCTGTTGCACTCCAGATTCACGTCAGTAACTTGACTGAAGCCAGGGCGCTCGTTCCAGATTGACACGGTGAGGGCACAACGTGGCCCCATGTCAGTATGCAACGCAGTATGCCCGCGTGTCTCCTAGGCAGACAACAGCCTATCACGTATGTGATGGGAGCAAGAGGACTGACACTTTGGGTTGGACATTTGCATGCTAATGAGCTATCCATGCTGTAGGCGAGTGGCACAGGGAGCCAGTCTACAACAGGTTCCCACTTTTGACATGATCCCTGCTGTGCATGCAGAAAGGGTGGGTAAAAAGTCTGAGGTGTGCTGTGTAGATCATTTCCAATTTTGGGGCCATTTGCAATGGAAAAGAGCCATCTGCCACCACAGGCTTGGGAAATGGCTTCCCAGTGGCATCAGGAGGGGAGAAGTACTTACAAACACTGCAGGACCAAACAGGAGGCTGTCAAGATAGTAGTGTTCGTATTCCCTTGTAAATAATCTAACAGCCATAGGAATGGCACAAGAGGGGAGAAGAGATTTCCATGGTGCCAGACATGCATATTACATATTGCTGGGCAGCAGGTAGCTACATACCAAATTCTAACACTACAATTACGATCTAGCTCTTCTCGAATAATCCCCCAGCAAAAAGGTGATTGGATTTTGAGGACCCTCCCCCAGTATTAATCAGTTGTCATATAAAATGTGTTCCAAGGGCTTATCTACACACACAGTGGCATGTGCTTATCTAGAGGTGTTACTTTAAACCAGTTTCGCTAAACTAATACAAAAAGCTGTGTGGACTCTATTTCAGTTTAATCTAGGAGTTCAATTAGGAACAAATTAAGTCACTCAAACAACAAAATAAATCACTCAAATCAAAAACGACAGCATCACCACAGGGAGTTGAGTTGTTTGCAAATGTATGTAGACATCTTCTAGAATACCCCTTCAGACCAACTGTGATCTTCCCTTACATGGCACATCATTGGTTACACACCGATCCAACCATATTTATTCAGACAGCTAACAGTACATATACATACCAGGCACTGGAGTGCTCGGTGCCAACTTCTGTGTTCACCGGCTGCCAGCACCTCTGCTGCTCTCACTTGCAGTCTCCTCCTAGGCACCTTCCAAAGTCCAGAAACCAATTGGACAGACACCTCTACTTACTGGTCCATTAAAGACCACCTGCAACGCATGTGTCAAACAGTGGGCTTTTGCCCTTCCCCCCTCATTTATGGAGAAAGCCTGAAAAGTAATTTAAAAAACAAAACCAAGATTTCGGCTTGCTTTTTTACTTTAAAAATATCCAGAGTGTCGAGTCTGGTAGAATTGGAGGAACTTCTGGGCCTCTCAGAGGTTGTGTGTTGTGAGCTCTGTCACCTTAACTGACTCTTTAACAGAGACATCTTTTCTCCAAATAGTTTATTCCTCATTGGAGATAAAGGTGTTAAAAACGAAAGAATTTTTTAAACAGTGACTGAGGCCTTGTTGACATTGGGAATTTGCCCCAATTCCAACCATGACAGCTCTGGCAGTCACTGACGTAGGTGCAGTAGTGCAAACTACTGGAATGGGTTACCTAGGGAGGTGGTGGAATCTCCTTCCTTAGAGGTTTTTAAGCCCAGACTTGACAAAGCCCTGGCTGGGATGATTTAGTTGGGGTTGGTCCTGCTTTGAGCAGGGGGTTGGACTAGATGACCTCCTGAGGTCCCTTCCAACCCTGACATTCTATGATTCTAAACCCTAAGCTTTGCACAAGGAAAGCATGAGATGCAAATGGAGTCAGACACATGGGGTTTTCCCCAGTGCAGCGACACCATTTTCAGGCCACTCATCACTGCAATCAGAGCAAGAGCTTGATATAGACAAGGCATAAAAATCCCTTCTCTGCTCAGCTTTCAGTCTCTTCTCCGGTGAGGTCATCATTTAATTAGCCATCTTCCAGGGTCCACACGACCTGGGTTACTCAAGGAATGAAACAAGCAGGCTCCTTTCCAAACAAAAACCTTCCAAAGGGCCCCAAAATACCATAAGGAAAAAGCCCAATTTATTTTCCCCATCTGCGGGTCATGTTTAGCGGGGTAACTGTACCAATACAAGCTAGGGTGCTGTGTGCTTCCTGAGAGCCCACAACTCTCTGGGGGGGTGGGGGTGGGGGAGTGGAGAGGAGCGAGGAGGAATAAAATAGTTTCTCTATCATAGCAGCCAAGTTGTTCTGTTCACAAAGCAGATGGGGGACTTTCCCATTAATTATTATGCAGCAGAAGGCGCTGTCCTGCAGCTGCCAGAGGTTACAGCAGGCCTATAGGCCACAGCAGGCTGGGTTTTATGGGATGCTGCCGCAGCCACATTTCTTTTAGGGACAGACAGTTTCTATCTATCCCCGTCTTGCCCTATGTCTAGTAAGGGCACATGCTGCTGCGGTGCTCATGCTGTATGTAACAGCGTATCTACCCACGGAGATTGCAGCTATACTGTGGGCAGATTAGCCGGTGTGTGCACAGGTTGCATACAGACTGCAAGCTAGCTAGCCCCTTGGCACCCACCGAGACCCCAACACCCGATGACGGCTGCCTGCAAAGACGTGTCCTTCTGAAGAAGGCTTCTTGGCTGTCAAAAAAGCGGGGGCAGGGAAGGAAAGCAGTCACTTGCTCGAGTGGTAAGTTACCACTAGTTACTGCCCTGGGTGCAGGACTCACGGGCTGGAAAATTCTAGGGCCTGTTCTGCAGGAGTTCAGACTAGTTGGTCACAGGGGTCCCTCCTGGCCTTAACAAAAATAATCGATGGAAGAGGAAGAGAGGAGTTTGCAGCTCTCAAACAGGGGCGACTTTAAAGCAAAGACAAATAGGAAAAAAAACACTAAAAATCTCCACTTCTCTGCTCCGTGCTGGATGCTGTGGCGCACGCATAGCGGAGTCGGAAAAGCCAGAGCCCAAGCGCTTGTAGTTCGAGTGAGTCTCACTGAACATTCACCCGCTCTGCCCTCGTCACCTAACTAACATCCTGCATGCAGATACCTCAGACTGATGCCAAATGATGCACATCAGAAGCCAAGCGAGATACTGAGTCAAAAGCCACTGGAGGTGATTGCTTGGGGGGGAGAGGTGGAAAGAACGGATGGGATCAGCAATGCCAAGCAGACAGCCTGAGCACGGATCTGGAGCTGCTGCTGGATTTCCTGACCTCGTGGATTTTCTCCCGTAGCGTGAGGGCTGCTGGCTCCCATTCAAAGCTGTCTAGGAAAACCTAACTAAGCGCTTCCGCCTGGCAGCAGCCGCTCCCAGTCCAGTAGCCCGCAGATCCTCCCCCGCCTCTGTGGGTTTCCCAGGCAGTAGGAGCAGCACGGCTTCAGGAAACAAGAAACATCTGCCAGCCACGCACGGGGACCATGAGAATGGAGCTCTCTGCCCCAGGCCTGGGGTGGGCTTACCCAGCCTGTGCTCTTCTTCAAAATCAGAGGATTATGTTGGGGAAGGCGCGCAGAGAGCTTGCCCCTTTAACCCTTCACCTGCCCATCACGCAGGCAACTGTTCCAGTTTATCAGACCTTGGCTGTGCCCTCCACCCCCATTCAAATGCATCTACTCCTCCCCCTCGCCCCCCCCCCCCCGACCTATGGGACTTGGCCTGCTCCAAACCAGGCTCCAATGTGGACTAGAAAGTGCACAGCTGAACAAGGCGTGGGCAGTGACCATGCACCAAAGCCCAGCCAAGGGGCAGATCATTAAGGTAAGGAGGGAAGAGCCAAGAGTCCATCTCAAACCCAGGCCAAACTACCAGTGGCTGGGAACCACTGAATCAGTACCCAGAGCACAGGGACGACTCCAATGGGGAGATAGCTGGCTAGCCCAGCCATCCCACACAGACTGGGTCAGCCAGAGCCACCACTTCACAAGGCCTCACTACAAGGCAGAGTGCAAGTCACAGAGCATAAAGCAATCAGAAGACCTGGGTACCATTTCAAGCTCTGCCACCGACCTGCTGGGTGACCTTGGGCAAGTCACTTTCCCCTTCCCTGTCCCTTTGTCTTGTCTGTTCAGACCTGAGCTCTCCAGGGACTGTCTCTGACTTACACATACGTACAGCACCTAGCACAGCGGAGGCCCCAATCTCAGTTGGGGCCTCCAGGCACGACAGCAATATCAATAACAATTTTTGTTTTGCTAGATTCTAAATATACTCAGGAGAGCACAGAATCACAGACCTGCAGGGCTGGAAGGGACCGGCGAGGTCATCTAGTCCATCCCTCTGTGCTGATGCGGGGCCAAGTAAATCTAGACCATCCCTGACAGTTGTTTGTCCAACCTGTTCTTACAAACATCCAATGACGGGGATTCCACCACCTCCCCTGGAAGCCTATTTCAGAGCTTAACTACCCTGACGGTTAGAAAGTTTTTCCTAACACCTAACCAAAAAGTCTTCCTTGCTGCAGATTAAGCCCATTGCTTAATGGAGAACAATCGATCACCATCTTCTGTTATGTTAAGAATGGTTATAAAGACGACTTACCAGGTTCTCCCCTCACTCTTCTCTCAGGACAATACATGCCCAGTTTTGTTTTCGTTTTGTTTTTTAAACTTTCCTCATAGGTCAGGTTTTCTAAACCTTTAACCACTTTTGTTGGTCTCCTTTGGATTCTCTCCAATTCATCCACCTCTCTCTCAAAGTGTGGTGCCCAGAACTGGACACTATTCCAGCTGAAGCCTCGCCAGTGCTGAGTAGGAGTGGAACAATTACCCCCCGTGTCTCACATACAACACTCCTGTTAACACACCTCAGAATATTAGCCTTTTTCACAGCTGCATCACGTTACTGACTCATTGCGTTTGTGATCCAGATTCCTTTTTCAGCAGTATTACTGCCTAGCCATTTATTCCCCATTTTGTAGTTGTGCATTTGATTTTTCCTTCCTTGGTGTAGTACTCCGCACTTTTCTTTATTGAATTTCATCTTGCTGATAAATTGGAGAATTGGTATGAAATCAGGCTTGAATTCTAATCCTGGCCTCCAAAGTGCTAGCAACCCCTGCCGGCTTGGTGTCATCTGCCCATTTTATAAGCACTCTCTCCACGCCATTAGCCAAGGCATTAATGAAAATATCGACTAGTACCAGGTCCAGGACAGAACCCACTAGCTATGTCCTCCCTATTTGATAGAGGACCAAGACTACTCTTTTGAGTACAGCCTTTCAATTGGGCACTCATTCTAGATTATAATTTCACCTAGACCAATGGTTCTCAACCACGCGTACCCATAGGGATACACAGAAGTCTTCCTGGGGGTACATCAACTCGTCTAGATATTTGCCTAGTTTTACAACAGGCTACATAAAAAGCACTAGTGAAGTCAGTACAAACTAAAATTTCATACAATGACTTGTTTCTATGGCTCTACATACTATACACTGAAATGGAAGTATAATATTTATATTCCAATTGATTGATTTTATCATTATAAGGTAAAAATGAGAAAGTCATCAGTGTTTCAGTAATAGTGTGCTGAGACACTTTTGTATTTTTGTGTCTGATTTTGTAAGCAAGTGGTTTTTTAAGTGAGGTAGAACTCAGGGGTACGCAAGGCAAATCAGACTCCTGAGAGGGGTACAGTAGTCTGGAAAGGTTGAGAGCCACTGACCTAGACCACATTTCCTTAGTTTACTTATGAGAATGTCAAGTGATACTGTGTCAAAAACCTTATTAAAATCAAGATGCATTACATCTACTGCTTCCCCCAGTAACCCTGTCAAAACAGGAAATTAGGTTGATTTGGCAAGATTTGTTCTTGACAAATCCACACTGGCTATTACCTATTACCCTCTAGGTGCCTACAAAATGATTAATAATTTGTTCCTTATTTTTCCAGGTATTGAAGTTAAGCTGACTGGTCTACAGTTCCTCGGAGGTCCTCCTTGTTCCCCTTTTTAAAGACAGGTACTATGTTTGCCCTTCTCCAGTCCACTGAGATCTCACGTGTCCTCCATGAGTTCTCAAAGATAAATGCTAACAGTTCCAAGATTGCTTCAGCTATTTCCTTAAGCACCCCAGGGTGAATTTCATCAGGCCCTCGTGACTTGAATACATCTAACTTATCTAAATATTCTTTAACCTGTTCTTCCCCTATTTTGCCTAGCATTCCTTCCCCCTTGTTAATATTAATTGTGTTAAGTATCTGGTCACCACTAACCTTTTTAGTGAAGATTTAAGCAAAATAGGCATTAAACACCTCAGCCTTCTTGATGTCATCAGTTATTAGACCTCATTTTCCACTAAGTAGGGGACCTACACTTTCTGTCATGTTTCTTTTGCTCCTAATGTATTTATAGAATCTTTGCTTATTGCCTTTTCAGTCCCTTGCTAGATACAACTCATTTTGTGCCTTAGCCTCTCTGATTTCGTCCCTAAGTGCTTGTGCTATTCTTTTAGACTTCTCCTCAGCAATTTGTCCATGTTACCACATTTTGTTAGCGTTCTTGTTTGATTTTCAGCTCCTAATGGAGCAACGCTGGCTTCTTACTATTCTTCCTATCTTTCTTTTGCATCCTCCACAAAGTTACACATGGTCTGTTCTTGATTTCCTTCAGCATATTCATACCTACAAGTGGGATGGCAAGGTGCACGGATCCAGTCAGTGTCTATGAAAGATTCCTGTAGCAGAGCAAAAAGCCTCTTCCCCTCTGCACCTGAAGCGTTGTTCAACAGGCCAGGTGCAACGCGGGGTTAGTTTTCCTCAGTGGGTTACTGGACTAATTGGCCCAATGGTCAAATCCTGTCCAGCAACCCCTATATATGATTTTTAAAGAAATGCAAGTTTCGTCTGGATAATCAATATTTTCCTCCCACAAATCCAGACATCCGTGTCTCAGGGCCCCACTTGTGACTCTGATGGGGTCAATGAGGAATGCACCAAAGTCACAGAGGGAGCTGTGTCCAAGTCCCTCCATCCCCATGTCCTGAATCAAAGAAGGTTGGCCCACTGTGTTCTCTGCAGAAGGTTGGTCTCACCAATAAGCCAGGCAAACAGCTGGTCTTTAAGTAACATCTAGAGCCAAAATGGAACTCCCTCCCTGAAGGTCTAGCTGCCTGCTCCTCCACGGAAGAGATACACCTTGTTTACAATGGTGTCCTGTTCATTATTACTCAGCTCTGTCCACAAGAAAGAATGATGCGTTCACGGGTGCCTCGACTGTGCTGTTGAGGTGCCTGGCGGCTTAGGCATAGGAGCCATGAGACAGGCTGGGGAAATAGGAGGCAGTATGGTCCAGTGGATAGGGCACTGGTCTAGCACTCAGGAGACCTGGCTCTGCTAATGACCAGCCATCTGACCTTAGGAAAGGCCCTTCACCTCAGTTTCCCCTATCTCTAAAATGGAGACCATGCTACACACCCTCTTTTGTAAAGTGCTTTGAGACTTGCAGATGTAAAGAACGAAGACAGAGTGGAATTAGCAGTAATAACATGCTGGGTATTTGTGGAAGGGAAGGAAGGAAGTGATGGGATGCAGAGAAGGAATGGGTGTCTCTAAAGGTACTGAGGGTTGGGCAGGTTGTCAGCAAGGTTCTGAAAGGCTAAGGCAGCGGTAGGGGCTGCAGTCTCTCTAAAATGGGGGTATCACTCTGACTACAGCCCTTCCTCTCTAAGGCCCCGTCTTTACAAGAAAGTTGCACCAGTTTGAATTCAATCTCTTTTAAAACCAGTTTTGTTAAACCAGTGCAATCCCCTTTGTGGACACTCTTATAGCAATTTATTTTAAACCGGTTTCTAATCAATTTAAGATAAACTGAAATAAACCTTGTTTAAACCAAAATAAGAATCTCTCCTTTTGCACGGCTTTAAGTCACAGCATCACTCTAAATGAGGTTTAAATTCACCTCTTAAATTAAATGGGGGGCAGCTTTCCTGTGTAGATAAGTCCTAAGGGTTCTGCTGCTCCATCATATGAGGAGGAGGAGAGAAAGCTTTCACTGCTCAGATCCAGGCTACAGGAAGGAGCTTCAACACCCCCTCAGCTTTCACCTGCCCTTTCTGCCCCTCAGGGCCAAGCAGATATCTCCCAACTACAACGCTTAACAATACTTTCCATGCCCAAAGAGTAGCTACTTCTGTCTGAGGATCTCAAAGCGCTTTGAGAACACGAATGAATTAAGTATCAGGGGGCAGCCGTGTTAGTCTGTATCCACAAAAACAACGAGGAGTCCAGTGGCACCTTAAAGACTAACAGATTTATTTGGGCATAAGCTTTCATGGGTAAAAAACCCACTTCTTCAGATGCATGGAGTGAAAAACCTACTAATGAATTACTCATTTCACACAGCCACTGAGGCCAAGAGTTTAGGAGAATTCGAGAGAATTAGACTTTTAGTTATACTTACTATTAAGGTTCCATTTATAAATTGGTTAATAATAAAAACAATAATGATAAAATCTAGCTCTTATGTAGCAAATGGTTTGTAGATGGTCTAAGCATGTTGCAGACATGAGTGGCATGTCACAGAAGGTTATAAGCACATTGCTAGAAGATATTGTAGATTGTTGTAAGCTATGGTTATAAGCAGGCTATTAACCTCTTGGACTCGGTAACAATCTATAACAAGTGAGTGCCTGTTTATTAAACACCTATTCATCACTTTTTAGCCCTTTCTGAACAGAACACAATATAAAGTGTGAGCAGCCATTTATCTGGCTCACCAGAACATCTGCAGTTACAGCAAGTATCAGTGTTAACAGGGATATAAATTCTCCTGCTTCAAGGCAGAAGCCAGCCACTAACTAATGGAGGCTGAGAAGAAACATCCTCCTTGAAGGAAGTTATTCCGAAACTGTCCCCTGTTGGGTTTCTTGAATCTTCCTCGGATGCATCTGGTCCTGACCACTGTCAGTCAGGCAATTCCATCCTTCTCCCCCCGTAAAGACGGGGAAATCGAGGCAGAGCAGCCAACCGTCTCCCTCAACGTCTTACAGGGAGTCAGCGGCAGGGCTTCAAATTGAATCCAGGTCTCCTGACTCTGCATCGTGTCCTAACCACTAGGCCATGCTGCGAACACTGCTTGCCCCAACAACTGCTTGGTGAAAGGCCCCATTTATAGGTTCTGGCTGGAACGACCGTTTTATGCTGGGTCTTTGTGTTCCTCCCGTCAGAGCTGACAGCCTCCCTGTCAGGGGAGGAGCTCCCGCACCCCCACCCCCGAGACACTTCTAATGAGAAAGCAAATCACGGAGCTGGAATGTAAGGCTGGCTCCCAGAAGGGGCCCTGCTCTCCAATTATTCCAGTCAAATCACAACAGCGTTGTAAGGGGGAACGAGAGTGGACGTTACAAGCAGGCAGGGCATGCGCGCACTAACGCACCAATAAGGTGCAGCAACAAGAGCTGAAGAGGGAACTGAACTGACCTGTACACAGAAGCTGAAGCAACTAACAGGACTTCACCAAAACAGACAGTATTTCACCTGCTTTGTGTAGGTCACAGACAGCACATCAGAGACATCCGCACCGTACATGTGTTGAAGGAAGAGGTTCCAGAACAATTGCATTAATACTCACACTTTGGGCACCTGCACTCACAACTTACCCTGAAACCACACACTGGGGCCTACCCCACCTGAGTGACAAGCCAGTGCACAGTCCCTGCCGCTCTCGAGTGATTCCACAAAGAGCCACCAGCTGGCACGTGGCAGACAGCAGAGAAGATGTAGATATTTCAATAAGCAAACTGATTTTCAGGCTGGGGGGGGTTAATATAAACAGTGAGCTCCCATTCAGGCAGGCTTTTACTGCAGAAGGATTTAGGTCATCTTCTAACCTGAGCTAATAGGCATCAAACAGAGCAGCATTACACAGCCAACCTAGGGGCAAAGAACAAGCATCTGGCACGGGAAGATTGCAGATTGTTCCGGGATGACTGTACAGCGTTCCTGGAGTATCAGAGAATAAAAACTGAGCTCCATACTCAGCAGCCAGCAGTCTGTTCTACATGCCACTAACTGCATCACCAGGAAACGTGCCACTAGGTCTTACAGCACCGGTGTGTTGAATGGCTAAATCAGGGGTTGAGAGGCTGCTTTCTGGCTTCCTCACCCAGGGAACCCCTATGACTGCTGGGTTCACAACTGAACATGGAGTCTTTTCATTAAAAAATGGATTAAAAGCATTATTGAAAACCTTTTCAGGTGTGAAAACTCAGTTTCAATAATGGTTGGGATAGCCTTTTCAATAAAAACTGTGACAAACGTAGATTTAAAAGGCCAGAAGGGACCATTACGATCAACTAATCTGACCCCTGTATAGCACTGGCCTAAGTTCCCTCTAAGCTGCGTGGCCACGCAGCAGGCTATCAAGGGTCGTGCCGGCGGGGAGAGGTGCCCCTCCCACAGCCCCGGGCTGCTGCGGTGAGAGAGGGCTGGAGGGACCTCGCCGCAACCCCAGGGCAGCTTGCACCCCAAACCGCCATCCCGGGTCCCACCCCAGAGCCCGCACCCCCAGCCAGAGCCTTCACCCACACACCCCAACCCTCTGCCCTAGCCCTGAGTCCCCTCCCGCACCCCAAATCCCTTATCCCCAGCCCCACCCCAGAGCCCACACCCCCAGCCAGAGCCCTCACACCCCAACCCTCTGTCCCAGCCCTGAGCCTCCTCCCACACACCAAACCCCTCAGCCCCACCCCTGCCACACATCACCTCCATATTGGTGCACATAACAAAATTCATTCTGCACATGCATGTCAAAAACTAGAGGGAAGATGAGCACTGGCCGCAAATTTCCTCCAGTTACCCCTGTATTGAGCACATTAACTTGTACTTGACTACAACATATCTCCCAGACAGGCATCCAGTCTCGATGGAAAAGACTTCCTGGCTCTTCCTTCAAACTTGTAAATGAGAGCGGATCGGAAAATGAAAAATGGGTTTCATAAAAAACACCTCAGCCATTCTGATTGAGAGAGATTTTAAATGGACCCTTTTTTAATGTTTAAGATATTTTTTAAATTTGTGTTGAAAAACATTATCCAAAATGTTACTAAAACTGGGTTTCTGCAACCAAACAGTTTGGGTAACCATTTTAGTAGCGCTTTTTAAAAAAAAAAAAAAAAAGATATTTTTTGTGAAACATCATAAAAATGTTGTTTTTCCATGAACATTTTATATTAAAAAAATGGATCAAGAGGCCACATTTTGATAGAAATTTTTTTATTCCAAACATTTTGACCAGCTCTACCCCTAAGGAACAAACCAACTCATGTAGCATGTACCACATCCCTCTGTTCCCAACATGACAGAAAGGTCCAAACAACTAACTACAGGGATGGAGCTTGGGGAGGGAGGAAGAAGGGGATGGTTGGTCGGGAACAAAGCAAAAGCATTTCAGGCGAGTGTCTCAGCACACCGCTTTCCCCCAGTGTGAAGATGGTTTCATTCCCCAATGCACCACTCACCCTGTTGATGGCCACTCTGGCCCTGTAGAACGTGGTGGTCCCCTCGTTGTCAGGGATGGCTCAATTTCCCCTGAGAAAGAACACAGAGAAGGAGTGAGAGAAGACAATGAGAGAGAGAAGTTTTGTGGAGATGGTACCACTAAGAACATAAGAGCGGCCATACTGGGTCAGACCAAAGGCCCATCTAGCCCAGTATCCTGTCTTCCAACAGTGGCCAATGCCAGGTGCTTCAGAGGGAATGAACAGAACAGGTCATCATCAAGGGATCCATCCTCTGTCGCTCATTCCCAGCTTCTGGCAAACATTCTCTTAACACAGTTTATAATTAGGCTTGGCAGCATTCTATTTTTACTTTTTAAAATAATTTTCATTGATCATTTCAATGTTTATTTTTAATAATGTTTTAATATTTTTATCTATTTTAAATTTTCACAGTTATGGGAAATACGGGGGTGGGGGTCATACAATTATTTAGTGACCGATGCAGAGATTCAAAAATGTAAAACTTTATAAATTGTTACAACACAAATTGTCAACATCATGTGTCAAAATAGCTCAACAGGGATGCGAGGGAGAATCGCAGGAGTGATTTAGAGCAGCAAACAACAAAATCTCCCTTGCGGAGTCCCAAAGCAGCCCCAGTGCGCTCAAAGGCTTGGGAAAATGCAGATGAAAAGCAAGCAAACCATGGTGCCCCCATCTCAGGACGCTGAGGAAGGATGGGCAGCTGGGAGAGGAGATAAAGACAAGCAGCCAGGCACCTGCCGCTGGGATCCCCCCTTTGCTGCCCTCCTTCCCACTGGGGTACATTAACAACACAGGGACACAAGGATCCCCCAGCTGAATGACTATGCTGCAGCTAGCAAGCATGAATATGCATCAATTATTATGTAGCGGCTGATCCCATGCACGCTGCTGATTTACAGGCCGAGTGGGATTGCTAAACAAATCCCTTTTTCACCCCCCACATGCTCATGCTGGCCTCTCTGCCCTGCACTGACAGGTGCTGTGAATGAACGCGGAACGCAGGGATTGGGATGGGAACAGACGACAGCTACTCCATCACTAAGTGCAAAGCAGGGACAGAGATGGGCGGGGAGCTGCCTGGAACAGCCCAGGGATGCACTGAAGGGGTCTCCTTCCTGTGTAATACTGCACAGAGTAGGAGAGATGGGGCAGAGTGCCTGGAAGAGACATCAGAGTCCACAGGCTCCAGGGCTCCCAGTCACCCCTACATTGTTCGTGTTGGCGAGAGGTGCCAGACCGACACCCCGGAGTCTTCTGTCTGGCTATGTCGAAACAGGCAGAGCAGCAACAGTGTAAGCTCCACCCCACTGCCACACCAGCCAGCAGCAACACTGGGCTGGGGGGGACCACGTCTAGAGGTCAGGAGGCAATTAAATCTCCAGGCTCATGCAGCTCAGAGCACTGCCCAGGGAGCTAATTAATGCTAATTGGTCCTGGACGGAGACCACTGACTCAGTGTGTGCACTACTGAGAGAGGCCCCCCCAGCAAGCGTTTGATCGAAAGGGGAAGGAAGGAAGGAAGGGTGAGTTTAGGGTTAAGGCACAAGACTGGGAGTCAGGAGACTCCCAAGTGCTGTTCCCAGATATACCACAGCCTCACTTTGTAGCCCTGGGTAAATCAAACAACTGGATTTTTGGAGGCCCTCAGTGTTGATCTAAGTACACGCTCACAGAAGCAGGGTGAATAAAAATCAATTAATAAATAAAAACTGTTTTCATTTAAATCAGTCTTTTTATAAATTAACCTATTTAATTTTTTATTATTTAAATTTGAAATTATGGCAACCTATGTTAAGGCCTAAATTCACTATCATCTATTCAAATCATTTCAATTAAATTAAGAAAAATATTCAAGCAGTACATGTTTGCTATCAAAGTTTTAAAGAAATTCAAAATACCAAACTGGTGGAAGTCACTGGCTAAGCCCCTGGAACCTGAGATTGCAGAAGTGCTAAACCGGCTTTTGACAGCAGTAGCCTCTACCGCAAGTACAAAGAGAATATTTTCTTCATTTCAGTTGATGCAACTAGTGCAGTTCAATGACTAGTTCACAGGACAGACAGATTTTAAATCAATTTAAATCACTGATTTTAAAATCACGTTTTCCATTTGTACTTCAGTTATTTTCTTTAAAAAGGTGCGTTCTCAATAGCAGATAACCATTAAATCATGTTGATTTACAACTAAATAGAGCTTTTATGCTAAATTTGGTACATCTTTTTGCTACCTCGGAGGAGACACTATAAATATATGCATTTATTGAAGCAATTATATAGCTTAATGTTTTGATTCTTATTAATTGTACATTTTTAGTAAGTCAGAAAATGGAGAGAGAGATGTATTGCTTATTGACTAGATAATTAACTTAATAGGGTCTTTATGACCTGCAGTCATAGCAGGTTTTTTTCCCCTCCAGTTCCCAGGTGTTGAAATCAACACTAGAGGCTGCCCGCTGATGAACGTTGTCCCTTTTTCCTCACTTTGATACCAGCATTGCTCCTTTCTGGTTGCACACAGTTCACTAAATATAGAGAATACTTTTGTTTAATAAGTCAGTTTTAAATACAAAACATGTTTGGATATTTTTTTCCTTTACAGATCCAGCGCATTTAAGGTAGATTATTTAACTAATAAAAAACAAATTTAAAACACTGATTTTTGCATTTTTAAACTGAATTCCAATATCCATCCAAATATGACATAATAATGCCACCTTGCTCTTATATTGCACTTTTCAGCCATAGGTCTCAAAGCACTTTACAAAGGAAATAGTATAATTATCCCCAAATGCAGCTTGGACACAAATCACAAATAAAAAGATAACTTATTAAATATGAAATGCATCATTTACCATTTTCTAACATAATAAAAATTAAAAAGAATCCGAATAAAATGACCTTAAGCTATATAATTGCTTATATAACTGTGTATAGATCTAGTGCAGAGGTTCTCAAACTATGGTCTGCGGACCACCAGTGGTCTGCGAGCTCCATTCAGGTGATTCGTGGATAGTTCCCTCTAAGGTGCGCGCCTGGGCGGCCGCACATGAGACAATGAAGGGCCACCCACCTAATTAGTGGAGCCGCGCAGGCATGGCTCCAGTAATTAGGTTCCGGGACCCTGGAGAAGACGCACATGTAAGGTGAGGTGGTGGCCTTGGGGGAAGTGGGGATAGGTGGGAGGGGGCAGTGGGGTGAGAAGAGGGAGTGTGGGGAATTTGGGACGTGCAGGGCTGCAGTGGCAGGAGAAAAAGAGGCAACTTTCCCCAGCTCCAGGGAGAGAGAGCCCTGCTTCTCAGCCTCAGCTCTGTGGGTGCTGGGCAGGAGAGAGAGGGCACATCCATCGCATTAGAAAGGTAAGACTACTGGTATTAAAATATGAGTCGTGTGCTTTTATTTGTAGAACAAAACAACATTATTATTGTTTGTTTTTTATATAGCGCTTTTATCCAAAGCGCTTTACAATAGTTAGCTAACGGTACAAACATTTGGAAAAAGCATGAAGTGGTGCACCAAGTCCCTCAGCAATTTTCAAGAGTTCTGCGGGGGGGGGTGGGGGGGGGAGAGTTTGAGAACCACTGAAGTGTATTCCCTCCTGCTTAGCAAAAAGTACCACCAAATTACACCTACCATTGAGAATCAACCTTCCTTTTAGTACAAGTACAAAAAGTACAAAAAACAAACTTAAAATCAATTATTTAAATCAAGGTTTCCTATCCATCCTGCACTGAAGTCAATGAGAGTTTTACCATGGGTTTAGGTGAGAGGAGAGTTAGGGCAATGGAGAATGCTTTTGAAAATCTCACCCCCATAACCTCTCACCCTGTTTCCCCATCTGTAAAATAGCCAACCACAAGGGTCTTGTGAGGCTCAATTAACGATTGCGGAGTTCAAGATACTCTAATAGAAGGTGCTATAGAAGCACAAAGTATTCTTACTTCTACTACTGTGGAGCTTGTTCTGGGATTCAAATGGTGCTTGCACAGAGCAAAGACTCCATCTCTCACTGCCAGGCCAGCTGGCCCTCTTCCCTTTAGTTTACCTTTAGCATTCTCAACATAGACCTGAACCACTGTCAGTGTTGTGGCTACCTGCTCCTAGACTTGCAGAGATCTGCTGTCACTGAAACGGGATGGATATTTCCTCTTCATTTTGGAACGATGGGCATGGGGACACTTCATGAGGATTCCAATTTAAGTGGTCCGATTTCTCCTATCTGCATCATCAAGTGTAGTGACATCAACATAAGACGACCCAGACCCCCCCACTTCATTTGTTCATTGTTTATGATGTGTTACAGTAGCATCTCCATCAAGACTGAAATCCCATTGTGCTAGGCACCACGTACACAAAGAGATTGTCCATTTATAGGCTCTTTGGGGTGGGGACTGACAGACAAAGATATTATCCCCATTTTACAGATGGGGAACTGAAGTACAGAGAGCTTAAGTGACTTGTCCAAGTTCGCAAAGGAAGCCTATGGCAGAACTGGGGATTTCTGATTACCCAAGCCCTGGTTTTAACCGCAAGACTCTCCTCCTTGTCAATGGCTCTGGTCAGTTATATAGGAGACAAGAGCATTGCGAGAAAAGGGGTCGTTCCATTACCCCAGCCAGTCTCCAGCAGCTGCCTATAAATCTGCCTGGTCAGCAAAGATGGGTTTCCCCCCCACCCACAACCTCCTTAGGAACATGCTGCAGCAATGACACGCGGGGTTTGGCCAGGCTCACCAGCCAGCATATGCAGAGACGGATCAAAGCTGAACAGAACACAACAGAAAGCAAGGCCCCAGAACTGCAGGGACCAAGGCTCTACCTCATAAAAAATTAGCCAACGCTTCAAGTTTTAATTAAAAAGAACTGGAAAGGGGAGCAAAGGGAAAATGAAGAAGTAGGTGGGGTGGCACCCTGCCGTTCTGGTGACGGGGCCTATGTAAGTCAAGTCTTTTCTAGAGTAAAATAGCTGGAGAGTTCAAAGCAGCGAACCTGCTGCATGATTCCCCTTGGGAGACCTGTACATCTAGTCTAGTGCACTTTAGGCAACTATGCTCACCCCTTAAGCATAAGCCCGCCTATTCTATCCCCATCACCATTCCCAGTATGAAATCTGCGGACGTGGACACAAAAAAGGAAAGGGGGGTCAAGTCCACTGGCAGCAGGACTGAAATTAAACCCTTAGTGCTCATCTGTAGGCACATTTATAAAAGCGAATGTAATACACACTACTAAATAAACCATAGGACACAGCAAACTAATCCTTAGACACTTCACTTAATACAGGTCATGAGGCAATGGCATAATTTGGAAGAGAACACGTTCCATGAAAGCACTCTGACCAGTATCTGCAAGGTTCATGCGTGGCACACGTGCTTACATGCAACTAAGTTCCAGGCAAAACAGAAAAGTGAGCCTCAAGGCCAGTCTAAAGGCACTCTCTTATCCTAAGTAAGGACATCTTTCACCTCTGCTCCTGGCTCTCCTACTCAAAAAGCCACTGATGTGCTAGCAGACATATATACAGAATGTGTAAGCAATTCCTCAAGGAATCAATTCTGAACCACTTAAAGGAGGGGAAAGTGATCAGGAACAGTCAGCATGGATTCACCAAGGGCAAGTCATGCCTGACTAACCTAATTGCCTTCTATGATGAGATAACTGGCTCTGTGGATGAGGGGAAAGCATTGGATGTGCTATTTCTTGACTTTAGCAAAGCTTTTGATACAGTCTCCCACGGTGTTCTTGCCAGCAAGTTAAAGAAGTAAGGGCTGGATGAATGGACGGTAAGGTGGATAGAAAACTGGCTGGATGGTCGTGCTCAACGGGTAGTGATCAATGGCTCCATGTCTAGTTGGCAGCCGGTATCAAGTGGAGTGCCCCAAGGGTCGGTGCTGGGGCCGGTTTTGTTCAATATCTTCATCAACGACCTGGAGGATGGTGTGGACTGCACCCTTAGCAAGTTTGCAGATGACACTAAACTGGGAGGAGTGGTTGATACGCTGGAGGGTAGGGATAGACAAATTAGAGGATTGGGCCAAAAGAAATCTGATGAGGTTCAACAAGGACAAGTGCAGAGTCCTGCACTTAGGACGGAAGAATCCCATGCACTGCTACAGACTAGGGACCGAATGGCTGGGCAGCAGTTCTGCAGAAAAGGACCTAGGGGTTACAGTGGACGAAAAGCTGAATATGAGTCAACAGTGTGCCCTTGTTGCCAAGAAGGCTAACGGCATTTTGAGCTGTATAAGTAGGGGCATTTCCAGCAGATCGAGGGACGTGATTATTCCCCTCTATTCGGCACTGGTGAGGCCTCATTTGGAGTACTGTGTCCAGTTTTGGGCCCCACACTACAAAAAGGATGTGGATAAATTGGAAAGAGTCCAACGGAGGGCAACAAAAATGATTAGGGGGCTGGAGCACATGACTTATGAGGAGAGGCTGAGGGAACTGGGATTGTTTAGCCTGCAGAAGAGAAGAGTGAGGGGGGATTTGATAGCTGCTTTCAACTACCTAAAAGGGGGTTCCAAAGAGGATGGATCTAGACTGTTCTCAGTGGTAGAAGATGACAGAACAAGGAGTAATGGTCTCAAGTTGCAGAGGGGGAGGTTTAGGTTGGATATTAGGAAAAAACTTTTTCACTAGTAGGGTGGTGAAGCACTGGAATGGGTTACCTAGGGAGGTGGTGGAATCTCCTTCCTTAGAGGTTTTTAAGGTCAGCCTTGACAAAGCCCTGGCTGGGATGATCTAGTTGGGGTTGGTCCTGCTTTGAGCAGGGGGTTGGACTAGATGACCTCCTGAGGTCCCTTCCAACCCTGAGATTCTATGATTCTATGATTATTAAACACCCACCTACCAGCTTAACAGACTGTTAGTATAGTGTCCGGGGACGGTTACTGTAGAATATTTTTTAAAATTAGAGAGAGGACTTTGCTCATAGATGCTTAATCTGTGATTATTTGTATTTGTATTACAGTAGCACCTAGAGCCTCCACTTGAAATCAGGGCCCCGTTGTGCCAGGTGCTGTACAAACAAACAGTCTCTACCCTGAAGAGCTTACAACCTAAATAGACAAGACAAAGGGAAAACAGAGGCAGAGAAGCTAAGTGACTTGCCCAAGGTCACACAGTAGCTCAGTGGCAGAGCCACAGACAAAGCCCCACACTTCCCTGACTCCTTGTCTAGCACCACCATTGCCTCAACAAAGCTTACTTGACTTGGTAAGAGTTGAGACAGACTCATCCCCTATGTCTCAGTAGCTAGCAGCTCAAAACAGGGCTCAGAGTTTGCTTTATAAAAGGCTTATCATTTGGGGACATTTTACTGATCCACTTCTTTCAGCTTCTGGTCCAATTTCTGAAATCCTACTCTACATCTCTCACTTCTCCTCTTCTCCCCCCCCCCCCCCCCATAGGCTTCTCTCTCACATGTGGTCTCCCCTTTTCCATCACCTGCTCCACTACTGGGAAGAGCAAAAGTTACTTATGGATACAAACTTCCCCATTTCCTGCATGGCAGCACTTTCCCTGCAGTGACAGGGCAGCTCAGGGGAGGATACAATCCCTAGCAAACAAACAGGAATTAGCAATGGCCTTTCCGAGTGGTCAGCACGGCCTGAAGCAATTCAGTCCCCCCAGGCTAGAGCTATTATCAGCCATTCCAGTAGAAGGATGCAGGCACTGCCAAAATGAACAGGAAGAGGAAACAGGGTCAGAGTTGCACTCAAGATAAGGCTTCTGGGGTGACCTTCGGAGTCCAATTCACTTACAACAGCTGATCTCATCCGGTTCCCTTTTGACCTGAATAGACCAAAAGGCATCATTCTGAGAGAAGCCTGAATTTTAGCCTCTAAACGATGAACTCCTAGGAGAGGAGGAAAGTCCCGTGCAGCTATTTGCGGGAAGTGACAGCACAGAGAAGACCTGAAGCGCCAGTAAGTGCTCCTCCTAAAGCCTATTGGTGCCAAGTCAAAACATGTCTCCCAGATAACTACATTCTGCAGACAACCTATAAACAGACTCCCTGCCCCCATCCTCCTCACACCCACCCCCATGGGAAACTTTACGAGCCACCGTACAATACACTCACGCACACTGCATATGGTCCCAATTTACAGAGTACCAGATCATAGAGCTCCAGGGTTGCAGGCTTCCCGTGGAATGTCTGGTTCATGAACCGTTTCCCTTTCAGCAGTGATGCTTGATCCAGGAGCCTGCCTCCCCATAGCCGTACGCAGGCAGGTCACCCAGAGAAATGAAGAGCAATCCCACTCTAGCTCTACCCCATTTCAACCATCAGCCCTATGGGATCCAGCCAGCCCCAATGCTACATGCATCTCTAGCATGAGTCGAGCCAATACCCACTTTTCCAGGAAAGGAATTAAATCTCTCGGCCAACCTGGAAGTAAGCAAATGGAGTGGAGTGGTTGCTAACCAGAGAGAGATTGCTGTTCAAGTATTAAGCAAAATGAGAGAGAAATTAAGAGAGATCATAAAATATTTGGCAGAATATTCCTCTTAATTGTGTTAGTACAAGCAAGAAGCGATGCCAGAGGATTAAGGTATTGATGTGTAGGAACGCTGTCACATTACACACACACACAGTACTGATATTCCACCATCTTAGATCATCAGATTATTAAAAATACAGAAGGAATTTTCAAACTCTAATATACTTTTCACTACTACAGTTTGTTTGTTGGGGGGGGGGGGGGGAGTAATGGCAGTTCACTCTGCTTCCAACTCAGATACTTTCGCTAGGGTAACTAGTTAAGAGCACAGGCACTGTCATATGGGATCAGTCCTTTGGACCACTGACCTCAATATCCTGTGCCACTACTAGCTGCTCTGAGGAAGGAGCAACAAACCTGCAGTATAACTGGCCTACTGGGGAAGTTTTTCCTGAACCCACATTAGTTAGAAGTTGACTTGTGCCCTGAAGCAGGAGAGTCTGTAACCCTTCCAAACCCAGGGTTATTATTTAGTAGTAATGCCTAGCAACCCCAGTCATGGACCAGGGCCCTACTGCACCAGGCACTGTACAAATGCAGAATAAAGACACTGTCCCTGTCCCAAAAGAGCTTACAAATTAAGTACTTACTATGGATGTTCTTAGGTCCATAAAATAGTCAAATCTTTTCCCACAGTCCTGCTAAGCAATTTGGTCTCAATGACATCTTGTGGCAATGAGTTCCACAGCTTAATTGTATACTGGGCAGAAAACTATTTCCTTTTTCTGGTTTTATATTTGCTACTTGTGTGTTTCTTTCAATGTCTCTGCATCTCTCAGTTTCACCTTCTGGCTTCCATATTATCATGATTTGGGAAGCTAGAAAAATGTCTTAGGCGTCTTTTGAAAAATCCCAGTGTCTGCTGTTATTTACTAAAGAGAAAATGAATCTAAAATTGAGAGGCAGCCTAGTCTAGCAGATAGGACCCTGGACTGGAGTCTGGAAGACCTGGGTCCTTATCGCAGCTCTGCAACTGACCTGCTGTGGGAACTTGGGCACCCTCTGGGCCTCGGTTTTCCTTTCCATCTTTTTGCTGGCTTGGCTCTTTAAGACTCTAAAATCTTCAAGGCAGGGATGTCTCAATCCGTTTGTACAGTGCCCTGCACAATTAAGCCTTATTTTAGGATGAGGCCCCTAGATGCTACAGTAATACAAATAACAAACAACAAAATGAAACTGTAAGAATGTCTCTTAAAACCTCCTGTAGTATAAAGGCTCCAGGTTGACTAATGTTCTGAATTAAAATATGCTAGGCCAGATTCTCAGCTGGTGTAAATTAGCTGAGGCTGTGTCCCTTTAAGTCAAATCATCTTCTTTGGCAGGTTTTACATTGCCAAATCTCCCCTGACACTAGCGAGTTTACTTCTGACTTTTAAACTCACATGTTGGGCTGCAGCCTCTCCCTTCCTTTGGGAAATTTAAAACCTTGTGCCTTCTTCATAATAAACATGCAGAAGGGTTTAAGACTGTCAGGTGGCACAAGCCTAAAATTCTAGGTTTGGTTTTGTGGTTAATGTTTTTATGAAGCCAAATATTATTAATAGAAATGTTTTTATGGATCTTAAAAAGGTCAGGAATAAATTCAGTGAACACAGCTTTGTTTCCACATAAGCAGTGCGTGCATCCCCAAACATTGCAGGACAGTGCTACAGCCCAAGCTTGAACGACTACTCTGTGATTTTATAGCCCCACACCCCATGAGCCCAAGTCAGCTGACATGGGCCAGACAAGGCTGTTTTACTGCAGTGTAGATGTACTCTTGGAGGACAAGCCTGCGTACTTTTTAGCCTACGATTATGATTGTTACCATGTTAAAAGGGACAGTCAACTCAAAATCATAAACAAGCATCTTCATCTGTGTTACTAGTAACACCTTCGATTATTGAGATGGCAGTAATTTCTGAAATCCAGTTTGCTTGTCACTCTATTTACTTTCAACATCGCACACCACTCGGAGAAGGCAGGGGGCGGGGAGGGGGAGAGGGAAATAAATAAGGCCAGCCTCTCTCCCACAAATTCGCAGTGCTACAATGTCTGAATTTCAAACCCTGCAGGGAAAAGTGCATTTATTTGGAAGCAACTGTTTTCACTGGATTTTTGTAATAAAAAATGGATCTTACGCTGTATATAATTCTATGGATCTTACGCTGTATATAATATTCCCCCCAACTAATACAAAGTTTCGGCCAAACTTAAGTTGCTGCAATAACCGTTTATCGCAGGGGTGGGCAAACTACAGCCCACGGGCCGGATCCGCCCCATGAGCTCCAGCCGGGGTGGGAGGGGCTGCACCACGGGGCTCGGCCCTGCTCCCGCGCTCCAGCCAGGGCACCGGGTCGCGGGCCGCTCCACGCCTAGTAGCCAGAGAAGGGACATGCCACTGCTTCGGGGAGCCGCTTGAGGTAAGCGCTGCTCGGAGCCTGCACCCCTGAGCGTCTCCCCACGCCCCAAACCCCTGCCCCAACCCTGATCCCCCTCCCACTCTCCAAACCCCTCGGTCCCAGCCCAGAGCACCCTCCTACACCCCAAACTTCTCATCCCCAGCCCCACCCCAGAGCCCTCACCCCCAACCACAGCCCTCACCCGCTCCCGCACCCTAACCCCAATTTTGTGAGCATTCATGTCCCACTATACAATTTCTATTCCCCAATGTGGCCCTCGGGCCAAAAAGTTTGCCCACCCCTGGTTTATCAGGAAGCACCCTCAAGTTAATGTACTAAAATATTCCATGATCACATATTAGAATGAATTCATTTAGTATTTGTTTAAATGAGGCCAGCCTACCCGCAGCTTCTAGAGAGGCAGATAACTGTACACAGACAGCATCCTTGAGCTCTGCTCTGCAGAGACCGCGTCCTTTCAGAAAAGGGAGCAGCCTGCGACATAGAATAGGATGCATCCAAGGGTAATGGCCTCCTGCTGCTGCAAAGAAGCAGCCTTATTTGATCTTTTTTTATCGTAACAAGAACAATATTCATAACATCAACCAGCTCTTCAGTGCCTCCCTCACACCCCAGCCTTTAAATAAAACAAAAATGACAATAACTATTTCAAGCAGAGCTTTCGATAACCTGGAAAAAGAGATTCCATGAAGTGCCGTTGGGACTTGGTTAACTGCAAATCTCGTTAACATGAAAGGCACTGGGAGAGACCGTGGTGGAGGACTGTACAAAATCGTAAAGTGAGATAAGATGGGTATGGGTGCTTTAAAAATAAAGCTCTATGCTATGTACAGGGTGAACAAGGCTGAGATAGCACAGACCTTCATTTTTATTTCCAAATCAGCAGACACTGATCCTGCTACAACATCCTGTTACAATAACTTTACTTCTGTTACACCAGTGAGTCTCAACCAGGGGTAAGCAGAGGTCTTCCAGGGGGCACATCAACTCATCTTGATATTTGCCTAATTTACAGCAGGCTACAAAAAAAGCACTAGCAATGTCAATACAAAGTAAAACTTCATACCGACAATGGCTTGTTTATACTGCTCTATAGACTATACACTGAAATGCAAGTATAATATTTATAATTCTAGGGTAAAAATGAGAAAGTCAGCAATTTTTCAGTAATAGTGTACTGTGTGACACTTGTATTTTTAGGTCTGATTTTGTAAGCAAGTAGTTTTTAAATGAGGTGAAACTTGGGGTACGCAAGACAAATCAGACTCCTGAAAGGGGTACAGTAGTCTGGAAAGGTTGAGAACCACTGTGTTACACTATCTTCCTGATGACATTTGGTGTAAGGGAGTGAGACCGCTCACCCCTTTACTATTAGACCTGTTGCTCTTTGAGTGGTTTAGGGACCTCTTGGTCTGCTAGCCACTCACCAGTAAGTGAACATGCTAGTAGGATTGGCTGGCATAGACTCCACCTGGCAGAACTTATAGAAAGAGCAGTTGTAAGTGCTATGTATATTAAATTGCTTCCCATCCACAACCACTAGAGGAAAAAAGCTCCCCGAATCTCTGAGAGGGTTAACTTGTAGCAACAAGTCGCTTCCAACCACAGCATGCCTGGTTCAAAATAGCAAAGTGATGAGGAACACCAATAGCACAATGGTAACAAAAGCACACCATGTGTTTTAAGTAAACATGAGAGAGACGGAGAATAAACACCTGCCTTTAAACAATTAAAGTTAAAATCCCACCTACAGCTCGGGGACAAGAGAGTTGTGCGAGACAAAATATCAACCAAAAGCCTCCTAAAGCAAGAACCTCTCCCTGGGATCTACAGAGATTCAGTTCAGATTCTGACACTGATTCAGTCTATCACCTTGGACAAGTCACAAATAAAAAAAGGACTGAAAGTGGAAGGAAAGGTTATTTAAAAGGGGATTATACTGACTGACCTACCTCACATGGTTTTGGGGAGCATTAGCTAATGGCTGCAAGCTGCTTTCTATCTTCGGTACTCATGTGTCTCACATTACCATAGTATCTGAGCACATCACAATCTTTAACGCATTTATCCTCACAGCAGACCTATGCTATTATCCCCATGTGACAGACGGGGGGAACTGAGAGACAGAGCCCGAGTGACCCGCCCAAAGTCGCACAGGAAGTCTATGGTGGAGCTGGGAACTGAACCCAGGTCTCCAGAGTCCTAGACTAACTACTGGACCATCCTTCCTCTCTTTTAAAGTTACAAAGTGTTATACAATTCCTACGGGTTCAGTTCTGCCCTTGTACAGAACGTGCAACTTTTATTGCTGGCGTTGAGCACCTCTAAAGAGAAAGTCCTGGGAGTTTTTCTGGCTAGATTTGGCACTGCCCTCTTATTTGTGGTAACAGAATCATACCAGGGGCTCAACCAAGCACAGGAAAAGATTCAGGTAGCAACCAAATCTTCTCCCTCCTCCCCCCAACACACATACACACCTTCTTATCCAAATTATGCTCAGGCCATGCTGATTCCAACCATTTATCAAATGTCAGTGCATCTTACCCATTAGCTAAGAGAGCTAAAATCCCAACCAAGCCACTAAGCATCTCCCACTGTCCTACAAATTGTCCTGTCACTGGTTTCTAGTGTCTTCCCATATAGTTTTCTTTTTTCATTGGAGGCATAGGAATGAATAACTCAACAAGCACATTCTGGAGGGCATATCCAAACAGAAGCAAATTTAAATCAACGATCAGGCCAAAAGGCTAAAACCCAACAACAATGATTTTCCTTACAAACAAAAATGAGTTCTATGCAGCCGTGGCCAACATTAAGAATTACAGGAACTGTGTTCCTTTAGTTGCCTACACAGATCTAGCTTAAGTTTTTGCATAGTGCCTATCAGCATGGCATCATAAAAGAGCAGAGCAAAGCACTGTGTCTGACTGCAATCATATGCAACAGGTTGATTACAGCACTGGTCTTGTAAACCAAAAGGCCTGAATCAATGTCTCTTTGTGGCTTTGGCCATTTGTTTTCCCCATTTAACTGGGAGAAATAATGGCAGCAGATATTATAGACAAACTGCTAGAAGAGATGGGCTTATACACATTGTCCACAGATCCACCTGTTAAGAAGCAGGAATTGCAAGTGGCAGGAGGACAGACAAAGCGAAGCAAAGGTTCTCTCCATCTTTGAGCGGCTGTGTGCGAGTCTCAGAGTACTCGGTGCCAGACACCACTTTGCTGTGAGAATTATCAAAAGACAAACTATTTATTGTACCAAAGTTCAGTGGGGGAAGGACAACAGTGAAAATATCACAGGCTTTTTTAACTACTGGGCAATGACACAAACACACACACACACACTCACCCACCACCCTGAACTGCTCCTTATCCTAGGCTGTCTTGTTTTCACCCTTCATTGCACAAGGTCTCTCTGGTCCCATGGCAGACAGATTCTGGAAGCAGAGGGCAGCCTGCTCGCCCGTGCCCGACAGCAAGTAGGCACATGTGGGTGGGGGTGGAGAGAGGGGAAGGTTTGGAAAAGCCCCTTTTAGAAGTATTCCTGAGATTGCTGGAGGAAGACGTGATACAATGAAATCTCTCCAGCACCCTTGGGTTGGCACAAGTTCACCTAACACCACAAAGAGAGGCTGGATGCCAAGAGACGTGTTTTTATGACAACTCTGATCGTCCAGTGCTAGCGATGCACCCACGGTACTCGGGGTGAAATGACCAACCTGGCACCACCCCCTCAAGTGAGGTGCAATTTGATGATGCCATCTGTATTAGCCACTGTAGAGAAAAAGTCTTCAGAGGTTAGCTACTAAACTCCACAGGTTCCCTCCCCTGACAGATTCCCTAGCAACACTCCTTTCAAAATGCGTGGTGCGCCACACTCCTGCCGCCATGCCCACTGGGCTAACCTTCGCGAAAACAGGCATGATGGAACAAGTGCTTTTGATCAAAGGGAAAACTCAGCCAGCCAGGAGAATTCCACTCATTCTACCAGGTCTTGCCCCACCATCCAGCTCTAGCAAAAAATTTTACATTGCCAGCACACGCATCCTTCTGTAATTTATCATTAAGACTTAACACCCAGGGAACAGAGACGCTCTCTCACTGTGTGTCCGTACAGTGCCTCACACAACAGAGTTGTTCGCAGGAAATGCCTTGCAACTCTAGATACAGCAAGTGCATCTTCCCAGCATCTTACACCCCCATAGAATATCAGGGTTGGAAGGGACCTTAGTAGGTCATTTAGTCCAACCCCCTGCTCAAAGCAGGACCAATCCCCAATTTTTGCCCCAGATCCCCAAATGGCCCCCTCAAGGATTGAACTCACAACCCTGGGTTTAGTAGGCCAATGCTCAAACCACTGAGCCATCCCTCCCATCCATCCCAGTCTTCCATTCTTGCTACCCAAACCAGAGGGTGCTGGAAGTGCTGTGAGGTAGCAGGCTTGGTCTCAGGTGAGAAGACTGAGAGCGCTCTGAAGGGAGCACCATGCAGCCTTTCACTGTAAGGACAGAGACTACAATGAGGGACGCACTTAAATCCAAACTCAGAGGGCTGATACCGGAGGCGTCTTGCTCTGTCGCCAGCTGCTCTGCACGAGCAGCACAGGGGTTTCAGAGCAATAAGTGACGGCTTGGCTGTAAAACCACAGTAAACAGTATTAGCGGCCCCAAGTCTCCATCGCTCTAAGGCCATTTTACCCCCCTCTCTTTACACAATGCAGCCATGAAGATAGTGGATCTGCTTTCTGAGCAACATTCCTAGCTTACGGGCTTCCTTGGAGGGTGTAAAGCTGGTATATTTGGCTCTGCGCGACCGCACCTCCTCACCCACAGTGCCAGGAGCATGGACAGCACACCACTGCACTCCTGCTATTCCCACCTGCCACACTGGCCCTCAGGGTGTCACTGCAGCCAAGTGTAAATTACAGCAGCCCCGAGGCTACCCTAACTTGTGCCAGGGGCTGGGCAACCCCAGAATACAAGGAGGGGCAAGGGCAGCAGAACACTGAACACATCTTAGCCAGACTAGGAAACTGAGCCCTTGGGTTTCTCATTAGGCTACATTTATTGCCATTTACGAGTTTAAATCAGATTTTAAAAAATAATCAGGCACTCAGATACTGGGAGCGCTCCCCACCGCACCATACACAGGGAGGAGGGCAGCAACTCCCAGGAGATATTTAGTGAAGTCATCTAGTTGTTCCAGGAGCAATATTCCACTGGCTATGGGCTAGTAAGTCACCAGGGGAGGAGCTGCCTCTGGGGGGAGAGAAAGCAAGAAGAGTAGGTGGAAAGATACACAGAGCTCAGAAAGGACAAGAAGAAATTAAGTAGGTCCCTAACTGTCTCACTATCACCTTGCACTATCCCCATCTATTTCCTGATTCCACCCACTGTCTTTCATCTTGGACTGTAAGCTCTCCTTGGGGTTGGGACTATCTTTTCATTGTGCGTGTACAGTGCCTAACACAAAAGTCTTGATCCCCAAGCGGGGCCTCTAGGTGCTATTGTAATACAAATAAGAAGACAGGGTCATGCCTGGAAACGGTCCTATTTTCTGTAGAGAATATTCAGCAATGTTTCCCCTGCAACAAGATTCAGAGGGGATCTAGGTCAATTTTGGGAAGGAGAGACACTTAAGCTGGTAAGTGGAAGATAGTGTTGCAAGTGTAACCTCCCCTCTGAGCCCACAGTAGGAAAAGTGAAATTTACAGGCTTCCAGCCACTATGTGTAACAAGAACTGTGGTGTCTGGAGATTCTGGTAGGTTCACTTTGCAGATGTTAATTCATAGACTGGAGCAGGAGAGACAGACATAGAAGAATAGGGCTGGGAGAAGGGGAAGAGACAATTAACATGTATGCTGGGTGGATGAGACAATGCCAATAAAAAAAAACAAAAAAAACACGCTCCAGGGGAGGCCTAGGATTTTTAGACTGCTCTCAGGGTGTCTCTCTCTTTTTCTTCTTTCATTACTTCTTCTGATATATGATCCTTTGGGATTGGCAACACTAGTTTTGATGCAGACAAATGTAAAATAATGAGTCTAATGGCACGAAGCCAAAGCAGAGAATACATATTAAAAGGAAGTGTCACACAGTTGGACTGGCCAGGAGAGAGATTTAGGGGTTATTGTAAATGATTCTTGAGCCATCAGCCCTGATGTTACAGAAAATAAGGAAATTAAGAGCAAACAGGGAGTGCAGGCAGAGTCATTTTTCCTCTGACAGTGGGATAAACATGTGGAATAAACCATTAAGAGAGGCCATCAACTCCAAACAGGAAAAATGAACTTAGGGACTGCATGACATTTGCCTGGAGAGAGACTGGATTGAAGACTTCAGAGGAAAACAAAAGGGAAGGGCCAGGTTCAAATGAACTCCTAGAGAGTATTATTGCAAATAAAGTCACCCCACCCCGACCCTCACCCCTCCCACTGCCACCTCTTCCTGCCCTCATTGGTTCCCTCGTGTCTCTTCAGACTCTAAACTGAATCTCTTCAACATGCTGAAAAAAACAAGTACTTACTCCCATCATCCCAGCAGAGCCAACACAGCTGCAGAAGAGAGTTGGACCCATTTAGCCCAGCACATCAACACAGTTACCAACCAAATACTGACCCCACAGCATTCACTGATAGCGAGCAGGAACGTTTGACTTTCAGAGATCCGTGCTGGGACTGCAGTAGTGTTGTTTTAGATTGTGCACTGAATAAACCTGATCTAGGAATCCCAATGCGAAATTAGAGACGGAAACCTCAGATGACTTCTTAAATGAGACACTGTGCTGACTACCGGCCTGACCCAACCGTGGGGATCAGACCCCAGTGCAACACTACCAAATCTCACCAACGACCGTGCACCTGTAGAATGGTCCAGATGCACTCTGTACCACGCTTCCCACTGATTTGTTGTGTACAACCTTCCTCTTCAGTTTTTCTGGTACTTTAAACTGGGCTACAGGAACACCCACAAGCTTCCTTCTCTTTAAATCACCTCGTTTCCTCCAAGTCTCAGTATACTTCCTCTCCGTGTCCCAATACTGCCCACCAGGTACTGCCGGCCTTCTGCTTAGGATTGTGAAGATTTTGTGCCACTCCTTGCCACGGAGAATCAGTAGCACATACAGGTAGCAGTTTTGTACAGCATGGCACATCAGCCAACTTCATATAAATAATGCAACTCTGTTGCTTCCAGGAAACCCTCCAAGTCCTGAACACACTCGTCTTTTTCCAACCTTGCAGCCCTGAGTGAAAGTCCATTGACGCAAGTCTGGTAATGCAGAACAGTTTAGCTTTCCAAAGGCTGTTACAGCAGGTAAACGGCGGTGCAATGCCGTTAGGAGCACGGCAGAGTCTGTGAGAAGGGGACTGACAGCGCAACTATTCTCTGTAAAGAGTCTGGCATCTGAATCACATTATCCCAAAAGGACAGAGCTGGAGGGACAGGTCCATATTATACAGAACTGTACCTGCATGTACTAGAGGCAAGGCGAGAGTCCTTTCTCCTCATTTCTTATTTGCCGGCACCAGTAAAATAAATCAGTGAGAGGCCCATTTTCTGTACAAATTCAGACATTCTGTCACCAAAGTTCAAGTCTTTAAGAACACAAGTCTGCCTTTATTATGGCCTAGAGCCATCCACCTTATTCTGTAAACCTATCGCACCTTATAAGCTGGACAGTATGGACCTCGTCAGTACTCGGGTTGGAGACCTCCAGAGAACAACTACTACTGAGTCCGCAATGACCAACTGACTCAGCAAGGTACAAGGAAGCACCATAGAATGAGGAGTGCGATCTTTTAGGGTGTATGGAATACCAACGCTAACACTACTTGTGGTCATTAAAGACCCCCCTAGACCAGCGGTTTCCAAACTTTTCTTATTGCGGACTCCCTTCCAGATCTCCCAGCTGCCCGCGTCTCCCTACCCTTCTCATCACGGCTAGTTGGTGTTAAGAAGAACACAACGTATCTTTAGCCATCTGCCCATATTTCACGGTTATGTACAGATGTGTAGTGCAAAATATACAACCGAAACACCCCCACTCCCACCCCACTAAGTTCTGAGCTCTGTTACACTGGACAGTTGCTGGGCAACTGAACCTGTGCTGTACGGTGATTGGAGGTGAGGGCTCTGTAAGCCAGTGTGTCTGTGTTCTCATTGGTACATCTTGGAAATAAATTAACTACTGTATTTTATATAACAATTTCCCACAGAGTTTTAAAGTTTCACCAGAGTAGCCTATTATGAAAATGAAATACAATAATAAAATCCACCATTACACAATACCCCTCAAAGATGTCTCACGTACCCCCAGTTTGGGAACCACTGGCCTAGACACTTTCAAAGGAAATAAAAATGTCAACCCCAAAATTCAAGCCAAATTCCCTCTCGGGTAATTACATTTCTGTGCAGCCCAACATCACTCTGTGGTTTCATCTAGATGAGCTACCTTTATTCACTGTGTCTCCTAAACTGTTGTGTTGTGTGCTGTTAGAATCACTATATATCCCTTATCTACCGCAAAAAGGTGCTGTGAGGCTTATTTGTGGAAGCATGGTAGCAGTTCAATAGTTTAGTTTATATATAGCTTTCTGTTCTAAGCCAAGTTGTCACATAGACTCTACCTTGCACAAAAAATTGCTTTCACGTGTGAAAAATTTCACTTAGGAGGAGTGCTGTTTTGGAAAGTGCCAGTTTAATCAACCAAAGTGACGGGGAGAGGAGTTTGAATAAATGAAAGACTTTTCGCTTCTAGAAGAAAGATTTAACTTTTTCTTATAAAAAGGCTTGGTCCATTAACCCCACATCTGTTTTAATTAACTAGCCCCTCTGTAAAGAGTGCCTTGGAGTATCTGGGGGACAGGAGCATGGTTCATTTTGGAGTTATTTGCTACAGATATTTTAACCCCAAAGTGTAAGAACGGTCTAGGAAGTTTAAAAAGTCTGTACGTCTTAGCCTGAAGGACTTCAAAGTTTCTCACATGAGTGGGGGGTGGGGGGAGAGGAGAGAGATATGGGAGACCAAGATTTCCGATTCACACAGCTGTCATCTAGGGTATCATTTATTCTCAGGGTGGATAAAAATCAATGATTCTTTTTATTTAAATCGGATTTTTTTGATAAAATGCTTTTGGAGGAAAAAAGCAAAGGATAGTTTTAATTAAGATACATTATAGCTCAAGTGACAGAGTTCTGTGGCACCTTATAGACTAACAGACATATTGGAGCATAAGCTTTCGTGGGTGAATCCCCACTTCGTTATAGCTCAAAGATAGCTCGGTCATGGAACAGGGATTATAAATTCTAATTCTATAGTATGAGACAATATAGTCATGTAATGTTTAAGAAAAGTTTTGTAAACGAGTTCCAATAGTTCACAGATTAGGATATCCTCTCTTCTCTCCCAACCTTTGTTTGTCCTGTCTGGATTGACTGTTACCTCCCTGAGGCAGGGAATCTCTCGTTCTTTGTGTGTACAGTGCCTGGCACAATGGGGCCATTATCTTGGTTAGGACCTATAGGTGGTGCCATAATGCAACTAGATGATAACGATAAGGCAATTCCATCCAGAATTCATTTACATGCCAGACTGGAGATTGCTGCCTCGGTCACAGACCCCATTTCTCTATTCGTCTGCATATGCCATGCAGTAATGCCACCATTTCATATAGCGTGACTGAGTGAAAGCCAGGCCTGGTGGAAATACTCAGTCTCCTCAGCCTGCTGCCTGGGTAAACTGCCAGGGGCACATCAGAGGCTGCGATATTCATGTTGTCATTTTTCAGAGCAGAACTGCACTCTAAACAATATAATTGCTGCTCATCATGCTGACCAGCATTGGCTCATTGGTTCCTTGGACTCTTCCATACGTTTGTTGCATGCATCTGTTGTCTCATCTTATACTTAGATGGTAAGTTCTTTGGGGCAAGGACTGTCTCTCTGTTATACCTGGGGACATGCCCAACAGAGCGGGGCCCTGATCCACAATTGGGACCCTTTGGCGCTACAATAATGCAGCCAGCAACAGCATTACCCACAGAGCTCTGATGCCTGCCATGGAATAGGTGCCTGGGATCAGAGCCACATTCGCTGAGGTTTCTAAGTTGTATTAAGCTCCAAGGCTCTTGAAACAAGCTTTCTTCAAAGACCGGGGGGGGGGGGGGGGGGGGGAGGGGTCCTGCAGTACTAATTCCATCAGGCGTGTTAGAGACGTCTCCAGGTCCTGTATATAAACACCTGGTTAGAATATGGGATGCTACCCATAGTGTCTTGAGTCCCACTTAATCCCACAGTTCTCTCTCTCTAAGAAAGATTTACTAGGGCACTCAGTGCCAGAGTTATGCAAGTGGAAACCAAGCCAGTGCTCAGGACAGTAATGGCAGGTGCAAACTCTCTCATGGCCAATCCCATTTAGCACACACTCATCTCACACGATTCACCAGAGAATCCAAGCCCCAGCCCGGCTGTGAAACCAGTATACTCCCATCAAATGTTTTACAGACCTGGACACCCCGCTCCAGCCTGCAGTATCTCCTGGTTCCCCAGCTCAGTCCTGCCAGCTCTCCACCACCCCAAGTGCCTAGTACCACGGTTAGACTTGCCACAGGATTTAAGAACCAGCTCTTGGTCCAGAAGAGCGGGAAGAGTGGCTGTCCGTGGGTTTGGGCATGCCCGCTGTGCACTGGAGACTGCGATGAGTCGCACCTCACAAAGGCTTCAGAGAGCTGCTCTCAGCCTGGAGCGTATTAGGCAGCTTTGGAAAGGAATGTGAAGTGGAGGATTACAAGTTAAGCAGCCACCTCCGAGAAATGGATTTTGGCTACCTGTCCACGCCTCAGAGTGGAGGAGGAACCAAAGTGCAGGGTGTGACCTGCTCTCCAGAGACTGAACCTGGATTTTCTCCCCTGCTACTCAGACCAAAAAGCACCACCATCTCCCCACCCACAGGTGAACTTGCGAAGACTGATGAGCATTTTCTGAAGGTGGGGAAGGGGAGGGGAGGGGTAAGAACAGGATTCTGCTCCTTCATAGCACAAGCTAAGGTGTCTCCCTCTCGATGAAGGCTGGGCATCGTGCATAGAATGGATGGGCAAAAGGAGCAACAGCATTCTCACTCCACTCACACCCACCCTATTCCACCTGAAAATGGCAGGGAGCCCTTTGGAGACACACCCACCCACAAGCCCTGTGACTCACTTCCTGCTGCTCAGGGTGAATAAAAATCAATGATTTAAAAAAAAAAAAAAAAAAAAGATTTTTTGATAAAAAGGTTTTTTCCTCAAAAAGCAATCTAAAGAAAGATACATTATAGCTCAAAGATATCTCATCATGGAATAGGGATTATAAATTCTAATTCTATAGTATGAGACAATATATTCATGTAATGTTTAAGAAAAGTTTTGTAAATGAGTTCCAATAGTTCATGGATTAGAGACCCAATCTTATGGGGTTCCATTATTTAGGTTAATCTTTCTATCTACCCAATGGGACACAGTGATCAGTCTAGAAGATACTATCAGCGATGCTTAGTTTTGCAGTTCTCAAACTGTGGATTTGGGTCTCCAGAAATAACATGCTTGTTAACAGCAAAAATGTTTTTAAATAAATATATAGAGATGAGAAATAATAGACCTCAATCCTACTGTCCCTCTGCAAATTTGTGTACACACAGAGTCAATCCCTTACCTCTCTCTAAAAGTGCAAAGTTTCAAAAAGTTCAATGAATAGAAGATTGTTGGGGGCGGAATAGATCTGGACAAGGAGATAACTGTGAGAAGGGAGGGACAGGCAGTAGAAACAAAGTGAAACTGTTTGAGCAGCAAATTCCAGAAGTCTTGAGGTCTGTAGCCTTCATTGATTTGAGATCTACCATACCATTCTCTCACTAGAAGGGAAAACCTATAATGGCAGCAGGCTGTAAGAGAGATCCAGTTTGGGATTAAAAACCATTCAAGAAATGATGTTTTAAAGCAAGTCACACCAGTGGCTTGTGGTGGAAGTCACTTAAGCACTTGGATTCAGAGACAGCTGAAGTGATAATCTCACTTTCAACAGCAGTAGCTTCTTGTGCCAGAAAGAATATTTTCTTCCTTTGCACTAATTCATTCCAAATTTAGAAATTGTTTGGGACCTGAAAAAGCAAGAAAGCTTGTTTTTTTTCCTCCAGATTATGAACAAACAGGAAAAATGAAGGTGAAGATGACTGAATTAGCTGCAGAAAAAGTTTTAAGTTTCTCTGCATTAATAGGTGTGTTGTGAGCAAGACACGAGAAGTCATTCTTCCGCTCTACTCTGCGCTGGTTAGGCCTCAACTGGAGTATTGTGTCCAGTTCTGGGCACCGCATTTCAAGAAAGATGTGGAGAAATTGGAGAGGGTCCAGAGAAGAGCAACAAGAATGATTAAGGGTCTAGAGAACATGACCTATGAAGGAAGGCTGAAGGAATTGGGTTTGTTTAGTTTGGAAAAGAGAAGACTGAGAGGGGACATGATAGCAGTCTTCAGGTATCTAAAAGGGTGTCATAAGGAGGAGGGAGAAAACATGTTCATCTTAGCACCTGAGGATAGAACAAGAAGCAATGGGCATAAACTGCAGCAAGGGAGGTTTAGGTTGGAAATTAGGAAAAAGTTCCTAACTGTCAGGGTGGTTAAACACTGGAATAAACTGCCCCGGGGAGGTTGTGGAATCTCCATCTCTGGAGATATTTAAGAGTAGGTTAGATAAATGTATATCAGGGATGGTCTAGACAGTAATTGGTCCTGCCATGAGGGCAGGGGGCTGGACTCGATAACCTCTCGAGGTACCTTCCAGCCCTAGAATCTATGAATCTATGTTGACCTGGCTGACAGTCAATTTAATGTTTGTTTTTTAAATATTTCATTTAACTATTTTAGTTAAAAACAATTTTAACAAAAACAAACCTGATTTTTAAAAACGTGAATGGCTAACTAAATTCAAAAATTCATATGCTTGTTTTGTTAAAATATTATATGTTTGCTGTTGAAGAAAAAAACCCAGAATACATACCGTTGTTGTTTTAGTTAAATAAAACAATTTAAATGCCTGTCTGGTGATGTTCTCCTGCTAATACAGCATGGCAAGAAAATCCTCCAAATATTAATGATTAACCTGTTGAATTGGAGATAGTTCACCTCCCAATTACTTCATAAATATTTGCTTCGGTTACCTTTGGTAAATGAAATAACCAAACAATCATTCATTTTCTGATATAGCTGTAAAACTAATCTGAAAAGTTTTCAAAATAAATCATTTTAAAAATGTATAGTGTGTACCTTCTAAAAATGAAGCCTACATCTATCTCTGAGTTGTGAAGAATATGTATTAAGGTTATAACAACCAACAATGCACTTTTATGTAGAAATCCATGATTAAATCGAGTCTCCCTGACTAGTGATTTAAATCAAATCCACCCTGCCTGGAGTTACTGGTTTTCAGTCTGGAGATGAGCAGAGGACGACTGAGGAGCAGACTCTTCCCACATTGGAATGAGTGGGGCATTTGGGGAAGTGGCTGTAGGCGTGCCTGTCACAAGGATGGGGGAAGACAGAGAATACTTCCTACCTATTCAATGCATCTATTTCTTGTCTCCATAAACTAAGGTTACAGCTCCCTTTATCTCACTCTAGGCAAAAGTTTGAGAGTGAGGAATGCCTTGTGGTCAGTTGGGATAATTGGGGGGATTCATTATAGAGAGGAAGGTGAGTAAATTCCTTAGGGAGCATTATTTGAGGTGCAAAGATCTTGGGGTTTCCTTTTGATTACTTCTTTTGTAGTCTCATCCTGCAACGGTGGCTCATAGAGGATTGTTTGGGGGAAGGGGATAAGAACACATAATGAATACTGGTCTCCAGTGGGTTATTTAGTAATACCTGCATGGAGTGACAGATTGCTGAGATGGGTGATTGCAATATGATGGGAGCATAGGGTCTCCCGGGCAAGGAAGGAATACACAGGTGACTTTTGCAGCCTTTGGGGGTTCTTATGCAGGAAGACAGCTACATCCTTTCAATGGCCACAAAAGTAGAACAACGTTGCTGTGTGATAGGAATCCAGAGTGATGTAGTGGCAAGAAGAGAATCAGTTGCATGGGCTTTGATTCCTTGATCTCCGTGGTGATGGGTAGTGGGTAGACGAAGCAGGACACAGCCAGAGGATAAAGAGATTATCTATGTGCATGACAAGGCCAAGATTTTTTAATCTTGATCTCACTGGCATCAGCGAGCGTGTAATCTCAGGAAGCTGCCTCACACCAGTCCCAGTCTGCACTCTGCGCTACGGAAAGCAAAATCGGCAGCTAACAAAAGCTGCCGTAGCTCATGCTCAGATTATAAATGACAACTGAGATCTGGTTAGACAAGACAGCAGCACCGGTACTAAGCCCAGGTGGATGGTGGTGTTTGGTGATCTCAATATCCACTCAGGTGATGATTCTTTAAGACCAGCTCCGGAGTTCATGGCTACTGTGACCTCAACTGGGCTATCCCAAGTGGTTACCTACGCAACCCACATAACCGGACACACTGGATCTAGGGATTGGAGGCAGCAAGGTGAGGTTATAAATAGACCTTTGTCATGGACTAAGCATAACCTCCTCTGGTTTGAAGTTGGGTCACCACTATCCCACTTGAGGCAAGGGTCCAGTATTATAGTCCGGCAGAAGGTCCAGAAAGCTTTGGAGGTATGTGCTGTGGCACCAAATAATTGGTCATTGGTCTGGCAGCATATGATGAAAACCTGGTACCCACCACTACTAATAGTTGCTCTTAAATACCCTTTTCCCTGGCTCCACCCTCACAGGCCAGTGTGGTTTACAGGGCACTGGTGACGGTTTAAATAAGAGGGCAATGCAGCTGGAAGCCAGTTGGTGGAAGTCACAATCCAATCCCAACCCACTACAATGATGGCAGCTACTCAGCAGCACACTGCAGACCTGTTCTGCATGATTAATCCAAGCTGCCTTCACCTGAAAGCAGAGTTGCCATGAGGAATGAACCATTTGCTCCACAGATAAAGTCGCTCAGATTCTGACAGAGCTTGCCATGTTGGTGGGTCTGGGGCAACATCTTCAAGGGATAAATGGACGTTCCTCTCTGCCCGAGTTGCAACCAGCAATGTTCAATGACAGTCAAGAAGTGCTGGCAAAGTCAAGAAGTGCTGGCATCTGTGAATGACGAGGCCCAGGTCCCTTCTAGTTGGTAAGGCCAGCGGGTCTGTTTTAGGTGGCAATAGACACTGCCTCTGTCTGACGTCAGGACACCAGGTATTCTCAAGGAGAAAGTGGTGGCAACTGCAGCATTTTACAGATTGTAAAGAGCACTCGGAGAGCGCGAGATGGGCACTCTAGTGTGTTTAAACAAACATCACTACACCCTTCTAGGACAATCCCCAGCAGAAGCAGAAAGGAAGGGGACAACCCCAAAGTGGGGTGTTGCTCAGACTCCTTGTCAATAAGCAAGCACACTCACTGCATGCATGGGAGGCCCTGGTGCAGACAGCTAAAGCTAAACCCTTCCCACACAGTCCCGGCATGGATATCTGCATCTCTCTTCTCACACCAATGGAGCAACAAGCCAGCTAGTGCCTATCAAAGCAGGTCAGGAAGTAGGCCACTGCCGAGGGCTGGCTGCTTTGGAAACTGGGACAAGCCTCAAGTAAAAAGCTAGTTTGCTGGCCTCATATCTCCTCATGCAAATCAGGAAGAGGGAAGGGTAATGAGAGTGGGACGAATACTGCAAGGTTCAAGTCACTTCCATTCTCTGCACACAACTCAAACAGGATGGTTAGGGGAGAAATGTGTTATTAGCCTTTTGGAGACGTTACACAAATAGCACACAGTGCATGCGCGCGCACAGACACACACACAAACACGCCCTCCAGCATCTGCTCAACTCGCATGCTGCAAAGCGTCTGTGCTCAAAGGGTTAAAGATGCCAGAGCGCCAAATGAACTTAGAAACACGCAGCTCTGGGAGGGAGTCCAACACTGTAATACATGGTGGCATGAGCTGCCACAGCATCATAGCCACAGCCTCATGTGAAATTAATTGCCGGTTCAGCATGTTTTGCCACAAGCTCTTGAGAGTTCCCCCCAGGAAAGGTGATTTTCATAGGGAGACACACATTTTTATCCTTGCACCAAATTCACAGGTTTTGGGAGAAATTAATGCCTTGATTTGTCAAGTGCACATTTTTGAAGATGAAGACTAACAATGCCACACGGCTCTAGACCTCGAGCATCTCATTTTTGCCTAAACTGGATGTATTGTACAGCGCAAGATCGCATGCACGCCACAATCTCTGCAGTGTCTGGAAAAAGGAGTGAGCATCTCCTTTGCAGCTAGCAGGAGCAAGGGTGAGATCTTCCAGTATAAGTGGGTCATTCACAGTACAGAAGCCCAGGCAAAGTTACCCAGGACCCCAGATCAGACCCCACCTCCTTCCCTTTATCCTGATCTTTCCTCTTTGTTTTGGGTCAGGCTGACAAAGGAGTCCTGACTGCTAAAGCAAACTACCACTCTGTTATCCTCCCCTGAGCAGAATATACCCACCTCTGACAAATACAGGTGGTCTTGGTCTCTCTTGCATGTGTATAATCTGTCGTTCCAACAAAGCGTTCCTGAACCAGGTACCTCTGCAAGCCTCAAAACAATGTCCTTCCCCACCCCAGTCACCACCATTAACCGGGAAGAATCTCCTTGGAATATTTTCACTGGATTCTGCTTTCCCTCATGGCAACATTCACTGAATGCTCCCACTCTCAGCTGTCTGCACACGGATTCAATCTGGATTGGCAGGATGGCCTGCTGTACCTGTTACACAACACCAGCCTGGTTAATGGCATTTCCCATGGAGCGTCCCTTCCCTCTGCTCCTCACTTTACTTCCTGCAGAGAGCTACTGGAACAGACTCAGACATGTTCCTCCTGATCATCCCAGGTGTGAGTGAGAAGCTGTGTCTGTTTGGAACCGGTTACCATCACAGACACCTTCACACAAGCCTCACCCTTCTCTCCTTTCACTCCTAGCTACTTGCTCACGGCTCTTGCTCTTTTCTCTTCCCAGTAACAGTAAAACGCCCTCTTTGTTCCACAGGGCAGAACATCTTCCCCATGTTGGAAACTAAATTATAGACATACCGCTGCTAAACAACAGGCAGCAGTGACAAGATCCCTATGCGAGAGCTCGAGCTGGAGCTATTACCCTAGGGATGGGCCAAACTGGGGTCTTTTAACCAGATGCCCCCAACTTCCAGGGTTCAAATGAAAATGGGACCAGCATCTGAACTGCACCAATTTTGCTTATGCAAAAATAAAAATCCAAAGTCACCCCTAGTTGGACCCATTCTTTATTACCCAGGGACCAAGTCTGTTTTTTCCTTTTGCATTCATATAGCACCTTCCACCCAACTTCCACACACCCCACCCCCGCAAGTGCTTTGCAAATGCTAAGGAATTAATCCTCACAGCATCCCTGATCAGCAGTTCAGTATTATTCCCATTTTACAGATGAGACACAGTGAGATCACACATCAGATCTGTGACAGCTGAAAATGGAGCCCAGAGACCTGCATTCTCAGTCTTGCGCACAGAAACTGTGTGTCACCTCCTGGCCCAGACAGATGAGCCACCCATATGTCCTGTCTTATTAGGATGCCCACCAAAAGTACCACGGTACACACCCCCATTCTCCCTACCACGGATTCTGAATTGTTCTGCCACACGTGCAGTAGTTGAAAATTTCATTCCAATTGGAGGATGAAAATGAAGTTTTAATTTCTTACTGTACTGGTCTGTAGTTTCTAGAGCAGAGGTGGGCAAACCTTTTTGGCCCGAGGGCCACATCGGGGTTGCAAAACTGTTTGGAGGGCCAGGTAGGGAAGACTGTGCCTCCCCAAACAGCCTGGCCCCTGCCCCCTATCTGCCCCCTCCCACTTCCCGCCCCCTAACTGCCCCCCTCAGAATCCCCAACCCATCCAACCCCCCCGCTCCTTGTCCCCTGACCGCCCCCTCCCGAGACACACCCCCCTCCCGAACCTAATCACCCCCCAGGACCCAACCCCCTATCCAACCTCTCTGCTCCCTGTCCCTGACTGTTCTGACTCCTATCCACACCCCCACCCCGACAGGCCTCCTGGGACTCCCACGCTTATCCAATCTCCTCCCCCGTTCCCTGTCCCCTGACCGCCCCCCCGGGACCCTCTGCCCCTTATCCAACCCCCCGGCCCCGGCCCCCTTACCACGCCACTCAGAGCAGCATGTCTGGCAGCCCCACAGAGCACTGCCCGTGCAGCGGCGTGGCTGCAGGGGAGGGGGGACATCAGGGGAGGAGGAAGGGGCTAGCCTCCCCAGCCGGGAGCTCAGGGGCCAGGCAGGACGGTCCTGCGGGCCAGACGTGACCCGTGGGCCGTAGTTTGCCCACCCGTTCTAGAGACACTTCTGAACTAGAAACTGAACATGCACATGGCGCAACACACAAGTCATATTCTGACTTTTCTAGATGATAAAACAGGTTTTTCTTCTTTTGATTTTTATAACCACTACCGCCAGCTTCATCCTGTTCCCATCATGGGTGATTAACTGCCAGGGAATATCCTCTCAGGTCAAATCTTAGCATATAATATTTGCTATCTGACTTTTTAAGTGTGGCTATTCACTGGAGTATTGTGCCAACATTTCATACCACATACAGGCCCCGCCCTCAAGTGAAACAGAGACGTCTTCTTATGGGTGCGAGGAGGTCACTGTACAACTCCCAGTACTGCAATCAGAAGGCTACAACATACAGTGCCTCCTGCTTACAGCTAGCTAATAACATTGTGATTAACAGCTGAGAGGCGCACAAGACGTCACCTGAACATTTTCCTCTCACTGTTCTTTTGCTGTAAACCAAGCAGCCTGCGTTCATTCTTCTCAGCCCGCTGAGCGACACATCCAAGGCAAGACACAATCCTCACTGAAAACACAAGGCTTTTTGTTTGTTTTAAATTACCTCTATCAAAAAGGACATTTCTAGTATACTGCAACGCGGGAGAATAGGAAGCATCACAGTAGTAATGCAGGAGGCAAACTTAACCGGAGATGGAGAGCATCATTTTCAGGCCACCATTTGGAAGAGGGCTTTTATCCTCCCAAGTCTTCGCCTCAGGCATGCATGACAACCTGTCCCCGCTCCCACCCGAGCTCACAAAACAGTAAGTCAGAAAGCACACAGATGCTCAACGTCCTACCAACACAAGAGATCAAACAGCACCAATTCTCTATGCCTTCCAAGAGCAATCTTTCTGAACTCTGCTACAGCACACAGGGGGCAAAACGGGGAAAGGAGTGGGGGAAAAGCCTATTAAAGCTTTCCAATCCTTTACACAGCAAGGAAGAACTTCCAAATGGAGAGAGACTGGGACTATTTAGTTTAGACAGCAGATGAGCAAGACAAAGTATATTATATGCTACTATTCATTCTGTGTAGTAATACAAGAATATAAGGACATTCAATGACATTTAAAGGCAGAAAGTTTAAGATACCTTTCCCTACACAAAACAGAACTAGCCTGTGGAACTCAATGTCACAATATATGGTGGCCAAGAACTGTAATTGGACATTTATATGGGTAGCAATAACATCCAGAATTACAATACTAAGAATTAAAATAAAAATAGCTTTGGAAGCAATAGAAGCCCACATGCTTCTATCTATGTAGGCTTTTTTATGCAGTGGCCTATTATTCTGCATCTCAGGGCTTGAGACGACCTCTAACTAATGGGGGTCATGCAGACTCTTTCCTTGACATAACTGCTTAAAAAAGGATTTTTTGCACTTTCCTTTGAAGCAATCGATACTCATCGGAGACAAGATTCTGGTCCAGATTAACCACTGGTCTGATCCAGTCTGGCAAGTCCTATGTTCCTAAAGAGGACCCTAGCTTTTAAAAAATACTAGCGAGCACACTGAAGAAACCACACAAATGAAAGTGACACTTAAAACGCAATTTGTGAGTTGACCAGTTCTTGGGGAAAATGGATCCCTGCTCTCCCATGAAGGAGGTGGGGACCTACTCGTAAGTCTTTAAAAAATCCACTAGTCCCAGGTAAGACGGAATTGTTCCAGTACAAATGCAGTCTCCTTTTGCAGAATCAAGATTTTAATTTTTAAGATAAGTAACGTATCTCTAATGGTTGTGAAAAGAAAACTTTCCAAACAAATGGATAACAGCCCTGCCTTTCTGAGCCTGCAGACAAGTCATATGCGGTGACTGCTGCGCAGAGTTCCCACAAGCTGCAGCAGAGTGAAAACTGATGAGATGTATCGCTTTTCAAGCTCTCTCTGGGCAGCAATGAAAATTACAAGAATCTGGTCAATTTCGTTCTGCGGCTGACAGGGAAAACTCTGAGCAACAGCAAAAGCAGGCACTGGAGATATTCACTGAACATAAGAATGGCCATACTGGATCAGACCAAAGGCCCATCTAGCCCAGTATCCTGTCTTCCGACAGTGGCCAATGACAGGTGCCCCAGAGGGAATGAACAGAACAGATAATCCTCAAGAGATCCACCCCTGTCACCCATTCCCAGTTTCTGGCAAACAAAGGCTAGGGACACCATCCCTGCTCATCCTGGCTAATAGCCACTGATGGACCAAACCTCCATGAACTTATCTAGTTCTGTTTTGAACCCTGTTATAGTCTTGGCCTTCACAACATCCTCTGGCAAAGAGTTCCACAGTTTCACTGTGCATTGTGTGAAAAAATACTTCCGTTTGTTTTAAACCTGCAGCCTATTAATTTTATTGGGTGACCCCTAATTCTTGTATTATGAGAAGGAATAAATAACACTTCCTTATTTACTTTCTCCACACCGGTCATGATTTTATAGACCTCAATCATGTCGCCCCTTTGTCCAAGCTGAAAAGTCCCAGTTTTATTAATCTCTCCTCATATGGAAGTTGTTCCATACCCCTAATCAGTTTTGTTGCTCTTTTCTGAACCTTTTCCAATTCCAATATAATTTATCTCCAACCAAATATGAATGCTGAAAGACATAGAACTGCAGAAACACCATCCTTGCAACAGCCAGAAAACCAAGAGAAAGATGGAGTAGCATTGCCCCTGTGGTCATTCCCAAGTTTCATATTCATGTGCAATTAGTAGATTTAGTTCATCTGGCCGTGAGACATTTGATATTATTTGCAATTCCTCTGAGAGGATAGGGAAAAAGTGGGAATAATGGAATAACTTAGAAAAAAGAAGTATGAGAGAAAGGTTTTAGGAGAAGAAGAAAAAAAATACATGGGAAGATGTTAAGAAGAATGGAGGAATAGGGGAAGAAAGGAAGAAAAGACACCGAAGACAGCTCAGGAAAAAGATACACCACAGCTTATTATACAAACAAGTGGAGTGACGACAGGAAGAGAAAGGAGGTCTAAAAAACAACCAAGAGAAATGTAGCAAGGCAGGATGGTTAAACAGCACTCAGCAAATACATCATTTGATTAATGTTATCAGTATTTGTCAAATAATGTATTCAGATAATACTCTGTGGAATTTGACCAGCTGTATATTAGTTATTAGATTACTAATATATTAGAATAATACAGGTGGAATTCAAATATATTCAGATTTTTTTTTGTTGGTATTTGATGAGCCGTGGTTGTAAGTTTACATTTTAAAACATTAAGTAGAAAGATGCATGACAATTGGATACAGTTAGATATAGTGTAATACACAACTCTTGTTCCTTTAAACTGTAGGTTGCAGTTATTTTTTACCCTGGTTAGTAGGTATCTGGTAATTCTTTTCAAGCCCTGACCACTGGCCTCTCTAGGATGGCAGAGGGATATGTCCTAGCTGGCCGTCCTTCCTTCCCCCATAGACCTACACAAGAACCACACACTGATGAAGCTGGTTTCTTCAAACAGCGTAGCAGGACTGTACTGGTTGCTACAAGTAAGGCATTCCCCCATATTCAGCTTTAATTTGGAAAGGTGTGGAATTCTACAGTTAAGTGCATAAGACATCAACAGAGTAGAATGGGCCACGTAGACATCAGGCATTTATCCATTTCACCATGGGGAATGGCATGCAGGATCTCACGCACTACAGAAACCATGTGCCTTCTGCTGCAATCTGTCTCAATGAACATGCATAACATGTATGACCAGAGATCTCAAGATACTAACTACAGTGATACTAAGAACATAAAAGTTATTTTGCCACACCCATAGCCACCATCCTCATCAAAGAATGAACCAACCCTACAGTCCCACCTTACTGTGGTCAGGACAATGCAATATCGCCAGGGTCTGAAACATATACCTGCATAAGACAAGCTGGAAGTTTTCTTGGGTACATGCAATCAAGGTTCTAGTCCTTTTAAGTATTCAAAGAAGAATTGGGCATGACCCTGGGCAATGTCTTCAGTCTGCATAAGCAGCAAAAGAGGCACTGGAGCTATCTGCCTGCAGACTTAGGAAGCCAGCACTGCGCCAGTTCATATTTGTATGATTATCTGTGCAACTATAATGGTAGAAATGAAATTTGTTTTTTAGATGAAAGATGAAATTATGTGGAAATTGATGCACACACTATTAGCTTCTTCCAGACCTCCTTTGGAGAACTAATATAATAAGCTGATGACCTCCCTCTTTATATGCAATCACAGAGCAGAGTAGAGCCCTTTCAAAGTGATCCGGCACCAGTCTGGGAAATCAGCACTTTGCAATTTGCCAACATATTAGGCTATCAAATGCTGTTCATGTTATTACTGTGTAATATCAACAATTTACCATAGCTAAGCACTGAAGAACCAAGCTCAGGGCATTTCTGGGGACTGGATGCCAACTAGAAGAGTTCACTTCAGCTCCTAAGCCCTGTCTGATCATTAGCACTCCAGAGATGCCCTGCACTGAGGTAATTATTGCAAATTTAAAAGCTGTTTATTTTTAAAAAAATAAACATGGGAGATTTTTCCTTCCATCCTTCATCTTTCACTTTTAAAAACCAAGTGCGCTCCCTTCTGATGAAACGTGCCACAATGGCAGGTGCCACACAAACGTGACCCAGCCCTGACATGGAGGGACTTCCTCTAGGAAAAGGCAATTCATTCTCCGGGCCCAGCCAATCCTTGGCCTCTAATGAAACTGTGAACAAGGGTACCAATTAGCAGCACTTGCGGTGGTGCTTCTGCCATAGAAAAGTTTGTCTTTTAGGAACAGGATGGAGAAGATCTTTGATGAACAGAGAGGAAGGACGGTCCAGTGCAGTGGTCCCCAATGCGGTGCCCGCGGGTGCCATGGCGCCCGCCGGGGCATCTATGGGCACCCGCCCACCAACTAGTGCCCAGAAGGGGAGAGAAGCTGCTGCCCCGGCCTGTCGGGGACAGAGAACTCCGGGGCTGCGGGTGCCGGTGTTCTCTGTCCCCGGCGGGCCGGGGCAGCGCAGAGAGAAGCCGCAGCCCCACGCCTGCCAGGGACAGAGAACACCAGCGCCAGAGAAGCCCCGGAGTTCTCTGTCCCCGGCAGACCGGGTTGCGGGCGCCGGTGATCTCTGTCCCCGACAGGCCTGGGCAGCGCGGAGAGAAGCCGCAGCCCCGCGCCTGCCGGGGACAGAGAACTCCGGCGCTGCGGGTGCCGGTGTTCTCTGTCCCCGGCAGGCGCGGGGCTGCGGCTTCCCTCTTCGCTGCCCAGAACTGCGCCCCCCCCCCCCCAAAAAAGGTAAATAAAAAAGAGCAAATTCACATGGTAAGATGAAAGAATAATTGCCGAATAATTTAATTAATACCTTTTACATGTAAAATTACCTTTTTTTATCTTGTGGATTCATATATTATGTAATATTAAATATGATGGTTTTCATATTATTTAATGTACAAATACAAAATAAGTCTTGAAAAATTGTTGGCGCCTGCCATACTCTTCTGAAAACATGAATGTGCTCTTGGCCACAAAAAGGCTGGGGACCACTGGTCCAGTGGTTAAAGGCAGTAGCCCTTGGACCTGGGAGAGATTGCATTTCAAGTTCCTGATCCACCAAAGACTTAGTGTGTGACCTAGAGCATATCACTTAGGTTCAGATTTAGAGAGCTACGGTATTTCAATGGAAATGAGAAGCCAGAATACCTTTGAGGATTTGGGCCTTAGCCACCCTGTGTCTCAGTTCCCCACCTGTAAAACAGAGCTAACAGAGAGGCTGTGAGGATAAATACATTAAAGACAGTGAGGCACTGCAGTAATGGGGACTATACAAGTACCTAAGATAGCTAGACCAATGAAAAGCCATCAGCCTGGTTATTTACCATTGACCCAAACTAGACTGGACCTGCTGACTCCACTAAATGAGTTTCAAGAGAGCTGGACAAATTTATGAGTGGCTTCGTATGATGGGGTTGTTTGTGATGGTGGGAGCAGTGCTCGGCAACCCTGACGGTCCCTCCTGATATTATGGTCCAGGCAGTCAGGCTCAGGATTAAGTAGAAGATAGGTTTCAGCATATTTCCATAGCCTTGGACAAACTGCAGAAAGACTCCTGCTGTATTGCTGATGCTTTTAAATCTGGAAAGAAGTTCAAGAGGTATTGGAGAAAAAACTACCCAACAACAAAGTTAAATAGCAAGCAGCAAATGGATCGAGCACGTACTGCACCTCATTTTCTTGCCAATATTCTCAACCCAAAGTACCAGGGTAGATGTCTAACTCCTGAAGATGCTGCTGCTAAAAGACATGGGCATCACATCACCAACCAATCGTGCCAACCATAATAAATGTCAGGGCTGGAGGTGAAACATTCAAGCAGTACATGTCATGCTTGCTGACGTTTTAAAGAAAGTCACACCACTGAACTGGTGGAAGTTATTACCTAAGCACCAAGAAACTCTGATTCCAGAAGTGCTAAACCAGCTTTTGACAGCAGTAGCGTCCTCTGCCAGCACAGAAAAAATATTTTCTTCATTTGGACTAATTCATTCAAAGTTGAGAAATTGATTCAGAGTTGAAAAAGTAGGAAAATTTGTCTCTCTCTTCCAGTCTATGAATAAAGTCCAAGGAGGGAAGGGATGAGATCTACTAGTTTTAAAAGTTTGAAGGACAGCCTAAGTATCTTGGGAAACTCATTTTCAAGAGACTTAGATGAGTAGGAATTTAAGTTTCAGTCACTTTCACTTAGGCATATTTGAAAATTTTCCCAGGCTGACCTGGAATGATCAATTTAGTCCACTGACAACAGTCAATCCCTCTGTTTAATAAATAAGCTGTAAATGTGAAACATGTTTTGATAACAGAAGTTTAGGTATTCAAAACATTTACGGTTGTTTTAATAGAAATACATTTTATATGCTGTTTTTGTGTGCAATTAAATTCCACTGACCATCCTAATGCAGCTCTACACAAATCACGAGCAAAAAGTTAATGATCTAGTAAATAAGCAATATATCATTCACCATTTTCTAACTTACTAAAAATGTACAATGAAGAATCTGAACATATTAAGGTACATACTTGCTTAAATAAGCGTAGTTATAGTGTACCTCCCTAGATAGCAAAAAGATGTACCAAATCTAGTGTAAAGGCTCTACTTAGTTGTAAATCAAGATGTTTTAATAGTGATATCCACCAATGAGAATGAATCTTTCTTTAGAACATAAATGAAGTCCAAATGCAAAAGTTATTAAAATTGATAATTTAAATCGAGACTTTTCACTTGCTGAGTTAAATCAATCCACCCTGGTCAGGAAGGGATTCTCCTTGTCCCTCCACCCCACCCCATGTATTCTTGGAAGTAGGTGGCAGTTTGGTCTCCTTCCTCTGAGGCATCAGAGATAGCCTCATCAATAGATAGGACATTTGACTGGATGGGCCAGGGCTCTGGAGTGGTGCTGAGCATTCCCTTGGTCACCTGCTTAACTGGCTGGTACTTGCTGACATGCTCAGGGTATAACTGATTGCCATATATGCAGTCAGGAAGGAATTTCCCCCCAGGTCAGATTGGCAATGACCTTGGGGGGGTTTTCCCCTTCACTTCCCCTGCAGTATAGGGTGCAAATCACTTGCCAGGATTAACTGGGTCTCTCGCTCTTAGTCAATTCCCTGCCATTGTAGAGGCCTCAGGCACTGGTCACCTCAGTCCCTCCTATTCTCTGCCTGTGGCACATAATAGTCTAGTATCCTATGGACTGTAATGCTTTGGTCTAGTTTCAGTTGTTAGGTTTAGTGGGTGGGTGCTGGTGGCCTGTGATATGCAGGTCAGACTAGATGATCTAATGTTCCCTTCTGGCCTTAAACTCTATGACCTCATATGCTGCACCAATGCAAGTCATTGTTTACACAAATGCAATGCATCTCTGCCAGGGTGGGGATGTTGAAGCAGTGCAAGATCATTGGCTAAAACCCCTGTGTAGACAAGGTCTTAGACATATAAAGGATCTGTATCTCAGCACCAACCCCTGGAGCCAGCCAGTCCCCTCTTGGGTCTGTAATTTTCTTGCTTATTTTGTGCATTTAGGCTGTGGTTTTCAAAGGGGCCTAAGGCTCCTTTAATAACTCTTTAGTTACACCAGGGCAGACCCCTTGTGGACATGCTTCTATCAGTTTAAAACAAGTTATATAAATTTTGCTCACACCTGTACAATTTACCAATGCAAGCTACATTGATATAAGACAAGCTCAGCCCAATACAAAGAGTGTATCCACTCAGGTGTTGCACCTGTTTAAGTCAGTTTAAAAGCACACCTGTAGTTAAACTAGGACAAATGTGAGTGTAAGCCAGGTCTAAGAGAGTTCAGCACCTAATTCTCTTAGGCTTCTTTGAAAATTTCAGCCTCAGTACCCCAGTGTGTACCCCACTGTGATGTACAACACGGACCATCAGCCACTATCCCAGCTCGGACTTCCATTTGGCTTTCCCTCTCAACTGCAGAGACAGCAAGCCTCACCCTGGAGCTACAGAAAGGATAAAGAATTTCCCTGGCATTATTCTCAAGTAACACTGCACTGGGAGCTGTGTCCATCCCTCCCCTACCGGTGTGTGGCCATCGTATAATGCTTGAAATTAGAAAGCAAGACACACCCTGGAAGGAGGAAGGATCCTCTCTTCACACACACCCGCACTCCCCTGTATTTCTGTTTTAGCCCCTGCCTTGTAACGGGTTGTGGGACCCTCTGGAATGAAAGGCACTCAGAGGCATTATTACTGCATCAATTCAATGGCACATGATGACTGAAAGAACAGTGGCCACCCAGGCTCAGCTATTAGAAGTCTAGCTGTGCTACCATCATAGACCACTCCCTAAAGCTGCTGCTGACAGGGATATCACTGTAGGCATCAGTATAGAGATACTAAAGGATCTGGGAAAGATGAAAAACAAGAGCGGCAGGGAAAAAAAATAGTCAAGGGAAACGTGACAGCAGGCTGTGGTATTCTCCTGGAGGATGCAGGGCCCCTCCCATTTATTTCCCCATGTTTTCTGGACTGGCAGGAAGTGTTTACAGAAAGCAGAGTCATTGTAAGACTGGGAGGGCAGGCCAGCAGGTGATTCTCCCCCCCCCCCTCCCTTCCTTTCCCATTTGGAAGCCCTGTCACATTTTGGGGAGGGAAAAGAAGCAGAGAGGAAGAAGGCGCAGAAGTCAGCAGCAGCTGCCCTGAGATCCTATTGCCACTGGTTCCCTGGTGCAAAAGGTGCAGAAGGATGTGGAGTGCCACAGCTGAGAGAGGGCAGCTGGGCTGGGCCATACAGGAGGAGAAATCTATACCATTGCCAAGCAGCCTAGACACAGACATGAATGTATGCCACCATCTCCCTCCGCTAGCGCAGAGGCTTTTTAATCTGGAGGTATGAGAACCACCCCAGTGGCCTCCAGAGCAGGCTGCTGGGGCCTGACTTTCACAAAACAAGAGGGGCTGAAAATCAAGGGGAAGAGTGAAAGCTTTTCAAGGATGGAGGGGGAACAAATTTGCAAATGCTCAGAGAATCATGGGAAGAAAAACTGCAGCCTCCCCCAAACACCAACAGGTGGCTACCCCCTCTCCCCTCACTACCGTCTGCCTACCTCCTTCCACCCAGGTGCAGCCCCTGACACATCCAAGGCCAAAGCTACTCTTCCACCCCAACCCAGACACACCCACTGTTGTCTCCCTTCTCCCCTAACAGATGTAACCCCTCCCATCGCGGCTGCCCCCTCTCACGAGCATAGCCCTGAACACACGTACCCCCTCATCCTCCTTCCTATACAAGTGCTCCCTCCCAAACTGATGCATCCAGGCATGCACCCACGGACCATCTCCCCGGTCCTACCCCCTTCCCCCACACACTTTGATCAAAGGCACCCGCTTTCCGACTCCGGAGAGGGGTGGGCTGATCTTCCCCGCTCACTCTGGAGCGCAATATCCCAGCTGGTGCGGGATCAACGCGGAGCTCCAGCGAGCAGCCGCCGCCTCCCGCTCCGGAAAGCCAGCTGTGCTCTGCAGTGCCCGGTTGCAGCCACCAGCCCTTACCGCGCACACATGCTCCCTGGGACACGCTGCCCTGCCACTGCAGTGCCTGCTGCCCGCCCTGAGCATTCCCGGGGGGCTGCGTGGGAGGGAGGGGGCACAGGCAGAGACAACCCCTCCCCCCCCCACCGCCGCCCCATCCTCCTGCCGCTGCCCGTACTTTGGAACCCCCCCCCCGCACCGCCACCTCCAAGCCCCGCGAGGCGAAGGAGACAAGGGGGGGGGGCACTTACCGGCGCTCACACCCGCCCCGGCGGCTTTCCGTGCACGGCAGAGAGCGGAGGGGGGAGAGGCAAATCTTCAGCCGGGGAGCGGCGGGGGGGCTTCTGCGGGAGGCGCGCGCACAAAGTTTGGAGGGAAAAGGCAAAAAACCCCCAAAAATCCCCCCTCCCGGCCAGAGCCGCCGGTCCTGCCTCCCGCCCCGGCCGCTCCGGATCAATGGTGCGCCGGGCCCAGGCGAAGGTGAACTTTCCACCGGGGTGGTGGAGAAGCCCCCGGCTTGCAGCGCCCACCCCGCATTGGCACCGAGCCCCGGGGCGCTCTCTCGCTGCGGCGGCGGCGGCTCGGACAATGTACGTGTGTGTGTGTGTGTGTGTGTGTGTGTGCACCCGCGGCGGCTCGGCGAGCCCCGGCAGCGGCACACGCCCAGGCTCCGCTCCCCGCCCAGCCGTCACTCACCGCCTCCCGCCGCCGCTGATAGGCGCTCGGCGCCAGCCCGGGCACCCGGGCGCACGGCCCCGGCTCCTCCGCCCTCCTGGTGGGCTGCGGGCCGCGTCAGTCACCGACGCGCAAGGCGCCTCCCTCCCTCCTGCTGCTGCCGCCGCCGCGGCCGGGGCTCTGGGCTTGGGGGGGAAGGCGCAGCGCAGCAGCCGGAGGGGGATTGCTGCTCAGCCCTTATTTTTAGCGCCTAGCTCAACCTGCGGTGCCAGCCCGTGGACGAGAGAGCCAGGGGGGATTGATTGATTGTCTGTAGACGGCTCCAATAAGAACTTGATCAGCTACGGGTGAGTTATAGCCACGCATCAGGAGGATAACACAGCTGGTCCAGACAGAAACCTAGACATTGTTTAATAAGTCTTGGTCACCTCCCACTTCTTCTCTCTCCTCTCTCTCTTTTTAAATAAAAGCAGACATTTGGGGCCATATCCTCAGTAGCCGTAAAGCAACCTAGCTCCTTTGACTTCAGTGGAGCTGTGCTGACTTACCCCAGCTGAGGATCTGGCCTTTTATATTCGCACCAACAAGGCAGCCTGCCGTGCCCGTCTCTCTCACTTGGATTTAGGGCTGGTGAAAGGTGCTGGCCTATTTGATGACCCTGGAGGATGGTCATGGAGCCTTTTGTTTAGCCACAGAACATAAAGGACCTGGGCACTCCCACACTGCTCTGCCAGTTAGTGCCTTAGGGTAGTTCAGTCCCTGTGCTAGGAAGCTCCTGGGCTTCTCCAGTCACAGGGAAAGGTACGCTTAAAACACTGCAGCAATGCTTCAGTGAAGATGTTCCTACACCAACAGGAGAGCTTCTCCCGTCAACATAGTTAATCCATCTCTTAGCTATGTTGATGGGAGAACCATAGCACGGTCTACACCAGGGGTTGGGTCAGTATAACTCGCTCAGGGGTGTGGATTTTTCACAACGTAATTATACGGATGTAAGTTTATAGTGTTACTCCTGGGGGAATAATGCACCAAAAAAACCTAAAAATTCTGCACACACTATTTTAAAATTCTGCATATTTTTTAATCAAAATAATGAAATATAATCCAGCTAGTTTTAATTATTTTGGTAATTTATTTAAACTACAATATAATGGATGGAGAATGGGAGTGGGGAGCATTGGAGGAAATCACCAACCCCCCTCTGTCTAATAGTAATGTAGCTAGTATCCCCAATCCCCCTCTGTCTAATAGTAATGTTAGTAATCACCAACCCCCCTCTGTCTAATAGTAATGTAGCTAGTATTGTCACTTTACTTCTAGTTATTAGTCAAAAAATACATGCAATCATATGCTCAATGTTACATCATAGGCACCTGAAGAGCAAGTGAGGGCCGGGGACTCAAACTCACAATTTATACTGGCTACTGACCGTTTCCAAAAAGGTCAGTAGCAAACAGTTCATGGAGCACATTTTGATAGGAATTATTTCAGTCCAAAATGTAGACCTGTTTTAATCACTAACGCACCATAAGCATTTATGCGGCCATACTGTCCTTTACAATAAGGCTCCTTTACACCACTCTGGCAATGTAAAGGAGCCTTAAAATTTTTATACCTATTTTATACTCATGGGGGAATTCACTAAGAACAATGGGAACAATTCACTAAGCAGGCAGGCTGCTACATCCTCCTCTGGCTGAGGCAACAGAGCCTGCCCTATACCTACCTCTTCAGAAATACCCCCAAACCCTGCCCCTCCACGCCAAGTGTGCTGCAATAGCTAGCAAGAGGGACAGAGTGTCTCTGTCTCTCTCACATACATGACTCCCCAGCCTCCCTCCCCCACTTCCAGGTGGTGATTTATGTCTCTACCAGCTGCTCTGGATGCCCAAACTGACCTACCTCCACTGTCAGGGAATAGGCGTAGTATGACTGCTCTTGTGGTTTCCCTTTACTTCTCTGTCAGAAGTCATTTTTCTGCGGGTAAGCAAAGAAATCTGTGGGGGCCATGAATTCTGCGCACGTGCAGTGACACAGAATTCCCCCAGGAGTAATAGTGTAGACCTGGCCACACTGAGACTGCCAACAAGAGTGCCTTGATGGCGGTTTCTATGATGTGAACCCCTGTCCACTAATATGAACTGGTCTGAAACCTCACCAGCCATCAAGCAGATATCAGGTGCAGTTTGCACATTCTATGTAGAACTACGATGTGTGTAAACCTTAGCCTGCCACAGCCACTAAGGGGTTAAGAGACAGAGTAAATACCTCCTCAGCTGCACCTAACTGGTGGACCATCAAGAGCTGGGATAAAAGCTTATGAACCAGACAGAAGGGGATGGCTTTGCATCAAGTGTAAGCTGGCAGGAAGCAGCTGGACCTTCCAGGGACAAAGCACTAGAATGAAAGGGGCTGGGAGGCAGATGAAGGTAGGAACTGGCCCAGGGAAGCAGCAATGAGTCTGAAGTAACAGGCTAAGCTGCTTCAAACAGGGTGCCTGGGCTGGAACCCAGAGGACGGCAGGAGGCTCTCCCTACCAGCTACCTGGAAAAGAGATGTAAAAGCCCCCCTGATGCAAGGGGACAAGGACTGTTGAGTCCAGGGTGGGGCTGAAAACCTGGCATAAGGTCATTACACTTCTTCTTTGTTGGACTCCTTACTACTCTGGAAGGGACAGAGACATAAGTACCTGGATGGGAGGGCTGAGTTGTGAGAAGGGGCAAACCACCACATGCTTGGAGGGACTGTTGACAGAGGGGGCCAGAGTTGAAGAGACTTCTGTACCATGTCTGGCCAAGAGGAGGTGCTCTGGCTGATGAGCGACCCCACTGGAAGAGCCCTAGACTGCAGAGGGCAGGGTATGCAGCTCTCTAGAAACCTTCCCAGCCAAACCTGCAGCGGCACTGGCTAGCTGAAGATGAAGTATAGTGCCGTCCTTCGCGACTGGAAGGATCGGCTGGTCAGACATGGGGCCTACTGTGATATGAGAGAATATAAAGGGGGAGCAATGGGGAGCATTTCAGCATGCTCCCATGAGCACAAAGACAAAAGAACTTGCACTGTGGATAGAGAATACCAAAATCTACCCATTCATTTGGATGCCTCCTATCCTTCCTGACCACCATCGTGATTATGTATGCAGTAGGGAGGTATAACTCAAGGACTTCTATCATCCTGGCATTCACTTGCTTTTATTAATATGCCAGAGCAAGAGTCTAAAGTAGTCACTGCTTCTGCCACAGTCATAGAAGAAAATTGTCTCTTTTGTAACATATTAGCTCCACTAGTCTCTGTAGCATGGCATCGTCTGTTCTAGGGAAAATGGGATGCAAAATTTACTAGTGGTGCAGTTCTGCTGGTGGAAGCTTGGGCATTTTTAGTGTTGTCCTGTCTATCCCTGCTCAGATTATGGCTGTACGATAGAGAGGTAAAAACTAGGACTGTCAATTAATCACAGTTAACTCGTGCGATTTACTCAAAAAAATTAATCGCAATTCATCACAGTCTTAATCGCACTGTTAAACAATAGAATACCAACTGAAATGAATTAAATAGTTTGGATTTTTTTCTGCATTTTCATATATATTGTATTCTGTGTTGTAATTGAAATCAAAGTGTATATTTTTATTACAAATATTTGAACGTAAAAATGATAAACAAGAAACAGTATTTTTCAATTCACCTCATACAAGTACTGTAGTGCAATCTTTGTCCTGAAAGTGAAACTTACAAATGTAGATTTTTTTTGTTACATAACTACACTCAAAAACAAAATAATGTAAAACTTTAGAGCCTACAAGTCCACTTAGTCCTACTTCTTATTCAGCCAATCGCTCAGACAAACAAGTTTGTTTACATTTACAAGAGATAATGCTGCCCTCTTCTTATTTACAATGTCACCAGAAAATGAGAATAGGCATTTGTATGGCACTTTTGTAGCTGACATTGCAAGATATTTACGTGCCAGATATGCTAAACATTCTTATGCCCCTTCATGCTTCAGTCACCATTCCAGATGACATGCTTCCATGCTGATGATGCTCGTTAAAAAAATAATGTATTAATTAAATTTGTGACTGAACTCCTTGGGAGAGAAGTGTATGTTCCCTGCTCTGTTTAACCCCCATTCTGCCATATATTTCATGTTATAGCAATCTCAGATGATGATGAGATTTTTTTCACATGTAGTTCATTTTAAGAACACTTTCACTGCAGATTTGACAAAATGCAAAGAAGGTACCATATGAGATTTCTAAAGATAGATACAGCACTCAACCCAAGTTTAAGAATCTGAAGTGCCTTCCAAAATCTGAGAGGGACGAGGTGTGGAGCATGCTTTCAGAAATCTTAAAAGTGCAACAGTCCGATGCAGAAAGTACAGAACCCAAACCACCAAAAAAAGAAAATCAACCTTCTCCTGGTGGCATCTGACTTAGATAATGAAAATGAACATGCGTCGGTCCGCACTGCTTTGGATTGTTATCGAGCAGAACCTACCATTGGCATGGATGCTTGTCCCCTGGAATGGTGGTTGAAGCATGAAAGGACATATGAATCTTTAGCGCATCTGGCACGTAAATATCTTGCGACGCCGGATACAACAGTGCCATGTGAATGCCTGGTCTCACTTTCAGGTGACATTGTAAACAAGAAGCGGGAAACATCATCTCCTGCAAATGTAAACAAACTTGTTTGTCTTAGGGTATGTCTACACTACGGTACTAGTTCGATTTCTGTGAAACCGAACTTGTGAACCCGATATTTCCAGGTCGATTGTTCGAATCCACACCAGGGATCTTTATTCGAATGTCCGAGTCCACAGTAGGGGGGCAAGCGTCGACATTGCAAGCGGTGCACTGTGGGTAGCTATCCCACAGTTCCCGCAGTCCTGCCTGCCCACTGGAATTCTGGGTGTAGCCCCCAGTGCCTTGTGGGAACGAAATTGTGTCAAGGGTCGGTATACGTAAATTTCGTCACTCGACCCACACTTCCGCCTTCCCTACGTGAAAGCGCCGGCGGGGAATGAATTCGCGCCCTTTTCCTGTGGCTGATAGCTCGGACGCCACTGGACAGTGAGCATGGAGCCCTCCGCGATTATCGCAGATGTTCTGTCCGTAGCCAACAACTCGCGCCTTATAGCGCACCTTTTCCAGACTCTGATGCAGAGAAATCGGGAGAGGAGACAACGTAATCTCCGGGAGTACTTAAACTCTGAAAGGGGCATTGATCTCTTGCAAAGTGCTGGACCCCGGCCCCTAGACATCATGGTGGCAATGGGTCATGTTGATCCCGTGGAACGGCGATGCTGGGCAAGGGAAACAAGCACTGACTGGTGGGGCCGCATAGTGCTGCAGGTCTGGGATGAGTCCCAGTGGCTGCGAAACTTTCGGATGCGTAAGTGCACTTTTATGGAACTTTGTGAGTTGCTGTCCCCTGCCCTGAAGCGCCAGGACACCCGGATGCGAGCTGCCCTCACTATCCAGAAGCGAGTGGCCATAGCCCTGTGGAAGCTTGCAACCCCTGACAGCTACCGGTCAGTAGCGAACCAATTTGGAGTGGGCAAGTCTACCGTGGGGGTTGCTGTGATGCAGGTAGCCCGTGCAATCGTTGACCTGCTGCTCCACAAAGTAGTGACCCTGGGAGACATGCAGGCGATCATAGATGGCTTCGCTGCAATGGGATTCCCAAACTGCGGTGGGGCCATAGAGGGGACACACATCCCTATCCTGGGACCGGAGCACCAGGGCGGCCAGTATATTAACCGAAAGGGCTATTTTTCTATGGTTCTGCAAGCACTAGTGGACCACAAAGGACGTTTTACAAACATCAATGTTGGGTGGCCAGGAAAGGTTCATGATGCTCGTGTTTTCAAAAACTCTGGTCTGTTTAGACGCCTGCAACAGGGGGTTTATTTCCCCGACCACAAAATCACTGTTGGGGATGTGGAGATGCCAACAGTGATCCTGGGGGACCCTGCCTACCCGCTAATGCCATGGCTCATGAAGCCATACACGGGAGCCCTGGACACTGAAAAGGAGCTCTTTAATTACCGCCTGAGCAAGTGCAGAATGGTGGTGGAGTGTGCCTTTGGCCATCTCAAAGCAAGATGGCGAAGCTTACTTACTCGCTCCGACCTCAGCCCTAAAAATATCCCCATTGTGATTGCAGCGTGCTGTGTGCTCCACAATCTCTGTGAGATCAAGGGGGAGACATTTATGCAGGGCTGAGAGGTTGAGGCAAATCGACTAGCAGCAGATTACGCTCAGCCAGACACCAGAGCCATTCGAAGATCACAGCGGGAGGCGGTGCGCATCCGGGAAGCTTTGAAAGCTCGCTTCCAGACAGAGCGGGTTAACCAGTGACTGCTACACTTCCGTAAACAGACACTGGACCTTCCCCTGTCCCTTTACACATGTCCCGTTGCCCATCCTCCCATTACCAACCCCCTTCCCCCTCCTTGGATCAACGCTGTAAAGTCACAGTAAAGGAAAGATTTTTTTGTTTGAACCTTTTCCTGTACTTCTTATTGGGTAATGATTATCACCGTGGAGGCATACGGCGGTTGGGGGGCGGTTTGGTTGGGGGACACTTCCCTTCAAAGGGGAAGCTCTTGATCCTGCCCAAAGCGCAGTGCCAAGAGGTGTTCCGCTTGCTTAAAGGGACCATCAACCTCTCCTAATCCCATGTGTGTGTGGTGGTGTCTATGTGCCTTTTACGTAGTGACTATCGCCTACGGATCCCACGGTGCATTGATCTATCCAGCAGGCTACTGTCAGCCGCAAAAGATCAGCGACCACCCTCCCCAAACATACAGTGCACCACCCAACCCCCAACCCCACGTTTAGAACGTATAAACCTGCACAACGAAGGAAAGGTGTGCTTAATGCATGCATTGTGTACTGTGCTTGTCACTTCAGCAGTTACCCTGTGTGCACCCTCGTTTGTGCTCCCATTCTCTGCACTTACAAAACATGTTAACCACTACCCAGACATACAAACGGTCCCATTTAAAACACTCAGGGAAACATCGGTGAACCAAAAAACCAGATTTATTCAACAGAACAGTAACTTAACATGGGACCTGGGAAGGGAGGTGCTCAGGGGTGCTGCTGGATGGAGAGGAGGGAAAAGTCTAAGGTTTTGGGAATGACAGCCTTCTACAACTGCAGCGGTCTGCAGGGGTAGATTGAGTATTTCCACGCACCCTGGCTCCCCTTGTCCTAGTGACTTTTGGGGAGGAAGCCACTGGACTTGGTGGCGGGGGAGGGCGGCTTGAAAGAACATACAGAGGTGCTCTTTCCTCATGTCTCCTGTCCTGGAGAACATCCACTAGGCGCCGGAGCGTGTCTGTTTGCTCCCTCATGATTCCCAGCATTGTTTGGGTCGCCTGCTGATCCTCCTGCCGCCACCTGTCCTCGCGCGCTTCAGCCCTCTGCTCCCGTTCCCTGGCTGCTCGCTCGTACCGTGCAAAGTCCTCTCTGCGCTGTGCCACCTCCCTCTGTGACAGCATCATTAATTCTGAGAACATGTCGTCCCTAGTTCTCTTTTTGCGCCGCCTTATCTGGACTAGGCCATGGGTGGGAGAAGCACGGGTTGGGCAGGAGACACTCACAGCTGTGGGATAAATGAAAGGGAGTGAATTCCTCAGAATGATACTTTTTCAAGAACAATGACCATACTCTTTCACTGTGAATAGGGCCAAACACAGTGCCTATCACATGTACACGTACTACAAGGTCAAATACTATGCCTTAAGGCTGAGTGAGTGTCTGGGGTCCCGGTATACGGATCCCAGAAGCCTTGCCGTACACAGAAAATCACCTCTCTGAAAACCATGGTAAGGTGCTGACTTAGGACTGCTGCGAGATTGCTTCACAGCAGTGCTCTACTCCCATGTCTCCCTCAGTGTTCCTGGCGGCGGGCAGTAACTGCTGCTGGCCAAACCGATAATCTACGGCGGCTGTCCTAAACCACCCCCCAGTCCGCGTTGCCGCTCCAGGGAACCAAAAATGCCCGCGAACCGCCCAGCATGAACGGCTCGCCTACCCTTCCCCCCCCCCCGCGTGGCTGCTCCAGGGAATCAAAAATGCCCGCGAACTGCTCAGCGTGAACGGCTCGCCTACCCTTCCCCCCCCCTCCGCGTGGCCGCTCCAGGGAACCAAAAATGCCCGCGAACCGCTCAGCATGAACGGCTCGCCTACCCTTCCCCCCCCTCAGCGTTGCCGCTCCAGGGAACCAAAAATGCCCGCGAACCGCTCAGCATGAACGGCTCGCCTACCCTTCCCCCCCCTCAGCGTTGCCGCTCCAGGGAACCAAAAATGCCCGCGAACCGCTCAGCATGAACGGCTCACCTACCCTTCCCCCCCCTCAGCGTTGCCGCTCCAGGGAACCAAAAATGCCCGTGAACCGCTCAGCATGAACGGCTCGCCTATCCTATCCCCGGTTTAGCGTTGCCGCTCCCCGGGACTGTCCCTACCCGCGCACCGATATGTGGTACTGGTTTTGCTGCCGACACACTACCACCACACGTTAACGTAAACAGCCGGGTGTCTGTCTGTAAGGGGAAAAGGAAGCATGCAGTATACTAATTATACCACTCATTCGAACCAGGACCCCATGACTGATATCACTCTGCTGAGGATTACGGAGACAGAGAAAATCTGCATGCTGCGTCAATGCAAGCAAACCCCGGGGCCGTATGCTGCCATGCTATGCAAGGCAATGATACCAGAGTACCTGCTGCTTGCATGGCGCGGGAAAGTATCCTACCATGGAGGAGACAATAAGGCAGCTCTCCCAGTGAACGTGCTAAACAAGCTATCGCTGTACCTGCAAGACAGCTTCTCTGAGATCTCTGCTGGTGATTACACCTCTATCCCCATACATATTGACAGACTTTTCGAATAGTTGCACGGGAAAGCGACTCAAAGGTGAAGCGCATAAGGCCAATGAAGCCACAGTTACAGAGCGCTATCACACCATAACTATTGTATTGAAAATAAATGTCTAACACACTGACCTGATGATCCCTCTCCTGATTCCTGGTCAGGAATGCTGGCTTGGGAGTGTTCGAAGGGCAGCGCAGTCAGGGTGAGGAATAGTTCCTGGCTGTCGGGGAAATCTCCAGGGTGACCACTTTCGATTGCTTCGTCCCCCTGCCCTCCTTCCTCTTCTTCGCCGTCAGCGAAAACCTCCTCCGATGTGTCCGTAGAATGGACCCCGTCATCGGTGTCCACGGATACTGGCGGGGTAGTTGTTGCCGCACCACCGAGCATGGCGTGCAGTGCCTCGTAAAATCGGCAAGTCTGAGGCACTGAGCCGGAGCGTCCGTTGGACTCTTTGGTCTTTTGGTACGCCTGACGTAGCTCCTTGATTTTGACGCGGCACTGCGTAGCATCCCGGCTGTATCCTCTCTCCGTCATAGCCTGGGAAATCTTTTCGTAAATTTTGGCATTCCGTCTTTTTGAACGGAGCTCGGCTAGGATGGATTCATCGCCCCACACAGCGATGAGATCCAAAACCTCACGATCACTCCATGTTGGAGCTCTCTTTCTATTCAGTGATGGCATCGAAACCACCGCTGTAGAGCTCTGCATCATTGCCAGTGCTGCTGAGCTCGCCACTATGTCCAAAGAGGCAATGGGATTCAAAATGGCCACAGAGGAAAAAGCATTCAAATTTTCGCGGGGATTTCTCTGAGTGGCAGGTCAGAGCATCCGAGTACACAATACTGCCCTGAGCGTCCACCGAGTGGTGCACTGTGGGATAGCTCCCGGAGCTATTAGCGTCGAATTCCGTCCACAGTACCTCGCATTCGACATGCCCATTTCGAATTTGGCGCTACTCCCCTCGTCAGGGTGGAGTACCGAAATCGATTCAAGGAGCCCTTAATGTCGAAATAAACTGCTTCCTAATGTGGACGGGTGAGGGATTAAATCGAGTTAACGCTGATAAATTCGACATAAAGTCCTAGTGTAGACCTGGCCTAAGTGATTTGGCTGAACAAGAAGTAGGACTGAGTGGACTTGCAGGGGCTAAAATTTTACATTGTTTTAATTTTTAATGCAGGGGTTTTTTGTACATAATTAAACTTACAAATGTAAAACATTCATGATAAAGAGCTTGCACTATGGTACTTGTATTAGGTAAATTGAAAAATACTTTTTTTTTTTACAGTACAAATACTTGTAATCAAAAATAAACATAAAGTGAGCACTGTACACTTTGTATTCTATGTTTGTAATTGAAATCAATATATTTGTAAATGTAGAAAACATCCAAAGATATTTAAATAAATGGTATTCTACTGTTGTTTACAAATGTGATTAATCGCGATTAATTTTTTACAGCCCTAGTAAAAACACATGTGCACTGTCTGATGTAGAGCTTCGAAAGTTGCTGCCAACAGTGGAGCTGCCCTGGTAGTGAATTACAGGTCCTGAATTTTGCCAGTGTAGATTCAAATCTCACTGCACAGAATAGTGCACAATGGCCGTATCAGCAGACCAGTGATAGCTGTTCTTTCATTATCTCGAGCTTGCATCCGGAGCTGGTCTACAGTCAGTGAAAATCATTACCAGCTCATGGTTAATTTTTTGCCTTGATAACCTCAACCCTGTTCCTCGTCAATAACTATTCACTTTACAAAGCAACCACAATTGCCAAAATGGATGCTGATTATGCCAGTGGCAAGGAAGAGGGAGAGTACAGAATGAGTATGCAACCACCCTCCCACAAGTGGTCCCACTGGTATTGAGGTACTCTGGCCAGGCAGCGTAGGGACGTTCACATGTTTGCTGCCCGTGGTGTATGTGTTCTCTGGATAAATGGAAGATATCAGCCACTTGTAATAAGGAGTGGGTCTTCTAGCTCAAGCAGTAGTGCCACCTATGCTGTAGGATCCACAACTCCCCGGTTTGATCTTCTCTACCAACAACCCACCCAGGGATGGTATGTTGGGCAAGCAGATGTTTAGTCTTGGGATGATCTGATTATGCTTCACTAGCACTAGGTGTAACTTTAAAAAAAAATCAGAACTGTCATTCCTTAGCTATGCTCTGCCTTAAACAGGCATGTATGTATCCTGAGGTAGGGTGGAAATCATGCCAAGCTATGTCAGAGAAACCTTCACACACGGTACAATTTAAAAAATGGTCTTTTAAGTCCCAACATAGAGGAAGATCATCCTAAATAATTCAGCAGGGTGTACTCTGATTTATCTATTTCCACTAGAGGAACCCAGGAATCAGCCAAGTTGAAGTCTGAACTATCCTTCCCACATGCCCCGCCCCTTCAGCTAATCACAGAAGTTGTTTCTCCATGATAACTTTCTCACTGACATAGCAAACACCAGAGCTTGCTAGAATCAAAGGGATGTAAGTGTGAGTGTGTCCAGATTTTGCCCTTGGTTACACCAATGTAAATCCAGAGTAACTCCAGTGAAGTTAATAGAGTTAGGCTGACTTGACACTGTTGTAAAGGAGATCAGAACCTGGCCCCCTGTCCTGGACACTGAGGAGAATTATCGATCCCAGTTGCATCTAGATAGCAAGTAGCTGGACTAAATCCTTTACTGTCTTCTAGGAACATTTTAAGGTTGAGGTGCACTGTGGGTCATCATGGCTAACTTTGCTTAGCTTTGGTTGTTTTAGGTAGCAGAACATTGCTGCTCATTTCCATGGTTCCATCCTTTTCTTACCATACGTTCATTTGGTCCCTTCTCATAGTGTGCATAGGCATCTTCTGTGTAACTGAAATCAGGGCTTCCCTGGGGCATCTGCGGGGGTGGGAGGGAGAGGAGAATGTCACTAGGAATGAACGACAGGGAATGGATCACTTGACAACTATCTGTTCATTCCCTCTGGGGCACCTGGCATTGGCCACTGTTGGAAGACAGGATACTGGGCTAGATGGACCTTTGGTCTGACCCAGTATGGTCATTCTTATGTTATGTTCTTAATGTCAGTGCAGATTCTTGCCTCGCATGGTTTCAGAACTTTCTCCTCCAGAGGATACTGAGAAAACTGGTCTCCCTGGTGAAAATGCCGGACTCCCCAATATCATTTTGCTGCTATTCTTCCCAGATAACTTAGGGCTTGTCTACATTACCCGCTGGATCGACAGGCAGTGATCAATCCAGCGGGGGTCGACTTATCACATCTAGTCTAGACACGATAAATCGACCGCCGAGCGCTCTCCCATCGACTCCAGTACTCCACCAGGGCGAGAGGAGGAGTCAACAGGAGAGGGTCAGCCATCGACTTACCGCAGTAAGTAGATCTAAGTACGTCGACTTCAGCTACGTTATTCACGTAGCTGAAGTTGCGTAACTTAGATCGATTCCTCCTCCCACCCCGCAGTGTAGACCAGGCCTTAGACTCTCTGACTCCAACTCTCCTGCAGATGCACCAGATTTAGTAATCATGGGTACCTTTAACACATTTAGAAGACTGTGGCCACTTCACTGACGTGGCTCTCCCCAGAGCTTAGGGGTCACTTGCAGCCAGGGCCGGCTCCAGGCACCAGCAGGGGGAGGCAGTCAGGCAGCCTTTGGTGGATTCGGTGGCAATTCGGCGGTGGGAACGCCGACAGTGCGGGACCAGTGGAGCGTCCGCAGGAATGCCGCCGAATCCACAGGACCGGCGACCTCCCGCAGAAACGCCGCCGCCGGCTGCCTGACTGCCGTGCTTGGGGCGGCACAAAACATAGAGCCACCCCTGCTTGCAGCATGGCAAAAAGTGAACTAATAAGAAATAAAGTTTAAGAATTTGTTTTGTTTTCTTTAGAGAACACAGAATGCTTCCTGTTCCCCTCTGACATAAGTAATTTGCCATAGCAACCAGCTTATGAAACAGAAAAGTGTTGAGCATAAGGTGTTTGGTTGCTATGGTGAGGAGAGAAGCTGAGACCTTTTCCTCTTTGTTCATTGGTGGCCGTGCATCATCTAGGCAGGAGGGTCCATGTCAATAAAAGTCCTTGTTAGGCTTGTAAGGCAGCGGGCTTGCATTGCATTGTCTGGCACATGGATAAAAACTGAAACACAGTAGTCAGTAGGAATTAAGGAAATGCGTACAAGGCCAGGGACAGGACTGGTTTCTTAGGGTATGTCTACACTACGAGACTAGTTTGATTTTTCTTAAACCGAACTTGTGAAACCGATATTGCAAAGTCGATCGTGCGAATCCACAGCAAGGACATTAAATCGAATTTGTGAGTCCACAGCAACGGGGCAAGCATCGACATTGCAAGCGGTGCACTGTGGGTAGCTATCCCACAGTTCCCTCAGTCCCCGCTGCCCACTGGAATTCTGGGTGTAGCCCCCAGTGCCTTCTGGGGCCAAAAATGTGTCGAGGGTGGTTATAGGTAAATGTCGTCACTCGACCCACACTCCCGCCCTCCCTACGTTAAAGCACCGGCGGGCAATTAATTCGCGCCCTTTTCCGGTGATTGACAGCTCGGACACCACAGGACAGCGAGCATGGAGCCCTCCGCGATTATCGCTGCTGTTCTGTCCGTTGTCAACACCTCGCGCCTTATCGTCCACCTTTTCCAGAGGCAGATGCAGAGAAATCGGGCGAGGAGGCAACGGAAGCTCCGGGAGGACATGAACTCTGAGAGGGGCACAGACCTCTCGCAAAGCACGGGACCCCGGCCCGTAGAAATCATGGTGGCAATGGGGCACGTTGATCCTGTGGAACGGCGATTCTGGGCAAGGGAAACAAGCACTGACTGGTGGGACCGCATAGTGCTGCAGGTCTGGGATGAATCCCAGTGGCTGCGAAACTTTCGGATGCGTAAGGGCACTTTCCTGGAACTTTGTGAGTTGCTGTCCCCTGCCCTGAAGCGCCAGGACACCCGGATGCGAGCAGCCCTGACTATCCAGAAGCGAGTGGCCATAGCCCTGTGGAAGCTTGCAACTCCTGACAGCTACTGGTCAGTCGGGAATCAATTTGGAGTGGGCAAGTCTACCGTGGGGGTTGCTGTGATGCAGGTAGCCCATGCAATCGTTGACCTGCTACTCTCAAAGGTAGTGACCCTTGGAGACGTGCAGGTGATCATAGATGGCTTTTCCGCTATGGGATTCCCAAACTGCGGCGGGGCTATTGATGGGACACACATCCCTATCCTGGGACCGGACCACCAGGGCAGCCAGTACATTAACCGAAAGGGCTATTTTTCTATGGTGCTGCAAGCACTAGTGGACCACAAAGGACGTTTTACCAACATCAATGTCGGATGGCCGGGCAAGGTTCATGATGCTCGTGTTTTCAAAAACTCTGGTCTGTTTAGATGGCTGCAAGAGGGTGTTTATTTCCCGGACCGCAAAATAACTGTTGGGGATGTGGAGATGCCTATAGTGATCCTCGGGGACCCAGCCTACCCGCTAATGCCCTGGCTCATGAAGCCATACACAGGAGCCCTGGACACTGAAAAGGAGCTCTTCAACTACCGGCTGAGCAAGTGCAGAATGGTGGTGGAGTGTGCCTTTGGCCGTCTCAAAGGTCGTTGGAGAAGCTTACTTACTCGCTCCGATCTCAGCCAAACAAATATCCCCATTGTGATTGCAGCATGCTGTGTGCTCCACAATCTCTGTGAGAGCAAGGGGGAGATGTTTATGGCGGGGTGGGAGGTTGAGGCAAATCGCCTGGCTGCTGATTACGCACAGCCAGACACCAGGGCGATTAGAAGATCACAGCGGGACGCGCTGCGCATCCGGGAAGCTTTGAAAGCTAGCTTCCAGAGCGAGCGGGGTAACCAGTGACTGTTACGCTTGTTTAAACAGAAGCTGAACCTGCCCCCGTTTCTTTACCCAGTTTCTGTTGCCTATCCTCTCCAATTACCAACCCCCTTCCCCCCCTTCATTCAACGCTTTAAAAGTATAATAAAGGAAACATTGTTTATTAAAACCGTCTCTATTAATGATTTCTCGGTTAAGGGTTTAACCTGGGACGCATACCGCGGTTGGGGAGCGGGTGGAGTGTTGGAAAGTACGCTTCCAAACTCGGGGAATGACATGCTCCTGCTCCCAGAGCAGTCTGAAGTGCTGGACTGCTTGTTTCAAGGGAGCCAGCAACCCCTCCTATTCGCAACAGTGTGTGGTGGGGCCTTTGTGACGTTTTGGCCATGGATTGCGGCCACAGATCCCCTGCTCCATGGATCTGTCATGCAGGCTATCGCCGGCCGCAAAAGATCTGCAGCCACCCTCCCCCACCAGAAAGTCACAGGGCCCCCCCCCCCATAGAGAACAAGATAACCCCCTCCCAGAATGACAAGTGTGCCCAGTGCATGCAATGTGAGAGTGACTTTATGTTGATCCTTTCCCCCTGTCTGTACCCTGGTTCTGGCGCCTGTCGTCGCTAATAACAAACCCCCTTACCCACTCCCCCGAAACCAAACCGTCCTGTGAAAGAAAGTCAGGGAAACAGCACTGTGCAAAACAAACATTTTTATTAAGGGGAGCATATTTTTTAGATGATACCTGGGCAGGGAAGTGTTGTGGGGTGCGGTTGGAGGGAGGGAAAGGACCCATCTAAAGTTTTGGAAATGAGAGCCTTCTGCTACTGGAGCAGTCTGCAGGGGTGGAGTGATTATTTCCACGGCCCCTGCCTCCCCTCGTTCTAGTGACTTTGGGTGAGTAGAGGATTGGACTTTGTGGTGGGAGAGGGCGGTTGGAAATAACATATAGAGGTGCTCTTTCCTCCTGTCTCCTGTCCTGGAGAACGTCTAGCAGGCGCCGGAGTGTGTCAGTTTGCTCCCTCATTAGTCCCAGCAGCGTTTGAGTCGCCTGCTGATCTTCCTGCCGCCACCTGTCCTCGCGAGCTTCAGCCCTCTGCTCCCGTTCGTTGACTGCTCGCTCGGACCTTGAGACGTCCTCTCTCCGCTGTGCTGCCTCCTTTCGGGAACAGACCATCAATTCTGAGAACATGTCGTCCCGGGTTCTCTTTTTGTGCCGCCTGATCAGCGCAAGCCTCTGGGAGGGTGATCCACGGGTAGGGCGGGAGACACTCGCAGCTGTGGGATGAGATAAAGGGAGTGAATTCCTCAGAAAGATACTTTTTCCAGAACAATGCCTATACTCTTTCCCTGTGAGTAAGACCAAGCACAGTACCTATCACATGTCCACTTACTACAAGGTCGAATATTATGTCTTTATCCTGAGTGTCTGGGGTCCCAGTGTACAGATCCCAGAAGCCTTGCTGAACACTGGAAATCTGCTCTCTGGAGACCATGGTAAGCTGTTGCCTTTGGACTGCTGAGAGCTTACTTCACAGCAGTGCTCTACTCCCATGTTTCAATCACAGTTCCTGGCGGCGGCCAGTTCCTACTGCTGCCCAAACCGGTCATCTACAGCAGCTCGCCAACCCTTTACCCCAGCTCCGCGTGGCCGCTCCCGGGAACTGAAAGTGCCCGCGAACCGCTCTGTTTGAACGGCTCGCCTACCCTTTCCCCCTCTCCGCGTGGCTGCTCCCGGGAACTGAAAGTGCCCGCGAACCGCTCTGTTTGAACGGCTCGCCTACCCTTTCCCCACCTCCGTGTGGCCGCTCCCGGGAACTGAAAGTGCCCGTGAACCGCTCTGTTTGAACGGCTCGCCTACCCTTTCCCCCCCTCCGCGTGGCCGGTCCCGGGAACTCTCCCTGCCTGCGCACCACTAAGTTCGAATGGTTAGCCTCCCAACTCCCTCCCCCCCCCCGCGTGGATGGAAACCGCCGGGTGTCTTTCTTTAAAGGGAAAATGAAGCATTCACTATACTAAAAAAACCACTCATTCAAACCAGGGCACCATGACTGATATCACTCTGATGAAGATTACGGAGACAGAGAAAGACCGCATGCTGCGTCAATGCCAGCAAACCCCGGGGCCGTATGCAGCCATGCTATGCAAGGCAATGATACCGGAGTACCTGCAGCTTGTATGGCGCGGGAAAGTATCCTACCATGGAGGAGACAATAAGGCCGCTCTCCCTGGGAACCTGATACAAAAGCTTTCACTGTACCTCCAGGAGAGCTTCGCGGAGATCTCCAATGGGGATTTCTCCTCTATCCCCATAGATATTGACAGACTTTTCGAGTAGTTGCACTGGAAAACGACTCAAAGCTGAAGCGCCTAAGGCCAATTAAGCAATACAAACACAGTGCTTATACACCATGCCTATTGTATTCCAAAGAAATGTTTAAAACACTGACCTGCTGATCCTTCGCCTGGTTCCTGGTCAGGGATGCTGCCTTGGGAGGGTTCGTAGGGGATCTCAGTCAGGGTGATGAATAGATCCTGGCTGTCGGGGAAATCAGCATTGAAAGCGCTGTCGACTGTCTCGTCCTCCTCCTCTCCTTCCTCATCTTCACCGTCCGCGAAAACCTCCGACGACGTGGCTGTAGATAAGACCCCGTCGTCGGAGTCCACGGGCACTGGTGGGGTAGTGGTGGCAGCACCACCGAGCATAGCATGCAGTGCCTCGTAAAAACGGCAAGTGTGTGGCTGCGATCCGGAGCGTCCGTTGGACTCCTTGGTCTTCTGGTACGCCTGTCGCAGCTCCTTGATTTTCACACGGCACTGCGTTGCATCCCAGCTGTATCCTCTCTCCGTCATAGCCTGGGATATTTTTTCATACATTTTTGCATTCCGTCTTTTGGATCGGAGCTCGGATAGGACGGATTCATCTCCCCACACAGCGATCAGATCCAAAACTTCCCGATCAGTCCATGCTGGAGCCCTCTTTCTATTCTGGGATTGCATGGTAACCTCTGCTGGAGAGCTCTGCATCGTTGCCAGTGCTGCTGAGCTCGCCACGATGTCCAAACAGGAAATGAGATTCAAACTGGCCAGACAGGAAAAGGAATTCAAATTTTCCCGGGGCTTTTCCTGAGTGGCAGGTCAGAGCATCCGAGTACGGATTGCTGTCCTGAGCATCCACTGAGTGGTGCACTGTGGGATAGCTCCCGGAGCTATTAGCGTCGAATTCCGTCCACAGTACCACGAATTCGACATGGCCATGTCGAATTTAGCGCTACTTCCCTCGTCGGGGAGGAGTACAGAAATTGAATTAAAGAGCCATTTATGTCGAAATAAATAGCTTCCTAATGTGGACGGGTGCAGGGTAAAATCGAGTTAACGCTGCTAAATTCGACATAAAGTCCTAGTGTAGACCAGGCCTTAGAAATACAGGGCCAAATTCAGTCCTGGTGTAAGCCAGTGCAACTCCTGCTGATGTCATTGGAAGCTGCATCTGCTTACACCAGGACTGAATTTGACTTACCTTCCTTATCAACTTTAATATTTAGGATCTTCTTTTCCAAAGTTTGTCCAGTGGGAAAGCTCCTCTCAATAGACCTGAGAGATGAGGCTGGCCATAGATTTCTTGTTGCCTCGAGGTAGACTAGGCAGGCGTGGTTGTTCTGTTAACTCACCCTCTTAGCACGTATTGGGACTGTTTGAAAATACTGATTGCTCCTGACTCATTGTGGAAAGTTCAGCTCATTAACTCCACTCTGGGAAGTGAGAGTGGGTAGGGGAAACTGGTTCAGGACAGAAAGAAAGGATGGGAAACCCCAGAAACTTCCTCTCTTGGACTGGGGTGGGGGGTGGGTTTAGGTTGAATCTTATTATGTTATTTCAACAGTTAACAAAAACAGCCTAGGAAAAGGGTAAATTTGGGCACTAAGTTAAGCACAAGTAGTCCCACTGCTCACATGCTTAAAGTTATATGCAGTGTTGTAGCCATGTTGGTCCCAGGATATGAAAGAGAGAAGGTGGGTGAGGTAATATCTTTTATTGGACCAACCTCTGTTGGTGAGAGACACAAGCTTTTGAGCTACACCGAGCTCACTCGCCTTATGCTTAAAGTTAAGCATGTGCGGAAGTGTCTGCAGAATCAAATTCTAACCCAGTGTGTGTTTCTTCTGTGCTAGAATGGGGTGAGGACATTGCTTGTTCACAGGACCCAGTATGAAGTCAGAATGCAAAGATTCTTTTCCATTAAAAATAAAGAAGCCAGCAGAAGCATGTTCTCTTCTGGTTGATTTCGTAGGCTGAAAGGTTATCAGCATCATTGACTGACATGCAAATAGGAGGAGCCAGTGGCCTAGGAGTCTGCTTCTGTGTGCGCTTAAAAACATAAGTGCATAGTTAGTACCAGTAGCCAAGGGCACTCTTGATCTAAAAGAAGCAGATGGGAGACCAATAAGCCCATACGATACTTGCAGCTGTGAGTATCACATCCTCTTAGGCAGCTGTTGTTTTTATGCAGCCATAAAGGTGTCTCTGATGTGGAAGCCTTTGTTCCCAATGATACCCAGAATGAGTACATCTCTGGAAGAAGTAATGTGCAGTAACCAGACTCTCACTGGTGGACAGACTTTCATGTTTCTTAGACTCCGGGTAAGTTTTATGATCACTATGCTATTGATACCAGCTGGAATTAGGATCCCCTTTCCTGCATGTGGGGATGAAGTCCACGCTCTTTCTCTTGCTGAAAAATGATCCCTTAAAGTTTAGGCTATTTATGCAGTGGAAAAGACCACAAAGCTTGAGAAAGAACAGACAACCTTTTTCTGTCGCTTGGACTCTGTTGAATTTGCAGATAAAACTATAGTGGCTAATGACAGATCCTTTCCTAATTTCTCATTGAGGCTGTAGAGAAAACTCTCATAGATAACAAGCTGTAACGATAGGCTTCTTTCCAACTGGTGCTATTATGTAGGTTCTTTATATGTGGAGCTAATCTATACTGAGATGCAAGCTCTAGCTTATTGCATAAAATGAATTACTGTATTGTAATTGGCGGTAGAAGTATTACTGTATAAGGAAAAGCTCTGTGAGCCTTCTACACCATAAAGAAACCACAAGATAAATGCAACCCATTGATAAAAACACCACTAAAATTATTCAATAGTATAATTCAACTCATTCTGTTATACAAGAGAAGTCTGAGGATCAGCTGCAGATTGTACCAAAAAGGACAAAGCCCTAGGAGAAACAGCGTGAATTTCTGCAAACAATTTCTACACATTCAGAGGGATTGGGATTTTTTCAAGTGTCCAAGAGACTTAGGAGCAAAAGTACCATTAGGAAAATGCACAGAGACCAGAGAAAATCCAAAAGTACTTGTGCTCCTAAGTCATTTTGGGACTCTACCAGCAAAGAATGCTGAGCAGAACTAGAAGGATTCCATGTTCTAATTAATGAACAATTAAAAATGGTTTCTATTACCATCTCAGTTACAACACCACCCACTCCCTTCATCATATAGCACTAAAAGACTCACACCTGAAATTCGTTATACGCCTCACTCCTGTGCAGCTTTGCTCCGAGACCCAAAAAACATTGACACTAACATCCACGATACAAACAATCCTACTGAAAAACAAATAATGCTCAAAATTCCCTTAAATCAAACCCTTAAAAATAAAAATGCACAGCATTCTGGAAGGGCAGATCAAAACCAAGAAGCTGACGTACTGTTGATTCCTTTAACAAAATATCATTCTACAGTGCAGGACACAAAAGTCAAGCAGACCTTCCCCACATATGGTGTTAGTGCTTGAAACAAAACCCCACTGAGATTAATGGAAAGATTCCCATTTACTTCCATGAACTTTGGATCAGACCCTTAGCCATCATAAACTGAAAATAGAAACTGGGAGAGACCAGATTCCCGGAAACACAAAGAGCAAGGACTTTATAATCAGTGAAGCAGAGGAAAGACTGAAAGTGAGAGACATTTTCTATTCCAGTGTTTAAAATATGAATGAATGCTGATCTATAAAACCCTCTCCCATTTAAAAAACAAAGAAGAAGGACTGAGCATAATTTTGGGAGAAGTGAAGGAGATGGCAGAACTAGCCTCTCGTTATGGGCCAACCTGCCACTGTTTTAGAAATGAACAATCATACCAATGGCATATTTTGTATAGAAACCTATTTCTAGTGTGAAGACCTAGCCCAGGCAGATGCCTGAATGTATTGGATTTAATGTTGAATTGAACCAAATGGGACGGGGGGGGGGGGGGGGGGGGGGCGGAACTCTATAGGCAATGGCACGTGGAACTAGAAAGAAAGTCTGTAGTATTTGTGACACTGTATTTAGACGTTGCTTCTCTCTACCCAGTGACCTAGCTCTCACATTGGGTAGAGAGACGCACGGCCCATTGAATCAATGGACAGACTCCTGTCCCAGTTGCTTTCGTGGACTTCGGTTCAAGGCCCCGCGTATTAGGCTTATTGTACAGGTTTCTCATTACTTATGTGATGGCAGCAGTGTGGCATATCTATACTTCAAGTTGCAAGTGTATAAATTCCAGCTTGAGGAGATGTACCCGCACTAGCTCTGATTGAGCTAGCGCACTAAAGAGTGTAGCTGTGGTGGCGGTAGGGGCTAGCTGCCCTGCGTATGTACCCGTCTTAGATGCTAGGCATGTACTTGGGGCAGCTACCCGCTACCCTTAGCATACTAGCTTGATCAGAGCTAGGGCAGGTATGGCTCATTGAGCTGGAACTTACACCTCCAGCTTGAAGGGCAGACATTCCCCAAGAGGGACCAACACTGCAGTTGACAGAATTGTCTCATCTCCATGTCCATTGAATCCCAAGCCTCTCTGCTGAGACTGCCAGTAAGAGTGCCAAGAAACATCAGTTGTATTGGTGGATTTTGGTGGAAACTTGTCCATTAGGTGCTACAGTAATGCCACCAGTTCATAGTACGTAGGCCAACAAATGGTAAGGACTTTTAGCCAATGTCAACTTGAGCTAGATTTCAAGTGTTGACTTAAGGCTGATTCAAAGCTGTAGGAGGCTTTCTATTTACTTTACTTGGCAACAGAACAGGCCCTCAGAGGTGGAAGTCTCTGTATTCCATTAACAATCCCCTGAATCATCCAGTCCCCTTTACTTTGCATTTTAAACTCAGGGTTAGTCTATGCTACCACTGTCGCGCATCTGGTGAAGAGCGCTCTCCCGTCAGGATAATTACTCCACCTCAGCAAGCGGCGGAAGCTATGTTGGCGAGGGAGTAGCACTAGCGTGGACAGCGCTTAGGTCAATGTAACTTGCATCACTCAGGGAGATGGCTTTTTTACACCCCTGCATGATGTAAGTTATATAGACTTAAGCAGTAGTTTAGACCAGTGGTTCACAACCAGGGATATGTATACCTTTGGGGGTATGCAGAGGTCTTCCAGGAGGTACATCAACTCATCTAGATATTTGCCTAGTTTTACAACAGGCTACATAAAAAGCACTAGTGAAGTCAGTACAAACTAAAATTTCATACAATGACTTGTTTATTATACTGCTCTATATAATATACACTGAAATGTAAGTACAATATTTATATTCCAATCGATTTATTTTATTATATGGTAAACATGAGAAAGTAAGCAATTTTTCAGTATGAGTGTGCTGTGATTCTTGTATTTTTATGTCTGATTTTGTAAACAAGTAGTTTTTAAGTTATATGAAACTTGGGAGTACGCAAGACCAATCAGACTCCTGAAAGGGGCACAGTAGTCTGGAAAGGTTGAGAACCATTGGTGTAGACAAGCCCTCAATGCAAATGTAGTTTAATGTAATACTTCTAAATTCATGCCTCTCAGTAAAGAAATTACTGATGCAAAAGAATGTTACGGTTACTTACAAGGTCCAGTCAGCTGCTAGGAGTCTGAATTCCCAGCTTGTAAACAGCCCCAGTCACTAATTGAGTTTCAACCTTCTTTGTGCAGTGTCCACATCTGGTGGTCAAATAGATTCATCCTTGTATACGTGAAGGCCTCTTTGCACCAGATGAATCCACGTTTAAACCTTTGACCAGTCCAGTTTTTCCCCTGGAAGAGTCAATACAAGATTTTTTTTTAAATCACCCATTTCCTCTGATTCAATAAATTTTATTCTGCTAATTTCTCAAAACCCCTCAAATTAACACAGAAGAAAACAATTGTTGGAGAAATTCATGTCACATGAAGATTGAAAAGTTCTGTTTTATTGTCTGATCCATTCATGCACTGGTAGTAAATTTACAGACAGTTCTACAGACATTCCTACGTATCCCGCTAAACTGCTGGTTTCTTTTTCGTGGTCACCTTTTAATGTAGTGGCTGAACTCTCACTCCTTTCTCTGCCAATTCTCACCACACCACCCTCCTTCCGATCACCACACTTATCATCTAAGTATCATCTTTTTTTATCTTCTTGCAACCAGTGCCTCACAAAATCCTGTCATTCCTTTCTCAACAAGGAGCCTGACGCTCCACTGCATTGCTCTCACTTTGCCTAGGTGGAAATGGTTAGTTACGACGCCTATGGTATCCACTCACAATTTAAATAGCTACATGGCAAAGGTGTAAATAGCTACACCACATGCAAGGCAATGAAGGATGCTGCCCAACCTTCCTCTGTGCTTTTCCATTCCTATTACCCAGGCCTTAGTGTCTGCTTCGGTAATTTCCCATTTTTGGCTATTGCAACCTTCTCGCTATATCCGCCTTCTTGAGCCTTAGTGATGGTGCTTGTGCTCCTGCTTTTGCCACATGAAATTCAAGCTTCTCCACCTCCCCTTCAGTGAACTCCAGAATTCTCTTACCTTCCTCATGTTGCTCTCAAGCCGTTACAGGCCTCAGGAGATATCAGCCCAATACTAGGTATGTGTAACAGAGATTCTACTTTAGATCATGTGGTAGGACAGGGGTGGGCAAACTTTTTGGCCCGAGGGACACATCTGGGTATGGAAATTGTATGGGGACCCATGAATGCTAACGAAACTGGGGGTTGGGGTGTGGGATCTGGGGTGAAGCCAGAAATGAGGAGTTCAGGGTGTGGGAAGGGGCTCCAGGCTGGGGCAGGGGGTTGGGGTGTGTGTGGGGGGGGTGAGGGCTCCAGCTGCGGGTGCGGGCTCTGGGGTGGGGATGAGGGGTTGGGGGTGCAGGAGGGTGCTCCGGGTTAGGACCAAGGGGTTCAGAGGGCAGGAGAGGGATCAGGGCTGGGGTGGAGGTTGGGGTTGGGAAGGGGTCAGGGGTGCAGGCTCCAGGCGGTGCTTACCTCAAGCAGCTCCCAGAAGGAGTGGCATGTCCTCCCTTCGTCTCCTACGTGGTTCCTGGCCAATGGGAGCTGCAGGGGCGGGGCAGCGCGGCGCTTGGGGTGGGGGCAGCATTCGGAGTCCCCTGGCTGCCCCTACGTGTAGGAACCGGAGCGGGGACATGCCGCTGCTTCTGGGAGCTGCACGGAGCCATGGCACGCGCAGAGCGGGGCAAGCCCCCGACCCCGCTCCCTGGCTGGAGCACCGGAGTGAGGCAAGTCCCAGACCCTGCTCCCTGGAGGGACCCCAAGGGCAGAATTAAAACATCTGAAGGGCCGGATGCGGTCCCCAGGCCATAGTTTGCCCACCCCTGTGGTAGGGGCATGTGTTTTTTAGAGTCAGAGTCCCTGAGTTCTATCTCTGATTCCTTCTGTATGCTCATGATTATGTAGCCATGGGTTTACATCCCCCTCTCTGCCCCAAAGATCTTTCCAGGGAGGGTCTAGAGAGCCACACACCCATATAATGGAGATAATTGTTTCCCCCCGTTTCTGTTCCCAGTTCAATTATCCCCCTTCTTTCTCCTTCTGCTCCCCCACCTGGGAGAGTGAGATGCTAATTCCAAAGCTAGCCTCACTGTAGATAGAAAAACATATTTTTACAGTAAGGAAAAGTTTCCCCCTCCCCCAGAACTGTGATCTGGGCATGAGGGACATGAAGACACTTTTTGTCCACATGGTTGTAGCACCATTACCTTCATTTAAATGTAAGTTTAAAGGCTGGGGCCACATTTTCAGAAGTAGCTAATTTATTTTGGGATGCCCAATTTAAGACACTTTAAAGAGGTCTGGCCTGGCTTTCTGAAAGTCAGGCCCTTCAGCTTGGGGGAATTCCAAAATCCACTAACCACTTGTGTAAATCTTGGCTATGATTTTTTGAGCTGCCTCTGTTTGCTCTGACTGGCAAAGCATGATGTCCATATGAAGAGGGCCATGTGAATTCAAGTGATTGATTGAATTCCAGCCCTTGGCCCCTTATGAAAATATATGACTAAGCTAATGTTAAACTACAGATGCTGTACTAACACTGAGTGATTTCCCAGTATTCATTAGTAACACATCTTACTAAAGAAAGAAGAAGGTGTTAGATATAGTTTCCCTGCAGCATGCTGTTTAATCATCAGTTTCCTGGCAAAGGGATCTGGGGGACTTTACTTATATGATCACAAAGAGAATTAAACATCATGCAATACTGTACTGTCTCTCTGTCATGCTATATGATAGACCTCAGGGAAACGAATTGACCTCAGGACTGTCCAGTTCCTCAAGCTAATAGACATGGGATATTTCAGGTATGATATGCTTGGTCTCTGGGTTGAGGGAGACTTAGGAAGGTGCTGTGTGAATCCCTCCCCTAGTCTCTTAACCTTATACTACATCACTTTGAGGAACATAGCAGCTCTCCTGCAGTAGTATGTGCGTGCTCAGTGAGCTTGCCCCAGTCTGTCTGTCTGGAGCATTCCCACCTGTTCACTGGGGGTCTGATCCAAAGCTTATTGAAGTCAATGGTGTTGGGAGGGAGCGAAGGGATATTTAGGCCTGACAGAAGCCTGCTGTAGATTTGAAGAGTCTGTTCTGATAACAAGTATCAGAGGGGTAGCCGTGTTAGTCTGGATCTGTAGAAGCGACGAAGGGTCCTGTGGCACCTTATAGACAAAAACAGAGGTATTGAAGCATAAGCTTTTGTGGGTGTATACCCACTTCTTCGGATGCAAGCTGTGGAAATGTCCAGGGCAGATATAAATATGCAGCCTGCACATTTATATCTGCCCCTGGACATTTCCACTGCTTGCATCCGAAGAAGTGGGTATTCACCCACGAAAGCTTATGCTTCAATACCTCTGTTAGTCTATAAGGTGCCACAGGACCCTTTGTTGCTGTTCTGATAACGTTTAACAGCGTAACCATAAGTAGAAGCATAAGAAGAGCATGTGTGATAAATTGCAGAATAATTGTATTTAGCGTTGAACATGAGTAACAAATTGCAGAGCAATCGTGTTTGTGAGAAGAAGAAAAGATAAAATAACTAAAAAGCTAGAAAGGACTGGTTTTAACTAACACTAAACCTATACTGATGGATGGGAGAAGAAAGTTAATATAGAAACCAGAGACTAATACGTATGTATAAGAAAAGATAACAAAAAGTTATAACTAAGGCTATGTGTACACTGCACTTTCATTACTAAAACTTTTGTCGGTCAAAGGTATGAAAAAACACGCCCCCTGACTTCACACCCCTGACCGACAAAAATTTTACCGACGAAAAACGCCGGTGTGAACAGCACTTTGTCTGCGGGAGACAGTCTCCCGCCGACAAAGCTACTGCCCCTCATTGGGGGTGGATTTATTTTGTCGACAAAAGAGCTCTCTCCTGCCAACAAAGAGCGGCTATACTGCGTACCTTACAATGGCACTGCTGCTGTAGGGTGCGCAGTGTAGACAGCCTAAGTTGGTGTGATAAAGGGAGGTTGAAGCTGCATTGTCTGGTGCTGGAGGTGACTATGATGAGATCGTCCTGATGAGCTTCCTACTTGTGTGGAACTGATCACTATTCTGAGTGTTTTGCCGTAATAAATATTTGGTGGACCCATCTGCTGAGTAAGTGAACCTTAATCCAACAAATGGCATTTTTTTCATTGATTTCAGTGGGCTTTGGATGAGGCCCTGGAAGCACATGTCTTGTTGCAATGCTCCTATCCTGTTTGAAAGTCTCTATCCATACAAACAAAAATGAAACCAAAGTGGAAACTGAACCCACAACATCCTGTAGCACTTCAGTCACTAGCACCAACAGATTTTCCCTGAGTCCCATCTCACCTCAGGATCTTTGAAGGGGCAAGAGTGGAGCAGCTCATTCTGGATTACCATGGAAGTGGCTAGCATGGTCTATGTTTTTAAGTCACTTTTAAAAATAATAATAATGCAATAATAATCCGTATTTTTATCACAGCTTTCATCTGTCTCAAACATGAATTAATCCTCCTAACATCCCTATGACAAAAATAAATATCTTTATATCTGCCTTATAGATGGGTAGACTGAGGCTCAGAAAAGGAAAAAGGCAAATTTGGGGCAAAGCTGGCTGTAGAATCCCAGAGCCTTGACTGCCATTCTCCTGCACCACCCACTGGACCACACCCAATGGACCAAGAAGTGTTGACTACAGCCCAAAAGAGAAATTAACCTTCGTAGACAGAGCAGAGGGGTGAGGGCAGTGCCCAGCCAGAGGGAGGGGTGGCTAAACCAGAGGTGGCCACATCCAGCCTGTGGGACTGTCCTGCCCAGCCCTTGAGCTCCTGGCTGGGGAGGCTAGCCCCTGGCCCCTCCCCTGCAGCCACACCACCGCGCGGGCAGCACGGCTTGCACCCGCCCACCGCCCAGGCTTTCCAATAATCCTGTCCTGCCGCTCTGAGTGGCATGGTAAGGGGTAGGGAGCGGGGGTGGGGGGTTGGATAAGGGGCAGGAGGTCCCGGGGGGCAGTCAGGGGACAGGGAGTGGAGGTTCTGGGGGGTGGTGGTAAGGAGACAGGGAGCAGGAGGGGGGGGGGGTTGGATAGGGAGTGGGGTCCCGGGAGGGGGCGGTCAGGGGACAAGGAGCAGGGGGGTTGGATGGAGGGGGTTTGGGGGGGTTAGGGATGGGGGGTCCTGGGAGGGGGCGGTCAGGGGACAAGAATCGGGGGTTGGATGGGTCAGAGGTTCTGAGGGGGGCAGTCAAGAGGCGGGAAGTGGGAGTGGGTGGGAAGTGGGAGGGGGCAGGGGCCAGGCTGTTTGGGGAGGCACAGCCTTCCCTACCTGGCCCTCCATACCGTTTTGCAACCCCAATGTGGCCCTTGGGCCAAAAAGCTTACCCACCCCTGGGCTAAACCATGTTGCAGCAGTTTGTGTGCATGTGTTCACCCATGCAACTGAAGAAAGTAAATGAACACAACCAATCTAAGACAATGAATCCAACAGTCACCAGAACAAAGATGCAAGACACAGTAAATCTAAATGCAGTTCTCAGCCATTTGTGTGGAGTAATCAAGCAGGTGGGAGTGTAAAAGCTCTCTCATCACTTATTCCTGAATCACCTTTAGCATGTTATTGCCTAGCACTTTAGTAGCTTGTTGCCTGCCAGATAATAAATGACTGATGCTTCATTCACCACTGCAGTGAAGACATTATTAAAAATTATCCCTGGAAAATGATGCAACACATTTTGAATTGAACCCTGACATGGGAAAGAATGATGCATTTTTCTGAAAATCAAAGTTCAAGTTTGTTTTACACTTTGAAAATGTGGATGCTTTAAACTTCCAGGGCAATCGAAGTGATTGTTGCAGAACACTTACGAAACACAGTAGTTTTGAAGCAGTGCAGAATGCCTAAAGCAGTCCCAGTGGAGACATATTAGTGAGCAGAGCCCAGGGGAGGTCAAAGGAGTGCAGTAAACATGGTTGTGACCCGGGAACCTCTTAATATCAACTGGCAAAGGGTACAGAAGGGGTGCATAGGGGTTACAGGGATCCTCAGAGCTTGATGTGTACATAATTGTTCACCAGAGGGTAACATGTAAGGTCTCTAATGAAAGTCTGTGTCACACTGATCATCATCATAATTGTGCAATGTGTGTACAGACATTGTGTAAGGAGTTATGTATATATACTTAAAATAATGTTCTTAAGGTATGCAACTAGGGGGTTGGTCACCAGGAAAGGTGAAAAGCAGGTTTTTTTCCAGGCAAGAAATGTTTATCCGTCTATCTGTTTACATGTAAATTGCATATTGTCTGGTTCAGAATGGGAAACCATTTGCAGTCTGAGCCAAGTGCTAACAAAGGATTGCAATATCCCCAAAGAGATGAAATTTACAGGAAGAAGTGAACCATTTACAAGTGAAAACAATCAACTTCGAGGCTATAACTAGGGTGACCAGATGTCCCGATTTTATAGAGACAGTGCTGATTTTTGGGTCTTTTTCTTATATAGGCTCCTATTACTCCCCACCCCCGTCCCAATTTTTCACATTTGCTGTCTGGTCACCCTAGCTATAACTGTAGATAGACAGTCTACACTTAAAACACTGCAGTGCAGCTGTGCCACTGTAGTGCTTCTGTGAAGACATTGCTACACTGACGGGAGAGCTCCCATTGGCATAGTTAGCTACCGCCTCTTGAGGAGGTGGTTTATGATGACAGGAGAAGACCTCCCATCGACATAGCGCTGTCTGCACCGGGAGTTAGGGCAGTATAACTGCGGTGCTCCAGGGTGTGGATTTTTCACACCCCTGAGCGATGTAGTTTTGCTGAAATAAGATTATAGTGTAGACCTGGTGTAAGGATATGTCTCCGCTAGAAGTACTACAACAACTCAGCTGCGCCACTGTAACATAGATGCATACTACAGCGACAGAAGGAGTTCTTCCGTTGCTGTGGTAAATCCATTTCTCCAAGAGTCAGTAGCTAGGTTAATGGAAGAATTCTTCCATCGACCTAGCAGCATCTACATCACCGGGGCTTATGTCAGATTAATTACTTTGCACAGGCCATGAATTTTTTCGCAGCCCCAAGCAATGTAGTTAAACCCGAGCTAACTTTGTAGTGCAGACCAGCCCTAAAGCTGTATCGTTCACGGAGGCAGCAAGCGGCAGTGTGGCTTGTTTCATTAAAGGAAGATCACAGCCTAATATGGCTGAAATATGCTGGAAATATTTTGTGTGAGGAAAACCTCCTGTCTAAAGAAGTTATCCTGTTAATTAAGTTTTAGAGCACGTATTATGGTTTTGTTGTATATGTAACCATTTATTTCCAATAGTCTTAATCCCTATCACTTGAATATCTGTTCTTTGATAATAAACGTATCCCTGTTTTCCTATTCTCGTTTTCATTATAAATATATCTAAGTGCTGTGTGTTCAGCAGAGCAGTGTTCTAAGGTATATCTAATAAGCTGCAGGGGACTGTTCCTTTGGGACCAGCAAGCCTGGTAATTCTGTGAGCGTTCAGTGGATAAGGGGCTGGACACTACAGGGTACACTCGGGAGTTGATGTGTGCCTGTCACTACCTGTGTACAGAGAGAGCAGCCTGCAGAGGCCTGGAAGGCAGTGCTTGTGTTGCCAGAAGCGGGTGGTTTCAGGGAGCTGATCCACAAGAGGCACAAGCAAGCTAAGGACAGGTGGTGGTGAGATGCCTTAGAGCCCTGGGTACCCCGGGGAAGCATCACATTGGTTTATCACCAGGGTGGTGCAGTTTATCACATGGCTGCAGAAACACAGGAACTGATCACATGGATATTATTACCACCTGTGTGGAATTATGTACATGTTTATATAAATACCAATATATCTATACTTCCCTTCTGTATAGATTCTTATTTTATATCCCATTCCTGTGATATCAGGGCATGTTTGTGTATCTGTTTATAGCTGCACACACAGTATATCAGAGATAAAGATATAAATTAAGGATTTACCTTAAGTCACTGACTGAATAGGTCAGCTGAGAGATTTCTCCTTGCATCCAGCACCCACGTACCATCCACCAAGACTCCTTGTGACAAACCTTTATGAATATGTTTAAAGCAAATTTAGGATTTGTAGACAGTGCTACAATGATAAACCTAGACCAGTCCTCTTGTCACGGAGTAGCTGGTCTCTGTGGATAGACTAAGCCCAATGCCCCAGCCCAGAGCAGGTGAGTCCAATCCAGCCAATTAAAGAGGGCTGTACCTGGGCCACTAAAGGCCGGCTAATGGGTAGTGGGGGGATGGACTGAGACAGGCTGTGCCCTGGAGAGGGAAAGCCACAGTGACTGGAGTGGAGTTAGCCCCTGTGGTGGGTCCCTGGCACGGGCTCAGAGAAGCAGCCTGGGGGCTGCTGCTCCAGGAAGGGAGCAGAGCTCACTGAAACTGGGAGGCTACCGGGAACAGGAGTGCCAGAGACCACAGGGAAGGATGGGCCCGAGGCTAAGGAAGAAGTTAAAAGACAGTTTTCCTGTTTGCTTGCCAACCTTGGCTAAGAAAATGAAGCTCCTTGCCAAAGACTGGGCGTGGCAGTGCATGTTTTGGGGCTGGGAAGAAGCATGGCCCGGTGACTCCTCTCCATAGAACAGATACAGCCTGGGCAGTAGCAGTACGTGCTTTCCCACACACTGCAGTCAATGCATGGACAGTGTGATCTTGGGCAGGAGGGATCAGCTGTAGGCTAAGAGAACAGTTGTTTAGTGCAATCCAGTACCTTAACAACACCAAGAGGTAAGGACCTGAGCCAAAGTCCATTGACCCTGGAATGGCTCCTGCTGAGTACAGTGGGTTCTGGATCAGGCTCTGAGAGCAGAAAATAAAAATTTCTCTCATGTCAATAAATTACATTCACACTCAGTTGGCCTTGATCTAGCAGTGAGAAGCCAGCTCCCTATCTCAAGATTACAGTTCCTCTGAGCTATTTTATCCTTGACTTTTCCAGATCCTAAATCCACTTTATTCTAAGCCCTGGTCTACACTACGAGTTTAGGTCGAATTTATTAGCGTTATTTCGATTGATCCGTGCACCCGTCCACACGACGAAGCCCTTAACATCGAGTTCTAGGGCTCTTAAAATTGATCTCGCCACTCCACCCCCAACGAGGTGATTAGCGCTTAAAGCGATATTGCCGAATCGATGTAGGCTTAGTGAGGACGCAATTCGACGGTATTGACCTCCTGGATCTATCCCACAGTGCAACATTTGACCGCTCTGGACAGCAGTCTGAGCTCAAATGCTCCGCCCAGGTAGACAGGAAAAGCCCCGCGAACTTTTGAATTTCATTTCCTGTTTGGCCAGCGTGGTGAGCTGCAGGTGAGCGCAGATCTCATCAGCAGAGGTGACCATGATGGAGTCCCAGAACCGAAGACGAGCTCCAGCATGGACCGAGCGTGAGGTACGCGATCTGATCGGTGTATGGGGAGACGAAACCGTGCTAGCAGAGCTACGGTCCAAAAGAAGAAACGCCAATACATATGCCAAAGTCTCCAAGTGCATGCAGGACAGAGGCTACAACAGGGACGTGCAACAGTGCCGCGTGAAAATTAAGGAGCTCAGGCAAGCCTACCAAAAAAACAGAGATGGAAACAGCTGCTCTGGGTCAGAGCCCCAGACATGCCGCTTCTATGATGAGCTGCATGCGATTCTAGGAGGTGCAGCCAGCACTGACCCACCCATGTGGTATGACTCCGTATGTGGATCATCAGAAACCACAGAGGAGCATGATGATGATAATGATGCTGAAAATAGCGCACAGACACAGCAAGGAAACGGAGAAGCCCTTTTCCCCGACAGCCAGGAACTCTTTGTCACCCTGGAACCAGTACCCTACGAACCCACCCAAGGCGTGCTCGATGCAGGAGAAGGGACCTCTGGTGAGTGTACCTCTGTTAAATTAATACATGTTTTATAAGCAAGCGTGTTTAATGATTAATTCGCGGCCAGTACAGCTACAGCTACTGGAAAAGTCTGTTAACATGTTCGGGGATGGAGCAGAAATCCTCCGGGGACATCTCCAGAAAGATCTCCTGGATGTACTCCCAAAGCCTGTGCAAAAGGTTTCTGGGGAGGGCTGCCTTATCCTGTGCTCCGTGGTAACACACTTTACCACGCCAGGCCAGTAGCACGTAGTCTGGAATCATTGCTTTGCAAAGCATGGCGGCATATGGTCCCGGTGTTTGCTGGCATTCAAGCAACATCCGTTCTTTATCTGTCTGTGTTATCCTCAGAAGAGTGATATCATTCATGGTCACCTGGTTGAAATAGGGGAATTTTATTAAGGGGTTATTCAGAGGGGTCCATCCCTGCTGGGCTGTTTGCCTGTGGCTGAATGGAAATCTTCCCCGCTGTGACCCACGTGGTGGGGAGAGGGGGAACAGCGAACATCTTGGATGTGTGTCTGGGGGGGGGGGGTCGATTAGGTTCGCGCTGCACGTTAACCCGAAAACCGCCGCCCCTCCCTTTTCAATTGCCAACCAGTTTTAAATTGCCAGCCCAAAGGCTGTTTGTTATGGGAAATGAGGGGGTTGCTGTTTGAAAACATTCCCACATGTTATGAAGGTTAAAGAAGCCTATAGACTGTGGCTTACCATGGCTGCCTGCAAGCCGAATTCTGTTGCCCGCCGGACCTGCTTGTGTGATCTCTCACACCAAACCGGCAGACCCTCAATATAACAGGCAAAGTGCAACCTTGGACCAAATGCACATGTGATATGTAATGTTTGGAGCATTGTTCTCTAATATGTGTCTTTTAAACTACTCCTCTCCCGTTTGTTTCCTCCCGCAGCTGCAAATGTTTCAACGCCACCCCTTTCATCACCGTCCCAGAGGCTAGCGAAGATTAGAAGTAAAAAAAAAAGGAATCGAGACGATATGTTCTCTGAACTCATGCAATCCTCCCACACTGAAGCTGCCCAGCAGAATGCGTGGAGGCAGACACTGTCGGAGTCCAGGAAGGCAGAATTTGATCGCGCAGACAGGTGGCGTGCTGAAGACAATGACTGGCAGGATGAAGAGAGACAGCGGCGGGATGAAGAGAGTAGGTGGCGTCAGCATGCAGAGAGAAGGCAGGATGCAATTCTGAGGCTACTGGAGGATCAAACAGAAATCCTCCGGCTTATGGCTGAGGACAGGCGTAGGGTTCAGGAAAGGCCGCCTGAGCCCAGACCGCCACTACAGCCCCTGTGTAACCAACAGCCCTCCTTCCCGAGTCCCATAACCTCATCCCTGAGACGCCCAAGAACGCGTTTGGGTGGCCTCCGTGCACCCAACCACTCAAGCCAAGAGAACAGTCCAAGCAAGAAAGGGCTGGCATTCAATAAGTTTTAAAGTGCTGTGTGTCCTTGTCCTTCCCTCATCCCCTCCTCCACCACCCATCCTGGTGCTTCTCTTCCTCCACCACCTATCCTGGGAGACTGTGGCAGTTACCCCCATAGTTCCCCCTCTGTGTTTTACGAATTAATAAAGAATGCATGATTTTTAAGCAACAATGACTTTATTTCCTCTGCAAGCGGTGACCGAGGGGGGGAGGGCAAGGCGGTTTGGGTAAAGGGAAGTAGAGTGAATGAAGGTGCGGGGCTTTTCATTACTGGGGAAAAACAGAACGTTCACACAGCATCCTGGCCATTCATGAAACTGGTTTTCAAAGCTTCCCTGATGCGCAACGCACCCTGCTGTACTCTTGTAATAGCCCTGATGTCTGGCTGCGCATAACCAGTGGCCAGGCGATTTGCCTCAACCTCCCACCCCGCCATAAACGTCTCCCCCTTACTCTCACAGATATTGTGGAGCGCACAGCAAGCAGTAATAATAATGGGAATATTGTTTTCGCTGAGATCTAACCTAGTCAATAAACTTCGCCAGCGAGCTTTTAAACGCCCAAATGCACATTCCACCACCATTCTGCACTTGCTCAGCCTATAGTTGAAAAGGTCCTGACTACTGTCCAGGCTACCTGTGTATGGCTTCATGAGCCATGGCATTAAGGGGTAGGCTGGGTCCCCAAGGATAACTATAGGCATCTCAACATCCCCAACGGTTATTTTCTGGTCTGGGAAGAAAGTCCCTTGCTGCAGCAGCTGAAACAGACCAGAGTTCCTGAAGATGCGAGCGTCATGTACCTTTCCTGGCCATCCCACGTTGATGTTGGTGAAACGTCCCTTATGATCCACCAGTGCTTGCAGCACTATTGAAAAGTAACCCTTTCGATTTATGTACTCGCTGGCTTGGTGGTCCGGTGTCAAGATAGGGATATGGGTTCCGTCTATCGCCCCTCCACAGTTCGGGAACCCCATTGCTGCAAAGCCATCCAGTATGAGCTGCACATTTCCCAGATTCACAACCCTTGGTACCAGCAGCTTGGTGATCGCCCTGGCTACTTGCATCACAACAGCCCCCACTGTAGATTTTCCCACTCCGAATTGATTCGCGACTGACCAGTAGCTGTCTGGCGTTGCAAGCTTCCACAGGGCTATCGCCAGTCGCTTCTCTACTGTGAGGGCTGCTCTCATCTTGGTGTTCTGGCACTTCAGGGCAGGGGAAAGCAACTCACAAAGTTCCATGAAAGTGCCCTTACGCATGTGAAAGTTTCGCAGCCACTGGGATTCATCCCAGACCTGCAGCACTATGTGGTCCCACCAGTCTGTGCTTGTTTCCCGGGCCCAGAATCGGCGTTCCACTGTATCAACAAGCCCCATTACCACCATGATGTCCACCTTGCGGGGGGGCCTTTTTTGAGAGAGGTCTGTGTCCATGTCCTCATCACTGCCCTCAGGGCACTGCTGTCGCCTCCTCGCCTGCTGTAGCTCTAGCAGCTCCTGGTTCTCGTTCGCCATATACTCCTGGACAATGCGCGTGGTGTTCATAACGGCGATAACAGCCACGGTGATCTGATCGGGCTCCATGCTTTCCCTGGTATGCTGTTTGCAGGACAGCAGAGTGGGAGCAGAAGCGGCAGGTGGATAACAATGGTGTCAGCAATATGGCGCCCGCATGAAAAAAGGCACGAAAGGATTTTTGGCTCCCCCCTCAGTTGCTTTCACGGAGGGAGGGGAGAGCAAGGGTTAGGCTCATTTCCTTCTAGCTGCAGATGGTACACTATGCGGTGAGCAAGGGTTAGGCGCCTTCCCTTCTAGCAGCAGATGGTACAATATGCTTGATATCCATCATCATCATCTCCTGGCCCCCTCAAGGATTGAACTCGCAACCCCAGGTTTAGCAGGCCAACGCTCAGACCGCTGAGCTATCCCTCTGCCTGTGTTCCAGGCAGTACTGAATCTCCCTTAAACAAAACGTAAAAAAAGAGAATGACCAGAGTCACTCTGGTCACTCCCATTTATGTCCAAGCACCCCCGGCCAGCCACACCATAGGCCGCCAGCCAGGAGCACACGAATTTCAAGCATATTGTACGATCTGCAGCTAGAAGGCAAGGAGCTTATGCTGTGTAGTCCCGCGACTACCAGCCTCAGGCGGAATGGCCCCCTCAAGGATTGAACTCATAACCCCGGGTTTAGCGGGCCAACGCTCAGAACGCTGAGCTATCCTTCTGTCCATATTATAGCGTGACTGAATCCCCACTAGACCTAATGTCCAGGCGTACGCTGGAGATGTACGGTAATTGTGAGCTGAGCAGGCTTCCGTAGCAAACACGGAAACCCCGGAAAAAAGGCGCGAAAAAGATTGCTTTCACGGAGGGAGGGAGGGACGTTTGATGGCTTGACGACATGTACCCAGAACCACCAACCACAATGTTTTCTGCCCCATCAGGCTTTGGGATCGCAACCCAGAATTCCAATGGGCGGCGGAGACTGCGGGAACTGTGGGATAGCTACCCGCAATGCAATGCTCCGAAAGTCGATGCTAGCCCCGCTACTGTGGACACAGTCAATCGACCTCATGGTCTTAATGCTCTTTAGTGGGGACACACACAATCGATTCCATAAATTCGGGTTTTAAAATATCGACTTCTATAAATTCGACCTAATTCTGTAGTGTAGACGTACCCTTAGTCATGCCACTACAGAAAACTGTTTAGTCTAGCAGACAACATAACCCATAATGCTATAAGTAATGACTGCGGAAGCTGGACTACACTTTAATATACCTTTATATACAGGCTTGCAGAAGCATCTACTAGCTGCTAATGTCACAAGCTGTTAATTGATATGCAGGCAACTATCAAAGGGCAGAACTGAGATCTAAATGTTTGCACTCAGTTATATATTGCATGTCTCAACTATACAAAAAGTATTTTAAAATGTCATGCTTAAGCAGATACCACACTCCAGGAGGTAAGATAATATAAAGTTCCTGCATAAACACTCTTAAGCATTTCCTGGATGAAAGGAGTTTGAGTTTTGCGTATTCGGATTCCGTCATGTCCAAGTCTGTGTCTGTTTCTACTCTAAGCTCTTTCCTTACTCCTGGCATTTCAGAGACAGTGGTTGAAACATTCCTTATGTTTAATTCATGCTTTTATCTACTTTCCCTCATTTTACTGCCATCCGGATATAGGACTCTTTCACTATCCCTCGTGCAAGTCATTATCTCCTTTTCAAACAATCAGATTGTCTTTCGTAACTCCTGAGTTCCTGGCTATCCCCATCTCCCTCAGCCATCTGAGCTTCCTAGCGTGAAACTCTGTCTGTTCTTTCTTCCTACTCTAGGGGGCAGCCTACTTCATCACAGTTTAACAATTCCTGTGTCTGCAGATGTTCTTGTAACTTTTTGATCCCTGGGATTTCACTTCACACTGCATATTACACACAGCAATGAAGATTCAGAACATAACACAGAAACCCTCAGGGTGCTGTGTTTGCAAGCCACTTCTGTTTTCTGAACAGGTTAAGATGCCTGCATGAGCAAAAACCTGCTATATCACAAAGCTATGTTTGCAAGTATTCAGAGAGATTCACTGAACATATTCCCTTGGTGGTTACAGTGTAAACGATGAGGAAGTAATTTGTGCATAAGATTACAAACATGAAGGTGTATTTGTACGATATGTATCACTCTTCGGAGACTCCTGCCCTTGCAGGAGAATTGAATTAGTCACAAATAGGATTTTTCACTTACTAAATTTAATGATCCTATTTTCATTGCATGCACCAGGTAACCTGTTACACCAAGCATACTACAGTAATAGGGATATTTTTCAGTCATTTACCAGGAGTTGTTAATGGGAGTTCTCGGAAAATGAATTACAGGCTTATAACATATTCTTCAGTGCAACAATACATTTGAAATGCCCAGTAGCATAGTCAATATTCTGCACCTCCTCACTGGAGAGAGTCCATGAACCTATTCTAAAAGGCTCCTATTGACTTTAATGAGCTTTGGATCACATCCTGTGATTTGATTTCTCAGGCTTTATTTTTCACTCTCCAGCAACAAGGGTTGTTTGGTCACGCTAAAGCAAGTGTCTCATGGGGGAAAGAAGTGCCAAATGCCAAATAACTCTGGACACACTTCCGGACTCCTGATTAAGAGACCCACCCAATTGTCTGGAATATAAACATGTGACCTCCTTCAGAAACTAGGCGCTAACCAAACAACACTTGTACGCAGATGCACATGCAACAGATCAGCTTTGCTTCCATCACTTTTTAAAGGGGATAACTAGAAAATGTAGTCTTGGCATAAACTTAACTGGCACTCTGATCTGCTCCATAGACTATTATTACCCTGCTAACTTGAACTATCCTTTTACCCATTGTGTGATAGACAAGACTTCTCTTGGACAACATATTAATAACCTTCGCCTGGGCAATTTGTTAGCATGTGTGTTATGTTACATAGGGATAGCATATGTTTAGACTGGGAAGGATGTGCATTATACACCCTGGGCAGGGGAGTGTGTTCCATGGCATGGGGAAAGCATGTATTATGCAGCGTGGGGAAGGCATACATTAAGCAGCATTGTTTAATAGAGTTTTGGATAGTTCTGTATATTTTAGTCTCCATTTTCCTATTTTTCTACAGTGCAGAATAGCAAGAGCCAAACAATGGATGGTTTGGCGGTCAGTTCCCATCAGAGTGGTATTGAATGTAAACACCGTGAGCCTACTTCACTAATGTATTACTCCAGTTTTATACTGGTGTAACTCTGTTGAAATGAATGAACCTGTGCCAATGTAAAACTGAAGTAAGGCATTGTTGTGAATCAAGGCTCATATCCAAACACTCCCCAACTCTGGGGGAGCTCGGGCTCAGATCTTAACTTTGCTACTGTCCCCCATCTTGATAATGGATCAAAATACAATAGTGGGTTTGTCCCCTTCCCATTGCTTTTTTCTGGAAAGTTTGGATCTGAATCCCGATCCAGGTCTGGACGTGGGTCCATCTCTAGTTCTAACATGGGGATAAGTTTGGAACTGTCAGGTTTTTTCTCAGACTCAGGTGGCTCCTTGGATGCCTGTAGCAAGTGAAAAAAGAGATCTATAAATACAGCAGGAGGGTCAGTAGTCAAGTTCATAAGACTTTCCTTCTTTGATAGGATTACTGACCTAGTGGATGGGGGGGAGCAGTAGACATGACATAACCTGATTTTAGTAAGGTTTTTGACACAGTTCCATATGACATTCTCATAAGCAAACAAGGGATATGTGGTCTAGATGAAATTATTATAAGGTGGGTGCACAACTGGTTGAAAGACCGCACTCAAAGAATAGTTATTAATGGTTTGCTGTGAAATTGGGAGGGCATATCTAGTGGGATCCTGCAAGGGTCAGTCCTGGGTCCGGTAGTATTCAATATTTTCATTCATTACTTGATAAAGGAGTAGAGAATTTACTTATAAAATTTGCAGATGACACTAAGCTGGGAGGGGTTCCAAGCACTTTGAAGACAGAACTCAAAAGGACCTTGACAAATTGAAGAATTGTCTGAATTCAACAACATTAAATTCAGTAAAGATAAATGCAAAGTACTTCACTTAGGAAAGAAAATCAAATGTACAACTACAAAATCGGGAATAATTAGCTAGGTGGTAGTACTGCTGTAAATAATCTGGGGGTTATAGTGGACCACAAACTGAAAATGAGTCATCAATGTGCAGGGCCGGCTCCAGGCACCAGCGCAGAAAGCGTGTGCCTGGGGCAGCAAGCCGCGGGGGGCGGCCTGATGGTTGCCGTGAGGGCAGCAGTCAGGCAGCCTTTGGCATTTGGCAGCTCTATGATTTGTGCCACCCCAAGCACGGCAGTCAGGCAGCCTTTGGCGGCGTTTCTGCGGGAGGTCCGCCGTTCCCGCGGATTCGGCAGCAATTCGGCGGTGGGTCCGCCGACACCGCGGGACTGGCGACTTCCCGCAGAAACGCCGCCGACGGCTGCCTGACTGCCGTGCTTGGGGCGGCACAAATCATAGAGCCGCCCCTGTCAATGTGATGCAGTTGAAAAAAGGCTAATAAGATTCTGGGGTGTATTAACAGGAGTGTTGTATGTAAGACACAGCAGGTAATTGTCCCCCTCTGCATGGCATTGGTGAGGTCCCAGCTGGAGTACTGTGTCCAATTCTGGGCACCACAATTTAGGAAAGAAGTGGACAAATTGGAAAGAGTCCAGAGGAGAGCAACAAAAATGATAAAAGGTTTAGAAAACCTGCCCTATGAGGAAAGGTTAAAAAAATGGGCATTTTTAGTCGTGAGAAAAGGGGGACCTGATAATCTTCCAATATGTTATGGGCTGTTATAAAGAGGATAGTGATCAATTGTTCTCTATGTCTGTGATGGGGCAGAGTGGTCCCGCACTGGTACCACAGGGGTTAACCCTTCCCTCCTAGCGGAGGAAGCCACGCCGGGCATGCGCCAACTGGAGAACAGGTATAAAAGCCTGCAGAGCTGCTCAGTCAGGGCTGAGGGGAAGGAGGCGAGCCGCCAGCTCTTGAGGAGAGACTGCCTGCGCTCCATGATCCAGTGGCCAGCCAAGCTGGGACGCACCCTGAAGCCCAGATGGAGGACGCCATGGAAGGGGAACAGACCGGAGGACCCCCTGAAGTGGAGAACCGGGCGGTTCTGGTAGGAAGTGCCCCAGGGGAACATTAGAGACAAACGGCATTGGAGGTGCACGGACGCTTGGCGTGTTGCGGGCAGATCCCCACCAAGCTAGGGACAAGGGGAACCCGCCGCTAGCAGGGCTCTGGGGCGGGACCTGGTGGAGAGGGCGGGCCCGGGTCCCCACTAACTCCCTTGACATGTGAGGCGAGCTATATGAACTCTGGCCGTTGGGCCACACCGCCCTGATACTTAGAGCATATTACATGGACTCTAGTCGTTGGGTCACACCGCCCTGATACTCGGGGGATATTATATGGACTCTGGCCGTTGAGCCACGCTGCCCTGAGATGCGGGCGAGTTAGATGGACTTGGGGCATTAGAGGCCACTACCCCGACCAAGAGACAAGTGCTGGGAGACCGGCCATTAGGCCACATCAGGACGCTCTTAAAGGGGCAGGTGTGGGAATTTGAGAGTGGCGAGGTAACGACATCCCACCCACCCCTGCCACAAAAGGGCGCTGCGGTGTCAGACCCGTCACAATGTCCACTGAAGGTAGGACAAGAAGTAATGGGCTTAATCTGCAGCAAGGGAGATTTAGGTTAGATATTAGGAAAAACTTTCTAACTATAAGGGTAATTAAGCTCTGGCATAGGCTTCCAAGGGAGGTCGCGGAGTCCCCATCATTGGAAGTTTTTAAAAACAAGTTGGACAAACACCTGTCAGGGATGGTCTAGGTCAGTGGTGGGCAACCTGCAGCCCATCAGGGCAAGCTGCTGGCGGGCCACCAGACCATTTGTTTACCTTTGCACGGCCGCCCGCAGCTCCCAGTGGCCGCGGTTCATCATTCCCGGCCAATGGGAGCTGCGGGAAGTGGTGGCCAGGCTGGCTGGATGACTTCTTGAGGCCCCTTCCAGCCCTACATTTCTATGATTCTATAACTGTTCCCATTTGGGCTTGCTCAGGCACATGCAATCCATCCTCCTCAGGCACCAGGAATTTCCCATAAACCATTGTAAAGATTCCAATAGGGCCTCCCAAGATGCTAGAGGAACAATTGAACATAGCCGAATGTAGGTTCATGAAATGAAAGTGGTGGTGAACCTCTGCACTAGCAACTGGCCTGCAGGCAGGGGTGGAGTTGTCTGAACATATACCATGATTAAGGCTACGTTTTAGTCACAGGTATTTTTAGTAAAAGTCATGGACAGGTCACGGGCAGTAAACAAAAATTTACGGCCCATGACCTGTCCATGACTTTTACTATATACCCCTGACTAAAACTTGGGGGAGGGGAGCGGCTCAGGAGGGCATCCCTGGGGGCATTGTGGGTGCTGGGGGGGATGGTCTGGGGGGTGCTGCAGGTGCTGGGGAGGGGGGTTGGTGGGGCTGGGGCAGGCACCCTACCCGGCTGCTGGGAAGCGGCGCCCCCAGCACCTAGCTCCATGTACTGCCTCTGCTTTGCCCCAAGCCCCGGTTCTGCAGCTCCCATGGGCTGGAAACTGCGGACAATAGGAACAACGGAGGCGGTGCCTGCGGGCAGAGGCAGCACGCGGAGCTAGGAGCTGAGGGAGGGGAGTTGCTGTCGCCCTTCCGGGGAGCCCCTCCCCAAGGTAAGCACTGCCCTGCACCCCAGCCCCCAGCCCCCCACACCCAAACTCCTGCTGTTGTGGGGCGGGGGGCCCGAGACTGCCCCAGCAGCGGCTGGTGTGCCTGGTCCAGGGGGTGCCTGAGCTGCTCAGGTGACCCCCAGGCCAGGCACTCCGGTCACTGTAGAAGTCACAGAATCCATGACCTCTGTAACAAACACAGTGCCTTACACATGATCTGTTTCACAAACCGTAAGATAGCAGACAGGCTGCCGACAGACCCAACTTTATTAAAAAAAACATGAGTAGGCAGGGAGCCACCACACAAGAGTGTTTTAAACCTGCTGGAGGTCTGAAGTCTGTATGGGCTCAACTATTTTTTATGGTTGTGGATGCTCGGAGATATAGTTTGAGCAGTTTCCTTGATCTTTCCCTGCCTTGATGAATTATGTATCAGAGCTATCTTTATACCAAAACCTCTAGCCATTGCTGTAAAATATACTTATTGTGCAGTCTAAGAGTCTGCCACCAATCTTCTGTCTTCTCTCATTATATACTACATTTAGTTGCTGCAAGAGCCAAGTGCATCATCTTATTTTTGGGGCCCTGTAAAGACTGGGCTGCCGGAAAAATGCTCAGAAATCAGGCCTGTCCTGCCCTTTTCAGGACAGGTAGCCAACATCCTTCCCATGCAAGGAGATGGTTCCCTCCACTGACCAGCATCAGTGGCGATGTCACACAAGACTATGATCCAAACACAGGAGGATACTCAGATGAGGATTTCCAAAGGGTATTTTTATTGGAGTTGGGTGCCTAAGCGCCTTACGTCCCTTTGAAAATCTCAGCACTAGATGCTAGCATGCTGCAGCAGTTTTCACTGCCTTTATCCTAGACTGGGCTCTAAACTGGGATGTGTATAATGTCGTAAAAGCTGATTATGGAAGGGAAAGTAGAAACAGCTACTGACAGCCGAGGTTCTTCTGATCGATCAAAACTGGAGCTGTAATCTTTTTGGCTTGTTCACCTTTACCTTGTACTTGCTGACATTGAGCCAGAGGCAGGTACAACGAACAAGCTCAGATGAAGTTTCTAGTAGTTTACATAGTGTGAAATTCACCCACGGGTACAGGAGTTGTGGAAAGCCTCCAAGGCAGAGGAACCACTATGGTCTTAACGCACAGGGAGCTATGAACGTCACATGTTGGAGTTAGGTTCTGTTCAGCTCTGCAAAACCCAGACCAGAGAGTCTGGGAAGGCTGAAGTCCCTGGGACATGGTCACTAGGACCATGATAACCCAGATCCAGTTGCCACCAAACCCTTGAATAGAGGTGTACAGGGTATGCAGCCTCTGGTCCGGTCCAAGTCCTGGAAGATAGTTCACAGAAAACATCAGAACTGTATGCACCCATCAGCTGGAGGGTAGATTTCTTCCCCCAAAATGACCACAGAATTCCTTCCCTAAAGCCCATTTCCTTTGCTTGAGGATAGACATTAACTGAGAAATTAACTCCCACTCTCAGCCCTTGTCTATACTGGGATTTTATCCACCAGTGTAATAGTGACAGCCCTTGTGCAAAGCATTAGTGTAAACTAGGATTGTCAAGCGACTAAAAAAATTGCTATTAATCAGTTTTAAAAACACTGTTAAACAATAATAGAATATTATTTCTTTCAATATTTTGGATGTTTTCTACATTTTCAAATATATTGATTTCAATTACAACACAGAAAACAAAGTGTACACTGCTCACTTTATATTATTTTTATTACAAATATTTGCACTGTGAAAAGATAAACAAAAGAAATAGTAAAAAGAAAATAGGAAAGGAATACTGTGGCACCTTAGAGACTAACAAATTTATTTCAGCATAAGCTTTCGTGGACTACAGTCCGCTTCATCGGATGCATAGAATGGAACATACAGTGGGAGGATATTTATACATTCAGAGAAACATGAAAAGGTGGAAGTAACCATACCAGCTGTAAAAGGCTAATTAATTAGCCTTTTACAGTTGGTATGGTTACTTCCACCTTTTCATGTTTCTCTGAATGTATAAATATCCTCCCACTGTATGTTCGGTTACTTCCACCTTTTCATGTTTCTCTGAATGTATAAATATCCTCCCACTGTATGTTCCATTCTATGCATCCGACGAAGCGGACTGTAGTCCACGAAAGCTTATGCTGAAATAAATTTGTTAGTCTCTAAGGTGCCACAGTATTCCTTTCTTATTTTCTTTTTGCTGACACAGACTAACACGGCTACTACACTAAAAGAAATAGTATTTTTCAGTTCACCTCATGCAAGTATTATAGTGCAATCTCTTTATTGTGAAAGTGCAACATATGAATGTAGATTGTTTTATTTTTCAGTGTGGTTATGTTAAAAAAAATAGAGCCTAAAAGTCCCCTCAGTCGTAATTCTTGTTCAGCCAATCGCTAAGTTTCCATGCTGATGACGGGTTCTGCTCGATAACGATCCAAAGCAATACGGACTGACATGTTCATTTTTCATCATCTGAGTCAGATGCCACCAACAGAAGGTTGATTTTCTTTTTTGGTTATTTGGGTTCTATAGTCTCTGCATCGGAGTGTTGCTCTTTTAAGACTTCGGACAACATGCTCCACATCTCATCCCTCTCAGATTTTGGAAGGCACTTCAGATTCTTAAACCTTGGGTTGAGTGCTGTAGCTATCTTTAGAAATCTCATATTGGTACCTTCTTTGCATTTTGTCAAATCTGCAATGAAAGTGTTCTTAAATCAAACAACATGTGCTGGGTCATCATCCAAGATTGCCATAACATGAAATATATGGCAGAATGCAGGTAAAACCATGGAGCAGGAGACGTACAATTCTCCCCCAAGGAGTTCAGTCACAAATGTAATTAATGCATTATTTTTTTAATAAGTGTCATCAGCATTGAAGCATGTCATCTGGAATGATGGTCAAAGCATAAAGGGGCATACGAATGCTTACCATATCTGAAACGTAAATACCTTGCAATGCTGGCTACAAAAGTGCCATGGGAACGCCTGTTCTCACTTTCAGGAGTCATTGTAAATAAGAAGTGGGCAGCATTATCTCCCATAAATGTAAACAAACTTGTTTGTCCTAGTGATTGACTGAACAAGAAGTAGGACTGAGTGGACTTGTAGGCTCTAATGTTTTACATTGTTTTGTTTTTGAGAGCAATTATGTAACAAAACAATCTACATATATAAGTTGCATTTTCATGTTAAAGAGATTGCACTACAGTACTTGGATGAGGTGAATTGAAAAATACTATTTCTTTTCTCTTCTACAGTACATATATTTGTAATCAAAAATAATAATATAAAGTGAGCACTGTATACTTTGTATTCTGTGTTATAATTGAAATATATTTGAAAATATAGAAAAAAATCCAAAAATATTTGCAATTAATTTAAATTGGTATTCTATTATCAAACTGCAATTAAACACGATTAATTTTTTTAATCAAGTTAATTTGTTTTGAGTTAATCATGTGAGTTAACTACGATTTATTGACAGCCCTAGTGTAAACATACGGGTGCAGTGTGATGTGGGGTAAGCTACATCAGTGCAAACTGAACGGCACTGGTGTAAATTGGATGTATACTAGGAGTCTGCACTGTTGGCTAAAAATCAGGACTTGATTCTCCATTGCTCTGTTCTCCATCTGTTGTCAATTACGTTGGTGAAAAGGGAATGTAAAATGCTGCCTTTCTGATCTGGTAGCATTTTACATTTACTTTGCCCTGATGTAAATGATGACCAAACAAATAAACCAGAGCATTGGAGAATCAGGTCAGAGCATTGGAGAATCAGACCCTACATATAGACAGGGTGGTGAATTTCACAGCTAATGCATGCTTGGCAAAACAAGTTCTTATGGAAAGAGTGTGATGCCAGAACTACAAAGGCTGTGACGTCAAAAAGTTCCTCTGCACGGCAGAGAACAAGTGATTCTCCTGAAAATGACAGGAAAACAAGGTATGGTCAGTGACCCTAACTCCCTTTCAAACGCAATTTACTTTTTTTCTTGGTTAATGTTGAAAACAAAGTTGTAATTCAATCATCAGCAACAGAATTTATCCCAGAAGAGGGGCAAGGGACCACCTAGTGCATGAACCAGGTGTGAATGATAAATAGCACCACCACGATGACTTCTGTGTCCCACAGGAACTTATGCTACAGTTCATACCAAAGAGTTCTTTTAAAAAATGCCTGCATCTTCACTGGTTACATTTTCTTATCATTTACTTAGACTGTAAATTCTTCAGGGTGGGGACTATCTTTTGATATACATTTGTATAGCACGTAGCAGGGTACGGCCCTTATTGAGACTCCTAGGCACTACCACAATAATAAAAATAGTTTCAGGCTCTTCAGTTCCTCTTGGCAAACCTCTCTGTGTGGGGTGGGAGGCACAGGGATCATAATGACGGCTGCAGAGCAGTTCTAGAGGTGCTCCTGAGCTTGGGAGAGGATTCCATTCCCCCTGGGAAGCACTCGTGCAAATACAGCATATTCAGGCTTTGCACACAGGAAATGGTTTAGCTCAACGGGAATCTGGAAATGTATGTGTGTGTACTGAAGAAAAATAACACAAGCTGGTGATTTTCAGGGGGTAGAAAGGATATCTTCCATCTACTGTGAGTTTCTGAGGAACCACACGGAATCTGACTTTCCTCCAACGCCTTAGTTTGTGTACTGATATTTCCCCTGATTCCAGTGATTTATTTGGGAGATGGAGAAGATATAACCAGGGAAACTTCCCCTTCTAAAGTAGCTGACATTTGATCTCAATGTACAATAACTTCCCAGCTATAGAATGTATTTGTTCCTCTCTTCCTGTATAAATAGGAAGGGAGAAAAAGACCCAGCAAAAGTTATTTTGGTATTTACACTATTAATTCAATTCAAGGCAGATATGGGAGGGAGGCCTTTAGAAATTAAAAGGTTTTTCAAAATCTACCAGTCACACTTAACATAATGCAGTTTCTTGCCTTTATTATACAATATGTCTTTCACACTAAAGAATCACTTCAACCACCAATGAAATGCTGTCACTTCTGGGATGGAATACACCAGTTGTTTAGCAGCAGACAGCAACAGTACACAACAAGTGAAAAACAAAATCATACTCATTAAAGAGCAGTTGAAGGAGGTAGAATTATTATCTAAGGTGAAATCTGCAACTGATCTATAACTCCCGAACTCCAAAAAGAGCCCGGGGCTTCTTTATTGACTACAGGCCCTTGGTTTTACATCTTCCCTGGAATATGGGACCTTTAGCTCACAGCATCCATAACACTAGGCTGGTGCATTGGTTGAAACTGACTGAGCGAAGAATGCCACCTACTGAATCACCAACACCACTTTCTGAAGTGACAGGTTTCAGAGTAGCATACTTGTGGCACCTTAGAGACTAACAAATTTATTTCAGATTAAGATTAAAGATTAAGACAGCTCTCAAAACTGGATACTCTCGAAAGCTCATGCTGAAATAAATTTGTTAGTCTCTAAGGTGCCACAAGTACTCCTTTTCTTTTTTCTGAAGTGAGTGGATTTTCCTTGGGGGTCTCCTATCTAAGTAGTGAGAAGGCTCAGCCCCAGCGACGCTGACTTCCGTCAGCGTCGGTGGGTGCTGACGCCGGGCCCCGCCCCCGACGCCGGTGACGTCACGGGGCCCCCGCCCCCGACGCCACCGCAACGTCGCCGGCGTCGGGGGCGGGGCCCCGGAACATCGCCCAGTGCTCCGGTAAGTTGGGCGCGAGCTCCGGGGATGGCGGGGAGTTGCCGGTGGGTGCAGAGCACCCACCAATTTTTTTCCGTGGGTGCTCCAGCCCCGGAGCACCCACGAAGTCGGCACCTATGCTGAGCCCTGCTTTAGCTAAGATCTGCCCAGATCATTGCCTGAGGTGTTAAACCGATCATACAGATTAGCTTTGCTGTTAGAAACCATTACTCTTTGAGTATATATCTTTTCCTGTTTTGTTTTGTTTTGTTGTTTAGTACCCAGATAATCTGTCTTGCATTTCCACAGAGTCAAGTATGAGTTACATTTCCCTTGTCAAACTACGTAACAGTGAAAGGGCAGGAACTAATCTGTAGGTCTGGCCCCAATGTAGCCTCTGGAAAGTACTTGGTTGCTCCTTGACTCTGAACAGTATTTCTGGGTTGCTTCAACAAACTAATGTGTTGGTTTATTTGTTTGAAGGAGCAGGGGCAGGAAGAGACGAATATTTCCACCACTCAAATTGGATTAAAAATACCCTTGAAACCCTTATTGCAAGTTTTCCCAGGCCCAGCTCGGCCTGAAAGGCGAAGGCTTTGTTCAATACGCTGTATGTTTCCTGACAAAATTTTCCATGCATACTGCAATTTACAAATTCAAATATGCTCTTCTCAAAAGCTAAAACAAATGCCCTGATTCAGTGTATCAGGGAATGTGATTTAAATTGGACTCTCACATTGGGTCCAGCTTGAAAACAAGGAACAGTTGCAACAAAATAAACTCATTGACTCCATGTTTTCCTATCTTCCTTTAGCTCTTTTCAATAAGTGCTGTCTCCCTTATAGCTTCAGTTTCTCCTTCTACTTGATCTGACAGTCAAGAAGAAGTCCTATGCTTTTAACATCTGTTTCTCTGGAAATTATTGTGATGTCATCAACTGGGCACAATGACTTCAACCATATTAAAGGTAACAGGTTTATGAGGTAGTTAGATAGACTTGAAATAAAGTTTTCCCTGGGCCAATTGCAAGTTTCTTTTTAAAGAGGCCTGTGCAAAATTAGCTGCCATGACAATGATCAAATCATCATTGGCTACCTTTAAATCTGCTATTGTGTGTCCAGGGAGATTGAAATGTTCTCCTACAGGTTTTTGTATATTGCCATTCCTAATATCTGATTTGTGTCCATTTATCCTTTTGCGTAAGGACTGTCCAGTTTGGCCGATGTACATAGCAGAGGGGCATTTCTGGCACATGATGGCGTATATTACATTGGTGGATATGGAGGTGAATGAACCGGTGATGGTGTGGCTGATCTGGTTAGGTCCTGTGATGGTGTCCCTGGTGTAGATAAGTGGGCAGAGTTGGCATCGAGGTTTGTTGCATGGATTGGTTCCTGAGTTAGAGTTATTATGGTGGGTGTGTAGTTGCTGGTGACAATATGCTTCAGGTTGGTGGGTTGTCTGTGGGCGAGGACTGGCCTGCCTCCCAAGGCCTGTGAAAGTGAGAGATCATTGTTCAGGATGGGTTGTAGATCACTGATGATCCGTTGGAGAGGTTTTAGCTGAGGACTGTAGGTGATGGCCAGTGGAGTTCTGTTGGTTTCTTTCTTCAGTTTGTCTTGCAGCAGGAGGCTTCTGGGTACACGTCTGGCCCTGTTGATCTGTTTCCTTATTTCCTCATGTGGGTATCGTAGTTTTGAGAATTCTTGGTGAAGATCTTGTAGGTGTTGGTCTCTGTCAGAGGGGTTGGAGCAAACACGGTTGTACCTCAGTGCTTGGCTGTAGACAATGGATCGTGTGGTGTGTCCAGGATGGAAGCTGGAGGCATGTAGCTAGGCATAGCGGTCAGTGGGTTTTCGTAGGGTGGTGTTAATGTGACCATCGCTTATTTGCACCGTGGTGTCTAGGAAGTGGACTTCCCGTGTAGACTGGTCCAGGCTGAGGTTGATGGTGGGGTGGAAGCTGTTGAAATCGTTGTGGAATTGTTCCAAAGTTTCCTTCCCCTGGGTCCAGATGATGATGTCATCAATGTAGCGTAGGTAGAGAAGGGGCATGAGTGGACGAAAGCCGAGGAAGCGTTGTTCCAGGTCAGCCATAAAAATGTTGGCATATTGTGGGGCCATGCGGGTGCCCATGGCGGTGCCACTGATCTGGAGGTATATATTGTCACCAAATTTGAAATAATTGTGCGTGAGGATAAAGTCATAGAGCTCAGCAACCAGTTGTGCTGTGGCATCATCAGGGATACTGTTCCTGACAGCTTGTATCCCATCTGTGTGTGGGATGTTTGTGTAGAGAGCCTGTACATCCATGGTGGCTAGGATGGTGCTTTCTGGAAGATCACCTATGCATTGTAGTTTTCTCAGGAAATCAGTGGTGTCACGGAGATAGCTGGGAGTGCTGGTGGCGTAGGGTATGAGTAGAGAGTCCACATATCGGGACAATACTTCACTGAGAGTGCCAATGCCCGAGATGATGGGGCGTCCAGGATTTCCAGGTTTGTGGATCTTGTGTAGTAGATAGAATAACCCCGGTCGGGGCTCTGAGGGTATGTTGATTTGTTCCTGTGTTAGTGTAGGGAATGTCCTGAGTAAATGGTGCAGTTTCGTAGCGTATTCCTCAGTGGGATCTGAGGAGAGTGGCCTGTAGAATTTGGTATTGGAGAGTTGTCTGGCAGCCTCCTTTTGGTAGTCAGACCTGTTCATGATGACAACAGCACCTCCTTTCTCAGCCTCTTTGATTATAATGTCAGGATTGTTTCTGAGGCTGTGGATGGCATTGCATTCTGCACGACTTAGGTTATGAGGCAGGCGATGTTGTTTCTCCACAATTTCTGCCTGTGCACGTCAGTGGAAGCATTCTATGTATAGGTCCAGACTGTCATTTTGACCCTCAGGAGGAGTCCATGTGGAGTTCTTCTTCTTGTGCTGTTGGTGGGAGCTGTGTATCTGTGCCCTGTTCAGTGGTATCTTGAAAGTATTCTTTGAGTCGGAGACGGCGAAAGTAGGCTTCCAGATCACCGCAGAACTGGATCATGTTTGTGGGGGTGGTGGGGCAAAAAGAGAGTCCCCGATATAGGACAGATTCTTCTGCCGGGCTCAGTGTGTAGCTGGATAGATTGACGATATTGCTGGGTGAATTGGGGGTACCACTGTTGTGGCCCCATGTGGCAGGTAGGATTTTAGACAGCTTACAGTCCTTTTTCCTTTGTAGAGAGGTGAAGTGTTTAATGTAGATCTCCTGTCTTATTATAGCAAAGTCCATTTGTGTGGAAGGTTGGTGATTTATGAAATTCTCCAGGTTGGAGAGCTCTTTTTTGATGTTTTCCTGTTTGCTGTACAGGATGCTGATCAGTAGAAGCGACAAAGGGTCCTGTGGCACCTTATAGACTAACAGGTGGTGCTGATCAGGTGGTTCCTCAGTTTCTTTGATAGTGTATGGCATAATCTCTCACTGTGGTCTGTGCAGTATGTAGATAGCACTGGATTTTTCACCTTCAGTCCATTTGGTATGATGTCCATCCGTTTGCATTTGGAGAGAAAGATGATATCTGTCTGTACTTGTGCAAGTTTCTTCATGAGGCTGATGGATTTCCACTCCATACGGCTAAATGCAGTACCTTGCATGGTGTAAAGATTCAGAGGGATAGCCGTGTTAGTCTGGATCTGTAGAAGCGACAAAAAGTCCTGTTGCACCTTATAGACTAAAAGACGTATTGGAGCATAAGCTTTCGTGGGTGAATACCCACTTCTTCAGATGCATGCAGTGGAAATGTCCAGGGGCAGGTATATCTGAATGGAGGTGCAGACCCCTTTGGAAATCTTAGACATAGTCTGCCCCCAGGGGTCCACGGACCACCAGCTGAAAACCACTTTTCTATAGTAACGAGAACCTTTCGTGGACCCCTTAGACATAGTCTGCGGACTCCCAGGGGTCCATAGACCACGGTTTGAAAAACACCGATCTAGATTATAAACTCTGTGGGGAAGAGAGACTGTCTTTTATCTTGTATATGTACAACATAGAGCATCATGAGACTCTGATCTTGGACGGAGTCTCTAAGAGCTACTGTAATACAAATTACAAAATCAATTAATAAATCAAATCAAATCCATTAATGACTGTGAGGTGCTCAGATACTATGGTGATGAGGGCCATATATGCATTTAAATACATAAGTAGACAGGGCATGACTCCAAGGGCAAAGCATGTCCAATTTGAGGCATTCTAGGCTTGGTTTGTAGAGTTGGTGAGCACCCACAGCTCCCGTTAACTTAATTTACCACCAGTATGAATCCACAGTAGCTCCCTCTAAATCAGTGGAGTTCTACTGGTGTAAGTGAGATTGGAATCAGGCCTAGAATTTCCATATAGTTTCATAAACTGTTTATTGTATATATTCCAAGTATAAGAAAATTGGTAGCAAACTTTCTGCTCAAGAGTGAAGTCAGACCCTTTTCTCCTCTCTATGGTTTTATATGTACAAGATAGTTCCTGGAGAGAGATCACATCAGTGCTGTAGTTTTTAATTTACAGTTTTCTTCCTGATCTTAGCTTGGCTCTGGGGATGGTGCCAGAACAATTACATTAACTCTGCGCAGTTCAGGCACAAAGCTCCTGTATTTACTCTGAGATTGTGCCAGATTTCGTTTTACTCACTTATGGAAAGATGCATTTTCTCCTTGAATGGTTTAAAAAAGTAGTTCAATCTGGAGTGATCATAACAAGCTTAATTCCAGCAGGAGGGAAATGGTTAATATTACCAAATACATGTACATACACTTAGCCCTATAGGAGAGTATCATTTTCCCCAATTTACATCTTGGAAACTGAGGCACTGAGAGGTGACTTGCCATAGGTCATGCTGCAGGTCTGGCAGAGTTGGGAAAAATGCTCTCATCTGCGGACGCCCAATCCAGTGTTGTTTCCACTGAATCATACTACTTTCCTGAAGCATGCTACCTCCCACGGCCTTCCTTCCTGTGAAAATGCACTGTCAGCTCCCATTGACACCAGTGGGAGTGAGAGTGCTCCACATTGTGAAAGATCAGGCCCCGAGTGATATTTTCTGACGTTGGTTGACCATCAGGCCCAGAAGATGCCTCATTTCCTGATCTAATGTCTAAGGTTTATTTTTTTAAGAGCACTGTGGTGTTTTTCTTTGCAATACTGTACCCAAGAGCCATCAGCGGTGGTTGGGCTCTGATATACTTGCAGCAGTATGGTGGATGTGGCATAGTGCTAAACGACATTGGTCTAAATGGCATTGGGTTCAGGCAGGCTGGGTTCAGGGAGGCAGGCAGGCACAAGGAGCTGCAAGTAACCAGCCCCTTACTGGCCCTCCTACTTCTCTTGCTCTGAATGGAGCATCAAGCTTGGTAAGTGTTATTCCAAAGAAAAAGTTTCTTTACATACATTTTCATGAGAAGAGCAATAAACACATCCATAACACAAAGGCAATCTTCCTGCCAAATTTCAAGTCCGTGCTCCAAGGTATGAAGGTGCTAGCTTCTCAATGAAATGGTTATATGCACTTTTTTACCATCAGCAAAATAATGTTTTTCCCTAACCTTGTTCTGAGAAACAGATGAACTGATTTAGCTGAAACTTTCACAAAAACCTCAGTGAAGCAAAGACCTGCCGTGGAAAATTTCAGCTAAGGCAATTTAAATTTGGCAAAGTTACAAGCAATTGAAAACAAGATTTTATAATGAGAAGCATCAAGCAACATTAAGTACAGATGTCACTACCTGCATTGCATGTTTGTTTGTTTATATTAAGTATGAGGTTTAATTCCAACACCAACAATACTGTTTTATTGTAAGGAGCAGATTTTTTATGATCTTGAGCAATGTTCCCTCTAATTTTTGACAGGCTGTGTGCGCAAAAAAATTCTTCTGTGCAAATTTTTGACAGGCAGTGTGTGCAAATAAAATCTTCTATGAAAATTGTTGTGCTTCTGTGCAAATTTTTGCGTGCGCGGGGTTTAGGATCTGTGTGCACGTGCACACGCACACAGCTTAGAGGGAATAGTGATTTTGAGTAAGAGATTGGATTAGATTATGTTCACACACTAGCTCTCTGGTAAGGACAATTCTCTGATGAAGCATACCACTACCACAACTACTGTACACAAAAGTCACACACCACCACCTTAACTCTCCCTCACTATGGATACCAACTCTCCAGTACACACTTTACCAAACTTTATCTTTTAAGCTTGCCAGACTTCCACAACGGATAGCAAGGGACAGGCCGAAGCAGTGTAGTCCATGCGGAAGGTTACTGAACTAGGACTCAGGAGACCTGGGGTCTATTCCGAGCTTTATTATTAACGCGAGTCAATTTGGCTTTCTGTTTCCCCTCCTTCTCTTTTTCTATTTTGTCTTTTTAGATGGCAAGCTTTTCAGAGTGCGGACTGTCTCTTACTTACGCGCTTGTACAGTGCCTGGCACAATGGAACTGGTTGGGGCCTTTATGTGGTCCTGTAATACAAATAATAATAAAGGAGGGTGCAGAAGGGAAAGTTGAGGAATCGTTTGGGGGTGTTTTGGTAAAGGGGGTGCTAGAAGGCTGGCATACCTATGAGGGCAGAGTTAAGACTGTGATAAGTGATCTGTGGCATGCAGTGGTAAAGTGCCTTCCTCTGGGTGAAGGAGTAGAGGGTAAATACTGTGATATGGCTTAACTTTTCATTTCCTTGCTTTTGTGGGTTTGTGTCAGGCGTACTATGGGTATAGCAACCTTAAATATTTCAGAACTTTTTTGTGATATGATATATTTTAAGCCTGGGTGGAGTTAAAAGGAGATATGAGGGGAGAACTGCGCTGGGCCCTGTTGAGGCTGGAAACATGTAGGAGAGTGGTGAGGACCGGGTTAGATTAAAAGAAGTGGAGGGGAGGCTGGGTGAGATCCTACTGAGGCAATTGAGTGAGTATGTGGAGGCAGGGGAGGCCAGATGGAGCCATATTGAAGCAACTGGGTCTGAGTACTTAGAGGGGTGTACATATAGAAGTGGAGAGGAATGAGATGGCTGAGTGTGCAGGATGAGTTCACAGAGGTGAGGGGATGCAGCTGCAGTGAGAGGAGGGTGTGTATAAGTGAGGTGAGAGTATGCTGAAGTAGGGGGAATCAGACAGGGCTGTAATGAAGGGGCTGGATGTGTGGAGAATATACACAGAGGTGGTGGGCAGGAGATGGGTCCTTTGTGAAGTGTGTGGAGTGGGTACACAGAAGTGGGGGGACTGGATGGAGCCACAGTGAGGAGGTTGTATATGTGCATGTGTGATGGGGAGGGTATGTGGCGGTGGGGAGTACTGGACTGGGCTGTAGTGAGGACGACTGGGTGTGCGTTTGGGGATACAGAGATGGGGGCGGGGGATGAACAGAGCCACAATGAGGAGGCTTTGAATGTATGCACAGGATCAGACAGGTTTCTAGTGAGGCGTGTGGGTGTGAAGATGCGGGGACAGAGGTGAGGGAATTAGATCCACAGTGAAGAGGGTGTGTGTGTTTGTAGGTGTAGGGACCAGTCACAGCTGTAATGAGGAGGCTGGGGGTGTGTATGGTGGGTATGTGCAGTGCTGCAAGTGTCAGGCATTAGGGGTGACAGGGCTCCAGATGCACAAGTGGCAAACCTGCCCGCAGCCCTGCTGAGGTGTCAGTCACCAGTTCAGCAGGTTGCAATGAGGCAGGAGGGATTCCCCATGCAGAGTCTCTTCCTGGTCTCAGAGCTGCTGTGGTACCTATAATGCAGCTAGGCCAACTGCTTCTCCTCCCATCTAGCTGCCCCTGGCTGGCTGGCTGGCAGCGATGGTGGCTGGCACTGGCGATTGTAGCACTGCACGGGTGGGCAGGTCAGGGAGGGGAATGGAAGAAGCTGGGAAATGAGGGAGGGGAAAAACAATGTGGCCCCATGCAAAGTCTGGCTCACTCCTCTCACATCTGTGAGGGACCTCACATAAAGGGCTCTAAGCAGCTGGGCAACTGTGTGCAAAAGCAGTGGTGTGTGTTGGAGGGGCAGGAGGCTGGTCAAGGAAGAAACAAGGGGGCTGGATGAGGCAATAAGCAGAAGGGTGTGTGGGAGGTGGGGACCAAAGGTAACCACAGTGAGGCTAGGTACGGTGACCAGATGTCCCAATTTTATAGGGACAGTCCCGATTTTTGGGTCTTTTTCTTATATAGGCTCTCATTACCCCCCACCCCCTGTCCTGATTTTTCACATTTGCTGTCTGGTCACCCTACGGCTAGGGCCTACATAAACTGATGCAGGGAGAGGCAGAAGGGGACTGGGTGGGGTGGTAAAGAGGGGGCTGGAGCTTGGGTATGTACGTGTGTATGTCTGGTGGGGAATGGAGCTGGAGGAAGTCTTATTAAGGCTGGAGGGTGGGAATGGATATGGGGAGGCTGGGCAGGGAAGTAATGCAGAGATGAGGGCAGTGGGCACGCACAGATGGAGAAGACCAGAAGAGCGGGGAGGACTGAGGGGGCTGGGAAGGTGTGTTGACGAGGTAGGTGCTGGCTGGACCCACCATGAGGAGGGGAGGGTGGTGGGGAATATTGTGGAGGTGGCTATGAAGAAGGGGGGGGGGGGCGCTGGACAGGCTGGAAGTGAGAAGAGGGAGAGGTGGGTACATGCGCAGGGATGGGTAGGCAAAGGCAGGGGGGGTACGGAGGCTAGTCCATTCCCCTCTGAAGCTTTAGGCTGGGGCTGGGGGGGGGAGCATATTCTCTAGGCTGAAGGTTGCTGGCGGCATTTCCCAAGGAGCTGGCAGGCCCGGCCAGAGGCAGAGGCGGCGGCAGCAGGAGCCAGCGCGGGACCTGGCAGAGCCCAGCGCGTGCAGGGGAGGGGAGGGAGGGGGACCTGCTGAGGGGAAACGCGCGCGCCGGCGGGCACAGCTCGCCTCGCTGCCTGGAGGGAGGGGCTGGGTCCAGGGACTAGAGGCCATGAATATTTAATGAGCATATTCAAATCAGCCGGTTGCCAGGGCAACCTGAGGCCTGGCCGCTGCGTGCTGCTCACACCAGCCTGGGAGGCCGGAGGGAAGCCGAAAGGCTGCGGGCGGGCCTGCGTGGGGCACCCCCAGCTCCTTCACCTCTGCGGCGGGGTGTGGGGCAGAGGCCGGGTCTTTCCCCCTGTGGGCCGGTGTGTATGTGTGTGTGGGGGGGAAGATGTGCTGAGCTCCTTCCGCCTCTGCTGGCAGCAGGTAGGAGTCTCTGAACCCCCGGGGCTGGCTGCCCCCCCAGGAGCCTGTTTGTACGGGGGGGGGGGGACACAGCTAGCCTGGGGTGTGAGAAAGGGGAAACAGCAGGAACTGCCTTCCCTGTGCCTATAGCGCCCCCCCTCCCCCCACCAAGCAGGCACTGGGATGGGGGCTGCCCTACGTCAGCCCCGGCCTTTGTGCCTAGCTATGGAGAGGAGATGCCCATCCTGGTAAAAACAACGAGGAGTCCTTGTGGCACCTTAGAGACACTTATTTGGGCATAAGCTTTCGTGGGCTATAAGCCACTTTAGCCCACGAAAGCTTATGCCCAAATACATGTGTTAGTCCAGGGGGTCGGCAACCTTTCAGAGGTGGTGTGCCGAGTCCTCATTTAGTCACTCTAATTGAAGGTTTCGCGTGCCAGTGATACATTTTAACGATTTTAGCAGGTCTCCTTCTATAAGTCTTTAACATATAACTAAACTATTGTTGTATGTAAAGTACATAAGGTTTTAAAAATGTTTAAGAAGCTTCATTTAAAATTAATTTAAAACGCAGGCCCCCCCCCCCCCCAGACTGGTGGCCAGGACCCGGGCAGAGTGAGTGCCACTGAAAATCAGCTCGCCTGCTGCCTTCGGCACGCGTGTCCTAGGTTGCCTACCCCTGTGTTAGTCTCTAAGGTGCCACAAGGACTCCTCGCTGTTTTTGCTGATACAGACTAACCCGGCTACCCCTCTGAAGCCCATCCTGGTGTTTGTGGGATCCTCCTCACTTTTGAGGGGTGACCTCCGTGTCCTTTCCCAGTCTGGGCAAACATGGTTGTGTCTTTGGGGTGCTGCATCCTGGCACAAGGACGTTATAATGTAAAGTTAGTGATGTGCTAGCAAAGTAGTGTCAGGCCATGGGACTGCGCAAATATCTTAGCCGTGGTAGCCCCGCTGGTACTCTTAGCTTTCCGTTACCCGTATCTTAATGATATGTCTCTGTGCTGCACATGCTGTGGGCGGCTATCTGCTTTCCAAGTCACTTGCTATGAAGTTCGTGTTCCTGAAAACTCCCAATTCTGTAATTTTGAGACATCGTAGTTTGAACACAAGACAGGGAGCCAGAAACTCCTGGGTTCTAATCCTGGCTCTGCTTATTGTGTGTCCCTAGGCAAGTCCCTCTGTTTTTTGTGCCTCTTTTTTCTGATCTATAATATGAGGGTGATAAGACTTGCTTACTTGATGGTGTTCTGAAAATTATTTAATGTTTGTGTAGTTCTTGGAGAATAGAAATGCTGTAAAGTGTAAAGGACTATTCATTATTATTATTTATTAGTAATATATGCCCAGCTGAACAGGAGGCAGCAGGCACTGACAGGTACAGTTAAACTCATACAATTATCTGAAAAGACTGGGAACACTGAATTAGACAAGCCTTTCAGAATAATCAAAAATCTTTTTTAGTGAATATGTCTAATAAATTCTAAGGCTTTAAGACCAAAGACAGTTTGTGTTCCTGTACTAGAGCCTCTACCGTACTGAAGGGGGAAAAACCCCTTTATACAGAATGTGTGATGTTCTCTGCTTGTTTCAGGGTTGACAGTTAATCTGTGTGGTGTTTTTTTTAATTGCGCGTTTAAATTGTACAAGTCTGTGGAGCTTTGAGGGGAAGCATATTGAAATATAAATAACCCAGGCTAATCCCAAAATGTAGGAAATTATCCCTGATTATTTTAAGAGATGGGAATAATTTATTGTTCATAGTTTTTAGCTGGTTCTGAAATGGACAAAGACATTTATTTATTTAGTAATTGCAAGTGCTGGTCCTGTAGCCCATTAGGGACCTGATGCTGCCTAGGTGCTGTACATCCTCAACTCCCATTGACCTTCATGGGAGTTCAGCACCATGCAGGACGTGCTTATCACCTTACAGCCCCTTACATAGTTTATTCGGGTGCAGTATGCTCCCAATGCACGGTTGGGAGTGTGTTTGGGATGCCCCCTGTTCAAGGCAAGATGGTACATTAGTCGGAGATCATGGGCATCACCTGCACAGAGAGTGCATGCTCCAGGGAACATGGCCAGCAGTCGGCCATGAACCTTCTGTGTAATACAGAAGGCCTCCATATTGTGGATCTATTTTGTGCAGTAATTGCCTGAATACTTTAGTTGTTTTCTTCATGAGAACAAATGTGGCTGTTCTAATGTAAACATCTATTGCATTTCTCATTCTGACAGTTTTTTCCAGACAATACTTTCTGCAGTGAAAATGCAGTAAATGTTGACTTCAGCCTTTTGTCCAATGCTAGGCTAAAACAAACACTTTTCTTACCACATTGAGTCAGTTTGCTTCTTATGGCCACAAAGACAACTATTGTTTCTGGCATTCAGTAAATAACTGTTGCTGGGCACATCAGTTATACATCTTTTACCTTGTCCTGATTACTTCTGGAAGCTGCCTTCAGTCTTTATTTCTTTACACTGTTCTAAGTTATATTCCATTAGGTACTGTCACATTTTTATGACATGTTGAGCACAGTCCTGCGCTGTTGTGGCTGATGAAGCAACAATTTTCCTCCCATTTATTTCGGAATACTCCAGTCTTTAGAGTCCACTTTCCTTTTGCTTTTCTTTTTATTGAAGGCAAGCATCTTAATGTTGTTTTAATAGGAGATGGAGCAAGCACATGAGACACTGCACATTTGCTATTAAAGACCAGTGGAGATGGATGAAAGTGTGACTAGTAAAAGAAAATTTCCATAGGAGAGGGAGATGGATATGAAAAGAAGGCAGAACAATGGTGGATAGAAAAGAAAAGGTGAAAGATAAAAGCTAGGGGTTTACTTTGTTTTTTAAAACATTTACAAAATACCCACAGTGTTTCAGGCTTCTGCATTTTTAAAAATCTTTTAGTCTATAACACGCTCTCTCTCTCCCACCCTCCATCCCCTCCTTCAAAAAGAAACCCAACCCCAACCTTTGAAGGCTTTGCCTAATCAAGTACCTGGATAAGAAAGTAGTGTGCAGTCATGTCAGAGTTCAGGATTGCTGTAATCTAAAAGCTTTTCTGATGCTTGCGCTCTCTCCCTATGTTTGAGCTTTAGATAATATTCATTATTACCAGCAAGTCACAGAGGAAGAGCACATAATGCATAGAACTAATGACCCAAGCACTGGCTCTGGTATAATGTGTGGTGGCTGTAAAGTGTATTCTTCAGTGATAGGATTGCATAGGTTTATGCTGCCGAAGACTGACATGTGGATTCCTTGACATATTGGAGGAGTAGTTGCTAATCATATGTTCCTCTGTAGCGGGAAGGGAGAACAGCAGTTTTTCGTGTAAGGATCTGGTGTCCTATTGAATTAATCTGTAACAAAATCTTTTGGTCTGTATCTCTCCTCAGTGGAGTGTTCATGTGTCAGTGGAAAGAATTTAAAAAAAGTCTATGATGTCAGCAAGCCGCCTTTCACGACACTGTGGGTCAGATTCGGTATGTAAGCTGTCCTTTGACCAGATGTGAGTTTGGCTTCTCCAGGGTGGGTAACTACTTGTTCTGCTGTCTAACTGACACGTATTTTGGGACAGAACTAGAATACAGCATCCAATCTTTTCAACCTGCAATAGTATAAAATTCTTAATGCTACAAAATAATATGAATAAAATTCCTCAACTTGGAGTTATTAAATTTCATATTAATGTGAAAAGTTTGATTTTTACTTCTGAGAATTATAGATATGTTATTCTTGAGTTAGAACATCCTTGAGCAACTCACCAAAATGAATTTAGAAGTATTCAACTGACTTGAATTTGCTAGTAAAACCGAGTCTGGTTAGTGTTTTTGTTACCATTATGTATTCACAGAACACAGTAACAAATCCACCAAGTAGTATTTGATGATATCACATGGGCTACACATAGTTGCCATAATGCAAGTTGGAAGTTGATTTGCCATGGCAGGTATTGTGTAAAGGCTAATAGAACTGTATTAAAAATGGAAAATCATGGCTCAGGAGCTAAGCTTTTTTTAAAGGGGCACTGTCTGATTAAAATTTGGACATTTAAAAAAAACAACAGATGGCTTTACTTGTATAACTATTAACATCTCAGGTTACTAAAACTGGAAGAATATTAAAAGTGTAACTTACTTTTCGCTGCATATCTGCTTTACTTCTTGCACTACATTGATCTTAGACCATTTCACTTTTGTTTATAGTTAGTTACTAATCACGTCCTCCTTTTTATACAATACCAGTATAGTGTAGTGTTTGGATTGAAAATGGAAACATTTTGTTTGATTATTGTGTATACAATACCTAAATTGATTTGACAGTGTTCCTTTAAATTTAAACAGTTTTTCTTTGCCAATTTTTTGGGAGCATTTTGTACCCAAACATGCTCCTGAGCTGTTTTCTGTCCCCTGATGTTTTCCTTTGACCTCTGCTAGACCTGGTTTTCTTTACCAGAAAACTTAGTCTGAGCACAGCACTGGAAGCGAGGACATTTGTGTTCTAATCTCAACACTGAAAGTAACTCTTTTTAACTCATATGACCTCTCTTCGGTGGTGGATTTGGAGCCCTGTGCTCGGCTTCATTTTTGGGGCCCCTCCTTGGAACCCAGCCAAGAAAAAGAACATCCTCTCTTATCTTCCTCCCCACCCCCGATTTTCATTATTTTTTTCTTCATCCTCCTCCTATAAGTAATAGGAAGTAAATGAAAATAAAGTGAGGTACCTTGACTGTTTTTGTAGTCTAACTTTTTTTTCTACAGACCACTTGAAAATTGCCGAGGGTCTCGGCGAACCACTTAATGATCTTTCCAAATATTGTTTGTACCGTTAGATAACAATTGTAAAGCGCTTTGGATAAGAGCACTTTATTAAAAAAATGTAAAAAAAGTTGGGATGTGGGGTCTGGCCAGGACTTAGGATGTGGGAGGGGGGCTCAGGGCTGGGAATGCAGGGAAGTTAGGGTGCAGGAGCAGGCTGGGGGTTGGGGTGCAGGGTCTGGCCAGGATTTAGGGTGTGGGAGGTGGCTCAGGGGGTTGGGGTGTGGGAAAGGGTGCAGGAGTGAGGGAGGGCAGGTAGCTGGTGGTGTGTGAGGGGTGCAGGAGTCAGGGTAGGGGATGTGGGGGTGTTGCAGGAGTCTGGGAGGTCAGGGGGCTGGGTGTGTTTGAGAGGGGTGTGGGAGTCAGGGATGGGAGTGTGTAAAGGGGGTGCAGAAGTGAGGGAGGGCAGATGGCTGGGGGGTGTTTGAGGGGGTGCAGGAGTCATGGCAGGGGCTGGGGGTGTGGGCTGGGGTCATGGGGGTGCTCCCAGCCCCCTGCCCCATCCCACCCCAGCCCCCTGCCCAGAGCAGATCACTGCAGAGGGCTGGGGGGGGGGTATGTGTCAGGGGAGTGCGGGGGCCCCGCCTTTGCGCCGCCCTGCCCCGATTCCACCCTCTTCCCTAAGGCCCCGCCTCTTCTCCACCTCCTCCCCCGAGTGCACTGCAGCCCCGCTCCTCCCCCTCCCTCCCGGAGCAACCTGAGCGCGGGCAAACAGCTGTTTGGCGGTGGGGGAAGCGCTGGGAGGGAGGGGCAGGAATGCGGCACAGTTGGAGGAGGAGGCGGGGGAGGGGGAGCTTGGCTGCCGGTGGGTGTAGAGCCTGCAGCAGGAGCCCCAGGAGCTGGCAGGACCAAGCTTCCGCCCCTGCACCTGTCAGGCACCTATGTCTGAGTCAGTTGCCACCAGCAGAAGGTTGATTTTCTTTTTTGGTAGTTTGGGTTTTGTAGTTTCCGCATTGGAGTGTTACTCTTTTAAGACTTCTGAAAGCATGCTCCACACCTCATCCGTCTCAGATTCTGGAAGGCAATTCAGATTCTTAAACCTTGGGTTGAGTGCTGTAGCTATCTTTAGAAATCTCACATTGGTACCTTCTTTGCGTTTTGTCAAATCTGCAGCGAAAGTGTTCTTAAAATGAACATCATCTGAGACTGCTATAACATGAAATATATGGCAGAATGCGGGTAAAATAGTGATGGAGACATACAGTTCTCCCCCAAGGAGTTCAGTCACAAATTTAATTAACGCATTATTTTTTTAACTAGCGTCATCTGCATGGGAGCATGTCATCTGGAATGGTGGCTGAAGGGAAAGATGAATGTTTAGCATATCTGGCACGTAAATACCTTGCAATGCCAGCTACAAAAGTCCCATGCGAATGCCTGTTCTCATTTTCCAGTGACATTGTAAATAAGAAGTGAGCAGCATTATCTCCAGTAAATGTAAACTAATTTGTTTGTCTTAGCGATTGACTGAATGAGAAGTAGGACTGAGTGGACTTATAGGCTGTAAAGTTTGTTTTTGAGTGCGATTATGTAACAACAAAAAATCCACATTTGTAAGTTGCACTTTCACGATAAAGAGATTGCACTACAGTACTTGTATGAGGTAAATTGAAAAATACTGTTTCTTTTGTTCATCTTTTTTACAGTGCAAATATTTGTAATAAAAAATAATAATATAAAGTGAGTAGTGTACACTTTGTATTCTGTGTTGTGATTGAAATACATATATTTGAAAATGTAGAAAAACATCCACAAATATTTAATAAATTTCAATTGGTATTCTATTGTTTAACAATGCTATTAAAATTGCAATTAATCATGATTAATTTTTTTGAGTTAATCGTGAATTAACTGCAATTAATTGACAGCCCTAGTATAAATGCAATGTGGCACTAGTTGTAAAAAGCTCTCCTTTAGCTGGCCCATTGTTACTGCCCTATTGTTATACGAGATACCTGGGTTCCATTCCCAAACTGTGGATGCTAGAAATGGTTTGAAGGCAGCACGCTTAGGGTATGCTTTTACGGCAGAGTTAACTATGCAGACTGGCACTCAGGTAAGCCTCGCCTGGGTGTGGGCAGCCACACTGCAAAGCCACACCTGAGTTACTTTGTCCTCCCTGGTGCTGCGCTCACCCTTGTATGTTCCTTGGATTTCTGGGAGCATATCCCAGGATTCTTTGTGCTGCAGTAAATTAAGCTGCATTATAATTCTTTCCCAATAAATTGCTGGAAAACTTGTCCATCCTTGTGGGCACGTTTGTTGGGGGTATGCAGGGAGGCAGGGAATTGTGGGAAGACATTGGAGGACTATCAGCCCTCAAGTGATTTAGTCTGTGTCCTCACAGCAGTGTGGGCAGGTTACCAGTCTATTGAGTTAAAATGGCACTTGGGTTTTAGCCTACAGGGTTTAAAATACCACTAAACTCAGTTGAGAGGGTTTTGTATATGGATGGGTGAGGGATTAGAGTAACACCAAAGTAAGAGCAGAGCAAACTCTGCATTTAAGATATAATCTTAGCATTGGGATTGGGAGGGTGTTTTGTTTTGCTTTATAATTACCACAGTCCAGACCACCTTTGATTATAAGGATGGTGAGCTTCTGGGTCTGGAGGAGGGAATAACATAGTGGGCTCTAAATCTTAGTATCCCTTTTGGGAGCAGAAAAGCACTCCCACAAATGCCAAAAGACTGAGATTTACTGTTGGATTTTGTTTTACTGTTGTACCCATCTGCTTTTCACATTCTTGCCTTCCCAACTCTCATCTGTTTTTCTCTCAGATCAGATTATTTAAAGTGCTGTCCTCTCTGAAAATAGATAGTAAAAATGGCATTGTGGATTCTTAATTTATTTTTTCTTAATGAGCGTATAACGCTACAAGTTCTGCTCACTTTATGAGTGAGAAGGTGGGTTTTCCAGACGATTGACACCAGTTCAGGATTTGTTCCTGGATCTCCAAAGGTTTGTTGGTATAGTCAGGATCATGTTATCAGCTTGATATCAAGTGAAAGAGCAGGAACCTACTTTGATATAATGGGTGCATAGCTCAAACATGAACACGTTTTGACTTTCTCACCTGATATAAATATTTCTCAAATAAATGTGAGTGTTTTAAAATATAGCTGTGGATTTGTGTCTCTCTTGTAATGGTTGTTTCCTGTGAGGGTGTTTTAATCTTCTTTCCTTCCTGATAATCTTTGAAATGAAAGATTCCGTGGTTAAAGTGCACTGTTACTTTGTGCTCTCCCCTGCCTTAACATAGACTGTAAGATCTTTTGGGCAGGGACTGCTTCTTTGTTATATGTTTGTATGATGTACAATAGGGCCTTGGCTTCTAGGTGCCACTGCAGTACAATTAATAATAAAGCATAGCTATAAAGCACTCTATTATTAAGGGTCTGGGATTAGCTAGTCTTGTTTCATTCTTATTTCTTAGTGACAAGATATTGTAAAGAAAACTTTTCACTTGAGGATTATCCCCAGCCTGGATATAACAGTTTTAAAGTAGGTCACATTTGGGGTTTAAATTGATGGGCGCAGTTACTGTTCCTTAATCTTCACCATTTTACAAGCAATCTGTTGTTGAACATATACACCTTTATATACAGTGCAGCAACTGGTGGAATTCTGTAAAGTCAGTACAGATTAATTGACAAACAGGTTTCCCTTCATTAGAAAGTAATCTTGCTCTGATTCCACTGCTCTACAGCCAAAATGCTTCTGAAATAAATGTAGTCAAACTTTACTAATTCTGGGTCACTGAGAACGAAAATGATGCTTAAAATTGTTGATTGGCTCTAGTTTTGAAGACATGCGATTGAGTCAGTATATACGACCCTTGACTTGGAAATGGTGGAGGATAAGTGAGTTATAAAGGGAAGGGATCTCAATTTAAACCAGAAATGACTAAAATACATCTTTGACTGGATCTATGAATAAATCTATGACTGGGTTTGGACAGTACTTGCTTTTTAGGCAAAACAATGAATGATGCAATCTGAAGCTGGTATTGCATCATACATGATATGAATTGCATCATGTTATTCCTAGAAGTCATGGATGATGCAATCATAACGAAGCTTACATCACTCTGCTGAACAAATTGCCCTATATCAGCTCTAGAAATCATACAGTGTCGTGCTCTCTTATTTGTGAGTGTTTGATTTTGCAAAGGGACACATTTCTGTTTAGCCAAAGTGAGCAGAGATGCCTCGTACTTGTGTGAACAGTGCAGATAATTTCTGCTATGTTTCTGGTGAAGTGACTTTTGCATCACAAAAGCTCAGTATAACCACTATGGTTAAGAAAGCCTATCACCTTTATTTTGGCTGCAAAATTGGAGATCAGGACAAGAGGTGGGCCCCACACATATGCTGCAACACTTGTGCAACAAATCTTCGCCAGTGGTTGAACAGGAAAAGGAAATCTATGCCTTTTGCAGTGCCAATGATTTGGAGAGAGCCAACAGATCATACCAGCAATTGTTACTTCTGCATGGTGCCTCCAGTTGGGAAAGGTGTGTCAAAGAAGAAAAAGTGGACTGTGCATTATCCAAACATTCCATCAGCTATACGCCCAGTGCCCCACGGAGAAGGACTGCCGGTTCCTGATGCACCAGAATCATTCTCACTTGAGTCAGATGAGGAAGAGGATGAAACTTCTGGTCCTGAACCATTAATGTCACAAGACCCACATTTTCTCCCATCCTTCTCCTCTGAACCACACCTCATAACACAAGGTGAACTGAATGAGCTTGTCAGGGATTTGGAACTACCCAAGAGTAAGGCAGAGCTTTTGGGCTCCAGACTACAGCAGTGGAATCTCCTGGCAGGTGATGTTAGGGTTTCCATGTTCCGTGACCGTCAAAAGGATCTTGTCCCATTCTTCTTCATGGAAGGTGATCTTGTAGCCTGCAACAACATCGATGGTGTGATGGCAGCCCTCAACATCGTTCACGATCCAGATGAGTGGAGACTGTTCATTGAGTCATCGAAGACGAGTCTTAAAGCTGTTTTACTGCATAATGGCAATGTTTTGCCATCAATTCCAGTTGGTCATGCAGTCCATATGAAGGAAACCTATGACAACATGAAACAACTTTTGAGGTGCATAAACTATGACCAACATCAGTGGCAGCTTTGTGGCGATTTGAAGGTTGTTGCTCTCTTGCTTGGTCTGCAGACTGGATACACAAAGTACTGCTGTTTTCTCTGCGAATGGGATAGTCGTGCAAGAGATTCCCACTACATCAAGAAAGATTGGCCACTCCGACAGTCATTGGAGCCTGGAAGGAAAAGTGTTCAGCATCCACCACTTGTTGAATCAAGGAAGATTTTGTTACCACCCTTACACATCAAGCTGGGTCTGATGAAGAACTTTGTCAAGGCCATTGACAAAACACAAGCAGCTTTCAAGTACCTCCGTGGAAAATTTCCAAGGTTAAGTGAAGCTAAGATAAAGGAAGGTGTCTTTGTTGGTCCTCAGATTCGTGAACTTCTTCGAGATGATGCATTTGACCATGCACTGCGTGGCAAGGGAAAAAAAGCATGGAAAGCCTTCCAGTTAGTGGCAATAAATTTTCTCGGGAACAAGAAGGCAGACAACTACAGGTTGTTGGTGGACAACCTCCTCAAGGCATACAAAAGCCTTGGTTGCAACATGTCACTAAAGATACATTTTTTGCACTCTCATCTAGATTTTTTTCCCCCGAACTGTGGAGCAGTGAGCGACGAGCACGGCAAGCGATTTCACCAGGACATAGCAACAATGGAGAAACGCTATCAGGGCAAATGGAGCCCATCAATGCTTGCAGACTATTGCTGGACAGTGACAAGAGATGCTCCATGTAATGAATACAAGAGACAAGCCAAGAAGCGCCGAGTAGACACTGAATAGGACTAAACTATGTACATAATAGTTTTTTGCCTTTTGTTTCATAATAAATTGTATTTATATAACCCCTTTGCTGATTTTTAAAGTGTTACATAAACAGGACAGGTGAAATAGTATCATGTAAAGCAACCATAAACACATGAAAAGACCTAGGTTTACAATTTATGATTAAAACTCTACTATCTACACAATATACATAGACATAAAATGTAAAAACTTAAATATCTTAGAAACAGTAGCCAATATATAATATAGAAACAGTAGCCAATCAGGTTTACAATTTATGATTAAAACTCTACTATCTACACAATATACATAGACATAAAATGTAAAAACTATCTTAGAAACAGTAGCCAATATATAATATAGAAACAGTAGCCAATCAGTTGTTTTAATTGTCATATTTGAATTCAGCACATCAAAATACATACTAAATAGCACATTTTATCTCTGAAGCAGACGACTTCTCAAAAATTGTAGACCAGTGTTCTCAGCACACATAAAATATGATGTCTAGTAGCCTGATCCAATGCCTTCTGAAGTCAATGAGGGTTTTCCCATTGATTTCCTTGGGCACCGTTGGGCCTTAAAACATGTTCCTAAATGTTACGTTCTTTTCTAGAATATGGGCAAATCATAATTTTTGTATATTATTTTTCAGGCTACATGCTGAGGAAGCAACATTTTTGTTCCCAGTTGTTAAATCTGCTGTGTAAGAGGAGAAAACCCTGGAGGTAACTTTTCTTTTTAGCAGTATACAAAGATTTGAACATGGAGTAGGAATAGAAATGGGATGTGCTATGTCTTCTGGTGCATTCAGCACTATCCAGTCTCAGTTCTGCAGTCCAGTCCTAGCATTAGAGTTTCAGATCTTGGATTTTGTGTTTTAAGTCTCCTAAGTGAAAGCAAGTCTAAGTCCTAAGTCTATGTGGAAATGAGGTCAGAGACAGCTTTAACTTCAACTTCAGTTTAGACCTATGAGACTTTATGCTAACTTGGAACATGGCTGATTAGGAACAGGGAGAGCTTCAGACTTCTTTCTGGTAGAGCTGCTGTGAAGAAGGAATATAAAGCATTGGAAACTCACAGGGATAGCTTTTTATATTCTAAGTGATTAAGGCCACATTTAGGCAAAACTTTACTCACATGCTTAACTTTACTTATAGTGAATAGTCCACTACTCACTGTGTGTAAAGTTAAGCATGTGAATAAGCCTTTGTAGGATCAGGGCCTAAAACTAAATGCTGAGCTGTGTCTTCTTCTGCGTTTGGAAAGTGTTTAGCACGATGGGTGCTACTGCACCTTTAATAAAACTTCAGTACGTAAGGGTAGCCTGAGAATATTAGGTAAACTGAGAAATTAGTACTTGGGTTATTGTCCCTTAAATGTCACAGACGATCCAGTGTATATTGAGAGAACTGCAGAATACTGAACTGTAGATCAAATCTTTACTCAGCTCAAGAGAATGCAATTATCTGTAGATTCCATCCCTTGGAGAGGATTTTGGAACCGGGGTGTAAAAAGAAGGATATTAAGTATTCCCAGGCAAAAGACTTCATTAAATTGGAGTTAAGGCTGAAATTAATACTTATATGTTAAGGATGGGTGGGAGAAGTATGGTTGAAGTTTAGATATACAAACTTTTTTTTAGTTGTTTTTTTTTTTAAATAAAATTAATGTTCCTCCGCAACTTTAATTATTTCCCCAATATTGTGCTCCCTGGTGTATCCTCCATGTGTTTATGATAAACATAACTAGCTGATGTCTTAATTTCTGTATAACTTGCCATTTTAGGCATTAATCCATGATGATAGGGAGAATTTAAACACTGTGGCCCTGATTCTCCATTACATCCAAGCTGTGTTCAGATGTAGTGAAGAGTAGCAGCCATGGGAAACCAATTATAGCTCCCTGATCCTTGGTTGCCTGGTGGAAGTTAGAACAGGAAGGGATGGGAAGTGCTGACTTCCAGGGCAGGTGCAAGGAAGTTTCGCGCCCTAGGCGAAACTTCCACCTTGCGCCACCCCCCCATGGCAGCTAACCCAGCCTGCCGCCCCCCCCGCCCAGGGAGCCCGCTGCCCAGGGAGTGTCCCTCCCCCCCCCCTCCACCCCCGCGGCAGCTACCCCCCACCGCTGCAGCTAATCCCACCCGGGGAGCCCACCCCGTGGCAGCTAACTCCGCCCGCCGCCGCTGCCCCTCCCCGCCCTGGTGAGCCCCTCGCGGCAGCTAACCTCGGCCAGGGAACCCCTCCGCCTCCGCGGCAGCTAACACCGCCCAGGGAACCTGTCCCAGCTCACCTCTGCTCCACCTCCTCCACTGAGCACGCCACCCCCACTCTAATTCTCTTCCACTCCCAGGCTTGCGGCACCGATTGGAGGAGAATTAGAGCGGGGGCGGCGTGCTCAACGGAGGAGGCCGAGTGGAGGTGAGCTGGGGCGGGGAGCGGTTCCCATGCGCCGCCCGCCCTCCCCCACCCCCCCGTTACTGAGGCCCTCCCCGCCCCAGCTCACCTCCACTCCGCCTCCTCACCTGAGCGGGCTTTTAGGTGCCCTCAACTACTAGGAGCCCTAGGCGGCTGCCTAGTTCGCCTAGTGGTTGCACCGGCCCTGCTGACTTCCACCACTAATATAAGGTCTTATATAAGTGAAGGATCAGAAGTAGAAGAGCTCCACTCCACCACAACCCCTGCTGTCCACATCATCCCCCCAGAAAGCCCCTCTCCTTTTCTTATGTTAGGTGTGGGAACAATTGATTTACTGTTTCATTGATTCCTAATAGCACATATAATGGAGAAAGAACAACATTTGGCAACTAATCGCAGAATTATTTAACTTAGAGGCATTTCCAGGACATACGATTAAAATGTCTCACTTTCATCAGAGATCTGGCAAAGTATTGTACGTCTTGCTCTTTATACATGCGATATGTGTGTGTGTGCAGACTTTGTATTGTATATGCACTTAAAAGCCACAAACTTCTGTTTTATACTTATATATAATATAAGCTTGTGGTTTTAAAATACACTGTTTTTTAATTTATCTGTATTACATTTTGTAAGAAAATTAAACAAAGCTTTCACCTCCAAGTTGCTGGTTCAAATCCAATCTGGGTTTCTAGCGTGGGCCTGCAGCACAGAAGTGAATTTCTCTCTGAATGAGCATAAAGACTGAATACACCTCTCACTCAGGGTGAAATTCACCCCTACACAGAGGGCTGGCTTAATAAAGCCTATGCACCACTTACTGCCTGTTCTTAGAGTTTAAGTGGAACTTAAGTGGGGCATAGGCCTTGTGAATTTCACCCCAATGGCATCTCTAGGGCAGGGTTTATGCACACTGCTAAGATGCAGTGAGGAAGCTTTTGCTGTGGCTATCTCAGTCCTGTGGATAAATAGAGGACTTGGTACCTTTCACAAGCAGTAAATTCACACAGGAAGAATGTAAACAATGGGCCAAATCAGATTTTGCAGCATGAGTGATTTTGGCCCAGTGCATTGAAGCTTCAATTCAGCAAAGCACTTAGATACATACTTAATTTAAAGCATGGTCTTAATTCCCATTGACGTCAGTTGGACTGTGCTTAAAGTTAAGTGTGTGCTTCAGTGGTTTGCTGAATCAAGCCTACATATGGTTGTAGAGTGAGAAGGGCCTGATTCCGATCTCAGTTACACCTGTGTACATTGGATTAAAGCCACTGGATTTTAAGTGCTGTAGGCGAGAGGAGAATCAGGGCCTGATAGTCCAGATTCTTTATGAAAACAAGAGAAGTGTCAGGGAATATGTGAATGGAATGATTATGCTTTATACAGTGATTGCTCTTAGCCCTTTACAATTTTGTCTTTGAAAACAAGATAGCATTACTGCAGTGTTCACTTCTTTCCCTGTACTTAAGAATAACAAAAGATTAATGCAGCAACATCTAGTTATCCAAGGTAAAGAGCTGTTGAGGGTGACTGCTATATATAAAAACCATATTTTTAACTTTTTTTTTATTACACCTGCTAAAATAGAGTAGTGTAGGATGCTGCATATTACATAAATGTTGCAGGGAATTGTTTTTCCCCTTTAGGAATTGATTAAAGTAACAGTAGTTTCCTGATGACATCATAGCAGATCCCAGCTGCCCAAACAGTCATTTTCCAGAAGAGGTTATCTGCAGTGCACTTACACAGAATTACACTTAAAAGGGCACTTACAGTTCCCTTAGGACTTTTAAACGTAACTCAGAGTTGAATCCTTGGTAAACACAGAATTCTTTGTTTTCATTTAGTGATGATGGTAATGCTGGGAGTACAGCCATGGCTTGTGATTCTGCAGTTAAATGAATAATTACATAATCATGGATTGTGGGAAAAATTAAATACTTCAGTGTACGTTTCATGTATTGAGAAGACAGCAGTATGTTTTTTATAGAGAATTTTCAGACCTGCAGCATAGGAAGAAGATAATATGGAACTCCAGTGCCATACATGAAATTAGACTCATTGCTACGCAGAGTAACTTTTTGAGCAGCCAAAAGACAGAAAAGCCTGTTTCTTCAGTGGCTGGCCTAGGAGAGCAAAACTGTGCTTGTTATGGGGTGCTGACGGATTTCTTTGCTTTCTGGGGTAGCTAAGGAAGAGCCTGACGAGGTGAGAAGAGAGGCTTAACCAGGAGATGGGGAGGGAAAAGAATGGTGGAAGTACAAGGAGGGATGTGACTGACAGCAGAGAGATGAAAACCAATTTTTTTTGGCTCCCATTCTTCAGATAAGAACCACAAGGACTATTTCACTAGTCCAGAAGGCACTAAGAACTAACCAAAGGTTTCAGTTTGTCACTTAGGGCTGTCTCAGTATTTCAGTGGCGTTTGGTGGCTCATGTGATGACACCAGCACAACGTATACTGAGGAGTTACTTACAACAGAAGATAGCAACAGTGACATTGAGGGACTTGCAAATGGTAAAACTTCCAATCCCAGTGTGCTGTGTCCCCCTCTTCCCCTGGGACATTTGACGCATTCAGCTGTATTTATTTTTATACTTGCTAGGACAGCTTTAATATGTGGATTTATAAATTTTCCTGGCATGAAGCTGGATCAGTCTGTGTAGATGTTTTTAAAAACAACAGCCTGTTTAAATTATGTGGACAGGAGCTTTTGCTAATATTTTGATGTATGAGTTGAGAAGTGCTAATGGCCAGCCATAGTCCAAAGGCTCTTTCCCAGGTTTCAGGGGGGAAAAGGGGGGGGGGGGTAATTAACGTAGAGGCATATGCTTCTGGTAACTGCCATGTTTGAAATGCATATTTGTATATATGTAATGAAGAATGCACTACTTCATCATTAACTTTCATATACATTTTTTTAGAAAGACAGCAAACTCTTGGAGCTTTACCAGCTTGCCAGGACCTAACCACATCACTTTACTAGGAAGAAATTGGCAGAGAAGAGTTAATTAGTCTGTTCTACAGGGAGTTTTAATAACACAATAGTCCAAGGACAATTTTAATAATAATCCTTATCACTTATATACTGTAGAACCTTACATGTTCAATGTTTTGTACAAGTGATCATCACAACACACCTATAGTGAAGGTAGGTAGGGTCAGTATTATCACCCCCATTTTAAAATGCAGCCAGTGATGTGATGAGTCTACTCAGTAAGTGTCTGGGAGATTAGAACTCCTGACTCCATGTCCTAACCATTGACTTCAGTGGGGCTAGTCATGTGCTTACAGTTAGCCATCTGCTTAAGTCCCTTGCTGAATAAAGGACTGTGTCCCCAATCCTGCAATCACTGGTGCATATTCTTAATGTGGCATTTATTCAGGTGAGTAATCCCCAGTGAGGTCAGTAGGACTACTCATAATGTGGATTTCCTCGTTATTTTAATGATTGGGCTGACGGTGGTTGTACTTGAGCTACCTTACCTGTTTCAGAATGTAATGTTATTGTGTAGGATATGGTAGAGCCAAGGAAAGCCTGCAACGTGTAAGGAGTTTAGCAGCCAGTCTGTGCTGAGAGTAGAGGAGAACCCTAGGGAAGCTTTAGGATATCAATAGGGTTATAAGAAACCCTAGGGCAGATGCTTAGTGACTTTTGCTGTTGCTGGTGGCTACTGTCTTTCCACTATTGACCTGTATACAAAGTAGCACATGAGCATATGTTCACAGAAGTCATAGATTCCATGACTTTCCATCATTTTCTTTAGCCTAATTTTTTCCCCTTGCTTCTCACCTGGACAAAGGAAGTTCTGTTACCATATCACTGCATATACCTCCTGTGGGTGCGGTAGTTTTGCCAGCTATCCCAGCACATATTTCTGGGATTAACTGGATTTTTGTTTGAGCAGTGTACTTCACCTTTAGGATTCCCGCATCGCTGTTTTGTATTTCTCATTTTGACATTATTCCTCAAAGTTCTGTCTCCTCTTGAGGAAGTTTTAACATGGTCGAAGTGCACCCTAGAAGACTGATATTGTTTACTGACAACAACTGTGTTTCAACACAGACAATTTGTAATGAAAATATTATTCTCTTTACTACTCCAGTAGTTATGAGTAACAGATCAATAGCAGGAAGTACAGGATTGGGAGCATCACTTCAGATATTAAACCACTAATTGATCTGCTTGTCAAACCTTAAGTAAGTGCTGCATCAACACATGTGCCAGAGATGGGAGGACATTTTGAAATGTAGCGATGGACTGAAATGATGAGATAAATTATTTCTTTTATGTAAGTGGGCTAACTCTTTAGTGCCATTGTCTGCACACTCCTGCTATTAGCACAGTTGCATTTTGCATTGATGGATCACATCAATAATTCAGGACTCTCAATCTGCACAGCTCCAGAAAAACACACTGAATGTATACAGTAGGCAGATCTGTCACCTGATGGTGATATCTTTGCTAGAATTAAAAGAACTATAAACCTTTATAAATCTAACAAAACAGTAATACTTATTTATCTGTCATCCATGTGGTCATATATCCATACAGTGGATATTGTAGTCCCAGTGAGGCGCTGGACAATCAGTTCTCCAAGAAAAACTAGGCTTCCTTTGATTACTTTTGTCTTTTTATTTTAGTCTTCTGTTCTGCTTCATATTAGCAAGATCTGACTTTTTTGAACAATTGGGGACTGGTATTACCCAAAGTTTTGAATAAAGCTAACATTGTCTAGACGAATTGGACCAAATTCTTCCCAGCAATCTGCATAGGAGTATGCCAGAAAACCCACACTCAACAAGGGATAAGAAAGATCAAAGCTGATTGAATTGATTTCTGGTGTATCTGAAACAGTGGTAAAAAGATACTTCACAAAACTTGGGTGACAGGAAACACAGGGGAGAGTTTCCTGACATAGCTTGGAAATCAGAGATCATGGTTCACACTGATATGTACATACTCCCTGGCCAAGGACAGACCATTAATATCTTCCTGTTCAGGTCTAATATGGAGTCTCACTCTCACATAGATTATTCTTATACTTATTAGGAATAACTTCTCAGTAGGTTGCCTGCAAACCTGGTCATGGCAATAACATGGGTGTAATTTAATGCCTTCTGCAGCAATACAGGATATATGTCCATTTGGGAGCTGTTTATTTGTGTTTCTATGTTCCAGCTGGAGTTTGACCCTAGTTTTTAAGTTGAAACTTGCCTTTCATGATCGTTGGAATTCTCCTCCTCTGTAGGAACATGTGAGAAAGAGCCAACCATATAACAAAACCAAGGCTTGGAGGTTATACTCTTGAGTCACGCAGGCTCTTTTGAAAAACCCAACCCTCATTCTTTACAGGAAGGAAAGTATATTCATTGAAGCCCTAGCTGAAAAATTCAAGCCCTCAGTGAATGGAGGTGGATGGGAAGGATCTCCCCTCTGAACAGAACTTTGTAAAAGAATAATGTGTTAGTGAAAGAAATTACAATGGAAAAAAGTGTAAGAAAATGGTAGGTCCTATGGCAAAAAACAAAGTAATGAAAATATATAGGTTAGGAACTCAGGATTTTCAAAATCCTTTCCCCACCCCCTCCTTCATTTTAATGGGCAACTCTGGTGTTTTAGAAGCTAGGAGCCTTATAGGTCAACTCAAGTGTAGTTTTATGGTGCTTACTTATAAGAGGTTAAAAGTATTAAAAGCAACAAGTGGGTGCAGAAGAATCAGCTCTTTAATATTTTTAGGTATTAAACTGTGTTATGCTTCATAGCTAGTGAATTTGAAATGACAGAGTAGGCATTTTTTTCTATGGAATCTATGGAATCTATGGAAGGGACTTCGAGAAGTCATCAAGTCCAGCCCCCTGCTCTGAGGCAGAACCAAGTAAACAAGGCCCGGCTGCACACGGCCCATCAGGATAATCTGCTGGCGGGCCACCAAACCGTTTGTTTACTTTTGCACGGCCGCCCGCAGCTCCCAGGGGTTGTGGTTTGCCATTCCTGGCAGATGAGAGCTGCGGGAAGCGACGTGGGCCGCAGGTTGCCCTCCACTGACCTAGACCATCCCTGACAGTGTTTGTCCAACTTGCTCTTAAAACCACCCCCAAAGCCAGACATTCAACAACCTCCCTTGGAAGCTTATTCCAGAGCTTAACTACCCCGATAGTTAGAAATGTTTTCCTAATATCTACCTAAATCTCCCTTGCTGCAGATTAAGCCTATTCCTTCTTGTCCCACCTTCAGTGGACATGGAGAACAGCTGATCACCATCCTCTTTATTACTGCCCTTTACATATTTGCAGACTGTTATCAGGTCTCCCAGCCCAATCTTCTTTTCTTAAGACTAAACTTGCCCTTTTTTTTAAAGATTTCTTCATAGGTCAGGTTTTCTAAAACTTTCGTCATTTTTGTTACTTTCCTCTGGACTTTCTCTAATTTGTCCACATCTTTCTTAAAGTGTGGCGCTCAGAACTGGACACAGTACTCCAGCTGAGGCCTCACCTGTGCTGAGTATAACGGGACAATTACTTCCCATGTCTTACATACATCACTCCTGTTAATAAACCCCAGAATGATATTAGCCTTTTTTTTTGCAACTGCATCACGTTGTTGACTCTCATTTATTTTATGTGTGACGTTATTGACATAAACTGTGACCGTATAGATCATTGTTGCAACCAGGGTCCTATGGTTGCACCAGTTCTTGTACAGAGGAGGCCAAGTAGGGTGTCTAGGGAAAGGTTGTAGTTTGCTGGTTATGATTATGCTGTCTGTGTGTGTCATTTTTGTATCTGAACTTATGAATATTAGCTGTGTACTTGTTTGATTCTAAGTAGCTTCAGTGAAGCATTTGATCAGCTTCTTGAGAAAGGACTAGTCTGTAAGTGCCCAATCACGAAACACTTAACTGACAATAGACTTCGGGGGACGCAATCCACATCTGAGCGTTCCTGGGAACGTTCAAACTAACATGTAAACAATGGCATCGGCCTGCAAAAAGCTGAATCATTCATAGACATGTGACTTGCCCAGGTGGCTACAGACTCCATCTTGTTGCTGTGATCATGCACAGGAGAACAAAGGGGTTTCCGCCCACAAGAGAGAGAATATAAAAGGCCCTGGAAACCCCTACATTTTGTCTTCAGCTGGCTCAACAGATAGCCTCTCCACCCCCAAAGAGATGCCTGAAAGAAACTGAAGCAAAGAACAGTAACTATGGAGGTGTGAGTGGTTGCTGGACCCAGATTAGGAAGGAGTCTAGTCTGTGAAAGAAGCTTATTGGAACATCTCTGAGGGTCAGATTTACCTGCATTTAGTTTCCTACTGTATTAGGCTTAGACTTGTGTGTTTTTATTTTATTTTGCTTGGTAATTTACTTTGTTAAATCCTACTTTTTATATTTAATAAAATCACTTTTTACTTATTAATTTCTTGCTCTGGGTTAATTAATACCTGGAGGAGCAAACAGCTGTGCATATCTCTCTATCAGTGTTATAGAGGGTGAGCAATTTATGAGTTTACCCTGTATAAGCTTTATACAGAGTAAAATGGATTTATTTGGGGTTTGGACCTGTCATAAACATATAGCTAAGGGGTTAAGATTTCTCCTTATCTGTGAAGGGTTAAGAAGCTCAGGTACCCTGGCTGGCATCTGACCAATAAGGGGACAAAATACTTTCAAATCTTGGGAGGGGGGAAGGTTTTGTGTGTGCTCTTTGTCTGGGTCTGTGTTCTCTCTTGGGACTTAGGAGAGGGACCAGCCAGAAATTCATCTCCAACCCATCCTCAACCAAATCTCCAGTATTACAAGTAAGGTAGACATTGCGTATTAGATTTCCTTTTGTTTTGCTTGTGAAGGTTTCCCTGTGCTAATAGGGAGGTTTATTCCTGTTTTCTGTAGCTTGAACTTTCCCTGTGTTAGAGGGAGGCATTATTCCTGTTTTTCTGTAACTTTAAGGTTTTGTCCAGAGGGGGGGGATCCTCTAAGTTTTGAAATTTGAGTACCTTGTAAAGTTATTTACCATCCTGATTTTACAGAGATGATTTTTACCTTTCTTTTTTTAATAAAATCCTTCTTTTAAGATTTTAAAATCTAACTGTTTTTCAATTGTTCTAAGACCCAGGGGTTGGGTCTTTAATCACTTTGTAACCAATTGTTTAGGAGATTATTCTCAAGCCTCCCCAGGAAAGGGGGTATACGGGCTTGAGAGGATATCTTGGATGGGGGGAAGGGGAACTCCAAGTGGTCCTTTTCCCTGGTTCTTGTTTAAATCACTTGGTGGTGGCAGTGATTACCTTTTCTCAGGATACAGGGGAGAATATTGTACCTTGGGGAGTTTTTAACCTAAGCTGGTAGAAATAAGTTTAGGGGGTCTTTCATGCGGGTCTCCACAACTGTACCCTAGAGTTCAGAGTGGGGAGGGAACCCTGACAGGACGCCATTGGGAACTAGGTATTTGGGTGCTGGAGACAGGAGCACTTCTTAAGCTGTTTTCAGTTAAGCCTGCAGCACTTGGGGGATGTGGTTGAGACCTGGGTCTGTGTTTGCAGCAGGCTAGCGTGTCTGGCTCAATAAGACTGGATACTGAAGTCCCAAGGGAAAACGGGCTCAGAGGTAGTCTCAGCACATCAGATGGCAGTCCCAAGGGGGTCTCTGTGACCCAACCTGTCACATTATGATCCACTATAAACCCCATATCCTTTTCAGAAGTACTACTACCTAGCCAGTCATTCCCCATTTTGTAATGCTGTGTTTGATTTTTTCTTCCTAAGTGAAGTACTTTGCCCCATCTTTATTGAATTTAATCTTGTTGAATTCAGACCAATTCTCCAATTTGTCAAGGTTCTTTTGAAGCCTGTCTCCAAAGCACTTCAACCTCTCCCAGCCTGGTATCATCTGTAAATTTAATAAGTGTATTCTCTACTCCATTATTCAAGTCACTAATGAAAATATTGAATAGTACTGGACTCAGGACTAGCCGCTTCAGGACTGCACTAGATACACCCTCCTAGTCTGACAGTGAATCATTGATAAACTATTGTTTGAGTACGGTCTTTCAACCAGTTGTGCACCCACTTTACAATGAATTCATCTAGACCCCATTTCACTAGTTTGCTTCTGAGAATATAGTGTAGGACACTAATCCAAAGTGGCACTAGACCTGCCATAACAACAGATACAAAATCTGCAGAGATATTTCTACTGCTACAATGATCAATACCACCCACAATACACCTTTCAAGATCCATGGATCCTATGCATGCCTATCACAATATGTGGTGTACCTCCTCCAGTGCACTAAATGCCTCAATAACAACTCTGTGGGGAAATGAGAAAATCACTATGCTCCCAAATGAACTCACACAGAAAAATGATAAATGACCTGAACAAGAGTTCTCTGTAAGCCTGTACACACACGCACACTCTGTTGACTTTGATACTTCAAAATCAATTGCTATGAGTTTTGTCCAGAGTAGTAGATCTGGGAACCACATAATGGTCTGGTTCAGTATGAATTAATTTAGCTAACTACTTCAATCCTATCACCTTAAACTTTATCTTATTCCTCCCGTGAAACAGGTTTGATTTTCTTTTGTTTATTTAAAAAAAGACAGTTTCCAGCAGTAGGAAGTAGTCGACAGGTTCTGACTGACCCAGAGAGCAGTCATTTACAATTCATATCTGTTTCACATAGTACAGAACATCCTATCCTGCAATCTATTTTGTCCACGGTTAAAGCTTTAGAAGCCGGAGAAAAGTAATTGTATGTTTTGGTACTTACACTGACAGTATGAACTTCTATGAGTTCTTTTCTGAGTCATTTACAGTCCTCAGAGGGGTTGGGTAAGGTGCAGATGTGGCGGGGGAGTGGGCTATGCTATTATTGGAGGAGGCAGATGGGTGTAATGGGAGGCGTAGAAGGGAAGACCCTTCATGTGAATACCCTAAGTTTATTCTTTGTTTAAGAACATTTGTGTATAGAGCATAGTGTTTTATATAGCTAGTAAAAGACAAAGTCCCTGGCCCAAAAAGCTTACAGTCTAAATTGATCATGGCAAGACAGGCCCTGAGAGGAGATCGCTAAAGGAGGAGAGAGATAAGGTTGAAGTTGTTGGATATCCTATTATTTATCGGTTTAGTTTCTGTTTGTTTTTGATCATTTATAGTGCCTTATGAAAATCCTGCCAACTCCCAAGATAAGTCAAATTAACCTTTGCTAAGAGTATGTAGTAAATACTGAAAAAGAAAACTAGTTCTTGTTTTTGTTTTTATTGCTTAGGCCATATCGAAATGGAACTAAACTGGAACCTTGGCAGAGTCCTCCGTCCAGGCTCAGCCACAGTCCGGGTGACTGATTTGAGGTGGCAAGGTCTCCTGAACCCTAGCCCATTGGTTAAAGATGATGGAGAGCTACTTATGGATGAATACCTTTCCCCCAGTAAACTGGTGAGTGGCCTCTCATTTTTTTAATGCAGCTGCGAGGAGCACACTAGCATATAGTCACATTATCCTTGCTTGTTAGCAACTCTAATCAAGATTGCATAAACATGGAATAGCTGACAATTAGAATTTCATGTAAAGTGGCCTCTATCTTAAGATCATTTAACATATACATTTGTCTGTTTCATATACAAATATGACCAATGTAGTTCCTTCCATGTTCATTATTGACCTAGCGAGGTAGACATAAAATAGTGCATGTAGCATAATCATAATTCAAAACAGATCTAATTAATTCTTTCTAAAGTGCATTGAGTTCTATCAGAACTTCAGAAGAGGGATTTCTACATGGACTGTGTGCTGGAAATTGGAAACGTAATTAATAATTTAATTTTTATTCCTGAATAGAGTAAAATCATCCAAACGCCACTCTCACTTGCCTATATGTTAGTCTTGAGAGCCAATTATAAAGTACTGAAAGTATTTTAAGTACTTTCTATATTTATCAAAGTGCCTATGGTTTTCCACTTCTGTCAAAGCATAATTGAAAGCCATTCTGTTTTTTGACAAGGGAAAATGATCTTGGTGCAGCCTCTTGTAAGAGAATGATGCATTGGAATCTATTGTGAAGAAACCTTTTATTTCACAGTATATGGTATTTACTGAGTACTAGTGAAGAACAGAAACCTTTGTGGTCCTGAGAAGCTGGGGAATGCTGCGGTGGGGAGAGCTAAGCAACAGAGAAGTTACAATAAAGACTGCACCTCCCTGCGTGTCACACAGCTGAGCTTCATGACAGAACTTTGTACAAGAGTGATGGGGCTGAGGTTGTGTTTTGGACAGACCAAGGGAGTGGTGGGAATATGATCATTGCATCTGTGAACTGCCTAGATCCACTGGGCCTCAACTCCAGTTTTCTGGGAGGGCAAGTTGATGGCAACTAAAAAGCCAAATGAGAAATCAGTCATAGCTGTAGGAAGAACAGAAGTCTAACTCCGGTAACTTTAAGTGCTCCTCTACATTCTGCTCTACAAAGTACTCTGTTACTGGCTGTATACAGCAGCTCCTGGAGTCCACGTGATTACCTCAGGTTCTAAGCTTTCATTTTAAGAAAACAAAAGCAATTTTGTAGCCTTCACAGTTGGGAAGAAAAGATTGAACACGTGACCTGAGTGTAATCAATACAGTGATGTTTGCTTGAGTCTGCAGACAGCCTGTGTCAATAGCCCTGAGAGGTGAAGAAGTGCAGTGGGCCTGGCCACCCATACAGATACACCCATCTGCTGGGGTAAGTAGTGGGGGGCATCTCCGCTGCCACCACCTCTCTGGGGTAAGAGGTGAATCCTGCTGTTTCTGAGTGGGAGAGGCCCCAAGTTTTACCCCTGCCATTGCATTCAGGGGCAGAGAGGGCCACTTGCTGCCAGCCCTGCCGCTCCAGGATGGGATGCAGGCCCCCTTCTGCTGTGTGGGGCCAGGGCCACACCATAGCTTGGGGGCAGGGTCATGAGGAGCCTCCTTGTCATGGCATGCCTAGACCACCTGATTGGTCTGATTCTGTAGCTGGCTCCTTTCAGTGACTAGGCTTGAGAGAGGCAGCGGGGACTGGCACGGCAGCAACAAAAGAGGATTAGATAATGGTGATATTGGTTATGGAAGCGAATGGCTGTGGCATGAGTAACATATTTCTGAAGAGCTACTAAGTCTAAGCTGAGAGAAATGAAAGGTTGAAAAGTTTTCTTTCTCCTCTCTGTGCCGAAGAATATGTCACGTATAAGGCTCTATGCGTAGGAGAAAATATCCGTTCCCAAGACTTGATCCATGGAGGTTATATCTTTCAAAGAACTAAAATACTGTTTAATTTTTCTTATTTCTTTCTCCGAATTCCCAATGTACACTTTTTTTTTTATATACACTATGTAAGAGTCATAATGGGATGTTGGTCCATGACTAGGGCTCCTAGGTGCTAGTAATACAAATGATGATAAAAGTAATGAACTTGACAGTGCACTGTCAATTAGATAACTAGATACACTCAGAACGGCCCCCTTCATATTTGGCGCTCTTCCTGTTCATTAAATGTTTAGATGTGAAAATCATTTATTGGTGAATATAGAATATTAACCTCTGAATAGTTGCCACATTTTATGATATACCTTGTTCTGTTTCTTTTGACTACACCGAATGACTGTGATGTCTGTGCATGTCTGCTTGTTCTGCATGTCTGCTTGTTCTTAGTTAATCTACTTATGCTAAATGATCTGTTCCACCTTGCATTTTGCTGTGACACTCTAAGTACCTTTCCCAGACTTGAGACGGAACTGTGTAGTTCAAAAACTTGTCTCTCTCACCAACAGAAGTTGGTCCAATAAAAGATATTGTCTCACCCACTTTGTCTCTCTAAAGTAGCCTTTTGCTTTCTTAGGGAGCCTTATCCAAACCCTTTGAAGTCAATGAAAAGATACCTATGGACTTCAGTGGGGTTTGGATAAGGCTTTAAGACATTACTTCAGCCAGCATATATCCCTTCTCTTTCCAAAGCCATATTGCTTTTTATTAAATAATAAACTACTACGAGAAAAGCGTTAATGTTACCATCATCCCTAGCAACTGAAATTTCATTATTAACAACCAGTTAGATCCTTCTACAAATATGAATCTCTTCCTTTTTTTCAGTGAAGCTAAAGCAGTTTACTTTGTGTCCACACCCTAGTGAATTGGATCAGGTCCAAGCACTTCAAGGTTGCATGTTTTCAAATTGATAGGGAAGCCCACTTATCAGAACAAGTATTAAATGAATATGTTTTGTCTATCTGATTTCTACTCTATATGGTCACTTATTTGCCGTGGAACCTGACTTTTGTGTTGGCATTGTTGGAACATACTTCCTCTTCAAAGGAAAAATTATATGACATTGTCAAGGAAACATTAACAATGTTTACAGCTTGTTTTAATAACATATCTAATGTATCTATTCTTTGACCTTTATGTTGATCAAGTTGAAACAGCTGCTTCCATAAAGTCACTTCCTCAGCTTTTTCAAATGTAAAAATAGAGCCCCTGCTCAAACATTTAATCTGAAACAAATCTTCATGTGGTAAGTTTTTAAAACAACCACATGCCATTAATTATCAAGATGTGTGAAAGGCTTGGTTTTATTTTTAAAAGCATATTTACAGTATCTTTCTTATTGTCTCTTTAACTGTGAAAATTTTGGGTGTTATTGCTGTGTTCTAATCTCTGCAGTCTTCCAAAAAAGAAATTGAATACAAGAATGTAATTAAAATAAAATGCAAGCACACACACACAGACACACACAGACACACACCAGATCTATTTTTCATTCATGTGAGAAGATGCTTAGGACTTGATCCTTCAAACTGTTGCATGTGGGCAGACCTCTGCGCCTGCACTGTGAGGGCCACCAATGGGTCTCTGTACAGCAGGGCCGGCTCTAGCTTTTTTGCCGCCCCAGGCCGGGGTGGGGGGGAGAGCGCCGCAGGGGAGAGCGCTGAGCCCGGCCGTGGCCCCGCTCTCCCCGGGGGGAGGGCGGCGAGCCCGGCCCCGCTCTCCACGGTGGCTGAAGTGGCGCGGGGAGGGCGGCGAGCCTGGCAGCGGCCCCGCTGTCCCTGGCCGGAGCGCCGGTATGTTTTTTTAAAAAAAACAACAACCCTGAGCACCGCCCCCCTCCAGGTGCCGCCCCAAGCACGTGCTTGGTAGGCTAGTGCCTGGAGCCGGCCCTGCTGTACAGACTCAGTAAATTGCAGGATCAGGAGCCTTATTCCCCCCCCCCACACACACACACACACCTTGAAGCATTGCGTAAGCCCCCACTGAAGTTTGTGATGCTCCATGCAGGCACAGAGATCCAGCTGCACAGAACATGTTGCAGGCTCAGAGCCTTACTTCTTGGTTTATAGCTCTCCAGGGTGTTCCACTCTTGCATCTGATTCTTGTTTTATGGAGGCACTGTTGGTTTAAGGAAATATTGGTGTTATCTTCATGGTATAGTTTTGATTCTTTTTATTAGTGTTTTCTGGCACTGTGTGAAGTCCCCCAATGAAGATTTCAGATTAAGGATTGGTGAAGAGGCTTTGTTGCTAAAGACTCCCAGCGTGGTGCAATATTTCTATTGCTTTGCCCCTTCCCCTTCAAAAGTTTTTTTTTCCACAGAAGGGAAGAATTTGGCCCAAACTGATTAACTGTGAGGAAAATACTCAAAGGGTGATGCTTAGTTTGTCAGGTTTGTGCCCCAGACTTCCCATTAGGTTTCGTCCTGTATTGAAAGTAATGGTTGCACCTGGCTTGAATCACTACTTTGACTTTCAATTTTGAGAGACAAACTTATGTGGGTGACAGGAAGAATCACCTCTTCCTTGCAGATTAAACCCATTTTAAAAAGTCAAGTGCTCTTCCAGATATTTCATGTTATTAAAAATAATCATTTCTGTGACATTCTATACCTTGGGGGAGCGCACTGTAACCCCAATATTCCTCATTTTCATATAATCATCTTACCTTACAAGGCATGCTTTATATGTATCAGGGAAAGGTTATGATCCGCTGAAAGTCATTTCTCTTTCACATATATGTGTATCATTAATGCGTATGAAGTTATGAGAATTGTGTTGTATGGTGGTCACTAAAACATGCTGTAAGTTGGGGAATCAGCCAGATATTAGCTCCCCAGAGGTAACAGCAAGGAAAGTAGCCAATGCCCAGACGGGGTGTCAAACAACCCATCAACAGCCCATTGTCCAGCAACAGAGCTACAATGCAATGACTCATCTGCATGAGGCCACAGCAGGGGAATTGCTCAACCTTGCTTGGAGAGACTCAGGGCAGGTCTATACTGCCCGCCGGATCAGCGGGTAGCGATCGATCTCTCGGGGGTCGATTTATCGCGTCTAGTCTAGATGCGATAAATCGATCCCTGAGCGTTCTCCCTGTCAACTCTGGAACTCCACCAGACCTGGGCTCAGCAATGCCCCCAGGACATGCCTGGACTTGTGCTCCCCAAGCACATGGACTGAGGGTATAAAACAGAGTGGACACATACGGGGCCCTTCTCCTGCCCCCACCTTCACTGCAAGCAACTAAGGGCTTGTCTACACTGGCAATTTACAGCACTGCAACTTTCTCGCTTAGAGGTGTAAAAAACACCCCCCTGAGTGCAGCAAGTTTTGGCGCTGTAAAGTGCCAGTGTAAACAGTGCACCAGTGCTGGGAGCCGTGCTCCCAGTGCTGGTAGCTACGCCTCTCGTTGAGGTGGTTTCTTTAGAGCACTGGGAAAGCTCTCTCCCAGCACTGCGCCACAACCACAAGCCACGGTAAAGCGCTGCCAGTGTAAACTAGCCCTAAGACACTGAGAAGAAGACAAGACTCCAACAGAGGAGATTGGCCCAGGTTTAAGGAACAAACCTGTATATTAAGGACTGCAATATCCAGTGGGGTGAGAAAAACTGCTTAATCTAGATGTTGCCCAGTCTAATAGGGTTGAGAATTTAGACTGCGTGCTTATATTTTATTTTATTTTGGTAACCATTCTGACTTTTTGCCTATCACTTAATATTACTTAAAATCTATCTTCTATAGTCAATAAATTTGTTTAATTGTTTATCTTTACCAGTGAGTTTGTACAAAGTGTGGGCAAATCTACTCAGGTTGGCAAAGACTGGTGTATGTCCACTTTCCATTGTTGAAGCGGTGAACCAATAAATAAATTTCCACTGCCCAACTTGAGCAGTGCAAGATGGTATATTCTGGGGTCCAATGCTGGGCACTGGGGGGATTTGGCTGGTGCCTTTCTCTGTGTGATTCATGAGTGGCTCTGGGAGCATTCATGCAATCTAGCTGGGTGTGGGGCTCCACATGCAGTTGTGTTGAGTGATCACAGCTCCTGAAGGGGTTGCTGCTGGTCACTAGCAAGGCATTGTGAGAGACAGCCCAGGCTGGGGAGAGTTCAGGGGGCACAGTCCCAGGCTACACCCCGGGGGGATCCTGTCACAATTTCCATTTCTGAATTTCTGATACTGTCAAGATGTGTGTGTGTGTGTGTGTGTGTGTGTGTGTGTGTGTGTGTGATCTTTACAGCCAAAAGGAAGCATTTTACTTGTCTCGATTTTTATTGATCTTGCTCCAGTACCTTGCCTGATAAATTGCAGCAGTGTTTTGCTCTGCAAAGTGATATACACATATTCAGAAGTGGTTGTTACTTCCATTGCTGTAGAGGTTGCGGTGTATTTCATGTGCTAGATGCTCATTCTCTTGGGAGAAAAGAAAATATCAGAGGGTCCTGCATCTACAGTTTGGATTCTTACTGAACTGACTAAATACTTTCCCTTTTTCCTTGGCTCAAAGTTTGCCTCTGAGTTGTAAACAAAATAAATTTGACAAGAAAGCCACAGATGGAGCAAACAAGTGCAAAATCATGATGAACTATTACAAGTGTGGTAAAGGTCTAGAACAGAGGTAGGCAACCTATGGCACGTGTGCCGAAGGCGGCACATGAGCTGATTTTCAGTGGCACTCTCACTGCCCGGGTCCTGGCCACCAGTCCGGGGGCCTCTGCATTTAAATTTAATTTTAAATGAAGCTTCTTAAACATTTTTAAAACCTTATTTACTTTACATACAACAATAGTTTAGTTATATATTATAGACTTATAGAAAGAGACCTTCTAAAAACGTTTAAATGTATTACTGGCACGCAAAACCTTAAATTAGAGTGAATACATGAAGACTCGGTACGCCACTTCTGAAAGGTTGCCGACCCCTGGTCTAGAAGAAGGAGAGAGAGGGAATTGGCTTCATTGGGATCTTATGACTCTCTGCTCTAGTGTAGCTCACTATGAATGTTAACACAACTAATATTATGGGAAAGGAATCTCTGTGCCAAGACCCCATTTAGTCTCAAGTCTTTTATGTATTTTTACCTAATTTTTTAATACTGTTAGAAAGTATAGTGAAAGCTTGCATCTGTTGTAATAGAGTGTTTATCCTGCTGCTTAGACAACATCTGATTTTGTGCACTGAAAACATCCTGACAAAAATCTTCTTCATTTTTTTCATAAATCAGATTTTGATTTTACATAGTCGTGTCTGCTTAGCTAATATACCATAACAACAAATTAAAAATTAAAAAATTAAAAATGAGTTTGTTGCCTCAATCTTGTATCACGCTAGCTTTATCTACTTGGTAGGTAAACAAGGTAAAGAATCATTGCATAACAAGTAGATCTTTTGGTATATCTTTTGGTGTATCTACCTATGGGGAGAGGAGGAATCTTTAAAACAAATTACAAAACAAAAACTGATATAAAAATGTATATCTCTTCCTCACCCTCTCCAGCAAAAACTTTGAATGTTGTATACAATTAAAATTGATAATTTATTACAGAAAATGTTAAGACCTGATCTTGGGAGATGCTCAGCACCTCTTGAAACGTCCTGAGTGTCGTAAATTTCTTTTGAAGTCAGTGATCATTGAGGGTTCTCAGCATGGAAAATATGTTGTTCAGTAGTTAAGCATTTAAGCTCCAATCCTGCAAATTGCTCCTAAGGTTCCATCCCCATCCTAAACTCTGCCACCAGTACTCTCTCCTACTCTCCACATAAAGGCTAGGAAATGCTCCATTCCCACCCATCTTCCTTCTACTCACACTCTTGATTATATGTTGGAGGCCTAGCTTAACCTCTCAGTATCAGCTGGAAGGGGAGAGTAGGTAATGCATGTGCACAAGGTGGCAGAATGAAAGTTAGTGTAGTGATGCTGGATGTTTCCAGCCAGTACGTGGGGGGCATATGGAGGACAGAGGAAAGGTTCGTAATGGAACCTTAACTGAGAATTTCCTGACCTTGTATTGTGTAAATTCTCAATTATAAAGTTCTAGTACATTTAATTTTAAGAGGAATAAACTATTAGCCTTATAGCAACATTAACATTTTTTTCTGGGGGAGTTTAAGCTACAGTTAGAAACATGAGCTTAGAATCTCTCTGAAAAGCAAATAAAACATGAATGGACACGACTCCAGTATTTGCATACATGTATAGTATTTAGTCAGAAAATAAGCTCACCATTAAGAAATTCTTAAATTTGTCAAATTAAGCAGGACCGGCAGAACAAACATACAGCTGGAAAAGCTTCTGTGACAATTGTACACAACTTGCTCTTCAAGGCTTTGTACAGCGTATCTGCTTTTAGAGGAGTGCATGAAAAATCTGAGGAATAGCAAAACAAACGTTACATGACAGTTAAGGAACTTATAGAGAGAGGTTGCAAGAGGGACTAGAATCTAATTTCCTAGCATTCCCAGGTGACTGTTCTGGCAGATGAAAAGCACTGCCAGATCAGAAGAGTTTTTTGTTTTATTTTATGTTGTTTTATTTTAACTCAGAACTCTATGTAAAATATTTATTGCCTTGTCTTGTCATTAGGAAGAATAGCTTTCTAAACTAGTGCAAACTTTACCATTAAATCTCTGCCAGCCCTTCTGGTGATAGGAGTAGTGCATAAGACACCGTGGAGTATTTTGCTAAAAATACTGGCGGTTTAGATTACTAATTCTCCTTACAGTTTCACATGGGAAAATGCTTTGAGCAGTTTGTTCTTTAGGAAGGAGGCACAGAGATGTCAAGTGAACTTTGTGTCTCTCTGCTATACTAACAATACATCAATACTCAAGGAATTGCAAAGTATTTTTCACAGAAATCTCTCCTTATAAATAAATAAATAAGTAAATAGTACATGCTCAGAAATTCATTTGTTTAACCTCTGATGTACAGAAAACTTAGGGCAGCCCATAGGATTTGCTCGACTGGATCAGACTATTGGGTCATCTAATTAAGCATCCCACATCAGAAAGTGATTAATATCTGATTCTTCAGAAAGTAACCTCCTCTGCCCATAAAATACCTAGTTTTTGTGTTCAGTGCTTTATGTGAGTGTGGGATGTGGAATTCTTTCCTGATACCAACAGATGATCATTTTATCACCTGAGACATGAGTTTTGATTTCTTTAATTTATCTTTTCTCACAGAGTGATCATGAATTCATCCAGCCATCTTTCAAAACCAGCTGTTATACCAGGTTGTCACCCCTTTCTGCCTGCTTTGGCTGGGACAAAGCAGCTGAAAACAACTGAAGAGTCCTCTGGTGTGAAGGGATCCTCAGCTAGATAAGAGCCTGCATATCTAGCTTTATGCCCTTCCCCTTCCTGGCTCCTGGCACAGTAGGCAATACTGGAGAAAAGAGGTATGGCCAGAGTGACTCTGTGCTCCAGCCATTCTTAGCTACCAAAATGTTCGTTAGAGCTGTGGACAGCCAGGCATAACTTTGAGCAGCCCTGAGGTATCTCTAATTTATGCCAAAAACTGTTTTGGCCCCTGGCTGGCCCCAAGAACAAAGAGGTACAAAAACGACTTAGATCCCGTTTCACCTCACTCTCCACTTCCATCTGCACCAAACATTTCTCTGCCCCAGCTGAGATCTTGCCCATAGTGCTTGAGCTTTACTTATTATACTTACACTATATTTATAGCAGTAAATTCCACAGCTTGTCTGTATACTGTGCTGTGATGCTCTTCTCATGGCAGCCCAGAACTATAAGCCATTGTGTTACCCCTCTGCCTTATCAAGAGTGAGCTTTGCTAGAGATCACACTGTGTGTCAACGTCCTGCCACATTAGTCTGTCTGTTTCACCAGCAAACTCCTCAAGACTCTGCCAGTCTAAACCTTGCTTTGCAAGTAGTAATCAGGGAACCCAAGTTCCCGAGTTTCTAGATGTCTCTCTGTACTCTCCAGTACCTCTCACTGAGCATTCACAGAAATTATTAAATTCACTGCCTCCGGAGAAACAGTATACAGTCAGGTTTCAGAGTGGTAGCCGTGTTAGTCTGTATCAGCAAAAACAACGAGGAGTCCTTGTGGCACCTTAGAGACTAACAAATTTATTTGGGCATAAGCTTCATGGGCTAAAACCCACTTCATCAGAGGCATGGAGTGAAAAATACAGTAAGCAGTATACATATATATACACATATATATATATATATATTGCAGCACATGGAAAGATGGGAGTTGCCTTACCAAGTGGGGGGTCAGTGCTAATGAGTCCAATTAAATCAAGGTGGAAGTTGCCTATTCTCAGCAGTTGACAAGAAGGGGTGAGTATCAACAGAGGGAAAATTGCTTTTTGTCGTGACCCAGCCACTCTCAGTCTTTATTCAGGCCTAATTTTATGGTGTCCAGTTTGCAAATTAATTCCAGTTCTGCAGTTTCTCTTTGAAGTCTGTTTTTGAAGTTTTTTAGTTGAAGAATTGCCACTTTTAAGTCTCATAGACTCATAGACTTTAAGGTCAGAAGGGACCATTATGATCATCTAGTCTGACCTTCTGCACAATGCAGGCCACAGAATCTCACCACTCAGTCCTGGAATAATCCTCTCACCTATGTCTCAGATATTGAAGTCCTCAAATCATGGTTTAAAGACTTCAAGATGCAGAGAATCCTCCAGCAAGTTACCTTGCCCCATGCTGCAGAGGAAGGCGAAAAACCTCCAGGGCCTCTGCCAATCTACCCTGGAGGAAAATTCCTTCACAACCCCAAATATGGTGATCAGCTGAACCCTGAGCATGTGGGCAAGACTCACCAGCCAGACACCCAGGAAAAAGTTCTCTGTAGTAACTTCTAACATCCCACCATTGGGCCTATTTACCATTGATAGTGAAAGGTCAATTAATTGCCAAGATCATGTTATCCCATCAAACCATTCCCTCCATAAACTTATCTAGCTTAATCTTGAAGCCAAATAGGTCTTTTGCCCCCACTGTTATTGAGTGTCCAGGAAGATTGAAGTGCTCTCCTACTGGTTTTTGAATGCTACAACTCTTGATGTCTGATTTGTGTCCATTTATTCTTTTGCATAGAGACTGTCCGGTTTGGCCAGTGTACATGGCAGAGGGGCATTGCTGGCACATGATGGCATATATCACTTTGGTAGATGTGCAGGTGAACAAGCCCCTGATGGTGTGGCTGATGTGGTTAGGTCCTATGATGGTGTCCCTTGAATAGAATGCAGACAGAGTTGGCAATGGGGTTTGTTGCAGGGATTGGTTCCTGGGTTAGTGTTTTTGTTGTGTGGTGTGCAGTTGCTGTTGAGTATTTGCTTCAGATTAGGGGGCTGTCTGTAAGCGAGGACTAGCCTGTCTCCCAAGGTCTGTGAGAGTGAGGGATCGTCCTTCAGGATAGGTTGTAGCTCCTTGATGATGCACTGGAGCGGTTTTAGTTGGGGGCTGTAGATGACGGCTAGTGGCGTTCTGTTACTTTCTTTGTTGGGCCTGTCCTGTAGTAGGTGACTTCTGGGTACCCTTCTGGCTCTGTCAATCTGTTTCTTCACTTCACCAGGTGGGTATTGTAGTTTCAAGAACGCTTGATAGAGAACCTGTAGATGTTTGTCTCTGTCTGAGGGATTGGAGCAAATGCAGTTGTGTCTTAGAGCTTAGCTGTAGACAATGGATCGTATGATGTGGTCTGGATGAAAGCTGGAGGCATGTAGGTAAGTATAGCAGTCCATAGGTTTCCGGTATAGGGTGGTGTTTATGTGACCGTTGCTTATTTGCACTGTAGTGTCCAGGAAGTGGATCTCTTGTGTGGACTGGTTCAGACTGAGGTTGATGGTGGGGTGGAAATTGTTGAAATCCTGGTGGAATTGCTCAAGGGCCTCCTTCCTGTGGGTCCAGATGGGATGTCAACAATGTAGTGCAAATAGAGTAGGGGCGCTAGGGGGCAAGAGCCGAGGAAGCATTGTTCTAAGTCAGCCATAACAATGTTGACATACTGTGGGGCCATGTGGGTACCCATAGCAGTCCCGCTGACTTGAAGATATAAATTGTCCGCAAATCTGAAATAGTTGCGGGTGAGGACAAAGTTCAGCCACGAGGTTTGCTGTGACATTATCGGGGATACTGTTCCTGATGGCTTGTGGTCCATCTTTGTGTGCAATGTTGGTGTAGAGAGCTTTTTTGTTAGTCTCTAAGGTGCCACAAGGACTCCTCATTGTTTCTACATCCATAGTGGCTAGGATGGTGTTTTCTGGAAGATCACCAATGGATTGTAGTTTCCTCAGGAAGTCAATGGTGTATACAGTCAGTTGGTTTAACTGAGGACTCACATTTAATTCAGTATAACAGCACTAAGATAGTTTATAGTAAAATTAAAAATAAGTTTATTAACAAAGAGTAGAAATTTAAGTGATACTAAGCAGAGGTAAGAGAAACAGAAAATGGTTACAAACAAAACAAAAAAACCCACATGCTTTCCATCCAGTGTCTAAGTCTTAGCTTTAGCAAGCTGTATTTTTCTCTAAAACAGTTTCTCACTTACAGCAAGTTATCAGGCCAGGAGGATCCCCCATTCACATGCTCAGAGGGTACTGTTCCCTGTGTCCCCTAAGTGATATTGATAACTAAAGGGTTCTCTTCCTTTCTTTTCATAGTCAAGTAAGATTTTGAAAAATATTCTTTGAAAAGTAAACCCAGACAAAGTTCCTCTTTCCTGCTGGGTTGTAGATGCCATGCTGTTTTCCTCATCCTTTGGTCAACTTTTTTTTCAATTGGCTTAATCGCTTTGTTTACTTTAGATGTAATTGTACTTCCAGTGTCTCTGGCCTCACCTTGTCAATTTACATTGGAGACACAGGCAAACAGCTGAAACAACTTCCCTTTGTCTAGGGCAGGCTTGATTTATGCACTGTCTCCTAAACACATTTTAAGAATGTATTTCCAACATGCATATTTTATTCTTTATACACAACCCGTACATACATCATGCATTGATATTCTTGCCCAGTGTGTGACCAGTTTACATATGATACCTTAGAACATACACTGTTGTCATAATATGTGTCCAAAAGATATGTCAGGCCTAATATGAATTACAGTATAGTGGGCCCTCTGCCAGTGGGCATTGAGGGGCTCTTAGCATTTCATTTTATTTGTTTTAAATTTTCTCCCTTTTAATTTTGTTGAGTGTCTCCATGTTCTCATATTATGGACCAGTCTAAAAAGGAAAGAGACTGGTGAGTGTTCAGTATGATCTTCATAATTTTGAATGTCACCATGAAATCCCTTCCCCAACTCTTCTCCTTTCCAGGCTCCATAATTCTAGTTGTGACATGCTGATATGAAAGACACTTCATATTTCCAACTACTATAATATTCCATGAAAAATGCCTTTGGAATAGGAATTTGTCCACATATTCTTCTTCACAACTCAATACCCTCTTTAACTGCTCTCTCTGCCTTCCGTTTGCTAAAGAGCTTATATGCAGTGTTGTTGTAGCCGTGTTGGTTCAAAGATTAGAGAGACAAGGTGGGTGAGGGAGTATCTTTAATTGGACCAACTTCAGTTGGTGAGAGAGACAAGCTCAGAGCTCTTCTTCAGGTCTGGGAAACATACTCATAGTGTCACGGCTAAATACAAGGTGGAACAAATTGTTTAGCATAAGATTTTAGGGAACCGATCAAGGTGAAGTGACCCGTTAACACCCCTCCTGGAGGGAAAGGAAGTGGGAGGGAAAGGCAGCTGCAGAGGCGGGGAGTTGTTAGTGGATTATAGATTGTTGTAATAAGCAATAAATCCAGTTTCTTTATTCAGTCCGTGATTTGTGTCTAGCAACATTATGAATTTAAGCTCCCAACCTCATCTTTTGAAGGTATTGTGCAGGTTTCCTTTGAGGAGGAGGACTGATAGGTCAGATATAAAGTGATTGCTTCACCCACAGGTGAAGATGCTCTTTTTAATAAACTCGCATACTCTTCCTGTGGTAGCAGTGTCACTTGCAAGGGGTTTACCTGCTCTGCTGCAGAGTGCTGCTTTCTGTCATGCTAGGTACTCCTTCCTCATTGTTGCCTGTTGTACCAGGTGTGTCATGAGGTTGGTTCCATGGTGATTTTAGTAAAACATCAGCAAATCAAAGAAGCTCAGCTGAGCTGATGGAGTTAAGAACTGGGAGCTAAACAGTTAAAGTATCTGGAAGAGCCTCATGAGCATGTTCAATAATAAAGAAATAGATACTCACATGAGCACAACATGCTTCCTCTCCCTCCCCTCCCCACTGCTTCCCCTCCAAAAAAACCCTGCTCAGACACACTCTGATGCTTAGTCTGCATGTTCCTGGTCGGACACACTTGGCCTAGAGCCATAGGTGTAATAATCCTGTCCGTGGCAAGCTTCTCTCAGAGCCCTGCGCAGAGCAGAAATCTAAGGGGCTTTTTGAGCTGAAATCTGAGCAGGAGTTAATCATACTAAAAACATTGGCTCCAGCCGAGGCCTGTCAATGGATTCTACTGCATAGCCACAACAAAGGGGAGTCAAGAGCAACACCACTCTTAAGAGAGTCCTGGTGGAGGTAGAGGCTGGGCAATTGTGCAGAGGGAATGCCAGAGGATGAAGGGAGTCCTTTTCTGCAGATCTTTGAATCTGCTGAGTTTATGGGCCTCCTCTGTGAGTTGCCACAATCTCCTCCTCACTGGGAGAAGGCTCAGAAACGCTCAAGCAGCTGAGCTTTCTAATCCAGCTTTACCCTTCTGCGGGACTGTCTGAGGGAGGATGGCATCTAGCACTAAACCAGTAGTGCACAAACCATGTCATCTGTTGGAAAAGCTTACTGCAACAGTGAGTGTAACAGTGAGGAATTTCTGATTTATTTTGAGGATAACGTCACTCGGATTTGGAGGAAACTACCTCCATGGAAGCAGGGCAGTTTCTGTGGGAGGCGAATCTGAGGGCTTCTCTGTGGTTGTTGTGGCAGGGACACTCGCTGAGGTTCTGGATGTGCTTGGGGAGCTTTAGGCTAGTGCTTTACGCCTTTTTACCTCTCACCTAATAAAATCTAGTGGGAACAAAATACATTCTATAAATTTTATTGGACCCAGTGCACTTAAAACTGTAGTTTAAAAATCAGTTTAATAAATACTTAAAACTCAGTTTTGTATTAATACAGTTTCCTCTTTTAAAGAAGAAAATTATTAGATGCACTAGGACTGAGTTTGATCTCCTTTCTGTAAGCGGACATGGCCCATTAAAGTTAACTATGTTGTGCCCACTTACATCACATCTGAATTTGACCCAGTGAGTGGGAATATTGTAATTCCCACATCTCTGTGTTAAGTGTCTAAAGATATTTTGACATTTGACTCCCATTGAAATCAATGGGAATTAGGTGGCCAAATACCTTTTGAAGATCAACTACCTGAAAGGGGGTTCCAAAGAGGAAGGATCTAGACTGTTCTCAGTGGTACCAGATGACAGAACAAGAAGTAATGGTCTCAAGTTGCAGTGGGGGAGGTTTAGATTGGATATTAGGAAAAACTTTTTCACTAGGAGGGTGATGAAGCACTGGAATGGGTTACCTAGGGAGGTGGTGAAATCCTTCCTTAGAGGTTTTTATGGTCAGGCTTGAGAAAGCCCTGGCTGGAATGATTTAGTTGGGGATTGGTCCTGCTTTGAGCAGGGGGTTGGACTAGATGACCTCCTGAGGTCCCTTCCAACCCTGATATTCTATGATTCTATCATCAGGGACTACATGCTTGTTTTTTTTCCCCCCAAAACACATAAATAGTGGTGGACTCTCACATATCGTCTTCCCATGAATCATTTTCCTGCCATTAATGTTATTCTCTGGATTCAAACAAAATAAACAAAGTACACTGTAACTTTTTAATGTTAGCGACAAAGAGTCCTGTGGCATCAGGCCCCATTAAGACATTTCACATTGGGCACTTAAAATCACTAGTCACTTTTTCCAGTTTTTTCCCTAAAAGGGTAAACAGCATGACTATGAAAAAAAAAATTATATTAATCTCACTATTTACATGTCCTTGATTGCAGTGCGCATCAAGAGCAAAATTCATCCCTGTGCAGGGTCCTAGCACAAAGCTTATGTAGTAGTTAAGACCACAAAATAATGCTTCAGTTAGACTTAATTAGTGTGTAGGTCTTGTGCTGGGTCTCAGTGCAAGGGTGAATTTCACCCTGAGTGCAGATCTTTTTGTCCCTCTAAACAATGCAAGTGTTACGTGCAATCCGGAGTGATTTGAAGCTACGGGAAGAAATTCATGTAGAATATATTGGAAGATGGCCATTGAGATGTGGAGAACATGCTGCCAAAGTACTGGTTGGAAGCATTTCCGCACCCTGTCACCTGCCTTACTCTGCGAGTTCACATTTATTTCTTCTTATCTTTACAGAAAGCGCTGACAGGGGTAGATGATCTGCAGCAAGTGAAGGCCCTAGAGATGCGTGTGGACACAAGAGAGAACAGCTTGGGAAACTTTGGTGAGAAAACACTTCATCCTGTACTTAATCTCTTACCCTTTTATTTATTTTGGCGTGACGGAGAAGCATGCTGAACATGAGGGGCTGGTGGCTCAGAAAGCAGTGGAATGTGTGAAATACAGTCTTGTTAGAGATTTTCTTAAAACACAGGCATCAGTCAGCATCTTATCAGCTTTTTACTGTGAAGAGCTGAATAGAACCATAAATATTATATGTAAATGGGATGAACAATACCAGTTCAATTTCAGCTCCATTCAGTTTGTGCTGCTTGTAGCTGGGCAATAAGATTTAGCTGATTTTATTTTTCTGGTGTCTCATGCCTGATTTTATGCTGCTAGGATGAATAATGCTGCACTCAAAGGAAAACAAATAGGAAAATTCCAGTCTAGTTTAATTACCACTATTCCTGGATGTGATTGTTCAGAGACCTGTGAGCCAACTTCAAAATTACGAACTGCAGTAATCTTGAAGAGCTGCATTCAACACCCATAGTCTTTAAACTAGTGTGTGCAAGGTTTTCTGGTCCATTAAGGCTGCTTTATGCTATTCCAGGGGCACAAAACAGCCTAAACTCATCTTAACTGCCCAGTAGAAGATTTTACTTGTAAATGCAAATCTTCTAGTGGCGATAGGTCCATCCTTTTGGCCCCTTATATAAGAGATGTCTGGGAGAAATGGGGTACAGATAGGGGCCTCTATGTTCCCTGGCTGGTGGAACAGCCCTCTGGGGCCATATGAAATGAGGTGAAAGGTAGTGCAATCCTGAGGGTGCTGATCAGATCAGGAGCTGCACAGTTCCAAGCTTTTTTGGCCACCTTTGCCTCCCCATTCATAATCCTGCAAAATGCTCATCTTAGCCAGATCAGGCGGTGAGTCCCTTTATTTTTCAATCAATCTGTGGTATCAGATACAACAGAACTAATTTCCTCTTGTCCAGTTAATCATTGACAAGTCAAGTGACTAAGGTGTATTTGTTATCTCACTGCTATAGAGACTGGAAGATCCCAGCTCATGCTGGCCTGGTTTCTTTTGCATGGAGTCAGTCTGTATCTGCTTACAGTACTTAACTATCTCATCCAGTCCTGTTAAAAATGCAGGGCTGGCCTTACCATGAGGCGAACTGAGGCGGCCGCCTCAGGTGCCAGACTGGAGGGGTGCCACTAGGACCCAAAGTGTAGAAAATTGTGTCTGCTGCTGGTGCATGTGTATTCTCTCTGCTCTAGATGCACTGAGATGGTGGAGTGCTGTGCTGGAGGAAGGAGAGCACAAGAGACATAACAGGCAGGCAGGAGAAAAGGTGAGAGGGAATAACAGAAAGCAGCAGGAGCTGCAGGGAGAGAGAGGAGGAGGAGCCTCTTATGTATGTCTCTAGTACCCCCAGGAGCCTGGACTGATTAACACCAGCTTCTCATGGAGCTTCCTGTTTTCTGCTGCTTTCCTGAACCCACTTAAGGAGATCAGGCAGTCAACTGAAGTAGTAGGAGCCAGTTAGGCCCTTAAGATGCTGATATCTTCCCTCACTCAGGCCCTGCTACCAGACTGCTTATTTGTCCCCTTCAATTGAGTGTTGAGAGCCACTCTAGCTGGCACAGAATAGCAGTCATGAGTGAAAGAAGAAAAAGCCTCTCTGGGGCAGCATTCAGAAAAAGAACGAAAGCAAAGGAAGCTTTTCTATCTAAGCAGGAAGAAGCTCTCCTGAGATACATAGACACAAATGTTCATGGTGAGCCTTCTGGCCCCAGTGAGGATGTGAGTGGTGAGGAGATGCCTGATCTTCCAGTTAGTCAGAGTGCAGGTGACTTGGCAGCTACTGCAGCATCCATATCTCCATCTCAAATAGATGTAACCATGCACATTCCTGAAGAAAAGTGTAGCTCAGAGAAGAGTGTGGTGGAGGCGCAAAAAACAGCTGCTGCTGAGTTTAGTTCCTTAAGTCTAGATGATCCAGGACTGTGGATCCACTTGAGCAGTGGCCTGAGGGTCTTCCTTGTACTGCATGGGCCACAGCAAGTGAAAAACTTCATGTTCCCCAAAGACAATGAAAATAGAAATTTCCATCCAACACATTACTGGCATGAAATCCCCAATGGTGACAAAGTGGAGAGGCCATGGCTTATGTACTCAAAAACCCAGAATACTGTTTTTGTTGCAAACTTTTCCAGTCTAATGTTCAAGCCACATTGGGTTCTACAGGAACAAAGAACTGGAAAAATCTGGCGAAAAATTTGGCATGCCATGAGAAGGCAGCAAATCACCAGAGAGCATTCCATAGGTGGAAAGAGCTTGAGATGAGACTAAGGTTAAAGGCCACCATAGATGATCAGCATCAAGAGAAGATTGCATCAGAGTCTTTTTACTGGCAAAATGTTCTGAAAAGGCTCATTGCCATTGTGAGAATGCTTGCTACCCAAAATCTAGCACTGTGTGGCACTTCAGATCAGCTGTATATGCCAAACAATGGAAACTTCCTTAAAATTGTGGAGCTGATGGCTGAGTTTGATGCTGTACTCCAGGAGCATCCAAGAAGAGTCACCACCCAAGAAATGTACACACACCACTACCTTGGAAAAACAATTCAAAATGAGATCATACAACTGGCAACAAAAGTCAAACAGAAGATTGTAGCAGATCTGAAGTCAGCAATATATTACTCTGTTATTCTGGACCGCACACCTGACATCAGCCATACAGAACAAATGACTTTAATGGTGCATTTTGTAACAGAACCTAGTGAAAATGTCCCTGCAATGGTGACTGTCAGAAAGTATTTTCTAGAATTTATTGACATTGATGATACTACAGGAGCTGGTATGACCAATGTGCTTCTTAAAAAGCTGAAAGATACGGGAATTGCAATAGCTGACATGAGAGGTCAGGGCTACGATAATGGTGCCAACATGAGAGGAAAGAACAGAGGAGTGCAGACACGGATCCAAGAGTTAAACCCTCGAGCTTTTTTTGTCCCATGCAGTTCTCATTCATTGAACTTGGTGGTCAACTTCTGTGCACTCTTCAGAACATTTTGAAATTCCTCATCTGACCGGTAAGACTGTCGGTATGACTTTGCTTTGTCCAGTTGTTTCATTGCTCCAGATATATCAAGGTCAACACCTTGGAGTCTCTTGCTTACAACATTTATTTCAAACAGTATGTCATGCCACAACACTAAGCCACACAGAAATTTGAAATTATATATGTTTCTGGTGATTCCATTTCCCTCTGCCACTGTTCTCCCACGAACAGTTCCTGTCATAGCATTATCCTCCATAATGGCAACTATGGCATCATCTATCTTCCCAATTTGGTGTTTGATAGGCTTTATCGCCTCCACTCGACTTTCCCATCATGTGGCACTCAGTGGTTTCAGTGTCAGAGAGCATGTTCCCAGATGTTGCTTCAAAATTTGCCATTGATGAGCTGATGCAGAGAAAAATACTTAGATGCTTTGAATTACATTAAAAAATTCAGCAGCCTCAGTGAGCACTGAATAAGAAGCACTGAATAAGAAGCACTGAATTTTTTTAATGTATGACAAGCCAGTTACAAGACGTACATCCTCCATGCCTTTATTGGAGGATGGTTGTTTTAAACCTGTAGCCCCTTCCATTGCCTGCTTCAGTCTTTATCTCTGCTGTCTGTTCTTCCTCATACGCTCATGCAAAAAAACTATCTATTGATTAGATCGTCTCAGTCATTCAGGCTGGAAAGAAAGAACAAAGAAAACTGTTCATTTACCATCTCACTGTTCTCTTTTCCTCTCTCATGTGCTCCTCTCTGGTCATGGTTCCCTTTCCCTCCTAGTACTGGAATAAATCTGTCGCTCTCCAGTCTCTTCCAATAGACTTTTGCTAACTTTTCTGGATACAGTGCACTATCTCTGGGTTGCATGCAGACACTGTTTAGTTCAAGTCTATACAGAGAGCTGGCCTTTGGATCCTAGAAATCCCATAGCTGTACGTCCCCACAGACTTTGAGTACTGCAAAATATCAAGCCAATCTGAACTGTAATTTTTCATAACTAAGTTTTTTGCCCTTTTCCTCCCTACCCTGGAAAATGGCAGTACGTGGCTAGGTTGGAAAGTTTGCCACTTGGATTATTCTTAAATTTCACTGGTCATTCATTATCTCCCTCCTGGTGACAGCTATCCGAGGCTGGGTTTTTTTTTCCTGTTTGTTTGTTTTTTAGACCTGTGGAATGGGACCTGGGTTTGTAGGGTTATCCCAGGACAATTTGCCTCTGTGGAAGGGACAGTGCCACCTAGGCTGCCACTGAAGGTGCCAGACTCACTACAAATACCTTCCCAGCCAACTGCACTTGAATCACTTCTTTGCTGAGCAGCTATTGTGGCCTCTGGTAGCTAATGTGAGAGACAGAATAGACTAAGTAAGGCCTGGTCTACACTAGGGGCGGGGGTCGATGTAAGGCACGCAACTTCAGCTACGTGAATAACATAGCTGAAGTCGATGTACCTCGATCAACTTACTGCACCGTGAGGACGCCGCAGGGTCGACTGCCGCCGCTCCCCCCTCAACTCCGCTTCTGCCTCTCGCCGGGGTAGATTACCGGAGTCAACAGCAGAGCGATTGGGGATCGATTTATCGCATCTACACTAGATGCGAAAAATCGATCCCCGAAAGATGGATCGCTACCCGCGGATTCAGCGGGTAGTGTAGACTTGCCCTAAGTGAGTCCTGCATTCTAAACCTGACTATGACATTGATTTTCTCTGTGGCCTTAATCAAGTCGCTTAATCTCTCTGCTGTATAAAGTCACCAGACTGTACATGGAAACTCTCCAGTAGCTAGGACCCTGGCAGCCCCCAAATCCACAATTTATATGAAGAACTTCCTCTTGAACATTTTAAAGTGTTGATAGCTATGTACAGATCCCAGCAGACGCACTCAAGATCCACATCTCCCAGAGCACAAGGTTAGGGGTGACCTAAAGGTTTCCCCTGTTATATAAAATTGGTCAGTTCAGTTTTGGGGGATGGAGGGCTTTAACGAATAATCCAGTTGACCTTCTCTCAAGTTGTCAGACCAGCCTTATGCACAGTGATATGATCATGGTGGAGAGGAGCTGGTTATATTTCCCAAAGAAAGGGTGTGTGCAAAAGCATTATAAGATAGACCCTTGCAAAAATATTGTCACATGGACTATTTTAAAGTAATTATGGGCTTTATGCCAGCAGTTGAAAATGAAGCCCCATTATTGTTTTGGGTTGTTGCTGAAGTCTCCAGTGTTTTGTTTTCTATGTGTCTTGTTGAGTGGCAGGCAAAAAATTGAACTCTCCTGGCAAGTCTCTTTTCAAGATCCACAGCATTTGGATTTACTTGTGCACTCCTCTTTAGCTGCATGTGGTGTTTAGCTTAGAGTAAAGAATCATAGAATATCAGGTTTGGAAGGGACCTTAGTAGGTCATCTAGTCCAACCCCCTGCTCAAAGCAGGACCAATCCCCAATTTTTGCCCCAGATCCCCAAATGGCCCCCTCAAGGATTGAACTCATAACCCTGGGTTTAGCAGGGAGCTATCCCTCCCCCCCTAATAAGAAGATAGACTATTTCTTTCTATGTGTTTACCCCTTCAATTTTGATTGCTGACAGATCTGGAACTGTATCCATGACCAAGTTGTAGTAATCCCTGTTTAAAATAATGGTGGATACATTCATCTACGACATTACATGGCTTCTCTTCTGCCTAGGTGATTTTAATCAAGTTGCCCACAATGCTGTGCATTCTGTTTCAATTGTTGCCTTCTGGCAGCCATTCTAAGTTGGCTCCATTCTTGGATCTATGCATAAGGAGTCAGGATCACTGAAACAATTAGACAGACAATGAACTCTTAACATCAATGAAGCAATTGTATATGTAGTATTAAAACTTAAAGGGAGAGCCTGTAGTATTGGAGAGAGATGTTGTAAAATGCCCCATATAGCTTTAAAATGCCCCATATGGAATCAAACTGATGATGCTTTTCTTATGGTTTGGAGAAAGGGTTTGGGCTGCAAAGTGACTGGAGGTTTGTATTGGGGAATTCCCCGTCTAGAGGAATTTCCGCTGGTAGAAAACCGGTGAAGGTAGAACCATGCCAGGTCTCTTGCTCAACTCTACCAGCTTCTGTGTCTGTCACTTATATAGAACATTTGTTTCTGACAATTAAAAGGGGTTCTAGTGTACTGTGTTTTATAAAATGTCATACAACTACACCATATAGCAAAACCAGGATGCCCATAAACACCATTTTAAAGTCTTTCCTTCATCTATGGTAACTAAAGATACATTGGACTGAATTATAAGATCTAGAATTATTCTGAGATTAATAGAGATGGTGGCTGAGATACAGAATTTGTACCTGTATCCAAATTGCTCCAAGGTATAGAGGAGTTTGGTTTTGTGGTTTTGGTTCAGAACTGCCTCCAGAAATAAGTGAAAAGGAAAATGTTCCATGGGATGAGAGTGAAGAATTTAAAATAATTAAATAAAGGTTACTCATGATTATGAAACTTACAAAACCAAGCAGTAAACAATAGATTATATGCAGAAAATACATGAAAGTAAATAATAAAACAAAGGTAGGATTTTTGGGGATCTTGGTCAATGCAATTATAACTAAGGTTACGTTTTAGTCACAAACATTTTTAGTAAAAGTCATGGACAGGTCACGGGCAGTAAATAAAAATTCACGGCCTGTGACCTGTCCATGACTTGTACTGTATACCCCTGACTAAATCTGGTGGGGGGTGGAGGTGGCCCGGGGGCACTCCGGATGCTTGTGGGGGTGACCTGGGGGGCTCAGTGGGTGCTCGGGAGGGAGCAGCCCAGGACCCCCACTGGTGCTGGGGGCGTTGGGGGGCTGGCAGGCTCCCTACCAGGCTTCTCACAGCTCCCCGGAAGCGGCGACATGTCCCTCCTTCACCTCCTAGCTCTGCGCAGTGCCGCGCCCCAAGCGCTGGGTCTGCAGCTCCCATTGGCCGGGAACTGTGGCCAGTGGGAGCTGTGGAGGTGGTGCCTGTGGGCGGAGGTAGCACACAGAGCTAGGAGTTGAGAGGGAGGGACATGTTGCTGCTTCTGGGGAGCCCCCCAAGGTAAGTGCCGCCCAGAGCCCTCACCACCCCACACACCCCAACCCCCAGCTCTGAGCCCCCTCCCACACACACCCAAACTCCTGCTGCTGTGAGGAGGAGGGGGGCAGTGGCCCGAGAGTGCCCCAGCAGCAGCCAGTGTGGCTGGCCCAGGGGCTGCCCGAGCTCCTCAGGCAGCCCCTGGGCCAGCCGACACCAGCCGCTGCAGAAGTCCCGGAGGTTCCGGAAAGTCACGAAATCCGTGACCTTCGTGACAAACTCGCAGCCTTAATTATAACATGATGGGCTTGTGACAAATAAGATGGCACCTTTTGCTTATTGGCTCAAGAATCACATTTAGAAGAATATACAGTAAGGGGATTTCAGTTCCTCAAATGGAGTATGACTTGGCTGTAAGAAGCATATGCTGCAATTCCAGCACCAGTTATTATGCAATAAGCAACAGTGTAGAGAGAGATGTAGAAGAGAGAATCAAGAGCAAACTATAAACAACACGGGGATATGTTGCACACAGGGTGATAATGTAAATATTCCTTAACTCTTCAGAATAAGTCATTGTTAGGGCTGGTCTACACTAACCCCCCAATTCGAACTAAGATACGCAACTTCAGCTACGTGAATAACGTAGCTGAAGTCGAACTATCTTAGTTCGAATGAAAAGGTACTTACCCGGGGTCCACACGCGGCGCGCAGGCTCCCCCGTCGACTCTGCCTACTCCGTTCGTCGAGCAGGATTACAAGCGTCGACAGGGGAGCACTTCCTGGTTCGATTTATCGCGTCTAGACAAGACGCGATAAATCGAACCCAGAAGATCGATTGGACTCCTCCGACAGGATGCGTGAGTATAGACGTACCCTTAGTCAATAAGGATATAGAATCAGACGAGCGACACATGATAACTTCCAAGCAAACCTTCTGTTAATGTTTGTTCTTGTCAGGAATGATGCCACATGGTGCTTTTCAGAGGGGAGTTTCAAAGGTTGTAACTGTGAAACCACTGTGGCTAACATGCAAGCTTATAATGAGAGAATGCAGAGGCTGGAATGTTACACACCTGAAATCATGTTATTAACTTTTCAAACATAGTCTAGTGTGTTAGAGGCGGTCAAGACGGGTAAGAAGTGCATCTGAAAAATCTGTGGATTGCTTGACCTTGTGAGGTCGGGCATATGTTTCCTATGTTCTGCAAGCAGTTCTACAAAATGATTCTTTATTCTGATCCTGCAGGTGCTTATCTCCCTAATCTAAGACAACTGAAATTGAACAACAGTTTACTTGTATCTGTGAGGTAAGAAAGAAACCATAATTGGAATAAACATGAGGAATATGACACCTTTCCTTTCTCTGTTTGGGTGGTAAAATGCTCATTTCTGCTGCCTTTATTCCCTCCCACCCCTTAAAAGCAGTGTAGGAAAATTCTATATATGTCCAATAACCTACAGATTTAGGGCCAGAACCTCAGCTGGTATAAATCAGCATAGCTCCAGTGATATCAATGGTGTTACACTGTTATACCCTAACTGAGGATCTGGGGTGAAATCATGGACTCATTGAAGTCAAAGGGAATTTTGTCATTGACGTCAGCGGGGACAGGATTTCACCCCAGTCTGTGGTCAGATGGGTTATTGTGTTGGGGTATATATAAACCCCACACTGGGACTGAAGGAGCTAAGGAGCAAATCTGGCCCAAGACGACCCCGCCTACCTCACCTGCAGAGCAAGCTACAGCTGGAGGTGGGGCTTAAAAGGGAGCCAGACAGCTCAGCCAATGCCTGGCAGGGCAGGGAGAGAGATTTAACCTGAGAGCTCCTAAAGAAGGATGCTCCAGAAGCCTTTCCCTGGGAAAAAGAACCTGCCTTCTGAGCCCAGAGGGGTGGAAGTTTCCGTTACTCTTTCTTCACCACCTTGTGTCAAACTATAAGACTTTGTTGGGAGAGTGGGCGGTAGGAAGTGGCCCAGGGAGGCGGCCTTAAGGCATTCCCGGGTGCTGGACATTGTTGCCTCTTACAGGGTCCTGAGCTGAGTCCTGGCCTGGGGTCCAGTGAAGTGAAAGGCCAGGGCTGCCCTACCAACCACCCTTGTTACAAAGAACATGAAAACCCTCACTTCCAGACTTGCCTTTGGGGAAGCAAGGGGAGGGTAGAGACTTTGAAAACACTGCAGCTGGGACTGGATGCCCGCAGGGGGTCAACAGATAGACTGATGTTCCCCCCCGAGTTGTGAGGGCTAGGACCCAATATCTTCCTTGGAACCTAATTAGTGACTTGACCAGAGTGTCAAGTCAACACCCACCAAAAGGCAGACCCCCAAGGGGCATGAGAATGGCCAGTGAGAGACATTGGAAGCGGGGTAAGTAGAGACCTAATAGCCTAAACATTAGGCAACACCAGCAGTGAGCACTGCCCATCACAACTTGAGAGAGAATGTGGTCTCTCATCCCAGGGCTTCTGTAAGGCCTTGCAGGGTGGGGAAGCGTGGATATAGACAAATTGATGACGTGGTAGATGGACAGCCAACAACTACAGGCCTCCCAACAACAGCCGGAACAGAACCAGCTGTTTCAACAAATGGCCACCCAACAATAAGCAGCACAACATCAACAGCAACAACAACAGCTCATCTGGGAGCTTGAGGCAAAACAGCAAGAAAAGCAATAATGCCTGGTCCAGCAGGTGGCAATCCTTTTACAACCATGAGGGGCTAGCAGCTAGGATGCCGAACTGCACCCCAGCCCCCAGGCTTCTCATAAAACGCACACAGATAGGACTTCGGGACAACCTGGATGCTTTCCTCTTCAGTTTTGAGAGGGTCACCACAGCAGCTTGATAGCCATCTGTACACTGGCTATTTTGCTGGCACCTTATCTTACTGGGCCAGCTCAAGCTGTGTATTGAAGCCTCAGCTCTGTGGACACCCAAGACTATGCACAGGTCAAGGTGGCTGTTTTAGACATCTTTGATATCAATGCCGAGACCCACTGACAGCACTTTCACCAGGAAAAATTTCCACTGGGGGCTTGACCTGGTGCAGCAGTCCAGAGCTTTAAAGAACATTGTTAGTGGTGGCTCCAGCCGAAAAAGCAGACCAGGGAGCTGGTGGCCGAGCAGGTCATGCTGGAGCAATTTTCAGAAATTCTCCTGGCTGCGGGATGGGAGCGGGTGTTGCGGCACAAAGCCTGAGACATTGGCCCTCACAATACGGCTGTCAGAAAACTATATGGCAGCTGCACGCCCAGCCAGTGGAACACCCAGGCCTGAAGATGCTCATTAAGATCTACAGACTGCGTAGACTACGGATCGCTTGGCCTGGCAATGGGAGCAAGCTCCGAGGAGCCAAATACCAAGCCTAGTCCATCAGATGATCCACAGCCATGGCTAGACCCCAGAAGCCTGGTCTCACTGGGAACAAAGTGCTGAGGAAAAACCCAATCCTGAGGGAAGGCCTCCTTGGACACCCAGCTTCCCCTAGGGCAGTCAAGGGACAGGTCAGGTCCCTCGATCAGAAGTTGTTTTTCACGTGGACAGTGAGGCCATTTCTGCCATGACTGCCTCTTCATGGTTTGCAACTCTGAACAGGCATGGACAACTGATACCATGGCTAGGAAAAGAGGCCTGATCAAGATATTAGTTCCTGTGTGGGCTAAAGGGGTAGAAGCACCAGAACTAATATACTTGGGGTGCAGCCAAACATTGATTAGGGAACAGCTAACAGGATGTGGAGACAACCTTGGGGACACTATCTACTTCCAGTGTTTTCATGTGAATATATGCCCATATCCCACAAAGGAGGTACAGTCAATTGTGGGAAGCCTTATAGGAAGAGTATGAGCAGGTGTGGCCCATACGCCAGATTACCTGGTGATTTTTGGGCTGGGATTGGGAGTTCTTCAGGGAGGTCATAAAGTCATGGGGTAACAACCCCCTGGAAGGGGCAGACTCTCATGTAGAGGCCCCTGAGTCACAAACCCCCAAAAAATTATCAGGCGTCGGAGAGACAGAAGATCCGAGGAAAGGGAGCTCCTGGCAGGAGCAGTGCCCTCCCCATATTTAGGGGAAGCAGAGTCTCTCACACTCCCTAGACTTAAACTTACTGGTGTCAGATGTAGATTTTGTAGCAAACAGAAAGATGACCCAACCCTGAGCAGGGCGTATGCCCAGCTTGCCAGTATAAATTGGTGCGATGATAAATACATGACTGATGAAGTAGTGGCTTTTATTTGAACTCAGAGAGGGGAGACTGTATCAGGTGAAGGACCTCCAAACCAGAGAAGTAAGGAGTACAACTTCTTGTCCTGAAGAAACTCTGCTGTGAAGTACTACACTGGCACATGCAGTATCTAGAGGGGGACAGTTGGGGCAAGAGAAGACGCTTAAAAGGGTGGCCCTCAAATTGTATTGGTGGGAGAACAAAAAGAGATTAGGGACTGCTGCGCATTGTGCCCGTCGTCTTGATGGACAGGGCCCCAAAAGTTCCACCATGGGCAGTGCATGAACCCTCTGGCTGGGGGAGGCTAGCGCCCAGCCTCACCCCTTCCACCTGAGGCCCTGCCCCTCCCCCTCCGGAGCCCAGAGCCCCTGCAACGCTGCCGCTGACCCCCACCCCAGGCTAGTGCCCTCCGCCCCGGAGCTCCAGGAAGGAGGGTGGGCGTCGTTGCTGCAGCCCCCCCCCCACTTCCGGAGCTCCGGGAGGGAGGGCGGGCGGCATCGCTGCAGCCCCCCCAGCCCTGGAGCACCGGGAGGGAGGGCGGGCGGTGTCACTCTAGCCCCCCCAGCCCTGGAGTGCTGGGAGGGTGGCGCTGCTGCAGCACACCCAGCACCGGAGCACCGGGAGAGCAGGCGGCGCGGCCCCAGCCCTTGGAGCTGGGGTGCAGAGCGGAAGCAGGGGCCTGAGGGCAGAGCGTGGGCGGGGCCATGCTTGGCTGTTTGGGGAGGCAGAGCCTCCCCCAGCCTATGAAACCTGCCACCCATGAGCTCCACTACTCCCTCTCCCAGTGGTTGGAGTACCATTTGAGAGGATCAGTATGGACCTGATGGAACCACTAAATAGAGTGCAACAAGGTACCAGTGCATTCTGGTGATAATGGATTACATCACACAGTGCCCAGAGGCCATCTCCCTTTGCTTGACCACTGTGGCTACTATCACCACTGAATCGATGAAGGTTTTTGCACAGGTGGATGCTGAAGGAGATATTGACTGACCACGGGATCAACTTTACTTCAAAGCTAATGGGGGGAATTGTGTGATCTCTTGAAAATCAAGGCCTTAAAGACATCAGTCTATCACCCTCAGACAGATGAGCTGGTAAAGTGCTTCAGTAAGATGCTGAAAGAGATGCTTAAGAAATGTATGACCTTGGATCCCGGTCATTGGTAGTGGTTGCTCCCACCCTGCCTTTTCGCCATCAGCGAAGTACCGCAGGCATCTACAGGGTTCTCCCCATTAAAGAAAAGAAATCTTACTAATAAGTTGAGCAGATTTGATCAGACAGTTATTAAGAGAATGGATGACATGGAGCCCCATGATGTCATTTGGTTTGAGTTAATTTCAGGCACAAAATGCTCATTCAATCGCAAATGTCCTTATAAATAGGGGCTCTGAGTCAATGGGAAAACCAGTTAAACAAGCAGTACTTAAAAATGAAACTCCTCACCTTTCATACTGTGTATTTAGTTTTCCTTGTCCCCTTATTAATCATTAGATACAATATTTGTGGTTTAAATAAAGCCTGTTTTCATCCGGGCCCATCTTTACCTACTTGCTTGAAATGCTGCAACTACATCACTTCAATCATTTTCATAGCAACCTGCTGTTAAGTCATAAACATAGGATTACAATTTTGCTGCAGGATTGCATAGGAGGAAAAATATGTGGTGAAAGGAATGATCTTGTTGAAACCATTTTTGCCAATATCCAAGGGAATATGGCAAAGTACATTGCTTTTTGAATTAAACTTGCATTCTAGTTTTCCTCAGTCAGAAAATCCCTTTTTAAACAAAACAGACCTCCCAACGTTTCTTCTCCATGATATTATTCCATAGTAGAGTTTTTGTGGAATGTTTGAAGGAAATTGAACAGTGCATAAATGTAATATTAGGGTTCCGAAAATTTGGTATTTTTCAATTCAGGTGTTCTGTTCTGTTTTTTGCTTGTAATGTTTCAAATCAGGATGGCCTAGGCATTCAAAATGTGTTTTACTCTATTGCCCTTCACAGGGACTGGTGCCTTTTTCTCCTTTTAGTGAGTTGGGAGGACAAATTAGGTATTACAGGGGATTAATTGGAAGAGGTGTGGCCTCTCAATTTGTGAGAACAGTTGTGGGCAGAGGTGTTTCCAAGCTAGTAGTTTACATCAAGTTGTCACAGAAGTACTCCTTTAAAACACCTGGGTGAAAATATGTAATTGATTTAAGAGAAACAAACCTCAATAGAAAACTTTGGATTTTGTGCTCATAAAAAGTGCTAGATTGACATTTCTGGATAGCAGTATTTTGCACAGGTATTAATGACCTCTCTGCAGGGCAGTAGAGAATCAGGGGCATTGTCACTCTGGAGCTATTAGCAGAAACACAAGCAATTGAAATGAACACTGTATTTACAGGATACACTCCAGTAGGTCGTTTTTTTTTGCTGTGAACTCTCTGCTCGGCCTTTGCCTGTTGTTATTATTTTGTCTTTTGTGATTGTTTGGTATTTAGAGCTGGTCAAAAAAGCATAGCATTTTTTAGTAAAATGTAAATAAATATTAGCATTTATTTTAAATTTTCCCTCAAAGATTTGATTTATAACCAAAAAATGTTCAGTTTTTAAAAATAATTTTTGATAAAAAGTTTCAGATTTTAAAAACGGATTTTGTCCCAAAACATGAAATATTTTATAAACATTGTTTTTATTGGGAAAAAATGAAAATTTTGCCCCAAATGAATGTTTTTGTTTTGGGCAAAAAGCAACTTTTCCTCAAAAGTTTTGATGAAAATATTTTGACCAGCTCTATCGGTTTTGCATTTAGGCCCCGATTCAAGAAAGGATTTAAGTATGTCCTTAAGTCCCATTGACTTGAATTGAAGCTTTAGGGAGATTTTGCTCTTGTCTCTGTACTTGAGGAATCCAACTCCTGGCATGAAAAGATTTAACAAAATAATTCCTGACACCTGACATTCTTTTGGTCTTGGAAACTAGCGAGAGTTAGTCTTAAGTTTATCAGTAATTTGATCAAATACAATTCATAACTGTTTTGGCATGGATATCTGCTTTAATATTACATATGATACTTGCCCGGCTCAGAAGTACCAGTAGAAGCCAGCCCACTCCTCTTTTAAATAAGCATGTCTTCTACATGTCAATTAAATGAAATTACAGGGAGTAGGCAAAGGAGGGACTAGAACCTGGCGATGTTCCCAGAGCAGAATTCTGCCAGCTGAGTTAAAAAAAAGCAGCTCTGCTAGCCCAACACAGCAGTGGCTTTCAGACATTATTTCAGGTCTCCAGCAGCCTGTCTTGGGATAAACCTGGAGTACTTAGGGGCAAAGCCCACACAAGTACAGTCTGTCTTCTTGAACTATATTTTTGGGCATCTGTATTGTGTCAATTTAATACCTGTTATTACAACATCCTAAAATAAGATGCTATCATGGGAGCAGCTATGACTGCAATAGTTAATGATGCATAATGGTTTCCATCCTAACCCTCTGTTTTTAGTCACTCATAGTCAAAGAAATGTCACTTTTGGGGCTGAAATTTTCCATGCTTGGTCTCTGTCCAAAAGGTGATTTTTTTTTTCTTAAAGAGCAAATAAGCGATTGTATATTTTTGAGTATGAGGACAGTGGGGGAGAAATGCACTTTTCTCATTATAAAAATAATTCCTATCAACTTTTTTTTGGTGGGGCAGCACTCGGGGGGTGTTGTTTCGGCGGGGCGGCGCTCGGTGGGGGTTTGTTTCGGTGGGGCGGCGCTCGGTTTTTGTTTTGTTTTTTGTTTCGGCGGGGTAGCACTCGGGGTTTTTTTGTTTGTTTGTTTCAGTGGGGTGGCGCTGGGGGGGGAATTTGTTTCGGCGGGGCAGCGCTCGGCTTTTTGGGGGTTTTTTGCTTGGGTGGGGAGGGCGCTCAGTTTTTTGCTTTTTTTTTTTTGCTTGGGGCGGCAAAAAAGTTAGAGCCGGCCCTGCATTTTAGTGATAAATTCCAAGCTGTTAAAGATAGATTGGGCCACTGTTAGAACAATAAAAATATGGTGAGTATATCATAGACGTGTAGGGCTGGAAGGGGTCTTGAGAAGTCATCCAGTCCAGCCCCCAGCACTGAGGCAGGACAAGTAAACATAGACCATTCCTGACAGGTCTTTGTATAACCTGTTCTTACAAACCTCCAGTGATGGGAATTCCACAACCTCCCTTGGAATTAGAAATTGAACTATCTTTGCAATTAGAATTTTTTTCCGAATATCTAACTAAATCTCCCTTGCTGCAGATTAAGCTCATTCCTTCCTGTTCTACCTTCAGTGGACATGGAGAACAATTGATCACAGTCCTCTTTAATACAATCCTTAACATTTTGAAGACTGGAATTTTTCCCCCAGATGTTGCACATGTCTCTAACGTGATAGAAAGAATACCAGATACTATATTGTATGATAAGACAAATAGTGAGTGGTCATGTAATTAAAGGCTGTATCATAATGCATGCACATGAGGAGGCATGATGCATATTGTCACTTTCCAACTTGTGTGTTTATCCAGGCAACCTTAAATTTCTCTTAATGTAGTTTTTGTCTGGAATTTCCTATTTTTTCAAGATGGAAAATAATAAAAGCATTTTTTAAAATCTGAAAACAAGAAAAGGCCACTTCTGGAAATCAAACCACTTATATTTAGGTGCTTAAATGAGAATTTAGGAACCTATCTGTAGGTACCTATTTTTAAAAATCTTGGCATTTAGGTCATCTACCTCACACTGGAGTTAAAGTTGTGAGTGTGATTGTGAGGAAATAGAGGTTGGTTATATAGTATGTTGGAATTGAAAAGGAGTTTGATGTGGAGCTGAGGAATCATTTGGATAGGCTGACATTTCATTGGTATGGTTCGTAAATTGAGGTTGATTGTTGGCTTAAAATATGATTTTGTGGAGTTTTTATGATTCCTTTGGTAGGAAATGTAACTGAGCAGCCTTAGCCATAAATTCATTAGTTGTCTTTTTTGTGGGGGTAGTTTATAAAGTTTGCATTACTTTGGGATACCTCAGAATGGAAGGCACTGTATAACTGCAAGCTATTATTATATACCATATAGGTGGACAATAAGTCCCGGTTTATTTGTCAAATATCTGCATTTTTTCAGTTTCAATGTTTTTCTTACAGACCTCTTTCAAAAATGGAAATACTTTTTGAGAATATAGTATATGACGAAAAGGAATTACTTCAGGTCCTTGTTAATTTGCTACATTACAGTGATTTTATGAGGTTCTCACTTATTACCTCCATCCTTCTTGTATCAGCCAAGAAACTCTAGATTTATGAACTGATAATTAAGGAAGAAACATGGAACCTATTCTGAAGAGTGTGAGTTAAAAGACTCTCTTTCACTGTTTTGTGATGACACGTTACTTGTCTTCCTAATGATTACAGCAAAAAGAGCTATATTTCAAAACTAATGAGCTTTCTTCTAGTCTGGCTAGCAGCCTGTATGTTTTATCTAATAGCTTTCATTCTAATTTCAGTGATGAATAAAGAGACTTGTGTAAAATGTTAGACATTTGCCTTCTTGGAAGGCTTTTTTTTTAACTGAAGTAGATTCTCGGTAATTTGTGCCCATAAGTTTATAGCACAAGAAATAGTTAACCAGACTGAAACCTCTGCTCTACCAGCTACTGCCCACTACCTCCCATTCAGTTGTAGGGACTCTAGCTCACAAGACAGGTGGGCTTCTCCAAACCTCACTCTTGCAATTCCTTACAATAGAGAAGTAACCTCTGCAGCTCACTGGCTGAAATGAATGTTGCTGCATGTATGTGGTTTAACTGAGACGGGAAAGGTGGGTGCACATCAATATATTGCTCAGAGGATGTGGGAGGGGAGTAGGAACAGAGAAAAGATAATGCAGAACTCTGTAATCCAAATACAGACACATTTAAAATGTGTTTGTGCTGCAGTCTGTGTTGCATTCGGTTTTGGAGCTGTCCATGCACAACTGAATGAGAGGAAAGTCGTGTTGGTGCACTAATGTCCAGTAAAAGTTGCAGGGAGACGAGGAGGTGGCAGTCCTTTACTAAAGGCTCATTCCTGCAAGGTTCAGAGCACTACAACTGTTGCCTGCTCTTACACGTTTATCAACAGTCTCATGAAATTGGGTGTTTATCTTAAAGCTTAGCTGCTGGAGGCAAGTGATGACATGAGAATCTCCACATTCATTTTTTTTTTAAGTAAATCCCTAGCCCTCATGGCTGTGGAGAAAAGCCTGAAAATGTGATGTGAGTGCATCCTAAAGACTCGGGGTGAAAATCTGGTCCCATTGAAGTCAATGAGAATTTTGCCCTTGACTTCAGTGGAGCCAGGATTTCGACTCTGAAACTAGAAGGCAAATAAAAAGAAGCCAAATGTTATTGGCTTTGTATGGTTTTGTTTTTTTAATTTTCATGGTGTATAAGCCAGTCTGATGATTTGTGGGGTGGGGGGGCCTGACTCATGATTTTTCAGTGCTTGGAATAGACAGTATTCCTCTCTGGCCCCAGTCCAGCAAATAATTTAAGCACATGCTTACTTTTAAATGCATGAATAGTTCTGCCGACTTCAATGGAACTACTCACATGCTTAAAGGTAACTATGTGCTTAAGTGCGTTGTTGGAGAGAGTCCAGAGTACTCAGTACGTTGCAAGTTCAAGTGCTAGCATATCAGTTACAGAAGCTTGACGTATCAGTGCTGTGAAGTGGGATAGTGCAGTATTGCATAGGGGGCAGGACCGGCTCCAGGCACCAGACGGCCAAGCGTGTGCCTGGGATGACGTCCTGTAGGGGGCGGCAGTCAGGGGATTCTGAGGCGGTGTTTTTCTGAGGCAGCGGGGGTTTTTTTGCTTCGGAGGCTTTTTTTAATTTATGTATTTGCTTGGGGCTGCCGAAAAGCTGGAGCTGGCCCTGATAGGGGGATAGAAATCCCACCCAATAAGGGATATTTGGGACAGGTACCTTTGAAATGCGGGTCACCATTCTCCCCAGTCTGGTTTTCTGCTCGTCAGCTTTCACCTATATCTTTCATTGCCATTATTCCACTACTTCCCGTTCCCCTTTAACTTTTCCATGTTCTGGGATACTACATTTGGTATATAATTTAGATGCTGTACATACATACAGTAATCCTTATGCAACAATTCTAAGTGATGGCTTCAAAAATAAATCTGTCTGGATTCTTTTAGAATATGAAAGTTCCAAAATATGAGTCAGCAGTGTGCCCTTGTTGCCAAGAAGGCCAACAGCATATTGGGCTGTATTAGTAGGAGCATTGCCAGCAGATCAAGGGAAGTGATTATTCCCCTCAATTCAGCACTGGTGAGGCCACATCTGGAGTATTGCATCCAGTTTTGGTCCCTCCACTACAGAAGGGATGTGGACAAATTGGAGAGAGTCCAGCGGAGGGCAACGAAAATGATTAGGGGGCTGGGGCACATGGCTTACGAGGAGAGGCTGAGGGAACTGGAGTTATTTAGTCTGCAGAAGAGAAGAGTGAGGGAGGATTTGATAGCAGTCTTCAAGTACCTGAAGGAGGGTTCCAAAGAGGATGGAGCTAGGCTATTCTCAGTGGTGGCAGATGACAGAACAAGAGCCAATGGTCTCAAGTTGCAGTGGGAGAGGTCTAGGTTGGATATTAGGAAACACTATTTCACTAGGAGGGTGGTGAAGCACAGGAATGGGTTACCCAGGGAGGTGCTGGAATCTCCATCCTAAGAGGTTTTTAAGGCCCGGCTTGACAGAGCCCTGGCTGGGATGATTTAGTTGGTGTTGGTCCTGCTTTGAGCAGGGGATTGGATTAGATGACCGCCTGAGGTCTCTTCCAACCCTAATATTCTATGATTCTATGAAATTCTAAGATGTTTTGTAAAATCACATTCGTTTGCTCTTTTTATTAAAGATAAATATAATTCTTGACATCTTACTGTTACTATTTATTTGCATTGTTGGAGTAGTTGAGAGGTGTGAGTCCCACTGCAGGTAGACAGACTCATGAGCTTTCCTCGGGCTAGCGCTCTACAATAGCAGCATGGAAGTTATTTATTTTATTAATTTAGAAGCAAAGATGCAGAGCAACTCAGAACAATGTCACTACCCCTCTGGGTCTTATCTTAGTCCTTGTCTCCAGGGCTTCTCAGTCCTTACAGCCCTCCCCAGCTGAGGTGTCTCTGCAGCCAACTCCTGCTTGCTGAAACTCTCCAGCACAGGCTCTCTGCCTGACAGGTGCAGCGGACTCGGCCCTCTCCCAGGCCCTTCCCCAAATCTCCTTGTTGTGATAAACAGCTTCCCAACAGGGGCATCATCGTATGATTATGGGCTTGAGCAGCTACATTCATTTGTAACCCCGGGTAAGAAACTGTTCAACCCTGGGTTCCATCTTGAGATTCCAGCATCTACACTGCTTTATGTGAGCCCAAATCCAACCACCCATATCCCAGACGTTCTAGTCCCCTCCCAAAATGTGGCTGCTCTAGCCCTTTGTTTGGGGTGGAGTGTGGGAAAACTTCACTGTCCACCAAATTTGACTGTCCAGAGGACAAAGAAAGTTGGCCCATGGAATTATGGAATATTTTTGACAGATTTTCAGAGCACGAGTCCAATGGGGCTGCATCTACACTGCAGGGTGATAGGGCTTGAACTTCTGGGTCCTGGCTTGACTCAGGCTCAGACCCTCCACCCCCGTGGAGTCCTGGAACCCTGGGTCCAAGCCCTGGGTTAGTGTGATTTGTGTGTAGATGGAAAGGGGGTTAGGCTTGAGCTTGAGTTCGAATCCTGAGCTAACGTTGCAGTGTAGAAATACCCTTTGAGAACTTTACTTACAGGGAGTGTTTGAGGTGAAAGGAATATATGTATGTTGAGGAAGAAATAATGCCTGAATGTTGCACTGTTTTGGTTCTCTGTTTTTATGCTCATGCCCAGAACACTCGTATTTACTCCACTGCTTAAGCTCATGCAAGTCTATAATTTCATAAATATTTTGCCATCCCAGGTCACAGTGTGAATGGGAGGTAGGATATCTTGCCCTAGATACTTTGAAAAAATGGTTCATTGAACCATTTCTTTCCAGGTGGCTGATATCTCTGCTGCGGCAGGACCATCTGGGAACTAGATTCTGGTATCCCTAGATCCCTGCCACCTCAGGGCACCATCTCACTATCTGAACTCTGGCTAATTATTTTAGGCCTTGTCTACACTTGCAAGTTAGAGCACATTAAATCAGCCCCGGGCGCCATAATTCCTAAGGTATCCACACTGGCAAGGCACTTAGAGCGCCTGTAGTCTGCAGCTGGAGCACTCCTGGTAATCCACCTCCACGAGAAGCATAGAGCTTGCTGCGCCCCGGCTGGAGCACCAGGGTGTCAGTGTGGACAAAGTGTTGCATTACTGTGCTGTGATTGGCTTCCGGAAACGTCCCATAATCTCCTGAATTCAAGTGGCCACTCTGGTAATTGTTTTGAACTCGGCTGCAGGCATACGGATATCCCTTTTCAAAGCTCCGTTTCGGACAGCCCGCGTGCTTATCTGCTCTGGGACACAAAGCAAACTATTACTGTGGACTGCTCCTGCTGCAGAGGCAGGTGTGTGTGTGTGTGTGTGTGTGTGTGTGAGAGAGAGAGAGAGAGAGAGAGAGAGACGGAGAGAGGCAGGCGGGGATAGGGGCTGATGATGGGTTTCCCCCTTCCCCTGTCTGAACTTACAAGATAGCATGCTGACACATTCTGCCCCCCAAAACACACTGTCTCTCCCCCCACATACACACAACACACTCCCTGTCACACTCCCCACCCCTCATTTGAAAAGCAGCTGGCAGTCTAGTAGGATGCCCATGGAACAATGGGATTGGGAAACCTGCATCATGTGACACTGTGCCTGCCCCATTAGGCATTGCAAACCCTTTCCAAAGCACGCTGCAGCCACTTGCACACTGGGATCGCTACCACAATGCACTGCTCTCTGTGGCATTGCAAGAGCTGCTAAAGTGGACATGCTTCACAGTCAGAAGGAGCACAGTGTGAACACACAGCAGCGCTTTCCCTCCTGCTGTCTCCGAGGCCTGGTTTAACTCTCGGCGCTCTACATCTGCAAGCGTGGCCAAGCCCTTAGCAGTGAACCTCCCAGTAGGACTAGATCGTGCTCTCCCAGTGAAAAAATCCTGGATTCTCCTTTCAGCATTTCCTGATCGTTCTTCCATGGAAGGGAGGGGGAAGTGTTTTCATCATGGAAAAAGCAGGGAAATCAGCCCCCTGCCAAAACTAATGGATTTCCTGAGACCTACTGGAGGCCAGGAGCATCGGCATAAAATTCTGAGCCTGTGTATTAATTCAAGGCCCTCTCGCTCTGCCTCTTGCATGTGTCACTGTCTCTGGAGCCCCTCTTTACGTGGGATTCCACAGTGCAGAGTAGCTCAGTCAAAAGCATACATAGTGTGCTTAGGCTGTATCAGCTGTACAGTTGGTTTCCTGTGGGATCGATTAAGGGCAATGATGTGAATTTCCCAGCCTGCCCCTTCCTATGTGAAGGGTCTGGGAATAGAGGGATCATGACTTGCCCTTTTGCACATTTAGGGGAGAGACTATCCCCACTCCAGCGTTAGTGTCAGGAAGCAAAAACTCTGTATACCCGAACCTCTTCTGGTTCTCACCCTCTGGGTACCCCTTCTCACTTCCTGTCCTCATTCATTAAAATGTATGAGGATGACGTTATCATTTCCAAAGAAAATGTTTTAAATGAGCCAATCATCATTGGTTTGGTTTGTTCTTAAAAACATTGATAGTTTACAGTACGTAACTAGTTCAAATGGTCACGTTGCAATGTAATAAATGAGTAAATTGAAAGGCCCAGTCTCAGCTGGGCATGAATCCAGTCTCTAATTATGCAAGGTGCAGTTTTGCACCTCCAACAGATTGTAGACAGAAATGGTAGTATCTCACTAGAGAGAGAGGATGCTTTTGGGGTTAAAACACTGGACTGGGATTCAGACGATCAAGTTCAATATCTCGATCAGCCACAATGATCTTAGGTATGTCACTTATTCTCTCTGCACCTTTCTTCCCCATGTGTTAAAAAAAATTGTTATAATTCTCCCTTTGCCTGTCTTGTCTATTTAAATTATAAACTCTTTGGGTCAGGGACTGTCTTTTGCTCTGTTTGTGTACAGCACCCCGCACAATGGGGCCCTGACCTCAGCTGGGGCCTCTCTGCGCTACTGTAACACAAATAGTAATAACTAATGGATTTGTGTCTGCAGACAAGTATTTAGATGCCCAGCTATTACCATTTGCATCTGCAACTTTTCTACCCACTTATGTGAACTAGGCCTAAGTGATCTTTTTAGTCAGTGATGAAAGAATGATTACAGTCAATCTCTGAGGAATGTAGGGTGACCAGATGTCTCTATTTTATAGGGACAGTCCTGATATTTGGGGCTTTTTCTTATATAGGCGCCTATTACCCCCCACCTCCTGTGCCAATTTTTCACACTTGCTGTCTGGTCGCCCTAGAGGAAAACCAAAGACCTGAGAGTTGGGGAGTAATGGTAATTCGACTGCTGCTGGTAGAGCTGCCCAACCTTAACCGTCTCCATGACAACAGTGGTCCAAGCAGCCATCAGAAAGGTATGTCCTTACAGAAATAGGTCAGAAAACAATCTATAACAATAGTGTAATGGGGGAGGGGGGGTTGTGGGTTGTTTTAATTCTTTCCTCCAGAAGAGCCCCTTGTTTACAGCTTTTTTTTTTTCCCCTGAAGCTGTTACATTGAATAGGAAATTATGAGCTTGGAATGCAGGGCTGCTGCTGGTTTCAGAAAGGGGGAAATGAAGCAATTTAGATTTATTTGCCTATCGGTAAATGTCATGCAACGTGACTAGAGGGTGAGGAGGTGAAGAAGAGATGCAGATAATAATATATATGATCAGTTCTGAGAGTTTGATTTCTGTAAAATATTCAGAATTCAATTGATTTAGTAATTGTCATCTTACATGAGCGCATTGCAGCTCAAAGAGAACCTGTTGCTATTCCCCCCAAAAATCACACATGCACATATATTTCTTTCCCTGTAGGTCTATTATTTCTGTTGGACTCACTGTTTGTGACAGCCATGCCACCATGTGTTGTGATCTTAACAGACTGCACAAGTCAGGCATGGTTGGGATGGGTCAGTACTTGCATAAAAGAAATTAATCGACACCTCCATGTAATAGGAAGCAGTGTTGGTAATTCAGGAGCTGGCACAGTTCCCTCTGACTCACCACCAATATTCTCTGTGTGGTATCAGATGCTATGGTGCCAATGGAAGCAGTATATTTTAGATGCGACATAAAACGAGGTTCCTCACTACGTGTGGCCATTCAAGATACCACAGCACTCTTTGTGACACTGGTGTTCAGGCCACATTCCAGTTTGGGTAATTACATTCTTTTCACCTAAATTTATCCTGGAGTTTCATATGGAAAAGGAATTCTTCACTTCCTGCCTTAAAATGTTATGTAGTGTTATGGCACAATGTTAGAACCACCCAGGAGATGGCTGGATTTCACGGCTGGAAAAAGTGATCCTTTTTTGTTTAGATCTGCATGTGTCAATTTTGTTGTTCCCGTACTGCTGACTCTTTGTAAAGCTTCACAGTTTTTAGTGTGACATCTGTAATTAGTTGACACTATACCTTAAAAATATTGTATTTCTGTGAATACGCTAAACAAACTAGGGGTAATCAATGTGTTTATACTTTTTAAAAAATAATCATAGCCTCTTTTTGGAAGATTGCAAGAACTTAGTGTTTGAATCTTGGAAGTCCTCCTAACATGATTTAGCTATGGTAATTACCACCTCGGAATAGTAAATGTAAGTAATGGCAAAGTTATTGGTTTCATTGAGGTGCTGGGATCATGTAATCTGGTTTCTTGGTGTTAGAGAGCAACAGGATACAATTTTCAAAAGGTATGTAGGCACCTAAAGATGCAAATGGGCAGTGAATGGGATTTTAAAAGTGCCTTTATGAGTTAGGTCCCCAAATCCCATTGACCTGTTTAGGTGCCTAAATACCTTTGAAAATCTGGCCCCATGCAATTATATGCTGTGCTCACTATTTTGTACTGTTGAAATTGGGTAATTTCTATTGTTCATCAAGGGCTTGATTCCCCAGTGCTCTGCAATTGCTTTGTGCTAACCAGGACACGTTGGGGACCAAATTGAAAAAAATCCAGAAAACCCCCCACTTTTTGGTGAGAAAAAACAAAAAAATTCAGTTTGGGGGCGAATAAAACTATTTGTCCCCCCACACACACACGTTTTTTGTTTTGTTTTTCCATTTCAGGTGGTTTTCGGATGTTTTTAACCCTTCCCCCTTTTTTATATTTAGCTACATTTCTAAATGAACCACTGTGTTGAAACAAAAAGTTTTGACCATTTTGAAATTAAACATTCCTAAATGGAAAGTCAAAAAGGCTTGTTTCAAAATGGCTGAAACAAACGGCTTTGGGGGGGTTTTCTCTTCTGTGGCTGAAACTGTTGGCGGAATTGAAAGAAAATCATTTCTATTAAAGAAAATTCTCATTTTCTACCATCTGTACTCTAGCAATGGCTTCAATGGGAATTTTTCCTAACGTCTGGTCTACACTTAAAATTTAGGTCAATGTAGCTATGTCAATCAGTGATGTGAAAAATCTATGCCGACCTAGCCCTCAATGTAGACGCAGTGATGTCAGACGCAGTTGAATGCTTTCATCGTTCTAGATTTATTGTTGTTTGGGAAGGTGGTGTTCCGGCTACACTGAGAGAAAAGTCCCTTCTATTGATGTAAAATGTGTCTAAACTACGAGATTATGGCTACAGTGGCATAGCTATGAAGGTATAGTCCCTGTAGCGTGGATGCACCCTTAGTAAACTAAGCCAGTTGGTTTACTTAAAAATTCACAGGAACATCACTTTGGAAGTCATTGTGCTGCTGCATTGGAGAATTATAGTGAGACATTAAAAATTCACGGAGGGCTTTATGTTTTAGCATAGTATGAAACTGCTAGATTTAAACAATCTTGACAATGAGTCTGTTCAGTCATTTTTAAATGGCTCAACATTTTCTGTCTAGGTTTTAATATCACACCCATCTCTGTGAAGTCTAGGTATCTGGTCTCGTAGCAATTTATTTTGGTTTTCTGAGAGAACATTTATTTACAACTTCCAACGGAACAGAAGTTTAATAGGAATCTAATGACTGGCATTTTTCTTCTTAATTTTTGTGTGTCCAGTTGTTCTGGTATTTCATTTTTTCTGATTTTTGTATGTGTTAAAGTTGTTGGAACAAAATGAAGGGTTTTTTAAAACACCAATGAGCTGCCTCTACAATTGATATTGTGCAATCAAGACCCTTTTACCAAATATTCTTCCTACTTACTCGCAATCACAGCACTTTTACCAAATATTCTTCCTACTTACTCTCTCCAGTACAGAAAGTTTCAGGGGTGTTGATTTTAAAGTGTCAAAACTGTATTAAAGCAAAGTGGAAGCACATCTTTTATTTTGCCAAACCTCAAATCTGGGATACAATGTGAAACAAAGACCCCAAATGAAAAATACGAATATATTAACCATGCAGTAAGTTGAAAATGCTGGGATGCATTTGTTTAATGTAAATAACTCATTCTGTAACCTTAGCTTTATTATTCTTTATTTCCGATTTAGATAATTTTCAACAGTTAAAGTGAGGGAATGCCAAATTTGTGTACAGCATAGATAACTTTGGGGCTAAAAGGAGGGAGAGCTGAGATGCAGTTTTATTTACTGTGTATCTAAATTTTCCTCCATTTGAAAGTTCAGTTGCCAATTCAGAATATGTAATGCTGATGTCAAGATGGAGCATTGCATACTGGGGTGTTCAGCCTTATGGGCACAACTCCATGGCAAAGGTGGGAGTGGAAGCCTAATGTAGAAAGAAGTCCCAAGGCTGTATTTGGTTTATGAGCCACACTTTAGCAAATCCAGCTATTTTTAAATTTGTGGAAACTCAGTTAAAGCTGTTAATATTTCATTATTAATACTCAGTTACCTGTTAAAAGACTACCAAGTAGATAAAATGACAAGCAATTTTCAAGATCAATAGGAAATTAACACAAAATTACATGTACCCTGCCCACGCATACATATATTCATGTGGTAGAGAATTGTTATTCCTCATTCCAGGTACATCAGCTTTGATCAAGCCAATTATTCTGCTCTGGGTTTTTTGACAGCAACTGAAAATGAGAACATTTTAAATTAAAGCTACGTTTCAGAGACTTCCCCTTCATAGTACATTATAACTTAGTAAATCGAACAAAAACTCTTAGTTAATTAAAACACAATTATGATCCCTTACAAAGCTAGTCATAGAGTCTCAGGGTTGGAAGGGACCTTATGAGGTCATCTAGTCCAACCCTCTGCTCAAAGCAGGACCAATCCCCAATTTTTGCCCCAGATCCCTAAATTGCCCCCTCAAGGATTGAACTCACAACCCTTGGTTTAGCAGGCTAATGCTCAAACTACTGAGCTATCCCTCCCCCCAGTGTAGCGATCAGCGCTCCTGATTTCATTTGAAACTACCTTGGTTCAGTTAGTTCAGATGAGCAGGATTTCATATAAAATGGGGTTCTACTCTGATATGTTCTGAATTGGGAAACAAAATATTTGCAGATGGTGCTGCAAGTCTTATGTCATGATTGCTACAGTGGATGAAATGGTAGCATCAGAAACCATAATACATGAATATACCACAAAAATGAAGATAGGGGTAGCCCTGAAACACAACTTGGAGAGGTTGGTTGTATCCTTGCTGGCGTCCTCCACTCCTATCTGCTTCAGCAGAGTGATCCTAGCCTAGTAAAAGATGCTCAGAGAGTTCACCCCTATGAAAGACAGACTCCTGGGATGAATTATAGGCCCTGTTGACGTTAATGGGAGTTTTGCCATTGACTTCAGTGAAGCTAGGATTTCATCCATGGAGCGCAGGAGTGTCTCTAGCTGCCTTGTTGGTAGCAAATTTGTCTATGGATTAGCCCAACCATTCTTCCAGATTAAAGCTATCAATGTGGTTGCACACACTCATCTGTGACTCCAACCCTGGACAGCAAACACTCAAGACAAGTAACTACCAGCTGCAGTGAGATTCAGAAGAGAAAAACAGTTTGAAGAGAAGATGGACCGTCATTGTAGATTCTGGGCCAGATCCTCAGACTTGAGTAGTCTGGCTGCTTCAGCAATTGGAATCTCTGGTACTATAGCCATCTCTACACCTACCTGGCCCCAGGTTAGGGGAAGTGTTAGGGAGAGAGTGGGTATGGCCAGGGTCCTCTCTTCTCCAGTGATCACAGGCTGCTGCAGCAACTCCTTGGGAGCTGTTGCTGTTGGCTGTAAATTAGAGCAACTCTGAGACTGGAGATGTAAAGGTCCCCAGTGCATAGGGTGCTGGACTGGGAGCCCGGAGACCAGGGTGCTGTTCCCAACTCTTCCACTGACTGCTGTGTGTCTGGGCAAATCATTTCCTTCTCAGTGCTTCAGTTTCTGCATCAATAAAATGGAGGATAATGATACTTTGAGCTCTATAGAAGAAAAGCGCTATAGAATGCTTTTGCCCCCACTCCAAATCTGAATGTTTAAACAAGAAAAACCCATAAAATATTTCTATTAGGAGAAAAACTGACTGTCATCAACACTTGGAAAATAAAGGTTTTAGTTAGTATGAAGGTTGCCTGAAAACCCTATTAAAAACGTTCAGCAACAGACACTGGGCTGCAAAGATACCCACAAACACCACTTTTTTCATTCACAGTGAAATGCGAGTCTGCATTTGTGTGTTTAAAAAAAGGAAATAGAGTTTCACATAACACACCTGTTATTAAACCCAAACCTTGTGCAGATGCAAGCTTCCTATTCAACTCATGTGACTTGAGCACACTTGCCTTCTACTGATGTTTTCCACCTGTAAATTTAAAAATAGCTCGATAAAGCCTTATTCTCACTTAGTTTTCAGAGTCTGAGGATAATGTTGCAGAACAAGGTTAGGAACACTTGTCAAGAAAAGACTGATCAGTTCTGAAGGCAAAATGAAGATAAAATATTAGGCATTACAGCAACATAGCATTTCAGTGTAACAATAGGCTTTTGGCAACAAAAGTCTGGACCTTATTCACCACTGCCTTGCACCAGGACAGTCGTTTGCACCAGTGCAAAGTGGGTACAAGATATTAACATATTAGAATGGGAGCATTTTACACCCACTGCATTCAGGTGTAGATGACTGTGGAGGTACAAGACAAAGGAGAATCAGTATGCCCTAATTATATTAGCAAGTATACAAAGTAAGCCTCCAATTCTGCTATCAGATCCACTTGGGTAGGTCTTTGCCCCTGCATGGAGCCCCTTTGGCTGCGAAGGGACACAGCAGGGACATAAGGATATCCCCTTATCTGCTTGCTGAGTTGGGGGCTGTATCACAGACTTAACAAAACAAGAGAAGCGCACAGACGCACACACTGTTTTACAGTTTTGAGTACTTTATAGCCATTTGAGAGAACAATGACACTATTATGTAAACTTCCCATTTAAGCATATGTTATTGATTTAAGTAACATACAAACTTTAAACATTTTTGCTTCTGATATTAGAATTACCCGTACAACCAAACCATTGTATACTGACATGTGGACCAGATCACCATTATCGTTACACTCCTTAATAAATCTGTCTTGATCTCTATAGATCAGTGAGGAGATTTGTTTTTTCCTAAGTTGGAAACCAGTAACTTGGTCATTATTTGAAAATCTGTATTTAATGGTGAAAATTGGCTGATAGCTGGCATTATCATCTTTAGGATGGCCTTCTTTAGAAATTAAAAGAATAGCCTCTAAAATTATTTTGGAAGAATATTGCATCTTAGGATTCATTAAACAAAGATATATGTGTTTAGAAAACAGTTATTGTTTGCAAATTGGGTGGCTTAGATGCTTTGTGGTTTAGCTGAATGATTCTGAATAGCTTCCAAATTAAACAGTACAGTGTTCCCACTGATACACATTTAGGACCAGATTCTGCTCAAGGCTGAATTTGTGTAAGTGTGGAATAGCTCTGTTAAAATCAGTGGAGCTTCTCTATACTTACGCTGGCAAAACCAAGGGCAGAATTTGGCTTTTAAAGTCTGGTCTCCATCCAGTAGAATTTTGGCTTGAGTGAACTAATCCCCAAGAACCAATGTGCTGGATTAAAAGAAGAACAAGTTATTGTTTTTCAAAATGTCATTAGTTGTAAATCAAACTTGGTTTTTTCCCCTCATTTCAAAGAGTGATAAGCTGTCTGGAGAATTGGGTTTCACAAAAGAAATCTTGGCTGGTTCTGTGCAAGTTGGAAGGATGTTGCAACACCCTGACAGGAACAGTACTGCAGTGGTAGAAACTCACTGGACAAACCTATGTGGAGAAAATTGGAGCATAGTTTTCATACTGTTACATTCATTTTCTTGAGCCAAAATCAATTTGAAGTGCAGCTTTAAGCTCTCATGAATAGAACTCTCCAGCAGTCTTCACTCCCTGTGAAAATGGCAGCATAAGTGGCAGTGGCTGTGTGAGTACATATTGGTTTCTTAGCACAAGTTCTTTCTACATTTTTGGATAGTAAAGAGCATGTTTTGGAACTCTGTTGTGTTCACGCTCCTCACACACACAAGCTGAGGCCTGTGTGTGAAATGATGATTGCTTCTGAAAGCTGCTGGTTTGGCACCCTTAGAAACTGTAGTCCTTTGTTCATCAACACAACGTACAGAAGTGGCAGCTTCTCACAAATAGTCTTGGCAGTGTGGTTCAAAGATGACCTGGAAGAAACACTTGCAGGAATGCAAGGGTAGTTTAATCTCTATTCCCCTTCATTCCTTAGCCTTTCTGCTAATTAATATCATTTGTGGTGATCGGGACACTTGTCCACTAGGAACAGAAGTGTCTATTATTATGTGTGTTTGTGTGATAGGTGCCCCCTAGAATGGAGTACTGTTCATCCCAGATCGTGTTTTATACTGCACATGATCGTCCATCCAACTTATCTTCATCATTCATTAATGCTGTGCCCTACATTTCTTATCTGCCACCTCTCTTAACTGCCTCAGCCTTTTTGTGGAACTTCATCTCTACCCAGAAATCACTTATTAGTTAGATAAGTCAGCTCTGTGGGGGCAGGGATTAAATGGTAAATTTTTGGGGAGAGGGACTGTCTTGTTATCTGTTTTGTACAGAGCTCTGCACAATGGAGCCCTGGTCTCTGATTTCTGCCTTTTGATACTACTGTAATATAAATAATAATAATTAACCTCACATAATGGTATGAAGGATTGTTTTGTATCTTCAACAATCTTCATAAACACTGTTTCTCTAAAAATTGTAATCTTTTCTGGGCTTCCTCACACTAAAAATATAATGAAAATGGATTTTTTTCTCCTAATTTCCATCATAAATTGTGGTTAGAATGTAAATCTCCTTTTCTATCCTCCTCTTTTCTGTTTTTATTAGGGAGGCATCAGTTGTGGCTCTGTAGTTCAGGTTCAGTTGAGCGTTGCACTTAAATATATGAATATACACACAAAATGTGATCAATACATGTGCAATATTTCCCAAGGCTCACTAACCCCTTCAAACTTGCACATTCCAAATGAAGCAGAGCTGGTTCCAGATGAGGCACGCCCATCTTTTGGAATTTCTTAACTTTTCTTCCAAACAGCCAACAAAAATGTAGAAATACTTTCAGAAATGCAGGTGCCTGCAATTGTCTTGTCAGGGGCAGCTTACTCTGAGTTCAACTGCTGTTTTGCCTTGCAACCTTTTAGCAACAGCATTCTCAGTGGGAATTACTGTGCGTTCATTAATCTGGGAATTTCTTTGATGCTACAAGCATGAACTTTTTTTTTTTTTTTTTTGCAAATGTGATCCGAAGCTTTCCAAATGCTCCTTATGTTAGTTCAGAAATAAAATATTTGCAGATGTGCCTTGCTGTAACAAGCAGTCTGACTTGACATTGTTTTTTATAGAAGTAATATAAAAATACCCAGGGACAAATTCGGAGCAGCACTATTCAGGATTCTGGGCTTTTCCAAAGGCTGGCACAGCCCACAGTATACGTTAGAGGAGCCCCATTGCTGTCTCGACTTGCAGTAGCTTCTCTGAAGTCCAGGATAGACAAAGAACAAAGTGCTCTGGCCAGTCCCCTTCCTGCTCTAGAACATTCGCTGACATCCCTCTACACTGGATGCTGCTTGGAAGGAGAGGCATTGGGTCACTTACTTTAATCCAGTGCTGCCCATCTATATTTCCCAGGGCCCAGTTAGCTTTGCTTTGCGGCCCCCTTTGTAAAGCAGAGCACAGAATCAGGCCTAGTGATATCAAATTGTACATCTAATAAAACTAAGGTTCTCGTACTTTATTGTTATGCATTCTTTGGTTTGACTTAATGGTCAGCTTTGCAGCTTTGGACACTGTCAGTCAACTTCAGCCCCATATTTAGGCATTGTATAGATACGTTTTTATAAAACCCAAACCAAGATAAAGGTTTTAATCGGGGGGTTTTAATGCCAAAGAAACTGTTTTTGTAAATCAGCCACAGTAACAAAAATGGTCTTGCTAGTGTTTACATCCCAAACATTGCAGCATTCTACATATGCATGTGAGCCTGAGACACAGGCTCTGATTCTCTTGTCACACCAGTTCTAACTACATTAGCTTTAAAGGAGTTGCTCCCATCAAGGGTTAGTTGGATGAGAATCAGTTCCAAAAACTATAAACAGAAGCAGAACTGATTTGTGTATTTTTATTATCTAGCATGAACTTTGACAAGTAAGTTAGATTTTTAAAGTTTGCTCAGAGAATTTCAAAAAGTAATTTTTATTTTACAGTGTCCCCTTAAGGCTGTGTCCACACTAGGAAATACATCATGTTTGAAGATGGATTAACTCAGGAGTCCTCAACCGGGGGTCCGCAGCCCCCTGGGGGTCTGTGAGCCCTTTCAGGGGGGCTGCAGAGCCCTGCGGCTGAAACCCGGTGCCCTGAACCCCAGCGCTGAAGCCGGGAGCAGCACGGGGCTAAAGCCAGCGTCCCCCCCGCCCCAGCTGGGAGTGGCGCGGGGCTGAAGCTTGCGGCACGCCCCTGAAGCCGGGAGCGATGTGGGGCTGAAGCCGGCAAACCTCCTTCCCCCCTCTTTTTAAAACATGACTTGTCCTTGTACACACTACAGGCAAAATTATGTTTAACACTGATAACACTGCTGGAGTCAGTGGAGCTCCGTGAGGGTGCTGGTGTCTGCCTGTATAGAGTTCATTGCAGGATCATGGCTGTAACTATGAAGTGGTGACAGTCACTCTAAAACAGTCATGTGTAAATACACGTACATTAATATATTGCTTTAACTCAGCATCAGTCATTTTAATTTAGAGGAACTCTTAGGAGGCAAACATAATACCAGAAGTTATGATTTGAATGATACACATTAAAATAGAAAGTACAAGACACAAACAAATACTATTTTGTTGGGGGTTTTTTGGTTAAAATTTGATAAAATATCAAGTTATGATCAAGTTTTCAATCTTGTCTTTCACTGCAACATGTGGAGAATTTATAATTTGCTTTCCACTTTAATAATGTGAAAATGTGAATATCCTGGGTAACCATTTTACATTTACCTGGGTCTGATAATATAGGGAAAAGAGATTTTTCACACCAAAATAACACCACCCACATTTCTCAAAGGTTGATCAGCACGTAAATGTGTCATGAAATGAGCAATGCATTTTCTTCACATTAGTCATAACTAACAGGTTTGAGTTTATTGGTGTGTTGCTCAGGCAGTAAACATTGCCATGCTTGGTGGCAGCTGCTTCATTTTTACTTTGTTTCTGCCCTCCACCTTTTGCTTTGATAATTATAAATTTCAGTAAATATTGCACTTGGTGCATTCTTGCCTCAAGGATGCCTTGAAATCAGTTTATTTTATTCAAAAGTATGTACAGTGGAAATATTCACTGGAAAGGCTATTTACAAATGCTGGTTGGTTGTGATGGCACATTGCAACCCTTTGGGTTCAGGAGCAAACCCTTCTGGATGAACACACCTAAGCTGGTTCCTGGGAAGAAACCTAATAATTCTGCCTTTTCTGCAGGGTCTTATCCAGTACCAGCAGGATTTAAGCATGTGGGTTTGTTCATCAGGTTAGCTTTATGATCCTGCCAGTTCAGGAATTGTATAACCTGCTGACATCAGCAGAGATTGGTCAGTGAGTCCACAGAAAGGACTGTAATCCTGATAGTGGAGAAGAGTGATTCTTCTGAGTCTATTGTTTTCTTTATCATTGTTGTTGCTATGGCCCAGATTCTCAGCTGGTGTGAACTGAAATCACTCCAGTGAAGTCAAGGCATCTATGCCAATATACATGAGGATCTGCCTTTAACAGTAGCGGTGATACAATAAACAATAGAGACATAAAGGAATCACTCTTCTCTGCTATAACAGAAGCCACAGGCTTTGGACTGGAGAGTGGTCTGTGATGGTTCTTAAATTTTATTGTTTGCTTTGTTCTATGAAGAATCTAAACTAAATACAATGCATTAGGAAGTGGGGGAAACTTTTCATTAATATTGAGAGGGTGCAGTGTTTTTTTCTATGGTGGGGAAAGTCTGGGGTTGGATACAGTGGTCTCTTCCGGGTTTGTCAAGCCATTGTATCTCATTTACATGTAAATGATATGCACATGTAGCTCAATGATATAGAAGATTGATGGTGCTAAAGACCCTGGGCTTGATTTGCCACTACGTTTGTACTTTATGTAGCTATTTATGTCTGTGCAAAGTCAATGGAACAACTCGGGCACAAACTTAAATGTGCTTAAGTGCTTTCCTGTATTAGGGCCAGAATGCTCAGAGCCTTGCAGAATCAATCCCTTACTCACTTGTTGCTAGGGCTACAAGGTGGACAGATGGAATGGGGTGGATTACCATTTTCTGCTGATCCAAGCAATATTATGTGCTGAAATGTTTATCGCTTCAAATGCAAGGAGAGGAAAGGTGCCGCATAAACTGTGATAAAAAGCAAGAGCAGGGGGTAAAAATCAGATGTATTAATTTGGATTATGTTTAGCAGGGGCGGCTCTCACAATTTTGCCTCCCCAAGCACTTGCCGCGGCCCCCCCCCCCCCGACGCAGGCAGACGTAGCGGGGCCCCTCCCCGACGCCTGCTTGTGTCGGGGCGGGCCCCGCCCCCGACGCAGGCAGTCCCAATCCGTGGCGGCAAGGGAAGAGCGACGGACCTGCCGCCCATTGCCGCCGTGGCAGGCGAGAATGGGGCGGCAGTCCAAGTCCCGCGGCGGCAATTCGGCGGCAGGAAGAGCGGACCTGCTGCCGAATTGCCGCCACGGGACTCGGACTGCCGCCCCATTCTCGATGCCGCCCCAAGGCTGGTGCCTGGAGCCGGCCCTGATGTTTGTACAATATGTAGTGAAAACAACAGAAATAAATTCTTACAGAATTTGTAGCATTTATCTAACTTGCTTTGAATTATGGAAAAATCACCAAAGTGTAAACCCTTGGCAGAATTTTAAATGGATTTATTGAATTGGGAGCAGATACTGTTCCATGAGGCGTGTTGTCACTGGAGATCAAAAGTGTGTTTGGGGGAAAAGATTAGAATAAAACAGTTCACTATCCAGCCGTAATCTCTTTCTTCATCCATGAGAGTTGCGCTGTTTCTCTATGTTTCCTGCCTGTTAAGGATACAGGCTATGAGGAAACAATCAGATTTTCCAATGTGGGGGAAACAGAATGTCTTTTTAATTTCTTTTTTCATTTAAATCAGTGCTTGAATTGTTTCTCTTACAAGGGACCTTGGAACCACGTTGTCCCATCTCCAAGTATTGTGGATGGCTCGCTGTGGGCTCACAGATTTAGATGGAATCTCTTCCTGCAGCTCTTTGAAGGTAGGTAAAACTGAGTCATTTCAAATATGCTCCTACAGTTGATATCTTTATTTAATATTTCTCTTTCTGTAATTGTACTGTCACTTTTTTTAAAGTTCTTAAAGGATTTTGATTGGGCACCTTGAGTTTGTATTTATTAATCTTTGAAGATGCTAAAGCAATTATTTTTTACTACAACAGTGTGGTCTAATCCTGAACACACTTACTTATTTCCATGATAGTCTCATTGTCTTAAAATGGCATTAGCCATGATAGGAAACACTATGCCCAAGCTAGTAGCTGAGCATTCTAATTGATGTTTCTAGCTCTTTATAGTATGCAATATCCTAAAGATTTGAAGTAAATCAGTAAGTGGCTTAATGTAATTTGGGCAAATCTGTGGTTTATATGTTCTGTTTACTTCTGTTGAGGAACTCTATATAGCCTATAACAATATTTCTGACCTGAGCCAAGTGAGCTTGCTGGATCATCTTGAAATTCTGGACCTGGAAGGAAACAATATTGAGGACATCAACCAGATTCAGTACCTGGGACTCTGTGGCAAACTGAACAGTCTCACAGTGGAGGGGAATCTTATTTGCCTGAAGCCAAACCCAGAGTTTTCAGAGGTGAGAACCTTGTTCAGATTTCTTGTGTTAAATTTTGCACGTTTATCTTGAGTTGGTAAATGAGGTATCCACAGAAATACTTCCGTTGTGGTGGTGGTGGTGTTGTTATAGTAGGTCTTTTCTTTCTCTCTTTTCTATTCTATCCCTCTTTTTCTATAGGTGTTTTTTTTTAAAGGCACCTCCCATGAACAGAAGGAAGACTAGAGGAAGCATTAGTATCAATTGACAAGGCTTTTTCCCGAATGGCTTCAGAGGAGTGTTGATATTAGTAGGAATCCCTTTCATAGCACATCTCCTAATACATGTGGGTGTAGGGTAAAATAAACTAGCAAGCAAATTGTTCTGACAAGAATAAACACTTCTCCCACATGCTAGTGGACATATTTGTGCAACATTAAATCTATTACCATCTGCTGCAAACCTGCCCAAGAGTTGCTAGAGTTTAATTTCTTCCTGCTTTCTAGCTGGCCCAAACCCCTTTCACTGCTCACCAGGGAGCATGGAGCAGGCTTTTAAGTTTTTTTTTTTTAAACCTCCATTACCTTTTAGCAAGAAAATAATATTTTCTCAGTCCCCATGTCAATCTCCACAGTGGGCGTTCCTCATTTCCATGGCCAGTCGGGCAGCTGAGATCTTTCGGCTGAGCCTGGGCTTAGGACCAGCCCTCCAGAAGAACTTCCCAGAATTCTCTGCCTCCAAGCAGACTCCAGGGCGCCCCTTGGAGCAGAGCTTTCAGAGGATTTTTGAAAGATTTTTAATTAACCGTCTCTCCAGTTTCTTTATGGCTTTGAGGGGTTTCTTCTCAAAACTGCTAAATTAAAAAAAAAAATTCTTGTGGCTTTCTGAGGAGGGTTTGAAGGACAGCACCTCTCCTCCCCTCAGAAATGGCAGGGACAGTGGGCTCCCTGCACCCAGCTCCAAGTCGGCATCTGAGCGAGGTCCACACCGAGAGAATTGAGCAGGCTACAGGAACCCAGCTCCTAGGCAGTATGTGGGCACGGTCCAGGCCAAGAGGCATGAGCAGGCAGCAGTGAAACTGGCCTCAGTTGGCATATGGGTCAGACCTACACTGAGGGTAGGTCCACACTACCCGCCCGATTCGGCGGGTAGAGATTGATCTTCTGGGATCGATTTATCGCGTCTCATCTGGACGCGATAAATCGATCCCAGAAGCGCTCCCTGTCGACTGCAGAACTCCTGCTCGGCGAGAGGAGGAAGCGCTGTCGACGGGGGAGCCTGCCTGCGCTGCGTGGACCCGCAGTAAGTAAACTTAGTTCAATCTAGGAAATGTCGACTTCAGCTATGCTATTCTCGTAGCTGAAGTTGCGTTTCCTAGATCGATCCCCTGCCCCAGTGTAGACCAGCCCTGAGAGAGCTGGGCAGTCCACAATTAAACCAGCTTTCATTTGGCATGTGAGCGAGATCCACGTTGAGAGATCTGAGAAGGCCACGTGGAAGCCTGGCTGAACATGTGGGCAAGGTACACAAAGAGTCAGCTGAACGGGCCACATTGTAGCTCCCTTCACTGAAGCCCAGCCAGAATTAGTGGCCTGGAATGAGAGGGAAGATTTTCAAAGTCCCCTGCCTCACTGCTAGCCATGGGGCACCTATTCCCACAGCTTGCATTGCATAGCACGTATCCTGCATGTCTCCCTAAGGAGTGAGGTAGAGTCAATGGAGACAAATGATCCCACTGGTATCAGCTGGGCCTTGCAGGTAAAACAGATTTACCTGCAAGTTCTCAGCTGCTCTGAAAGGTGTCAGCTAAGGTGACCAGATGTCCCGATTTTATAGGGACAGTCCCGATTATTGGGTCTTTTTCTTATATAGGCTCCTATTACTCCCCACCCCCGTCCCGATTTTTCACATTTGCTGTCTGGTCACCCTAGTGTCAGCTCCTGTAGCCTTTCTGGTACCAGTGGGTCATTTGTCTCCACTGGTTCCCAGTTTTTAGTGGAAATGAGATCAAAGTCTTTCAGCCAGGACACCAGTTTGCATCTTGCTCTAGTTAGTTTAAAAATATTTTTTAAAATCACTCAATATGGTCCCACCCAAGTGTTCTGTATTCTCACATTAGGGACCAGTTACCCTCAACATTTCTTATCTATTCTTGCAGTGCCTGAGAGGCCTTTGGAAACCAGTTACATTATCTCTGCTCTTTGGGGACTAAACTTCTCAAACATGAGAGATCTTGTCGCTTTGTCAGATAACCCTGCTGCAATGTGTAAAAACGTCAGCCTCTTGTGCTGTGATTTCAGAAGGCTGTCAGCAATATAGTGTAATAGCATTAATCTTTCAATTTCTCCTCTTCCTCATCCCCCTCTTTTCATAGCTTTTGGAAGAAACCCAAAATGACCATTTTAAGTTTGAGATGGCATGATTGTTTTCTCTCATTATTACTTTCATATGGGTGTAGTAGTAAAAAGCTGACATGCCAAACCCATGAAAAAAACACAGAAATTGGGCTTGTTTTTGGCTTAATTGTCTTGTGAGTTGCTTGTTGGCTAGTTTTTGGCTTGTAGCTTGTTGCTTGTTGCAGCTTGTTGCTTCTTTTTTTTTGATCGGCTCCTGGCAAGCAAGGGGGGGGCAAACAGGGACAAAGGGGGGAGAGAGTCGGGGTCTACAGCGGGCCCACCACAGTCCCAGACTGCACGCCGGGGGGATCTAGTCACATAGAGTGTTGGGGTTCTTAGGGATTGGCTTGTTTTGGCCTTGTTTTGAAATGGGATTAGCCTGGTTTTTTACTTATTGTGAAAGTCGGGGTGCTTATTTACCGCGTGAAAGTTGGCAACTGTGGTAAAAAGCATATTATCACCAGTGCAGAAGAACAAGGCAAAGCACCTAGAGTTAGCAACACACGTGTGAATATCTGTTCATCCATATTAGATCCTTTTCCTATCTCTTAAACCACATAAAATCCCAATACTCAAGTTGAAATATACTAACAAAAACTAAAAACTTGATAAGATTCAGGATTTTGAATCTGGATATCTACCCAATTAATGTGTTAATACAGTGATTCTGGATCATTCCTATAATCTGTTTTGTGGCTTCAAGGAATTTCAAGAGGAAAGGAGACCACCAAAATAAAACTTTAAAGTGGCATGTTAAAGTGAGGGACTCTTTTGAAAAGAAGTTATCAAATGTTTTTCATAGCATAGATCAGGTCTTAACAGAGAGATTGTCTTGTGGAGACGCTCATCCTCTTTACAGTCAAAATAAACATCTCTCCTCCCTTCCTGTTTGGATTGCATAACATCCCAGTGGCAACTACAGCAATCGTATACATGCAAAAATGATATTAGAAAAGTACTGAATGTGATGTAGAGTGCATTCATTTAACAAGTTAATTCCAGTTTTAGAGATGTTGTTGATTCCAGCAATATTTCCTTTACTTGAAATGGGGACTACGCTGGAATAGGTAATAGCTCTAAAACTGGAATCTTTAAATCTGGAAACTTTAAATCCACGCACTGTAGCATCTTGAAACAATCAGCAGAGTCAGCATAATTCAATCAACCAATTCTCTGGTGCATCAGCAAGTGCTCTGCAGACCACTGGTGGTTTTGGATGACGATTCGGGAATCACTGTTCTAGAACATTTATCCGATAAATTAAATAAATGTATATTCTTTGCAAACTTTCTGTGCACATGGAGAATAGTTATTCTGGGTTAAAACAAATGATCCACTATCATTTTCTTCAGGTTGCTGTAATTGCAGGTCTTCATCAATTCTCAAGAAATAAACACGAGATAAACAAATTAGGTTGAATTTTAATTGTAGCACAAGTTTCCCAAGTTATTAGCAGTAGGCTAAAACCAAGATACAGTATATGTAACCAAGATGTTTTGTGAGGTAATGTATTTTCTAGGAATTGGAGCATTCTACGTTGATGTTACAGAGGACCGGTAATGCATGAATGAGAAAGAAAACAAAGGGATGGCACTATGATTCCTCTGCAGGGCCGGCCTTAGGGCCGGGCAAACGGGGACCACGCCCAAGGCGCCATAGCCAGGGGGCACCACAAGGGGCTTGGGCTTCTCCTGGCTGGCTGTGGCTCTTCTGTTCACTCTTCTCCAGCCCCTCCCCCACGCTGGGCTGGTGGGCTTCTCCCTAACCCCGCCCCTGACTCCCCTGGCCCCTCCCTCCCTCACTCCTCAGCCGGCTTGGCTGAGGGCTCCAGCTCTGCCCCAGCCCCCGGGAGCCCAGAGTGGCACGGACGGGGCCAGTCACTGGCAGCGCGGCCCACCACTCGCTGCCCGGAGCAGAGTCGAGTCCCTCCCTGCCTTTGCCACTTGATGTCTGGCGGGGGCCGGGCGGGCCAGGGCCAGGAGGAGCAAAACTTCCATGGGAGTGAGGGGAGGGGAGCCAGGCCAAGCAGGGAGGGAGGGGGGACTTAAAGTGGCAGTGCGTTCACTGACTCCCTAGGCGTGCACATGTAGTGTCTAGGGTGTGCACAGGCACACCCTAATGCCCTGAGCTCTGGCTGGGAAGGCTGCTCCTCCTCCCCTCCCCTGCTGGAGCCTCGAGGAGGAGGCTGCAGGAAGCGATGGCGGCGGAGCCGTGTCTGGGATTTCCCCCTGCAGAGTGCTGCGTGGCTGAAGGGCGGCTGGGCCAGATTGAGCCGCTTGCATGGGGCCTCCGGCAGGAGCTTGGCTCCTCCTCCCCGCTCCACCCCCCTCCCTCCCCTGCTGCCCAGCGCGCCGCTCCACAGCACTCTGGGAGGGCGCGGGCGGGAACCGGACCGTGTGCTCCGCAGAGGAGCGCGGCAGCGCAGAGGGCTCTGGCGGAGCCCAAAACGCTGTTCTGAGCTGGCACGGTAAGGGGGCCAGAGGGTTGGAGAAGGGGCAGCAGGGGGTTTCTGGAGGGGGCAGTCAAGGCACAGGGAGGGGGGATTGGATGGGTCGGGTGCTCTGTGGGGGGGCGTGTCTGGGGGCGGGGGTGTGGAGAGGGGTCGGGGCAGTCAGGGGCAGGGAGGTTAGATGGGTCAGGGGTTCGGGGGTTCTGTCTGGGGGAGGGGGTGTGGAGAGGGGTTGGGGCAGTCGGGCAGGGAGCGGGGGGGTTTAGATGGGTCGGATGTTCTGGGGGGGCTGTCTGGGGGAGGGGTGTGGAGAGGGGTTGGGGCAGTCAGCGGCAGGGAGCAGGAGGGGCTAGATGGGTCAGGGGTTCGGGGGGGGGCAGTCGGGACAGGGAGTGGTTGGACAGGTGTGAGAGTCCCGGGGGTCTGTCAGGGGGCGGGGGTGTAGATAGGGGTCAGGGCAGTGGAGCCCGACATGCTGTTCTGAGCTGGCACGGTAAGGGGGCCAAGAGGTTGGAGAAGGGGCAGCAGGGGGTTTCTGGAGGGGGCAGTCAAGGAAAAGGGAGCAGGGGGGGTTAGATGGGTCAGTGGTTCTGGGGGGCCTGTCTGGGGGCGGGGGTGTGGAGAGGGGCCGGGGCAATCGGGCAGGAAGCAGCGGGGGTTAGCTGGGTCAGGGGTTCTGGGGGGCCTGTCTGGGGGCACGGGTGTGGACAGGGGTTGGGGCAGTCGGGCAGGGAGCAGCGGGGGTTAGATGGGTCGGAGGTTCTGTGGGGGGCAGTCAGGGGACAGGGAGTGGTTGGATAGGTGAGAGAGTCCCAGGGGTTTGTCAGCGGGCGGGGGTGTGGATAGGGGTCGGGGCAGTCAGGGGACTGGTAGGGTATTAGGGGGGGAAATTAGGGTGGGGGGTCTCAGTAGGGGGCAGTCAGTGGACAAGGAGCAGGGAGGCTTAGATAGGGGGCGGGATCCTGGGCGGCAGTTAGGGGCAGGGTCCCAGGAGGGGGCAGTCTGGGGACAAAGAGCAAGGGGGAGTTGGGGGTTCTTGAGGGGGGCAGGGAGTGGGATGGAGAGGATGGGGGAGGAGCGGAGGCACACACAGTCACACACGCACACACACAAACACTGTCTCTCTCTTTCACACACTGTCTCTCTCTCACACACACACACACACACACATTATTGTTGTTGTCATTACTGCTTGGTACTTCCTGTCAAAATGCTCGTGGTGAGACAGGTGGCGAGGGGCTGCAGGAGAGCTGTGGGCTCTGGCAAGGTGCAGCTCCCATGTGACAGCACGAAGCCTGTCTTGAGCCGCAGGCCAAGTGCCAAGCACCTCAAGCCACCGCAGCAGCACAGAAGTAAGGGTGGCAATACACCAAATACCATGCCACCCTTACTTCTGCGCTTCTGCTGACAGTGGCCTAGGGATTTGCTAGTTGTAGCAGTTACTCACTGTGACGTTATCTGATTAAAACATGACCATGTAGATCATTATAACAGTGGTTGCAACATATTTGCGACAGATTTTGTACAAGATGTGGCATTAAGGTGTCTATGAAAAGGTTATGATTTGCTGAATACGTTTATGCTATTTGTATGCATGTATCATTTTTGCATTTGAAGTTATGAATATTGGCTCTATACCTGGATTTCAAATGATTGCTCCTGGGGTAAAGCCCATAAGGTAGTTAGCCAGCACAGCTTGAAGGGACTAGTCAAAGTAAGTGGCTCATCAAGGGACACTTAACTCACAGTTGACCATGAGAGATGCCCATCTACATGGAATGGACTTTGCTGTGGACATTCCATATGATGTATAGGTAAATGGCAGGGGTGAAAGTGGGCGGCCTTGCTGGTAGGGTCTGTACCGGCAAAGCCCCTGACAGGGGAGGCAAAAGGGGCAGGGACGTTAAAGCGCTGCTGTGGCAAAGGACCCTGCAGCGCTTTAAAGTCCCTGCCCCTTTTGCTTCTCCCCCCCGCCGGCCACCAACGGCAGGAGGGGGAGCAAAAGGAACAGCTGCCCCAACTACAGACACTTACCGGTACGGGGCAGGCTGGGGCCAGCTCTGATCCCCCAGCCCCGCCCCTTCCACCCGAGGCCCCGCCCCTTCTGGGGGCCAGAGCTAGCCCTGGCCCGGCTCCGTACCGGTAAGTGTCTATAATTACTTTCACCCCTGGGTAATGGCCCGAAGGTGATGAGGGGGCGGGAGAGGGAGCAGGAGCCCAGGGAGTCCATAGAAGCCAGGGGTGATGGTGGGAGGGGGAGGGGGAGTGCCAAAATACAAGTTTGCCCAGGGCACCATTTTCACTAAGGGTGGCCCTGTTCCTCTGTATCACATGCCATATAACTTCCCCATTTACTCTAAACCAGCAGTGTCCAATACGTTCGCCACTAGCCACATGTGGCTAATAGGCCGCTATTGAATTGTGGCTAATGCATGTGGCTTTTTTATAATGTGGCTAATAAGAAAAATTCAAAACCACAAGTGTGGCTAGCAGTGTGGCTAGCATCGAATTTCTATTGGACACCGCTGCAACAATTCACATCCATAGAATTCATTTGTGTAAGAATTTAAGCTTGAAAGCTTAGATAGCATCCCTAAAAGCTCAGTCATGTAGTGCAAGTGTGGGTATTTCAACCTATGTGTATAATAATCGTGAAGATTTGTATCACTTTCATATGTTTAATTATTGGCTTGATCACATCTGTCACTGAAGACACCAGCACAGTGTAGTGTTTTAGTTGTCATGTTTTTTCTTTTCAGAGATCCAGTAGGCTGTGCCTTAACAAATTGCTCTACATTTGTTTTCCTTCTTTGTACTTTCAGAGGTGTACTTCAGAGGCAGATACTGTAACTATTTATAATTGAAATGTTTGTTATTGACATTTCATTCCTTGCTGAAGACGTGATTAGAAACAAAAGTCTCTACAAAAATAAATCCATGCCTGCTTCTAGTGGAAAGATCATGTCTTCTTGCTTGTTTTTATTCCCATAGAGATAATACAGTGCAGTTTCTGTCACTCCATAGTTGTAGGTTTCAGTGTAGTAGCCGTGTTAGTCTGTGTCAGCAAAAAGAAAACAAGAAAAATACCTGTGGCACCTTAGAGACTAACAAATTTATTTCAGCATAAGCTTTCGTGGGTTAAGAACCCCCTTCATCGGATGCATGGAATGGAACATACAGTAATCAGATATTTATACATTCAGAGAAACATGAAAAGGTGGGAGTGCCTATATCAATGTTAAGAGGCTAATTAATTGAAAGGAACTGTTATCAGTAGAAACTTTTGAAGTGATAATCAACGTGGCCCATTACATTACAGACAGTTGACACAAAGGTGTTAAGAGTTTTTTAAGGAGGGGAAATAAATTCAATTAACGTAATGACCGAGCCACCCACAGTCAATATTCAAGCCTAAGGTAATGGTATCTAGTTGTAGTTTACTATCAGAACCTACGCAATAGGTACTAGAGCTATAAGGAGTTCATGTCTATCCCCTTTGCTGCCCATCACCAAATGTAATAACATATTCAGAAGACATAATTATCACTTGGTGTCTTCAGTCCGTAAAAAAAATCCACTTGTGATAGGGTCATGCCATGACTGTTTAGGTGATGAAGCTGGGACTGATTAGTATTATAATATGCTGAAGTGCAATGTGTTTTTTGAAGTAGAGTACACATACAGAGTATGTAGCACACAAGACACATTCTCAAACAAGTTTTTGCAAAAGGGGATCTCTTAAGTAATTGCTAGCTAAGACTTTACAATCCAGAGATCCTATTCCATGCAATGTCTTTCTGTCAGTTATTGCATAATTAGTGCACCAGTTACTGGGATAGCTAGATTTAAAGAAAAATACAAGAATTTAAGAAGATTCATTGCTGTCCACATATGGACCATCTTCTCTGCCTCTCACTTGGTTGGATTTTACTTCTTTGGGTCATTTAGAGAAGACAGATTAATCAGCCATTTGTTGCCTCTACTCATGGGAGGCCTCCTCAGAGAGGCATGCCTTCCACCATGCTCTAAAAGAGGCAACTTTCAAATTCACTCTGACCCCTCAGTGGGGAGTTCCACAGCCCTGAGGCCATCACAAAACCCATTCTACCCTCCACTCCTGAGAGTTTCACCTTGGGCTCTGTCAGTTGCTTTCTTCCTATTAATGCTTTTGCCAACTGACTGAGGTATAGAAAATTCAGCTGGGAGGTAGCAAAAATAGATGTGGACTTACATTTATGTTCCCTGGTTGGGCAAGTCTACCCTTTCAAGGTGCATGCAATACTGTACCCCATAGTACAACCTCTGTAACAGCGCGTGTATTTTTTTTATCTACAAAATGATTAACTAGATTTACTGCTCTTTCTTCGGGCTCCCTGTTTGCTTTGTGTAATTTGATTTTCAGATGACCTCATCTTCCTCTGTCATCTAAACCAAAAGCAACAACCTGATGATAAATACTGTAGCCCCTAATACAGCTGCTGTTTGCAGTGTTGCCGTGTGAGTGTAATACGATGCATCTCTCAAACAGGACAGCACTATAAATTGTAAACCTATAGCCAGCACACTGTACAAAGTGCATGTGCCACGTGAAGGGATGATGATTGGTTAAGGCTGTTCCTAAATTAAGATTAAAGAGTCAGGTTAGTGTCTGCCTCTTCTTAGCAGCAGCCAGCAAACATATGCTTTATTTGACAAATACTCTCTGTCAGTCTGTGTGTTGTTTTGTGGGAAGGGAATGGACAGTTGTTATACATACTGCTACTACAGAAAGATTTCTTTGTGTGACAACATTACTGGTGGGCAAGGACTTGGCTGACTGGGAATTGATGATATAACATGTAATAATATTGTGAAAGACAAAAACTCTATCAGGACCAAATGAGTGACTTACAGCTAAGGCTACGTTTTAGTCATGGGTATTTTTAGTAAAAGTCACGGACAGGTCACGAGCACTAAACAAAAATTCACGGCCTGTGACCTCTCCATGACTTTTACTATATACCCCTGACTAAAACTTGGGGGGCTGCCTGGGTGTGTCCCAGGTGCTGGGGAGGGAGAGTGGGTGGCGGCGTGCAGCCCGGGACCCCCGCTGGTGCTGGGGGTGGGGAGATTGGCAGGGCCAGCAGGCTCCCTACCTGGCTCCGTGCCACACACCCCACCCCCACCTTGCAGCAGCAGCAGAGTTTGGGTGTGGGAGGGTGCAGGGGGTTGGTGGCATGGGACTGGGTGAGGCGGGCTCTGGGCGGTGCTTACCTGGGGGCTCCCCGGAAGCGCCGACATCCGCTTCACTCAGCTGCTAGTCGGAGGCGTGGCCAGGCAGCTCTATGTGCTGCCTCTGCCCAGGGCACCGCATCCGCAGCTCCCCCTGGCCTGGGACTGCCCCAGCAGCAGCCGGTGCAACTGGCGCAGGGGCTGCCTGAACTGCCCTCGGGCCAGGCACACCGGCCACTGCAGAAGTCACGGATGTCATGTAAAGTCACAGAATCCGTGACCTCCATGACAAACTCACAGCCTTACTTCTAGGTAGATGTTAACATTCAGGTGAGCCATCCCCTCACACTCCATCACCAGGACAATCTTGCTTTGTGCTTTCTTTAAACTGCTAGTGAATTTGAGACAGTCAAACATTGTCTGCTGCCTTCTTGAATCTAATTTTTTTTAACCAACGTTGCAAAATGCATGTTCCAACCCACCTGTACACCTAACTACATTTTCCCAAAGCTGAGATGCCATGTATAGACGTCTTTGCGGTGTCCTGATCTGTTAGAAATGCCCAACATTCACCAGCAGATTCAAAACCATAGTGTAATAACCACCGTATATAACACTAAACTTCTCTCTCCTATGATTCATAATTCCTCCATCATTGCGATGTGCACATGGACCATTTCACATATAATCCAAAATGTTAATGTATTAGTCCAGAAGAAGCTGCACCCCTCAACATGTGTCATAACCTGCATGTGTGCATTGGGGGTGGAGGGGAGTCATTCCAAAGTCTTAGAAAAGAAACCTAGGTACAGGTCATTTTAGCCTTTGTGCATCTGTCCCTGGCATGCATCCACTTGCAGGAAAAGGGCTTAGATTTAAATTGAGTCATCTCCTCTAATATACAGAAGCACTCAGTGCCTCCCAGGGCTGCATATGCACCCGGCTTACAGTTTTGCCTAAAGTCGCAATCTAGCTCTGAGAGATTTGCTCCTTATTGTTCCATCAGACACTGGGTTTGGCAGCCTTCCAGCCCAGGCATATCTTTTTAGTCACACTATGGCCTGAAGTTTTTGCTGCAACCAGAGAATTCCAAAAGTAGCGAGTGGGGGGGGGGGCACTTATGGGTTGAGTTTGTCCAATCTTCCCATGGAGAGCAGTGTATTGTTTGCAGTTTTGTACAGCACCCAGATGCTATGGTAATAGGTGCTGAGGTAATTGACTAAATACATTGCAAATAAGCCTTCTATTTTGTGCAGCTTGTGTTATCCCTACATCAGCAGCTTGACCAGCAGTTCCATCAGAGAGAAGCATAGTGAGATTTGAAATGTATGGTTACATTGCTATTTATTCTTTGAGGTGGGTTGATTTACCCCTTCAAAGCATTCTTCAAACTATCCAGCATTCATACAAAGTGAACAGCTCCATATTGTTTGTAGTAGTCCAGTTTCTCTTGAACAATCTGTTAAAATGACCACATTTTCTATTCTTCCAGGTGCCAGATTATAATTACAGAGCTGAAGTGAAAAAACTCATCCCTCACTTAAAGTATTTGGATGAAATACTAGCAAATCAAATCACCATCCCTCCATCCAGGAAGATGAACAAGGACTGGCTAATTGTCAAGGAGTCCATTAAGGAAGGCAGTTTAGCCAAAGACATTTCTCGGTTTGGTATGTCAAATTTCTCACCATTTATTGGTGCTGATGTGTAAGGAAGAAAGAGTGCAGCTGGACTCTAAGATCCCAAGCTGAGCTTTCAGGGCTGGGAGGTAGGAAACTCAATCTCTTCACTTGGAAACTGAGCAGATTGGCTATGGAATTCACTGTGGGACAATAAATATGGAACTTCACCATGCCTTTTTCATGGTCATTCTTTGGAATGTAACTGCACTTTCAAACTTATGGCCAGAACCTCTGCCCCGTTGAGGCTGCTTTGTGCTGCTCTTAACCAGCCAGTGGAGGATTCTTACTTCCTGCATTGGGGAATCCTCCAGTACTCTAAGGATGCCATATTGGCTGCCATGCCATTGAGTCAGGTGAATGGCTAGGAGAAATGGAGTATGGCTAGAATGCCTCTGCTCTCCAGTGATTATCCAAATGTGGCTATGAATCAATGGGAGTAATTTAGAGCAGCCCTGAGGCAAGCCCTAGGATCAGAGAAATGTAAAAGTGGCTTAAACCACCCAGCATGTCTCATCTGCAGCTGAGGTTCTAGCCCTTAGTATTCGTCTTGTATGTATGTTTTGAACTGAGCAATTCAAGTGAAATCCTGGAAGTGAATGTGGTAAACTGTGTGATGGCTCATAAATAGTGACCCATGTAACTACATGAGAGTACATTATTTGGCAAAACTGGTTCATAAGAATGACCATACTGCATCAGACCAATGGTTCATCTATCCCAGTAACCTGTCTTCCCACAATGGCCAGTTCCAGATGCTTCAGAGGGAATGAACAGAAAAGGCAATTATGGAGTGATCCATCCTCTCTCATCCAGTCCCAGCTTCTGGCAGTTAGAGGTTTAGGAACACCCAGAGCATAGGATTGTATCCCTGGTCATCTTGGCCAACAGCCATTGATGGATCGATCTTCCATGAACTTTATCTAATTCTTTTTTGACCCCAGTTATAGTTTTGGCCTTTACAACATCCCCTGGCAACGAGTTCCGCAGATTGACTGTGCGTTGTGTGAAGAAGTACTTCCTTATCTTTTTTTCAAACCTGCTGCCCATTAATGTCATTGGGTCACCCCTGGTTCATGTGTTATGCTTTTATATACTGCATGACATGTGCTTTACCATGGTCAGTTAAATATTACAAAATATTTCCTATCACTGCTTCTATTGCTTCCCATTAGTGTGGGCAATAAGGTTTGCTTCCTGACCCCCACTGTTGTGGTTTGCTTATTTTGGAATAAGTGCACACACTTGTCATTTATTTTAATACCAGTGGGTCTAAATCATAAGTTGTAGTAATAGGTATCGTAGGAAAAAATGTGTAAAAATCTGATCCTTCGGTGATCCCTCCGTTGGCTACATAAGGTTGAATTACAGAAAAATAGTAAAGTTGGGAAGCAGAAAGAGCATAGAATGGAACACAGAACAGGGCATTCATATTACTTTATATTCTATTCATGTTTGTATTTTTGCCTTTCACGTTAAGCACTCAGGTTAGTAAATTCCAAACATTTTCTCTTCTTTAGCAATGTTAACTTAGCTGCTTTGCACGTGCTATATGTTTTACGGTTTTGCATTAATAACAAAGGCCAAGATATTTTTAATAAATAGGTGCCTAAAATTAAGCTCCTAAATAAATGGCCTGATTATTAAACGTGTTGAGCACCCAATACTGCTGGACTGTTCTTCCTTTGCCAGACTATTGCTTAATATTTAAGTAGTTTAGAAACTGTGTGAAAAGTGCAGGTGTTCATGCTGGAGGGTGGCCAGATAAATGTCCCAGATGAGGAAGTGGCAGACACTGTGTGGCTGTGCTGGGTGTAGTATTTACATTTAAGTTTCTGGAGGCAGGAACTGCATTTTCTTCTGTTCTCTCTAGCACCAGGCATGTTGCCATTGCTTTATCATGACTGTGCAATGATAGGGTATTTTAAATGTTGCATTCTGAGTTATATCTTACTGAAATCTCTCAGATGCTCATCCAGAGGCAACAACAAGAAGACCTGGCTCCGGTCTGAGACCTACTACACCTCACTTCATGTCGGCTTCCAGACCATGGACTGCACAGAGGCCTGCTAGTGCAGGGAGATCTAGCAATGTCCATTTGCTATCCAGTGGTAGCACCCTTCCAGAATCCACTGTCTCTGATGAGATATTCCTAGAAGATGACTCCAGTGACTTGACACATGGTGATGAATTTTCTTTGTCTGTTCTTCCCCCACCCACCCCTCTTTTGACCCCCTCTCAAAGTTCTTCCTGCTTTATAAAAGCACATGTACTCTCAATGACACCTGCTAGTACTGACGGCACATTGGCTTGTCCATTAGTTTCCAAGTGTGAAGCCCGCACAGTGAGCTTGGGGTGCTTTTTGATTTTCTCCTGAGGCAGAAGGTGAAAGTCCTTTGGGGACACCCTCCCATTTTACCCTTTAATCCCCCTTCAAAAGTTGTACATTGCTACAAAGTGCCCTAATGAAAGGCTGGCTGTGTCTCCCTGCCTGCTATTTGTTAAGCAGTCTGCTCTCAGGTAGGGTTTGTCCTCCTATTTTTATTCAAACCTGTTCTCATTAGCCCCTATCTCTACATCCCAAATTTGCTGGGGTCACTTAGATCTAGTTTATATGAAAACATTCAGAACTATTTGGATATATCATTGTGTTAAAACACTGGAGTAATGTCCTAAGATAAACTGTCCCTACAGAACGTCAGGAGTTCAGAAGCTGTGTTGCATGCCCCCTTCACAAATGGGTCATAAGGTACATGGTATGCAAGCTCAATACTTATATTCCTGTAGGGATCATTGCTGTAAGTGAGTGACTGTATCATCAGTTTCCAGGGCTGCATCTCCCAGTGTGAGGGATCACGTCACTGATTTAAAATTTCTGGCCTGCTGGCCAGTCCCAGAGGTCTAATGGTAGCGCAGTACTCAGCAACCTGGTGGCTGGCTCTTCCCTCCTGGGAATACTGCAGAGTCAGCACCACCCCTCTGAAGGAAGTGGAGGACCTTCTGTCACTCTGCAGCCATTTTTCTGGCTAATTCAGGCTCACTGCTGATGACTGAGATTTGGATGTAGCTATGTCCAGCCCCCTCTCGGAGCAGACAACTGTGTAGGTATGCTAAAGGAGCTGGAAAGTGAGGAGATCTTAACGTTAGCTGTAGCAGAGCTGACACTCTGCTATAATTAAAGGAGAAGACAAAGGAGCCTCTAAGGGCTACTGGCAGGATGCCCAAGGCTGGCTGAATGGGAAATGTCTGGCAGAGTCCTGTTTTGATCAAGTTTTGAAGGCTCCCTAGGATTTCTTGGTCAGTTGTCACTGAGAAGGCCAGAGTGCTGCAATCTAATCAGCTCTTCGGATGCCAATTAGGTGTGTCAGGTTGTGTTCCTCTGCCCCAGTATTTTGAGGCTGTCTTTCCAGTAAACACCAGTTCCTTTTCAGCTCTCTGAGGCAGGTAGTTCAAATGCTCAGCAGTACCAGCTGAGCCAGTGAAGCCATCCAGAGCCATGAAGCAGCACCTTGCTAGCACTGGATACTCGGCATTTAGCAAAGGAAATGGAGACCAGCTCCAGACAGTTGATGAATGAAACGTGTTATATCCTCGAGAACAGAATCTTATCGGGACTGTAAACTGATTTAAGAACTGTACAAAGTGTTCAAAGCTGGTGAGAAATGCTTTGCTTTGTTTCTTTTTGCTAGGAATCAGCCGAGTTATATGTGGGAACCCTATCAAAGCCCTTCATGCACGGAGACAAAAGCTAGGTGTACGTTTTCTTTCTTATATGCTTTCCATTCCTGCCTGACACACCCAGATGAGATGAGTTCTCCTGAGATAAGCTGAGACCCCCTAATGTATTTTATGGATTTCCACTCCAGTCTATAGTCCAGAAAACTATATACAAAAGCAATGTGTCTTGGAGAAGGCGGGCGGAGGGGGGGGGGGGTCTAAAGGCCCTGATTCAGCAAAGTGCATAAGCATGTGCTTAAGTGTCCTGCTGAGTCAGGAGATATGGAAGGCCAAATGAGGCATGCAGAAGGGCAGGAGGGGAAACTTGGAGAGCTGGAAGATCAATGGATAAATAGAGAATGGTGAGGGGGTGATGAATCTGAGAATTCCAGGCTTCCTGTTCTTGGAGGGATTGGAGAGAGCTGGGAGGGAAGTGTCAACCCAAAACAAACCAATTGTGTCATTTAATAAGAATGTATTCGGATATCAGCTGTGATCATATATAAGAAACAGAGGAGAGAAACAACTAGTAGGCTGAACTGTTACTTTCACTAGAGGAAATTAAAAACAATGGACTGTAAAAGAACACATGAAAATTGCATGCCACATCGTGCATTCCTTACTCACAAAACTTGCATCGACTTCCCTGGGACCTGAGCAAAGCATAGGTAAGGACCAGAGGATTTAGTTCTGGCTTACGCTGGAGCCCAAGCTTTGGGACGCCGGGAGGGGGAAAGGTCACTGATCCTGGCCTCCAGCCTGTACCTGAGCATCTATACCACAATTAAACAGGGCCTTAGCCCTAGCCCCACGAACCTGAGTCAGTTGGCATGGACCAGCCACGGATATTTAATTGCAGTATAGACTTACCCTTGTAGGCCCTGATTCAGCAAATCATGTAAGCGTGTGCTTAACTTTAGATGTGCTTTGCTGCATTGGGGCCATCTCACTTACATGAAATATAGATCACTACAATGTATATAATTTTACATGTCATCCCTGACAACAAATATTAGAAAAATCATTGGGGGGGCGGAAATTGAAGTGTCCCTTTTCTCTGCCCCTCCCTGCCCAATCAATGAAGCTTTTTGACATTAATTAAAACAATGAGATTTAATAAGAGTGTGGCATAGCACAGACTGTATAAGGGGACCATAATGATGTGCTACACCATCACATCCTATTATATGGGCCTGAAATGCCTGTCGGGGCAGCTGTTACAGGTTCAGGTCAGTGTACCTAAAGCTACATATCCGTGGGGCCTGAATGAAACATGTCATTACTCTCCCAGTCATCACAATGCTGGGCCTCTGGAGTGAATGTATAAGAATCGTGGTATCATAACAGGATTTGTAGCTGGGATTATCATAGTACAGTTTTAAAATAAATCAAAATAAAGAACACGGTCATGGGTAAACTGAAAACCCAACAGTTACATCAAAAGTTGCATCAAAATTCTGATGCCCAGAGTTTGGAAATGGTGCTAGAGGAAGAGTTGTTGGCAAAGAGAGGTGGGCAGTAAAGTAAATACCAAGTTATCAGTGGTAACTCTTTTTAGTTTTATTTTTTAGTCTGTAACAATGAACCCTTTCCAAATGCCTGGTCCCAAGATGGAACACACCTATGACTGTGAAGAAGCTGAAGATCTAAGCCGGGAAGATGTCTTTACGGAACTGAGGGCATGGAGAGAGCAGCATAACCAGTAAGAGTTTGGGATGATTCTAAATTATCTTACAATAAAGCAGGGACTCAGTGTTCCGCCTCTGTAATAAGGCAAACTCTTCAGCCACCTGGTGACAGTTTTGGGGAATTGCCTTTAAATTCATATCTAGGCAGGCAGACAACACAGTGGAATCTATTTGCAAACTCCGGGCTTAGTTGCCCCTTCTGCTGGAAACCTCATGGGAGGGACAAAGGGGGAGGAAATCTCTGGGACATTGTCCATGTTGATCCTAGGGGAGGCCAAGATGTCCATGCTGGTTCTGGGTCTGTGAGCCCTCCCTCAGCCCACTTCCTGGCAACCTGCTTAAAGGGACATCCCTATTGTAGAGAGACAAGTGGGAAGAGGAAAATTAATACAGTCTGGCAAAACTCCATAAAGCAGAAAGGGAAAGATGGACTCCTCCTTCCAAAGCCACTACCCATCCCTAGCTCTCCTACTCCTCCTCCAGCCCAGCAGCTACTTCCCATCCCCTCACCACTTGCAGATCCTAGACCTGTGGATTGCAGATCCCAGGCCTCTGGAGTTCCCTCTGTGTGGCTGGTGGCAAGTTGTAAAGTGTGTGTGGGATCAGTGGGAAATTGTTGCCCTGCAGTTAACTGGGCTCTCCTACACAGGAAGGGTGATACTGGCAATAAAGGGTGCAGTTAAAGTGTTTTCTTTTACCAGTAGGTAAGTTATTACTGATCCCAGATGTGTTCTCCATTAGACAGTAAGGGCAGGATTTGCAAAAGAACTTGGCATTCGCCTAACTAAATGGGAGTTTTCTCACCGACTTCAGTGTGTTTTGGATCAAGCCACTTTATGGGCAAAATTCTTCTCTTGTCTGCCTGGCAGATCTCTGTCCTGGCATTCCATGCACCACAGGAGAAAATAATATTGAGCTGAGCTTCCTCCATGGATCTTAGAGGTGACTATTATCTTAGAGTTAAAAATGCCTTTATTTCGACTCTAATGCCCTTCCTTGAAATCTGTCATGTTTCACTTGGCTAATTAAAGGTTGGCTGAATCTGAAACAATAAAACACAGGCAGGTTAGGTACCTAATTCATAGCCCATTTTTGCATGTGAAAGGTAAGCCAATCCAGGTGAATGTAAATCCATGTTACCTATATTTGTCTCTAAACAGCAGCGACCCCACATGAACTGTTCTGAGTACTGTACATGCATGTGTACACTCCTCTAAGATAGCATAGTGGGGGCCAGCTAAAACTGTAGAGCTTAACATTTGTCAGGTGTCTGCAAATCATTCAGATGGAGAAGGCCCCCCAGGTGCTGAAGATACACAGTGATGAGGAGGAGGATGAAGAATGCAGCCTGAGTGACAGCTGTGAGGATGAGCTGAGAGAGACTTATGACGAGGACCTAATTGAAAGGATTTCACCAGATTCCTCCTGCCAGTCCCGTCTTTCCCAGTCCTCCTCAGGTACTGGTCTCACTTAGCCTTCTCACTTTCTAGGGAAGGGTTGACATGTATTACTTTTGTCTGTTTCTCCTCCAAGATTACACCTGTCACTTCTGTAGGAAAATCTGGAGGGCATGAATTGGGCTCCTCAGCCACTTTAAAACCCACCAATGAACCACCTTGGCAGACATCATTCTCGCATCGAAGGATAGCCGAAGAAAGAATATAATAATTCATTGTTCCTCTCAGCTACATGGCTATGAGAAGAAATACTGGAGATGCAGTACATTGGAATGTGTTTTCTTGTCACCCAAGCAGTATAATAAATTGCATTCAGTTAGGACATATAAGGTTGTATTTCTCTCCCAGAGGTTTAGTGACATAACTACTCAAAAGCCATTCTTTTGATTGTGTCCTTAGCCTAAATTCTGTACATCAGTCAATTAGGAACAGTTTAATCTTTTTATGGCCAGCAGCAAATGGATCTCTACTATATATAGAATCTTTCTAAGGATAAACATATACAACATTGCTGTGTCATAGATAGGGCTCTTCGTTTTCCGTTTTTATTTTATGTCATTTTCCCCGGGAATTTATCAGTGTTTATTACCACTCCAACAAAAATAGGTGAAAATCAGTGCAAAAAACTATTCATAATTTTTCTGGGTAAATATTTGGGTTCATTTTGGTGGCTGGAAAGATGCGGGGGGGGCAGTATTCAGTAGATTAATGCTTTGAATTCCGTTCATCAATGTGGTTTGCTGCAGAACTAAAACAGAACTCAAAACACAATGCCGCTTGTGAGTTTAAGAAAACAATATATCTCTAATCCTCAAATAAAACTTTTCATTTGAATAAACAGTTTACTGTTGTAGACTTAGAACCATTAGCCTATAAATATTTTCATTTAATAACTGGGCCACACCATTTGCAGTGCATACACTCAACTTCATCCTTTTTCACCTGTTTTCGTTCTTTGAACACTTTTGAATACTTCCTTATGTTCTGAAACATATTTTGATACAGATTTTCGGTTTCTTCCCATTTTAGTGTGTCAGATCTTTAAACCGCTATCTGCTAACAGCTTGAAATGTGTACGTGGTGGGCGTGAAATTCATCAGTACGTTCAGATGCGCACGTCCTTCAGAGCTTGTGTGCGTGCCTGTTTGTTTTTAGTGTGTATCTTCTAGACTAATACACAGCCTGACAGGCAGCTTTGCATATATACACAGATGAATTTATCATCGTAATACATACATCTCATGCAATGTATTGCATTTTCCAAATAAAACAAGTTATTTTTATATATTTGAATGATACAAAAGTAGGGTGGAAATCAAAAGAACAGAATAATACTTTTTGTAAAACCCTGGAATTTTTCAGTAAACATTGGCTTAAAGTGAAAACCGAGGGGCTTAGTCATACATCATCATCAGGATTCTTCTGCTTCCATGTGTGTTACAGCTGGGGATCATATGAGCTGAACTATAAACAGTAAAAAGAATATACAAAAATATTTTACCATTTAGGTGCTTTCCCTTATTCTAATGCTAATGTGAGAGCCGTGTTTGCACTTCTGTGCTTGGTAAAACTCAGTACCCCTTGATCTGTAATTTTCTTGTGCCTTAAACTTCAGCGAGTTGGGATGTACTCCTCTGAAGTGCTCCGAGCCCTCCACTCTTATTGGAAGTAACAGGAGTTGAGGGGACTCATCACTGGATCCAATGCCAATTGAAGTGAAAAGCAGTCTTTCCAATGACTTCAGTAATCATTGGATTGGCCCATTAAGTGTTAGGTGAACTAGCCATGCCAGGAAATCAGTGTGCTTCCTTGTTGTGTTTCAGATTCATCACATGCTCAAGAAAGTGTGTTGCCCACCAGTCTGAATCGTTCTCTGGTACCTTCTCCTCCAAAGTGTCCCTCACCTGCATCCATGCAGGGTGTTGCAGCTAGACCCTCGAAAGTGAGAGACATCAGGGTCAGACGTCTGAAAGTGCCCAACCAGAAAGAAGCAGCTCAACTGAAGGAATATCCCCAATCAAGAGTTAGCACAGAAATGGCAGCCCAGTTTGTGGGTGAAGAGATTGCTAGTCTGAGTCTGCACAGCACACCTGCTGCATGTGAAACGTCGCCATTGAGAGCTGAAGGGAGGAATTGGACCAGCGAGAGTGTTGGCAGGCAAAGCAGGAGGCCTATTTCAGGACCAGCAGCTGTTGGATCAACAAGTGTCAGGTATGCTCACTAGTTAGGCAACTTTTCTATGGAATTCTGGTAAGCATAGAAGGGACTTCACTTGGGGGAGGAAAGGTGCAGCCCTGTTGACCCTGAAGTATACTACACCACAGAGTCCAAACTCTTAGCTAGATGATATTTACTGTATATTCTGTAGAAAGCACTGCTTGGTATCTTGGTATCTTGCATCATTTAGTCCTTCCAAAAAACGGTCTTACATTACTCATACCTTGGTTACTTCTCACATTCAATCTCGTTATTAGTCACATCAGATACACATTTTTTCCTTGAAATTTACAGTAATTCACTTTAAAAGGAAGTTCAGGGGAAAAGGCCTTTCTAAAAATAAAAGTGGATGTAAAGTAGATAGGTGTCATGTAAACCAAATCTGGTTGTGATTGGACCCTTCTATTGTAATATCAGCATCTTAGTGCTCATTTGAAACTTGGAGTTGCCCACAATGTGGACATTTTGATTTCCAGGTAACATAATAGTTATGGTATAGTATCAACTCAGGAGCTGTCCCTTATACTGTTTGTTCAGGTCACTCCAAATGAGGGTTAGCTACTTTCTAAATCAGAGAAAAGTTTCACTCTACAATCTAGCTCTTCAATTGCCTGCATGGTACTCTGTGTTCCAGCTATACCCAGGTAAAAGCCATCTGCTGTGCGCCAACGTAGGATTCCTACCTATGAAATGCTGGTGGACAGTGATGACACAGCAGATATGAGGGGGGCCAGCTATGAAAGAGTTAAAAATAACCCCAAAAAACAAAGACTCGGTGAATTACATTTTCATATTGTGTCCCGATCTGTCTTCTCAGGATAGAACTCCAATATCAGCCTTTCTATCAGTCCTTCATCCATATGTAGACTCTGCACATTTGGCGAGCAGTCTAGTGTTCTCAAAACTAACTGAAGTAGCAGTGGACTCCTCAGAGAGTCCTGTTGTGCCAACCTCCCTGTTGTTCCCAGTGCTGGAAGTTCTTGATGCAGTTCTCGGGTGAATCCACGGGGCTCACTCAGTTCCCCATAACGACTTGTGCCATCTCACAATAGCAATTTTTTTCTTCCCTTCAGAGCCACTGTGGATAGGAGTCCCCCTAAAGTGATCAACCATCGCCAGCCAGTTGTCCGCTCAGCCACAAAAACCCCACAGCGGTTTGCCCTGAGGAATGTGGTCCGTCCTCTGACTGCCAAGGCTGCTCTGCAGAGGTTGCCAAGCAGGCCCAGTGTCTCAACAGCTACTCAAAGCAAGACCCCAAAATCATAGAAAATACCCCAAGTGGCCATGTATGTTGGAGCCGAGTCGGACAAGCCCACAGTCCTCAGCTGGAGTTTGTGTTCCCCATACTTAGCACCAGCAGCGCTAATGCTGTATTCTGACTTCTTATGAGAGCTGAATACGTTGATGGAGCTGCACAAGCAGAGCTGTTCGAACTAACAGCTTGATTGGTCCCAGTTAAAGCTACAGCTGTTCAGAAATGCTTGCTTGAAAAAGCACCTTCTAATCAACTCAACAGTTGATCAACCTCTTATTAAATAAAAAGTAGCTATTTGTATAGTCTTTGTGTGCTGAAAGGGACAAGACTTAGCACACTTGGCTTCTCTGCATTAATCCCCAGCTATGTTACTAGGGAGCCTGTAGTGATGTCCCACAGGAAAGGGAAAGTTTGCAGTCTCCTAGACTCAGTGCTGGGCAGCTAGCATCTGAGGGCCCTCAGTTTTCCCTCTTGCATTCAGCCTGCAAATACTCATGCATGTGTCAGCCTGCTGTCATCTAAACAGGCTCATTGCGTATGCTCCTTGGATCCTATATGTTCAACACACAAGTGAAACAACTGAGAGTGGAGGGGGGATTGCTGCAAAGATCATCAGTTTAAAATGATTGTATTGCAGATGAGTGTGCGTGTTCCCTACTCACCTGAGATCGCTGAAGTCCAACATGCAGGAAGTCTGTCTGATTTTAGCACTAATTTCCATTCTCCCACTGATGTTTACCACTTCGATCTGTTTGTAATCTTTCATTGTTCCCCTCAGCTATATGGTTAAGGGAAGGAATACTGAAGATGCAACTTGTTGGAACATCAGTGTGTCAGCCTGCCGTGTCTCTGCTCTGAAGGAACTCAGCGCTTCCCCAGAACTGCTGTTCTATGGCTAGACATCCCAGGTCTGAATTTCACCGAGCGACCTTTGTAGATAAGTTTAATTGAGTCCAGCTGGCTCCCTAGAAAACTTTCTTTGTCACCCTGACATTCAGAGCAAATGAGTGACAAGCAAACAGACATGCAGAATCAAACATTCCCTGTTATTCTTTCAGATCAGTTACATTTTCCAAATTCACATGACTTAATTATTTTAAGTGATTCATCAGCAACAATGAAGTGGATAGGGAAGGAGCAGTTCTTGTTTTCCATAGGGTATTTATTCTATGTTGGGGTAAGGTGTAAAGCACTATGAGCTGATGTAAATGATTGCACACTGTGATATATGTAAGAATGACTGCGGTGTATGATCTGAACGATGTCAGGTGTTCTCAAACCAAGCATCAGAAAATCTTCTTTTTTTTTTTTTTGTACCTTCAAATAAATATGTTACAGATATTTTCTGGGAAACAGTTTATAATACATTAAATTATGCATTTATCCCTTGTATAGTTTGTTGCCTTTACCTCACTGCTAATATAAATGAAAGGAATACGATGTACCATAGAGCCCAGATCCTTCAACTTGGTCCCACTGTTCTGATACCCATTCCTCTTATGAAATAGTTGTGAGTGGAAGCCAAGTTCTTATTCTCTCAGCAGGCATAAGAAAGAATCATCAATCAGATACAATAAGTATTGATTGGCAAGCAGTTCCCCAACATCATATGAATGTTGGTGGGATTTCCAGTCAGTTATCACCCAACAAAGTGCTCGTGTAGTTAAACTGGCATCTAAAATTGACTCTATGCCAGTGTCTCTAACGATGAACAAAATAAATGGACAGTCTGGCTCAATAGGATAGAAGAAAGAAGAATGTTAGGGTCTGATTTTCAGTAGTACTGAGCACCCATACTCCTGGGTGAAGTCAATAGGAGTTGCAGATGCTCAGCACTTGTGAAAATCAGGCCTTGTTTATAAAAACTATTGTAAAAGTGAGTGATATTTAGGACCACCTCCTCCAAATGGCCCCTAGCTACTCTCTCAATTTGTGCTTGTGACTTTGTATGTGCAGAATCCTATTCTCATGCATAAATGGGGTTTGGGCTTGCAAATCAGGCAGTTGGGTTTGTCTGCCTGATCTGCACACAAACTGGGCACTGATTTAGATGCCACTTCTGGAAATGGCTATGGGTTCTTTTCCAGGAAAACACCGGCTTGGCTCTGTACCGTTATCATGCAAGGGGCCTCTCCACTGTATTCCTGTGATGGGGGACGGGAAGAAATGATCAGTAATGCTTTTGTCTATGGACTGGTAAGTTAACAGGGACCATTGTACAGGAGTAGAGTAAGAGACATTTGGGAAGTGCCTTCGTGGGCTCAGTGGGAGCAATCCCTTCCATTTCTGACGTTTGTCATCACTCATCTCAGTTATAGAGACCTTCTCTCCTGCCCCAGTAATTCTACTGTCGTCAGACGAGGAACACATCACCAGCAGACCTTACTCTCAGCCTTCACCATGGGCCTCCTGACTTGGAGGATGGGAACTGGAGCCACCAATGGCCACTCCACAATGCTCTTTCCTACAGTGTCCTGACTTTGCTCTTTGTGGAGTTCTCAAGTGATAAATAGCAATCTTGCGGGCAGCACATCCTTTCAAAACAGCCACCCCACCTATTGCAAACTGACTCGTCTCCCCTGGCTGAAATAAGCCAAATGGCAGCACATTCACTGGAGCAGCATGGCATGTATTTAAGAACCCGTGCAAGCTTCCTGTGTCACCTATTAATCAGTGCATCATCTAGTAGGACAGTATCTCCTAAGCTGCATGTCAGTAGTGGTAGGTAGGTAAGCCATGTGCTTGAAGCCGTATTTAGATCGAGCACTCTTCTGTCCTATCAGTGCCACCGTAGGAATTGTTGTATCCAGAGCTGTCTTGAAGACCTGAAAAGCAAAGTTATCATAAGTAATAGGCATGTTATAGCAGATGGGGAGTGCCACTGGGTACCTGGCTGGTGTTTGCCTTTCAAGCTGCAGTGAACACCACTATGGAGTTCATCCATGTCTAATGTTCTCTAATGGGAGGGATTTTTTATTTCCAGGAGCCTTAGGGTTGCCCCATCTACTCTGACATTCAGAGCCTAGTCCATTGTGATGGGTCTGCCTGCAGCTTGAAAGCTGCTCTTAGAGGACAATGACAGGAGTGTGAATTTACTACGGGTCTTACTATGTCACATTGCTGCATCACAATGATGCATCTGCACAAATACTGCCGTGATAGAGGCTCATGACGCAGCATGGCACGGGGACAGATTATCCCATGTGGACACACCAGGAGGCACTCCAAACATCCATAATCCAGCATCCTGATGGCACAGAGTCATTATTTTAACTTCGGAGACACACACAAACAAGTGGTTGCCCATCTTACCTGTGCTTCCCTTTTCTCAGCCTGCTGCTACAGTCACCTTACAGGAAAGTGGAAGTCAGGAGCAAACCCTCTGGAGTATAGGAGAGGGGTATTGTGCTTCACAGGGGTGACACGCTTAGTCTGACTGGACCCACGAATGGCTATGCTCCCACTCAGTGTCACAGGAGACAAATGACCTATCCTCCCACTCTTCCATAAATAACACCCAGCTCTCATATATCGCTTTGCAGTCGCAGATCTCAAAGTACTTTACAAAGGAGGGTGAGCATTGTTATCCCCATTTTACAGATGGGGAAACTGAGGTAGGTGACGTGACTTACCCAGAGGCTCACAGCAAACCAGTGGCAGGGCTGCTGACTCCCAGGGGCCCACATTGCCTCCTTCCATATGTGGCATAGTTAACTTTTCACTCCCTGGGAAAATGCTAATTCTAGAACTGGGTAAGGGGAGCTCAGATGAGAGCAGATCCAGTTAATGGTTGTTGGGGCTTAGTGGACAATTTTCTGTTACTGGTCTGAACTCCGCACTCAGCTTTCAATACATCCTTCCCCAGGGGCCTGGCCTCCTGAATACTACATGCAAGCGTATGTACAATGGGGTTTAACGTGTAATATGAGACCTGCGGAGCAGCATAATGCCAGCGAGAATGTAACAGCAGGAAGGCTAGTTAAAGAGAGGAAACTTGTAATCACAGCCTGACATGCAAAGGAAGAAGATTGGTGGTCTCATCTCTATTGCTAGCGGATGCCACATCAAAGCGGCAGAGTACCACTGTACAATTATCAGTCCCTGATTCCAGGGCTGGCACAGTGAACAGGTTGTTGCACATCAGGGCTGAGCTCTCCTGGCAGAGCTGTGGGGTCAGAAGCTGACACAGGTTTTAGCTAGTGTAATACACCCTCCACCTTTATAACTGCCAACAAAAAAAATCCAGGGCCTTGTCTTATCAATCTACTAAGAAATGCCGAGTGTGATGGGATGCATGTGAGGGGGATTCATTTGGATCTAATGGGAAATGAGATTAGCTGTGGATTTCTCCGTGTATGTTTCCCTGATTAGAATCCTGCATTGGCCCCCAGGGATCTGAGGGGCCTATCCCATTCTTTTCATATGAATCTCAGCAGAGTTCCCGTTTAGGATGCTAGTAATCACAGACAGCCTTGGAGCGGGACAGGAACTGCTGATGCCTTTAAGAATCTTTCAGCATTAATGGGATTTGCTCTTTGCTGCCAAATTGATATTTACAGTCTAAGCAGGAGACAGGGGGAAAGAACCATCCCCCCCACCTCCCCAGCTGTTAATAAATCAGCACCAAGGGGAGGAATTTTCTGCAGATGGCCCAGGCTCCTCAGGACACAAGCTGCTCATTGTGAGTCTGTTCATTTCCCTACAGCACTTCCTCCTGAGTGCAGCAACAGCAACCCCTTCCCTCCTGCCACCTTTTTCCTCTTGCCTCGCTGTGATGCCTTCATTACAGGCTGCTCTGTCCTGGCTGCTTATCTGCTGCTGGCAAAGCCTGCATATTCTGGGACTAGGTCATGCTCTGGCGCTGTCACAGATAATAGACATATTGCACCTTCCTCTGCACCTTGTTGCAATATATTAACAGCTGCTGTATCTTTCTTAATGCCCACAGGCAACGCTTGCCACCGGGGAGCAATGAATATCCTGGGACTTTTGCTGAGTGTCTGTCCAGCTCGACAGCCCCTGACCCTGGTTAAGGGAGAACAATAGACTAGCCTAAGCCAGCTGAGGGTGCAGATATCAAATGGCTAGCCGGGCCCTGCCTCCCCTTTCCCCCTGACGTCATGTACGCCTTAAACAACCCATCTCCTCCCACATAGCTCCCCTCCCTCTGTGTCCAGCAGTGCCAGAGAGTTACTTACTCTGGATTTTGGCTCTGCAGTTGGAGGCTGCCTTCTACGAGGAGCAAAATCCTCCTCTTCCTCCTCGCTGGATGAAGAGCGTTTCTCCTTGACTGCCCCTGAAGAGAGAACCCCAGAGACTTCAGTGGGAAAGGCGCTCTCTCGTGAAAACACATTTGAATCGTGAGGAGACTTGGGGAAGTTTCCTAACTTGCTGTTTGGATTAGGTAGTGCCAAAAGCCTCCACCAAAGCCAGGGCCGCAGTGTGCTACGCACTGAGTGCACACCCAGGAAGCAGGAACAGTAAATGTCAGCCAGGCATTTCAGCCTGTCCTAGGTGGGAAGAGCCAGGGGCCCCTGACAGTTCCACCCATTATTCCCCCAAGGCTATACGTAGGTTTGGAAATGTAGTCTGGTCCAAAATGAGTGCCCTACATGGACCCAGAGGTGGCTGCATCTCACTGCTGCGTGAATAAAACCCTGACATTCTTTCTGTGTACCAGAATGGGGAGCTGGGTTGAAGAGTTTGTTTGTGGGTGTGTGACAGGAGAGTCTTCCCCTTAAGGGCAACGATGCCTCGTGGTCAGACTATCCCACCAGGTGGCATAGCCCTTAAGGATCTGAGAAGTCCAGTAGATCTACAGAAGGCCCTAATGGGGAAATGGATGGAGAGGAAGCAGTGCTGGGATGGAGGGGTGTCTGGGAGGAAATCCCGTCACTGCAGCTTTAAGAGATCAGGGCCTTGCCGAAAGGGCAGGGCAGGGCAACGCTAACCCAGAACTCGCTCAGCTCCCAAGAGGAGAGCTGGGGAGACTCCTGCCTAAGGGCAGCCTGAAAAGGAGCCACCCAGAGAAGACACCCAGAAGGGTTCCTGTAACAGACTGCTCCTGGGTGTGGGGATGCAGAGTCTCCTGAAGGAAGAAGACAGAGATTGCTGGTTGGACTGAACCCGAGACAACGAATGTCCCCGGGTGTATCTGAGTAAGTTCCTGCTTGTGCTTTTGGCTCTTGTTAATAACCGAGACCCTTGGAAAGGGGGGTGCGCTTTGATGTCATAGGTCTGTCTGGACTTGTTTATAACCCAGGCGAAGGGAAGTGAGGCAGGGCTCACCAGCTGGGCCATGCTCAGCCAACCCGAGATGCACAGGAGTGACCTCCATGCCATCACAGGGGGACTGTGGGTGAGTCCTGAAGCTGGCAGGGGAGGTGCAGCGGGGCGGAGGGCTGGAGATCTGTGGGAGGGCACAGGAGGGTTATGCTGGGTGGTGGGTGGAACACGCTCGGTGCTCTAAGGAAGAGAACATTCACTTTGCCAATGTGAGCCAGTCCCTCAGCTGCTGTGAGCGGGCGGAGTTCTGGGGAAGTCAGCAGCAGGATGGCACTTTACGCCACGGGAGGATGTTCTTGATGTTGATGGTAAAGAGAACGTTACAATTGCCAGTCTGAGGTGTGCCTTCTTTCTGGAACCTGTTGTGGGGAAGGGGTGATTATACATTCCAGACCTGGGCAAGGGCCTGGCATTCTGGGCAGAGGAAACACAGGCTGAAAGCAGGGAACAGGCGCTTTGCAGACAGCCCTGGGGGTTGGGGGAGCATTTTCATGGCTACCTGATTCACTGCATGTATCCACCGACATACAATTGTTTTGTTCAAAATCATCTGAATGCGGGTCGTGTGACAGGGTGGATGCCACTGGGCAAGTCAGTGCTGGATTGGCTGAGCTGGTTTAGTACCAAACTATTTTGTAGGGTACGTAGCACTGTGCTGCTCTGCACCAACGCACCTGATATGGAAGGTAAGTTGTCGGTTGAGAAGGAGACAGTCTTGTGAACTGGCTCTCTGGGTGCAGGCTGGATTTTCTTCTTGCTGCCCTTTGAAGGGTCTCCCCGATTGTTGCTGTATGAAGAGCCAACAGGAAAGTGCTTCCTGTCCCTGTGAGGAGAAACAGGACCCATTCAGATGCGCAGGGTGTCAGTAATCTGTTACTAACACTTTTCATCAGTCTCAGTCACTTCAGGGGCTTCATCTTATTGCTGGGAATGTTTCAAACCATCAGCTACTGGTATGGAAACTCATTCAGCCTTTCTGAAATGTGCAATATCAGCTCAGATCAATATTCTGTCTGCTTTGGTGTCCTGCGTCTCGCCTGTAAAAAGCCCATAATGCGCCCGGCCAGTTATGCAGTACTGAGCCCCTGAAGCATGAATTTCTGTTACACCCACTCTCAGCACAAATATTATCACTGTTACACAGCTCAGCTCTTATATCCTGGCCATTTGGGGGTGCCTCACACTCTTGGCTCAATAAACTCCCTGCTGCTTGTTGGCCAAACTTGGCTTAGCCTCTTCCTCTTCTCTGATTTCCCACCTTCAACTTCCTTTACGCTACCGGCTGCTGCTGTATGATTCTCCCTGCCCCTGACTCCTAATGCAGTGACTATATCAATGGCTAAAGGGCTAGTTGAAATACCCTAGAGGATCAGACATTGCACCCCTTGGCCCTGATTTTCAGCTCTTCTGCCCCTCCACTTGCGGCAGGAAGGGGAGAGCTTGGCAAAGGCAGCTTTAAGGCACCTTGTGTTCTTTCCATGTTCTGGGGCCAGGTGGTGGCCTCCCCACCCCCCGGGAGTAAGTTAGAGCAGCTCCAGCATATGCTCTGCCTCCCACGGCCTTGAGTGGGTGTTGGGAAGAAGAGACTAGCCCGAGCACAGCGCATTCCAGCCAGCCCGTCTCCACTCCCAGCCTTCCATTCTCCAGCCTGGCCTACCTCCAACCTGCCCTCTCCACTGGGGCCTGGGAGCAGGGCTGGTGAAGAGCTCTCTCACCGCAGCTCCACACCAGCAGTGCGGCCCCCTGCAGGGATGGGGTAAAGGAGCCTTTGTGTGACTGGGCCTCGGGCCCCTTGTGCCAGGCCTGGGAGAGGAGCTTTGCTGAGCGTTTCACTCCAGCCAGGGTTTTTACCTGGCCTTCTGCAGTACAGCCGGTGGCCTGCCTGTGCTCCCTCTGCGTGGCGCCGCAGGGACCCATTGCTGACCTTTCTGGGGCAGAGGTTCTTCTGCTTCCTCCCCTTCTCCAGCGAGTGGGAACTTGTCCACCGAAAGGTCCGTGTTATCAGCGTAGGCGTCTGCGGCCGCTGTGAATCTGTGAGGGGCCGTGTACCTGGAGAGAGTCTCGGACAGGCCAAAGGAGTGAGGGGAGGATTATTCTCCAGGCCCCTCTCTCCCTTGGTTCTTCCCTCCTCACATTCCAACTGCTCCACCGGCTGGATTTATTCCTGCTCGGTGCTTGTCACAGCCCCTCCTGCAGCCTGTTACTGAAACTCTGACCCGGGTGGGAGCAATAAACCGACCACCACATGACAGACTCTGGGGAGGGAAGAAAACTCTGCTTCTGAGGCTGGACTTGGCTCTGTAGGGAGGCAAAGGACAACTGCTGACAGCGGATGACCAGCACAGCAGCTGTGGCCTTGGGGCGGTGTGATGATGGACAGGGAAGTGGCTGCCGTTTTGCTGTGATGGGAAAGCCTGTGGGTGGGAGCAGCCCCTAGGGGAAAGCCGTGGTTCGGGACACATTGGGGAAAGCCTTCGAATATTGAGAACACCTGCAGATTTCAGTGTCTATCTTTCCCCCTCTTGGAATCAGAGGGATGCTGTCTAACCCAGACATAGCTCTCAGGAGAGGCTCCGTCCCAGGGGACAGCAGCAACAAGGCCACAAGGAGACATGAGTGCAAAAGGGCTGTTGCCAAGCTCAGGGCTGCAATTAGCGCTCCTTCCAGCATCCATCTCAGCTCAGATCCCTGTGCTTCCTGCACTCGGACACAAGGGGGCAGCATGGTTGGGAAGATGATTGCACTGGCAGCTGCTGGGCAGTATACCTGGAGCAGCACAGGTGTAGCAGGAAACCCTGCACCAGAGAGATGAAAGCTGGGAAGTTGAAAATCAAAACCCTTTGCTTGTGGGAAGATACCTGCTTGTGTGCTCCTCACCCTGGTGCTCCCCTCTGCAGCCAAGGGGAACACAGGTCCTGAGAGCAGAGTCAGGAGCCTGGGTTTTAACCTAGGGCCCAGGCTGTCTGTGAAGAATCATAGAATCTCAGGGTTGGAAGGGACCTCAGGAGGTCATCTAGTCCAACCCCCTGCTCAAAGCAGGACCAACCCCAACTAGATCATCCCAGCCAGGGCTTTGTCAAGCCTGACCTTAAAAACCTCTAAGGAAGGAGATTCCACCACCTCCCTAGGTAACCCATTCCAGTGCTTCACCACCCTACTAGTGAAAAAGTTTTTCCTAATATCCAACCTAAACCTCCCCCTCGTTACATATTAACCCAGCCCTGACATATCAAGCAGGTCATTAACAGGGTCACAGATAAGTGTGTAGGGGGGAGATTGTCCTGCAGGCATGCCCTAGTAGATCCGCACTGTCTGCCTTGCAGCCCTGTGGTAAGGTTCCCATGATGTGAGCCCACCTTGGGGCCATCAACCACACACTACTGCTCAGCCTAACACAGAGAGGTGTACAAACTAATACAGCTAATCCCCCCAAGTGCAACTCACCTGGCCCTTTGCATTGCTGAGGACTGTGGTGCATTCTGGGCCCGTTCTAAAATACTGTTGGGCCCTCAGTGTCACGTCTGCGGGTTTTTTATGGGTGCAGTCCGCTCCTGCAGCCCAGACCTAAAAACCAGGGCAGATTATTATTGCTGGTTATTTGTTTTAGTGGTGCGCCTAGGAGCTCTAGTTGTGGACCAGGGCCCCATTGTGCTCGGTGCTGTACAAACATGGAACAAAAAGACAGGCCCTGCCCCAAAGAGCTTACAAACGGGTGAACATGTCCTGCCCCCCGTGAAAGGAAATTGTGTCTGAGCAGCTCCCAGAGCTCACTCAGTATCGTTTATGCCAGCACATCCCTCACCATTAAAGTAGCACCTTGCATTTCTATATCCCCTATCGTCTGAGGTCTTTCAAGTACTTTCCTGACATTAGGCAGCAGGACAGCTTGCAGAGCAAGGTTCTCCTCTGTTTAAGCACAGGGGCAGGATTGGGTCCCCGGGCACACAACACCCCTGTGTGGTAGGTATGGTTGTTTCCATTTCACAGATGGGTAAAGAGAGACCCCAAGAAATGGCTCGCCCAAGGTCACACACCATGCGGTGGTGGAGCTGGGACTGGAGCCCAGAAATCCTGGCTCCAAGGCCCCTGCTATAGCCAGTAGGCTGCCTGCTTTACTCCTTGTTCTGGTAGCCCATGTCTATGCTCTGGAGCTCTGGCTGGTGATATCTCTCCATCCGCCTCACAGTTTGGCTGGGAGGCTTCCCTGGCTGCTGTGCCCTCACTGATGAGGGGCCAGGGTCTGCTGCACTAGGGCCAACAGCGGTTACACGGGAAAAGGCCTCTGCAAGACACACAGTGTCAAGTGTTGTTTTAAAAGTGGGAGGGCTGGGCTGGGCGAAACCCTGTTGGGGGAGTGAGCTTCACAGCCCTGGGGCCCCCACAGCTCGGGCTCTGCTACCTCCCCCACCCACCTCAGGCGTGCTGAAGGGAGACGCTGCATAGCCTGGCGACTGACTCTTGTATAAAACGCTGTGTGTTGTTTGTGGCTCTTCCCTCACCAGCTTCCCCTTCCCACTGAGTCAGGCACCACTGAGACTGCACAGCACCAGGGATATTGTGATATGAAAAACTCACCTGGAGGAGGTTCCCTCTGTCCTTTGCTGAACCCTAAAGAGTGAGGCAGCCTTTGTCCTGCCCTCACCCGCTTGTCTGTCCTGCAGCAGCATGCGGGGTGCCTTTCCCTCCCTCCCTTCCTTTGCTCGGGGCAGGAAGGGAGGTGTGTGGGGTGGGGAGGGGGAAGTGTTAAGGTAGATATAAGTCCCCTTTGCTTTTCTCATACTTTGGGGCCTACCCCCATGCCCCTGGTATAAGTTAGAGCTGCTCTAATTTACACTCTGCTTTTCATGCTCCCCTATGGGATGCAAGAATAGCCATAGCTCTATGCACTCTAGACACATCCCCTTAGGGTGACCAGACGTTCCGATTTTATAGGGACAGTCCCGATATTTGGGCCTTTTTCTTATAAAGGCGCCTATTATCCCTTACTCCCGTCCTGATTTTTCACACTTGCTGTCTGGTCACCCTACATCCCCGCCCCACCATGGCCCCCTCTTTCAACAACCCTGACGCACCCTGACGTGCCCCTTATGCTGGGGGCTGGGAGCAGGGCTGGCCTAGAGCCATGTGATGGGGTGTTCTCCCCACACACCCTTGAAGGGGTTAAGGTGGCTCAGAAGGGGCTAAATAACCCGGCAGGCTGCACCTGGGGGAAGACATAGGCTTGACTGACAAGCCCGAAGTGAAGATGGAGCCCATTTGGCCAGGAGTAGGTGGGGCTTGTATAAAGCCAGGAAGTGAGAGCAGACGGGGCTGCAGTCTCTCTCTGGGCCTAGTGAGGAGAGGAGGAGGAAACTCGGAGCTGGAGCCCTGGCGGGGGAAGGGTTTACCCACAGGGATGGCGGAGGATGTGTGTGGAAGGTGGAGTAGGAAGAGGCTCAGGGAAATGGCAGCAAGGATTGCGATGGTGCACACCTGGGCTGCTGGTTGTAGGCCCCTGGATTGGAAAGCAGAGTACTGGGTGGGGCCGGGTTTCCCTACCAGCCACAGGGACAGTGGCACTGCCTAGAAAGGTACCCAGGCTGCTGATCTGGTGAGACGTTGTTACCCTGGCAGGGGAAAACTGTATAGGGGCTGGCTGGAGGCCAAGCCACCAAGGAGAGGCACTGTGACCCCTAGCAAGCAAGAGAGAGCGTGAGTGAGCGAAGGAAAGGGGTGTCTGACCGGGTAGAGGAGACACTCCAGCGGTGAATACCCTGTTACAAGCCCTGCACATCCCTTTAAGGATGCCACCAGAGGTGTCTGCAGGGGCCGTAGTGTAACAGAGAATGGGGCCGAGAGTCTCTGGTTTTCTTAGTCACTCACTTCTCGCCTTTCCCACCACTGAGCAGGCAGTGCATCTCGCCACAAATGGGCCTGCTGCTTACCGTGACGTGATGCAGCGCGGGCAGCGTGGTGTCTGGGGGGAAGCGGTAGATGGACACCGGGTACCCTCCAATCCACTGCTGGATGATGAAGCCACTCAGGTCCATGTCTTGGTCCAATGAGGTGTTGAGGATTCGAACGAATTTGCCCTTACGATTCACGGTGGTGATCTTTAGGAATCCTGTGTCCCCGGGAGCCCTGGGGGTGGGGAGACAAATGGAAGGAAGAGTGCACCAAAGAAACAAAGAGGATAGGAGCTTCTCTTCCTCCCCTCCTGCTAGCAGACAAGGAGAGCAAGAGAGAGAGACCTATCACTGTCTCAGCTTAAACTTCTTCTAAAGTAAATAGGATGAAATTCAATAAGGATAAATACAAAGTACTCCACTTTAGGAAGGAACAATCAATTGAGCACATACAAAATGGGAAATGACTGCCTAGGAAGGAGTACTGCAGAAAAGGATCTGGGGGTTATAGTGGATCACAAATTAAATAGGAGTCAATAGGGTAACGCTGTTGCAAAAAACCCCAAACATCATTCTGGGATGTATTAGCAGGAGTGTTGTAAGCAAGACACGAGAAGTAATTCTTCCGCTCCACTCCGCACGGATAAGGCCTCAGCTGTAATATTGTGTCCAGTTCTGGGTGCCACATTTCGGAAAAGATATGGACAAATTGGAGAAAGTCCAGAGGAGAGCAACAGAAATTATTAAATGTCTAGAAAACGTGACCTATGAGGGCAGATGGAAAAAACTGAGTTTGTTTAGTCTGGAGAAGAGAAGACTGAGGTGGGACATGATAACAGTTTTCAAGTACATAAAGGTTGTTACAAGGAGGAGGGAGGAAAAATTGTTCTTGTTAACCTCTGAGGATAGGACAAGAAGCAATGGGCTTAAATTGCAGCAAGGGCAATTTAGGTTGGACATTAGGAAAAACTTCCTAACTGTCAGGGTGGTTAAGCACTGGAATAAATTCATTCTATTTCTGGGGTAGAGACTAGGGAAGTTGTGGAATCTCCATCATTGGGGATTTTTAAGAGCAGGTTGGACAAACCACCTGTCAGGAATGGTCTAGTTATTATGTAGTCCTGCCTTGAGTGCAGGGGACTGGATTAGATGAACTCTCAAGGTCTCTTCAGTCCAACACATCTGTAAGTCTTCCTGAGTCCCAGCTACATGACAGCAGCTGCCTATATCCATGTCTGACGTTCTCAGGGGTGCCAGGTCATGGCACTCACCTTTCATATTCTTCGCCTTTGCTCAGATCTGAGGGGATCACAGATGTTTTGCAAACTCCTATCCCCCTGGGACCGGCATGAGTGAGATGGCACAGAGCCTGGGACTGCTCCGTCTTCAGATCCAGGACTTTTAAAAGAAAGAGACACAAACTCAAAATGAGGGCACTGCTACTCAATATTAACATGTGCTAATGTAACCCTCTGAAAGGGGAAACCGAGGTGGAGGTCAGTCTGCCCAGTTCTCCTCAGAGGTAGAATTGGTTTCAAATAACATCCAATTTACTACGTACTCTTGCTTTTTTTGGGGGGGGGGGGGGTTCACAGATTCCAAGGCTAGAAGGGATCATTACAGTCTGTTAGTTCGACCCCTTGCATAACACAGGCCATAGGATTCTACTCCGTGATTCTCACGGTATCTTGTGGTTGAATTAGCGTGCATCTCCAGAAAGATGTCCAGTCCTGATCTGAAGACTCCAAGTGATGGCGAATTGACCACGTCTCCTGGTCAGGTGTCTCAATGGTTAATCCCCCTCCCTGTTAAACGTGCACCTTGTTCTCAGCCCCAGCCAGGCTGCAGGTTCAAACACTGCTCTAGGCGCTGCCCTTGCAGTGGGGTGCCTGACGCTGTGCTGTTACAGGGAAGAGTCACTACATAAAATGCCTGCCTGGCTGGGTTAGAAGCCAGTGCCCCCACGGTGCTTTGCCAAAGGAGAAGGCCTAGCGCTGAGGTCCTGGGCCGCATTCCCTCTCCTAGGAGAGACTGCTGCTCCGTGCCTGTGCAGCGGCTGTGACCCCCATAGCCCTTGTGGCCATTCCGATAGCTGTTCAAGATCCCAGAAGCTCTTGGAAAAGAGTAAGGAACGACGCTGTGTGTTCTAATGAACTTCCCTGCACACTAGTGTCCTCCTGCTACTAAGGAAAACCCCAGCACAACTTTACTGTGCTACAGTGGTTCAAACCTGGGGCCTTTAACACCCAAAGCTGCGAGTGAGCTATTACTCAGGGCCCCATAGGTGCCCCGTCTTCCTGTGCAATCCCTATAATCTCTAACCGGCCAGAGTGCCCCAGGCTCCACTGCAAGCAGCAGTCCTGCATTGGCAGGGCCCAGTGCTAGCTAATCAATTCTGTTTTGGGGGACGTCTCTGCTTGGAGCTGGGGGGGGGGGGTGATTCCCAGCTGGAGGAGACGTAGCTGCACTTGCTCTCAGCGAGCGAGCGAGCAGGCTAAAAATAGCATAGCAGTGGTGATGCGAGTGGGCTACCTGCTCCGAATACATACTCCGTATCTCTGGGCAGGCGCTCAGGGTGGCTAGCCCCTCCTGCCGCTTGCGCTGCTCCGGCAGTGAGAGCTAGCACAGGTTTGTCTCCTCGAGCCGGGAATCACACCCTCAGCTCCTGGTGTAGGCATACACTTGGTGTCAAGTGTTTGGTGATGCCTGGTGTGTGACAGGTGCTGTAGAAAACAGAGAACAAGAGGTGCCTGGGATGGTCGGTTCTCTCCCATGATAGTACAATGCAACTGGGTGGGAGGTTTTGAATGAAGCTTACTTAGTTGGGAGGTTAGTTAAAGCTGTCATCAAGTTACAGCTGCTGTAGCTCCCAGGAGGTGGCTGCGGGAACTATTTATAGCATGCAAGAAAAGATCATCGTGTGGTTAAGGCACTGGACTGGGACTCAGGAGACATCATTAATTCTCAGCTCTGCCACAGGCTTCCTGTGTGGTCTTGGGGAAGTCACTTAATCTCTCTATATAATAGGCACAATCAAGCTCCCTTTGTCTATTTAGTCTATAAACTCTTTGGAGTAGGGGCTGACTCTTACTATGTGCATGCTCGACACCTAACACAATGGGGCTTTGATCTTGGATAGGGCATCCAGACACTAGCATAATAATAATTCAATAAACTTCCCAGTGTGGTTAAAATATACTTAGTTCCCGTAATTTGCCAGCTGGACCCTGATTTCAGTTATGCCGGAGTGACTGTACTGAAATTGGTAGACTAACTGAGAACATTTTTTAACTATCATGGGACCACAGTATTGTAACCGGATCCCCCAGGACAGTAGTTATCACATTGTAAAGGAGACGTTTAGCGTCAACTGTAACTAATTCTCACCCTCTTGAAGGGATTAATCTAGATTACATGAGCCCAGGCCTCGTGTCTGCAGTGTTGCCCAGGCATGATTCTTTGACTCCCCTAATGCCAGATTGTATAAAGTGGCAGAATTTAAACTTACAACCAGAGTCTTTGGGCTGGACATTCTCCCAGGACGGTGGGAGACTGGGGAACAATATCGCAACTTCAGACCAGGTTGGTGCAGAAAGATCTGATTTTGGAGAAGAGATCGCATCCCACCAACAACTTTCTGAGTGTAGTTTCCTCTCCTTTCTCACAGCCAGCTCTTGATTTGAACTGAAGCTGCTCAAATCACTTATTTTCCCTCTGTAGGAAAAGATAAAACATATGAGGTCTGGATGTATTGATGTACTGTTATTTATAAAGTTTGGCAGTCTCTACCCCAGAAATAGAATGAATTAACTAACGAACTATGGGGGATGGGAAAGCAATCCATACTCAGTTTGATAAGTAGGAAAAATATCTTGTGTATGTTCTGGCCAGACCCTGGCGGTAGCATATGGTCTATCAGTAGTATATTTAAAAGTGAGTTGATTTGCAAACTAAAAGCAAACAACTTCAAAATGTTTAACTGGATGCTTCAGATAGCTCAGCAATGAGAGGCATTCAATACAGAATGGACTTTAAATGTGCCTCTCTACAAAGCCCACTTCCTGCCTCATAATGCCCCAACATGGAGTGTCCTGGTAACATCATGCCCACCCCTTACAGCTTATTGTTATTTTGTAAAATAAGGCTTTTTCTTAGAAAAATAGCAAAATACAATATAGTGTAGAAACCCCCACTGCAGCAGGTGGCTGCTGTCTTGCTATATGGAATAACAGACAGACCTGTGATTATATAAAACACCAAACTAGTTTCCACACTTCTTGAGTTCCAGCTTCCTCTTCATTGTTTACCAAGGACCACATTCTGTCTGGAACTCTAGCCAGCAAACAGACATCTAGAGGCTGAATAATATAATGCAGGTAGACCGGCATCGCAGCTCCTGTCATCTCCAGTGGCGTTCTGTGCTTTACATGATAGCATTAGCGCAGTGCACGCTGGGGCTGGAGGGGGGTAGTCTTAACACAGAAGAACTTGGAAAATGGCAAGTTTTAAGCCCATTTTGTGGTCAGTGCCCCTCACAGACAGTACATAACACTGATGTATCTGGGCTTACAAAAATATTGTTTGTAGCAACCCTTTAAATAATGAGTCAAACACGGGTACCTAATCAAAGGGATTGCAAAAGCACTTTTTAGCACATTAGACAGCTAATAACCAGACAGCTATAGAGAAAGACAGGTCTATTGCTGACATGAAAACCCAATGGCTTGCTCCACGGCTTGCTGGGTTACTCATATAAGGCCATTTTTCCTCATCTCTAGTTTAGTTTCTCCATCGTATGAATCACTACAAAATACACACACACAGACACACACACACACACACACACACAGACACACACACACACACACCCAGTGCTGTGTTGCCTTGACTAGATTTCTCAAGGGAATCTGAGTTTATGATCTGTGCCTGGAGGTTGGATGATGCTGGGGGAAGACTTGCCAGTAGGGCGGGGGACAGACCCCCCTACATCCACAATGGAAAACACTGACGGAACAGACCATAGTAGCTATTGTGGCTACTCATGCTGAGAGAGGCACATCCAGGGGCAGAGTGAGGGTTTCTCTGGATACATGGGACCCCTTGTTAAAAAGGATTGATTATAAGGCGGTAGTTCAGTGTGATGGGGTGGCATGCTCCTTAAGAGTAGTGTGGCCCAATGGTCTGCCCACCCCATCATGTGGCAAGCCTTTAAGAGTTTGAAATGTCTGACTATATACAAGGACCTGGGAGATATTGGGAGAGTGGAAGTGGTCGTAGGAATAAGAAGTGTTTTGGGAGGAAATGCCATTACTGTTTCTTTAAGGGCCAGGAGCCTTACAGAGAGGGTGGGGCAAAGCTCCCCTCTCTCCCAGCCAACTGGGGATGAGTTAGGAGAAGGGGAGCAGGGCAGACACCAGGAGACAGCAATAGGGAAAGGCTCGCTGAGAAGCTGGAAGGCTCCTTGAGGAAGAGGGGCCAGCTGAGGGGGAAGCTGGCAAAGACCCTACAGCTGGCTAATCCACAACTCCGCTTCAGAGGGGAGAACTGGGGACTCCTGCTTAAGGAAGGGCTGAAAAGGAGTAACCCAGAGACAGAACCAGGGAGAGTCCCAGAAACAGCCTGTTCGCAGGTGCGGGGAAGCAAAGTCTCCTGGAGGAAGGAGCCAGAGATTTCTGGCAGGGCTGGCCCTAGAACAAATGGTGCCCCAGTCGAGGAGCGTTTTTGGCACCCCGCCTCCATTTTGGTGCCCCCCCCCACATATACACTTTCACAATTACACAATAAAACAAAGTTCACAATATCACAGCTAGGCTCTCACTTCACTTCGTTCTTAATCTCATTGACTGACTGGCGATGCCCCGCCCCTTATATACCCGCCAGGGCATGGCCCACAACATTCTAGGAGGTTCAAGGAAAATGTAGTTCTCAGAAAGTCTTTACGGTTCCATGAGATTCTACAAAGGTCCAGAATATTCTAGGAGGTTAGTGAAAAGTGAATTCACATATGGAACACCTGAAACATTTTACTTCAAACATTCTGTTTTCCCTTTTGTCGCTAACAAACAGCACCCAAGCCCGGTGCCCCCCAAGCCTGGCACCCCAGGTGGTTGCCTGGGTCTCCTGCCCCTAAATCCAATCCTTGATTGCTGGTTGGATTGAGCCTGACACAACAAATATCCCTGAGCGTATTGGGGTAAGCGCCTATTTATGCCTATGTCAGTCAGTAAATGAAATCTTGGAAAGGGGGTGTGCTCGTTGATTAAAAAGGTCTAGTCTTGTTTATAACTTGGGTGAAGGGCAGTGAGGCAGGGCTCACCTGTGGCACCATGCCTGGCCGAAAGGGGCAGACTGGGGTGACCCCCATGCCATCACACTCGGATAAGGGCATGAGGCGAGGGGGTGAGTGGGGTAGGGTCCCGCCATGGGGGTGGCGGGTGTGAATCTTGCACTCCCTGTAGCAATCCTGTTTCTTCTGTATGTAGCTCACAGTAACAGTTACAGACCAAACACAGCCCTGCTGTAAATCCCTTCGGCCTGTTTCTCTCTCATGCACAGCAGTGTAAATCAGGAGTGACTCCAACAATGTCAGTGGAGTTACACTGGGGTAGAACTGGTGTAAGTGTGAATTTTCCCCATAGACTTCATTGGGGTGCCCCTGACCCTAATTATGAAGCCACTAGTAGTGCTGCAAACATCAGTATTGTGGAGATTATCTAATGACCCTGTGGTAATGGAGAGCAGGCAGGGAGCACTGGCTTTGCCGTACCTGGCCTCTGACTCTGTAGAGGACGTGCCATAGACGTTGAATTCGGCTTGAACTACTTCTGATATCTTTTCCATCTCAAGTGTTGCTGGATCTCTATCCTAAAAAAATGGAAGAAGATGGTGAACCTGCCAATCGCTGTCCAGGACTGCGATCTGTGTGCCAGGCGGATCTCTGCCAACTGCTAGCCCCTTTGGTGTCCTCTAGATACAAATGCCACAGCTAAAGATGGTGGCAGAGTGTCTGTCGTGTCTGTTGTAAGCCCAAGGCTGCAGGGTTCCCTATGAGCTCTTGGACACCCCAAAGATCTTGCTCTGCCGTGTTCGCTGAAAGGATTGGACAAGGGCCTCACTACCAATGCCAGTCCCAGGAGTGTTTCTCTTCCCCTCCTTCCCCCTCACCAGTTGGTTAATACAATCACACACCGATGGCACATCAGGCAGTGAAGTGGAGTCTTTTGGCAGAAGGGGCTTCCAGTCCCTGGTCTTGCACTTCACCCTGATTCTACCGCCCTCTATGGAGCTGTGCACTGGACTGACCTTGAAGAACGAATCCAGGAAGCTCATGTGCTTGGGGATCCTCCGCAGCATCATGTTACTAGGCTCTGCCGCCACGTTGTTTCCCATCTCTGACCAAAGCTACGTGGAGAGATGCAAGCAGCACGTTAACAGAGCCACTCTGGCACTTGTGACCTCTCGAGTGTTTTGTCCTGTGTGCGAGAGTGTTTTCCAAGTCCTAACTTTGGTCTTCCTTTCTCATCCCCCCCAGTCCATCAGTTGGACTCAGGTGCTGCAGCCCCACTGCAGGGCATGCGCTTTGATCCTCTAGCTCATGGATTCTCAATGTGGGGATCAAAACGGGGACCCCAGGTGTGTGTGACCACCTGCCCTACCTATACTGGTAGATGAGAGGAGGGTCCTGGCTAGATGTGGGAAGAGTCCCAGGGTGGAGGGAGCCTGATATGAAACAAGCTAAAGCAGTGATCCTCAGCCAACATCACACCCTCTTTGTGGACACGCTAAAGCACAATCCACGTTCACTTACTCAGGGGTGAGCGTTCAGTTCTGTCCTTAATAACCTCCCACTCCACCCCTAAACTCCAGTAATGGCCTTAACTTGACTGTGAGCTGGTGTGTTTATTTCTGTGGTTTGGGGACATTTCTGTAAATGGCTTTTTTTTTTGCCCCCAGAGCAGTCTCTGTGATGTCTCCTGGTTACCCCTGCCGCTGTAGATCTGTCTAGTGGGGACCATCAAGAATCCGTAGGACTGGGGGAAGATCATAAAAAGCAAAACCAGAATTTAGTGCAGTGTATCACTGAGGGCCACTCTTTGGGCCAATCAGGTCTGCACTCTGATCTGTAGGGTGTTTATTCACTAGGCATAGACCCCGGAGAAGACCCTGAACAGGACTTCTAACCCCACTGTACCAGAGTCAGACTGCTCTCTGTCCTCTGTCGCCGTACTAGCTGGATATTTCCTTTCAGTTTTTTTAACCACGCTTAAGTTGGCACCCGAAGCAGATGTGAAGAAAGAAAATAACATCTCTGAGAATCAAAGGTCTGTCCTGGAAAACACCTTGCCGTCCTGTTTTAGACTTGCAGTCTCTGTAATCAGTGCATGGGCTAGTGTTTACAGCAGGGTACGGGGAATCAGAACTTTCGCCTTGACTCTGCTACTGTATGTAGAAGAACCCAGGGCAAGTCACCTTCCTTCATTAAGTCTCCAATTCCCTCTCCCTAAAGTACAGTCATGCTTACCTGCCTACCTGCCTACCAGTCACCAGAGTCGGAGACCTCCTGGACTATGACCGGGGAGACTGGCTGGATCCCCTGACGCTTGCTCAGCGCATGGGGCTCTCCAGGCCTTGTACTCCCCGGCGCGTACTCCAGGAGGTGAGGGCCGCTTTGCCACCCGCTGCTCGGGTCTATCTCGACCGGGTCCTGCACGAGGGCACGCCCCGCCCACCCTCCACCCCAGGCCCCCCGGACCTTTTCATCGGGCCCTGCCCCGTGGACCCAACCGGCCTCCCCGCCCCTTCTCCATGAGCCGGCTGCACACCTTACAGCCGGTCCGTTTTCAAACCGCGCCACGGAAGCACCTCTACACGCTCGTGCTCCACACCCTTCATTTCCTCGCCCTCGTGTCCCGCCCCGACACAAAGTGGCGGGACCTTCTACCACCTCTAGAGGGTGAGGAGCCCCGGTGGGCCAGCCTCTATTCCACTCTGATACCGAGGCCCACCGGGGATGTCAGCTGGCGACTCCTTCATGGGGCCGTGAGCACGGGCGTGTATTTGGCGCGGTTTACCCCTGTCCCAGATACCTGCCCCTTCTGTGGTGTGAGGGAGACCCTGGTGCACGTCTACCTGGAGTGCGCCAGGTTGCAGCCCCTATTCCGGCTCCTCACCAATATTTTGTTACGATTTTGGCTGCACTTTTCCCCTCACCTCCTTCTCTATGCACTCCCTATCCGTGGCCCCACAAAGTCACGGGACCTCCTGGTCAATCTCCTCCTGGCCCTGGCTAAATTGGCCATCTATAAAACCAGGGAGAGGAGGTTGGCCGATGGAGGCTCCGGTGCCTGTGGGGCCTGTTTCCGATCCCTTGTCCGATCACGCATCCGAGCAGAGTTCCTCTGGGCGGCGTCCGCTGGCTCCCTTGACGCCTTTGAGGAGCAGTGGGCGCTGTCCGGGGTTCTCTGCTCGGTGTCCCCGTCAGGCTCCCTTCTTTTAACCCTGTGACCGCACCCCTGACCCTGTTATTTCATTAGTTGTCCCCCGGACTCATTTGGATTCCAGGTCCTGTGGATCCTCCCCTTAAACTAGGGGGGGTCCTTTAGCAGTGGGCGGGCTTCCGCCCGCCCACTTCCCGGAACCCAATAGGTACCAGAGTGGGACAAAGCTAACTGTCCCCGAAGAGCTTGGAGATAATTGGAGGAAAGGTGCCATATTTGTGCCAATAGGATGATTTTGTAGCATGCCCACTGGTGCAACTGTGCTGCCACCTAGTGGGGAGGGTGCCTCAGAATCAATTCACTCACAGGTGATGAAGTGTCTCTGCTAGTGGAGTCATGAATATTATTAGCTGGTGTCAGAAGAAAAACCTGTTGCTTTTGCCAGGCTCACTTCCCCCAGCTAAGCAGTTAATACTATATCAGATAACAGGAGAAGATGGCAATGAGTTGGTGACAATGCTTAAAAGTTTGCAGGCCTCAAAACCCTTGTCTACGGTACAGGAAATATCCCCTACTGCCAATGGATGTCAGCAATAAGTGCGGTTGTCCCAGTTTAACTGCAAGAGTAGCCAAGCACACACCATGTTCTAGCATCGTTTCAGAAACTGGTTTGTGCTTGACAGATCGCAGCTGACTCATGGTCCACACCCTGTGCAGCTGCACCCATGGGTGCAATTATGATAGTGTAAGCAACACCTAAGAGCCACTAGCTCACAGAGGGGGCTTTGCTGATTTGGATGTGTTTGTTCTGAATTCTGCTGGGTCTCTGCTTCTCTTTTACATTTAACTTATTTTTAAATTCCTGCGTCTCCCATTGCTTAACCCCATTCTCCTGCCTCTCTCTCCAGCCCCAGGCTTGGTTTTCCTCTTGAATCTCAAGGACTGAATTCTAAAGAGTCCAGGCGTGTTTATCCCCTTCTATTAATGGGATGGGGTGCACTTTGCAGCCCCTCAGAGCTGCTGAAAAGCATACCCCTCACTGGTCCTGCAGGTCTTCCCGAGTTGCTTCACTTTTTACATATGGGGGATCCATCTGCCTTATTCGTGATTGATTGTAAGGTTTGAAATATAATCTCCCCCCATTAGTTCAGCTCTGGTTCTGCTTATTTCGCTGGGGTGTGTCATGTTTTGACTTCACATTCCAAAGGATCCCCCACTCCTCTCTTGTGTGTCTGCATGAAGATGCCCATAATCAAACAGGGCCATCTGCTTTTCCACCACTTTGTTTGTTTTGCCTAAAGTCACAAAGGTTGATTTTAAAAACAGAAGGAAGCTTGGCCATGTGGAGAGAAATAACAGTGAATTCCATATGCAGCAAAGGCTTATGGGATATCTCCCCCTAGTGGCCAAATGGTATAATGAATCTAGGGGTTGATTCTGCGTCCATTGAAATCAATGGCCAAATTCTTATTAACTTCAATTTTTCAGGATCAGCTCCCTCCTTAGCAGGGACGATTATGGACTTGCTTTCAGCCAGTGGGGGATTCTGACACCTTGGCAATGCTGGGTTTGTTTTTCTAATTTTAACTCTTTTGGCTTTTGTCACTGGCATTGTCTAAATTGCTGAGATGCTCTGATCTGGAATACTGTGTTCAGTTCTGGCCATCCAGCCTCAAAGGATGTCACAAGATGAACGGTACCGAAAAGGCAGATCGGGAAAGTGTTATGAGAAGGGCGAATAAACAGGAGCAAAGGTACAGGCCATGAAATGGAAGGGTGGCAAATCTGAAACTGCTCAGAGAAAATATTTTTTTCCACACACACACTGCAAAGTTAAGCTGTGGAACTCACTGTCACAGGATACTGTTGAGGGCTCAAAAAAGGGAGAAGAGGTCTAGATGGCTAGCAAGGACACCCTGAGATACAATACTAAGGATGTTAAACAAACAAGAAATTGGGAGGTGGGTTATCCCATAATTGCCTACTGAAGGTTTTCTTGCATCTTCTTCTGAAGCAATGGGTACAGGCCCCAGAAGGGATATCTGCACTGCTGTCTACTGCACGTAGAAAGACGTGTGATAATGGTGCTGGCACTAGCGCACTAAAAATAGCTGAATCGATGTTGCGGCAGAGGCTTGCGATAGCCACCTGAGCTCGGACCCAGGGTTAGGGTGGGCTTGAGCTAGGCTGACCATATTTCCTTGAGACAAAAACGGGACATTGGGATGGCAAAAACGGGACGGGGAGACAAGGGGCAGCCGCAACAAGCCACCCCTCGTCTCCCCGCTCAGCAGCTCGGCGGGGAGACGAGCGAGGGGCAGCCGCAACAAGCCACCCCTCGTCTCCCCCCTCAGCAGCTCGGCGGGGAGACGAGCGAGGGGCAGCCGCAACAAGCCGCCCCTCGTCTCCCCGCTCAGCTGCTCGGTGGGGAGACGAGGGACAGCCACAACAAGCCGCCCCTCGTCTCCCCGCTCAGCAGCTCGGCAGGGAGACGAGGGGCAGCCGCAACAAGCTGCCCCTCGTCTCCCCGCTCAGCAGCTCGGCGGGGAGACGAGCGAGGGGCAGCCGCAACAAGCCACCCCTCGTCTCCCCGCTCAGCAGCTCGGCGGGGAGACGAGCGAGGGGCAGCCGCAACAAGCCGCCCCTCGTCTCCCCGCTCAGCAGCTCGGCGGGGAGACGAGCGAGGGGCAGCCGCAACAAGCCGCCCCTCCTCTCCCGGCTCAGCAGCTCGGCAGGGTGACGAGGGGCAGCCGCAACAAGCTGCCCCTCATCTCCCCGCTCAGCAGCTCGGCGGGGAGACGAGCGAGGGGCAGCCGCAACAAGCCGCCCCTCGTCTCCCCGCTCAGCTGCTCGGTGGGGAGACGAGGGACAGCCACAACAAGCCGCCCCTCGTCTCCCCGCTCAGCAGCTCGGCAGGGAGACGAGGGGCAGCCGCAACAAGCTGCCCCTCGTCTCCCCGCTCAGCAGCTCGGCGGGGAGACGAGCGAGGGGCAGCCGCAACAAGCCGCCCCTCGTCTCCCCGCTCAGCAGCTCGGCGGGGAGACGAGCGAGGGGCAGCCGCAACAAGCCGCCCCTCCTCTCCCGGCTCAGCAGCTCGGCAGGGTGACGAGGGGCAGCCGCAACAAGCCGCCCCCTCGTCTCCCCGCTCAGCAGCTCGGCGGGGAGACGAGCGAGGGGCAGCCGCAACAAGCCGCCCCTCGTCTCCCCGCTCAGCTGCTCGGCGGGGAGACGAGCGAGGGGCAGCCGCAACAAGCCGCCCCTCGTCTCCCCGCTCAGCAGCTCGGCGGGGAGACGAGCGAGGGGCAGCCGCAACAAGCCGCCCCCTCGTCTCCCCGCTCAGCAGCTTGGCGGGGAGACGAGCGAGGGGCAGCCGCAACAAGCCGGCGTTCAGTTTTTTACAAAAAAATAAAAACTATATATAGTTTATTAAAAACGGGACAAAATTGACATTTATATTAAAACGACGGGATGGTCGGGAAATATGAAAAAAACGGTATTGTCCCGTTTAAAACGGTACGTATGGTCAGCCTAGCTTGAGCTCATTTGGCTAGCTCGAGCCTCTGCTGGTGCCGCAACGTCCACATGCTAGCGTGAGCCCCGCTCACCCAAGTCTGTCTGCCTGGACTGCGAGGCTCCCTGCCAGCTGCACTGTAGCCAAACCCAGAGCCTAGACTAGCCGGATGAGCGCCGGTCCGACCCAGTCCGTTAGTTCCTAGGATCCTCTAGTCCTGTTCTGGGGCGAAGAGGGTGGATGGTCCCTAGCAGTCCCCTCTGCAGGGTGATCCTTAGGCCAAACCCAAGTGCTTTCCGGCAACTTTGTGCCACCCGAGCAGGCCCCAGCACCTGCCTCTAAGCCTACAGAGGAGTTGTGTTGACTCAGCACATAGCTCCTCCTCCTCTTAATGGGTTTTAACTCCTCTTTCCACAGCTCTTCTGAGTCCCCTCCACATAAGCCACGCTGCCAGATATAGGGGGAGTCACAGCAAAATGTGCCTAGCTCCCCGTGTGCCCTTGCGGCCTGAAGTCACGGGCACTCCAGCAGCCTGGGGGCCGTGTGGCCCAGCTAATCCAGCTCTGCCTTCCGTTCCTCACCTCCTGTCTCCGTAACTGCTGACAGAGCCACCCCGAGCTGACCTGCCCCATGCAGAAACCTGCCTTTAGAAACATATTTCCAATTGCAGGGGAGGTGTTTTGCCGTGATATAAGGGCAGCCCTGGCTGTGACCTGCCCCCACAGGCAGCCCCCGCCCCCACTGGATGCCTTCTGCCTAAGCTCTGCTCTGTAACCACATTACATCAAAACTGAGCCATCCAGGGCACGCAGCGCTGTGAGTTTCCCTGGCCTGGGGCCACGCTTGCCCATTGCATAGCTTCCCTCCTCTTCTGGATTAGAGCGGCGCTGCATACCACATACCATTGCTGTCATGCAATGTGCAGATCCCCCCAACACCGCAGGCTCAAACCTGTTCCAAAGTTCTCGCCCCTCTGCCAAGGTTTCTGTGCCAAATTCGGGTTCTCATTCCTGAACAGGAGACACTGCGCTTAGCTAGATTGGCTTTGGAATTTCACACACACACGAAGCGGGATTTATTGCTTATAACAGGGCACCTGTCCAGGAGGGGCTGAAGGCTGGATTCTAATACCAATGAAGTCAATGGGAATTTTCCTATTGGCTTCAGTGGGAACCAGCCCAAACTCTAATTTTGCACGTTTCTTATTCTTTTCTGCTATTATCTTTTGCCTGTGACTTAGCCTCTCTCCAAGGCTTATGTATGTTTTAGCAGACAGTTATCTGTTTAGCAGACAGGATCCTTGTATTTTTGGCCCATATTCACACTAATATAGAAACCGATAGCTACAATAGTGCTTGAACAAGGCTATTACTAGAGGGCTCTAGCTCACTTTCCCTGATCAGTGCGTGCAAGTGTTGTTGTTTTTGTTTTGTCTGAGATCTGTGTGGTAAAACCATGCTATGGATTACATAGGCTGCTTAGTTTAGCACCTTCGTTTTCAGTTTAAACGGATTTTTACTGAAAAAAATCCCGGGTTCTTTGGTGTTTATTTTTTTCCGATTTTCACCCTACTTTTGTACCATTCAAATATATAACAAATAACTGTTTTATTAGGAAAATGCAATACATCGCATGAGATATATGTATTAGGATAATACATTAGTCTGTGTGTATATGCAAAGCCGCCTGTTGAAGTAAGGGTATGTATTAGTCTAAAAGATACACACAACAAACAGGCACGCACACAAGCTGTGAAGTGCGTGCACGTCTGAACGTACCGATGAATCTCATGCCCACCACGTTTCAAGCTGTGAGCAGATAATGGTTTAAAAATCTGACCCACTAAAATGGGAAGAAAACAAAAATCTGTATCAGAATATGTTTCAGAACACACAAATGGTGTGGCCCAATTATTACATGTAAATATTTATAGGATAATAGTTCCAAGTCTACAACAGTAAACTGTTTATTCAGATGAAAAGTTTTATCTGGGGTTTAGAGATCTATTGTTTTCTTAAACTCAGAGGTGGCATTGTGTTTTTAGTTCTGCAGCAAACCACATTGAATTCCATTCATCAAAGCATGAATCTACTGAATACCCTTTTCCCCGTCCATCAAAATAAACCCTGATATTTACCCAGAAAAAGTTTTTTCCACTGATTTTCACCGTTTTTTGTTGCTGTGGTAATAAACACTGATAAACTCCCAGGAAAAATTAAATGAAAATAAAAAAAACTAATGGCCCTATGCATAGTTTATGTTTGGCTTGCATGAGTCTCATGCAACAAAAGGAGATCCTATTAAAAGTGGGCATGGAAACTGAGTACTGCTAGCCATAACCTTGTTTAAATGTGACTGACTAGAGCAGTTATTCTCCCAGTGTGCACAGGGCCACGCATGCACATGTGTGCGTGTACACACATACTTCCATTCAACTTTAAAAGCCCTGTAATGATGTACACCCACTTAGAAATTCCATTCAGAATAGTCAACATTCTTGTGTTTCCCATGATTGTGTCTGTTAAATATATACACATGAGAAGGTGGGTGTGAGGCAGGGGCAGAGGGAAGAGAGGGAGCAGCAGGGAGAGAAGAAGAGAAAATACAAAGGAAAACAAACTCTTTCCCTATGGGACAGGTATTTATGCACACCCAGTCTTATTTTAAAAACCAAGTATGTTTTGTGTGTGTGTGGAGGTGGGGGAATTTAAAAGCAAATCCCCATCAGATGCGCTTCAGGCAGTGATTTAATACATTAAATAATTTAATTTAAAATTAAGAGTGTCACAGTTCACCTGCAAGTTACAAAATGGAGTTCCGCACTAAAGAGACATTTTTATGCCCAGTTGTGACTCCAGCTAATAAGAAATCCCTCCCTCCCCTCTCTCCAGTTGCTCCTCTCTAAGGTATCTGAGCATGTATGTGAATGAATTTTATCCCACCTCTCCCCTGTGAGGTAGGGAAGTATCATTAGTCCCATTTCCCAGATGGGTAAACTGAGGCACACGGATTAAGCAACTTGCCCAAGGTCACACAGGATGTCTGAGGCACAGCCTGGAACTCAGCACTTATCTGATGAGTCCTAGGGCTAGTGCTTCCCATGAGACCGTCTAGATATGTGCTAGTTATTCTTAGCAGCAGCACTACAGCAAGGGGGCCTCTTGATCATTGACTGCTCTTTTGGTCCTCAATGTCCAGACCGTGCCATGTTAACCATGGCAGCTTAGTGAGGAACTTGACCAGAAGCTAGTAGACTGGACACCCTTTCTAGCCATGTACCATTAGGACCATACTGAATATCTCTGTAGTCTGTCCCATCCCAGTGATACCTGACATCCTTTCAGGTCAATACCGGGGTCACTGTCGAACCTTACTGAGTTCGGGATGTCTAGCTGCTCACATTACATGAGGCAATTTGGTCGGAATCCTGTTGTAGGAAGACACTTTCAGCCTGAACCTCGGAGGTGCTGAGCTCCAAGCAGGCAGACTGGGCTGCTGCTATTGGGTTTTTTTAAGTCCACGGTAAGAGGCAAGCGTCTGGGTTTGAACTAGAGGGTGAGCTGCAACTGTTCCAGGACTGTGAACCTATAGCTGGCGAAGTCAGTGGGAGTCTTTCCATTGACATCAAGGGCTTTGGATCAGGCCGTCAATTGGTGAATAAGGATCGTTTACAATAGGGGATCACACTGAGAAGCACAAACCCAGAGCTCAAAACTATCAAGAACTGAGGAAGAAACGGAACAAGAGATAGTGGCCTCCAAACGGCCAGAATTAATATAACCCTTCGTGAGGTTCTTGTCAACATCCTGGAAGCAGGAAAGACTCATGTCAGCCTGGCATATTCACTACGGATATACTGACCAAGAGCAAAGGCATGATGTGACAGAGCCTTGCAACAAAGATTTTGCCTTTTAGGAATAATATGTAGGATTGTTACTGATCCACAAACCCATCCTAGCCCCCCAAGAAGGACTGGGTTCCCTGGCTATGGGCAGTTCCTGAGCCTTCCTGTTAGGTGGGAGAACTCGACTCAAAATACTGTCCCACAAGGAGTGGATTGACACGGCGACCATGCAAAGAACAAATTCTGATCTAATAGTGCCCCCGGCGATGCAGCCAACTTGTGACAAATGAGATTTTAACAGGATGCTGTTGAGTTACAAATCTTAGATTTTTAGGGGTGGAAGAAAGCACATTTCTTTCCTTGTGTTACTAATGTAGGGTATTAGACTTGGAAACAAATTAAAAATCAAACTCAATAACTGACTTATCTGTTACACCATTTCCTTTTCTTTCCTCAGACTGGAGAATGAAAATCGACTAGTCATTTCCCCTTCTTAGTTCTCATTCACCAGCCCAATACTGTTGTGTTTGGGTGCAAACAATGCCGGGGAGTTTTAAATGTAAACACAAATATTTTAATTAGATTAATGGCATGGAGAAATAAAGCTTGGGAAACCAACACCATGGAAAAAATGACAGATAGCTTTATACTGAGATCAAGCAGATCTTAGTGGATGGTCACTGTGTTTTCACTTGTGAACAAAATAAACACAGACAGCAGTAAGAGGCTCACCAAACACAAATGGAACTTTTAAACTTGACAAATATAGAGGGGGAAAGCAGATGAGGAACAGGTCAAATGATTCCTATATGAAGGGATATACACAGCAGCTGATTATGACTTATATGTGATTTACAAAGGAAAAATAGCAGAAGAAGGGAACACTTCCAGGAAGTCTCCTATATGGAAGGCGGAACAACTATTTACATTTGGACACTATGTGCAACGGAGGATAACTAGACTTTTATTTGTTTTGTCAATGTCTAGAGGTCTAAGTGCCTCTTGTGTGGATTTTTGTTGAAGGTTAAATAAGGTGGAATTAGGAGGCGAGAGATACATGGAAACGGTTATGATTAAGATTGATTGTACTTGTATGAATGTGTTAGGTAAGGTTAATCAGGATAAACATCTGCATAATTTGCTATTGTTTTTCAGTATGTTAATGACAAAATGAAAAGTGTGTTTTTAAACAAGCTTTTCATTAGAATTGGGGGCAGGGACATTTCTATGCCTGTTAGAGCTCGCGAAACCTCTTTATTATTGGAGTGTGTAAAGGCCCCAGCTGAAAGCAGGACCCCGTTGTGCTAGGCGCTGTATGAACACATACTAAGAGACAGCCCCTGAGGTGAGTACACTCTAAATTAGACAAGACAGACAAAGGGAGCATTATTATCCCCATTCAACAGATGAGGAACTGAGGCACAGAGAGACTAAGTGATGCAGCCATACGCGCATAAGGTGTCTGTGGCAGGGCCAGAGTTGAATGCACAGCTCCTGAATCCCAGGCCAGTCAACCCCTGAACCACAAGACCATCCTTCTTCTCCAAAAAGACCTACATTTGTGGGACTAAACTACCAGATTGTATCCGTAAGACCTGTAAAGAGACACTGACTTCAAAATTCCTTCAGCCGAAGAGTGAGAGATGTTAAAACTCGTTAGCCCAAATGAGCGAGTCCCTCTCAAGAGGCCTGATCAAACACGTACGAACGTCCATGAACAGCCTCCCCTGGCCTTCTGTGACCTTTGGATCAAGCGCTAAAGGAGTGAGACTTGGCAAGTCTCCTGCATTCTTCGAGTTCTTTCAACCTAAAGCTGTGCACCCACCCACTCCCTCCAGCCGGGTGGCAGGCTCTGCATGTATGGCACAGAAACTGCTGTAAGGCCTGTCCACTCACTCCATTTCTCCTGTAAGATTTACACTGGCTCCTAGCCACATTTCGCCCCATTCTAATTGTGCCATAACCAGAGCTGAAAAACTTGACTCTGGGCTCAGATTTTGAAATCTCCAAAATCTGTGTGGGTGTTTGAATCTGGGCTTTGGGCTCAGGCCCATCTTTTCTGTCTGTCACACGCAAAATGCTTGGGCACTGAATAGGATCGTATAAAGAGGGCGCAATAGAGGAATATACATGATGATACATGTCGCTGCTTCCTTCTCCTCTCCCCCTCCACTTTCCTTGAATTAGCCACTTGGTTGCACTGCTCCTCTGGCTTTATGTACTGATGATAATAAAGTAATTGCTTGTGACAGGCACTGTTCTTCCCTGATTCAGCCATACACCTTTCCTAACCTTTCCTGCTAAACTCCCAGAGTGCAGCCGCACAGGCCTCCCCGCGAGGCTCGAGTGACTGACATCTCACTTCAGGTTAGAGTGTTTCCCTTTTCCCAGAGAGGCTTTCACAGCTGATCGCCACTCCGCGTCCCCAGGGAGGCAGGCATGCAGTAGCGTAGCCGGGGGGGAGCAGAGGGAGCGGTGCCCGAGCCGGGCTCTGGCAGCCGGGCGGTGCTTTAAAAGGCCCACGGCTCCTGCAGCCACGGGCCTTTTAAAGCGCCGCCCAAGCCCCGCTGCCAGAGCTCCGGCGGCGCTTTAAAGAGCCCGGGGCTCCGCAGCGGCTGGAGCCCCGGGCTCTTTAAATCACCACTGGGGAAGCCGGTATGGTCTGGCATGGTGTACTGGCTCTTGCCGGTACGCCGGACCGGACCGTTGAGGACCCGCCGCCGAAGACCCGGAGGCGCCGCCGGGTGAGTACAGGGTGAGCCTTGGGAGGCGCCTTTTTATAGCGCCCCTCCCCCCGTGCTCCGGACCTGGCTGTGCTACTGCAGGCACGGACTAGAAGGGTAAATAAAGGGGGCTTCTCAAATCTGCCCCCTACTCCAGGCCAGCCACCTTCTTCATTCAGACCTTGCTGGCTCACAAGAGGGGTGGATGGCTCTTCGTTCCCATCCTAATTCTCACTGCTCGTTGGGGCAGGGAATAAGGCGGGTCAGACTTCCCGGAGTGTGTACCACTGCCCGTTACTGGACGGGATCGGTCAGGCCAGCCCCAGCGTGTATCGCTCTGCAAAGGTCTCGCCCTCTGTGGCCTGGGGCTTGCAAAGAGAAGATGTCACTGCCGCTTGAGCTCTGAGCAGTAGGCTCAGTGCATGCCATGGATGAATCTGCTGGATCTTTACTGCTCACCTTCCCCCTGCCCAAACTCGGCAACGGACTGAAGCACGGGCCTACCTTTAAGCACATGGGGAGAATCCCACTGAAATCAAAGCTTGAAGTTAGCCCCCTGTTTAAATACCTCATTGAATTAGGGCCCGAATGAGCTGTGGGGGAAAGCGTCTGTTCAGTGCCCAGCCAGTAGAGGGCTCCCTAATTCCTAGCCTCAGGTACAGGAAAAAGGAGCAACATCCAGAAACATCAGGGGATGAGCAGCAACTTGAAGCCAGAGGTTATGAGGGAGCAGGGGGTGTCGCCAGCGGAGGCTGTTTGCTTAGTATCACTTGTTTAGCGCTGGCACAGTGCAATGCACCCAAGAGTTGCGGTCCCTGCCCGCAAGAGCTTGCAATGCGAAGGAAAGCCGTGCAGAGGACAGAAAGCACTGGGAGAACCAGCAATGACTGTCCTTCCAATGTGACTTCGGTTTTAGCCACCTCTCTCCTCCTTCAGTGTCTTGCGAGCCCCATGTCAGGAGGACGGGGAGCACCGAGGGTACTGGCATGGCAGACAGCTTGGGCAGGGCGTACGGGGCAGTGCAGTGAATCTGGGAGTGACCTAGCTGTTTGTGGCTCAGAAAAGAGAAGAGAAGGCTCTGGGTGGCTGGGAAGAGAATCTGTGGAGAACGGTTCTTGGGTGGTGGAATCTACAGGGAAGTGACCAAGCACCAGATGGAATAATGCAACACCCAGCCTCCAATGAATTACAGGGGTGGCCAACCTGTGGCTTCGGAGCCACATGCGGCTCTTCAGAAGTTAACATGCGGCTCCTTGTACAGGCACCGACTCCGGGGCTGGAGCTACAGGCGCCAACTTTCCAATGTGCCGGGGGGTGCTCACTGCTCAACCCCTGGCTCTGCCACAGGCCCTGCCCCCACTCCACCCCTTCCCACCCCCTCCCATGACCCTGCCGTGCCCTCACTCTCCCCCTCACCACCTAAGCCCCCTGCATGCCACGAAACAGCTGATCGGGAGGAGCGGGGAGGGAGGGGGAGGCGCTGATTGGCGGGGTAGCCAGTGGGCGGGAGGCGCTGGAGCTGGGGGTTGGGGAAAATTGATGGGGGGGGCTGCTGATGTATTACTGTGGCTCTTTGGCGATGCACATTGGTAAATTCTGGCTCCTCAGGCTCAGGTTGGCCACCCCTGAGTTACCACATGGGAGTGACCTGGACTCAGGTCTCTGGCCAGCCAGTCTGCATGCGAGCCTCCCCCAGCAAGGGCAGAGCGATTGTCTGAGGGACAAGAGCGTTCAGAGAGTGCCACAGAGGCGAGGCAGCACGTGAGCCCGGCTCCTTCTGGTGCTGTCTCCTGGAAACAGAGCAGCTCTCGAGTGAGCGTGGCTCACACTGACGGCAAGGAGCAGGGGAGGCTCGCAGCCCCCTCAACCGGCATGTGCTGTTTCTTTGCCTCCACCCCTGCACCACAGTCACCCCTCTGCGTACACCATGGCCCCCACCCTGCCAGGAAGGGAGGTGCCAGGGACCAGGGGTCACCATTAGGCTGCTGGGAAGGGAGCCTCTGCACTTCCCAGGCCATCCCTCCCTGTCTCTAAGGCCCCATCCCAGCCACGGGCCGGGGCCTTCGGCCCCGAGGGATGGCCAAGGATTTGCAGGGAAGCAAGGCTGGAGATCAGGGTGGTGGGTGACTAGAAACGGGGCCCCGGGGGTGTGTGGATGGGGACTAGGGTGACCAGATGTCCCGATTTTATAGGGACAGTCCTGATTTTGGGGTGTTTTTCTTATATGGGCTCCTATTACCCCCCACCCCATGTCCCGATTTTTCACATTTGCTGTCTGGTCACCCTAATGGGGACAGCTTGTGGGGAAAGCGGGGAGAGCTTGTGGGATAGTGGCCACCCCGTTACAGTGTGGGTGGGGTTTCTGTCTCGGGGGTGATGTGTGTGTTCATTGCGAGAGGAAGCTTTGACCGTGCCAGTATCCTTCTCTCCCTGCTGATTGGGCTGTTAAATCACGGGCCAGTGGATCTGTCTGTAGCGCAGGCAATTTAATCTCATTCTAGTCCTGATGCCTAGAGACTGTGCAGCCTTCATCTCTGACCCCTAGTGCCTTTCAATCCCCCTCCCCCTCTTTCTCCTTCTGTTTCTTTGCTCTCACTCGCTTGCTCTCAGCTCGCTAAAGCTTTAGTTCCTACCTCGAAACTCTCCGTTACTGGCGCTTCATCCTGCTTCACACTGGCCTCTGTTTCCTGTGGCTCTCTGAGGCCTTGGGCGGGTCTCCCAGGCTGTGACTTCTCCAGCCTCGCGATCTCTTGGTACAGTTGCTGCACCAACAGCTCTGATTTGCAGAGTCTCTCCTTCAAGAGCTGCATTTCCTTTTTAAAAAAGGGAAAACTGTAAATGCCAAAGCCAACCACTTGGGGCCATATTCCCTGCTGGCGGCCCCCTCAGCAGCCCTAGTTCCAGCACCTATGCTGCTGTGTGACTCTCATTTTTATCCCGGGACACTTCCCTCCCGCACCATCGATATTTGCGCTGTTTCCCAGCTGTTGGAATGAGCCTGGATGGTGGCGGTCGAATTGGCCTCAGGCCTGTAATGACACCCCGCCCCCTGGTTGGGCTGTCAGTGTCAGCAGAGGTTGAACCCACTACCTCTAAAGCCTGAGCCACTACCCCAAACACACTCTCCTGTTAGCGGCAAGCTACAGCTCCCCCAGAAGGAGAAAGGAGATAGACCAGTGGTTTGGCTAATGAAAGGTCAGTCCCAAAGACATAGTCTGTGTTCCACATGTAGCCTTATTGATGGATGGGTGTATTGATTACTGACTAATCTCTTAGACTGCAGCAGTACGCTCCTAGGTTCTCTTAATACTAATAATAATCCTGATGTTGTAGACCTCAGGAGACTGAATCTGTAACCCATGCAGTCTAAGAGGTTAATCAGTAATCAATACACCCATCCATCAGTTCACACTAGCCAGGCTACAGGTAAGAACCCCCGCGTCCCACTCACCTGGGTCTTGGACTAGACTGAACATCCAGGGCACAAGTCCATCTTGTCACAGCTCCCTACATATTTTCTTACATTCAGTCTCCAATAGCTGTGATGGCCTCAGTGCAGAGCAGTGCATGGGCCCTGTTGTTAACCGTGACAACAGCTACCTACACTGGACAGTCAGTGCACTGACGTGGTGGTTGTGTAAATGTATTTGTGTGGATGAGCCAGTTTCTGCTGGACTGACTCTGTATTTGTTTGTAGTTCTTATCGGCTTGTCAGCTGCTCAGCAGTCTGCAGATGTGGCACGGATGCCATTGGACTCATTTTGCCCATTAATGCCCACGCCTGCCTCTTTCAGAACTGATCTCTCTGTCCTCACCCTATACCAGGGGCAGGCAACCTATGGCATGGGTGCCAAAGGCGGCAGGCGAGCTGATTTTCAGTGGCACTCACACTGCCCGGGTCCTGGCCACCAGTCTGGGGGGGCTCTGCATTTTAATTTCATTTCAAATGAACTTTCTTACACATTTTAAAAACCTTATTTACTTTACATACAACAATAGTTTAGTTATATATTATAGACTTATAGAAAGAGACCTTCTAAAAACGTTAAAATGTATTACTGACACGCTAAACCTTAAATTAGAGTGAATAAATGAAGACTCGGCACACCACTTCTGAAAGGTTGCCGACCCCTGCCCTATACAATTGTTTTATAAGTATGTCCGCATGCTACTTAGGTCTGGTCTACACCTAAAACTTAGGTCAACACCTATTTACATTGCTCAGGGGTATGAAAAATTCAGACGTAGTTAATCTGACCTAAGCCCCAATGTAGACAGTGCTAGGCTAACAGAAGAATTCTTCCATCAACCTAACTGCGAGGTGGCTTTACTACAGAGACAGAAGAACCCCTCCCTCGCTGTAGTAAGTGTCTACACTACAGCAGCACGGTTGCTGTGCTGCATCTGTGCCACTATAGTGTTTCTAGTGTAGACACAGCCTTAGCCCTGAGAAGCACTGGCGATTTTGTTCTGTTATCCAGCTCCACAGTTCTTTCACTACCTCTACTGCCTGTGGGGTGCCCATGTGCTGACTAGCCTGGTCTGTCAGGGTATGTCTACACTGCAAAAAAATGCCTGTGGCACCAAGTCTCAGAGCCTGCCTGGGTCAACTGACTGGTCTCGCGGGGCCTGGCTAAAAATAGCCGTGTAGAAGTTCCTCCTCTGGGTGGAGTCCAGGGTCTGAGATCCTCCCCCCTTGCTGGGTTTCAGTGACTTACCCTCATATGAAGCTCCTTTTCAGCCTGCAATTCAGAGCTCAGTCTGTCTATTTCCTTTTGGAGATGCTCTGGCTGGTCTCTTTTGGTTTGGTACCTACAGAAACCCACAAGATCATTACACTTCTCTTTCCAATTCCAAACCATGTTCAGAGATATCTCAATACAATGGACATGTTTCAGACATTTTAGAGACAACCACATTGCTTGGTGCCTTATAAATGACTAGACAGAGGGCTAACCCTTATTTCCTGTGTTTCCATGTGTGTGTGTGTGTGTTTCTGCTTGCCTTATTGCCAGAGGATGAATGAAATGAGGTCACAAGAATTACCACCATTGTCTCCTTTTCAATTTCTACCTACACTGCCTTTCTATCCCCTGAGCAAGACTGGATAGGGACTCTCTTTCGAATGCATCAACATTGCCCATGACTTGTACTATGATCTTTACATCAGCAATATGATCATTATGTTCATCAAGCCCCTTCCAGCTCCCCCATCCTCTTCCATTCCTAGCTGTAAAGCAGTTTGTACAAATTGTATGTGAACTTTTCCTGATGGGGGTGGGATCACTGGGGACTGAAACCCCGCTCCCTCCAAACTAGTTTTGTGACACATTGACTAAGTTATGCCAAGCCTGTTTAAATGCCTGGTGTCCTAATTTTGCAAACTCTGGAGCAATAACAGAAGCTCAGGATGTCCCAGCATAAAAAGGCCACTCAGAAAGGGAGGAGCAAGAATCCTCTAAGGTTACATACCTGAGGCAACTTGTGTGCTGAGGCTGAGGCGGATAGTCTGTATCTAATTATTAATATACTGGATTTGGGAGGAGTTTTATTATAGTTCTGCTGCTGTTTATTGTTTTAGGGGAACACCCATTTTCTTTTCAACGTTTCCCTATTTAAAATGTTGCATTGCAGCAGGAGGATGAGTGTTATAGCATAGTGGTTCTCAACTGGGGTGAGCGTACCCCTGGGGTATGCAGAGGTCTTCCAGGGGGTACATCAGCTCATCTAGATAGTTGCCTACTTTTACAACAGGCTACATAAAAAACACTAGTGAAGTCAGTACAAACTCAAATTTCATACAGACAAAATGTGAAAGTACGCCAGTTTTCCGTTCTAGTGTGCTGGGACACTTCTGTATTTTTATGTCAGATTTTGTAAGCTAGTAATTTTGAATGAGGTAAAACTTGGGGTATGCAAGACATATCAGACTCCTGAAAGGGGTACAGTAGTTTGGAAAGGTTGAGAACCACCTCAGTGGTACAGCATTTAAATGCAGATCAAGGGGGTCCCAGCTTCAAATCCAGATGCCCTCTCAAAGCAAGATGAGTGATCATGGAGAGGCTATGAACTCTGACTCTTTTACCTCCTCGCCCCCATTCTGAGCAGACAGGATCTGGACCTCCAGTCAGTGTTAGGCAAGTAACTAGTATGCAATTAACTGGAGCATCAACACATGCAGCAGTCAGATGGGGCCAGATCAGGGCTCGTGATTAGCAGTTAAGTGATAGGCTCTTACTGTCAGTGACGTGCCCTGGGTATATAGACGTTGTTGCTGGTGGCTCATGAAGCTGAGGTGGAAGGGCTCTCTGATCAGGTACCAGGAAGCTTGCCATGTTATAACAGGAGATGAAACCTGAGCACTGTCTCCTCTAGGAAGGCTGGGAGCCACATAGGGCTTCCACCCTGTGCTGGTTCTGACTTGTGTCTTCTTGACATCACCTCTGATGTGTAGATGTCACGACTGGTCAGACAGCTTGCCTTTCTGATGGGAACGTTGCTCCCAGGCAGGATGTGCTCGCTCTTGGCTTTGAGTGCAACGTGCATGTGATTCCACATGGGTTTTTCTGTGGTGTGTTCTTTAAATGCAGGAGACCCAGAGTTGTCAGCGGAGAGGGAGGAAACCAAAAGGATCTGAGGGGTCAAGTCAGCATTTGGAAGCCAAGCCAAAACCACAAGAGTGTGTGTGTATGAGTCTGCCCTTGTGTGTGTGTGCGCCCATTGCAGCCGCAGGCATCCCTCTGAGGAAATACTCTGGCCACACCGACCATCACAGTGCCAGCTGCGATCCAAGAATGAAAAGGTGAGTGGCAGTACATCAGATCGAGGTTCAGTCAGCAGGACCCCAATCAGGTCCGACTCGGACTTTGCCAACTCCAGGGGCTGAGCTGGAACGCACAAAGGGCCCCGCTCACCAAATCTGCTTCAAAGAGGGAAGCTCTTTGCAGGCTCTTGTCTCCCACTGGGTCCTAAAACCAGCCAGGCTTAGAGATCATTGTAATAACACAGCAAACAGCAGCAGAAAGGCTGTGCTAATCTCCCTCTTTTCAATTTCTTTTGCAGGCACCAGAGGCTCGATTCAACTTGCCCCGTGCAGTCATTTACATATGTGCAGAGTCAGTGCAAAGCGGGTATAAAAGCATGAGCAAAGCTGAATGGTAAGTACCACTGCGCACACCCCCACTTGGGGCAGGGGTCCATGACTACACAAGGTGCAAAGCAGGGGAGTATTAGGACGAAGGGGCTTTACAAAGGTTAATCTGACCCTAAATGTGCCTTGTTCTGTCAAGGTGTTTGTACCGTGCTCATCCCTGCGGAATCTGAGCACCTGGAGATGCTGCCCCAGAGTGTGAGAACTCTACCCACAACCATCACTTGTCAGCACCACTTCAGGCAAGCAGGAACTCATGTGACTTATGTCAAAGGCCATTTTATAACACAGAGCAGCTCATGCAGATGTGCTATTAAGCTGAATCCTGGACACTCATGCAAGAACTTTTCTGGGATGAACAGGGATCTAAGGGCAGCAGTGACTGTAGTATGATCATTGCTCCTTGCAGTATGGTCATTGCTCCCCTGGCCTATCCACAATGATCCAATAGGCCCTCCTCTGGAGCCCGACGTGATTTAGGATCTATAAGGCCAGATCCTCAGCTGATGTAAATTGTCATAGCTTCCTTGATTTCAGTGGAGCTAGGACTATATACACCGGCTGAGGAGCTGGCCCATATAGCTGTGTCGTATAATGTATACATACGGGTTCCTAGGATACAGGGAGGATGGGTTTTTTTAATAGGCATGGTGGCTGCCACATACAATTTATTCATGTTCTGGATCACGGAGCTTGAATGGCTGTTCATATTTCCACGGCCTCCCTTTCAGAAGGAGCGCAGCCTTGTTTGCACTGTGATTCATAGGCGGAGCCGTGATGTAGAACGCTCCCTTTCGTGCCCTGAGCTCACCGGATTTCCCAGTGGCACGGACTTTGTGCCAGAGAGCAGGTTTTCAAATCAGCGGCACTGGCAGGAGCCGGATCCTCTTTTCAGTGGGTTTCCCAGAAATCTTTCATCTTCCCATTGCAGGCTGCACCAAAACCTAAAATTTCATTTTGTGTTTGTCTTGCAGAGAAATCTCAGAGCTGCCTGGCTTTTTCCCCTAGGGATTATGTCTATTTGAGCAAAGAGCCTTTGCTTTTGCTCTAGTCGTGTTTTGCTGTGCGCAGTTCCTTTCCGCAGTCACATCACTTTCTTTCACTCTGCTCCATTTCCCAGGGAGACGATTCTTGGCTAAATTCTTGGGCATTAAAGGCCAGACTTTCAAAAGTGCTCAGCACCCAAAATCAGGACCAGATTGTTAAAAGGGCTCAACACTGAGGGCAAGCAATGGGAGATGCTGGGTGCTGAGCTCTTTTGAAAATTGGACCCCAATTGTGGGTGCTGATGTCCTGGAAATCTGTCCCCACCAGCCTGCTCCTGCTTCCATTGACTTTAATGGAAGCAAGATCAGGTCTAGGCAAATCGAGACCTTGATGCATATTAGCACCCGTTTGTAGAGTCTCGCATCCATCTGGCAGCTGGATTTGCTCTGAGGGTTTGATTTTCGGAGCTGCCGAGCATCTATGGCTCCGCTTGGCTTCAGTAGGAGGCGTGGGTGCTCCACACCTCTGAAAATCAGTGCCTGGGTGCGTGTATTCTGCACATTACCACGGCTCATCATCTGAAGACAGCTGCGGTACATGGGGAGCCAACAGGAGCTGGGCTAAGCTTTCTCACCCTCCCTGGAAGAGACTCTGGCTGTTACAGTGACTATATTCTTTTTCTGGGCTGCAGAAACGGAAGTAGCTAGTCCAGGGGTTGCTATGTCATCACCTACTAAGGCTGTAGGGCCTGAAATCTGGAGGTGCCATGGAAATAAGGCAGTGTCCTATTTTGACAATATTTGACAAATATGCATGTTATCATTTGCATAAATTCTCTGTTCTCTTCCCTCCTTCCCCAAAGATTTGCCCCCTTGAATTCTCCCCTGTGCCGTGCTCTTTGACCCCCCTCCCCCATTTCTGCTTTTCCCCGGCCCCCTGCAATCTATGGCAGCCCTCTCCATCACTCATGTTTCCCTATACCCTCTCCACCCTACAGTGTGATCCCTGATTCTAGAGACCAGACCTAGAGCATGAGCCCCAACCCGCCCGGGGCCAGTGTAAGTGAGGGCCCAAAAATTCATAAGATTCGCTTAAAAATCACGAGAGTGTCAAATAACAACACTACGTTTTGAAGCAGGCGTCCTGTGGCAAAAGTAGTCTGTGATTAGGGTGACCAGACAGCAAGTGTGAAAAATCGGGACAGGGGATGGGGGGGATAATAGGAACCTACATAGGAAAAAGACTCAAAAATCGGGACTGTCCCTATAAAATCGGGACATCTGTTCACCCTATCTGTGATCATGCGTTGAAGATTGCAGTATAATGCGCACACACACAAGGGGGGTGTATCCTAACTTTTGAGTGCTGGACTTTGCAACCTTAATAATGTTTGACTGTCATTTATATGGCGGCAGTGTAGATATATAATGGTGAGATGGGCCTTTTCACACAGACAGATTCCCCTCCTTTTGCCAGTCTTTGTGTTGTCACTCGGTGGGACTTTCTCACATTTCCCACCAGTGTCTGACCTCAACCCCTTGTTTTCTGCTGCTCACCTCGTGGGGGTTTCACTCACTCTCTGCCTCATGCTCACTAGCTCCTGCAAAATGAAGGAGAGCCGGGCCGCTGGCTCCTTCTGAGCAGCGCATCTCAGCCCCTGGATTTCCAGGTCCCTCTGATGCAGCAGCAAGCGCAGGACATGGGTGTCGTCCTTCTTCTGCAGGACCTTCGGCTGCACAGGAGGGGCTCTGCAATGGAACCAAAGGATATGTATTCCATTAAAATGATAACAATCCAAACCCATGCTCGGATCATGGGGAGGTTCAAACGTTCTGTGCGTCCCTACAGTATGGGCCACTTACTCATTAAGGATTTAGGAGTCTAACTTTAGTCATCTGGTTCTGAAAAGCTTGGCCATGGTACTTTTCATTCATATATGAATTGAACAAAGGCTGGGATGGGTAAGCATTATCACCCAGTTTTATAGAGGATGAAACAGGGACATAGAGGGGTGAAGTGACAAGCCCAAGGTCACACTGTAAGTCAGTGGCAGAGCAGGAAATAGAATGCAAGTTCCCTTCGGTCTGGTGCCCTATCAGCATCTGAGTGAAATCTCTGGATGACGCGTGAGAGGGCTGGATTCAATGTTTCATTATAGTCCATGGGCCAGGGTGTTAATTCAGGACTGTATAGTCCCCATGGTGCACAGTGGCATGCATGCCCACAGGTGTCAGTAGGAGCTTTTCACAGTGATCAAGCAGAGAATATGGCCTCTGTGTAGTAACTAAACCATTAGTGATTATGGTTTGTTTAGTGCCTTATCATCCTATTCATCACTGAATGAGACAATTTGCTCCCACTGTAACTTCTGTCCTTTGTGTCTCTTCCTTCCCCATCCTCCTCTTTCTGTTTATCTCCTTCTTCCTGGTCTTATTAAACTTCCTCTGCTCTTTTCTCTGCATTTCCTTCCCTGAAGGGACTCCCCATTCGCTCCTGTGGGCTTCCCCCTCCCCGCCACCAACTCCCATTCTGGGCACTAAAATGAACAGTGATTCAATAGAAGCGACAAAGGGTCCTGTGGCACCTTATAGTTCATGTGGACACTGAAACATCAACAGTTGGGTTTTACAATGGATATTCCGATTAAATTAATAGGTGACTTGGGAATTCACACAGCTGAGTCATTGTTTCAGGCTGTCTGCAGATTCAGGCAGACATCACAGCATCACCTGCACTCAGGATACACTTGCACAGTTACCTTTGCAGCTATGAAGGCTAAAAACTTTTTTTGTTTTACAAAATGAAAATCAGATTATACAGAATGTCCTGCAAGCTATATAAACACAGCGTGTGGACTGTCTGTTTGATACCCCTGCTTGGAACCTTGCTGAAGTTTGCTCATCACTACCCCTTACTATTCATTGTTGCAGTTTACCAGGAGACAAATCTTTTGAGACACATTAGTGCTGCTGTAGGTGGACAGGCAACAGCTGAAAAATCAAGGGGCTCAGGAGCTCTGGGGATAGGATGCGGAAGGTCAGGAAGGCAGCCCCAGAAAATAAATAGTAATAAACAGCACGGGGAAAATGTAATATGTGGGGAAGTGCGGGGTGGATTTTTCTCCTCACTTCCTGCTTGCTGGAATATTTTCCTAGAATCACCTTGACCAGGCAATAAAATAAAACTTGGTTTTCATGGTGCACCTCACTTTTCTCAAAAACTACAAGGAAAAGTCCTCCTGTGGAACCCGACTTCCCACACTCTTCCCCCTTTTCCATTGGCATGCAGTGCCCAGGCATCTGTAACGTCACCACCTCACTGACAGTATCTGGTGCACAGGCCCCATTCCCCTAGACGTGTCCAGGCATCTGGTGCCTCTGTAATGTTTCCTCCCTACGTTCAGGTGTAACCCACCACTCTGTGTGTGTCATGTGTCCTCTCTCTGTGTCTGAGCCGCTGAGTTTAAGCACCTGCCACTGCTCCTGGCTAGGAGGATTCAGCTTTTAGTTCAAGGAGTAGAGGCCTGTGCCGAAGGTCCCGGGTTTAAACGCCGCTGTAAACCGGTGATGGGGTTACTACTACACATGTACCTGTTGTACAGACCTCTTCACCCCGCTGATTCTGTAAAGTCTCTTCCTCATGCCCATGTATCTGGTGACAGACCCCTTTCCTATGGCAGTGCCTATGAACCTAGTGCCTCTGCAATGTCCCCTCCCTGCTGCCCAGACCCTGACCCCCTTGGCTGGCAGAACCCGTTCACCCAGTGCCTCTGTAACATTTCGCTCTCCTGTGCCTCTATCTGTTCCACAGACCACTTTGCGATAGGCTGGAAGTGCCTATATACATGGTGCCTCACTACCGTTCCCTCCCTACTTGCAGGTACCGGTTGTCTCTCTTGTCCGCACAAAGCCAGCTTTGCCGCAGCCTGGCTTGCTTGTGGGCTTATTTATTTATTTATCTATTTGTTTTTCCCGTCAGAGCCATTCTTTACTCCCCATATGTTGTAATAATTACAAGTGATAAGTTAACAGCTGGTCTGCTATTCTGGGCTCAGCAGAGCCGCCCGCCTCTTCCTCCCCTCCCTCCCACAGCTCTGGGTCAGCTTTTTGGCTCCAGCAATCAGGGATTCCTATGATTTCTTAGACCCCCTAAGAATCGGAGCTTTTCCTCAATCACCATCTGTCTTCCCCTCTCCCTCCCTCCCTCCCTCCCTCTCGCCATACGGCAAAGTGGTGATTTTGTGATTGTGACATCCATCTGTTGCCATGGAAAAGACTGAAATAGCAAAGGAATGTGACTCCCTTGCTAGGAGGCCACAAAAAGAGATAGCGAAGGGTATTTTTTTCCCCCATTGGCATCAGCGTCAGTGATGATAACTAAGGGCCTAGCAATAATCCCATGCCAGGTGTACGATACCGGGAGTGATTTTGATAGGACGCTGTCTCCTGGGCCTTGCACATCACTTTCTTGACCTGTTGTTAGAGATGGCAAACAAGCAGATCAAAACAGTCTAAAGGCCTTTGCCCCTGGCATTCAAGTGTGGAATCCCCATCAGTGCCCCCAGACCGACCCAATCCAAACACAATTGCTGACACGATCATGACATTCCTTTGTTGTCCAGTCTCTTTCCCGCATGGAGCCCCTGAGCCACCGTGGCCTAGTACGCAGCTGCTATTGCTCCACTCTCAGAAACTCATGCCAAGACCATCCTATGAATCAAGTGTCAGGAGCTACTCTCCCACCAGTAGGTGGGTCATTTCAGGAATCCACCACCTTGTGAACAGTGTCCCAAAGCACATTCAGGGAGCTGGTCTTGTATGGCACAGGGAGGAGCACAATCACCATTAAACATATTCTCTTTTGTGGGGATCTTCTAGAATCCCTCATTTACTCCCCCCGTCCATTATAGAATCTAGGGCTAGTCTACATGAGAAGTGCTACAGCAGCGTAGCTGCACCACATCTGGTGAAGATGCTCTATGCCGGCATAATAAAACCACCTCTGCGAGAGGCGGTAGCTCTGTCGGCGGGAGAAGCGCTCCTGCCAACATAGCGCTGTCCACACCGGTGCTTAGGTCGGTGTAATTTACGTTGCTCAGTAGGGTGGCTTATTCGCACCTCTGAGTGACATAAATTATACTGACATAACCTGTAGTCTAGACAAGCCCTTAGAAATGTAGGCCTGGAAGGGACCTCGAGAGATCATTTAGTCCTTCCACCTACACTGAAGCAGGACCAAATAAATGTAGACCATCCCTAACAGGTGTCCAACCTGTTCTTAAAAACCTCCAATGCTGCAGATTAAGCTGATTACTTCTTCTCCTACCTTCCTAGGCATGGAGAACAATTGATCGCCGTCTTCTTTCGAACAGCCTTTAAAATATTTGAAAACTGTTACCAGGTCCTCCCAGTCTTCTTTTTTCAAAACTAAACATATCCAGTATTTTTAACCTTTCCTCTACACCTCTTAATATTTTTGTTGCTGTCCTCTGGACTCTCTCCAACTTATCCACATCTTTCCTAAAGTGTGCCGCCCAGAACTGGACACAGTACTCCAGCTGAGGTCTCACCGGTGCCAAGTAGAGTGGAATAATTACTTCCTATGTTAACAACACTCCTGTTAATACACCCCAGAATTATATTAACCTTTTTCACAACTGCATCACATTGCTGACTCATGTGCAATCTGTGATCCACTCTAACCCCAAAATCCTTTTTGGCAGCATTTGCTACCTAGCCAATTATTTGTGCATTTGATTTTTCCTTCCTGAGTGGTTACAAAACTCACTATTATTGATGACATTTTGGGTTACGAATCAATTATTTAATGGTCATCAGCTGACTGCCCTTTGTGCATATTGCTGTCCACCTCCCCCCAGCCTAAGCCAGCACAAGGTTACAAAACTGCCCTACTAGAGACTCTGAAACAGAAAATCAGATTTAAGAGTGAAGCTTGCAGCAGTTCATTCGCCTAATTCAGAGGTGGGCATGAGAAAACCATGTGAGTAGTTCTCGTTCCAGGAGCTATTGGGGCATAAAGGTGAATGAGATCCCTGCCTACTTTGCTATTCCTCGAGAAAAGAGAGGAAGGCAGGGGCATTGTTGCATAAGGATTTCTGTACAAACCTGCAATGATATGGAGATGAGCTCCATTTGCCTTATGTTGTGGCTTGCGGCAGTTTGCACCTGTGTGGGAGATCCCCTGATGCAGTTTCTATGCAAAGGGGCCCCCTTTAAGAGTTAACATTATAGATGTACAAACTAGAAAGACCAGCTTGGTGCTACTAGATCCAAGAGGTAGCAAGGCTGAGTGGCTCGAGCATCGACCAAGAACCAGGCACTTCGGAGTTCCAGCCCTGCCTCTGTCATTGAGTCATTCTGTTGTCTTAAGTGATTTGCTCAACATCTCTGGGGATAATACTTTGCAAATGTATTGAGAGCAGGAGCTGGTTGATATGTGTACAGTGCTTTGGGAATGTAACATACGATGTAAGTTTTTAGCAGTAGTATTTTCTTAGCCTTGGTCTACACTGGGGTGGGGCGGGGATCGAGCTAAGATACACAACTTCAGCTATGAGAATAGCGTAGCTGAAGTCGACATACTTAGATCGACTTACTGCGGCGTATTCACGGCGGTGAGTCAACTGCTGCCGCTCCCCCGTCGACTCCGCCTGCGCCTCTCGCGGTGGTGGAGTAGAGGAGTTGACGGGAGAGTGCTCGGGGATCGATTTAGTGCGTCTAGACTAGACGCGATAAATCAACCCCCGATAGATCAATCGCTACCCGCCGATCCGGCGGGTAGTGTAGACATACCCTTAGTTTTAGCACCATGCATTATCCAGGTATGGATGCTAGACAGGGTCACATGTTCTCTGAGCCATTTGAGGGTGGAAAGATATCAGAAATAGCTTGTGAGGGTTAACCATCCATTGTTCAATGACATTCCTGCTGGCTAATTAGTGGCCGCATCATTGTTCCCTTTAGACTCCACCCTTGCTCTCAGCTAGACTAGAGCTGTGTTAGGTGTATGGCCCACAAAGTGATAAAGGGCTTTTGTATAGGTACCGTCTGAAATCATGCGATGTCCAGGTTTTGTTACTTTCACACAGGCCAGGTAGAGTTCTCTCTTATGGAAGGTGCGGCACATTATGGGTACTCTTATGCAAATAACTTGGTAACATTCTGCATCTGGAGGGAAATGCCAGCGCGCTTGCCTGCTTTTCAGAACCCTCCAGAAACCATGCCTTCAGATTAATAGTGGAAATAAACTCTGGCATGTAAATCCACAACATTGGTTCTTATTTACATGCCTTGCTACAAGGAAACAAGGTGGAGTTTGCTAACAGTGACCAGGAATTTATTTTAATAGCAATCCCCTGGGCCCAATTTTCAAACCAGGGGCTTGAGAGAGCACCAACATCCCACATGAGAGGATTCTCATTGGTGCTTGCAACTAGCTGTGTAAAAAGGGGACTTACCTGCATGCTGCATATCTGAATGCAAGATTGTCCTAGTAACTCCCCAATTTTGAAAATTGCATTCCATGTGTTATATAGAATGGGCAAGTGGTAGAGCCATGAGGAGAGAGAGCCATGAGGAGAGAGAGGTTTTTGTGGTAAGACACGCTATTGGGACTCAAGAAAATTCGGATTCTATTCCCTTCTTTGCCTCAGACTTTTAAGTGGCCTTGGGTATGTCCTTTCACCTCTCAGTGTGTCAATTTAGCTGCTCTAAAATAGGGATAATACTTACTTCCCACACAAGATTTGTGAAGCTACATTAATCAATGGATGTAAAGGGCTTTCAGCTCTTCAGAGGATGCTATTGCTATACAAAGGGGGGGTTATGCTGATGGCACACTTGAAAACTTGGCGGCAGAGTGAATGCATTGATACGTACTTGGGCTGTTGCTCGGGGGCTACAGAAAGAATCCAATAGCAGCTGGTGCCATCTTCTCCCTGGCCAACAGCCTCTCTGGTAGGCTGCATGCTGCTCTCAGTGTCTATGGGAGGAGCCTGGTTGCACATGGTGTCTTCTCCCAGACCCTCACTCCTATTGGCGTGATGCCTGTGCAGCATGTCCTCTTTCTGTGTTTCTCCCATGGCTCTAGGATCATCTTCAGGCAGCAAAAGCAAATTCTCTGGAGGCCTCCTGGGAAAGGAGAAATAACTGTGTATAGAGAGTGTCTGTTCTTCCCAAGTGAGCCAAAATGATGCCTTTCCTTCTTTCCCTCTCATGATGGACCTCTCCGACATCAGAAAATGACACTCCAGCTCTCACCTCCACTGATGTACATTGTTATTAGCCCCACCTGTTACCACTTGCTTACCATAGGGCCTTAGTCGCGCGGAGTAAGACTTTATAAGGAATTCCACTGGGATAGATTGCGCCTTTAAGCACAGCCCCGAGCAAGGAGTGCTGCATACGCTACCCCTAACCCCAGGCGGCATCGTGCCTGAGACATAATTCCTTGCTCCAGGAGAGAGAGGGGTGAGAATAAAGTGGTGAGGACTCAGTGGGCTGTACCAACAGCAAACTTCAACACCCCCTTGCCGGCTCAGCTCCACTGGTTGGTTCATTTGGTGGGGGGATCCAAAACTTCCCCCATTCCTTGCCCCTTCCTGCATGCTCCCCATTCCCCCACTCTAGATGGGAAGTAGAGCCCAGTGCAGGACTGTTTTTAATTCTGCTCCCATTCCACTCCTACTGTTATGGCAGCGGGTCCTGCGGGACCCACGGGATCCCGGTCCCACTGCAGGGCTCTATGCTAGTCCCGGGCAGGGCTCTAATGTGGAGTAAAGTGGGAGCTGCACGCCTGTTTGCTCCCGGGCATCCATGTGGATCACACAAGGTTTTATGGGAGTGGGGAGGGTTCTTAGTCCTTTTACTCCCCTGCATGGGTCTGTAGTCCAAGGGCTTGTCTGTACTTAAAACGCTGCAGCGGCGCCACTGTAGTGCTTCAGTAAAGAGCAATGTTCCCTCTAATTTTTGACAGGCTGTGTGCGCAAAACATGTATTCTGTGCAAATTGTTGTGCTTCTGTGCACACAGTGTTTTGCCACGTGCATGGGGTTTAGAATCTGTGTGCGTGTGCACATGCACACAGCTTCATAATCATAGAATCTCAGGGTTGGAAGGGACCTTAGGAGGTCATCTAGTCCAACCCCCTGCTCAAAGCAGGCCCAAGCCCCAATTTTTGCCCCAGATCCCTAAATGGCTCCCTCAAGGATTGAACTCACAACCCTGGGTTTAGCAGGCCAATGCTCAAACCACTGAGCTATCCCTCCCCCCGACTTAGAGGGAACAGTGGTAAAGACACTACCTATGCCCACAGGAGGGCTTCCTCCAACAGCGTAGGTACTCCACCTCCTGGAGAGGCAGTAGCTAGGTTGATGAGAGAATTCATCCATCAACCTAGCGCTGTCTACACTTGGGGGGGCGGGGGGGAGGTCGATTTAACTGCATCATTGAGGGGTGTGGATTTTTCACAGCCCTGAGCAAAGTAGTTAGACCAACCTAATTTCCTAATGAAGACCAGGCCCAAGGCACAGTCTAGCCCTCAGTGTAAAGCCTGGGGGTGTGTGTGTGTGTGTGTGTGTGTGTGTGCTTATTTGCCTCTATTGTACTTGTTACTAAAAATCAGGAATATAAGAAACTAGGACACCCAGCTAACCTGAGTCTGAGGTCAACGAGAACAAAGGCTACTCCAGGTTGGGTGCTTAGTGAAGATTTTATAATGTTTCTGTTCACCTACTGCAGCATAGCGTTCCCAATCTCTTATTCTATTAATGATCATTATATATACAAACACGTTGTATAGACTAATAAAAGATGGATCATTTCCGCCTTATTGCTTGTGCGGTGTTTGATGTCATCATAATTGTGCATGTGATTCAACCGTGCATTACTCCAGTTTTACACTAGCATTTCTCCCAATAGAACCGATCTGACGCTGAAGTCGTGCAGCATTGGGTCACATGCTGCGTGTGCAAATAAAGTGCTTATGAAAGGTAATGGAGACTGAAGTCCTCTGTCCAGAGAACAGGTGCGGCCTGGACAATGAGAGTGCAAACCTTCCCCAGGCTGCCCCGTTAACGGGCCTCCACTCTGATGTGGGAGACCGCTTGTAAAGAGTTCATGGCTCATTCTGTCCCCAGCCTCCCTGCTGAGACTGCCAGCCAGGGAGCTAACTGACTTCCCTTTGTGGTTTGTGATGTGAACACCTGTCCACTAGGAATTGGACTGAAAATATCAAACTCATTTCACATATAGGCCTTAGGGTGACCAGATGTCCCGATTTTATAGGGACAGTCTGGATTTTTGAGTCTTTTTCTTATATAGGCCCCTATTACCCCCACCCCCATCCCAGTTTTTCACATTTGCTGTCTGGTCACCATATGGGCCACCCAACAGAGAAATTGAACTGCCCAAACTAGGGGCAAGGTTGTGTTGAGACGAGGGTCAGAAACACGGGGGGAAAGACGGTTGATGAGTACAAAATACACAGGTAAGTGGATCTAGTACACACAGGGAAGAAGAGAGCTCCTCTTGTGTGGACCGCGCTTCCAATTTTGTGGACATAATCCATAGCATTTTGACCTAGTCTGTAGAAAAAACAATTTAGTTAAATCAGTGCAGTCCCCTAGTGTGCATTCAGTTATGTCAATAGAAACATGGTTTTTTCAGTAAAACTTGTTTTGATTAAACACTTCTCTGTCAACATAACTGCATCTCTGCTAGGGGGTTGCACTGATTTAATTAATCAGTGAATAAACTGAATGTAGGTAAGGCCTTAGATGTCTAAGTGCTATGATTTGTGCCTGTAATTAATAGTGGATGAAAAATTGGGCCTATAAAAATAGAGGCTGCTTCTTATATCGAGCTCATAATGTCTCCAGAGAGGTCTGTGTTCTCAAATAGGTCGGTCCCTGCATGTATGGCAGCAGACGGAACAGGTGCAATCTATGGCTTTCTACCTTTCTGTTGTATATCAACCCTCTGGGATTAATGACACTAAGACCTGGTCTATGCTTAAACGTTTTGCTGGCATAGCTATGTCAGGTAGGAATGTGAAAAAACTCACACCCCTTTCCACAAAAGCCCTAGTCTAGACACAGTTATACCTGCAAAATGGTCCTTTTGCTGGTGTAGCTTATTTTGTTCAGGGAACTGGGATAAGCGATACCGGCAAAAGAACTCTGTTGCTAAAATAAGCTGCATCTCCGCTAGGGGTTTTTGCCTGGATGGCTATACCAGTATAGCTTAGGGTGACCAGATGTCCCGATTTTATAGGGACAGTCCCGATTTGTGGGTCTTTTTCTTATATAGACTCCTATTACCCCCCACCCCCTGTCCCGATTTTTCACACTTGCTGTCTGGTCACCCTATAGCTGTACTGCCAAACCCTTTCTAATAGAGACAAGACCTAAGTTGTGCTGATGCTCCTTTATTGGGGATCTCTATCCTGCCCTTGTAGAGAAATGGACTCCATTGATACATAGGCCTCTTCCTAGTCAGTTCAGAGCTGAGTGTCCGGAGATCTTGTCTTGCCTTAAGCTTCGTCTACACTAGCACTTTGTCGGCAATACTTCTTTTGTTCAGGGGAGGTAAAAAAACACACACACACCCCCGAACGACAAAAGTTTTACCGACGAAAAGCACCGGTGTGAACAGTGCTTTGTCGGCAGGAGCACTCTCCTGCTGACAAACTGCAGCTACCCTGCGTGCCTTTTAGCGGCACTGCTACCGTGGCACACCCGTGTCACTAAAAGCCTCGTAGTGTAGCCATACTGTAACAGGGTGCTGGCCAGGAGGCTTTGAGCCAGGCCCCTGTTAGCTGAGCACCAATTAAGAGGGATTAATTGGGGCTGGCTGGGGAGGCCACGCCCAAATTGCTTGAGGAAAAGCACCTGTGGGTCTTATTAGCCGGGGCGGGCTATATAAAGCTGGCAGGCAGGGTGGGGGGGATGACACTACAGGAAAGGGAGGTGCTCATGGTTGTAGATCTCTGCTGGTGGGGGAAGTTAGCTGTCCCCCAGGGTATGAGGTTGAGCAGTCTGTAAATAGAAGGTGGTGGGAACTGGCACTGAAAATAAAAAGACACTGGTGATTGCACTAAGAAGAGGTCTCTGGCTGATTTGTGGTACGAGCAGCAAAGGGCTCTGTTACACATACCCTTAGATGAAGTCTTAAAATAATTTGATCAAAGCAGCCAAATGCCTGGTGGAGAGAGCAGTGTATGTGAGATGGTACCTCACGGCCAGTTCACCTGGGAATCCGCTCATTAAATGCTGCTCTTTTCTTGCTGAGCTCTGCTGAAAAGCTCGACAAAGCTATAAATCTCCTGCTCATTGGCCCTCAACTTGTGCTCAACTCTCTCCATTTCCTAGTCCCATCCAGCATTAAGAGCTTATAAATGACTTTTCCTTCCCTGAGCTTCATGTTTTCCCACCTGATTTTCACTGTGTGCCCTCTCTTTTTCAAACAGAGAGAGCTGTGTGTGTAACCAGAGGAGGTCCGGAAGCTTTTCTGAAGATATCTAATGGCTTCTTTCCTTTCTAAACCTGAAATGCCCAGAACGTGGAGATTGTTTCCCCTGGCCTGTTTTCCAGGTCATCCAATTTCTCCTCAGAGCTGCTCATTCCCTCAGCTCAGGGAAGACATATCCCCCTTGTTTCACTGGCTGCTTTTTGTAACCTATTTTCTAAGTAAGATATTTGGGATTTGACATGACTCCTTATCTTTGAGGGAATGTGTGTGTATTAAAATGCCTATTCTTTTCTCTTTCTCAGCTGCTATCTCCTGTGCTAGGCTCTGCATCCAGGAGGAGGAGATTGTTTAAGCAAGTGAGTCTTCAGCCTCTTATGTATTTATCCATCTGAATCTATCTGTGGCAATCCCGGAAGTATCTGGGCAATGTTTTTTGGTGGTTTTTTTTTTTTTTTTAATTTTTGTGCTTGATGGGATGTATACACCCCATGTGGGCAGCAACAAGGTAACTGGGAGCCCAAAGGCTCAGCTACCTCACTGGTAGCACCTGGAGGGTGCATTAGGTGCAGTTCGTTAGCAGACCCAGCTGAGGAGGAGCTGGGACATCCCACAAGGGGAGACACACAGAGCAGTGAGGGTGAGATGGTCTCTGTATCCTCTCCGGAGAAGGGAGCTCTGGCAAAGGGCCAGGGATGGCAGAGACACTGAGAAGCAACAGGAGTGGCCTGAGCCACTGTGGCGGGTCTTGACAAAGGAGCAAGACCCCAGGCAGACAGGCAGCCCTGTGGGTTGGTGCTCTGGAAGACGAGCAGGGAGCTGGGGAGAATCCAGAGACTGAAAGCTCAAGCCTAGGATGGGCAGAGTGGCTTACGTCGTGTGTGGTTCTGTTTGGGGCTTTTCTGCGGGTGAGCACCAGGGAGAGGTCTGGGAATCCCCTGTTCTGAAAGAGCCCTGGAGGGGATGGAACTTGTGTTGGTGACTAGTGCCATGAAGGACATTTATTCTCCGGAAGGGGTGGGCGGTAGCGTGACCTGGCCTGAGGGCCATATCACCATGCCAGTCCAGGGGAGGTGGAAGTGCTGCCATGCTGGCTCTCACTGGGAGAGGGCGCTCTGGGATGGTGAGTTTGTCTCATTGTATTTAATGAGATAGGAAAACACTGATGAATAATAAGATCAAATTTCACTTGAGGAGAGCAGACATCAAGCTGTCATCATCTCCCAGGCAGCATGTGACCCTCAATATGCCTTTCCTCTTAGGCCTATCATTTTAATTGAAACACACCCACGCTCCAGCTCCACGTGTAGGTGGCAGCAACTAACACTCCCAAAGTGTTGTCCCTGTGTGCACTGGATCTTGTGGAAAGACTGGGATGGATTCTTCTTGAGGGGGAAGGAGAGTCGGTCTCTCTCTTGGTTATTCCCCAAGTCTTGGTCAGGAATACAGAGTGGGCAGGGGGTGGTGGTCGGATCTTTCTGGGACATTACACTTTCCAGCCTGGGAGTTCCTGGAAGATCTCATTACTGGTTCAAAGCAATGCCATGCCAGGTCTGTGGAGCTCTGTTGGCACAGCCGGTGCGGGAGGGTGAGAGCAATGTTCCCTCTAATTTTTGACAGGCCGTGTTCGCAAAAAAATTCTTCTGTGCAAATTTTTGACAGGCCATGTGCACACAAAAAATCTTTTATGCAAACTGTTGTGCTTCTGTGCAAATTTTTGTGTGTGTGGTGTTTCGCCATGTGCACGGGGTTTAGGATCTGTGTGCGCGCGCACACGCACACAGCTTAGAGGGAACAGTGGGTGAGAGCGAGCATTGCTGCTCAGAATCCTGGCTGCGTGGTGTGCTATGTACAGGGTGTTTGTTGCCCAGTGAGAAGACACAGGGAGGAGGAGGGAAGCCTTGAAGTTTGTGTCCCTTTGCTCTTTGTTTGGGATCTGAAATGCTCTGCGCGGTGCACCCTCTGCTTGATTAGCATTAAAGCTGTGAAGAGCCTATTACAGCAGGATCCACACAAGCTGGCAGACTCCACTGGGCTCTGCTTTAGTGGAGGTTTTTGGAGAAAGGCCAATCAGCTGGAGCCTGTAGGATTGTGGGTGTAGGGAGGGGAGAAGTAGGGGCTGGTGGGTAGCTCTTTCCTGCTCTAGAAGACAGCAAAGCCCCTTACAAAGAACATGAGACCAGGGCCGGCTCCAGGCACCAGCTTGCCAAGCTGGTGCTTGGGGCGGCAGGTGAGAAGGGGGCGGCAGTCCGAGTCCCGCGGCGGCAATTTGGCGGCAGGTCCGCTCTTCCCGCCGCCGAATTCCGCCACGGGACTCGGACTGCCGCCCCACTCCCGCCTGCCGCGGCGGCAAAGGGGCAGCAGGTCCACCGCTGTCCCCTTGCCACTCCGGAATGGGACTGCCTGCGTCGGGGGCGGGGGCCCCGCCCCCGACGCAGGCAGACGTGGCGGGGCCCCGCCCCCGACGCAGGCAGACGTGGCGGGGCCCCGCCCCCGACGCAGGCAGACGTGGCGGGGCCCCGCCCCCGACGCAGGCAGACGTGGCGGGGCCCCGCCCCCGACGCAGGCAGACGTGGCGGGGCCCCGCTACGTCTGCCTGCGTCGGGGGCGGGGCGCCGCCACCCCTGCTTGGGGCGGCAGAATTGTAAGAGCCGCCCCTGCATGAGACCCTAATTTGTGGAACTGAGCCTTACCCCTACAAAGTGGAAGGGTTAGCTTATGGCTTATACAAGAGTATACGGTACCTTGCCATCCCATTAAGGTCAGTGACATTTAATTGAAAAGGTAAAGTGTTTGGAATCAGTCGTTTTTGCTGAATACTTAACGGTCTCCACAGTCTGACCTACGGCAGGGCCTTGCCTTGTGGGCTAGTGCGTAAATACATAAGTACACACAGAGCTGTCATGAGCTTTTCCCACATTGCAGATTCCTTTGCACCTGCACTCATCTTTGGTCGACTAAGGTTATGTTTTCACTGCCAAAAAGGTGAGTTTTTTGGAGTGAGATAAACAGGTATCTTGCTGTAAAATCCTAGTGGAGTGAGGCACCTATTGTGTTTACCACAAGATAGCTAAGCGAGGTCAGCACTACACCCCCTACCTGGGTTGACCTCACCTACTCTAGTAACACTACACAGTAACACTAAAGCGGCAGCGCTTTAACGTGGCTGTGTGGTCGCGGCACCAGCTGTAAAAAACCCACCCTCACAAGGGGAGCAGCTACCGGCACTTCCCAGCCCTAGTGCACTGTCTACACGGCCACTTTACAGCACTTAAATTTGAAGCGCTCAGGGGGGTGTTTTTTCACACCCCTGAGCGAGAACGTTGCAGTGCTGTAAAGTGACAGTGTAGACAGGGCCTTACTTAACCTGTGGTAAAACCACACCTTTTTGTAGCAGTGAAGACAAAACCTTAGGTGATAATGGGGTTCTTTGTTCCAGTCTCTTCCCTTGGGAGCATGTGTGAAGGGGCTATCCCACAATTAGCCTGACCTTTAAAAGACAGTAGAAACTAGGAATGAGATGTATTGCCCTGTGCCTTTGGCATCAAAGGATGGGAATCATTTTATGGCCTTGTCTACAGCAGCAATTTTAGGGAAATCTCCCACCATTGGGACTGAAGAGTGGGAGAATTACAAGCCACTGTCAAGTACCAGAGGGGTAGCTGTGTTAGTCTGGATCTGCAGAAGCAACAAAGGGTCCTGTGGCACCATCGTTTTTACCATCATGTTATCTAGACCTGATCTGTGCAAGTCTAGACAGCATGGAGATAAAAATGCCTGCATCAAGACTACACTATTATTATTACTGATCTCTTTATTTGTATTGCGGTAGCACCAAGGTGCCCTGGTCCATGTGCCAGCATTCTCACCCTCCCTAATACCATTGTTAGCGGAAAGATAGGAGATCTCCCTAAAATTGTCAGCGCATCAGGCAGTCTCTGAGCTTAAGATAAACTCATGATGGACTCTCTCTGATGTTTTATCACTGTTTGCTCACTTCTGTTGTGTACCGATACTGGCCTGTTAAGCCTCATATGTTTATTTCATTGTCTAGTTTAAAGAAAAGAGTAAGGATTTAATTGCACTGATCTGGGGAGGTTTGAAAGAGCCTCTTTGTATCCCTGTGGTGTCGGGTATGCTGAATGGCTTAATTGCTCTGAGATTTGTGCATGCCCTCTGAAGCACTGATTTATAATCATTCTTTCACTTATATATAGGGATCTTAAAAATGCTTTACAAAGAGTTGCAAGGATTATTACTCCCATTTGTGAAATGGGGAAACTGAGGCACAGAGCCACGAAGGCCAACATTTTCTAAAGGGTTGCTGATCTTTGCCCCAAAACGGAGGGTATCTCAAATCATTGACTACTTCTGAAAATTTGGAGGCAGGTGACGTGTGCAAAATAACGCAGCAAGTTAGTCAGGAATAGACCCCCCAAGTCTCCTAATTCTGTGAGCCTGATTTTCTTTGCACTTACACTAGTGTAAATCAGGAGTAGCTCGGCTGAAGTCAGCAGCTGAGACTTGAGCCATTTGGTATTGGAGAGAAATATATGAAGAAGTGTCTATTGCTTGACCCCTTCATGTGGCGTTGTTGTATTTTAGAATTTGAGACATTTGAACTGCTGGCCCTTATGGAGTAAGGTTAATTGTGAGTGTCTGATGTTCCCGTTCTTTGGTTTCCTTGGGATAATTTTCCTGGGCTTCACTAAATCAACATCAAAATGACATCAACTATTGCATTTTTAATCGGATTAGTCCACTATCCCCTACCATAAAATTCTGTGGTAGGTAGATTCTTAACAGGTTATTAAAAACACAAACAGAACCCTGAAATGAAAAGACCCTATATCCTGGGTCTTTTTACCTTTTCAAATTCTGAAATCTTTACTTGGTCTTTAGTCAGACAAACCTTCCTTTGGAGTAAAAGGAAGAACTGCAGGGCACAGCCCACAGGATTTTTATGAATTACCCAAACCATTCCTCGCCAGCCTCATTGATGTATGTTCATGGCGGCATTTTGCAAGTACCCAAAGAACTTCTGTCCATTTTCTGACTGGATTTGCTAATAGCTGTGAGCACATGGGACTTGCAATGATTTCCTTCTCATTTTAGACTCTCCTAGGATCAGACCAGTGGCCAATCTAGTCCAGCATCTTGTCACAGACAGTGTCTGTTACCATCAGCACTTAACTACAGATAAAAACCCTGTGTGTGATCAGGTGGGTGAGGTAATATTTTATTGGACCAACTTCTGTTGGTGAAAGAGGGAGAAGCTTTGAGCTACAGAGAGCTCTTCTTCCCGTCTGGGATGGGAACTCAGTGTGTCAAGATGGAACACCGCGGTGATGAAGCACCGGTTTAATCATGGCCAAGTCCAAGAATCACACCACTCTCAACCAATCTCGCAAATATCACAGGAATGGTATCAAGAAACCCAGGTCCCAGAGATATGAATCTCTGAAGGGGGTTGATCCTAAGTTTCTGAGGAACATGCGATTTGCGAAGAACAACAAGAAGGGACTGAAAAAAATGCGGGCCAACAATGCCAAGTAACCAGCTTGCCTCTCTGCAATGATAGGACTGGCTTGTTTTGAACCTGAAAAGCATTTTTTTCTATTGGCATTTGTTCAACATAAATAGTTAGCACATAGTTCAAGGGACCATTCAAGGTGAAGTGGCCTGTGAACACCTCTGCTGTCTATATGGGACCTTGCAGACAGGTGTATCCTAAAGGGATGAGACAAGGAAAATGAGTTAATTTCCTGTCCTGCATCCCCCCATTGTTATCACTTTCTGCCTCTGTACTTACCCACCCATTCTTTATCTGGCTGGTCACACCAGCTCCAGACAGTTACTGCTATAGGTTGATCTGCAATTAAGAAAAGAAGAAATCTTTATGTTAGCAGGTAGGAACCATATTACCTCAGTGAAGTCAATTAGATCATGGAATGACCAGCCAAGTGAAGCTCTAGAACTGAAAGCCTCTTGGGGTATGGCTTGTAAAGAAAATCCTGGGGCTGGCCCGTGCCATCGGACTTCGGCTTGCAGGCTCGGGCTGTGAGGCTGTTTCATTGCTGTGTAGACCTCTGGGCTCAGGCTGCTGCCCTCCCACCTCACAGGGTCCTACAACCCAGGCTCCAGCTTGAGCCTGGAAGTCAACACAGGAAGACATACCCTTTAGGAGGCAAATTCTCTGTCTACGCTAGAAGTTTGCACGGATGTAGCTGCTAACTGGGTCCAAATGCCCACGGTAGATGTGCTGCACCCGTGCAATTTACTCTGGTAAGTTACAAGAAAGTAAGGGGGCGGGGCATGAAGTGAGTGAGCTGTGATAATGGCGAACAGCGGAGTTGCCCTATTGAAGAAGGCAATTAGTCTGTCTGCTCTGGTTGCTTCAGAAAAGATGACTCCTCCCCCCATAATGTACCTGGCCTGTTCATGGCCTGCAGGTTTGTCAGGGTAATTCTTGATGGAAGAGATGATGAAACTTCCTTTTCAGATTCAGCACATCTCATTTAATTAACGAAGGAACATTGTCTCTTGTACCCGTGGAAGTAGGGAAGGGTGTATTTATTTTCTGACTTTAGTGAAGACGCTACTACACTGATGGGAGAGCTTCTCCTGTTAGCAGACTTAGCTACTGTCTCTTGGGGAGGTGGATTATGTCATCAGGAAAAGTTCTCCCGTTGACATAACCCTCCATGTAGAGAGTGTGAAGTTGGTATAACTACGTTGCTCAGGGCTGTGGATTTTTCACACCCCTAAGAAACGTAGTTATGCTGATGTAGGTCTATAGCATAGACCTGACCTAAGATCTTACCTTTGCCATCACACACTGGTGCTGCCCACTGATGGCTAAGCCCCTAGTGTAGACAGGCAAAGAAGTCGAATGGTATTGCCTGCTGGCAGGGCACTGCCTTCAAAGCTGGGCAACTGGAAAGCAGTGGATGCTGACAAGGAGCCCAGAGGTGCTGGGGCTATGAACTGCCAAGCTTCGAGGTGCTGGGGCTCCGCCCCATCTAGCCCCGACACAAATTAAGCGCTGTTTACTGGATCTTAAGTTCTTGCAATAGCATCGGTTATAATTGAGCTACGAAGCCACCCATTTTTTCATTAGTGATGGAAACGGAGCTAAAAATGAATGTGAGTGGGAGTAAAGGTTGCAAAGCTGACAGTAAAAACTGAGCTTTTAACCCAAACTGGACAGTGGATTTTCTTTTTTATTATGCCACGTCATTTAAACACAAACCCATTGTGTTTAATATGCCAAACCACTGTATCCATCTTTAAGGTCAGCAATGTGAGGTACAACTTTGAATCAAAGTACAGTAACTTCAGTGCAGCCTATCCTCCTGGCAGCGTTGCACAATGTGACAAAACTGAAAACCTGACGTCTTCGTATCATATTCAAATGTCGTTCTCACAACAGCAGCGGCTGTACAGGAAAAAGCAACAGCTGCTTCTCTTCAGATAGTGTTGGTACTAGCTAAAAAGAAAAAAGTCTTTCCTGGATGCTGAGCTTGTGAAGGGGTGCACATTGGAAATGCCAGAGGAGCTTTTTGCCAGAGATAAAAACAAAGATGACGTGAACCGTGTGAAGCAAGTTCCCCTGTCTGATTCCATGGCAGTGCGAAGACGAGGTAATATATGAGGATTGTTTGTCAGCACTGCTTTCCGATTTAAAAAACGCCAAATACTTGTCTCTTGCAGTGGGCAAATCAGCAATTTAAATAACACTGCCCAGCTATCGCTGGCTGTTAGAGTTTATGATGGTGACATTTTCAAGGAAGAATTTTTGTGCTTAATACCATTAGAAACCTACATCACAGAAGAGATCATTTTTGAAAAGGTAAAAGGCTTGCTTGTTACCGAAGGGCTTTGCTTCATGTTTGGCAGTGAAACACACTTCATTAAATACACTTCAGTGCATCATCCACCAGACTGTCCTGTGCAATAAGTTGTCTGGGGACTTGAAAAAAACAATAGGTATTGTGATGAGATTAGTGAACTACATACACTCAACTTCTAGCTTGCAGCAGCGTCTTTTTAGAGCTCTTTTACAAGATGTTTCAGCGGAATACAGTGACCTGTTGCAGCAGAAGGATGGCTGGTAAAGTAGGGGGCACGTGTTAGAGAGGTTTTGTGCACTTCAAAAGAAATAAAGAATTTCTTTCAGACCACAAGACCAGCAAGGCTTGTGAGTTCCTGGAATTTATGAATGATGTCCCCCTCACATGTCATAGGTAGCTTTTCTGTGCGATATGACTGGTCACTTGAATTCCCTCAACTTGCAGCTCCAAGGCCGTACAAGCAGTGCTGAGGATCTGTTTGAAAAAGTGTGTGCCTTTCAGAGGAATCTTGAAATCTTTCAGACAGACTTAATAGGAAAGATGTTGCACTTTCCCACATTGCGTGTTCTTGATACAGATAAAACTTCCATGAAAACGATGCAAGAATTCCTAAACAATCTGATTGAAAATTTAAAAATGTGATCTGAGAATTTAAAAATCCAAAGGATTTGCTTTGATTTGTTCATGATCCATTTGTTGTTTCTTCTGCCAATGGACCTTGCCCTTCTGAAGCAAAGAACAGTCTTGACTCAGTTGAGGAAGGTGCCTTTAAATTAGAAATTGTAAGGCCCCAGAGCTCAGATGCCTTTAAGGCAAAATTCAGAGAAGTGGGACTTTGTGATTTCTGGACTCAGTATGCTGACCAATTTCAGAATAGCCAAAATCTAGCCATCTGTCTTTTAATGAGGTTTGGATCAACGTAGCTCTGCAAATCTGGGTTTTCTACCATGAACCTTATAAAAAAAACCCAACACTGCAATTGCCTGACAGATGAGCATCTTCACCAGTGCATGTGCCTTGCCCTCACCTCCTACAAACCACTCTTCACAAAGCTTGCCAGAGCTCGTCAATGTCACCTCTCCCATTAGAGATCGCCACAAACACAGGTCATGCGGTTGATTTATAAACTTTGTTAAAAGATAGAAACACTAATACTTATGTTGTAATCAAGGTCTTTATTTATTGGCAGCTGAAGTTGGGTTTTTTTATAATTATTTTGTCAGTCTTCTGCGCAAATGGCCCGCCTTTTGTCATCACATTCTCAAATTGGCCCATGGGTAGATGTAATTGAGTATCGCTGTGCTAGATTGTAGTGGTCCCTTCTGACCTTATAACCTATGGATCTTAGCAGCGTTACCGTAATAGAAGCAATAGAGTCTAGAGATAATAAGGGGGAGAAGATCTCGGTAGGTATATGGATGGCTTGCAGGTTACATTAGCTTGTTGCTTGGCAGAGGTTTGGCTTAGAACTGCTCTTGATTGGTTCACATGTCACAGACACATCTCTGTGAAGTCACTGATTTCTCCCCTGTTGAGCAGCTTCCCTGCCACAGTCTCTCCTCTGAGCTCTGCATGGAGGCTCGATTCTCCACCTGTCTGCTCCACAATGATCTGTTGAAAGGTTTTTCCACATTTACTCGGCTTCTTGAGGTTTTACGTGCATGATTATGGGAGGCATCGGAGTGGGAGTCAGGAGACCGGGTTCCTAATTCCATCTGTGCTGGAGACTTGCTGAGTGGTCTTGGAGAAATCATTGGCAGCTATGTTTTTAAGCTCGGCCACTGATTTTTGGGTGCCTTAATTTCTGGGTGTCCATCTCAAAGCACTCTGGGCCCAAGTTACAGAGCTGCTCTGCACCCACAAGTCCTGTTGGTGGCAGTTGGAGTTGTGGGTTCTCAACACTTGGCAAAATTGGGATGAAAGTGTCTCAAGTTGGACATCCAAGAACAGAGGTATTCGAAATCAGTGGCCTTAATCTCCGTGCCTCAATTTCCCCACTTGTAAAATAGGGATACGTATGCTTAGTCACCTCTGTGCAGTGCTTGGAGATCCTTGGATGGAAGCACTATGTAAGTGCTTAGTATTAACAAAGTCATTACTAATGCAAACTCCCTTAGGGAAACAGATTATAGAATGTAACAGGGTTGTACGGAAATGTAATGGGGTTCTGTAGCAGTTACGGTATTCCAAAATAAACTATCACAGTGAAGAGGAAATGGTAACTTTTCCGGGGTTTTTTTTTGTTTTGCATTATCCTATCGCAGGGATACAATGAAATGCCACCGGATGGCCCAAAAGTCTATAGAAAAATTAGTAATTTGATTAAATTCTGTAGGACTTTTTTCCCCTAAGGGCTGCATCTGAATACAGCTTGAAAGGCTCAGGCTGGATTGTAAATGTTCCCATTACAAGTAGATGGAACTGCGCAGGTGCCTGCCCCACACCGTTATGTCCCTATAACTCACCAGCTGCCAGCTCCTGCTCCTCTGAGGGCTTTGTGATCATAATCATACTGGCTGCATGTCTCTTGTCCCTGAGGCCTGCTCAGGTCTCTGTTGATGTCACCATAGTAACAGTGCTATAGGGAGGGGCAGACCACTGAAACCTGTTGCTGAGAGGCAGAGTAGCAGGAAAGAGCCATGTTTAGAGAGCGTAAAGCAAAGTCAGTCTAGGTCAGATGGGGCAGACGCGTGCTGGAGAGAGATCAGTGGAGGAACTAGTCATGGGAGTAGCAGGGTGACTGGACTGGAGGCAGGTTTCTCTTTCAGCTGAAGGCAATGGGGTGGATTAACCCAGTGGCTGCTGTGTAGCAGCGTATGCCAAGGGAGCTGGCATCCATGTCCGTAATATCTGGAGTTGCAGCCATCTCGTAGTACACTGCGGTGGGGCATTGTGACATGGCTGCATTGGGTCCTGATATCACAGGCTAAACATGAGGATGGCTAAACAAACCTGGGGAGGGAAAGAACTTCATGGGCCTCGGAATAACATCCTAAACAGACAAAATCTCTCTCTCTCTAGCTTCCAAAAGAATCCAGCAGGCCCTGGAACTGGCAGACTCGGATAAGCTGGCAGGAGAAAAGGGATGCAGGAGGAAGACTGTAAGTACTGAATGCTGCATGCAGACTGTTACACTTGTATTGCTGGTTCTCTCTTATTTTTTTTATCTTATGCTGATCGACTCTCAACAGAGAGCTCCTATCCTGGGTCACTTCCTCTCACAACCCCCCTGTACCTTCCACAGGGCAGTCTGTCTATTCTGGTAGACCATCGTGAGAGAACTACTGTATCCACCTTGGACCTTTGAAAGTGTTGGCTCTAGTGGCCGTCTTCAGTTAAAGGAGCAGATTTACCCAGCACTGGACAAAATCCAGGAGGCATTTATTTTCTGGGAGTGAGAATTCACGTCTGTCTCACCCAGGTAACATTCTGGGAATGAGACTTTGCAAGGTCGTTTCACTTAAAAATACAGAGGGAGGTGGGTGATGCTTCCTGATTCCTGGTTGGTTACGACAGCGACTGGGGCGTGCGGCTCTGAGATCGATGGCTCCAAAGCCAGACAAACAATTTCTGTTTCCTGGATGGATCTTAAACTGAAGCCTGAGCACTTATTTTCATTTATTTTAGGACAGTGGTACCCAAAACCTTTTTATTTTTTGCAGATCTCTTCCTTTGTTTAGGTGAAGTCCTTTGTATGTTATTGATAGACATGGGCAATCATAGGCATGGGCACAAACCAAAAACCCCGAACCAAACATCTCTTCCAAACTTTGAAGGATTTATTTCCAAGGTTGAAGGCTGTCTTAAGGCTTGTCTACACAGGGACATTTACAGGCATTATGAATCCAGTATATTTATACAGCAGCCTCTTTCCACCACTCTGGCAGTGTAAAGGGGTATTAGAGTAACCTAGAATCAGGCTCTAAGTAACTTGTCTAAAGTCAAGTAGGATAGGAAGTCTGTGTCACAACCAGGAATTGTACCTAGTGCCCTTAGTCCTAATCCAGTGATTAAACCCTTCCAGAAATTTGGATCCATGCAAATTATAATGTCAACATACAAGCAGATTGGCTATATCACCAGTCAGAGATGCAAAGGGTTGGCTGTGCTATTCCATAAGAGCGACTAGTCAGCTTTGAAGGGGAGGAAAATCATTGCTTGGCTTTTTCCTCTTGCATCCTTCATCCAAGGGATCTGGGCTGGGTTCCCAGGCCAGACTCAGGTGTTAGCTGGGTCTGGAAAGCAAATGCATCAGGCTGATAAATCAGCAGAGCCATTATAAATTAGAATCAATTTGGCAGACGGGAGTTATGCCCAACTCTAAAAATGAGGAGGGAAAGGCAGTTCATCTGCGATAGAGGAGAAGAGGCTAAAAAGAAAGGAGAATTCATTCCTTTTGTTAAATGTGGTCCCTGCAAGCCCTTGGTTATACCCCCTGCCGGGTCTCAGAACTGAAAGGCAGAGAAAAGGGCTTGTTGACCTAATGTTAACCTTCAATTGTCAGCCATTCAGCTTGCTGATCCTCACACCCCTCTCCTTAATCCCAAAGGGAGATGGTACAACGCCTACCCAGGGACTGTGCCATCTAATTAACATTAGGCTTGAGCAAGATTTTTATCCTTCTTTGTGTTTGCAGCAACTGAAATTTAAATAAAACGAAAATAAGAAAGAAAAACTTCTTTCGCTTGCTCGTGTTATAGCCTGGGCTGCCACTGGCCTTCATTATGTCCTGGCCAGTGTATCTAATTCATAGCCAATAACAAACAAAACGTAAAGCTACTGAGCTGTAAATGTGTAAGATTATTTAGTAGCAAAATAAAAGACAAGTGTTGGTCATTGTGGGGAGGGTAAGGGAAGGGAGAGGAGGGTAGATCTGATAGGAATGAAAGCTGGATAAGATCTCTGAGGCTGTATGCTCCATCTTTTGGCCAAAACAGGATAGTTCCCTATGGTGATGTAGATGAGAGATGGACTGATAGGGCCTGATTTCCAGAAATGCTGGACAACTGCAATTCCCACTGACTCCACTTGGCGTTAAGGATCCTGAGCAGCTTTACAAATGAGGCCATAGTACCTGACTGGCCATTGGTGGTTCTTCATAGTACCTGACTGGCCATTGGTGGTTCTTCATAGTACCTGACTGGCCATTGGTGGTCTCACTAAAGGCTGACCTAGAAGGGGGGAAGGAAAGTAGTCAAAGTTCCCCCAAGCCAGTGGCTCATTGGGCTGATGCAGGTTAAGGCACGTCCGTTTCATAGCCAACCGTACACAGAGGCCTGGTGTGGCCAAGCAACACATCTGACTGCCTTTGACTGCCCTAACTTGATGGAGCAAGTACCCATTTTGCAGTGGGGTGAACTGAAGGTGGCCTTTCAGCCTGAGATTGACTCCAACTCATGCCCTTCAGGATGGTAGCTGAGTGCTTTCACCACACAGCCATAGGAATGAACTGGGAGGAGAGGGAGACAAGGGAAGACGCTGGCCTCTCTACAGTTTTTTGGTGTCTAGGAAGCAAATTCTGCTCTCATTTATGCTGGGTCCAGGTACGCCTTAGTGACATGGGAATAGCCAAGGAGGCTGAACTTGGCCCTAGGAATGGAGTGCCCTTATAAGTCACTTTCTGGGGGAGTTAAAGCTGCGGCCACATAACTCCACCTTGTGCTCACTGTACCCTTCCCCACTAGATCTAGTGAGTACTGCCTTTAATTCTTGGCCGGGAGACTGGATGCCCCAAGAGCTTGGTAAAGGGTTATAGACTATTTTACCTCTCAGCTGGAGATTCAAGAACTCGTAGTGACCAAAAGTTGTGCCCATCTCATGACCATTGAGTGGCATGAAATGAGCTTGACACTGTTGGTTTGCTTTCCAGTGGACAAGGTCCACCTTTCCCAAAGGAGCATTCCGTGGCCTCCTTGTTGGTAAACACAGAAGAGGAAAAGGACTGAATGAGCATGAAGGCTGAACTCTCCTCTGGACCTTAGAGGTGGTCCCTGTCTGCCAGGTGTGGTGGGACAGTATGAGGAGAATCTTATTCTGCAGTTTCCCACGCCATTCTGGCTCTGAGGAGGAATCATGTGCACTGTATCGTAACATCTAGTTAAGGAGGCTGTTACACCCCCTTGACACACACTAACAGTTTAGTGACGCCAGGATTGTGTGCCTGGATCATTGTGATCCCAGCTTCATGCAAGGTCAAAGACACTAGAATGCGGATTTCTAACACTCTCACCTCAGAACAATCATCACATGGAGAAATGGCCCTGCACCAGAAACCTGAGTCTAGACAGCCCCTCCTCCGCTGCAGGACTTTGGGGAAGTTCTGATCCAGGTCTCGCTAATGGGTCTGAATGAACCTGTAATCTGTTTGGATTGAGACCCGCACTTTGCCTCTCTTGCCCATTTTTACTTTTCTGTAAGTCGTTTTCGATTAGCTACATGCAACTAACTACCTTTTGATGTCATGGGGAAGGGTGGTATTTGGGGCACTAACGACTGTGGTCAGTCGATCAGATGACCTGCTTCGTAGCTTCTCCTCTGCCCAGCCCCCCCTGTTTCACAGCCTCTAGCTGTGCCAGCTTTCCTGATCCTGTTTGCTTAAGTAATTGGCACTGCATACCACGGGTAATCGGCTTATTTGTTTTCTCTTCATAATTTGTGTACAGTTCTCCCTTTCTCTTCTAAAGAGATAATGATGTAGCCTGTTTTTGTGAGCTGTCTAGGTATTTTGCCATGTCCTGACTGCAGTAACGTTGGAGCGCTTTTCCCATCATTAAATCCATTTTGTTTTTCTCTAGAGACATTCCACTGCAAACACTAGAGAATTGACTCTAGAGCCCAATCCTGCCTTGACTGGGAGTTGAGGCGAATAGACGAGATGACATAACAGGTCCTTTCCTTTTCAGTTTTTATTTTACCATGGGCGGATAGTTAAAAAATAGGGGGGAAAACCCCAACATAATGATACATTCTTTCCTGGTTTATGATTATACTAGACAGGGGGGACTCATGCTGGAAAGTTTGGATCTAGTTTCAAATTTCCCTGAAATTTGGAGCTATTTGGGCTACTAAACAGCTAGGGGCCAGCTGCGATGTTTGGATTTTGAACGTTGCCAAAGCTGACGTTTTAGTTTGAACTCCTCTCCAGGTAAAACTCCTCTTTTATTTCTTTTTCATTAAAATCTTGGCATCTTCCTCTTGCCCAGCTGTAAATCTGCTCTTACCTCTGCACTCTAATCCTTTCCTTGGCTGCTAACATTATCATCCTCCTTGTTTCAGGACCTGGCTTCCTACTGTTAGAGCTCCTTATTGGATTTTTACCCTCCAATCTATTTAGTCTCCTCTGTGTGCTCAGTATAGCCCTTTAACCCTTCAACACCCTTTCATCTCTGCCTCCCAACCTAGTTACCCTCCTGTGCCCTCCTCATCACATGCATACAGCTCCCATTTGCATTTCTCCAAACAGTGTCTTTCAAGTTCCCTCCCTTCTCTCCAAATAATCATGCTTAGGTTTGATCTTGTTTTGCCTGGCTCCTTTTTGTAATTTGCCCAGAGAAGGCTTCTGAACCTGTATCACCATCTCTAATCTCATTCTCTTTGTACACGGCGGGTGGTTTATTGTAATCACTTTTTCTATTTGTGGGCTGTGCAGCATCACAAAGATCAAATTGGTTTAAAAAACCCCACATCATTTTTCAAGAGGACTTTGCCCAGAGATTTTAGTTCTCTGCAAGAGCCAAAAGGGTCACAATGCTCCTGGAGAGATTTTGGGAAGAGGTTAAGAAAGCTGAGACTCTTTATTTTTTCCCTGTAGAGGAATTGGTGTGATCTGATTTCTTACAGGAACCCTAAGAATTCCTCAGCCTCTTTGTTTTTCCACCCTTGTATGCCTCATCTTGCAGTCACTCCGAGCTTATGAGTACTAGCCAGAAATCCCTTCTGCACCAGACAATGTGATCTGGAAGAGGGGTCAGGTTTGGGCCAAGATTTCCAGTGGTGCCTACCTATTTTTGGCTGTCCAGTGCAAGGCACCTTAAAGAGGTCTCATTTTACACATAGGAAAACTGAGGCACAGAGCGGGGATGGGAGTTACCCAAGGTCACTCAGTAGGCCGAGCTGAGACTAGAACTCAGCTCCCCATAGTCCTGACAGGGACTGACTCTTACTGGGTGTATGTATAACACCTGGTGGGATGGGGGTCCTGATCTCAGTTGGGTCTCCTCATGGAACTGCTGTAACATGCTGTATCTCTTCTCTGGATATAGCAAGGATTATTTCCATATGCAGGGCTGTCCCTTCAGCACCACCTCAGGGCTAAATGTACAGTGATAAACGATGGGCCAGATCCTCCGTTGGTGTAAATCGGTGTAGCTCCGTGGAGATCAGTGGAGCTAGGCTGACTTACGCCAGCTGAGGATATGGCCCATGTTGTCTGTACTCTGTGTGCTGCACAATCTGCGGTGATGTGGCACCAGTGGTATCTGTCTTGCCGCCCCCGGGCCCAGGGCCTGTTAATGGAATACAGCCTCACTTGGAAGGAATGTGGAAATCCAGCCACTGGCTGAATGACCATTGGTACCTGGTGCTCTAATCACCCAGCCTGCCTTACAATAGAGGGATAAAGCAGCTGAGACAAACCCTTCATATAGTTTTGTTTCACAGCCCACACACTGACGCAGCACCATTATTTTTAGACAATCTGGCTCTTTGTTTGTGGCATGTCTTTATTCGGACCCCGTGGAATGATAAGCATGTTTATTCTGTGTGCTGGCCAAGGCAGCATGTTTATATTCAGAGGGGTGCTGGCGGTAACAGTGTAAGGCGGAACACGAGCCCTTGTCTCACTGAACAGCCAGAGTGAGTGTGAAACATGGGGAGAAAGAGTCAGACGTGCCAATGTTCAAATCCAGAGACACATGATTCATTTCTTACTATGCCTGGCTTTTCATCTTTCTGCTCCATTGCCTCCTGCAACCAGCCAGCCACTCCCTAGGCCTTGATTGGCCCATATCCTCCTCCTTTTTGTGCCTTTCCAGCTACTTTGTGATCTCAAAGCCTTTGTCTCTGTAGCACTGATATGTGTTGCTGTTGCTATGGCTAAGGCTGTGATTCACAGCAGTGTTTGCATCTTACCTGAAACTGGAGATATGGATGTGTGTGTTTGCACTGAGCACTTTCCCACTGTTCAGTTTTATTTACACAGGGGAAAAAAATCCCTGGGAAAGAGACCCTACTACAGAGGCGGGTTAGGGGGCGGGGCGGAAAGCTATCACGGAAGGCCTCGTCTGGAGAGGAGAGTGATGAGCAAAAAAAAATATGTAGAGGAAGGGTCAATTTGAGTGTGGGTGGCTGGTCGGTGGTGTGTGTGCGAGAGCTGGTTTTGATTTCACTGGGACGGGCACATGTTGAAACCCAGACTGGCTTCATGGGAGGGGGAAGGATGTGTGTGGAGTGTCTGTATAGGTGGGGGTCATATGTTCTGACCTGCACATCATTCCTCCATAGATCACAGTTAGCAATGGCTGCAAAACCTTTCTCTCAGTCAGTAAGATTCCTGATCCTGCCTCCCCAGGTTACCATGTGCAGGTAAAGCTACCACGGCAGCATGCTCAGACCCTGAGGGAGAAACACTACATTGTGTTGCTGGGTAATCAAAGATTGACGTTGATGAACTTGAACACCAAGGGGGAACTTCAACTTTCCTTAGCCAGTTTGTAGGTGGCTATGAGATTACTTCAAGGGCCAGTGACCATAGTGATTTATACCTTTAGAGGGTCAAACCACAGTGTTTTTGAGAAAAGATGGTTTACTGGTTAGGCTACTAGTCTGGTGCTTGGGGCGATCTGTGTTCAATTCCCTTCTCCACTACAGATTTTCTTGGGCAAGTCACTTAGTCTCTGTGAATTTGTCCCTTTATCTGCTCCCACGTAATTAGTTCTGTTCAGAAAAACAACCTCGATGCTAGCCTCATGATGTATCAGTTTGGGATCTGATGATTCTATCATTGTTTGTAATAAATTGGCTCAGAATAATGGATCTTTTATGAAAGGCTGACGAAGCTCTTGGGTTGTATGGATAATATTATTAGACAAGTTTGCATTGATGGAATAATTCTGAATTACTTCACATAAACATGCATTCAATTAAGAATTAAATCAATAGTTCCTGGGCCCTCTTCCAGATCTGGAGGTGGAGAAGGCACTTTACTTAGGGTTGGGTTTTATTTCTGTCAGCCTGTCTCTATCTCTAAGGGCTTGTCTCCACTACCACTTTTGTCGGTGTAACTTATGTTGCCCAGGGCTGTGAAAAGAAATACCTCCCTGAGCAACATAAATTACACCGAGAGAAGCGCCAGTGTGAACAGCGTTACATCAGCAGGCGTTTCTCTCACTGACATAGCTACCACCACTTGTGGAGGTGGTTTTATTATGTTCACGGGAGAGCTCCCATCTATTATATCTTACCTTCGGCCACAGGCGCCAACTTCTGGCGGCACCGGTGGGGGCTGACGCCGGGCCCCGCCCCCCGACGCCGGGCGACGTTGCGGGGCCGCGCCTCCGACACCGACACAACGTCACCCGGTGTCAGGGGTGGGGTCTCGGAACGTCTCCTGATGGTGAGGTGAGCTGGGCGCAGGCCCCAGGGCTGGCGGGCAGCTGGGCGCGAGCCCCGGGGTTGGCGGGGAGCTGCCGGTGGGTGCTGAGCACCCACCAATTTTTCCCCGTGGGTGCTCCAGCCCCGGAGCACGCACGGAGTCGGCGCCTGTGCCTTCGGCATAGAGTGACTACACGAGTGATCTTACAGCGGCACAGCTGCATCGGTACAGCTGAGCCACTGTAAACTCACTAGTGTAGACAAGCCCTCATAGTGGTTTTGTATCGCATTTTGGGGGGTTCCCAGAGGGGTCGGCCCCTTAAAGAAAATCACATTGTGATGCTGCATCTTGATGTTGAATCTTCATGTCGCAGCACTGAGTCAGTGCATGAAAGCATTGTGAAACTTCACCGTCATGTTGATGGGACATTAGCACACCATATTAATAACTGGCTTTCCTGTGCCAGTCCCAAGGAGATATTGGGCAGGAGCAGTAATGCTAGTCATGAAACAAACCAACAGAGCCTGGAAAACATTACTTACTTTCAGACATGGATTATTAAATGGGTTAATTTCCCCCCATTAAACCTGTCTAATGTTTCGTTATTATCCTTTGGCCTTTTGTATAGTAATATTGTAATTGTTGGGAAGGAGGAGGTGTCCTCTGGGATCCCCGTCCATTTGATCTATTTAATCCCCTGCTAGAAGGCATGTCTCGTCTGAGGGCCCCATCCTTCTGGCTGCATGGAACTCCTTCTGGAGCACATCAGCTCCACCCCGACTCATCCACAGGAAGCTGCTCCAGACCCAAGCAGGACAATCCTTCCCCATTGTCAAATATGTCACATTAGCCACATCCCTGGAACCTGCTGCACTGACAGATTGGAACTGAGCTCAGCATGCTGCTCTAGAGACCCCCTTGGTGACTGTAACCCTGCAAGGAACGTGTGGATATTTGTCTCCCTCTAGGGGCTGCTCCACATAAGAGGTTTGAGTCTGTGACTACTACTTCCGGTTTAAAGAGGTTTCTGAGCCATGCTACTATTGCTTTAGCTGAAACAGTAAAGGCTCATGCTTTAGCGCTGAAGTTTCCGATTCCAACCCTGATGTTGGCCCAAGCAGTGTCAGTTAAAACGGCAGAGCAGAACAGTGGCTTAGCGCCTACGGGCACTATTTCCATAGTGTGTGAAACACTAAATATAATAAATATAAATGGAGATATGCCAATCTCCTAGAACTGGAAGGACCTTGAAAGGTCATTGGGTCCAGTCCCCTGCCTTCACTAGCAGGACCAAGTACTGTCCCCTGACAGATTTTTTCCCCCAGATCCTAAATGGCCCCCTCAAGGATTGAACTCACAACCCTGGGTTTAGCAGGCCAATGCTCAAACCACTGAGCTATCCCTCCCCCCGAACTAGACGTTTTATTTTCTTCATTAGTGTGGCCATTTAGTAGTTGGAATGATAAAACGTTCCCAGGTGTAAGTTGCGGTCTAATAACCCACACTCCTCATTGATTTTTTTTTTAAATTTGGCTAATCAGGGCAAATGGAGCTTCAGGGGGAGGGAGACAAGCAACTGGGAATGGGGCAGAAAACCAAGGGACTAGTTTCAGGGCTAGGGTAGGGCAAACAAACAAGGCTGCAGAGGGAGAGGGGCGGGGCGGGCAAAACTGAAACTAGCAAGGGGCTGGGACCAAAAAAGGAGAGGGGCCCAGATAGCTGCAAGGGGAAATGGGGCGGGTGGCAAGGGACAAAGCAAGGGGTGTACTGATGGAGGGGGAGGGTCAGTCCAAGGGGAATGGGGAGGGGCACGTGCACCCACGTGCGCTTGTGCAAGGTCAATTGTTGGGCTGGCTGCTGCTTCAGGCCCAAAAGGTGGAAACGGGCTCGGCTAGCCAAGCAAGCGGCTGAGTCCAGAGGCTGGAACCAGGGCAGACGGTGAGCAGGCAGCAGAGGTGGTGGTGGTAGAGGAGGGGGCAGCGGTGGTGGTGGGGGCTGGGGGGGGCACAGATGAACCAAGGGGCAGGCTCTACGCCACACCCCCTGTGCCCCTACAAACACAGTCAATACCCCCACCACGACAGCACAGTTCGAAACATACTCAGTTCTTGGAGGCCCCCTCCACGGTGGTCTGCAGAGTCTCTGTGCTCCCTCAGCAGCCGACAGTCTTCCTGGTTCTTCCTCCTCTGGGTTCCAGCAGCTTCCTGGCAGCAAACAGGGCAGCAGCAGCAGCAGCTCCAGCAACTCCAGGCGGTGGTCCGGTGGTCAGGCAGGACCCCTCACAGATGGTGGTGGTGGTGGTCACAGCAGCAGCTGGAGCAGGGGCCCCTCACACCCCTCCTCTGGGGAGAGGGCCAGCAGGCCCCCTCCCCCCCAAGGGGTTGCTGCAGCAGCAGGAGTAGCAGCAACCAAGGTGTTGGGGGGGGGGGGGGGGGAGGGGCTTCAGCTGCCAGGCAGCCAGCAACCAGAGAGTAGAGTAGTGGGAGGGGTGTCTGGCCCAGCCAGGGGAGAAACTGGAGCAGCAGTAGCAGCAAACAGCAGCTGGGAGGGCCCAGGGCCTAGCAGCAGCCCGAGCAGGAGGAGCAGCAGCAGCCCTCTACCTCCTTCCCGGCCAGAGGGCTATAGGGAAGTGGTAAGGAACCAGTATGTTCTTATTGGGATCCGGGAAGTGGGCGGGCAAAGCCCGCCCACTGCTAAAGGATCCCCCCCTTCAGCCTAAGGGGAGGGATCCACAGGACCTGGATACCAAATGATTCCGGGGGACAAAAAATGAAAAAACAGGAACGGGAGTGCGGTCAAAGGGTCAAACGAAGTGAACCAGATAAACACAATTATGATCCGTTACAAAGCTAGTCATAGAGTTGGAAGGGACCTTAGGAGGTCATCTAGTCCAAACCTCTGTTCAAAGCAGGACCAATCCCCAATTTTTGCCCCAGATCCCTAAATTGCCCCCTCAAGGATTGAACTCACAACCCTGGGTTTAGCAAGCTAATGCGCAAACCACTGAGCTATCCCTCCCCCCGAACTAGACGTTTTATTTTCTTCATTAGTGTGGCCATTTAGTAGTAGGAATGATAAAACGTTCCCAGGTGTAAGTTGCGGTCTAATAACCCACACTCCTCATTGATGGCCGGTGGTAATTTATCTTTCATCATTCATGCCTAATGATGCAACTCATTGTGGTGTGGTGTTACTATGCAATAATGCCCAGCCTGCTGCGTCTCTGACTGCTTAGCCATTTTATGTAACCATATAATTATAACCTGGGAGGTGGTGTTTATATAGCTATATCTATAATAGTATTAATAACACTGCTGCTGTTCTTTCATGTCTGACTGGCTTCACTCTGATGGAAAGGCAGTTCCCTTGTTTCTTTCTCAGCTGCCCATAGGAAGTTCCTCAGACATGCCCTTGTTTTATCACTCTGGTCTGCTATCATCCCACCTGTGGGGTGACTAATGGGGCTGCTGGCATTATTACCATTCCCCTTTGGTGCTACAGTGGTTTTATTCCTGTGACAGGTTGACTGGCCCCTTTAAGAAGGCGCGGGGTCCAGTATACCTGTGACTACTAGTCAGCTGCCTCCCAGTTGGGCTCAAGAGAAGGCCCCTGGGCCATATAAATTGGAGACTGGGTGAGTCAGAGCCTGAGAAAAGTAGGGCAGGTGAGCTGCCTGAGACCAGATTAGAGACAGAAGGTACAGCAGAGAGAGTTGTCAGAGGGAAAGGGCTGCAGGAGACCTGAATGAGGACAGTGTATGTGAGTTGCTGGAGATGAGCTCAGAGGAAGATGGTTGGTGAGCACTGGCCAGAGCTGAATTACAGGCAAGTTTGGGCAGTGACCCCTAGGAAGAAGGGAAAGATCCATCTCCTCAGGGTTGCTGTGCCGGGAAGCAGGAGGGTTGGGGTGGGAGGATGGCCCTGCTGAGCAGGGGTAGGGCTTGCAGGTAGGGATACCCAGAGGAGTGGAACCCAGTAAGAAGGGGGAAGCCCTCTGGGTGAAGGGCTGTGGGAAGACTGGCCACTCTCAGGCAGGGAGGTCTGGAAATTAGGGCCCTGGATCAGGGGCAAAAGGAACAGGGTGGGAGGCGGAGAGTGCTGCTGTTGACTCTCAGGTGGGTGACTTGGAGGTGAGGTCCCTGGAGATGGGAATGGAAAACTCTCTCTCTGTATGTTTACTGTGGGAATTAGAGAGTAGTTTCATTACAAGGATTTTGGGGGAACTAATGCACTGGTGTATATGAACAACGCACTATGCCTAGAGGAGGGCTTTGTATTGATCAGCGAGAGAATGATCCTTTCATGGGTGGACAAACAAGGGAAACAAAGGCTGCGCCTGACATTGCAGGGTGTTCGAGCTGTTGCCGCAGCTCCACACCCACTCAAGTTAAACAGTGTCATTAAAAAGAATGGGAGCATGAACTCTTACCACTGTAACAAATCCATCCCTGTTGGTTTCAGTGGACCCTAACGTCCATAGTTATGCAATGGGAAAATTTGGCCCTTGTTTTTATGAATGGGAATATCTGGGAATGATCAGAGTACAAGGATTGTGTTACCTGTGTACCATCGTCACGTTTGGGCCAGACACCAAAACATCTTATAAAATATATAGGGCGGATACTCATCACTGACTGACTGGGAGCCACAAAGGAGGTGGTAGGCCATGCTTACACCCGCCTAATTCTCACGCTGTTGAGACTCAGAGCTTGTCTACATTACCCACCGGCGCGATCGATCTTTCAGGGATCGATTTTTCACGTCTAGTGTAGACGCGATAAATCGATCCCCGATCGCTCTGCCGTCGACTCTGGCAATCCACCCCCGGCGAGAGGAAGAAGCGGAGTCGACGGGGGAGCGGGGGCAGTCGACCCTGCGGCGTCCTCACAGTGCGGTAAGTCGATCGAGGTACGTTGACTTCTGCTACGTTATTCACGTAGCTGAAGTTGCGTACCTTACATCGACCCCCCGCCCCTAGTGTAGACCTGGGCTAAGGTTACTTCTGAGGCACAACTTCGAGCGGTCTCAGTGATGTGCTGTGTTACATCTGACTGCCTGTGGTCCCAAGGGGCAGTTCTGAAAGGCAGGAATTGCCACTCTGGCCACGCTCCCTTTCCCCCTGCTATCTCCCTACCCCATGGGAAATAGAAGGGGGTGGTGTAGATTCCATACGCTGGGTGAACTGGTACAAAAACACCACAGCAGGAGCCAGTTTGGCCTTATAGATCTTACAAGGCCACATGCTGAGCCCAGAGGCCAGGACGGGGGTATGGACATTGGGTACTGTACAGGTAGCAAAACAGGTCCAGCAGGAAAAGGCCTGTTTCTGAACAGCCAGTAAAACTCATTTGTCCATTTCTCTGGCTGGACTGGATGATTCACCCTCGTTGTTTTGTTAATTGTTTTAATAGCAGACACAGAGCTCTTTGTTTTCCTGCATTCTGTAACTAACAATGAGGAGCCAGTGAGCAGCATATCACTCTCAGTAACATACTGTGCTGAGGGATGTGTTTCTATGCCTCACTTCTCCGGTATACCCTAGTAAATCAGTGGAATTACACTAGGATACAGTAGCTAAGGTAATGGAGTGGAGAATCAAGCACATAGATCATTCTGCATTGTACATAGAGGCCAAACTCACCCCTTCCCCAAGGTTTGGATTTATTAATGAAGAAAACAATAAAATAACATAAGGCATCTCAAATCTTCTCCCCAGGCTTGGCTGTTTCTATGGATCCTCCCTCCAGACTGCTGAGCCCACACCCTAGATCCTCTCTTCCTGAGAGAGACACACATTCACCTCCCTTCTATTCAGGGCAGGTAATAAGTCCCATGCATTAGTGAGCCAGCAGAACCTATTTAACCCGGGGATCAATACCAGCTAACTGGGTGGAGTATTTCAGGTAAACACTGCCAGCCTATTACAGTCACCAGCTATGGAAGGTTCAAACTTCCCACATAGAACCACAGTGAGCTAAGCCCCACCACCACTAGCAGAAGGGGAGAGTGCTTTCTTTAATTTCCAGTGTGCCCTATGGTGAACACCCCAGGCATTTGAATGGGAACAGAACGGCACAAAGGGATCTATAGCTGAATTGTGCTCCTCAACATCACCTGCCTTAGGAGGGATTTGGTATCGCTGCTGTGAGTTGTTCAGAAAGCGTATTATGGTGTGTATGAGCCGAACAGAAGGACAACGGTGTGGCTACAGGTATCATGTCAGAACACGCACATGCTACCGCTGCCCCCCTGTCCCCAGCGGGAGAGTAACAGCTCTGCACCGGACCCGGAAAGCAGTACTGCTGAGTGCATGTGTTTGCATTTGTATCTGTGGGGCAGATCCAGGACCCAGAGAAGCTGCAGGTGGATGTGCAGCAGCAGTGCAGGCAGAGGGATGGTCCTTGGGATGGCGAGAACAGTCCGGATCACATCAGTTCCCAAAAGAACTCGCCATCAGGGCCTGGTCAGAGAAAGCTCTCTTCTTTTGTAGTCAGGCTGGCTGAGTCATTCGCTCTCCAGGGAAGCGGCTGTTGGAGCTCGGGGTGGAATGAGATGGGGATGCAAAGAGGGAGGATGAGCAGAAAGGCCCAAGCTTTAGAATCCAATTTTGGTAGGCATGGGGCAGGCTTCAGTGCACTGGCTCAGCCCCTTCTGTTCTCTCTAGCAGGGGGGCTTTCTTTTCTCTCTCCCTCAGGGCTGTAGCTCAGTCGAATGGGCTTTTCCAGTAATGAGGGGGTGAAGGGGAGGGGGATGGAATTGCCCATTCAAAGGCAGCTCCCCCTGGTCCTCTGGACACTGTCATCCTTTTCACTCACACAAACGCTAGCATCACGTGACCCACGGCTGAGTGTGCTCCAGCCCGAGGTCTGATTGGTCACCGGCTCCTTTTTTGAAAGCCTAGGTGGCCGTGGCAACGAGAAGCAGGCCAGCCATGCTTTCCTGGCCCCCAGAGAAGTGCCGCAGGCGCTGAAGAAAGGCAGGCGGCACACACCAAGAAGCATCAAGTGGGTAACCAGCCCTTCTCCAGGTACCTGCTTGTGTTAATTCCCAGCCATCCTCTTCCTTTCTGCTCAAAGGTTTGAGTTGCAGTTAGCTTTGTGTCTATTTCGGTGTGATGTGTGCACTGGGGGGGCGGTCGGTCACTATTTGTGTTAACTCGCTTGTCACATCACCCGTCTGTCTCCTATTACCAGGAGAGTGCTCTCGGGCCATCCCAAATCTGTACATGTACAGGGGAACCTGTTGCAAGAGGCCATTAAAAAAAACCCATCGCCTCAGACTGGTGTGCATATTAGAATTGTGGTCAAAACTTTAAAATGGTTGAGTAAGAGAGGACTCCGGGCTAGATCCTCAGCAGGTGTAAATTGGTCTAAGTCAGCACAGCCTCACTGACTTCCGTGCAGCCATACCAGCAGAGGATCTGGTGTGTACGCTTACCAGAAATGACCTTTAGTGCAGTTTGACTGTGGGACAGAGGGATATCTCAAGACGTGTCCACTGCAAAAGGCTTAAAAAATACATAGCTACTTTAGGGGCTTCAGGGGTTGTGGGGTTTTTTTGGTAAGGTGAAAAATTAGGACTAGCAAGTGACGCCAGGTTGTTTTGGGTTTGCTTGATTGATTAAAATCCATCAGGACCTCCAGGACTTGCAGTTATGCTGGATACATTGTGCTTCAGAGAAGGTGGATTTGGGCTTAAACGAAAGAAACCTGCCTTGCTGAGAGAGCTTCTCTTGAAAATGATCACTTTGCTTTTAGCACAAACAGAGAAAAACCTGTCTTATGTTCTGTTCCTCTGCAGCCTGGAGGAGGGGTGAGAAAGAAAGGGCTCCGTTAAATCTAGGGAAGCTGCTATGGATTGTGAAGAGTGCATTGTAGAGAAGGGGCTGCCTGAGAAATCTGGGGTGCAGAAACAGAGGGCGAGTCCAATCATCCTTTATGGGGGAAGGGCTCTTTTCAGCGAGAATTGTAAGGTGTTGTGCAAAGGGCAAAAAAATCATAGAGCAGCATTTTGTGAAAATATGAGGAGGCAAATTAACAGCGTCATCATGCAAGGTTGTAAATCCTCTCTTAGGGTTGCCATCCATCCCAGAAGAGCCCCAGTTTGTGCAGAGGGCTGTTCTGCAGGCCTGGCTTGTGAAAGAGAACGGAAACAGTCCTGAATGTATTGTGACATCATAATGGAGTATCATGACACATTGCTTCCCTATGTGATGACACTGCCACAATGCAAAGATCTTTCTGTTTGCAGCTTATTACTTATATTGCAGTGGCACCTTGAGACCCAGGTCCCATTGTGCTAAGTGCTGTACAAATACTTAGTCAGAGACAGTCCTTGCCCCCAAAGAACTGGTAAATAGACGAAACAGAGGGAGTAGTATTATTCCACATTTTACTAATGTGGAACTGAGGCACGAGATTTCCCCAGCGTGACACAGGGAGTCCGTAGTCTCTTGAGTGATCGTTCACATAGGCGCCGACTCCGTGGGTGCTCCGGGGCTGGAGCACCCACGGGGAAAAATTGGTGGGTGCTCAGCTCCCCGCCAGCCCCGGGGCCCGCGCCCAGCTCACCTCACCACCGGGAGACGTTCTGGGGCCCCGCCCCCGACACCGGGTGACGTTGCGTCGGCGTCGGGGCCCCGCAACGTCACCCGGCGTCGGGGGCGGGGCCCCGCAATGTCGCCCGGCGTTGGGGGCAGAGCCCGGCGTCAGGGACGGGGCCCTCCCCCGGGCGTCAGTCCCCACCGGCGCCGCCAGAAGTTGGCGCCTGTGCTCATTCAGAGCCTTAACCACAAGACCATGCTTCCTTCCTTGGTCAGTTAAGGATCACAGAAGATCACGGTTTCATTGTCGCTGATAATATCCACCACGAGTAGCTCTAAGCTTGGAGACAAACTTGTACTCTATAAGCGGGTTCTTGTGTACATTATGGAAGGATTCCTTCATTCTGTGACACACTCATGCACCAGACTGGAAATGTGTGGTAGTTTAATTTACGTATAAAATATAGCTCTTTAATGGTTTTAAAGGTTAGGCAGCTGGTGTACTGAGACTACTGCCTATCATTCCGACTGATACGGTCTCATTGTTCCCCTGTTTTCACTCCATCTGTCTGTATCCACCTGTTGTCTCTTGCCTTATATTTACATTGTGAATTTTCCAGGGTGGGGACTGTCTTTCTGTTCAGTGTTTAGCACAATGGTGTATGCTTGGGGCTGCTAGGCACTACTGCAATGCAAATAATAAATAATGAATGAAACTGAATATCAGTACAGTTGCCCTGTCACTGATCGGTCTATCAGCCCTCACAGAGAGAGCACCGATCACAATACGTCAGATGTCTTGTTCTAGCCAGTCCTCCAACTACGCCCGGCTGTCAGTAGCACCGGACACCCGATTGACATAGCGCACAGCAGCCTAGAACTCCTGAGCGATCCGCCAACTGCAGCCTCCCAAACTGCTGGGATTACAGGCATGCGCCACCATGCCGGGCCTAGTTGCCCTGTATTTATTCTAATAGTATATTCAGATTTATATGGTCTTAAGCTTTTGATATACCAGGAAGTAAGCACGGGTAACACGATTTCTACAAATAAATTGTCACGAGGAAGCGTCAAGTTGTGGCAGTTGAGCAGGGAGCATTTGTGGCATTAGGAAGTGTAGGTAGGCAGTTGGGAATTGTAGGAGGAGCCCATTAGCTGGATGTTTCTGATAAAAGAATCAGCAGTGAAATAGTTAACAATGTTGACAAATTATTTTTAGGTCCAAAAATTAACAATCCACTGGGATTGATTGGCCAGTCAGCCCCATTTACTGCTATTTTGTTCAGGTTGTCTTCAGATCCAAGCAGACATCACAGCATTCATTTATACTTGGTTCACATTTTCAAAGTGTGGTTTGTTTCTTTTGTTTGTTTTTTTGCAAGCATAAGAGCTAGGGAAGGAAGGAAGAGAGCTGAGGTTCTGGAGCAAAGGTTGGATTCTACTACAAATTCTGCTGTCACAGAATACATGGGATTCCAGCCCACAAATTCTGTTGTTCACAGGCCGTCAAAGAGTCCTGATGACATGGAAGGTTTGGGATCTGGGAAAGAGCTATAAGAAAACTTGCCACACCAATGGTGGGATAGGCCAAGAATTGAACAGACTATGTGAGGATACTGTTGAGAAGTAGGCCATTTGGGGTGATTTTTTGTGAGGGGACATCTGTCAAGTGAATTGAGTCCTCAAATTTACTTCGCAATAGCTCATTGAGCAGCCATCTTAGGAAAACAACTTTTGGTTACCATTGGCCTGGATTTGAACTAATGATCAAGAAATAGAAGCCCATGACCAATTCCTTGCGCCCTCTTATCCCTTATCATTGCTTCTAAATGGATAATTTATCACCTGTTTAAAATAGCTTCTTTTCCTCAGGGGAATTTGCCAGGCATTTTTAGCAAAAGAAAAGTACTTTACACCGGGTTGCCAATGCTCACAATCTTTATTACAAGTCTCATTATATTTGATACATTTCTTAGGAACCCAGGAGTTGGGGTTTTGTGATTATGTGAGACTTTTTTTGTGTTTTTTTAATAAAAGCTGATATTAACTTAATAGCCCTCATGGTTCGAGTGAAGAGCTTTAGAATGTGACTCAAGTGGACTCTGAAGGCTCAGAAACCAGATGATGAATGAACTGAGCCCAACATGTGTGTGTTTTTTAAATACCACGATTGTTGGCCTGATTTAGTGTGTTTAATGTTTGAGGTTGGCAATAGTGTTCACGTCCAAACCAAGACAGACCCTGACCACTTTATCCAAGTATGATCTACTTTGTCTTCCTGGTGGGCCAAACAGGTAAAATCTGCTAGATTTCAAGCTATGGACAGTGTTGTAAAATAATCTAAGAACAAGCTACAAATCCATTTCAGGCAGTAAGCAGGAATTTCAGCTCTGTATTTGGCTGTTCTGTTCTTTTTAACTGGGGAAGCTAGCATTAGTGAAGAGAGGCCATCCCAGAGAATCACTGCATAAGCTCTCGTGGGCTAAAGCCCACGTCATCAGATGCATTACTAAATTACTAAATAATTTGTCTTTTCTGTTTTTTTTAATGGAATAAACACCCACTGTCTTTCTTGAAGAAAGTTTGATTTTAATTAGGATGGGATTATGTTTTATAATGTTCCCTGTGCTGTTTGCACCTGATGTAAATATCTCAAGCAAATAATTACTGTAACAAGACTGTGGCTAATAGTAAATTCATTCCAAGAAGGTTTAATGCCTATGTATGCTATTGATTGGAGGAGCTGACAGTTGTCAGTTGGTAGCACTGGTGATTAAGGTGGAATGATTTGTCACAAGATGATGAAGTGCTAATGAGGAGCTAGTGGACTGGAGAAGTCCTGGTTAATGCACATTACCTAAAGAGGTGTGTAGTCATTAAGACTATAATTCTAATGGTAATCATGTATGAGGAATGATTTGTTGCCTTGTTTGATATTGCTGTTACGTCGTGGCAATAGCCATTTGGAAGGTGAGCTGGGCAACCAGAAAGGCTAGAGACTTTTTTAATGAAATGCAGATGTTCTTGACATTCCTCAGGAAAGATTCCTGCTTGCCTTGAATGCATGGATCTTTCAAGCACTGATAGATAGCAGAATTTGGGGTTCCCCGGTCTAAATAGGCTAATACAAGCTATACAGAATGGCCACTCAAGATACTACCTAGCCTGAGTGTACATGAGAGCCTAGAATTTCCCCCCAGCCCTTGGTTTTAGGGTTGTCTCTCCTCTCCTCCCCCCCGGTGCTTGTATTCATTGCAGCAACTGCAGCTAGAAAGGCAGTCATTCTCCCCTACCATTTGGATGTTTTCAGTCTGAGTAGGTGCCAGGAGGGAAGCAAGCCCTGCATTCAAAACAGCATTGCCTACTGCACCCTATTCTACCTTCTGAGGCTGGGACCATCCCCTCCACATGGCTAGCTCTTATGCGGTGCTTTTCATCAGCAAAATCTCAAAGTGCTTTACAGAGGTGGTAATTATCAGTCCTATTTTATAGACAGGGAAGCTGAGGTGGGGGTGGCAGTGGGGAACCTACAACATGGGCAAATCTTGAAGCACACTTTATAGACAGGAGCAATGGGCTGGCTAAGATTGGGGCCATTTGAGATGGCGTGAAGAAGGGAAAGTGTTAACTGAAGATAGCCAAGGGGCGATTACAATTGCTGGGCCACTCTGTCAGTACAGCAGCTAATCAGGTGGATCTGACACCCTGTGATTGCTCTGGTAAATTGACTCATTATTTGCAGTTGTCTGCCAGGGCCCTTTCCAATTTGCCTGATTAAGAGGCAAAGAAGAGGAGTGTTTCTCTCTCCTTGTTAACAATGCTTCCTCTGGCACATGAACAAAATTACACATAAAATAAATCTCTACACTAGGAGATTTTTGTCTTCCTAGGTGTTTTGATGCCTAAGGCTGTGCGTATTTTTTCCTGAAGCAAAGAGCCTGGTCCTATTTATGTGACTAAGGATGGGATCCACAAGGGGACTGAAGCCTTGCAATGCTTCAAAGATCTGTTAGCATATTGGGGACCCGTCCTAGTACCCATGGCTGTTCCCAAGGTTGAACAAAATAACATTGTTATGGGTGAGGAGGAAATGGATGAGTTTGATATTACCTCACCCACCTTGTCCCTCTAATATTCTGGGACCAACACAGCTACAACAACACCGCATATAGTACTTCTAAGGTTTCAGTGTAGTAGCCGTGTTAGTCTGTGTCAGCAAAACGAAAATAAGAAAGAAAAACTTGTAGCACCTTAGAGACTAACAAATTTATTTCAGCATAAGCTTTCGTGGGTTAGAACCCACTTCATCGGATGCATGGAATGAAACATACAGTAGACAGATATTTATATAGTCAGAGAAACATGACAAGGTGGAGGTGCATAGACCAACCTTAAGAGGCTAATTAATTGAGAGGAACCATAACAGCAGGGGAAGAAAAACCTTTGAAGTGATAAACAAGATGGCCACACAGGTGTGAATGAGGATCGTTAACTTAAGGGAAATAGATTCAATTAATGTAATGGCCAAGCCATTCCAAGTACTTCTAAGGGGTTTTTCCTTCTAAAATTCTCTCCAGCTGAAGGGAAAGGGGTGCAGATGTTGGCAGAGATCACCACCTTGTGACAGCCTCCATCAAGTTAAAACTGAGAAGTGTGGGTCATAGGCGCTGACTCCGTGGGTGTTCCGGGGCTGGAGCACCCACGGGGAAAAATTGGTGGGTGCTCAGCACCCACCAGCAGCTCCCCGCCAGCCCGGGGGCCCGCGCCCAGCTCCCCGCCAGCCCCGGGGCCCGCGCCCAGCTCACCTCACCACCGGGAAATGTTCCGGGGCCCCACCCCCGACACCGGGCGACGTTGCGTTGGCGGCGGAGCCCCGGAATGTCACCCGGCGTCGGGGGCAGGGCCCCGCCACGTTGCCCGGCGTCAGGGGCGAGGCCCGGTGTAGGGGGCGGGGCCCCGCCCCTGACGCCAGGTGCAGCCCCCACCGGGGCCGCCGGAAGTTGGCGCCTGTGGTGTGGGTCCACCAAACAAGGGACATAGACGTTATGGTATTGACAAGCTAAAGTCCCTTGAAATACAGAAAGCCTTCGTTCTGCAGTTAAAGAACAGGTTGCAAGCACTTGCAGACCTTGATGAAGAGGAGGGGACTGCAGATGAGATCAATAAGAAGTGGGACAAAGTAACAGCAGTTTATAAACAGAGCAGTGAAGCCTTTCTAGGCTACAGGCAGAAGAGAAGGCAAGAATGGATTACACCTGAGCACATGGAATGCCATAGAAACCAGGCGAGCCCCGAAGAAAAAAGTTTTGGACACAAAATCCCAGAAGCTAAAGGACCAATGCCACAAGCAGTATAGCAAGGCACACCGGAAGGTCAAACGCCTTGTGAGAGCGGACAAACGGCATTATATTGATAATCTGGCTACACAAGCAGAGGATGCAGCTGCTCATGGTGTACAAGGAAACATCTACAAAATGACACAGCTTATCAGTGGCAAACAGCAGACATCAACAAACACTCTCATCAGGAACGAACAAGGACACCTACTAACAACCGAAAAAGAACAAGAAATGCGCTGGACAGAGCATTTCATAGAATTGCTGGACAGGGAGCCACCTAAAGAGGAAGCAAATCCAGGAGGCAGAAGATCTTGATATTAATACAGACACCCCAACTAAGGAAGAGATCATTCAAGCCATCAAATCCTTAAAAAATGGGAAAGCTCCTGGCAAGGATAACCTGAATACATAATTGTTCAGGGTAAATCCTAAATTAGCAGCATCTATCCTGGCCCTCTATTTACATCAGTCTGGGAAAGGACAAAAGTGCCAGATGAGTGGACCAATGGGGTTATAGTGAAGATACCAAAGAAAGAAACTCTCAGTGATTGTAATAACTGGTATGTTATCACACTTTTATCTGTGCCAAGCAAGGTATGGTGTAAGAGCCTAGTCCAGTGTATATCAGAGGCAGTTGATAGCGTTCTCAGAAAAGAGCAGGCTGGTTTTCAGAAAGGGCATGGATGCACAGACCAGATCTTCACTCTACGAAACATAATAGAACAGTGCTTAGAATGTCAATGGCAACTCTACATAAATTTCATAGACTTTGAGCAGGCTTTTGATAGCATTCACAGGACCAACCTATGGCGCATTCTGCAGGCATATGGAATTCCTTTCTGTATAATCAACATCATCAAAAGCTTCTATTTCAACTTTACATGCAGTGTTGATCACAGTGAGCTCAGTTTTGAAGTCAAAACAGGAGTATGTCAGGGGTGTGTCATGTCTGAAATCCTCTTCAACATTGTCATCGGGTAATGCGGCGTACAACAGAAGACATGCCAAGAGGCATTAAATGGACACTCTTCTCATCCCTTGAAAACCTGGACTTTGCAGATGATGTCACTCTCCTATCACATACTCAACACCATATACAAGAAAAAACAACTCAACTCAACACATTCAGCCAGCAAATTGGACTGAAAATCAGTCGCAATAAGACAGATATCATGATCTTTAATATTGCCTCACCATCACCAGTACAGATAGAGGATTATGTTCTCACCAATGTAGAAACATTCACATACTTGGGCAGCACCATCAGCCAGGATGGTGGAACAAGCCAGGACATCCGGAAGAAAACCAATAAAGCCAGGAACATCTTCGGGAGCTTAAATACAGTCTGGAAATCATCAAAATATAACACCAAAACCAAACTCAAGATTTATCACAGCTGCCTATGTTCAACACTACTTTATAGTGCAGAATGCTGGGCAATGAGAAAGTATGACATGTCCAAACTGTCTTCATTCCATACAACCTGCCTCAGAAAAATCCTTCGTATCTTTTGGCCCAGAACAATCTCAAACCAAGATCTATTGACACAGCCTTGATGCAGCCAAGAGGATCTGAGCACCATCATTGCCAGGACACGTTGGAGATGGATTGGCCATGTGCTTTGGATGGAACCTGATTCCATCACCAGAGTAGCAATAAGATGGACACCTGAAGGCAAGCGAAAACGAGGCCTCCCGAAAACAACATGGCGAAGAGCTGTGGAAGCTGAACTGAAAAGCCTGGGGCGCAGCTGGGGAACCATTGAAAGACTTGCCAGAAACAGACAGGAGTGGAGGAGCTTCGTCACTGCCCTGAACGCCAGAGGCATAATAGGAAGATGATGATTGATGACTAGTTTAACTACATATATATTTTTAAATTGATTTAGATAAACCAGTAGACACACAGGGCCTGAATCTGCTCTCATTTACACCAGTGTAAATCAAGATCAGCACCCTTGAAGCCTGTGGAATTACCCCAATGTAAAAAAGCAGTGGTGCTGAGAGGAGTTTAAGGTTCCATGCACAGGATATTTGCAACACTTTCTGTGAACTTCCTTGTGAACAGAATTTAGCTCATACATATGTTAGTGGAAACTGGTTAGATGGGCCACAAATACCATGGGAGTGAATTTGAAGCTCTTAATCAAACACATGTTCATAAATACTATTCACCCATCTCTGCTACCTACCTCCTGCTCTTTTTGCTCCCTGTGTTATATGCAGCTCACTCATTGGAGTACGTAACTGACTTCCTCACATGCACAAAATAAAGGAGATTATTCTAGCAGCAGTGCGACCTAAGGGATAGACTCCTGGACTGGGGCTCTCACCTGGGTCCTATTTCCAGCTCTGCTGTGGAGTGACTTTGGGCAAGTCACTTCACCCTTCTGTGCCTTTTGTAAAGTACTTTGAGATCCACAGAGAAGAAGCACTATCTGAGAGCTAGGTATTATTATTCTACACCTTGCCATAAAGAGGGATGGCCTACTAGTCTGAGCACAAGACTGGAAGCCAGGAACTACTGAATAGTTTTTTTTTTTTTTTTTAATTCCTGGCATTATTACGACTCCCTCTCTGGCATCAGGCAAGTCACTTAACTTTTGTATGCCTCATTTCCCCCCCCCCCCCAGGTGTAATGTGGGGATACTAATTCCCACATGACAGGAGGGTAGAAAATAAGTTAATTAAATGTTTCAGAGTGCTTTGAAGATGAATAGCACTAGACATATAGTAAGTAGCATATACAGTACAAACGTAGCTGTGTATCTCACAGACTATGACCAAAGGAGCAAAGAGGCTGCTTTAACCAGGGGTGTCGCATCTATCCCTTAATTAAGAGATTGTCTCAATTATCCCTTCAGTGCTCTGTATCCTCCTGGCTGTGTAGTGAATGACATTGTAACAAACTGGCAGAGGTGGATGGAGAAAAGCTTGTCAGCCAAGTGAACCGAATCAACCTAGTTAGTAGGAAATAGCTTTTCAGAGGACTCCAGTGGGTGCTTGCACTTGGATCTGGCCTGAAATAAATTTAGACTCAACTGTCCTCTCGGTATCCTAAACTTTATGCCCCTCGACACATAGGGCAAACCCAGAAGCTTTCCCTGGTCCCAGGCAGCGTTGCAAGTGGGTCAGTCTGGCATGAATAGTTCCCTGCTGTGATGAAGCTGTCAAGATGCAGAGATTCTTCCTGGTCTGTCCCCCTCAGCTGGCATGAAAACAGACCTGATCTGGTGGCCTCAGGGACAAACACTCTTGGGGGAGATTGCCATATAGACAAATGGGAGACCCAGCCTAAAAGTTGTTACTTGTTCTCAATATTACTGGGCCTGGAAGCCAGGCTTACAGGAGGTGAACTGTGTAGATGCAGACAGGTACAGTGTGGTGTCCTTTTTCCAGTGCACCTCAATCCAGATCTGCAGCATGCCTTACTATTCTTGTGCTGGGCCCCCCAACAGCTCTGCCAATGCTCCTCCATGTGGACCTACATCACCTCCTGCTACTCTAGTCCTGAGCCCATAGCACTAATCATGCATCTCAATTCTGACCCAGTGTCATTTGTTACTGCCCAGCCCCAGGGGCACCCACTCTCATAGTACCGACAGAGAGACATGTGCAGTGTGCATATGAGACACAAGGTGGCTGAGGTAATATCTTTAATTTTGGACCAACTTCTGTTGGTGGAAGAAGCTCTTCTTCAGGTCTCGGAAATTTACTCCTCTAAGGCCATCTCTACACTAGGAAATTAAGTCAGTATAACTCTGTAATTCAGGAAAATCCCCTCACCCACCCAGTTAAACCAACCTAACCCCTGGTATAGACAGCATTAGGTCAATGAGAGGATTCTCCTGTTGACCTAGTTATTGCCTCTAGGGAGGTGGGGGGAGTACCGTCATCGTGGGAGAAGCTCTCCAGCCAACATAGATAGCGGGCGGGTATCTTCACTGAAGTGCTATAGTGCAGCTATTTGCATCTCCATGCATTGCTGCAACTTTAGTGTAGTGTGTAGACAAGCCCTGGGTGTCCAAGCTAAATGCAAGGTGGGACAGATTGTTAAACGTAAGGGATTAACACACCTTGCAAAAAACCACTTAAATGAAGTGGGCACTTAACACCACTGCAGTCTGAGGACAAACGAGGGTTAGTAGGTGAGAACGTGATTTTTAGTTTCTAGAAGAGTTATGAATTTAAGTTCCCAGGCCTGTCTCCCGAAGAGCATGTGGTCAAGTCCCAAACCCGGTTGTCAGCTCAGCTACGTAGATATTCACAAGACATTTACTCTCAAAATAATATAGAATAAAGGGAAGCAGGATCACCAACACCGAAGCCTTTAGAAATCACGAGTCCAGCCTCCCAAAATCATGATGTGTTTTAAAAAATATGGGGTTTTCTTATTTGCACTCTAGTCGCCTTTTTTTGTTGTTGAGCCTTTGGAATACACTCAGGTCTTGTCGTCAAGACCTTTCTCCATTACTATGCAGGCTAAAAGCACTTTTTTTTTTTTTAGTGAAAGGTGAGATTCCCATGTAATAACATGCCACCTGGAGCTAGGGCTTTAAGAAAAACACCAACAATTGTGAGTTGATTGGGGCAGGAGAAGGGGAATAATTGTACCGTCTGGTGGTTAACTCATCGGAGTGAGCAGTACCAGTTCAGAACAGGCACAAGAGCCTGCTCTTCCCTGGGGAGCCTCATGAGTTAGTGTATTTACCACATGCTTTCTCCCATGATCTATGTGCAACAGGCTGGAAGATCATTGGCCCTGCCCACCCTGCCTGTCAGGCAGATGTTTAAATCAGCGACTGATGTATTGGCTTTTGGATTAAGAAGCTGTTTAAAATGGAGGCCCAGCTGGGCCCCTCTGTTTTAGCTTTGATGTGATTTCAAGCAACTTTCCTTGAAGTTTTATCTCTTGTTCAGCTATTTGCAGGTCCATAGACAGCTAGGAATTTACGTCCTCCGAAGCAGTAGCCCATAGTACTGATGGACCAATACTCCATATACAGTGGGAGTAAAGGAGAGAGGTATGTGAAATGAGTTTATTTACGGACCTCTCTCTGCTTCCCTCCATGGGCCTGATCCAAACCCCCGTGGAATCTTCAGGGGGGTTTGGAACAGGCCCTGTGTTGCTAAAGAAGAGATTGCACTGATGCAGGAATCAATTCCCTCTGGGCTTGCCCTGTAGGGTGACCAGACAGCAAATGTGAAAAATTGGGATAGGGGGTGGGGTGTAATAGGAGCCTATATAACAAAAAGATCCCAAAATCGGGACTGTCCCTATAAAATCGGGACATCTGGTCACCCTACCCTGTGGCAGTGCGCTGTGCCAGTAACTGTGGAATCACCACTAGTGCCTGGTATGCTACCATGGCACAGCTGTATTCCTTAAGGGCTTTAACAGTGTGAGGGTAACTATCCTGTAGAAGAGGAGTGGCCAATAATTTTCACAGGGGGGCCACTCCACAGATTTTGGTAAGTCGTCATGGGCCGCACATTTCTACTATTCTACTAGTTTTGGTGCAGGAGGGGGTTCTGACCTGGGGCAGAGGGTTGGGGTATGGGAGGGGGTGCAAGGTACAGGCTCTGGCCAGGAGGCACTTACCACAAGTGGCTTCCGGCCACCGGTGCAGCGGGGTGCTCAGGCAGGCTGCCTGCATGCCATGGCCCCACTCTGCTCCCGAAAGCGGCCGGCTGCTGGCACCGTGGCACAACTCTGTGCACCCCTTGAGGGGAGGATGGCAGCGGGTCTCCATGTGCTGCCCACGCCCGCAAGCACCACCCCTGCAGCTCCCATTGGCTGGTTCCCGGCAGGGGCGGGGCAGTGCGCGGAGCCGCCTCCCCCTCCTCCCCGCCAGGGGCGCGCAGAGACGTGCCAGCAGCAGCCAGCCGCTTCTGGGAGCGGCGTGGGACCGCAGCAGGCAGGCAGCCTGCCTGAGCACCCCGCTCTGCTGTGGGACTTTCAGCTGCCTGGAGATCGCGAGGGGGCAACCAAAGAGCTTGGTGGGCCGGCAGGGCCGGCTCTAGGTACCAGCAAAACAAGCTGGTGCTTGGGGCGGCACATTTCTAGGGGCGACATTCTGGCGCTGGCCATGCTGCCCCTAGAAATGTGCCCCGGCTGCCCCAGCTCACCTCCGCTCTGCGCCGCCGCCACTCGGTTTTCATGGGCCTGGGAGGGAGAGGGAGAACCTGAGTGGGCGCGGCGCGCAAAACAGCTGTTTCGCGCGCTGCTTCTCCCCCTCCCTCCCTCCCTCCATCCCTCCCAGGCTTGAGAGGCTTCCCCCTCCCTCCCTCCCAGGCTTGAGAGGCTTCCCCCTCCCTCCCTCCCAGGCTTGAGAGCCTGGGAGGGAGGGGGAGAACCCGAGCGGCCGTGGCACGGTTGCGCGCCACAAGCCTGGGAGGGAGGGGGACGCTCGGCTTGAAAGCCTGGGGGGGAGAACCCAAGCGGTGGCACACGAAACCCATGTGTGGCAAGCCTGGGAGGGAGGGGGAGAACCCGAGCGGCGGCGGCAGAGTGGAGGTGAGCTAGGGACGGCGGTTGCGGGGGGGGGGCACAGGAAGCAATGGGGTGGAGGAAATGTAGCACCTGCGGGGGAGGAGGCGGGGCTGGGGATTTGGGGAAGGGGCGCAGTTGAGGCGGGGCTGGTTGTGGGGCAAGAAAAAAAAGGGGGGCAAAAAATTTTTTGCTTGGGGCAGCAAAAATCCTAGAGCCGGCCCTGTGGGCCAGAGATAAATGTTAGATGGGCTGGATCCAGCCTGTGGGCTGTATTTTGCCCACCCCTGCTCTAGAAACACCTCCTTCCTCAAATTCCTCTCCTCCTCCTTCTGATCAGCTGGGAATGGGGATAATTTCCAGTCCTGTTGTTGGAATGTGTGTTTTGGGTATGGCAACGTTACTTAGATAATTGTGATTGTTCCTCGGGGGAGAGGGTAGGAAGGTAGCAATGGAAGACCCTGATTTTTGGGTACCTCCATTTTCTGGGCTCATCTTAAATTCTGAGCACTTGCCCTTTGAAAATCAGGGCCCTCTAAGTTGTCTCAAGAATCACTAGTCAATTACATAGCTTAAGTGACTTGCCCACAGTGTCCGACAGAGCACAGAACTGAACCTATGTCTACCTTACCACTTATGTCTGTATAACTTATGTCACTCAGGGGTATAAATAAAACACCCTGTCAGTGTAACTTATGTCACTCAGAAGTGCCGGTGCGGACAACACTATGTCGGCAGGAGAGCTACCGCTTCTCGTTGGGGTGGATTAATTGTGTCGATAGGAGAGCTGTTTCCTGCTGGCATAGAGCGGCTACACTTGAGATCTTACAGTGGCGCCGCGGTAAGCTCTCTTCTGTCTATCTCAGTTCCCTATCTGTAAAATGGGAATAATCGGAAAATGCTATCTCACTGGGGTATTGTGAGGGTGAATACATTAAAGGTTGTGAGGCACTCAGATAGAGCCCCCATAACCATAGTAAGTACTTCACGTATTTAATGGTATCTGCTTTTTTTTTGCCTAAGCATTACAACAAAAAATGAAGTACATGGAGGCAGTATTTCTATCTCCGCAGTGCTTGCGACATGTACAAATGAAACCATATTTGGGTTTTATGATTTCCGTAGTCACTAGAAAACCTTTAATTAACAATACAACCTTACAGGGTAGATGTTAGAATAAACTGTATTCTCTCTAGGTAACAAATTTTTATTATATCTTTGCATTTCCAACTGTTCCAATTGCCTGAGACATGGTCATGTGGCCTAACCTAGCACTACATGCCTGACATGGAAAGTAAATAAGACACATTCATGTTTTTACCTATTTGCTATTGATTTAAAACCCCTGAGGGTAGTGATGTTGTTATAATAAAAGACATTGCAAAACTGAAAATAAATCCCTGCTCCTCTATAGCGTGTCTATAAGAGTTATTCTCTGCTCCAGTAGCACGGAGGGCCCCCAAACATAGTATCATCGTTCAATGTAGGCCCTGTAACTAGATCTACCAAGAGACAAACTCGGCTCTGTAGAACTTTGTCTAAATAGACCAAACAGACACAGGTTGGGAGAAAGGCAGTAATATCCCCATTGCATAGATGGGGGACTGACGTAAGTAACTTGCCTGAGGTCATACAGGCAGTTTGTGGCACAGCTGGAAATTGTCGCTAGATCTTCTCCGGAGTTCTACCCCACCCAGTGCTGTAGCCAAAAGCCCCATCCTCCCTCACCCTGAAGCATGTTCCACTGAGGATCCATGATAGCGGAGATATCACGGACAGTGAGTGCTAGGGCGTCCCATTGGAGCAGGAGGCTGCCAGGAGGTTGGCTGGCAAGAGCCCAAATAAACGGGAATTGCCATTAAGGTAGTCAGTGCTCCGTACTGACCTGACGAGAGGGGGATTCAGTACCCCCTGCTCATAGGGTGGATGTTTGCTAATTCCAGCTGCAGCTCAACTTTCATGAGTACAAACTTCAACACAGGCCATAGCAATGCTGAAGTAAAGTCCCAGCAGCCTTTCCACACCACTGGTTTTCGCATTGGATTGTATAATCATTTTAGGCCCAGTGAATCTGTCTATCGTTTGATTAAGAACCAGGGCACAAACAGTAGCGTAGCCGGGGGGGGAGCAGGGGGAGCGGCCGCTCCCCTACTGAGCAGAAGCGGCGCCTTTTTTTTGCTCCCGACGCCTTTTGCTCCTACGCTGCAGCCAGAGCGGAGCATTTTTTTTTGCTCCCGACACCTTTTTTTGCTCCCGGCACCTTTTTTTAGCTCCGCTCCCCCTGTGCTCTAAACCCGGCTACGCCACTGGGCACAACCCCCAAATTGGTTGTGAGTTCTACACTTAGATTTCACCAACCAATTATCAAGTGTAAACTGCTCAGGCACTACAACAACCTGAACATGGAGTCATAGATCAGAATACCCAAGGGGACTGTCTATCTCGCCACCCACTCTGTATATCTTTCTGAGAGATGGTCCCTTAGACCAAAAATCAGGGCAACATCTGAATAAGTGGGTTTTTTACCCACTAAAGCTTCTGCCCAAATAAATCTGTTAGTCTTTAAGGTGCCATCAGATTCCTCATTCTTTTTGTGGATCCAAACTAACATGGCTACCTGTCTAATACTTGGCAACATCCAAGTTACTCCAAGTCCCAAAGGACCGGTCACGTATCTCAGGTCAATTGCACCTTACCTCTCCCACTAAAGACAATGCTTGTAGCCAATCCTATAGCAAACTATATAAAGATTTATTAGGAAAAGGAAACTAGAGTTAGTTACAAGGTTAAACTAGATAAACAAATGAGTTGCAATCTTAAATTTCAAAAGGTGATACACTTTGTGTCCTATAGAGCTAGTCCAGGTTAAGTAGCTGAGGATCTCTTGCTTATGCCAAGAAACATCTTGCCCCTCCAGAAGCCAAGCAGCATAGAGGTAATCAGTTTCTTCTTGGTAGGGATTTTATTCTCTTCTTCCCACATGCTTTTGACTGCAAAGCTCAGCTGATAAGGAACCCATTGCATGACTCATCTTTTGGGGATGGAGATGGGGTGGGGTTGGGGGGAGAAGAATAACAAGGAAAGTCATTTGTCCTCTTATTGGTAGTAGGTAAGAAAATTCCAGTTACAATTTCCCACAATTGTCCCTCTGGTATGTGTGGATCTTTCTTTTTGGGATGGGTTTGTAACACCTTCCGTTGAAGATCAACCCTTCAAGGTAATTTGTCTCTTTCCTGCTTGGTGACTTACACAGACATAGAGGCTAACAATACAACTGCTCAAATATTACCGTACAGTATGGGATACAGACCACTAAACACTGAGGATGGGGTGGAGATTAAAGGTAATCTAGACATGGCCCAAAACCTAAACAAATACTTTGCCTCAATTTTTAATGAGGCTAATGAAGAGCTTGGAGTAGTGGCAGAGTAGGATAATAGGAAGGAGGAGGTAGAAATTACTACATCCCAGATGGAAGTCAAACTCAAACAGTTTAATGGGACTAAAAAGGGGGTGGTGGCAGATAACCTCCATCCAAGAATATTAAAGGAATTGGCACATGAAATTGCAAGATCAGTAGCAAGGATTCTTAATGAATCTGTAAACTTGGGGTTGTACCCTGTGATTGGAGAATTGCTAATATAGTTCCTGTTTTTTAAGAAGGGGAGAGGGGAAGTGATCCAGGAAACTATAGGCCTATTAGTTCGACCGCAGTTGTGTGCAAGGTTTTGGAACAAATTTTGAAAGGGAAGGTAGTTAAGGACATAGAGGTTAATGGTAATTGGGATAAAAAAACAAGATGGTTCTAAAAAGGTAGATCATGCCAGACCAACCTGATCTCCTTCTTTGAGAAGATAACTGATTTTTTTAAACAAAGGAAATGCAGCAGATGTAATCTACCTGGATTTCAGTAAGGCATTTGAATCAGTTCCACATGGGAAATTATTAGTTAAATTGGAGAAGAAGGGAATTAATATGAGAATTAAGGAACTGGTTAAAGGGGAGACTACAATGGGCCATACTGAAAGGTGAATTGTCAGGCTGGAGGGAGGTTACTAGTGGAGTTCCTGGATCGGTCTTGGGACCAACCTTATTTAACGTTTTTATTACTGATCTTGTCACAAAAAGTGGGAGTGTGCTAATAAAATTTGCAGATGGCACAAAGTTGGGAGATACTGCCAGTACAGAGGAATATCCTACAAGAAGATCTGGGCAACCTTGTGAACTGGACTAATAGAAATGGGATGAAATTGAATAGTGCAAATGACAAGGTCATGCATTTAGGGACTAACAACAAGAATTTTTGCTATAAGCTGGGGGAAGCGACGGAGGAGAAAGACCTGGTGGAGTGGTTGATCACAGGATGACTATGAGCCACCAATGGCTTTAAGCTGGTGGGATAAGTTAGAGCTTCTCCTCTGCAACTTTAATTTACACCAGAGCCTGGCAGTCCAGGATCAGAGAGCCGCAACTATCTGCTGCTCCCCTTTCCCTGCAGAGCCTGGGCAGGGTGAATCTGCCCTGATGTCTTCAGAGATCTGTTTACTCTCATGGAGCTAGTCTGCAGCCTGACACTGACCACAAAATCCTCCCTCATCCCTGCCCATAGGTTGTGGTAAGGCCATGTGCGTCCTCCTCAAGGAAACTCCCTTTATATTCTCCTGCCCGGCTCCTTCCCTTGCTGGCTGATGCTGTTGACAAAGCAGTGTTGCCTGTGTAAAGGAAAAGGCATCAAGCTCCCATGGCTGAAAGATTCCAGTTGGACTTTTGCCAGCAAGTGGGTGTAGCAGCTGGCGTGGGAAAGATTTCCACTTGGGGGGAAGAAGGGAAGGAAAACTAACAAGAGATTTAGCAATCAGATGGCTCTAGACTCGTACCTCTTGCTGTTAATCATTTGCCCTTTAATAGTAACCCTCTGCCCTTAAATCATAAATCCCTGATGCTTACCTTGCCCTTTCATTCAAGGATCTTAAACATCATTACAAATATTAATTAATTTTCCGTATCCACCCCTTGCTGATGGGGAAACTGAGCTCACCGTGTCAGACATTGGCAGAGCAGGGAAAGGGAACACAGTAGTTCTGACAGCCAGAGCCCTGCTCCAACTTCTAGAGTAGCCACACTTCTAAAGTATAAAGAACGGGGGGGGGGGGGGGGGGGATTAATGTGGCTCGCTGGGGCATGCCTACTGATGTCATATAAGGGGGAAAATGTAATGTTTTAAAATAGATAATTGGAGCTGTTCATGCAAAATACAAAAGGAATGTCTCTTTTCACAAGTAGGTTCCTCATTCTCCTAGTGTGTGGAGTAAACCTGTATTTGACCTAAAGCGTGGAATGGAGGCAGGCAGGAGAGGGCAGTGTGGACCAGTGGCTAGATTGCAGGCTAGGGAGTCAGGAGGCCTAGGTTGAGGGCCGGTGCAAGGAAGTTTTGCGCCTTAGGCAAAACTTCCTTGCACCAGCCCTGCGCCCCCCTCCAGCTAACACCGCCCCACCTGCGCCTGCCTCCCCACGGCAGTCAGTCCCCCCCCCCGCGGGCCAGCAGCCAGCCGCCCCCCCGCTCCTGGCTGAGCTGCAGAGGCGGGTGGCAGCCACGGCCAGCCGCCCCCCCCAGCTCCCGGCGCCCTAGGCGACCGCACCGGCCCTGCCTAGGTTCTATCCCCAACTCTGCCGCAGACTTGCTCTGTTCCCTTGGGCAAGGCGTTTCCCCTTTCTGTTCCTTCTCAGTAAACATGGGGATAAAGCTGCTCCTCCTTTGCAGTAGCTGTTTGAGATCATGAAGGAAAAGCACTATGAAAAGGGTAAGCATTACTGGAGAAGTTTGCAAGTGCAATAAAGTACTGCCTGGGGTGTGTTTCCCCAAGGCTTCTACAATGAGATGGTGCTTTAGAAATGTGTGAAATATAACTTTGAACAATGACAAAATGTAAACATAGGCAAAGTGTATTAATCATAGGGAAGCAATGCAGCACGGTGTACAGTTACTCCCAGATCGACATTTCATTGGCTACTCAGATTCCTGCTGTTTCTCTCCCCCACCCCAGGTCCCACACATTCCCATCACAAAAGCCTTTCCAGGTTTATCACCCCACTCCTGAATACTTGGTTATGGTATTCAAAATGTTACAGATACTAGTTGCAGGCCTAAGGTATTAGCTCTGCTTTGCAGTTGGCTGCCCAGCCAGATACAGCTATCCCCTTTAAGGATGATCTTCAGAGCCTGTCCGGGGCACTCTTCTATTATCCTGAATGAACGCAAGGCTCTCCCTCAAGATCTGAGCATGCTACTCCCCCCTGCCAGCACAGTGCGGGGAAGCTAAGAGCTGGGAATCTACCTGGTGTTTCCCAGCCCAGGTACCATTGTGGAGCTCCAGGCCTGAATTCTTCCTTCATTATAAATGACCCAACCTGCAATTGTGTTTCATTAAACTCTCCTCTGTCAGTATTGGTGGCTGATCCTCATCATACAACCTAGCAATGGGAGCTCACATCTATCCCACCTTTGCCCTTCTTCCCACTCGGTCCTTTCTGTACCTGAGAACCCAGGGCCTGACTCTCCACTGTGGGTTGTCCTTCATACTTGTGTGAAGTGTGTGTGAAACAACCCCTAGTGTGATGGAGAATTCTGACTGGTAGCACTTTGCAAATAAATACAAGTGTTACATCCTTGGAGAATCAAGGAATATATTAGTTCCCACTCTCAGGCCTCAAGCACATGTCTATCTTTAAGCACGTAAGTAATTCTGCCATGGCACACCATGGGAATTATGTCTTAAAGTTACACACGAGTTTAAGTGCTTTTGCTGGCTTGGCGCCTCGGTCCATGAGGAGAGGTACCTCAAATTGCCTCCACCAGTGAGTGGCAGTGATGTGCACTAACCACACTCAGACCACCTGCTCTAAAATTAAAATTGCTAAAAGGCTGGGGGAAGGGAGATTTACATGGCATAAGAACCTGCTTTGGGGGACTGATGGTGATAACCTGTTAGTGTGTTCTATTTTCAAAAGCGAAAGGTTTATTTCTGGAGGCTGAGTGGAGCCCCAGATCAAAGTAGGAGAATAGAGGGTTAGGCTTCATAGACAAGCCATGGCAGGTTAAATGCCTTTACTTCTACAGAAAGATAGACAAACCAGATCACCCCTGGGAAGCCCGGCTCCCAGTGGGGGACAGATTAGCAACTCCACTGGTATACTGTATTTACCCACTTGGAAGGAGTGAGCACCAGTCAGTGACATATCTGGGGTTGGGCTTGTGTGGTGCTGCAGTGAAGAGGCTTCTCCATGTTCAAAGGAGAGAGGTCAGGTCTAGATAAACAGTACGTGGTCCCAGTAGCTTTAGTCCCCCTCACAGAATCACTGAGGTGGTAAGAAAAACTTTAACAGCTGCAGTGCTGCTTTTGAACCTAACAGTAAAGGATGGGTCAGGAGGTCACTGCTTCAGTGCCCCTGGGAAGGAGAGAACTTTTTCCTGGAAGCCTTTGAAAACCTTAACTAAATTAGCGTGACTGCATTTGCTAAATGCTTGAGAAATCCAGATGGCTCAGGTCACAGGCTTCCCTATAAGCAGAGACACCGATAACTGTTTGCATTCCCATACCCAGCAACATAAGTAATGGTGCTACTTCCTGGGAAGATGAGATATATATATAAAATAGTAGCCAATACTATGTGAAAAATAAACATTGGTGGTATTTGGAGTTTCTTCTGATATCCCCTTCTCTGCTCCTTCCTTTTCTTTCCCTCCACCTTAGAATATCAGGGTTGGAAGGGACCTCAGGAGGTCATCTAGTCCAACCTTCACTTCTTCATCTCACCTCCTTTTCCACTTCTTTCCTTTTGCCCTCTTCTCCCTCTACTCTGCCCTAGGTCACACAGCTCAGCTCATTGCTGGTGGTGGGCCTGGGACATCAGTGGGGAGTTCTACTAATGATAGACAAAAGCCTGAATCAAAACTCTAAATCCAAAACAACCCCCTCACCTGCAAATTTTGCAGGTGGAAAGTCCTGGAACCCAGATCTGATTTTATTATTAATTATTTTTAGCTGTCTCCTTTCCTTGTAATGGGATGAACCAAAACTGATCCAAACTTCAGAGGTGTTTATTCACAATATGATTGTGATTTGGCTGCTCGGGTCTGTCCCCTAACTGGTATTTCAGTGAATAGCTGATGCAATGGATTAGCAGATAATTAAACCAGAGGCAGTCTAAAGAGTGCTACTTATTACACAAACATGTGGTCATGCTGTTCCCTCTTCCCCAGTTCCCTTTACTCGGTTTCATTTATCTGTTGGGTCTTGATTGTGAGCTGTGTGTGTCAGGGACTGTTTGCAAAGCACTTGGTGTAGTTGAGCCAATGATCCTTGACTGGGGCCCCAGGTAGTGCTGTACTACAATAAATATTAACAATATGATAGGAGTGGAGGGGGGAAGACAGCTACAGAGGGCAATGGCAGCTGTTGTGGTTGTTGCTCATCTAGCTCCGTGGGTACAAGATGCTGTACAAACACATAAGAAGGTCAGGGTCTCAATATCTGAGGCGCTTACACTGTAAAGATCTGATCCTGCAGGGTACAGCTGAGCTCCCTCAGTTCACATTCAAGTCACATGAAATGCTCAGAAACTTTCAGGGACAGGCCACCCTGAAGTACCACTGAGGGATGGGAGAACTCACACAGCTTTAGAATCTGGAAATTCTGTCCTTAGACAAGAACGTAACCTGGTGGAGAAAGGCAGAACTAGAACCAAAGGCTGGGAGTTGAAGCCAGGCAAATTCAAAGTTAGAAAAAATGCACAAGTTTTTAATAGGGAAGGTGATTAACCACTGGAACAAACTACCTGTAGGTGTGGTGAATTCTCCATCTCTTGAAGTCTTCATATCAAGACGGGATGATTTTCTGGAAGATGGGCTTGTGCCAAACACAAGTTATTGGGCTCAATACAAGGGTCACAGGGTGAAATTCTCTGGCCTGTGTTGTTCGGGAGATCAGACTAGCTGATCATTCTGGTTCCTTCTGGTCTTAAAATCTTTGACTCTGAGACCTGACCTCTGTTTGGCTCTGACAAATTACAGCTTCCCAGCTGCTTTGATGTTGTATTACTTTTTATTTTTCATTCTTCTGGTTGTCCTGGAAACAGAGCAAGAAATACTTTTAAACAAGATCATTTACTTTCAAGGTGGCATCTTACACAGCCCACTGTGCTGCTTAGTTAAACAAAACAGAATAGTTTTAAATTAAATTTCTCTTTGGGGAGAGGGAGAACAGTTTACATTTAGGGGGCAAGCTTGTTTTGAGAAACATGAAAAATGTCACCAGACTTCAAACTTTCCAAAAGTTCTAACGATTCCATGAAACCTAAGTCCTCAATGAGTCCTCTCTACCCAATTACGGGGCAAGGTGAAGGAGGTTAGCACTGGAAGGCAGGTGAAACAAATTGGTTCAAAGTAGGCCAAATCCTTGTTCCATTGAAGGCAACGGGAGTTTTGTTAGTGACAGAAAGGATGGCTTAGGAACTGGAGGGGTACTTGGGAGTTCAGGTTTAAGTTCCTGGCTCTGCCACAGCTTTCTTGTATAACCTTAAGCATGCCATTTAATCTCGCTGTACATCATATGTAAAGTGAGGATGATAATACTTCCAACATCTGTTGTGACAAAGTTCCTCCTCTACCTAGGTGGGTCCTGCGCTTATTGGCAGATTTTTTGTTTGCCTCAGAGATCTTCCCCTCTGGTAGAACCCATAGTCCAGATCAACTCCTCCTGTGACAGGAGTTGGGAGGTTTGGGGGGAACCCGGGCCTGCCCTCTACTCCGGGTTCCAGCCCAGGGCCCTGTGGATTGCAGCTGTTTAGAGTACCTCCTGGAACAACTGCACAACAGCTACAACTCCCTGGGCTACTTCCCCATGGACTCTTCCCAACACCTTCTTTATCCTCACCACAGGATCGTCCAGCAGTACGTCCTCTTACTCTCAGCTCCTAGTGCTTCTTGCTCCCAACTCCTCACACGCAACCTCCTTCCACAGCTCCTGACATGCACACCTCACTGACTCACTGGGCGGCTTTTGACTAGTTTCAGCCAGCCCCTGATTGGCTGCAGGTGTCTCAATCAACCTCCCTGCCTTCTGGAAAGTTCTTAATTGGCCCCAGGTGTCTTGATTAACCTGGAGCAACTGCCATAAGGTATCAGGGATTTGTTTAGCCTGGGGCTAACATACTGGTTCCTTACCACTTTCCTATAGCCATCTGGCCTTGCCCTGTCACACTGTCTAGTCTATTTAGGTTGTAAACTCTTTGGAGCAGGGACTGTCTTGCTTCATGAATGTATATTACCTCATACAATGGGGCCCTGATCTTGGTTAGAGCCGCTCTAGGTGATACTGAAATGCTAATAATAATGAGAAATGACATCAGTGGCACCAGGTTTTGTCTTGTGCAGAAATATGACTTTTTTCTGGTCACTGGATCCTAAGTTAAGTCAATCAAAATTACAAGACCTTTATTGCACATCTGTAGAGTACTGGCTTTTAAACTGCACAATTAACATCCTAACGGGTGTAGTTTCTCTGTGGAAATAAATTAATTTAGATCAATTTTGGGGAAATGATAGTAGAGCTGCACTTTACAGATGATTAGGAGCTTGTTTGATTAATGCCCAGGTTTAAATAGAAAAGCCACTCTGTTTCTGACCTGGTCGCTAGTTGGGTGGTGGGTGAATCCGAATTTGGGCCATGTGGTCAATCCTTCATGCCACAGGCTCTGTGCGCTGTGGTGGCAGGATGCTCAGCCTCCACTGGGAGCAGTAGGAGGTGTCTGACACTGCTGACAAAGAACCCAGGGTAGCAGGGTTGTGTTTCAGAAAAAGGCATATCCAGTTCTCCTCAGATAGAAAGACGAGTCAGCTCACTACATGGCCTTTCAGTGTGGGGAATAATTGGGGAAATGTAAGAGCCCATCTGTCCTAATGAAAAACAAAACAGGGTGTGTTATTCCTGCCACTTCTTGTCCAGTGATGCCAATCAGGGCCCTGATCACCAGCGAAGTCAGCAGAACTGAAACTTTTAAACTGGGCAGAGCTTACGGTGAGACTTCAGTGGGTCAGATACTGTGGTGCTCAAATGACTCAGAAAAGCCTATAAATAAAGACATTAACCATGGCTTCCCAGCACAACCCACAGGGAAACAAAACGGATCAGTCCTCGAGGGTACCGAGCAGCAGTGTAACATGGTGGTTACCTGGGTTATACTTCCCAGATTGCACTTGTCTGCCTTTAAGGCAGCCTGTCACACAATTACATGCTATGCTTTATTTATTGCAAGACCCAAGGTCGCCCGTCCTCACTTCTGGTGTCAGGTTACAGCTCTTAGGTGGGCTTCTCTTCATGGAAAAATGTCACCCCAACATAGCACATGACCTCTTAGGCTGAGAAAGTGATTCTTTTTGTCTGTTGGTGCAAATGTTTATTTGGGAACACTTGGATTCTGGTATTTCCGATCTTTTCTAGTGAGGGAAAACCTCCTCTTGGGAACATGCCCTTTCATGTGCTGAGCCGGGCAGCCAGTGTGCTGTGGAATTTATCTGCAGTACATGAAATATAGCTGCTGAGTCAGGAAAGAACTGTGACTCATAAACTCCAGGAGCATCAGCAGGTCAAGAGGTATACTCCCAAGGTCAGGAAAAATCCTCTATCAGAAGAAAAAAAGCAAAGTATAGTGCAGTGTGCGTTATATAAACAGGACACCCCACTCCCTACTCAAAACTGAAATATAATCTCCAGCTCCTTCACCAGGCTGCACTGGTTGGATGATCAAGAGGCAATAGACACATTTAGTGATAAACTTCTGGCACTGCAGAGAGCCTGATTTTTTCACAAGCACTGAGCATACCCTGCACCACTTGAGATCAGAGGGTGCTGAAGCTGCTTAGCACATCCGAAAATCAGACCCACAGTGCTTAAATGCAGAGTTAGTTGAGAAATGGGTTTTTTCCTCATGGAAATTTTGGCAGAAATTCAAATTCCAAAATATTTGCTTTGGAAATTCTAGTGTGGTAATTCATGGAGATTGTTGTTCAGGTGCCTCCAGCTCCCATTCTCCTTTATAGACAGGGATTCCTCGTTGTTGGACTACATCCCCCATGATGCACTGTGGTCTTCACAGTTGGAGAAGTGAGGCAGTGCATCATGGGAATCCCTAGCCATGGGAGATATAGTCTGGCCAGGTCTACAGACCTCTATCGGTAGTACTGTGTTGCTCAGGGGTGTGAAAGATTCACATCCCTGAGCGATGTAGTTATGCCGACCTGGCCCCCTGGGTAGACAGCGCTATGTCAAGGGGAGAGTTTCACCAGTTGCACCAATGCAGCTGCACCACTGTAGCACTGTACATGAAGACACGCCCTGAGTACCTTTCCCAGGCCTGTGGAAGAGCTCTGCGTATCTCAAAAGCTTGTCTCACCAACAGAAGTTGATCCAATTAAAGATATGACCTCACCCACCTTGTCACTCCAAAATAGTTGTTGAACATAACTGTATTTACCTCTGTCTTTAACGTTTTAAACCCATCTCAGTGGATAGTTTCAATAACACATCAGCTTCCAAGTTCAGTGGAATCGCTCATATATGTAGAGGTATTCATGTGCATAAATGGTCATAGGATTGGGGACTAAAGGACCATTTTGACCCTGAAAGTGGTATGTTTTTATTTTATTGATCTTATAAGGTATCACACTAACTTCCTTTAGATTTTAAATCTCTTTTGGTTCTTGTTTAAAAAAAAAAAAAAATCAAAGAAGTCTACCATACCTAGTGATGACTGTGAACCTCAGACCATTTATTTTGGTTCTGATCAAAATCTTCAAAGTGAGTCCAAACAAAAACCAAGATATAAATCTTATCAGAATAGTCTTTTTTTTTTTGGTGGGGAGAGGAGGACGAGGGGCAGGGGTGGATACACTTCTGTTTCTTCTAGATTGTAAACTCTCCAGGGCAGGGGACTGTCTTATACTGTGACAGATGCATTATCTGCTGGGTGACAGCAACATACTAACCTATTGCATCACTTACAAACCCCAAGGGACACTTAGGCTACGTCTACACTACCCGCCCGATTCGGCGGGTAGCTATCGATGTTCTGGGATCGATTTATCGCGTCTCGTCTAGACGCGATAAATCGATCCCAGAGCCGCTCCCCGTCGACACCGGAACTCCAGCTCCGCGAGCGGAGGAAGCGCTGTCGACGGGGGAGCCTGCCTGCTGCCGTGTGGACCGGGGTAAGTACTTTTAAAAATCCATCTAAGATATTCGACTTCAGCTACGTTATTTACGTAGCTGAAGTTGCGTATCTTAGATCGACCCCCCGCCCCCGTAGTGTAGACCAGCCCTTAGTCTGACACAGCTCACCCAACAGGATACCAAGTATTCTAGCCAAGTATACAGTAATGCATATGTCAGTATAATAATGTAATGCAGCCCAAGAGCCCTGTAACCCATCGCAGCACTGAACCGCCACGATCACTGGGATCCAGCGTGAATACTATCCTTTTGCCAGTAATCTCAAAATAGAAACCACCACAAAAACCTTTCTGGGAATAGAAAAACACATCGAAAGTGGACATGTGCCAGTTAATGACACACGGCCCCAGATTCTCTGTTGAACTCCATGCCCTTTGCACTTCTCAGGTGGCCCAGATGGAGCCCCTGTCAGTTGTAAATAGCCAGTGGAGAATTCCCCTCGTGGAATTCCCCCTGCTGCTGTAAAGCTCCTGAGGTAGCTGCCCCGCACTGTCCAGCGAGGGGTGGGGAAGGGGAAGGATGTGTCAAAGATGCTTCATAATGCTATGCTGGTCCTCCGATGGCTGCTCTAACAGATGCCGACACTGGTGGCGCAGAATCAGAGCGCCGGCAACTAGCTCCAACGCTTTCCCAGCAGCAAACTGCTGGCCCACAATAGAGAATCCAGCCCCTTGCTGTTTAGTAACAAAGGGCCTGGTCCACCCCTGCATTTCTCTAATGTCATAATGGTGTTATTCCAGTGCAGTTGCACCAAAATAAATTGGAGTAGTTTAGTGGCGAATCAAATGCAAAATATCTTGGGGGACAGGAGGGGTGGGGTGAGTTTTTTGAATTATTTTTTGTAATCTATAGTTTGCTAAGATCAGACAATGAATTTGGCACTGTACCTTTCCTGGAGAGTTAACAATCTTGTATCATAGAATCATAGAATATCAGGGTTGGAAGGGACCTTAACAGGTCATCTAATCCAACCCCCTGCTCAAAGCAGGACCAATCCCCAATGTTTTGCCCCAGATCCCTAAATGGCCCCCTCAAGGATTGAACTCACAACCCTGGGTTTAGCAGGCCAATGCTCAAACCACTGAGCTATCCCTCCCCACCGCAGATCCCAAACCTGTAAAGACTTACGCATGCTTCATGTTAAACATGTGACAGTAATCTCATCAAAACCACTGACTTTGATAAGACAACTTGTATGCTTAATATATTAAGCATGTGCACATAAGCCTTGGCAGGATCAGGGCCTAACAGCCACATAGAGGATCAGATTCTGATATACTACTCAATGGGTGCAAGTGTCTTACTCTTGGAGTAGCTCCATTGAGTTGTGGAATCAGGTATGAATCTCAGGAGTAAGGGGTTCAGAATCTGGCTCACAGAGAAGATATTGAGATTGTAGGTAAATATTATATGTAGATACTGATATTTATGTTGTGGGCCTCATGGAAGAAATGGGTCTTCTGAGAGAAAATGGTGAGGAGAAACCATAACATCCACAGCACCAGGGACACTACAATAGCCCTTCATCATGCTTTGAGGCACCTGTGTGTTCCCAAACCTACTCGGCTTGTCTCCTTTCCTCCTTGTATCATGTTTCTTAAATTTGTGGTGTGTAGATTGCAAAATACTGTACCTGAAATGAAGGGCCTGCCCCAAAGTCCTTTAGTCAGGGCTCAGATCTTTTAAAGCTCTAATACTTAACGGCTTTGGCAGATGATTGGACTTTAGAAAACATCAAGTAGGCACATTTCATTCCAGGCAGTTCCTCTCGCAACAGAGATTATTTTCTCAAACACCATGTAGATCTCTGCCAAGAAAGGCAGCAGTTTTATGGCACAGCCCTATCGTTGGAAAAACACAGGCTTTTAATTATTTTTATGAAGCAGGTTTATCTTGCTGTGCTTGACAGTAACTCCCTGTTGGCTTTTTTACTCAGTAATAATCCAAATCAATATGCTGCAGGGATTTCCCTTAAAATTCACAGACTAAAGCCTGTAATTAAGGAATCCGGAATCTTATAAGCCTCTGTGATATGATCAGACTGACATTTTGTAACCCGGGTTTGAGGAACATTTCAGCTGCTTCTCTGAACAATGCTGATAGAAAACTTTCCCATATACCTACATGAGCCATGTGGAGTCTGAACAATCTAAAACTAGCTCACTCTGACATTGAGATCATTCTCAGCTGATCAGGGGCCCAGTCCTGCGATCTTGGAATACAAACTGCTTTGATTCAGAGAGGACGGGGAGGATGAAGGAAGAAGTTGAATAAAAATATAGGGCTTGGTTCTGCACCACTGGAGTAAATGCAATTTTAAAATCGACAAGGAAATGCTTTGTCCATGCAACTAGCCTGTGGAACTCATTATCACAAAATCTCATTGCTCCCAAGAGTGTAGCAGGATTCCAAAAAGGATTGGATATTTTTATGGATAAAAAGAACATCCAGAGTTGCAGTAGCAAGGCTGAAAAAGAGAGTTTGGGAGGGATATAAATCAGTCAGTTTATGGGCACAAGCCAACCCCTCAGTTATGGAGTTTAGGAGAAAACTTTGTTTGAAGACAGATTATGCCATAGCCACCTACTGGAGAGTTTCTTACACTTTCCTCTGAAGCAGCTGGTACAGGCCACTGGCAGAAACAGAATACTTGTCTAGATAGAGTCCTTCAGATTCTGTAAGGCAATTCCTGTGCTCATATTGGGAGTCTTCCATAAGGACTCCAGGTGCACTTGGTGAAAGCACCAGCTGATTAGCTGGCAGCAGCTCAAATGGCCTAACAGGTTGTTTTCTTACAGGTGCAGCTTGGATTACAGCCGAGCACTCCCCCCCTTGTGTGGTCATATCAGCTCCAATTACTGTGTCACCTGGTTGCCAATGAGGCCCTGAGCTTGAATTCTCTGTGTGTCTATTATCTCTGCCATTGTCCTACCGCTGCTTTGTTTAAAGAACCATTAACCTTTTATGGCCTTGAAGGATCTGAACCGTGGGATTTCTTAAGCTTTTAAAAAGTTACTATTTTATTAGTCAATGAAAGTGGATGGCCAGCAATACTGTGACATAGAAAGCGGAGGAAGATTCACCAGGAGTAAAACATCAGAGAATATTTCTTGACATTGAAATGCTAACGGAGTAGATTTATAGTTACACAGCAGGATTGGGCCTTTGATACTAACACTGCATAGATTTAGCGTCAGAGGAGAAGAAGGTGGCCTCATAATTGATTTCTGTACTCAACTATAATGCTTAGCCGCAAGTGGGTGCTGGGTTTTAGTTCCAAAACAACTGGTCTATAACACTAATTTTGAAGAGTGAAATAAACCTTCAGCACTTTCTAATGAACAACAGCATTGTATTCACATTGCTCTTTATGTATTGTTTTAACAGAGAACCTGGTGTGCCAGTTAGCTTCTACTAGAAAGGGATTTGTTTTTTAAATTGAAATGTGGTGTGCTCATAAAAGGTGCTAGCTTTACAGCCCTGGAAACGGAAGAAGTTTTAAGCGGCGATGTTATAGCCGGGTCAGTCCCAGGATATTAGCGAGACAAGGTGGGTGAGGGAATATCTTTTATTGGACCAACTTCTGCTGGTGAGAGAGACACGCTTTTGAGCTTACACGGAGCTCTTCTTAAGCCTTCACGGTGCCGTTGACAGTGCAACGGCAAACTGCTTTGTCTGCGACAGGAAACTGGAATGGTCAGGTTGTCCTTGGAAACGGTAAAGTGGCCCAGGTTGGCTGTGGTTCACAAACAGAGTCTGAATGTTCGGTTTTGGAGTGAAACCCAGAAGTAGGGGAATGTGGGCTGGTTTGGGATGTCTTTATGGTTCCACATAGCTCTTCTCAACCCTTCCCCCATCCCCTGGGGTGGGAGATGAGGTGGAACAAAGGCCCTACAATGAACAAATAACAGGAGATGATTTAAGATACATAGGATAAATAATGTTTTTTCCATGACAGGTCAGCATTTTTTCTATTAACTTTTTATTTAACTTTAAAATATACACAAAAACAAACATAATAAATGGTATATAAACTTCTCATAATATATTATCCATGTGCTATCTAACCTTAGCTATATTTTAAACATTTATGTACATATATAATGTGAATGGTTAAAATCACAGAAGTGTAGGACTGGAAGGGACCTCGAGAGATCATCTAGTCCAGTCCCCTGCACTCATGGCAGGGCTAAGTATTATTTAGACCATCTTTGACAGGTATTTGTCTAGCCTGCTATTAAAAATCTCCAATAACGGAGATTCCACAATCTCCCTCAATTTATTCCAGGACAAGAAGTTTTTCCTAATGTCCAACCTAGACAGCCCTTGCTGCAATTTAAGCCCATTGCCTCAGAGGTTAAGGAGAACAATTTTTCTCCATCCTCCATGTAACAACCTTTTATGTACTTGAAAACTTTTATGATTTCCCCTCTCAGTCTTCTCTTCTCCAGACTAAACAAACACAATTTTTTCAATCTTCCCTCGGAGATCATGTTTTCTAGACCTTTAATCATTTTTGTTGCTCTCTTCTGGACTTTCTCCAATTTGCCCACATCTTTCCTGAAATGTAGCACCAGGGCCGGCTCTAACTTTTTTGCTGCCCCAAGCAAAAACAAACAAACAAACAAAAACCCGAGCGCCGCCCTGCCAAAACAAAAACAACCCCCCCCCCCCCCGAGCACCGCCCCGCCAAAACAACCCACCCAAACGCCACTCTGCGGAAACAAGCCCCCTCTCCACCGAGCACCGCCCTGCCGAAACAACCCCCCCCAGCGCCGCCCCTCTGAAACAAAAACAACCCCCCCCCCGAGTATCGCCCCGCCAAAACAACCCACCTGAACGCCACTTTGCCGAAACAAGCCCCCTCTCCACCAAGCACCGCCCCGCCAAAACAACCCCCCCCAGCGCCGCCCCGCCGAAATAAAAACACCCCCCCCGAGTACTGCCCCGCCAAAACAACCCACCCGAACACCACTCTGCCGAAACAAGCCCCCTCTCCACCGAGCACCGCCCCACCAAAACAACCCCCCCCAGCGCCGCTCCTCCGAAACAAAAACACCCCCCCCCGAGTATCGCCCCGCCAAAACAACCCACCTGAACGCCACTCTGCTGAAACAAGCCCCCTCTCCACCGAGCACCACCCTGCCAAAACAACCCCCCCCAGCGTTGCCCCGCCGAAACAAAAACAAACACCCCCCGAGTACCGCCCCGCCAAAACAACCCACCCGAACGCCACTCTGCCTAAACAAGCCCCCTCTCCACCGAGCACCACCCCGCCGAAACAACCCCCGCCAGCGCCGCCCCGCCGAAACAAAAACAAACCCCCCTGAGTACCATCCCGCCAAAACAACCCACCCGAACACCACTCTGCCGAAACAAGCCCCCTCTCCACCGAGCACCGCCCCACCGAAACAACCCCCCCAGCGCCGCCCCTCCGAAACAAAAACACCCCCCCCGAGTATCGCCCCGCCAAAACAACCCACCTGAACGCCACTCTGCTGAAACAAGCCCCCTCTCCACCGAGCACCACCCTGCCAAAACAACCCCCCCAGCGTCGCCCCGCCGAAACAAAAACAAACACCCCCCGAGTACCGCCCCACCAAAACAACCCACCCGAACGCCACTCTGCCTAAACAAGCCCCCTCTCCACCGAGCACCGCCCCGCCGAAACAACCCCCCCCAGCGCCACCCCGCCGAAACAAAAACACCCCCCTGAGTACCACCCCGCCAAAACAACCCACCCGAACACCACTCTGCCGAAACAAGCCCCCTCTCCACCGAGCACCGCCCCGCCGAAACAACCCCCCCAGCGCCGCCCCTCCGAAACAAAAAGAACCCCCCCCAAGTATCGCCCCGCCAAAACAACCCACCTGAACGCCACGCTGCCGAAACAAGCCCCCTCTCCACCGAGCACCACCCTGCCAAAACAACCCCCCCCCAGCGTCGCCCCACCCAAACAAAAACAACCCCCCCCGAGTACCGCCCCGCCAAAACAACCCACCTGAACGCAACTCTGCCGAAACAAGCCCCCTCTCCACCGAGCACCGCCCCACCGAAACAACCCCCCCCAGCGCCACCCCGCCGAAACAAAAACAACCCCCCCTGAGTACCGCCCCGCCAAAACAACCCACCCGAACGCCACTCTGCCGAAACAAGCCCCCTCTCCACCGAGCACCGCCAAAACAACCCCCCCCAGCGCCGCCCCGCTGAAACAAAAACAAAATACCCCTCCCCCGAGCGCCACCCTGCCGAAACAAAACAAAACAAAAAAACCTCAAGTGCTGCCCCGCCGCCCCAAGCTTGGCCGCCCCTTAGAAGGTGCTGCCCCAAGCACGTGCTTGGTCAGCTGGTGCCTGGAGCCAGCCCTGTGTAGCGCCTAGGACTGGACACACTACTCCAGTTGAGGCTAATCAGTGCGGAGTAGAGCAGAAAAATTACTTCTTGTGTCTTGCTTATAACATTCATGTTAATACATCCCAGAAGGATGTTTGCTTTTTTTGGCAACAGTTACACTATTGACTCATATTTAGCTTGTGGTCCACTATGACCCCCAGATCCCTTTCCACGGTACTTTTTCCTTGGTAGTCATTTCCCATTTTGTATGTGTGCAATGGATTGTTCCTTCCTAAGTGGAGTATTTGTCCTTATTGAATTTCATCCTATTTACTTCAGACCATTTCAGTTTAATATGAATCAGTTATTTGTATGACACAATTTGCAGTTTGTTTATAAAAACCCAACTAGTTAAAAAAATGATTAAGATGACAAAATAATAGAAGCAAAATTCAGAAGAGGGGGATAGAGATGTGGAGAGAAGGAAGTGGGCAGAGAGGAGGGGACAGGTCAGAATTTCTGATAGAACATAAGAATGGCCACAGTGGGGGTCAGACCAGTGGTCCATCTATGTAGCCCAGCCGTCAGAGGCTAGGGACACCCAGAGCATAGGGTTGCGTCCCTGACTATCTTGGCTAATAGCCACAAGTTTTACAGGTTGACTCTGCATTTTGTGAAGAAATACTTCCTTATCTTTGTTTTAAACCTGTTGCCTGTTAATTTTATTGGGTGACCCCTGGTTCTTGTGTTATGAGAAGGAGTAAATAACATTTTTTCTCCACACCATTCATAATTTTAAAGACCTTTATCATATCCCCCTTTAGTTGTCTCTTTTAAAAGATTGGGAATTTCCAACTTGGAAATCTCTCCTCATATGTTCCATCCCCCTAATCATTTTTGCTGCCCTTCTCTGCTTCTCTACTGCACTCAGTATTCATATATGGCTGTCCCATGGATTATTATAGTGGCATCATGATACACTGTCTTATTATATATCCCTTTTCCAATGGTCCCTAACATTGTTAGGTTTTTGACTGCCACTGCACATATAGCAGATGTTTGCAGAGAACTATCCACAATGCCTCCAAGATCTTTTTCTTGAGTAGTAACAGTTGATTTAGACCCCCATGATTTTGTATGTATAGTTAGGATTATGTTTTCCAACATGCATTTATCAGCATCGAATTTCATCTGCTATTTTGTTGTTCAGCCACCCAGTTTTGTGAGATCCCTTTGTAACTCCTCGCAGTTTGCTTTGGCTTAACTATCTTGAGTAATTTTGCAACATCTGCAAATTTTGCCACCTCAGGTAATTTTGTATCATCTGCAAATTTTGCCATGGATGACAATGATAATGGTGGGAAAGGGACTTTTTCAGTGGAAGGCCACACATTGACTTGAGTGGAATGCAGATCAGACCCCCAAAATTGAGCGTAGAAAAGTAAGACATTTTAAAAGTGCTGGAGGGGGCCTTTAAATCCCAGGTGCCTCCATGGAGGCCTTCTTTAGTGAAGAGGCTAGGGAGTGTCTCTGCACTAGAGATGGGATCAAGCCACAGGATAAGGAATAGGATCTGGATTTTGAACACCCCAAGGCTTGGATCTGTGGTTTTTTGGGGGAGAGGGGGGGACTTTTAAAGATGGGGCATCTGGCCAAAATTGGATTGGGACGTGGGGTGGGAATTTGACACCCCCCGACCCAGAATGGGGGGTGTGGGGCTGGCGGAGGAGCTCTGCCCACACCTGCGAGCCCCGGCATGGCAGTGGGAGGGGCCGAGCCGGGGGGCGGGACCGAGCGGACCGGGCCGCGCGGTGCGGAGGGAGGCTGCAGGTTGCTGAGACCTTCGCGGCGAGGAGTTGCTGCCCGAGCTGCGGCGATCGCAGCTGACTCGCGTCCCCCCGCGTCGGGAGCGGGACCGGCCGCTGGGAGTCGCCAAGAGAGGATCGGGCCCGAACTCACCCCCGAGAAGTTTGCGAAGTGGAGCGCAGCCCGGGTGACCTTGTGCGGGCGGGGAGCCGGAGCGGGGGGAGGCGCTGCTCCGCAAAGAGGATTTGCTTCGCTGCTTCTGTCCCGGCTTATGGGAGAGGAAATTCAGCCAGGTAGGTGCAGCGGCTGCTCCGCGATCGGTCCCCCCCGCTCGCCTCCCTGGCCCCTGTCGTCTCCCTGCTTTCCTCTACTGTCGCCCCCGGGGCGCAGCCCTCACCCAGCTCCCTCCTTTGCCCCCGGCCTCTCGGCGCAATGACTGACTGCCCCTCTGCTTTCCCCTGGGGCAACCTGCTCCATTATTTTCTCCTCCTCCTCTGGCTCTTTCTTTAAAATACTTGTGTATTAAAAAAAAAAATCTCCTCCGTGGGCTTTTAACCTGCCCTGCCTTCTTGTGTGTGGCTCATTCAGCTCCCCACACGCCACTCTTTGAGGTCCAAGTCCCCTTTCATCTCCTGGGCATTGACGGGCTGTTTTTAGAGGGAAGTGCAGCCTGCTGTGAAATCAGATTATCTGGAGTTTCTGGTTTATTCTTCTTCAGGCAGGGGAGAGAGGGACACGGCTTGGGGGTGGGGAGGAGGAGGAAATTCATTTATTCTTCTATAAGTATGAAAAAGTTCTTAGCCTCGCCTAGGAAGAGCTTTAAATACAACCAGTGCTGAAATTAAAGCCCAGGGTGGGAATTAAGACATCAACAACAACCACCCTCCCACGTTTAATGCAGTGGATTGTCTGTCTGAAGCGATTTGCATGTGGCATAATCAGCTGCGGCTCAGAGACATGCATGCTACACCTTGTGTTCGGCTCACATGTATTTAACCTTTTACTTGCTGTCTAGCCAGCTGTGTGCCACCCCCCTCCTCCTCCCAGTCACTCAGGGTTGATGCGTGAATGGAAGATTGTACCGTTGGCAGACCTAACAAATGAATCATTCTATTGTACGTGCCTGCTCTGTGCCCCAAGGCAGCCCCCAATCTGTGCGATTGTCACTATCTCTGACATTCAGGAGATTTAGTGCCACCCCGGAATGGGTTCAGGTGGGACCGGTTGCCGCAGGTTTAGCTCTTGTTGCGCTGGTAATTGTATTTACCCTCCACTGGGCAACAGGATTTTCAGTTGTCTCACAGCTAGCTAAGTTAAAAGCAATACCGTGTTATGACATAACTTCTGCATGGAGGGTCTAAGCACTTCTTATGTGCCTTAACCGAACCTGTTGTGGTTTGTGCTGAACAGCGGATCTCTTTTCCTTCCACTGCTATGTCACTCCAATGCCAGACAGAGCAGCAATAGCAGAAATATTGGTGAGAAAGTGAGACCAGTGCAGCCTAATACAGGTACTGCAAAATCTGGAGTGAGGGGTGAAAGGACTCCCTTAAGCTGTATCCATTTACCTTCTTTTAATGACTCTTTCCATTAAGCCACACTACAGCATACCATTGTACCTGTTCTACAAGTCTGTCTTCCTTGTTGCTGCTATGGGGCTTGTCCTGATTCCCTTCTATCCCACTCCTTGTTGTCCCAGGCAGTCCCCTGGGTTCTATTCCCAGCTCTGATACGGACTTTATGACCCTGGGCAAATCCTTAGACATACGCTGACAAATACAAAGTAAAGCACATTGGAAGGACTAATCTGAATTACTCCTGCACCTTGTATTCCAAATTAATTGTAACCCCTCAGGAGAAGAACCAGGGTGTCATTGTGGACAACTCAATGAGAACCTCTGTTTAGTGTGCAGTTGCAGTAAAAAAATAAAAAAAAGCAAACAATGTTAGACTGCATAAGGAATGGGATAGAAAATAAAATTGCAAATATTATTATTTTAGTATAGAAACCAATGGTACTCCTTGCCCTGTAAATGTGCCACAAGACATCCCTGATGACAAGAGCTTAGACTTTTAAGTCACTTATATGAACATATATGAATGAGAACTTCCACAGTCCTACCTTCTTTGCCTCAGTCTTTCAGTCTGTCAAATGGGCATACTACTGAGCTATTTCCCAGGGTGCTAGTTAAGAGCACTTTACAAATGTTAATTAGAACCTGAGTTTCCCAGATGAAAGGTGCTATAGAAACGTAAAAGCTTTGTTTATCATCCATCTGACTGTGGGCTCTCCCCTTTATCCCCACCCATGATCACACACTGCCTGATCTTAATCTGAACAATATCCTGAGTTTCAGCAGCTCTGTCCCTGTTTTGAAAAAGTTCATATTTTGGTGTGGTTTATGAGATAATTGAGGGTGTTTTTTAAAGCCTTTCCATCGCCAATTTAATGGATATAATTTATGTTCAAGATGAAGACCTGACATGTCAGGTGTCCAAAAGGGAGTATTAAAGTGGTTGGTCTGCCAGGTGCTTATAAAGGCTTTGGGGAGGAAGAATAGCCTTGTGGTTATGGCACTAAATTGGCACTCAGCAGATCTGGGTTAATTGCCGGCTCTGCCACAGATGCCCTGTGTGACATTGAGCAAGACGCTTAATCTGTCTGTGCCGCAGATCCACCATATGTAAAATCAGAATAATAATGCTGCTTTTCTCCATTCTTTTTGTCTGGCTGATCTATTTAGATTGTAAATTCTTTGGGGCAGGGACAGTCTTTTACTGTATGTTTGTACAGCAGGTAGAACAATGGGGTTGATAACCCAAAAACCCTGATCCTGGAAAGAGTTACGTCTGTGTTTAACTGTACTACCTTGAGTAGATCTGTAAAGCTAAGCACTTAAGTGTTTGCAGGGTCCTAATAATAGTCACTAATGTGTGTAGGTCCTGGTAGAAATACTTTTGCTTTATGACATTAATATCTTTATATGTTTCCTTCAGTCTTTCATCTTAAATGAATAAACAAACTAAAACTGATCATCAATCTTTACTGGTAGATAAGCAGGTGTAATATTCTGTGGTAGTTCCCAGCAGCAACTATAAGGATGTGCTAGGAGCTGTACAAACATGCAGTAAAACACTGTGTCCTCTCCAAAAAGCTTGCATTGAAATTTAATTTAGGAATGTGAAGTAGGTGAGTTAGTTTCTGTGTCCCCGCTGCATTGCACTTCCCTGAAAATAAGAATCAGGTGGTACCTGCTGGGATTAGCCTAGGGCACTTAAGAAATAAATTGGGAGCAATCAGTCCCTCCAGAGAAATGGTAGGTATTCATTTTATTTGAAAATTCAAGTGGGCAGATTATAAATGCACAAATGCCATTATTTTCTTCCTTGGAAGTGAAATAACCTCTTAGCGAGGCCAGCTTCATTGGTGTAAAAAAAGAAAAGGAAAAAAAACAAACGATCCAAACCCTGAGAGCCCATGATTTGTTGGTCAGCTTCAGGGCTAGTAATGCAACTCCCATAAAAATTGAAATCTTTTAATGACAGCTCAGGATAAAACAACTTGGTGAGCTGTGCAAACTGTCCTAGCCATGACCCTCCTGGCATCGGCAAGGTTCTAAGCCCATTTACCATCTGCACAGCAGTGGCAAAAGCTACTCTGTGCTTGTCCTTGTGCTGTTTAATGTTATGAGCCAGCTTAGGCTCCCCCCCTCCCCCACCCCGTCTGGAGCAGCTGGACTTGAATTGAAGCAGCGAAGGCATGTGGGATGAATAAAAAAAATCATTTTAGGTTTGTCTGCGTCATCTTGAGTGATGATATTCTATTATAAATGATAAATCCCTTAAAACACCCACCGCACATGAGTTCAAGCAGAAGCACTGTATTTTTGTCTGTCTTGGAGGCTTTCGCTGGAGCACCAGTGTGGAGTCAGTTGTGATGTAGGAGGGTTCCAGCTGGGTGCTGGAGTGAGATCCGTACACCATCTCCATCTCTACGGTAACAGAGATTAAAAATTCCCTGTTTGAGCTGGATGCCAGGCGGGGCTGTTGTGGGAGCCACCCTGAGTGCAGCAGAGGGTGGGCTTGCTGGCTGGTGGAAGGCATGTTCGGCGGGGCGGGTGTGTGGACTATAGCTGGCATGGCCAGAGTAGCCCTAGAAAAAGGCTGGTGTCTTCTGCATGATCCTTTTCCTGTTATTGCCTGTTCAAAGAAAGGTGTAAGCATTGAGGTTTCTCCAAATCTCTCAAGTACACATTGCCTAGGAGGAGCTCTTGGGACAAGAGAGAGTCTTGAGTGGGGACGAAGTTTCATAGAAATTGGCCAGTATCCGTGTTTGCATCATTCCGATTCTTTCCTTCTGCAAAGTATGATTACGCTCATCATGTTTTTCATCCTTAGTCCATAATATGTTGCAAAGGGAATAAACTTGCCTTTTAATTTCCCTTGCCTTGTGACTATTTCTTATAGTTACAAAAAACAGCGGTAGGTTGGTGAGGGAAGGAGCTGCCCTTTGCTATGATACTGTTATAGGGACATAGAGGAGGCCACTTTAACCTTGAGCACTTCATTGGAACAAAGTAAGTGTGTTTGGCAGCATAAACAAACTCAGTTATCACCTGCTAGAAGTAACCACCAGTTTCCTTGCTCTGGTCAGTTTGGGGAACAGGAGGAACTGGTTATAATATATATAAATGCAGTATACCTGCATTGCTCGGGGGGTGGGGGGGGGTGTGAGTGTGAGAGAGAGAGAGAGAGATCTACACCCTGGAGTGACAAAGTTATACTGATCTAAGCGCTGGTGTAGACTGTCGCCAGGAGAGCTTTTCCCGGAGGTGGATTAACTATACTGACAGGCGAGCTCTCTCCTGTTGGCATAGAGCATCTTCATTAAAGCACTAAAGTGCTGCAGTTGTGCTGATGAAATGTCGACCTGCCTAGAGCATCTGATCCTCAGAGGCACTGAGAACTCAGCTTCCTTTAACTGCCATTTGCGTTTTGGGTGCTGGCACTTCCGAGAATCAAGCTTATAGTGCGTTGTTTGGAGGGGAGGTGGGAAGGAGAGTGATTGATAGTGTGTCCCAAAAGGGTGGGAAGACTTCTCATAAATGAGTTTGCATGGATACAGTTGGAGAGGGAGAAGGATGTACTGAAGGTTTTGATGAGTTAATGGAAATGATCCAAAGAGGCATCTCTGACAAGATGCAACTTTCACCACTCCCTCTGATAACACAGCAGACTCCTAGCAGGAATGCTACAGGATTCTGTGATGCCAGTAAGCTCTGGATAAGAGAACTTTGGTGGTCCTAATGTGGTAACCTCTGAAGAAACTTGTTTGTCAGGCACTGTGCAGTCATAACCTGCGGTGTCTTGACAACGTGAGCTGTCAGCAGGGGAACACTGGGTTGTGCACATTTCCATTAATGTTTCCTCCTTGTTCCAGGAAAGTTCAAGTCACTGTACTTAGAATCTTCAGTGGAGTACTGGGGATGTCCCCAAAGAAGGCTACACACAGCCACTTGTACAAGGAAAATGGAGGCTGGATGGAAATTGTGTGTTGAAAGCTTTATTGGAAGGGTATGCAGGGTAGAAAGTTCTCTCTTAAACCCACTTGCCCTGGTTATGTAGCAGTGTTTCTCATCCCATTAATGAAGAGGTATGACTCCCCAGAGGGCAGGGATGTGTGCAGGGCAATTTTGTAAGACAGGGTGGGAGGCCTCAGATTTCACTTATTTGAAGACCTTGTGCCTGCTGGAATTCCAGGAATCCTTCACTGTGCTTTGCTGTGCTGCTCTCTCTGTCACAGATATCATGGGCTCCTCTGGGATGTCTTTAAAATAACCCCTATCTTATCTCAGAGCATGATATCTTGTTGACCTTTCAGCTGTCTTTTTTTTTTTTTTTTTTTTTAGTGTAGGTTTTACTAAAATCTTTTTTCCTCCCTTATTAACAAATGTATGTGAAACTAACCCTACTGACTAATTGAATGCCTTCAGCCCATGCTTCATGTGGCTGAGAGAATTCAGGCTTCCTTGCCAACTATAAATACACTTCAGTCCTGCCCTGTGCTTCCCTTGTAGGAGGCCTCTGTGCATTAACCAGTCTTGGGCTGCAGTCTGTGGTCCAGGACTTCTTGAACAGAGCATGATTGGCAGTCTGAACTGTAATGTGTCTTGTGCATGGGGAAGAGGAGTGAGTGGTTGTTCAGAACGGATACACAATGTTCACGTATGTGCAGACTGAAGATTTAAATCCAGATCTCCAGGCAAATAGCAACCCACAGATCCTCCTGACTCCTAAGAAATGTAACTGTTCCTAAATATCTGCAGATGGCTTGGGTAAAAAACTTACAATATGAAAAATCTACTGCAGAACTTGTCGGTTGTGTCCAAATCTTCTGTCTATTGGCTTTGGCTACCTGGCATAATGGATCCAGCACAGTATTTGATTGAATGATCTGAGGATGCAGTGTCTAGTGCTCTTTCGGTTATTATGCTGTTCTGCCTCCTTTTGGTTTAACACAATGAACTCCAGAGTCTCGAATGTGACATGCAAAGGTGTTAGATGACCAGATAGCGGATTGAGTTGACTTTTTAGCATTAAATTCCATTTTTCTGCTGTTCTTGGTATTTTTATTTTGCGTTGCCTCTGAGTTTATCTTCACTAGGAAGTTTTGCAACATTAACTACACCAGCATAGTTAGTGGAAATCCTTCTCTACTATAGACGCAGTTCTACCAGTATAAAAGTATTTATACAAAGATATCTTATGCTGGTTCAGGAAGCAAATAGGCTTTAATGATGTAAAACCTCTGATATGTACTGGTAGAACTGCAGGCACATTAGGGACTGTACCTGTATAATGATCTTGTGTGGGGTTTTTTTTAAAGCTGCAACTTTGTGAACCCTCCTATATCTGTTTAAACTTGGCTTATATTGCTTGAACTTGCTTCTATAAATCGCAAGGGCAAACTAAGCCAATACAAGTGTGTCCATGCACAAAGTTTGACGAAACCACTGCAGACTTGTGTGTAGACAGGATCACCTTACAGGTGCAGCTAAACCCCTTTAATAGTGTCTGCATAAGGGTCTCTACTGGTTCCCTGAAACTTGTGTGTGCAGATCAGCCCACAGGGACCTGTTGGCCCTGGTTCCAAATGTTCTTGGGAGTAGTTAGTTCCACATTGGGTGACTGTAACAGGCTGACAGTGTTTGCTTGAAACACCCCACCCTCTTAGCAGGTATTGATTGTGCTGGGTTCTGCTGATTCACTGAGGTAGGTGGCTCACTCCCCCATCTTGATAGAAGGGAGGTGGGAGTGGCTTTTTGAGGGAGAGGAAAAACTAACTCAAGATTCTTAAACGACTAGTGGTTTTTGGTTACCTCAAATTTTAGGTTCCCCACTAAAAGGACTTGGATTTCAGAAAGTCTCAGTCCCTGTGAAAGTCCCTCCCTCTGAAAATTAGGTCCCTTTCAAGAACCTCAGACTAGGCACCCAAAATAACAAGATTTTCAAGAAGCGACTTAACCTTAAGGTGTGGGCTGAGCAGACCTGAGCTAGAAACCTAGGAGCAACCAAGCTTGGGGAGAAATCTGGAGCTGAGCTTTGTTTAAAGTAATCAACACCATGAGGTCAAACACTCAAGAAGGTGGGGGTGGGGGTGAGTGTTTGACCCTAGGTGGTGTGTGGACTTCTCTTTAGAACAAGTTGGGAAAGGCACCTGCTCATGGTGACGTAATAGCCTCTCACATTACTTAATGTTAGCTTTTCTAGGATGATGTCAGTCACCTCACTGCCTAGTATCTGGCTCTGAACTTGGCTTCTTCATGCTACAACACCTGAGTCATGTGGTAATGATGTAAAAGTTCCAACCTGGTGACACGCTTCAGATACTTTTTTTTTGACAGTTGAACAGATCTTTACGCACCATGTGTAATACACAGGCACGCATGTTTGCTCTGTTGTGAATCTTGCCTTCCTGAAAGCAGCTATGCATTATATGCTGGGGAGTGTGTGTTTGTGTGTGTCTATTTTATAACGTTCATTCTGATTTAGTCACTGTTAGATCACCGAGAAATTGTGGGGAAGGGGAGGGATGTTAGAGACAGTAATCTTACGAAAGATCCATTTTCTTCATTCAGTATCTTGCAGCTAGGTTAACTTAAAAAAGGGTAACCTGTGCAAGGTGGTGATGGTTAGGCATGCCTTTAGTAGATTCCTTCTAGATCTATCCAGCACAATACAGCAGCTCCTTTGAACAGTTCATTTTTAATGCAGGTTTGCTTAGTCTAGCTGGCCTGTTAAAGCAACAGCCAGCCAGAAATATTCTCTATCTTGTGTTGAGTGGAAGTTAAGTTAATGTTCTCACCGCGCGTTATATGCATGGAAAGAATCTCTTCCCCCAGCTTCCTAATCCCAGCCTAGACCATGGACTGGAAAATAGTTTTCCCAAGTCCTGGCCTTGCAGTGTAGGCTTATATTTTACCAGTCTTGCCTTCTTCCTAAGACAAGTTGATGTTCTTACACTTGCTGTACAAAGCACTCCACTGGGTCCTCCGTAGACAGATGCTGAAGGAGTTAGATACTCAATGGGCCTGCTCAAGCAACCATTGAAGTGAATGGGAATACTTCATTGATCAAGCTCAGTGTATTTACCTGCCTTTGGCAATTCTGGTTTTGAGTCGGTGTGTGGGCGGGTGTAGTAAAACTAATTTGCATGCTATTAAGGGGAGTATTGTCTCTACCTATTGAAGTGAAATGCTGGTGGGGAATCTGCTTCAGCTATGGAGACTTCTGCATAGCGCAGTCTACTCTCTGTTCCACTGGCTAATTCCTGACTTGAATCTGTGACTGTTCTGCTACAGCACAGTAGTGGGAGGAAAAAAGTGTGTATATTTACTCTGTTTACGGCTGTCTGGGAGAACCAGACAAGCCTCCAGCTTGTACTTCTAGTTACCCAGAATCAGTGTGTCAAGGAAGGTCTTCTAAGAACGCTCCCAGTGTTCTCGTTAGTCTAATTATTACTATAGGGAATTGTTTCCACCAACAGCTCCCTGGGGTAGCAAGGGGCACAATGGGAAGTGTTTTGTCTTTGCTTGTGGCTGTCTGTGTCACATTGACTATTTCAGGGGGGGAGCTGGATAAAATACATCTGCCATCTCAAAGAATACACAGTTTAGTTCAGCTCCATGGTATATGCTGTCACTTGTTGGTTTGTATTACAGTCATGCCTAGAAATCCCAGCTAAGATGAAGGATCCATTGTGCTGGCACTGAGCAAACACATAGTAAGAGTCCCTTCCCCAAAGAGACAAGACAAAGGGCGCAAGAGAGAGGCAAAGTGACTTGCCCAAGGTGTCACAGCTGGTTAGTGGCAGAGCTGGGATCAGAACCCAGGTCTCCAGAGTTCCAGCCCAGTGTCTCTTACCCACCGGACTATGGTGCTCATGTTGCATTTCATCCAGATTCTACAACAGGGACAGCTAAAGTTATCTGAAAGACTTAGCTCCTTCCCCACTCTTGGCTATATTCATTTATGTGATAATTGTTGCTATAATACTTATATTTGACTTTTTTATATAGTCATAGGGCTCTTGAATGCCTTTGAGTGTTTGTTGCTTACAGTAATTAACTTAATGTTACTTTTTTTTAAAATTATTTCCAGGGTACTTTTTTTGTACCTGTGGGTTCCTCCTTTGGACTTGTATAAATCTAGATCAAGGCTTTGTTCTTGTGACCTGAAGCCAGATCATTTGCTTTGACTGTTTGTTGTATCCACCCTTTGTCTCTTGTCTTGTAGTTAGGTTGTAACTCCTTGGGCAGGGACGCTCTCTGTTCCTGGTTGGCAGACGCACTACGGTACTATCCCTCATCAGGTCTTATCGACACTGGGATTTCAGCCACCTGTGTATCTGCCGCAGTGGTAGATTCTACCTGCACTGATGGTTTGCCCCAGTCTAGCTACACCATAGCCAAAATTCTGTGGAGGCATAGCCCCCGTATCTTTCCCAAGAACTGATTCTAGCATTTACCTGTTTGGTTTTGGTCTAAGGTGGACAAAACTATATTATGAAACTGCTTTTAACTCTACTTCGGCTTTTCTCTCCCTTCATACTGTGTGAAAGACCCACACGAACAGGGGAAACGATGAAATTGACCAGCTGCATTGTGCTGTCAAATGCACAAAGTAAACTGAGAAATATTTTTTTCTCTAATCACGTCCCGTTACAGTAATTTTAGATGTTTAAACACAAGAGGTTCTAGCCCCGAGAACTTAAAGTCCTATTGAGTAGGACTGGTTTGTCTGGTTCTGGAGAAACAGGTCTGTGTATAGCTAAACTAGCATTCAGATGGGTCAGTCTTGCAGCCATAAATGTGAGGATTCTCTGTTTTAGCAAAACAGATTCTAAGATTACAAATGCAACATTAAAAAGTGCAGATAAATCAGTGGAGCTGCAACAAACACACAATCTTTGTTGCCTTCCATTCAACTTCCAAACACCACCTCACTGTGAGACTGTGATTTGTATTCGCTGATTGAAAGCTCTTTTGTACTGCAGCCTCTTTTTAACAGTTTATTTTTACAGGGCTGTTAACTGAAACTCAAATGCTGTTGTGGAGGGTGAGATAGCACCATGCATTTTTGTGAAAGATAAGGGATTGAATTGCCTCACTGCAGATGTGCTGGGGTTCTAACTATTTAAAGAGCCCATTATTTACGTGTGTGTTCTGGTTAGGATTTATGCCACCTTCGGCTAATTAATCACATGTGAGATACGCTGAAAGCAGAGACTTCAAAAGTACCCAAGTGTCTTTTATCAAAGGTTTCAACCTGGATTAATCCTAGGTCTCTTGTTTACTTGATTGTGTGTATGGCAGAGGGGTAATTGCAACTCTTGGCAAACAGTCATTTTAAAGGCCTCTTTAATCCAGAAAGGTGTAAATAAATATTCATGAAGGTGTGCGTCTGCATATTTATTGATGAATTCAACAGAGTTTCTCATGAGACATGGATAAGAACTATTCAATACTCTGGCTGCTTTATAAAGAAATTATAAAATTGTGAAGTGTTCTGGAAATATAAAATAATAAAGATTGCACCAATTCTTGGGTAAAATACTCATTTCTCTGCTACTGCCTTCAATCCAGTTAATATTTTATATGATTGTAGATTCCTGCTCATCTTGGTAACTTATGTTATCCCTGCTTGTGGAGGGAAGGGGAGAGAACAAGGAAATCAATGACTTAAAAGAAAGAAAAAGGTATTTAGCTTGTAGTCCTTCTAGCTATTCTTTGGGCCCTTACTCCATCAAGGATATCCCTCCTTTGGTGGCAAGAGATGTGGGTACTCTAACAGCTGATTAAGCCCCTCTTGGCTTTCTGTAGCACCAGCATGCAGAATGGACAACATGCTTCACTCCTGAGAATGGCCATACTGAGTCGGACCATTGGTCCATCTAGCCTGTCTTCATACGGTGGCTGGTGTCAGATGCTGTAGTAGGAAGAGACCCTAAGACATAAGCCCTGGTATCAGAGGCCTGGTATGAGGCAGGACCTGCTCGCAGAATCTGGCAAGAACAGGGCTGATATTGCAGAAATACACATTCCTAAAAAGTGCCAGTCACAAAGTACTCACGCAAACACATATCAAGTGGTACCAAAACATCCCGATATCATGGATGGTACAAAAACATTCCCCAAGGATAACAGGAACACACTGACCCCTCCTAAAAGATAAGGTCAGGATAATAGTACGTAATAAAGATGTTTTGATTGAACCATGTTCAAGGTAATGGGTAATAATAGTCACATCAGGGGACAGTAACTAACTATGTCAGAGGGGCAGTACTAATTTGTTTGTATCGGGGTATAAAGATATATTTCAGAGGGAATATCTTTGTCTGGCCTAGGGAGGAACGGAAAGTCCTGCCGTTCACTGAGCTGGTCCATTGTTACAGGCATACATGTATTAGTGGTCCGGCAAAGTCTGTGGGATACTAGTACCGTGCTTCCTCGACAATAAGCCTGGCTGGGTGCCTTCGTCCCTTAACGGATCTTGCGGTCATTGGGCGGTTAGCTCGAGGTCTGCCATGCCAGCTGTCTGTGCAGTGCTCGGGCTGCACACAGAAGGAACACACATTCAGCCAAACATCTGTCAGCATCTAACCACACTGGTGACCCACGACCGCTGATTTGGTAAGTAAGTGAGCTGTCCTCTGTAGAAATCGCAATCTAACATGATTTGAGCAGTGGTTTTCTGTCATCTCAATCTACCATATATGAACAATTAAGTTGGCAATGAGCTAGAAACCACTGTCAGTTAAGTTAAACTTGGCTACTATATAAAAGCATCTATATTATTTCTGAACATCATTTACAATGTGCATAACATTGCTAAACTGTTTAACCAACACACAGGTAAAAATCAACAAATGGCAGCAAACAACATGAAGGCAAGGAAAAAAACAAATTGGTAAATACATTAAGTTACACAATAACTACAAATTGGGTAAACAAATTCCCTGGTAGTACCGGTCACACTGGTTTTTACATTAGCTATTCTCCAGTCATCTGGTACACCGCCTAATTTAAGTGATAGATTACATACCAGTTAGTAGTTCTGCAATTTCATATTTGAGTTCTTTCAGAACTCTTTGGTGAATACTATATGGTCCTGGTGCCTTATTATTATTTAATATGTCAATTTGTTCCAATACCTCCTTTATTGACACCTCAATCTGGGACAGTTCCTCAGATTTGTCACCTAAAAAGAATGACTCAGGTGTGGGAATCTCCCTCACATCATCTGCAGTGAAGACTGATGCAAAGAATTAATTTAGCTTCTCTACAACTGCCTGGTCTTCCTTGAGTGCTCCTTTAGCACCTGGATTGTCCAGGGGGCCCCACTGATTGTTTGACAGGCTTCCTGCCGATGATGTACTAACATTTTTGTTTTGCTGTTCGTTGTTATGCCTTTTGCAAGTTTTTCTTCAAATTCTTTTTTAGCCTGCCTAAGTATACTTTTACAGTTGACTTGCCACAGTTTATCCTCCTTTCTATTTTCCTCAGTGGGATTTGACCTCCAGTTTTTAAATGATGCCTTTTTGTCTCTAATTGCCTCTTTTTTACTCTGTTTAGCCACAGTATTTTTACTATTTTGCTTTTTATTTGTGGTATAAATTTAATTTTCATGCATTTTGCTCTTGGGACTGTTCCTCTTAATTTCCATTTAACTAGCTTCCTCATCTTTGTGTAGTTCCTCTTTTTGAAGTTAAATATTACTGTGGTTGGTTTCTGGTCCAAGAAGATATTCATCTTCTTGGACCAGATCCTATGCACCACTTAGGGCTAAATCAAGGATTGCCACTTCCTGTGCTGGTTTCAAGACTAGCTGCTCCAAGAAGGAGTCATTAATGGTCTCTAGACATTTTATCTCTGTTTCCCATTCAAAGGTGATTTGTACCCAGGGGGAGGGATAGCTCAGTGGTTTGAGCATTGGCCTGCTAAACCCAGGGTTGTGAGTTCAATCCTTGAGGGGGCCATTTGGGGATCTGGGGCAAAAATTGGGGATTGGTCCTGCTTTGAGTAGGGGGTTGGACTAGATGACCTCCTAAGATCCCTTCCAACCCTGAGATTCTATGATTATAGGGATAGTTGGAGTTTTCTGTTTTTGTAGCTTTTCTAATCTCTGAGCATTTCACAATTGCTGTCACTATCCAGTCAAGTGGTCGGTAGTATATTCCTACTGCTATCCTCTTGTTATTCAAGCACGGAATTTCTGTCCATAGAGATTCTGTGATATAATTTGGTTCATTTAAGATTTTTACTATATTTGACTTTCTGCTTTCTTTCACATATAGTGCCACTCCCCCACCAGCATGACTGTTCTCCTTCTATATATTGTACCCTGGTATCACCGTGCCCCATTGATTATCATAGTTCCACCAAGTTTCTGTGTTGCCTATTATATCAGTATTCTCATTTAATACCTGGCACTCACATTCACTCATCTTAGTATTTAGACTTCTAGCATTTGCATACAAGCGCTTATAAAATTTGTCTGCCTTCGTGTGATGTAACTGAATGGGGCTCATTTTTGTTCGACTATTTCTCTTCCGTTTCTACATTATCAACTTCTATCCTCTCCTCTTCTCTAGGATATAGAGAATCCCTTTTATAAAATCTTCCCCTAAGGCAGCAGTTCTCTACTGGGGGGGTCCAGCAGAAACCCGGTGCTTCAAGCCCCAAAACACCCCCACGGGGCTGAAGCCGGGAGCGGGCACGGAGCTAAAGTCAACCCCCAGCCCACTCCCCCAGGTCTGAAGTCGGGAGCCAGTGCAGGGCTGAAGTTGGTTCCCCCCGTCTGAAGCCAGGAGCAGCACAGGGCTGAAGCCAGTGGCCACCCTTCTGCCGAAGCTGGGAGCCCCAACTCCCTCTCCGCCCCCCTCCCCCGCTGAAGCTGGGAGCAGTGTGGGTCTGAAGCCCCTAGCCCCGGCGCTCTGTGCAGGCAGAAGCCCCGAGCCCATGGGCAGAGTTGGGGGCGGGGGCACAATGGTGTGGCCCCCCGAAATTGCAGTGCCTTACCCAGAGTGGGGCAGTCCGGGGACAGATCCATTCCCCCCACAGTTCCTACTCTCCCCCTCAGGCCCAGCCCTCTGGCCAGGTTGTAGGTAAGAAGCCAGAGCCAGGCAGTGCAGGGCAGCAGCTCCTCTAGCTGTGGTGCCATGGAGTGGGCAGCCGGGGCATTCCCCTGTCTGCTGCTGGTGCCTGGGATCGCGGCTGTTCCTCCGCTCCCAGCCCCCTTTGACTGCTCACGCAGTCGGTAAGAACCGCCCGGGCGGGGGGACCTGGCTCCAGGGCCAGCAGAGCCCTCGGGGAGCAGCTACTGTGTAGGGGGGGGGAGCCCTCCTGGCACACATCCCCTAGCTATCCTTCTCCCTGCAACCTTAGCTGCCCCCCTGCCTGCACCCTGAGCGGTTTTCAAACTTTTTGAGCTGAGTCCCCACCCCGCCCTTTGAGTAATATTTTTTGGGTGCATCTTCCCCACAGCCCAGACAGGCTGGGTGGCCTGCTGAGGTGAATCGGGGGTGCAGGTGGCGCTCCCTCCCTGGACCCAGCTGTACGCGCCCTCCCCCCCCCCCCAAATAGAATTAAATCTATGCCTGTGCCCAAGGGTCTGCCCCTCCCCCCCTCGGCCCATAGCCCTGAGTCCCCTCCCCCACCCCCCTTGGGCCCTGGAGTTTTTATAGCATCTTGAGAGGGCTCTCGGAAAGAAAAAAAGTGGAGAACCCCTGCCCTGAGGGATGTCTTTGTCCGAACTGTGTGCTCCTCTGCACCTGTTGGCTTTTGCTCAGCCCTTAATTTATAAACCTCCTCTACAACCTTCTTAATTTTACATGCCAGCAATTTGGTTCTGTTCTGGTTTAGGTGGAGCCCAACCTTCCTGGATAGGCTCCTCCTTTCCAAAAAGGTTCCTCAGTGCCTAATAAACCTAAATCTCTCCTCCCTCTCCATTGTGCCATCCACGGATTGAGACCCTGCAATTCTGCCTGTCTAAATGAAAGCATTTCCGAGAATGCTCCCATGGAGGTCTTGGACTTTAATGTCTTCCCTAGCAGTCTAAATTTGGTCTCCAGGACCTGTCTCCTACTTTTCCCTGTACCTATATGTACCACGACCGCTGGCTCCTTCCTGGAACTGCACTTAAGTCTACATAGATGTCTTCAGATGTGTGCACCTGGCAGGCAATTCACCATGCGGTTTCCCCGGTCATCGCAAACCCAGCTATACGTTTCTAATAATAGAATTCCCCCCATTACTATTACCTGTCTCTTCCTAATAACGGGGGTCCCCTGCCCTGGAGAGGTAGCCGCAGTGTGAGAGGATACCATGACATCATCTGGAAGGAGGATCCCAACTCTGCGATCGTTTCCCTCTGCTCCGGCTTGATGTTCTCCTTCTCTGAGACTTTTATCTGCCTCCTTACCACAGAGGCTGTCAGTCTGGGAGTGGGACTGCTCTGCTGTGTCCCGGAAAGTCTCATCTTTGTATCTCCCTTATTTCCCCGCCATTCAGCTGCTCTCTGGTCTCAAGAGCCCGTACTTTGTGTCTGAGGGCCATGAGTCGCTTGCACTGGATGCACACACACACCGCCGGCCCACAGCGCTCCCATTGGCTGTAAGGGTAGGACTGGCAACTTAAAAACAAAATACAGCCCACTGCCTAATCTGACTAGGACAGAATTGATATTTTCTCTGACCAGCGCAGATGATCCCTGCCCAAAGACTGTTTCTGGATAGGGCACTGAAGTGGCTGAGACTGAGGAGACCAGGGATCTATTCCTGACTCTGCTTCTGAGCCACTTTGGGCAAGTCACTTTGCTTCTCTACGCCTCAGTTTCCTTATCTGTAAAATGAAGTTACTTACCCCAAGAGCTAGTCACTATTATGTGTACAGCTCAAGCACGCTGTGGGCTCCCATTCAATCAGATACAGCTGTTCATGATCTGCCACATTGGACTGTCACTAGACAAAGTGTACAACTTGATGGGTAGCTAGATTCTACCCCAACAAGCCTCAATACAACTTAGTTTAAGTAAGCCTTGCCAGACTGGAGGCAGTACAAGGCTTAAGACTTGCTTACTGTGCTTTCAAGGCTTTGAATGTTTCAGTCCATCCATGACATTAAAACCTCCTGGCTTTCTCTTTGGCTAAATGGCTGGTCTCTTCTAATAGGTTTCCCCACATGGGTTGCCTGCCTCTGAAATGAGTTTCACCTACAATACCTGCTGTCGCGGGGCTTGCTAGACTCTCTCCTCCTTCACAGAGCGCCTGCCTCAAATAATGGACAGATCTCTCCAGGAGAGAGGGACTCAGAAGTTGTACAAGTTTGTTTCCAGACCAGGACCTTGGAAAAAATTGATTGCCTAATGCACAAATAATGCTAAGAGATGTGATTTAATGACTGGGGAGGGGAGCATGTCTCCGCTGTAGGTGACAGGCCTGCAAAATAACCAGTTTGAATAGCGTTTCCCGTAGCCCTCAATGGGATAGATTTAAAATAAACATCCTCAAGACACAGCATCAGCAGCACCCTTAGTTTTCCCGTTAGTGGTTGGCGGGGGGAAAGGGGAGTCATACCACCAGCATGCCTGATCTGGTGAGCTGAGCTGCTGCATGTCTTCAGCTTTCACTGAGGGGGAAAAGGGAATTGAGGGTGTGCGGCATCTTGCTGGTGCAAGCTCCGTGCCGGTCAGCAGTCAGCAGCCAGCAGCGCGCCGTACAAGTTCCAGAGGCGGTGTTTGACCCCTACTTCTGCCACCTTGGGCGCTGGGCCTGCCCTAGTGTCTGATTGAGTCTGTCCTGCTCCTACACTGGGAGAAGTCCGTTCACGTGTCTGTAGGCTCCATCCAAAGCAAGTACAGTTGAGATAGACAAGAATGGTGGGATGAGTGTGCTGGGGAGTCTTATGGAAGTGCTGCCCTTAGCCTCTGGTCCGCTAGACCGTCTCTCTGGATTCTGCGAGGTGGCAGAGATGAGCTGCTCTTTTGGCAGAGAACGATCCCTATGTAATGATGACAAGGGAACGTTGGTGAGCTGCATCCAGTTTTCATTTGTCTCGACAGTTTGCTGTTGGGAATGCACCTAGAACGTATTGTTCTGGTGTATGGAACACATTTTTCAGGCAGCTAGTTAGTTCGGATGGCTCGATTTTTGGGAGCCCAATTGACACATCTTAAAGGGGCCTGATGGTTTAAAAGGTAGGCGCTGAACGCTTTCTGAAAAACCAGCCTCTTCAAGGGGTGTCAAGTTGGGTACTGTCAGAGGGGGTGCCTGCCTTATAGCAGCCTCTTCTGGCCAGTTGTGACTCTGCTGAGGCCTGCCTCAGTTTCCTCTTACCTCTGACTCCCTTAAGTCCCCACAGGCCAGAGATTCGAAACATTCCCTCCTCTGGGGTCCAGTTTATAAAGTCCTGCACAAAGTATCTCAAAAGAGAACTCCGACTTACCAGGTCTTCATCCCAGTTTCAGCTGAACCCTGAGGATCTGTCTCTTCCCTTCAGAGTTCCAACACTCTTCTGTTGTGGTTGGGTAAAGCCCCCTCCATAAATGTCTGTCTTCCTGTTCTCCCAGCACCTCTTGCCTGTATTTTACCTCTCTCCACAGGCCTTTCCTGCAGGGGTCTTCCCTCTGCTGACTCAGGGCCCCGCAGGAGCTGCCTTACTCCCCACAGTGTATGCAAGCATCTGCCTGCAATCTGCAGCTGTCTCCCCCTTTATAAGGCTCAGGTGTCCTTCCCCAAGTCCTATTGGGCAGTCCAAGTGCACTGGACCTCGTTCCCTCCCAAAGGGACCAGGCAGCTAGTGACAGGCATCTAAAATTGCTGCTCACTTCCACTCTGCATTTAGACCTCAAAGTCCATGTTTACTGGGAAATCTCTAGTGAGGAAGGGACTGCCCCTATTTTATCTCCTTTGTATATGATTGCACACTTCACGCAGCTTCTGCTTCGGGAGCTCCTGGGTGGGCCTTCTTCAGAGCGAGTAGCAATGCCAGGAGAGCTGTGGGGAGAGCACCTATTGGGGAGTATTTCTAGAAAAATTGGACTTTTTTAAACCCCTCTATAATACTTTAAAAAAAGGTGTGTTTTATAACTCAGAAGCCCTGCTGGTAAGAGCACCATCGGACAGAAAAGTGCATGCGTACGTATATGCTGGTGGATAGCAGACACACCTTTGCCATTTCTACTAGGATTGCTACCTAGGCAAGTAATCACAGAGTGCTTAACTCTCTGGGAGGGTGCAGTTGCCCTAGAGGAAATTAGTGCAGTAGTTAAACTGTAGAGTTAAGGGTCTGACTCATGCCATAGAACCTACCTCATTCCTTTCCCTGGCTTCCTTTTTTCTGGTCATGTTGCTAACTCTGCTGCATGTCAGGGGACAGGACTGCCAGGGTGTCCTGCACTCAAATTTTAGTCAATTTGGCTAGAGCTGATCATAACGATTACAGCAATAGTTAAGGGTCTGCCAGCAAAATCCCCTTGTAAATCTCGATCTTTACGGCCAATTTCATAATTGTCACTTTTGTGATCTGTTCTCCCCACAGGATTGCTCCCATTAATGCTAAATAGACCACCTCCTCTTCCCACCTTTCAGGCTGACGTGTGTGTTCGCAGACATGCTCTCGCTCACTGGAAATGCAGTTGTGCAGCTTTTTAGGTTATGCAGCATTAAGCAGTGTAAACAAATGACCTTTTTTTTTTTTTAAATAGGTCATTCATTGGCTTTCAGAATTATAGTGTCCTGGGTTGGAGCAGCCCTAACATTGTCTAGCTGAGGGACGGAATGGCAAGTCGCTTGGTGGAGTTGTACCTCTTGTGCACAACATGACGCAGATTGCAGCCACCTTCTTCTCTACAGCCTGTGGTGACTGCAGTGATGGCAGCTTGGGTCAAGATGTAAGGTTGCAATCTGCAGGGCTTGAAAAATACATCCGCCACCTGCTAGCCAAAGGGTAGCAAAAAAGTCTGCCTAGCGACAGATATGAAAGGCAGAGGCGCTCTAGAGGTTGGGTTCAGGAGCAAAGCGGTGGTGAAAATCCCACATGCTCTACTCTTCGTTACTGGGAAGAAGGAAAGTGTCAGCAGTTCACCATCATGGTGTCCCAGGATCCTGTTTGGGGGTCATCTCTGATATCTCCCTCTGGTTAATAGGTGTCTAGTCAGTTGGTAGCTTTGCTCTGGTAACCAAAAGGGCAGAGGAACTATCTGTGTCATTCTCCCCTCCTGGCTGCTGCAGATAGAGAGGCAGGAGAAGAGGTGTCTGGCCCTTCTTAGGGAGTATGGAAGTGTGAATGGGGACAGGAGGCAGAAAACCAATGTGTCCTTGTACTCCACTGTCTGTATCCATCTGTTGTTTCTTGTCTTGTATTACTTTGTAAGCTCTTCGGTGCACTCTGTTTGTACAGCGTGTAGCGTAATGGGTCCTGGCCCATGACTAGGACTCCTAAGCACTATGATAGTACAAATAAAAAATAAAGAGCTGCAGTGCTTGCCTTTGTTTGTAAGTTTTCCCAGTAGCAGTAGAAAACTGATTAGACATATGAAGTTTCACTTCTGCCTAGAAGATTCTGAACAGCAGCATTGAAACTGAACAGAGACTTGTTAATTTCACACTGCCACTTGGCAAAACCTATGCACTGCAACAGAGGCACTGGCTGTCTGCAGACTCAGGAAGACAGTACTTCATAACCTCCCACTTATGAACCATGTGGAAGTCTATCTTTGCAATCAAAAGGATTAGAAATTTAGGGCTTGTCTACACAGTGAGGTAATGCATTCTAAGGGGAGGTGTGATTTCTAAAGCACACTACTTTGTTGCACATTAATTAGTTCATGTAGACACTGCTGGCTCGACTAAACACTCCCTAGTGTGCTTTAATGTAATACTGTTTCAAATGACACTTCATTAAAGTGAACCAGCAGGGCCTACATTGACCAATTAATAGACAACACCTTACTGTGTTTTGGAAACAGCACACACCACACCATACTGTGTAGACAAGCCTTTAAAAACAGAGAGAGCGCTTGGATTCTGCAGGTGGTGATGGTGTAGGCCCCTCACACAGCATGTGTAAGCTTCCCACTTAGGTAGTGCTTGAAAAATCCACTTGTCCTGGCTATCTAGATGCTTACTTAGCCCTTATGACTCTAGTAACTGAGCCCTGGGTAAGTAGCCTCTTTCTTATTAAAGAATAACCATGGACCACCCTTTAATCATCCTTGGCCTATTTGTCTTCAAATATTTAACATTTGAAATCACTTTCTCTATTTTTATACTAGGACAGTTGCACTAGCCCAGGTTTCTGTCCTTGAGTAAGACAATCGTTGAAACAAGATTTTTCAAATCAGTTTCTAGTGATCCAGCAGGTTGTCTTATTGGGATGTCACTGCCAACTGCAGTTGTGAGATGTACAGATGCAAGGAAAAGAGGCCTCTCTAATTAATCACTAGAGCATCAGTGTGGATATTCTGCTGTATCTCATGGGAGTTACCAGTTTAGAAATAATAAAACTAGCAAAGTTGTGGACTCTTAATTTGTATGTCACACCTAATTTAGTTACAGTGAATACAATACTTTGCATTTTAATAGAACAGCTGTGGGTGCTAGTAAGGAAATTCTTATGTTAGTGCTGGTGATGTGGTGTGGCCTTTTTTTCAGGTGAGTGGGGGTTGTTTGTTAAACCATGGTGGAATATGCCCCTCTATCTACTCTGGAAGGTCCGAGTCAGCAATTAGCGTCTACTTCCTCTCCAATGGGGACCTAGTTTAGCCGCAGCAGCATTATTTCCTGGCCAGGTGAGACAGGTGCCTCAAATTCAGGTGCCTCAAATGTTGATATCCTTAATTATTGAAATTCTAACACAGCTCTTAATATCTTCAATCAGGCAAGAAATAGCTAATCCATTATTTACCTGTCTCTCTCTGCCTAGGTCAGGGGTCTCAAACACGCGGCCCGTGGGCAACATGCGGCCCGCGGAGTTATTTCCTGTGGCCCGCCATAGGCGCCAACTCCACTGGCAGCCAAGCTCCAAACATTACTGAGTGTTTATATTTTATTAAAACCCCTCTTTGCATTACAGTTTTAAAAAAGTTAATACATTGACTTTTAATAGAATACTATATTACTCCTCATTTTTGACTATACTTTTGTATCATTGTATGAAAAGGTTTCAGTGATGTGGCCCTCGGGCCAATTTACTAGTTCCCATGTGGCCCTCGCGGTGATTTGAGTTTGAGATCCCTGGCCTAGGTCGTTGTAACCCCTAGAACTGCTGCATTTGTCGTTAGTCCTGTACAGATGTATAGAGATGCACACAGGCAAACTTGTTCTATCTGGCTGCATTCTGCTTCCCTGAACGTTGACAGTCTTGATGCAGTCTCATGCCACCTCTATAAACTAATGCTACAGGTGACAAAAACCCTACAAACTTAAAGCCTGTTTGCAGCCTTATGGCGGAACTCTTAGACCATGCTGCTTGCACTGAATTAGTCTTCTTTGAACTCGGCCGAGGCCCTGGCTGCATTCCGGATGTTTTTGTTTTGTTTTGTTTGCTTGTGTGTGTGCGCGCGCGCAATTCCGCCCCCCCCCCCCCCCAAGCCTGAGTCAGCTGACCGGGGCCAGCTGTGGGTCTTTTATCCAGTGTAAACCTACCCTTAGAGCAGTGGTTTTCAACCTTTTTTCATTTGTGGACCCCTAACACATTTCAAATGGAGGTGCGGACCCCTTTGGAAATCTTATAGTCTGTGGACCTTCCCAGGGGTCTGCGGACTACAGGTTGAAAACCACTGCCTTAGAGGCTCCAACTGAGATCAAGGCTCCCTGGTGCAAGGTGTTGTACAGAAACACATAATAATACAGACGCTGCCCCAAAGTGTTAGCCTAAATAGATAAGGCAAGAAGTATCATCCCCATTTTGCAGATGGGGAGCTGAGGCCCAGAGTGACTGAGTGATTTGCTCACAGGAAGTCTGGCAGAGCTGGGAATTGAACCACTTTCTCCTGAGTCCCAGCCTAATGCCTTAATCACAAAACTATCCTTCCTCTGTGAGCATCCTGACTGATGCTTTGCTGTGTTATCAAGGTTTGTTGGCATCCTTTTGTCTGCGAGAGACGGTGGGAATTGCAGCCTATGATGCAGATGATTTGCAATGTCTCATGTAACGGAATAGTCCAATCAAGAGAAGAGAAACTGGTATAAAGAAAAGCTGATAGCATTGTTTTCCAAACAGGCTCACTCTGAGCCTCCCATTAATTCCCTATATAAGCAGGCGCAGCGCCTCTCCTTCCCATAATCCTGTCTCTAGGAATATGACAGGATCTCCGAAAGAATGGGGCAGCCACTCAAAGGAAATCCTGAGATCCTTCTTTGTTCTTGTACAGGCAAACTCCCAGTGAAGTAAACCAAAGTTTGCTTAATTAAGCAGCTTGGATCTGACCCTTTGCTTCTGGGAGGGACAGATGAAATGACCTTTGTGTACTATTATACTCTGGTTTCTCTTCAGATCGTATACATTTTTCCTTTCAGTCCCACAGGAAGCAGGGAGATTATTCTTATGGGTGTGCTGCAGTTCTGGTATTTGATTTTATTCCTTCCCCTCCACGTTTTTTAATACTTCAGATAGTGCTCTAGGTCCCACAACAGTCTGTTTTTCCTTTTTGCTTCTGGGAGCCTTTGCAGGACCGACACCTCCACAGGAAGGCCACATCTTGTGGTATTTCCATTGTCCAGGAATTGAAATGCCATGAGAAAAAAAAAACACAAATATTTTTGAAAATGTTCAAATTCCTACAGAAACCTGAATGCAAATGATTTCATTGTAATGCACATAGATCTCTGGACTCGTTCGCCCCCAATGAAAGCTGATGGCTACCTCAGCTTAAAAAGATCAAGGCTGGCATGTGGCTTGGAACAGATTGTCAAAGCTCTTCCATTGTAGCCAGAATGACATTCACCATTGCCCCCACCGCTGCTGAAGAAGGGTTTCTGGAACTTGCAAAGGAGGAAGAGACAGATTCTATAAAGTTCCCTACAGTTGCTAATGTCAGTCTAATGCATGCGGAAGGTGCTTAGATACTCTGGTGGTGGGTGGCTGTACAAAAATCCTAAGCTAAGAGAGAGACTTGGGAAACTGCTGCCAAGATATACGGGGAGACTGGGTCAAGAGGAAACCAAGCATCCAGTCCCTCATTTTTAACAAACAAGGCACCTGACTGGCTCCTGGGTGTTTGTGTTTGGATTGCTTAACACTGGCTCTTGGCATTAGAAATAACTAACATGGGGATGCTTGTATACAAGGTCCATGTGTATAATGGGGTCATACTTTGGAATAGGGTGACCAGACAGCAAGTGTGAAAAATCGGGACAGAGGATGGGGGGTGTGGGGGGGTAATAGGAGCCTCTATAAGAAAAAGACCCAAAAATCGGGACTGTCCCTATAAAATTGGGACATCTGGTCACCCTAATTTGGAATAACATTAGAGAGGCGGGGAGAAGCCTCTGCAGTTGAGTGGTGCTTTCTGACTGGCTGTAGACAATGACCTACCGCATGTGAACGACCCCAAGGCACTGTTGTCTCTTGCTCTTTTATACAACGGATGGGTTTGGTGGAGTCCAAGTAACCCTGTTTAATAGCGGCAGACGCCATGCGAGGATTAGCTCCATATATAGGGTGCTAGGCAGGGTGCTGCTGGTTCCTGGGGCATAGAAGACCGAGAAGGACACCAGAGTTAAAAGAGTACACCTGCATTCCCAGACACTACATTGCTTTTCCCCCACACACACTTCCTGCCTTTTAGGGATTAATTGGCACCTTGCCAGGGGATTATTTCCCATCACCCATGCCTCCGAATGTATGTGGAAATGCGGGCTGAGCTAACTGTAGCATAATGCACGACCGCTAGCAAACTCCTGGGCAGAAGGATGGCGGCTGGTGCGTTTGGGCTCTCCCTCAGGAGGAGAGTCCTTAAACGTGCCTTCTGTTTATACTTCCCCCCCCACCCCCGGTCATCCCTAACTCCGGGAGCACTCTCCCATGTCTGTTACACAAGGCAACCAGCCTCTCTCCGCTCACGTCTGGCTCCGAAGCTGCCTGCATTCACACGCTGAGTGAAGAACAAGGCGGACTGGGTGAAGAGCCGTCCTCCCCATCGCCCGGGGCGCGCCGTATTCAAACTGCTTGTTCAGAGCAGCGGTGTGTGACCTTCTCAGCCTGGGGGGGAAGTGCTATTTCAGGAAGGTCAAAGGGACACAATCAATACTCGTAACTATTTTCCTGGCCTCTGCCTGAGCCTGTCCTGCTCTCCCTGTAGCTCCCACAGCCCAGGAGGGAAGCTGGCAAGGGAGCAACCCAAAGAGCCAGCCACTTGCTCTGGGGGCTGCAGGGCAGGTGGGGAGCTTGGCAGTGCCCCTGTTTCCTCTCATAGCAATGGGGCTGACTCTACTGCTGTTTTAGAAGTTGTGGGGCACGACCCAAGGAGCCCCCTTTCAATCCCCAATCAGAGGTACATTTTCTAAAAATGGTTGCCCTGAAGGGCTGGAGATCGGACATTTCTTGGGGCAAGGACGGCCTTCCTCTATGTCCTGTGCAGCACGGGGGTCGGCAGGGTGCAGCACCCTTTAAATTACAGTGTCTTGCGGTTCTGACACAGGATTTTTTGATCGCCAGTGGTGCTAGTTTATTTTCTTATATTTACAAGTAATGTGTCTCCCTGTTATTGTACTGGCTACGCAGGATGCTACCTTTGGTACAGGGAGGGGCCTGTGGAAACATGAAATAACTTTCTGAATGTGTCATTGCAAGCAGCTGATTGCAGAGCTCTGACTCATCGTGCCTGCCAGCTTACATACGGGACGTTGGCACGTGGCTCCTCTTGTGTTCGGCTCTGTCCGCGCTCGGCTTTGGCTGGTATTTATCATTTTGCTGCCGTTTGAATACATGGAGCTTCTAGTGGCATCTGGTCATTAGTGCGGATTAAATCCCAATCATCTCCACGCCTCCAGCTGTTACGCAGGCTTCCTCCACCAAAACCAGCACCCGGCATCTCTGCCGGCACCCCCTGAGCCTGTCGAAGAGTGTTGAGATCGGTCCCTCCTGCACGCTCTCATCACCGAGAGGGCGAATTGCAGATCCCTACTGACATCTTCTGGACTAATGTTATGGCCAGGACCGGGGGCCCTCCACTGCCTGCTCTGCACTGTGGCGATGTTACATAAAGCTTCCCAGGGTTGCTACCACCAGCTCAGCCACACCTAGGGTGACCAGATGTCCCGATTTTATAGAGACAGGCCTGCTTTTTGGGTCTTTTTCTTATATAGGCTCCTATTACCCCGCACCCTGATTTTTTACATTTGCTGTCTGGTCACCCTAGCCACCCTCGTGGTGGCAGCACATCTATAGACCAGAGCAGATATCTAGCCACCGGCCAGCTGATCTTTTGGGGGGAGGGAGAGGGAGAAACCCACTGTGTGTTTTATTAGCTGAGAGGAGGTGAAAGGTACCTTCAGTCAAAGCCCCGGGGAAGCCATCAATTCCCACTAGACGGTCCCATCTTAGGATTTGCTACTGAAGGGCCCTTTGAGTTCACAGATGAAGCTATTGTATGGGGTGGTGATGGGCGAGGTAGAAAAACCTCCCGCCTGAGTAGCTGTTTACCGGGGAACTGCAGCGTGGTGTTTGGGGGCGTTGTGCCCGAGAAGAGGAATGTGCTGACATCCAGGATGTTGTGCAGCGTTCCCTCCTGTCCCAACGCTGAGCGAGCGCCTCTCATGTGGTAGGTGTGGGGTATTGCTGGCTGACCTTTTTCATTAAATGAAGACTCTCTCTCTACCCTGGGAATTTGCCATCTGCTGCAAACTCCTAGTGCAGACAGGCAAAGCCACTGTTTGCACTGGTGGAAATCACCCCCTTGAAGTAGGGGTGAGCTGCAGCTGGCCTGTCGTAGTTTACCTTGTTTATTACTAGAGGTATTGCACTGTTGGAGCTACACCTGCAATCTAGTAAAATACCCGACTATAAACAAGGCCTAAGATTTCATAAGGGTGCATCGGAAACCGTCTAACTTCATATCCCAAAACGATTTGAGTCTCTTCCCATTAGATTTGGGTTTTTTTTTAACTTCTGAAAGGATTCTCTTGCCACCGGCTCTTTATATCCCTCCCGTGTTCTCTGCTGTTTAGACTAGCATAAAATGCAAAACCTCTATGGAAAGGCCACGCTGCAGCTGAGATTATAACCACCCGGAAGTGGGGAAGTACCTTTCCACCCCCAAGCCCATAAGGGGGCGTGAGGGATCTGTGCACTAAAGTTGAAAGCATTATTGCCTTCAAGTAAAAAAGTATTGGACTCTGTCAATCTGAAGCCGCTCATTTTGAACGGTCAGGTCTAATTAGGGTAGAAAATAAAGATAGTCTTTTGTAGCTCCAGGGTACCATGACAGACAGCGCTGAACACAAATGAGCCTGGCTCGAGGGGCGGGGCAAACGGTGGGAAGTGCAGATTGAAAACCAAGATGAAATGGCTGAGAGAATGCCTGCTATTATCTGGTGGCCAGGGTGTTGCTTTTCCTTCTCCTCCCCCCCCATAGCCCATAAGGTGACCCCATCTGCCATCCCATTTGCTGCCCGTGGCCCCATTCCTAGGGAGAACTTTGTGGCACTCCTGTTGTTCTCTGCTTTGTGGTTTGAAATTGCAAACCCTGCTCCTCACAACAGCCCTATGCAGGAGGTTGGGAGTAACCCCTCCTTTACAGGTGGGGAAAGTGAGGCGCATCCAGCTAGTGTTAGAGCTAGACATAGAATTTCAGAGGTCCTGCTTCCAGACCACTGCTGAATCATGCGTTCCCAACCTGGATGTCATGACCCCCCATCAGAAGGGTCGCAAGCACGTTTCAGTGGGGTTGTGCTCTGTTTTTCGGTAACAGTTAGATGGGAGAGGGGGTCACCAAAACTTGTCGGTGGCAACGTAGGGGCACAACACAGAGAAAGTCCAGAACCACCCCCCCCCCCGGCCATGGAACAAACTGCTGAATACTTTCTGGGCTTTATTTTTGCCCTGATCACAGGGATGCTGCCATTTATGTTAATAAGGCCACGTGGGAGGTGTCCTGGTTCAGTTGAAGTACTAGCCTTTCAATAGGTCAGTTACGTAGGTGCACTGGTGGGATGTGACCCATTTTTTAAAGGCACCGCATGGAACAGAGCGCTCTGGGGAGCCCAGCGATTTCCATGCTAGAGAGGTTTGGTCAATGGGTCCATTTGGACAGCGGTACAAAGTTAAAGATGGCCGGAGTAGACCTGGAAGCATTGCCTTCCAGTTTCCAAACACTGTAGCACGTGTTAGCTGACCCTGACCTACCTTGACCTCTTTCCTTTGTCTAAACTGGCCCTTAATGTCAACAAGGCCCCCCGGTGGCCGACCCCCAGAATATACATGGGTTCTTCCACCATTCAAAGACACGCTGCCTTGCTTTTGAATGTTGCTTTGCTGTGTATGTGTGGAGAGGAGCAAATTGCTTAGGGGCATGTTGGGGAGGAGCTAGATGGAGAGGAGGGTGGGTAGGAAGTCTGGGTGTGGGCAGAGGGGAAAGCTGGGGTAGGAGAATATTTTGTGATAGCGGTACAGTGAATTACAATGCCGGGTGGGGTGTGGTGTGAATGAATGGGTGCTGTGGGTGTTTCAATTTCCTTATGCTAGATCTCGTTATTTGATCTAGCCCCAGGATAGACTCCCATGACTTCTGGAGGACTGACTGCAGTGTGACTGCTTTCTATGCAAAGAGGGCTTAATGGGTAAATACCTGGATGCAAAGCGGAAAAGGAGCTTGGGTGCTATGGTGATGGAAGGGCATGAAAGCACTTAGAGACACAGGTACCGACTGTCTAAAGTGCAGGGGGTGGGGTGCTCTGCCCCAGGCCCTGCCCCCCCCCCCAGCCCACCCTTTGGGGGGAAGGCCCCACCCCCGCCCTGCCTCGTCCTGTCCCTGCTCTACCCCTTTCCCGCCAAGTTCCACCCCCTCCCCTGAACGTGCCTTGTCCCCCCCTCCCCCGCCATCCTCCTGCATGCCGCGAAACAGCTGATTGCAGCGGGTGGGAGGCGCTGGTTGGCGGGGCCGCCGGTGGGCAGGAGGCGTTGGGAGCGGGTGGGGAGGAGCTGATGGGGGGCTGCCGGTGAGTGCTCCAGCCCCCACCATTTTCCCCCCCTAGGTGCTCCAGCCCCGGAGCACCCACAGAGTCGGCACCTATACTTAGAGAGGCAAGGTATCTGAGGCTTTGTCTACACTGGAACTTCGTCGACAAAACTTGTTGTTCAGGGGTGTTAAACACCCCCCTGCCCCCGAACAACAAAAGTTTTACCAACAAAAAGCGCTGATGTGAACAGCGCTTTGTTGGCAGGAGAGCTGTCTCCTGCCGACAAACAGCAGCTACACTGCGCACCTGTTAGCAGCACGGCTGTAGCAGCACAACTGTGTCGCTAAAAAGTGTGTAGTGAAGACAAAGCCTGACTGTGTCAGGAAAGCATGTCTATTGCAGCAGCAGCAGTGAAGAGGTTAACTTTTACAGCCGGAAAAAATGACAAACTGCTACCCAGGGATTTAATCTGCATGAAACAAACACGCCAGCCCTACGATTACGGACTTAAAACCTAGTTGCATGTCTAGTTTCAGTGCACAGAAGTTTTTTGTTTGGTGACTGAAGGGGCAAATGAAGACTAGCTTATTCCAGGGCTTGGTGGTTTTTCTGGCTTGCTCTGCAATAATTTACCAACAGACCTTGTGTCAAACAGGGATGTGATTTCCTCTCCCCCCCCCCAACTCTCCGCCAGCCCTATTATTTTGTATGATCTGTCAGATCAAAGTAAGTTGAGGCTCTCCCAAAGGGGATGGGGGGAGAGGGTAGTTTTAATTAACTACCCCGCCCCTGCATCCAGTTTCATCAGATGATATTTTCCCAGGTCGCTAGAGCACTGGCACCTGCTGCGATACTGAATCAATAGTCCCTGTCGTCGTGGTCTCTGCCAGTGAACAATGGAGCATGATGTGAGTCATGCACCCCCAGCTGAAAGCAAGGGCGTGGAACAGCATAAAGGCTCATTATCTGCCCCTCCAGCCCAAGTCGGGGAGTGGGGGCATGGCTATCAATACCCTACTTTCAAAAACAAACCCTCTTTTCTAAGTAGTAGTCACCCCCTGGGCCCCTCCACAACCCAACCCCAGACATAAACAATGTGAAAGGAAAACTCTCTTCTTTGGCCCTTTTTGAAGTTTAATTAGATTTGCTTGCTGCAAAGCCGTTGTCCTTGCTGAGTTCCCCCACCGCTGCCAGGCACCGGTCTCTGGCAGAATGAGAGTCAGCAGCTAGTCTCCCGCATCAAGCTCACCTCTCAGCAGTTTGGAATTCCACTCCTCGTGTGGGAGGCTGAGCCAAAGTTCACCCCGTTCCACCCGGTGCTCTGGATTTTGAGTGACCTGCCTGTTCTATGGAGGATGATTTACTTTATTTATATTGCTCTGGCGCCCAAAGATTCTGGTTGAGGGGTGCTGTATGGACACATTGGAACGTAAAGACCTCACCCTGCAGAGCTTACAGTCCCTCAGGTTGATACTGTAATTAGCTAAGAGAGGGCTCAGGTACTGTAACTAGCCAAGAAAAAACCCTTTGTTTTCTACATTTTTAAAAGGAGGAGTGAGGAGAATGGCTACTTGGTTTTCTGGTGGATAAAGAAAACTACTACAGCTCAGTAGTGGTAGCAGTGTATACTCGAAGCCTTAATAGAGAGCTGGCATGACTAGGCAACATAACAGTTAAAACATTACAATTGATCCATACCAGGGCTCTCACCGATGCTACAACTGGTAGAGCGGCACCAGAACCATGGGAATCTGATGGGAAAAGTCTAGTACAGACCATACCATCAAACTTAGTGTAACTGGACTGTGGTACAGTCTGGGTCTGTGTTTGAGGATGCTGGGGTGGAGGATTGGAGGATCGCCATAATGGGGGCCATGCAAGTAAGTCTATTGCCATTGCTCTTCAGACCCTTCATCTTAAAGACCCTGCCTTGTTATTTTGTAAACCCCCCCCCCCCCCCTCCACCCTGGATGAAGAGAGCTGAGGATTTCTGAATCATTGAGTGGTCTTTCAGAAGATCGGAGGAATGAATTTCCATTCCTTCTCAGTCTTTCTGCCAACCAGCTGTCTTCCTGTAGGTGCATTGCTTTTAGATCCCAGCTTCACCTCCTGCTTTTGAGACTTGAGCCACAGACAAAGAAAGCTTATAGGAAGGTAAAGTCCCTTTCTAAAAAAAGAAAGTCATGTCTGAAAACCAACACATTCCAAATAGTATCTCTACCTAGTGTAGACACAGTTAACCCCTTTTTAAGGGTGTTACTCTTACTGTTTTCCATACTAGGATGGAAAATGTTCTTAAACATACCCGTTCCTGAACGAGGCTGCTGGAGGTGAGTCTACCCTGCAATTAGACACCTGGGGCTGGCCTTTGCCAGCTGACTTGGACTAAGGAGCTGTTAAATTGTGGTGTAGGGCTCTGGCTGCAGCCTGAGCTCTGAGACCCCCATGAGGTAGGAGGGTCCCACAGCCTGAACCCCCACTAGCCCGAGTCAGCTGGCACGGGATGGGTGTCTAATTGCAATGTAGACATATCCTAGCTGTCTCCGGAGTTCACTTCTGCCTTGTTCAAAACTGACAGTGTAGCCTCCTCTTCCTTCTCCCTGGTACTAAGGGATGTCTTTGAGCCAGGATATACTGAGGTTTGGTTTGGGGGAATTTTTTGACCGGGGAGACAGACGTTTGTGGTGGAAGGAAGCGGGTTTGGCACCTCTCAATATAAACAGTAGAAACAACCCCATGACTCTCCCCTCGGAGCCAACTCGGGGCAGGTCTACACAACACACTTACTTCGGTGTAACTACGTCGCTCAGGGGTGTGAGACACCCACACCCCTGAGCGACGTAGTCACACCGACCTAAGCGCCGGTGTAGAAGACAGCGATGTGTTGGCAGCAGAACTTCTCCCGCCAACATAGCTACCACCTCTCGCGGAGGCGGATTAACTACTGTCGGCACAGAGCATCTTCGTTAACGCGCTACAGAGGCGCAGCTGCATTGTAGCCGCTGCCCTGATGTAGTGTTTTAAGTGTAGGCCTGATATTAGTCTAAATTTTCAAAGGCCAAATGTTGCCTGCTCAGAGCACGCTCCTATTAAAAAGAAACCGTTCACCAAAGAACTTCTCTCTCTCCTCTCTAGTGTAAAATCATGATGTTTCCTAACCAAACATTATCTTTCCTCCACTGTGCTGACCTCAAGCTGCGTTTGTAAGACTGCCATGCAGTGCTGGTCTGCTGATCAATAGTTTGGGGGAATAAAATACCCACAGAACGACAGCGGTGATGTTCAAAGCTGCCTTGGCGATTTAGACGATCAATTCCTATTCATTTCTCAGCCCGCATTGCTTCTGCAAACGTACGAAAACCAGGTGATGCTCAGGGCTTCTCGCTGTCACTTCTGCCTTGTGTGCTCCAGACACTCCTCTGTAGCATGGAGTTAATGTCCATTTTGAGGTTCTCAGATGAAAGAGCTTATTATACAAGTGCACAAGGAGTTGCGGTTGATCACAGGGCTTGTCTCAACGCAGAGATTTCACTGTCTGACTCATGCGTTTGAGTTGGTTACTTAACTAAGTCCAGCCTCCTTGTAATTGAATGAACTAAAATGTTATTGGTCACTCTCATCTAACAGTGTCTGCACAAGGGGTTTGCACCGATTTTAACTAAATTGATTAAAAAACTAATTTATGTCAAGTAGTTGTGTGTGTGTTTGTGTGTGTGTGTGTACCAAACCTGTGCAAGACGTGCACCAGGGCAGCAGCCATAGAGGGGGATGTTGGCAGTCCAGTGGCCTGCCTGTAGATTGGGGCGTGAATTCCATTGCCTAATGAGCACCCCCAATAAAAGCCTGATTATCCACAAGCTTTTCTGTGTTTTGAGTACAAGGCTGTCTGCCTTGGCTGGTCTAGCTATTGTGTCAGATTCTGTGAGGACACCAAACCATTGCTAATGCCCAAAGGCATCTCTAATTGGATGTTTCAGTTATAAATGCTGCTCTTGTCTGTGTGGGAAATCTGGGCAGGGATGCTTCATTACTATAGGACATGGGGCGTAGGACTGGAGGGAACTCTACTCCGTGTCATCTAGTCTAGTTGCCTTCTATTGCAGGTCACCCCATCATGTAGGACACCAGCAGAACTTCTTGTGTATGTAACTAATGTCCCTGGCAGTTGGAGCCTGCTGGAGAGTGAATAAACACTTGTTAATTTTTATGGTGTCTTGTTCTAACTTTGGAAAATAGCGTCTTTTTGAAGTGAAGGACAGATACGCGTTTTTAGTTTCATAGTTGTTTTTTTAAAAGGCCATTATGACCATATAGTCTGACCACCTTGGGAACACCAGCCATAGAATTTCATTCAGTAATTTCCACAAGCCTAGGTATGGCTTGACTAGAGCATCTCTCTAGAAAGTCATCCAATCGCCTAGTGATGGAACAGATTACCAAGGGATGTGGTAAATTCTCCAGTGGTGGCTGGAGTGTTTAAAAACTTTACAGCTAATGGAAGCCTGCATCAGGAGCCTTTCAGCATCTTATGCTAGTTTAGGCTTAACTTTTTTCCCCACGTGTGTGGTTGAAACTGAAACTCCATCATAAGGTTAAAATCACTCCGCCTCCAGGGCGGAGTGATTTAAAATGAGTTGATTTAAATCACTTGACAGAGATAGCTAGATCTCTATCACATTGAGGCTTTATTTAAAAAATGGCACTGTTCATGTGACTATGAGTTATGTACCTGCTCTAGGTGTTTGCAGAGCCAGGACTTAATTTTCAAGGGTTTTAGGGTAAAATTCAAAGAAGATAAATTAGCAGCAGTGGCATTAAAAAATGTCATTATTTAGTTCATTACAAGTTTTAATCTAAAGTAGCAAAAGCTGCCTGCATAAGCAGTAGTGTGCACAGCGCTATGTCCAGGGCCGGGTGCAAGGAAGCCTTGCACCAGCCCTGCGCCCCCCCACCCCCCCCGCGGCTGTCAGTCTCCCCCCCGCCCCCCCACCCGCGGCAGCCTCCCTACCTGGCCGCGGCGGGGGCGCTGGGCTCCGCTCTCCACCCCCCACCCATGGGCTGTGGCGGGCTCAGCTCCCCACCCGCGGCAGCTCACCTCCGCCGGCCAGCGGCAGGGGCAGCAGCTCCTCTCGGCGGCATTTAGAATCGCCGCCGGGGAGTCGCCGCCCCCCAAACCCCAGCGCCCTAGGCGGCCGCCGGCCCTGGCTATGTCAGCAGGAGAGCTCTCCCATCGGCACAGAGCGGCGACATGAGCGATCTTACAGTGGCGCAGCTGCATCGCTATAGTTGCAAGCTTACGGTGACACTAGTGTAGACATGGCCTAACACGATTGCTGCTGCCACTGGTGAAGCTGCACCGGTGGTGATTTCTGCATCCAACTTTTGAGCAGGCCGGAGTGGCCACAGCAGCATGCTCTGAGGGTATGTCTTCGCTGCAGTTAACTCAGGTGAGTGGCACCTAGGTTAGCCTAGTGTAGGCGTGAGCAGCCACGCTGCAAAACCACACTCAAGTTTCACAGCTGCCATGCTCACTCGTGTGTTGCTAGCACTTCTGGAGGCACGTCCTATAGTTTTTTTTGTGCTGCAGTAGGCTGAGTGCTCCGATTCTTTCCCATTGAATTATGGGAGAACCCTGCTCTTCCTGGGCCCCGGGGCTAAATGCTAAAGACCCGGGTAGCCGTTAACTGGGAGTGAAGAGCAAAGCTGAGGTGGGGGAGGGTGAACTTATCTTTCTGGGAAGGCAGTTGAGTAATCCCGATGATTTCTCCTGGGATGCTTCTTTTAAAAAAGGATGTGTGTAATGAGTGAGTGTCTGGGAGGATTAAGGGCAAAGAAAGCAGGATAGTTGGGCAAGATAAAGAGGTTTGTTTTGTTTGTGATCTGGTGGCTTTAGAAAGCGAGGTCTGTTTGAACTGGTTTGATGTTTCCCAGCAACTGGTAATACCTGTTACTTGGGATGAGGGGACGGAGGGCTTTTATCTGTGTGAGACCTTGTGTGTGTGTGTGTGTGTGTGTGTGTGTGTGTGTGTGTGTACACACACACACACACACACTCTTTCTCTCTCTGCACCCCTTATGGTTATGGAAATGCTCCTGAGGTTCGCTCAGGAACCTGACATACACGTGGGGAACCTGGCACCGCTCTTCCGGACTTTGGGGAATCTTTCCATTAAACCCCCTGTGATAAAACATTTGAGATAAGCCCCTGACATGTTTGTGAAAGGATTCCTGGACCTTTGTAGCCCAATTGTTCCCCTGTTGGGTTACTAGGGAGGAAGAGAGAAATGAGAGTGGGGGCGTTCTCTGGATCTGTGCTCTGCGGGAGGTCAGGCTAGATCAGAGTTTCCCAAACGCTAGGTCTCAGCAAGGTTCTAACTGGGTTACCAGGGCCAGATTAACCCATCACTGAGCCCTGGCCTTAGCAAACCTACACTTCACCCAGCCTGGTGTGCACAGGAGAGCAAGCTCCCACCCCACTTGGAGGGAGGGATAGCTCAGTGGTTTGAGCATTGGCCTGCTAAACCCAGGGTTGTGAGTTCAATCCTTGAGGAGGCCATTTAGGGATCTGGGCAAAAATTGGGGATTGGTCCTGCTTTGAGCAGGGGGTTGGACTAGATGACCTCCTGTGGTCCCTTCCAACCCTGAGATTCTATGATTCTTCCCACTCAGTAGTGGCTCTGATCTCAGGGTCTGAGGCAGCCAAGCCAAAGCTAAGTGGGACTGCGGCCCCATGTGCCAGGTAGCAATGCCCGGAGAGGGGAGCCAGGCCCAGCCCTGCGAGGTGAGTGTAGGGCTCGCTCACACTCCAACCACTCCCCTCTGCACCAAGTGTCAATGAGGATTGTGGTACCACGGTGGAGGGTGCAAATATGAAATGGTGATTTGCAAAAAAGGACACAATGCAGTTGGTGAGCCACCTTAATAAAATGCTTGGGAACCCCCGGACTAGATGATCCTAGTGGTTCCATCTGGCCTTAAAATCGGTGTCTGCAATTTGACCATTGTGATTCTTTACTGGCTCATTTTACAGGGAGGATGATAGGAAGAGCGGGGAAGCTAATGGTTTTTAAACATATGTCTTGATACAACTTTGTTTTACAGTTGCATTTGCTTGACACATTTTCTTCACATCCTCCTATAGCAGGATATTCTCTGAATTTTACCAAAGGAGTGGGAGGTGGGTGAGGGGGTGTCGTTTAGTGAGGTATTTTCAAAGTGTATTAACAGAGTTCTAAAAAGTGCAGACGGATGCAGAGAAATTTAACGGGGGGGGGGGGGGGGGGGCGGGGGGGACTGTGGAGTCAGGAGAGCAGATGTCTTATTGTCCCAGAGATCAGTGTGGCAATTTCCACGGTTCCTTGTTGAACAGAAATTGTTTGCATTGCCGCAGCACCTTGGCACCTCATGGATTAGGACCCCATTGTGCTAGGTGCTGTACAAACACAGGACAAAAAGACCGTCCCTACCCCAAAGAGCTCACAGTCGAAGTTGTCCTCCACATCACCATGTTGGTGACCTAAAGGATAGAGGGAGGTTTTTTTTTCTAAAATAAGAGTTCCCTTTGAAAAGCATCCCTTTAAAAGGATTTGCATACTGGGAATAACTTTCAAATAACATGCGAGAACTGAAATTAATCTTTCTGACACTTCGCAGGTGTCACACTGATTGCTAACAGCCAGCGCTGTCTTTCAGTGAGAGTTGCCGCCATTCTCTTACTTGATTCTGAATTTGACACCTGAGGCAACAAATGATCCAGTGCTTTGGATGCTGGCCTGGGACTTGGACGCTTAGGTTGAATTCTCTGCTCTGCCATAACCTCTTTGTGTGGTCTTGGGCAAGTCACTTAGCTTCTCTGTTCCTCAGTTCCCCATCTGTAAAATGGGGATAGTAACACTGTCTTACCTGCCGGAGGTGTTTGTGTAAAGAGGGTGAGACATGCAGATACTATGGTAAGGGGTCAGGGCCATACAAATAACTTTTAGATAGGCAACAAAGTGTCCTAAAAATAAGGTTAGGACTTCATTGGTCAAGGCAGAAGGAGAAACTGGGCTGGCAGAGGGATAAAGCTGTAATTTTAACATACACACACAGAGACATGAAAATATTGGGGAAGGAGCATTCTTGAATAAAGTTCTTCCCAAGTCATCTGCCCAGGTGTCTCCACCCAAAGCCCGGGTGCTTTGGTGAGTGAGTTTGTTTTCTGATGAATGCCTGTTGTTATGCATCAGCCCATCAAGTCCTTCCCATCCCTCCTGGGATGCACAATAAAGAGGTATGTCCAATTACACCAGGCGGGGTGGGGGCAAGAAAGAGGCTCCCAATGAATGCCTGAGCTGTGGGTATTATGTGGGGGAAACTCATTCTGTTCACAAAACAAAACGTTTGCATGGAAATAGCCTGCCTAACCTCTTGAGAATAGCTCCCCCTTTGTGCCTCCACCACCCTGGAACAAAAGCCAGAAGTGTTTCCCTGAAAGGCCACATTAAGGCTCTGAGCTGCTTTGTGTTATAAAAGAGGGTGTGACTGGGAGGGCTGCTAAAATCTGTGGGCTTTGCAGAGGGGAGATACTGGCATTTGATTTCCTGCAGAGTCGGGGGTATAAATTCTGCTAAAACCTCTGTCAAACTTCTCCCAGTGCACCTTGCAAAACAGATCCGATTGGAATTCCCTGAAAGGTGATACTAGTGAAGTTCCAGCGGCTCTTCTGAACAGGGCTAGGGCTCAGCAGGCTGGAGAGTGATTGCTTCTCCCGGCCCCAACCACCAGCCATTTGTGTGGGTCTGTAAGGCACTGTGGTGCTTCACAGATCTTTGAGGAAGAGGGGACACATACCCTGAAGACGTTGGTCCAAGGACCCAGCCCTGCAATGAGCTCTGCAAGCAGATTCCTGCATCTGCTCAGAGCCCCGATTATTTTAATGGGGTTCAGTCCAGGTGCAGGGATCCATGTGCTGGGAGCCCCATTGAAGTCAGTGGGGCCGTGTGCATGAAGCTGATTTCAGGAGCGGGGCCCAGTTTGGACGAAGGCAGAACATGAGAGACCGCGGAGGGATGAGGGGTAAATCCTGTTAAACGGCAGGTGACTCACATCTGTTCTATCTGGCCTCTTGAGGCTGAGGCAGGTTGAGAGGGGAGGAGTGGAAAGCCAAGCCAAAGGAGGGGGTTTTGAGGAGGGATTTGAAAGATGGGGAGAAGACGCCCAGCTCGTAGGAAGGGAGGGGTGGGGGTGTTTAGGGAGTAGCGTGAATTTGGTGGTAGTGTGTCCCTTGGCACACCCTGGCCACTCTTCCCAGTGTCTTTGTCCCAGTTTTTTGTCCCCCTGACTGCTGTAAACTGCTCACCTGAAGGAGCTGTGTGGGCAGCAGCTGTCCCAGTGACACTCTTGATAGGTTGGCTGAGTATACATGCAGGTGGGGGGAATCCCCTGCCCTCTAAACCAGGCCTCTTGTATGCGGAGCCCCCCCAACCCCACCTCCCCTGCCTAAATTCTAAAACAAGGGCTTGCTTGCACACAGTTGATTGCACAGGGAAGAATTGGGCAGGGGTGGATTAAGGAGAGGGAGGGGTAGACACAAAAGGATTGAGGCCCATCTTGTTAAAAGCTGAGGCTATGCTGAAAAGGCAGTTCGGTGGGCAGATCCTGTTCTGTCAGCGGGTTTTTTGTGCCTGGGGAAGGGTGTCTTGGGATTTTTGGTAGATGTGTTTGAAGCAGTCTAAAGAATTTAAATGTTCCAGACATGGTAAGAGAGTATGCCCACGTCTGGTGGAAATAGATCACGGATTATAACAAAATCGGCAAATGTAGACGGGGCAGAATTAAATGCCCCACCTGCCCTCTTTCCCCTCTTACTTGAAGGAAGTGAACACACGTGCTTAGTTGCTTTGGAGAAGTTTGTGCAATTGCTGCTCGAAAGATGTCAGCTGTAGAATTGACTAAACTTAACTCATGCAGAAAGCGTGTCTGTCCCTATTGTTTATCTTTCTCCCACTTCTTTCCCTGTCTTCTCTCCCCCCCCACCCCAAAATCCTCACCAGTGGGCATGAACCTTGACAGAAGACTAAACCTGTTAGCACAAAGACTGGTGAGAAAGATGGGGATCCCAGGGTCCTAATGCAAAACAAATACCCTCAGAGCTGCTGGGATTCCTTCCAAGGTGCTCTCCCTAGATGCCGCTTGGGAGTTTCATCTGTAGTGTTTAGCCTTTGGCTAGTGAGTGCTAGACAAATTCATCCAAACCCCTTTCGCATTCTTCTCTGTCCCCCATTCTAAACCTCTTGCTGCTGTGGGTGTGGTATGGTCCCTGCTGCTCTACCACCCGGGGTATGTCCACCTAACACTGCAGTCGCTACAGTGGTACAGCCACAGTGCAGCTCCCCAGTGTAGACACTTCCTACGTTGACAGAAGGGGGTTTTCAGTGGATGAGGTCACCTGAGGGCAATTGTAGAGGGCACCAATGAAGACGAGAATCAGGAAGAGAACAGAGAGGGCTTCAAGGAGATGTCCATGGCTGGTGTAGAAGGCAGAAGAGGTGATGTATTTGTTTTTTCAAACAACGCAACCCCGAAAGGTTTAACTTCCAGTTCGAAGATGAGCCTCTGTCGTTAGGGAGACAAGGGGGGAGGTCGGTTTGGTCTATTCCCTGTCCATGCTGCCTGCTGGTATTGCTTCCTCACAGAAAGATGCCAGGGCAGAGAATCACTGGGCAGGACTGTCTTACCTGGGGTGGGGGAGGGAGTTGTATGTTAGCCATAAACAGAAGAGAATTGTTAGTCACTGTCGCTATTTCAAGTGATTTTAAAAAACAACCCTGCTTTGTGATTAGCTCCAGTTCAGCTGGTTCTCCCCCCAGTCCCCCGCCCCCTTGTGCCCTGGGAGGGAGACTGCTGGAGGAATGTGGGTTAATGATTGCCAGAGGTAGTCAGCTGGGTAGGGCTATAGCAAATGGCAGTAGGGCTGGACGCTTTTTTTCTGACATGCACAAAGTAAACTTTGCTACCAGGGCATGAAAACAGCTGTGTGTGTCTGGCAGTAGGTTGGTACACACACACACCGCTGTGCCGTCCAGCTTGCTTCCTCGTCGCCTGTCGAAGAACGGCAAGTGAGTCTGATTTTTATGTGTTTTTTTTCTATAGCTATGTCTTCCCTGCAAAACAAAGTGTGTGTTTCCAGCGACACCTGTCAGATATAAAATCCTAGTGGAGACCAGGCACAGGTAGTTTGTAACGCAGTGTAGCTAGACAAGGTCAACTGCAGATGAGGGGTATAGGGCTGATCTCGCGTTGCCACATCAAGGTACAGACTGTCGGTGCCTTGACTCAACCTAGATTGTACAGTCAGATAGGCACTGCCACGTAACAAGGAACCAGTTTTTGCCGTGAAGGCCAAATGTATGAGCTCATCTCCCTCCTCCACCTGACAGCGAGAGGGGGTGTAACAACCAGATGGTCTATTCAGTTGTTAAATGCTTTCCAAGAAATTCTGATGCCTCAAACCTGACATTGCTACAGAACAATCCATTTAGAAAATGTGACACGCAGGCAAGGGAAGGATCACAAATGGATTAAAGGAACACTGTCCACTTGAAATATAGTCAATTTAAAAAATGAGCGAAATGTGACTTGAGGTACTACACCTGCCCCAAATCCCTGTGCCTTTTTTGGGGGGAGGGGGTTTAATGTCATATTTATTTAAATGTTTTTCTCTTCTGTCACTGACTCAGAGACTTACACCAACAGTAAACTGTGAAATGGGCTATTTGATGTATTGCTGAGTGCAGAAGATTCGAGGAAGCATTTTTCCTCCAATCTTTCAATTAGAACACACAAAACTATATCAATAGTAGGATAAAAAAAATCAATGTGGCGTAAATTGACACCGTCCCTTTAAGATAGCAGACCTCCTTCAGGTGGAGGGACTAAGCCAGTTCTCTCTATCAGAATAATGACATAATTACTCGTAATTTTGTGGACCTTGCTCTCCATTGCCTTCTGAAGCGATACCAGTAGGCTGATAATGAGGCGTTTAGTCACCGTGCAAGCAACGTTGTGGGTTTGGACTAGGGTGACCAGACAGCACATGTGAAAAATCGGAACAGGGTGTTGAGGGGTAGTAGGAGCCTATATAAGGAAAAGACCCAAAAATTGGGACTGTCCCTATAAAATTGGGACATCTGGTCACCCTAGTTTGGAGGAAGCCCGTCACCACCGTCCAGCCGAGAAATAACACGATGGGATAGAAGTCCTAGAAGAAGACCATATTTGCAGTCTAGCTGATGATATTGTCTTATGTGTGAGGGAAATGGGTAGTCGCTGAGGTTTTTGTGGGCAAGTATTGATCCGTATTCTTCTCCTCCTTTCCTCCCAAGCTGAGAACTTTAATATTTAGCTTGGGGTTCTCTGTCTGGTGTGTCTTCTCTTACCCCGCTCCATGTCTACCCTCATCTTCCCTCCCCTATTGGCGTACTCTTCTGCTCTGCCCCTTTTCTCTCATCACCTGTACTCTTCCTCCCTCCTGATCGTTTGACTCCTACACTGCCAGGCCTGTTTACTTGGCATCCCTGCCACTCCACTTCCTCCTCTGCCTGAGTCATGCAGAATGGGGCTGGGTGGGGGAAAGCCTGGCATGGGCTGATGGTGCTTTGGGCGGTATTGACAAGTAGTGGCTTTAGTAGTGAGCCCAGGTGGGGATCCAACCCTGAGGGTATGTGTGTGGCGACGTCATTGCAGGAATGATTGGTACAGGTCTGTCCTGAGTCATCCATGAGTCAGTGTAAACGTTCTTGGGTTCCGCTCTCAATGCGGCTAACCCGCTCTGTCGTCGAAAGGGTTTTGTGGTGGGCTTGGAAGCAGATGGTACCAACTGGCGTAGCATGGCTCTTCTTGTGCTCCTGGTTACGCTTGTGCATGTGGACGTCGGACTTGGGCGGTGCCTCAGAGGATCTGCAGTTTGGGCGCAATTCTGGAAGACGCTCTGGGCTGCAGCTGGGGCAGGCAGGTGACTCTTTTTCGAGCCTTGTTCCTGTAAAGCCGGCCGTAAAGGAAAGGGGACGAACAAGGAGGAAACTTAGCGCTGCATCCAGACGAACAGGATGTCTCCTTTATTCTAACAAAGCATGAAGGGGGAAGCAAGAAATGAGAAAAGTGCTTCTGGCCAAAGACTGACTCCAGTTACTATTACAATCTCAGAAACCAATGAGAATGAGGTGAAGTAACCAGAGTCAGTCAGCATAGGGGATTGGTAAGAATAAAAACTAGCATAAACCTTATCCTCTTGCAGACTTTCCCAGCAGCGGAAATACCTATTTCTTGTTCTTGTGCCACTGGATTGTTACTAGGGAGAATGGCCCAGCATGAACCTAGTTTCTTGGTAACGAGGATGGGAAATGGTACAGAATGAAACAAGTCTTTAGTTGCTATGAGTCTGACTTTCCGTGGGGTGACTGGCTGAATGCTGTGCTCTGCATTAGGGTTTGAGGGCAGTGGCTCAGCCCTGAGGCTGGAATCGTATCCGAGTGGTTGCCCTCGGTTGCCATAGCCTAAGTGTTGACTGTAAATCCTCCTGCGCAGCGTGACTCAGTAGCTGTGCTTGTGCAGCCGGGCCGTGAGCTTCCCTGGGTCGTGCTGAATGAGCTGTGACAGGAGCGTATTGACTCTCCTCACGTGGGGGAAGAAGGCAGCTGTGATACTAACCGCTCCCTGTGAAAAGTTGTGCTTGCCCAGTCTTTATCTCTGTGCCTACCAGCACAAAAATACATTGCGGTGGCTGTATACGGCCCATCTCCGGAGAGAGGAAGCCAATGGGAGTTGAGGTTGGTGAGCAACAGGTCCTAGTTGGCACCTTCGGGATTGGGCCTTATGGGAGAAAGCACATCGTGAGGAGTAGCATTGTCACTGCTGAATTTGCAAGAAAACAGAGTGCTGCACATGAGCTGTGGTGTTCTCCCAAATAAGGGCCAGATCCAAAGGCCATTGAAATAAATGAAAAGGGCTTCCACCAATTGCAATGAACGTTGATTAAGGCCCTAAGTGTTGGGGAAATAGCGTGTCACTATTGGGTGTCTTGTGAGTCTTGCATAGCAGTAAGCTTTTCTGTTTTCAATACCTCTGGCCATCTACAGCATCATATTTATCTGCAACTTGCCTCCTCTTTGACACGGTGTACTTATTTCCATATGAAACTGTTGGCGTTGAGCATCCATTGCCTAATTTAGGACCATGGTCCAATGGAAACCTGGGGAGAAAAACTGGCCAAATCCTTAAAATCTGAACAGCCCTGCCATGCTTCCAAAGGGTTCCTTTCTATGAGTTTTGCTCTGCGGGCATGCCTGTGAGGAATGCAAATAAGGAACCTTCTGATAGATCTGAAAATTATGGATCCATAAACATGGCTACATGGCTTTCACTAGCTAATGGAAATACGTATGTTGCGACTTGCTGGTTAAACATGCTGTCTCGCATACATACTTGGTCTTTTAGGCTTGCGTTGTAATAACTTGCATTTCATTAGCATCATCAAGAGAGCCACCCCGTCTGGGCCAGCCTGCAGAACCATTTTTTTTCTGACTTCCTATTTGCCATTTATTGCATCACTGTAAAAAACTGACTTTGCGGGGGGTTGGCATGACGATTCTTTGACGGACACTCATTTGACCCAAAAATTGTGGGGGTGGAAGGAATCCTCTCCGAAGCAGTGGCGGCCCAGCAGATAGGGCACTGTACTGGGATTTGGGACAGTGGATTCTGTTCCCTGCTCTGCCACTGACTTGCTGTATCACCGTGGGCAAGTCACTTCCCCTCTCTGTGCCTCTGTTTCCCCTCGCACCGGACTTAGACTGTAAGCGCTTTGGAGCAGGAACTATCCCTTACTCCTGTATGTACTGCACCTAGAACAGTAGGACCTTGATCTTAGTTGGGGCTACTAGGCACTGCAGGAATGCAACAAATTACCACCCTAGGTACGCTGCTTAAATTGGGCTCAGCTGCTTGTTCCGTTGAGGCCAAGTCGACTATTGGTATCAGGATTGTTTGTAAGGCTTTTTGCATGGAAGAAGGCCTAGAAATGCATTTTTAACCAAAGCGGAGTGTCTGTCACATCTAGTTCCCGCATGCAGCCCTCCTCTCGTGCACGCGATTGTTGCATGCAGCATGTCTTAATAGAAAAACTGTCCTGTGTGTGGACACCTTGCCCTCCTGCTGATTGAATAATAGGCCTGTGGCAGCGAAAGCGATGTCTCACGTGGAAAAGCCATGTTAAGAAACTATTTGTAGCTGCCTTTTGTAGAACTGGAAATGAGAAGGAGCCAGCATCATATGAGCAGACAGCTCTCCATAGACCCCAGTGTAAGGCATGAGAGCTCACCACGTAGGTTCTCAAAGGCAACCTATAGGCCCTCTGAGCAAATCCAGGGAAGAGCAGAGCTGACTTTCTAGGGTTTTAAAAAAGCAAAAGCAGGGTGAGGGAAGCTTTAAAAGACTCAATTTTCAGGCCTGCCTTTGTACACGATAAAGGGCGCAAGCCCAAATATTTAAAATCCTTGGCAGGTCATTTTAAGTCTTAGGATTGTTCCAGGCGCTTGGCTACGGGGATCTACAATAGCCAATTTATCAAAAATTAGTGAGCGTGACGAATGCTGCCTACTAGAAAGAAGGTGAAAAACCACAGCAAGCTAGGTAGCTATCAGTCCCCGCAGTAGTCTTCATGCTAGCAGACCGTGGTACTACTGCAGAATGTGCAAAACCAAGACCAAGCTTACCACATTAAAGAACCAATGATCACACGCAAACTAGAGTCCATGAGAGAGACTTCAAACCCAAGTAGGCCAACTCTAGAACGTGTCTAAGGTGAAACTGAAATGGAGACGCATCCCACCTCAGATGAAATGAGTGTGTGAAAGAGAGACCTCGCTTAGCGTGAGGAACAGACTGTATGGCAGGGGTAATCCATTAATTTTTGTCCAGGTCCAGATTTCTTGGGCAAGGTCTAGTCAAAGTCCAGTGAAGACTGTAACTGCAGGAGAGCAGAAAAGGAGGTGGGAGACTGCTTCACAATGAGCCAGGTCCTACTTATTAATGTCAGCAGCAAAACTCCCATTAACTGGGAGGAGAATCTGGGCCTTGAACATGGATGTGGCAGCTGCTGCCAGAAAATCCGAAATGGGACACATCATATGAAACCCTTCTGCTCCACGGCCCCTGTAAAGCCGCCCCTGCCCTATGCAGAGACCTAGAGTACTGACGTGTCTGTCGCTCTGTTGGCGTGACCAGATGTACATGTCATAGAATCTCAGGGTTGGAAGGGACCTTAGGAGGTCATCTAGTCCAATCCCCTGCTCAAAGCAGGACCAATCCCCAATTTTTGCCCCAGATCCCTAAATGGCCCCCTCAAGGATTGAACTCGCAACCCTGGGTTTAGCAGGCCAATGCTCAAACCACTGAGCTATCCCTCCCTCTCCTTGTGTGAGAGCTTGAAGAAACCACACCTTCAGTGAGGCCATTTCTTTGGACTCGGACCTGGGTTTGGTTTTAGGGAGGATTTCCTTCCTTCCCCCTCCCCCTTCTCCCCCACCCTTTCATGAATGAACCAAGCTCTGCTAATCCCTCTGCGCTGGTGGTCAGGATTCCTCCATCCCCACTCTCACCCAGGGAGTGATGTATTCAAACAAGCTGCTGAGATGACTAGCAGACTGCTGCCTGAAGGCTGTTCTCACCCTCCTCCACATACTAGCTGTGGCCATAACCTTGTAAATCAAGGCAGCCACGAAAAGGCCCACTCTCACATTAATCACCCTGGTTACTTCCCTGACTTACAAAAGGCATCCCCTGAACTAGGGAGGTGGGGTTCATGAGGGGTGGGGGGGGGAATGCAGATGTTGCTTTGGATTTACGGGCTGTGTGTGCACTACAGACTCCATGCTGGTGGGTCAGGGTGTCATACTCTGCTCACCCAGTCCCTCTCAGCTGGAGTTGAAAAGAGATGCCTTGCTGGCGTTGTCAGGGTCAAGCATGGTGAGAGTAAAGTCTGCTACTCTTTGCTAAAATGGGTGCTGGACCCTGTCTCTGCCAGGGAGACAGCTGTTCTTCAATGCAGCCAGGGAGCTGTGTTTGGTACCCGTTATCAAACCGGGTAGGACAGGCCTGGAGAGAGGCAAGACGTGGGGCAGAGGATGAGTAACATCTTCAAAAGCTGCCAGCCATGCAGTGTGTGTGGCTAACTGTTCTGTTCAGGTCATCATGGTTGCTGGGTGATCTCCAGTATTTAAACTGTGAATTTCCATCCCTTCCTTGTGATGTACATAAAGATGCAAACTTGCTATTGCTAATTGGATCCTGTCAAATCAGACTCTAGGGTTAACCAGGACCAACTAATATGCCCTTAAACATAACAGTCCTTGTCCACCTTAAGGGCGACCTCATGCTAAGTAGAACATGTGCATTAACACCTGGGTTCTCAGCCTGGCCTTCGCAACAGCTTTCAGGAGGTTGTGACTGTACTGTTTTCTTTGTGACTAGATGGTAAGGATGGGGAGATCTTGAAACTTATGGGAGCAGGAGTCCCAGTACCCTTCTTTTCTGGGGTCAGGGTACTGAAAAAGTTGTTGTTCTAACTTGATATGTTCTTCCGAGTATAGACATGGCCTCCCAGGGTCTCACTGTAAAGCATTAAGTAGTGAGTTTCACTCCAACACTGATAAACTTGGTGGGGGACTCTAACAAAGACCTTCTACAATGATGAGTTTGTTAAAGGCAATCTGAGCTCTGAGGTGTACTTTAGCACACTCCTAATCTTGGAAACCTTTTAATGGCTTTTGCAAAGGTCTTTTATTTCCTCCCAGATAAAGATAACTGGGAGTAAACAAAACATTTTTGAAAATACCAACCCCGTCACCTTTACGCCCTACAGCTGGGGTGGGGAGAATGACTGAGAGCTGCTTTTCCTGCTTCAGTTATTGCCTGGAAAATCCCCAGTGAGTTGTTGCCAACTTGCTGGAGTAATTGAAATAAAAAGAAGAAATAGATCCAGCTAACCCACGAGAACCCATGCTCTCAGCAGAAATACCTGGGCATTATCACTGCACTGAGCCAGCCTTGCAGAGGGAAAAAATAGATTTCCAGTCAGAAATAATAGCCAGAGAAAATTAAGCAGCCACTACCCAACCAGACACTGAGATGCCATCTTGTTCTGAGTTCTGTGTATGCTGGGCTGGGAAACCTGAACCCCTTTTAAATAGCCGGAACCAGTTTCCAGTAGTAACTTGGTCGTCGTCTTCGAAGAAGTGGGTATTCACCCACGAAAGCTTATGCTCCAATACCTCTGTTAGTCTATAAGGTGCCACAGGACCCTTTCTCGCTTCTACAGATCCAGACTAACACGGCTACCCCTCTGATACTTTAGTTATGTCTGTATGGTTCCTAGTCCAATGGAGTGTTGATCCTGTGGAACTCTTTGCCAGAGGATGTGGTGAAGGCCAAGACTATAACAGGATTAAAGAAAGAATTAGATAAATTCATGGAGGATAGGTCCATCAATTGCTATTAGCCAGGATGGGCAGGAATGGTGTCCCTAGCCTCTGTTTGCCAGAAGCTGGGAATGAGCGACGGGGGATGGATCACTTGATGATTACCTGTTCTGTTCATCCCCTCTGGGGCACCTGGCATTGGCCACTGTCGAAAGACAGGATACTGGGCAGGGGTGGGAAGATGCGGGGTGGGACCTTGGGGAAAGGGGTGGAGTGGGGGCAGGGCCTGGGGCAGAGCCGGGAGTCGAGCACCCCCCAGCACATTGGAAAGTCGGTGTCTGTGGTTCAGATAGACTTTGGCTAAGTCTCCAACCATTCTGTAGTTCCATCCATCACTTGAAGATACGTATGCAGTGCGTTCTCTTAAACACTCATGCTTCTAGTTACACCTGCCTTTTCCCAGTCTTCTGGCAACAGCTGTGAATAGTTAAGATGTCAGAGTTAGTCACATACAAATAGTGCACGCGGGTTCCTAGGTGTAGAGAGAGAGGAATTCAAAGCATTTAGCCAGTTGAGTTGAACCCTCCTCCCGCCTCCCCCAACTTTCTAGGCATCTCCGAGCATTGTGTTCTCTTCCTGGGTGAAGTACTATTTCTGGAGTTTGCTTTGGCTGACAGCAGGGAACATACCAAGGTGTGGCATTGTGTCCAGCAAAATGGCTTTCTAGTTAGGATTCCAGTGTGTGAGTAGCAGCTCAAGGTGTCCTCACTCGAGATTCTTTTCATAGTTTTGATGTGAAGCTGATTCACACCATATAAATGTTGTTGTTGTTTGATACATGGCTCATGTAATCTTTGTTGATTAGTATCGGGTATCTGGTGTGCTTCCTGCCTTGCTTCACCCAGCAAGAACAAGGGCAAAGCGACCTGACATTTTTCATATTTCTAAAGCTAAAAGCGCAAGCTGGAAAACACCTCAGATCTTTTAAATACACTATAAATAAACCAAAGCAAGGTGCAGACCCATTATGTATTTGTTTTGCTGTAGCACTGAGGGAGCCCAAGTGTAGAGTAGGCCCTGGTGTACCAGGCACTGTACAAACACAGAACAAAAACAGTCACTGTCTTGAGAAGATTGTAATTTAGATACAAGACAAGCGACAACAGGTGGAGACAGACAGACTGGGAGTGCAAAGAAATAATGAGGCACAATTTGGCTGGCCAATGTAGACAGAGCCAAATCATGCCAGAACTAGCTAAAATGTTTGCAGTGAACAACTTATTCAACTCTAACCCCTTTATTCTGCTTCCAAATTGCCTGTGAACAGAGTTTTACTGGTGAGTCTGTTAATTGTTCAGTCACTTTATGGAAGCAAATTTTAGCCTACGGGCTGTTGAAAATACCTAGTGATAATTTAGGAAGGATGTGGATAAACTGGAAAAAGTCCGGAGGAGAGCAACACAAATGACAAAAGGCTTAGAAAGCCTGGCCTGTGAGGAAAGGTTAGAAAAAACTGGGCAGGTGTAGTCTTGAGAAAAGAAGACCGAGGTGGAGGACCTGATAAGTTTTCCAATATCAAAAGGACTGTTATAAAGAGGACAGTGATCAGTTGTTCTCCATGTCCTCTGAAGGTAGGATAAGAAGCAATTAACTTAAAATGCAGCAAGGGAAATTTAGAAAAACTTTCTAACGACAAGGGTAATTAAGCTCTGGAATAGATTTCCAAGGGAGTCTGGGGAGTCCCCATCATCGAAAGCTTTTAAAAACAAGTTAGACAAACACCTGTCAGGGATGGTCTAGGTTAACTTGGCCATGCCACAGCTCAGGGGGCTGGACTTGACAACTTCTCAAGGTCCCTTCCAGCCCTTCATTTCTATGAATCTATGTTTTCAAACTCTCTGATTGGTCACCCAAGTTGCATGAAATGATTTCTGCATTCTGATTGGATGACTCTGTGATCACAAGCTTCCTTTAACCTGGGGGGTGGGTGTGAACAAAGCCTTGCCCATTTGAATGTTGGCAAACAGCAACTGAAACAGCTGCAGGTTTTATTTGCAGCGCTATTTATGGCTGCTATATACAACCGGAGCCTAGTCCGTGTTGAATTATAAACTGTTCAACACAGTTTCTGATCTCAGTCCAGCTCTGTCACGCTGGCTGGCCACATCTGGGCATTGTACCCTACTCATTCCTGTGGTGTCTGAGTGGTCATGAGTTGTTCTAAAATAGGGCACAGAAGTTTAAATGTAGTTCTCCCGTGGTTAAAATCCCCATGTAGATGGAGCTTTGAAGAAGAGGCAGGGGGGAAGGGAAGGGAAGGTAACGCTTAGCTGATACATTAAGTACTTTCTGATGAAGCTGCCTGTGAGTGGAGGATTATGGAGTCATTGTGACTTGCACGTCTTATCCGCATGTATTGTTCGGGGTGGATGGCGGCCTGTGAACCTGGCAAGAGAAAGCTTTGTGTCTAGTAGGACTTAACACCTGAGTGTAGCAAATCGCCTGCTTTGACAGTGGCAGTGCTGGCAGCCACAACCAGCTATGAGCAAGAGATTCCAGCCAGGATTCACCTGAGACTGTCAGGTGAAAAGTGCAAGCTAGTGATATTTGTCGGATGCTGGAACTGCTCCCTGAGACTTGCCCATGTTACTGGGTTTACAATGGGATGAACAAATTCCTCTTGGCCTCTAGGCCCAATCCTGGACTCGAAACAACTTTTGAGACCAACTAATTTTGGGCAGTCTTTACACGAAGCCAGGGAAGAGGGCAAGGGACAAAGAGCTGAGCGGAGAGTGGCTTCAAGCAGCTGGTTTTAGGTCCAGTAAAGTGTGGGACACTGCTTGCTCTGTGGGGTGATCACACAGAGATGTTGGCATTAAAGGTGTGTTCCCTCTGCCTTTAAAATGTCTTGTATTCTTCTAAAGCTCTCTGAAATCGGCTGCATCAAATGGTAGCTGGTCTTAGGCCCCCGAAACATGGCTCCATTGGCTAACTCCCATTAACAAATTTCCTCTTGGCCGTTTTGACAAATGGGCATTCTGTAGGGGAATCTTGCATGCCTGTTAATTTGATTGTTGTGACGTGTTCAGGGGCTGGTACAGTAGATCAGACAGCACACATGAAATCAAGTACTTGTTTCTTTATCTCTACAGGGAAGCCACCTTGCGATGGTCCAGAGAGTCTAATTCCTCTGCAGCTTTGGTGATGGAGCTGAAGGTCTGGGTCGACGGCATCCAGCGGGTTGTGTGTGGCGTCTCAGAGCAGACCACATGCCAGGAGGTGGTCATAGCATTGGCACGGGCCATTGGTAAGTAATGTGTTGCATCACCATGTCTAGTGAAGTTCGGTTAATGATTGACATCAGTTTTTATTGGAATACCTGCGAAAGTGCTTCTGTAAATTCTGAAGACTTTCCTGTGATGTGGTCAAGGATTATTATCCACTTTGGAGCTGGATGAAACTGAGACATACAGATGAAGTAACTTGCCCAAGGGAATCTCCCAGTGAGTGGCAGAGATGGGACTAGAACCCAGGAGTCCTGACTCCAGTCCCCTGTTCTCACCAGCAGCCAACACTGTCTCCTGGTGAATTAGTTCTAGAACTCTATTACATTTCTAACACAAAAGGCTTGACCAAGGCCGGAACAGGTTTTAACTTTCAACCTTTCTAAAAATTTAAGATCACTAAAATAGTCCTGCTTCCACCTCCTCCCCCTGCCTCAGAACCCACCAATCTCTTCATAATTAAATTCGTGTCCACATCTGCATAGTAATCTCTGGTTGAGGAAGCAGGAGACCTCAGGGCAGCATGAAGGTTGTCTTTGCCACAGGGAGGGCACAGCTAAATTCTCTAGATCTTTGCTACGTAAACCGTGCAATGCAAACGATCTGTGGGATCACAAGTGTGTTTAATTGCATTGGTACAGCTGTGTCTTTCAGCACTGCCTCACTTAGGATCTAAGCAGCTCACGCTAGGATGGGGTGGGATTGCTGGAGAGAGGGAGCGTACCACGGGGAACTAGGTCAAACAATTGACCTTCCTCCGTTCAACAGTGGATGTACAAGGGTCTTTGTCTGAGGTGGCTGTACCTACAGCTCTGAAGGAGAGGAGGTGTGTGTGTTTGCTTACACAGCTAAGTGTTCCTCTTAGGGAAATTGCCTTCCTCCATAGGAGAGAAGAAACCTCCTTGAGCCAGTGCCTGTCCATGTACTATAGTAAAGACTGTCCCACAGGACCCAGCAGAGCACAGGTACAAGCAGTGTGTCTGCAGCTGTTTCTCCTGTTTCCTCCCAGACTGTGCATTCGAAATAGGCAGTGAGGTGAGTCATTGGCATCAGGCAATGACGTGGACATGGGCTCCAAAATGGGGTTCTATTGAATTGTCTCGGGCCCAGATTCACAACAGCCTTCAAATGCATGCTTACGCCCCATTGATTTCAGTGGGTCTTAAACACATTCTTGAAGTGAAGCCCAGGCTTCAGGGCTTTGCTGAATCAGGATCTCGGTGATTTCCCACGCACTCTTACAGGTAAGACCGAAAATGATCTCCCAGCCCTGGACACTCAGCCTGGGCTCTGAGGCGCAAGCCGGGTTCTTCCATCTTGCACAGAACCACCAGGAGTAATTGGGCTTTCAGCCACACCGTTGTTTTTGCTGGGTTTGCTTAGGTGTGGCTGAGGGTGATTTACTGCAGTAAACGGTTCTGTTCTGAGGCACAAGAAGGACTAGAACCCAGCTGTCTCCCTCCCACTTAGCTCTGTTGGCTCTGCAGGGCTAACCGCAGTAACCAGCCATAAAAAGGTGGTTTTGTCATTAGAGTTGGCAGATGTAAGACTGCGCTCAGCTGATCTGTGAAATAAGGACTTGCCAGTATTCCATACTCACTCGATGGAGCAGAACAGGAACCTAGGCATGGCCTGCAGGGCTGTACCTTGATGTGGCCTTAGACACTGGGAGAAGGCCCTGGGGCACCTGCATAATTAAAGCACAGGCAAGCTTTGAGATCCCCTTTAATCTCCATGTTGTTCTAAGAGAAATCCCTCTAATCATACTAATAGTCTGTCCTTCACCGTCGCCTCCCATTGGAGGATCAAGGAGCACTTCACAAGCACTAATGAATTACGAGTCTCAGCACCACTGTGAGTCAGGCAGGACTCTGGCCCAGTTGTGCTCTAGGAGCTATTGGGGAGCCGGCTGCGGTGGTGGGGAAGCAGAGCTAACTGCGTAGGGAAGTCAGTGGGTGAGGAGAGTAACGAAGCTTTGTTAGCGTAGCCAATAGGTGTCAGGTGCTGTTTCGCTGCTCAGACTATGGGCCTCTCCTCTTCCCGCCCCTAGGGCAGTAGCCAGCAGCGCTCCCTGGCATAACACCGGCAAGGTGCTGGCCCGAACGCTGTGCCGGTGCAGACTCGGTGTCGGTCGAGCTGCCCCATTTTGCACTAGTAGAGACCATGGGCCAATGTCCGCTTCTCTCCAGTAACCCACTGTCCATAAATACCGAGCCCTGCCTCGGGAACCCCAGCCTCAGTTGGCTTGTGAAAAGATCCAGCTGCACGCACGCACGCACGCGCACGCACACGCACGCGCACACACACACACACACACACTCTCTCTCTCTCTGAAGGCACGTCTTCTTCACCACGGAGCTAACTCGGTGCTGCTGCTGCAAGCGATAATTTAGCGGGTCTGGTGAAGATGGGAGAACGTCTCCCGTCAGCACTGCCCGGTGTAGACACTGCGGTAAGTGGATCTAGCTACGTCGACCTCAGTTACATTATTCACGTAACTGAAGTAGCGTAGCGTAGATCAATGTACCGCGGTAGTGTAGATCTGGCCTGAGTTTGCCTCTGGCTCTTGAAGGTCTTTAGGGTGCGTCTGTATTGCAGTGTGGGGAGTGACCGCAGCTTGTGTTCCCGAGGTCGTTTTAATCTCGCTAGCTCAGGCCCCGGAGCAGTGAAGCTGCAGCACTTCAGCCTGGGCTGTACAAGTCCTCCTGGAGCCCTGGGTAATTACTCGCGGGAGCAGCCCATGCTGAACCATGAGCTGCCGTGGCTTCGCGGCTCCAGGACCCAGGCTAGTGAGATGAAAGCTACCTTGGGCATGTCTCTGGGAGCTGCAGTCACACCCTATGAGTGAAAGATAAACATACACTCAGACACAGGGACTCACGTCTGACTTCTGCTTTTAGGACATCACCTTTTAATTTCAATCCCTATTGATATGGAAGCTCGGCAAACGCGGTTATGGTGCTAAATAAGTCGCCTGGTGCCTGCCACAGGGCTGTGACTGCTGGAGAAACTTGGCATGGCCCTTGGAGGCCTGTACCTTAGCACGTCCTTCACTGTGGTTCTAAATGTACCACCTTTAGAACATTGTCTCCGTATGAGAGAGGCATCGCACCCCATCAAACTGCTGACTCGCTGGGACCTGCCGGGTGATGGTGGCAGCTTTGGGTTTGAGCCAGGTTCCTCTGTTTGAATTAAACATGTTTGTTCTCCCATGAAGACTGTGAACTTTACCAGGAGAGAATGCAGCTGACTTGGCAATGTCTGCCCAAGGTTACAGCTGATGTAGAGGGGACAGACTAGTATCTGCTTTGTTGTGAGGTTTTAAAAGTTGGCAAGAATGCCTTGGGACTATCTTTATATAACCTCCTTCCACTTCCCCTGGGTACTGTCCAATTAACTCACTCCTTTTTTCTCCCCGTCCCCTCCCAATAGAATTCAGATACTCTCCTACCGTTCCCTCTATTCCACTCTGGTGTATTGTCTTTCCAAATGTAGTCATAAAAGAACCTAGTGCATCAGAGAGTCGTTAATGTCACATATTAATTTGAGCTATAATATCCCGCCTGGCAGGATGTCTTCGGAATTGTGGCGAAATCTCTGCTCAATTGTTACCCATCTCTGTCCCTGTGTTTGTGGCTAACTCCTTGTTTGCACTGAAGGGTCCATGCTGGGCTACAGGTGTATTGGGGGTGGGGCCTGAACTGAAGGAAGGGATTGCACGAGTAATGCATTAATGACTAGAAAGGAGAAGGAAGAATAGTCTGGCATCTCTCTGCATAAATACCTTCTACCCTTAACCGGTCAGATGGGCGTGGGTACCTACCCATCGGGCCATGGGAGCTACAGTAATGCCACAACCGTTGGGCTCCCAGAGGGAAGAAGCAGTTCAAGCAGCAAGGAGGATAATAAAACCCTGTCTTTGAGAACTGCAGTTAGGCATGGACTAGAGAGAGGCTCTGTTAATGTTCTGATTTGACACCTGTTCCTTGGGCTTCCAGCTATGACAACCCCCCGTCTCTGACAGCGCCATCTTTATAACACTCCACTGCCCTGGCTTTGATGAGATGCCCAGCTCAGTTTTGGTTTTTTGTTTTGTTTTTGTTCCTTCTTTCCTCCAGAAGGGCTGAAATTGGTGTTCGGCTTCTAATCCCAGGGGAGAGCAGTCCTACCAGGGGCTGCTCCTTGCCTGACACATACCCTGTGGTTGTGACATTGAAAAGATCCCGAGCTCCAGATTGCAGTTTCCATTTCAGAATCTCACCTTTGCTGATCTTGCCTCATGACTCGGAATGGAATAAAAGATCTTTAACCCTCCTGGGGCGGGAACTGGAGGACTCTTCATGCACAGATTTGGGTTCAAAGGGAGAAGGGTCCCACGTGAGCCAGAGCTCGGTCTCTCAGGTCTCTGAACCGTCTGTAGCATGAAGGGGTGGCTGTGGCAGCATTACACGTGGCTAGGTCCAGTCTGGTTTCCATAGCACTTAAATACTGCACGGTGGTTCTTAGACTCATGGCGTTTCCAGGCACCTTTCCTTGGTCACGTTTGTAGCTGGGCGGCTGAGTCTGGCTGTGGAGCTCCCTGCAGCTCTATCTAGATGGGTGTCATCATGTTAGTACCTGAGTACCTCGCAGTCACCCTCACACCAGCCTTGTGATGTAGGGAAGTGGGAGCCCCATATTCCAGAGCGACTAAGGGTCTGTCTGTGCTTCAATTAGACACCAGTGGCTGGCCCATGCCAGCTGGCTTGGGCTAAGGGGCTGTTTAACTGCAGTGTAGATAGATGTTCGGGCTTGGTCTGCAGCATGAGCTCCGGGACCCTCCCACCTCGCAGGGTCCCAGAGCCCAAGCCCAAGCCCTGTGAGCTCCAGCCAACCACGGGTTTTTAATCGCAGTGTAGACGTACCCTAGGGGCCTTCCTGAGTGAGAGGCTGTGGCAGGTGTGGGAGCTGAACTTGGAGCTCCAGAGTTCCAGGCCAGCATCTTAACCACATGTGTCCTGCCTGCCTTGCCAGCCTGCACTGCGGGAGAGGAGAAGCCCTGCGGGCTTTGTGAGCTCCATAACACTGTACTGGAGAGTGAACCACCCAGCAGGCGAGGGCTGGGCAGATGCGTTCCTCCCGTCAGCACGCTGAGCAACGCAGACCAGCCCCAGGTTCTGCCTCCCCTGATGCTCAGCAGACATAAACAATAGTCAGTGGCCATGGGCTCTTCTGCAGGCAGAAGCCAGGCCATGGCATGGAAACGTGAGTCACCCGGCCTGTGCTTGCAGTTTCCCTGAACCGGAGCTGTGCGTGTTAGTGCTGATTGCACTGTCTGAACAGCCTGCGGGTAATGGTGAGCGGCGATCCTGTCTAGTGATTTGGAAATTCACTACAATTGCAGCTGAAGTTTCCATCAACATGTGCTCCTGCCCTCCACCAGGGTTACATATGCCTCCGATCCGATGCTGCAAATCAGGTCTCCACCTGCAGCATCATTAATTGGAAGTGCAAGTAGAGAAGCACCCACATGCTCAGGGCCAAAACCTTGTGGGCTAGAAATCTCCTGACTCAGTCTCAGAAGCACCAGAAAATGTTGGAAGCGAAGTTATGGTGTTTCTGCGCTCAGAAAACCTGCTGGCTCATGATCTTTTAATGACTAATATCCTTTCCATCCAGCTGGCCTAGCGGGTGGAGGCTGCAGTGGCACAGTGAGATAAGGTGTTAGACGGGCCCTCTGCAAACCCAGGTTCTAATCCTGCCTGAGATGACACATGAAAATGAATGTGGTCTTTTAGGCTCATCTACACTAGGAACGTTTTAAGACTTGTAATTCCCCACTGGTGGCTGCAGTGGTGGAGACAGTAGTAATAGCTAGGGCTTGGGGAATCGTCACCACTGTGTTGTCTAATCCTGAAAACAGACAAACTGGTGGTGTGAGCCCTGGGGCCCCAGCAGTGTGTAATGGGTAATTACAGGACTTAATTCCCCTAGTGCAGAAAACACTGCTACTCCATGGGGAGTCTTCAACGCCTAGGACTTGGAATCAGGGGATGTCATTTCAGGGGAATAGGGGGCAAAGTTGTCAGTATGTAGAATGTTGTGTGATTATATTATAGCCTGCAAAGTTATTGGGGGGGGTGGGGGAGGAGGAGGAAGTGGAGCACATAGGGCTACGAAACGTTGGGCGGGGGGGATTGATGCCCCTGCTTGGACTGAAGCCAAGTAGGTGACCTAGGGCTAGAAAGGACGAGAGCCATAGGGCTGGATGGAGGTGCATTGACACAGCATTGTTTGGGAAGAACACATGCTGCCTGGCTGCAGCCACCCACATTGGTGGTCTTTGCTGGAAGCAGAAGTCACTCTCCCTGCCCCCGCCCCCGCCAGGTTCTTGGTTCTTCTTCAAGTGATGGTCCCTATTGTAGTCCACTGAGGATGGTGCACATGCATCAGTGGAATACAGGGAGGGGCCGCACATCTCGAAGAACCTCCAGTTACAGGTAAGTCGTCTCCTCTTTTAGTGTGGTGGGGAAGAGCTGCATTAAGGTAACGGCAGAGGCGCTACGTGTTTCTAATGCAGATGGGCTCTCGGGTACAGGCGGAGGGAGCGGAGCGGCTGAGCATGATGAAATGTTGCCAAGTGTGATATTCCCCCTTTCTCTCTGAGCTCCTAGTAACTCATCCGTTCTCTCCTCAGGCCAGACAGGAAGGTACATTCTCATCCAGAAGCTGCGGGAGAAGGAGAGGCAGCTTCTACCGCACGAATGCCCTCTGGAGTCACTGGCCAAGTGTGGACAGTATGCCAACGACGTGCAGTTCATATTGCAGCGGACGGGCCCCAGCCTGGCCGAGCGCCCTTCCTCTGACAGTGCCCCCCAGGCTCCCGAGAGGACATTCATCCGGGCCAGCCTTCCCATCAAACCCAGGCCGGTCAGCACAGAGGTGCCCAGGTCCCGGGAGCCTAAAAAGTCTATGACTTTTAACTTGGGCCCTATGGGCTCCAGCGATCGGCTCACCAAGAGCAAGCTGAGACTGCACAAGAGGGACAGCGTAGACGCGAAGGACAGCACCAGTCGCAGCCATCCATCCAAGGAGGAGCTGTTTAAGAGGGTGCTGCACCAGCAGGAGCAGCTGCACTCCTTGGAGGTGCATGGAGATTCCCTGGAAACGGACCTCAGGCACTGGGAGCAGGACAGGGGCTCCAGCCAGGAAGACGAGATCCTTTATCTGGAGCACCTGATCAGGCGGAACGAGATGGAGCTGGGCGAGGAGGAGTTCTGGCAGAGCGAGCTCCACCTGGAGAAGGAGTGCGAGAGGGAGCGGCAGGAGAAGGTGAGGAGCCTGCGGGCCACCATGGAGGAGTACACCCAGAAAATCCACGAGCTGACCACCAAGACGGAGGCCCTGGAGGAGGAGATCCAGCTAGAGATCGCAGAGCGGGCCAGGCGGGCGAAGGAGACTCCTGCGGATCTGGAGGACATGGCTGCCAAAATGAAAAGGGATCTGGAAGCCAAGGCCAAGCAGAGCGCCCAGCTGGAGAGCAGCCTGGCGAGCGTGGGGAAGGCCTTGGAAGAAGCCGAAAGGAATTTGCAGGTACAGTCTCCGTAACGCGCATCAGCAGTGGGATGCAGCCGTGTTCAGCTCGCACTCTGGCCTTCCTCCCGAGCGGGGCCTAAACAAGACTGTTAAGGGAGCTGCCCAGGGATCAGCTGCTGAACCGGGCCTGGAACCCCAGAACCCCTCTGACCGTTCAGATCAATAGAGAGCTCTTTGCGGCTCTTGTCGGGTTGCCATCGGCGGATAGTGGGGGTGGTGTGGGCAGTGTTACAACCCCAAAAGTTAGGGTTCAATACTACTTGGATGGATAGAAAGCCACTGGAAGTGTAGTATGGCTGGGAGAATTAACGGACCGGGGCTTGATCCTGCAAGGCGCTGAGCACGCTCGCCCTGATCCATCAAAGCCCTTATGTGCCTGAGTAATCGCACTGAGTTCAGTGGTACCACTCCTGTGGGTTCGTGCTTTGCTGCTCAGTGCCATGTGGGCTCCAGCCCCGAGGAGCTAGTGCTTGGGATAGACACTGCTTAGCAAACCTTACGGTGCAGGGTGTGGGGAGAGGGACTGACTCTCGCGAAACACAGCTCCTCCCGATGCGGCTGGAACGCTCCTGGACAGGTCCACGCTAGTGTGTGCTCATCAGGTGTGACTCTTTGGAGCAGCATGGGCTTCATGGTGCTGGGCCGTGCCTGCTCGGGCTGGGGGTGGGATCTGCGCTGGGGATGCGCTCTTGGTGCTTGAGGGGCGCATTTGTCTTTCCCCACCCTGTGGTGTCCGGGACATCCCTCCAGGGTGCATGTATGCAGCAGGTCTTGGGTTGCTGCAGCCTTTTCAAGGGCTGTAGCAATGCAGCAGGGAAGATGGGAGGGAAACATCATTCTTCTTAAAAACATAAAATCTTCCTGGGTTTAATGAAGCTCAGGGCAAAGCAGGGGGCCCTTTTTCCTTCTCTTCAGCCTGCTCTCCCTGCCCCCGCCCCAAATGAGGATCACAAGCAGTGAGAGGAAAACTCACTACACCTGAGTCACGTATTGACAGCAGTTTCTACAGCGAACTAGAGCTTCAGGTTAATTAGCTCGTTGTGTAATCTTCTCAAAGGACTGTGGGGTGGGAGGAGGAAATCCAGAAGAGCTGAGATCAGAGAATTGCCTTGCCCACCAGCATCTTTTAAAATAGCAGGTACAAAAATTTGCATCTTTCTCCTCATGTGTCTGGAAAACCAGTGGGACTGACTGAAAGCTACCCAGGCAGCTGTCGTGGGTGTGCACCTGGGCTTAGTGTTTGTGGACAGTTTTTCACAACCTTAGGGAGCCGCTTAGCACAAAGGCCTGGTCTACACCTACAGATGCGGGCGACCTAGCTGTGTTACTCCAGGCTGTGAAAACTGTTGCACGGAGCGTGATGTTTAGGTCAACCTCCCCCCGCCCCCCCCATTGTAGACGCAGCGAGGTTGACAGAAGGATTCTTCCATTGACCTAGCTACCACCTCTCTCAGAGGTGAATTACCTACATTGACGGAAAAGCCTCTTCCACTGATGTAGGCCGTGTCTGCAGTCCGGTGCTACAGCAGCAGGGCCATGGCGCTGTAGTGTAAACGTGCTCTTGATCTGCCTTCCTCATGCTATTTAAATGGCTGACGAGGGGAGATCAGACCCTGTGTAGACCAGTCAGCTGATACGGACCAGCCCTGGGAGTCTTGCCGCAGTGTAGACACCCCTGAGGCCCCAGCTCAGAGGCGCTGTGCACAGAGAGAGAGAGAGACAATCCCCACCTCCTAAGATGACCATCTCAATGGAGAAGAGACAGGGTGGGACAGGAGCCAGGCACAGAGCGGGGGTGTGACTTACCCAAGGTCAGTGGCAGAGCCCAGCCCTCCTGAGTCTCAGTCCAGACTCCTGTTGTCTGGGCCGTGCTGCCTCCAGTGGGAGAGCCGGATGGCAGCCAGCTCGCCTTTCTCATTGGAAAGGCAGTGTCCTAACCAACTCCTTCCTGCCCAAAGCCTGGAGCAGGGCAGCAGCCGTGGTGCTGGGCTAGGAGTGCAGCATGGGAGCTGGGCGTATGTTTGGCTTGGAACAAGTCCGCAGCCCCTCTGGCTTGCTGGTGGCCAGGGGCAGCGGGCGGCTACCTCCTGGCTCCACGCTCAGCGCCTGAGCGGGGAGCTGCCTCGCTGCTCCCCCGCTAGTGCCTGTGGGGGGGCGGGGGGGCTGAGCGCCCGCGGGGGGAAGGCTGAGCTCCCGCGAGCGGGGGAGCTGGCTGTGGGGGGGGGGGGCGGCATTGGAGGGGGGGCGGTGCAGGGCTGGTGCAAGGAAGTTTCGCCTAGGGCACGAAACTTCTTTGCACCGGCCCTGCTGGTGGCCCAAGGGCGCTGGGCTGGGTGGATTCTGGCGTCTGAGTGAATAGGTGGGATGCGGGGTGATGTCTTTGGAAAACCCCACGGGGAAGTTTTGTTCCTGTTGGTGTAAAAAGGCTCTCACCCCTCCTGAACCCTCTAGGAAAGCAGGGCAGCTCTAGTGTGATGCCTGTTACAGGTGACCTTCCCCCCACCTCCCGGTCTCTTGTGTTCACCTAACCCCCAGCGTCCCCCAGGACAGAGCAGCATTAGTTGCCCCTCGCTAGGGAAGCTTACATTTGCAGCCATTGGAGCATGTTGCTTGTTTGTGGGTGGCTCGGAGCTGGTAGCTGCAAACCCTGTTTTAGATTTGTGCCTATACTTTGCTTAAATAGAAGCACTAAGCACATGGCTTTGGTTTTCCTTCCTTTTCTGTTGAGTAGACACGGGTGCCCTCTTGTGGACATATGGAAAAACTGACCGTTCTTCAAATTCCTACTTTATGATTGGGTCGATTATCCCAGTGCAAAGTGCTGCTTTGCTGGTAGAGCTGCATCCACATAGAGGAGCACTTTGCCAGTGCGGGATACCAGTAAAGCGCTCCTAGTGTAGACATAACCTCAGTCCATAGCCTCTTACGGGAATGCTGTCTTGGCATTCCCGCTGATTAAATACTGACTTTGAACGACATTATTATTGTCACAAAGTATCGTGATTATCTGTGACTGACCATCCGTGACTAAAGCAGTTTTGCAGTCGGGTGTCTCTCTAGCTTCGGCCCAGCAGCAGGTGAGGTAACTGGAGAGCGGATCCTGTTTGATTCTCCTTCCCCTTCCCCCCGCGCGCGCTGCCTCATCCCAGAGGAAATCCTAAGACTACTTCCCTGCGACTCTGTTCTCCCACCAGGCTGCGTGAAAGCAGAGTGACTGATTCAGGCTGTCGGTCTGTTCACCAGCCGTGGTGCAGGGGCAGAGGGAAATGCTAATCCCAGGCTGCAGATGCAGTCAGTTGGCTTGAATGTGCCGGTCTTGTCCCGGGATGACCCGTATTCCATTCCGATGCCTCTTGAAACCTCGTTCGCATTACAGCTGGCACTGTGCCAGCTGCAACTCCGTGCTGAAGATCCTGTAGCGTGGTTTCCCTATTCTTGGTGCACAGACTGCTAGCTGTAGCCACAAGGATACCGACCTCCTTTGTAAAGCGCTTGGAGATCCACTGAGGAAAAGTGCTATATAAGAGCTATGTATTAATGAGGATAGTGCTATAGACTATGCTCTGGTAATGCATAGCGTGGTTTGTAACCAAAGCTCTTCAAACCCTAATGTAGATAGGACCCAGCTCAGTTTCCTGTGGCCCCCTTCTGCCCTTTGGTTGAAATCCACTCTCTTTTAGTCCAGCTCTGTTCCAGGAATAGTACCTAGGTGTAATCTGGATACTATGGTGCAGCCAAACTTGAGGTCTCTCAAGGACACCTGCCTTGCTATACTTCCTAAGATGAGATGGAAGGAGGAGGAGGAGGAAGTGGAGGTTGGTGTAGTCAGAGCTCCAAATATGCGGCACCCAATGAATTCAAAGTGTGCGTTTGTATCTCTTTGTGGACAGGCTTCTCCACCAGAACCCTGCTAGGAGGCCTTGAGCGATAACCCTGCCTATGCTTGGCTCGCTGGGAAGCTGGCTCTGTCTTTATCTGGGTCTGCCCTATGCGAGAGAAAGGAGGGCAAGTGTGACGGGTGCCTAGTTGTGCTTGAGTGCCGTGGGGTAGTGTGGCAAGAGGCTAAATCGAGTTTGTGGGAAGGACGCTGCTGGAATTAGCAGCCCTGCTAAGTAGGGGATTTAGCAGAAGGCCTGTTCCAGTGAGTCTGATCAGGTGACTCAGAATAGACTCTCTTTTCTTACGGCTGGATAAGAGCCCCCATGGGAGAGGTGTCAGGCTGGTGTGTTGGCCCCTGTGGCACTCGCTGGTTTTCTCTGGCCTGGGTGCCCTGTCTGAGTTATAATTAACATTTAAAAACGAACAGCAGGCAAAGTCGGCAATGCGGCCTTCCGAGAACTGGCCTACAAGGGACTTAATCACCTCGGGCCATGCTGGTTCTCTGTGTCGTAGTCAGGTCTGACCTCACAGGTGGAGGATGGCAGTTTTCGTTGTTGGCTTTGGAAGCATTGCGCTAGTGCAGCCCCAAAGAGGGGGTGTGCAGTGCTGAGTGGTCACCATGTCTGAGCACAAGCTGGCGTGTGTTTGGTATTGAGAGGAGTGATGTTATTTGCCCTCTTGGTGGCCCTGCTGTCTCTTGATTTAGGGACTCGGAGGAGGTAGTAGGATGAAGGGTGAGCAAGGGGAGGGGGATCAGGAGCCTTGCTGGCAGCTTCATCTCTGGAGGTCCCACTGTATTGATACCCTTTCTGCTCGGCAGGTGGGGCACAGCTGAGGCGCTTATCCTGTTCACCCTGTATTTTGCAGGCCCAGAATCAAGAGCTGGAGGAGTTAAATAAGGAGCTGAGGCAATGTAATTTGCAGCAGTTTATTCAGCAGACGGGAGCCACAGTGACTGTTTTGCAGTCCAGACCTGAGGATGAACCCCAGCTGGATCAAACTAACCACGAACTGCCAGCCTGCCAGAGAAACGGAGGTCAGAACGCAGTTTGGAGACTCCTTTATTTAATGAGAGGGGCGCTTGCTTTAAGACCTGCCACTACGCTGGGCTGAAATGCTGCTTTTAAAACCTCCTAACTCCCTTTTAACTGTTGTCCTCTCCCTGAGCTTTCCTTGCCAAGGTATCTATAGCTTTCTCCTTCTGTTACCCGCCACTGCCTCCTGCCTGGTTCCTTCACCGCTTGGACGTAGTTAAAATATCGAAGCTGGATGGACGTGACCAAAATACTTCTGTAGTTACACGCGTTGAGATTAGGGTCACCAGGGCACCTGCTTCAGTGTCAGCCCATCCGCCATGTGGGCTGGGAACAGATTGTCCTCACCGTAGCGAAGTGCATTGTGGGGTTTTTCATCTTCCTTTAGAGCGTTGGGCATACGGCCCTGCTAACGGCAGGATATCGGGGCTAGAGGACCAGAGGTCTGGTCTGAGCTGACAGATCTGTGCTGCTGTAACTCACCACCTTGGGCGGTGTTAGACGCTGGGTTTGGCTTGCTACCGGTGTACCCGGCCCTTCCACTCCTTTCCTAGAGGGAGCGATTGTGGGACAGTCCATGGGCCAACACTTTCAAACCGTGGTGCGTTACAACTGAAGTAGCTTCAGTGGGGGCTGGGATTATTCAGTCCCCGGAAAGACAGGTTGCTTCTACTTAGGGGCCTAAGTATGGCTTTAGGAGTCTGGCTGTAGGAACTGGCACTGAAAATATTGTCAGTAGTGTCTCCGTGGGAGTTGTGAGCAAATGCAGGTGATAGGACCGCGGCTGGGCCTCCCCCACTGCATCCACCATTATGGGTGTGGTGAGCAGGGTGAGTGAGAGAGACCCAATTCCTGGCTTCTAGCAGCATTGACTAGAGGAGATTGTTCTCCCCAGACCCACGGGAAGATGGGAGGGGTGTTCCCATCTCCTGAGGTGATTGTCCCGGGGCTTCCCGCCCCCTTTGGGCAGAAGTGGCCAGCCCTGGAGAGGCACGTGGTATGCTTGAGCCCTCTCCTTGCTGTGGTACTGCAGAGGCTGTTTCTACCCAGCCAGGAGGCAAGAAAGCTGAAGTGGGGAGAGGCCCTGGCCTCACACTGGTCTGTTGCCACTGGCAGCTTTGCTCTGGGTCAGGAACCCACGTGTCTGAATTGGCCGCTCTGCGTTCCAGCCTCTGGACGGCTGAGTGTGACCTCACTGAATGTACGTGTCTGGGTGGAGAAGCAGGTGGCTGGGAAACTGAACCTATCCATAATTCCAAATGCAGTGGTAGCTGACAGGCGGGGGAAAGGAACACAGAGCAGTGACCGTTAGCTGGGAATCTGCTTCTGTACGTACGGCGGGCCCGATCCTCCCCTGGTGCCAATCCGTACAGCTCCACTGACAGCGGTAAAGTTATGCCTTTTGACACCAGTTGAGGGTCTGGCCCTGTACCTTTTCAACATCCTGCGATTCCAGAGACCAGACTGGGGTCTCCTAATGCGCAGAGACCGAATGCGTCTCTGTTCTGGTCGAGCTGGGACTGCAAGGCAAAGATGGGTTCTTCACGCAGCCACATGCAACTTTGGAAATGGGGAGAGGAGCCCTTTCCTTTAGTGATCTTGGCTAAGTTGTGGCTGCAGTTCATCCCCAAAACCTCTTGATTCCAAGGCCGAATGCAGAGACATGAGTGAAAAGCTCTTTTGCTGACGGGGAAGGAAGCGTTCATGCTAGCTAGTTTCCAGAGTATTACACGTGGTCTGTAACAAAGCGAGAAACACAGCCCCGTGGGGATTAGATGCTATCCAGTTCGGAAAGAGCTGGTATAAATTCTGTCCGTTGTGAGTAAAGACATGTCTGATATTCGTGCAACTTCCACTATAACTTGTCAAATCTTAGCTGAGGAGGCGTTCGCTCGCCGCTGTCATGGTGGGTGCTGGAGTAGATGAGATTTGTGTGTACTGATGATTCAGATCTAGACTGGAAAACCTGCCTTGACTGCAGCGCAAAGCAGAGAATTCCCACTGTATGAAGGATGTTATCCTGTACAGGGGGCACAGAGCTATAAAGAATACTTGGGGTGTGGAAGGCTACAGAGAAGTGTTCGAGACGGGGATTATTCACAGGGGTCTGAGTTGATGACGGTGGAGGAGGGACATGGAACAAAAGTTTGGCCACTTCTTCCAGTAGCATTACTTCTTGCTGGGCCATAAAGAAGCTGCTTTAGCGTAGCTTTTAAAGGCTTCTCTGAGCCATATGAAATGTACAAGTGGTTTAGAAAGAGGACCCCCAAGGCTGGAGTAAGTGTAGGCTTTTCTCCACAGTAGTCTAGAAGAGGGGAAGCCCCTTCTGATCCCCCTTTATTACTGGGAAGAGTCCAGGCGCAGCCCCCCCTCTCCCCCCGGACACGTTTTGGGAGCTCTGGACTGACCCATTCCAAGGGTGCTAGCAAAACAAATCCAGCTTGACACTGAACCGTGAACTTTTCTCTCCTCCCTAGGCCTTCTCCATCCCAGCACAGACTCTCCTCCTCGACCAAGCGCCAAGCAGTTCCTCGGCCATCCACGGAACCTTCAGAACCCACTGGTGTCCAGCCTGAACCCCGAGGGTGTGTATGTTTGAACTGGCCTAAGCCCTGGTGTGCTCCTAATGCCTAATCTTGCCAAGCAGCCCTGCAAAAGGTCTGGTCTCCTTGCGACGGTGGCAGCTATCGCCTGCGCGGAGGAGGCTGTGACCCAACTCTCAGACCGCTCGGTGTTTCTCTCCTGCTCTCTCCTCCTTTCTCTGGCATTTGATGGCAAAACGAATGGCTGCTCTAAAACGGCGAAGGCTTGGCTGTCCTGCGGTGCCTACCGTAAATCCTTGTGCGTTAGGGCCCTTAAATAATAGTTAGTCAGTGGCAACTGGAGCGTGAGGGAGGGGATGGGGGTCTGGCAGCCGCACTGCTTGAAATGATGGGCCGTGGGGCCATGGTAGCGTGTAGGGCAATCATGCATTAAAAGCGTCCCGCTGTGTGATGTCTGCGCTATGAATAGGTGCCAATGTGACCGCGACGCTTATACTCGGCAGCGTCCCCTTCTCTGTGTCCCACCACCAGGGAGAAGCTCGCTGCCAGAGCAAGCGCTGCAGTTGACTTCGCTCCCAAAGCCAGGGTATTTGCTGTTCAGCTAAAGGGTCATCGCTGCTAGTTCAAGCCTGTTCAAAACTCATTGGGTTGGGATGTTGAGTGCTGAGTACTAGGAGCTTCCTCACCAGCAAGGGACGGGCGTTGCTCTGCACACGCAGCAACGCGTTGGCCTGCGCCCAGGCTCCCGTGATGCATGGCACTGCCGAAAGGACCCTCCAATCCCCCTGCCCCTGTGCTGGTAGTTGCAGGAGACGTCCCGTTGGTGTCAGCGAAATGGCACCGTGGGAGCTCCCAACGTAAAGCAGCTACAGCTCCCCCCTGGAGAGCGTCTCTTGGTTTTTTATGATTCTCTGCAGAGAATCAAATTATTGCTGTGCCGGATCAGTTGGCCTGGTCCTCTCCCCCCCCTCCCCCCCCCGGAGAGTGTGCCTGCACTTTCCCCCATTCCCACAGCCCCCTCCAGCTTAGCATGAACAAACCTCGGCAGCCATATGCAAAAGAGCCAATGGACCCCAAACCTTTAGGCCTGTCAGAGACTCCACACTTCAAAGCTCAACCGTGACACCTACTTGCTCGTAGCCAAGATGCTGTGCGCCTGTCTGCGTGTTTGCTGCACCGGCACGCACGTCCTCCGCCCTCCGGCACATATGAACGGGGGCCGGTGAGATGGATCAGAAGCTAAAAGGCTGTGAAGCAAGATGGGAATTCCCATGTGCAATCGTTATTGCACCTCTGGCATGCAGACCTCCTTGCGTTCGTTAGAAATGCCAACACCCTTGCAGGGGGAGGCTGCTGAGGATGTCCGCTACTTATTTTGCCTCTGGGTCAATGGTTTGACTTGTTAGAGGAAGGGGAAAAAGCCTTTCTGCTTGTGCCTGGCTCCTTCCCCAGACGCTGCCACGCATTCGGCTGTTTGCTTAGCTGTGGCAGACCCCACTGTAGCGTGACGACACATTTGACCCACCCCGTCCATTAGTTGCAATTCAGGTGCCCTGAGAAATGCAGAGAGACCCAATCCTTCCGCCTGGGGATCCGCAGACTCTATTCTACTACAGAGCCTTGGTGCCATTTTAACCCGTTAGTTCTGATTTTCACAATGAGCTTTTAAAAACTGCAAATAAAGTGGTAGTTAGGGAATTAAGTGGGGAGACGGGGCCTTACCCTGGAGAGGGAAGGAGCCAAACGGGGATTTTTATCAGAGACATTAAATTCTTTATCTTGAAGGATGCTGGGGGCCAGTGGCTGAGACTGCAGCATCCTACCCCGACCAGAATGGAAAGAGCCACAGCTGCCCCACCTCCCCGTAATGCGCAGTCCCCTCTCCCAGGCGAAAGGACTGCTACAAACTCCACCCATCCATCTGAGACCTTTTCAGGGCACTTAGCCAAGGGGGTAGATGTGCCAGCGCCCCGTGCCATCCATTGCAAATAAAGCACCGTCCTTTACAGACCGAGCGGTCGCTCCCAAGCCGCTCTCCTTTCTTCACAGCTGATTGTGATTTTTTCATCCTTCTGCTGCTCTTGCTGGTCCTGGTGGAGGGGAATAGGGGCCTGCAAAGGAGAGGATTTTGGTCCTGGACCAAAGCCCATCTAAGTTAATGGGAGGCTTTCCATTGACCTCAGTGAGCTTTGGACCAAACCCTATAGGCATGTGTCTGTTGCATGAATTTTCACTGGATGGTGGTTCTTCCTCGTTCCAGCTGGTTCATCCTGGAGCGGAGGGGGGCGGGGGCAAGGCATTGCCCAACTAGTTATTGGGAGGCAGAAATCTGTGCCTTTGAGGAGGAGGGAGAGCTTCATGCTCTTCCCAGCAGCCCCCTTTGGAACTTGGCATCTAGCCCTACCCAGTCAACTCTTTCAAAAAGCTGCCCAGGGCATGCCAAACCTGGTGACCCCCCACCCAGCCTATGGCACTGGAGTGAGTGGAGAGAAATGACTTTTCACAGATCCTCTTCATAACAGCGCTTTTCTATACCAGGCCTTGGCATCCCTGCCCTCCCCCAGAACCAGCTTGGGAACCGTCCAGTTAATTATGCTAATTTAACCTGTACCCTTCTTCTTGGTACCTGCTTTCTTTAGCAAAAGCAAGTGAACTGTGCTGATCTTTTCTTTGGCCCTTTCCCCTCTCTGCTAAACATTTGCCCTTTTTAATATCCTAAGAGACAGTGACAGTAACATTGGGTCAATATCAGAACACACAGCAGCATACACTGTCTTGAGTACTTACAGATGCTGCATAACACGAGCATTTTTCCATGTAGTCCTGTCTCCAGTGGTACAGCAAAGATCTGCCTGTACTTCTCTCTTGTAGCATTTTAAGAGTATAAACACCAGACCTGGAATATTGTATCTGCTCATTTCACTAGAGGGAACCATCATGGTGTCTGTAGGTTCATCTCCACTCCCTTTAGATTGAAGGATATACTTTTATATTGCAAATGCATGGTTGCAGCATACATCTTCCTTCTTTTTCCTTTTCTTATTAAAAACACTAACCCACCAAGATGGGGTCACTTAGTTTATTTTTGTATGTCTTGCAGTCGTCTCAACAAGGCAGAGCATCTGGAGGTAGAAAGGCCCAGCCACTGGAGGAGTGATTTGCCTTGCAAGTGTAACTGTATATAAGTAAAACCATGTTCCATACATATATATATATTTTTTTTACTCCTTTGTATCATGAATGGATGTTGATGGCCATACGAAGTATTTTTACAGACTCATGTGTTTTAAATAACACAACAACAAAAACAATTCCACCCCATTTGGATGAAAAAGACCTGTTGTATTTCTTAAATGCGGTATCTATTTAAAAAAAAAATGAAGATGCTTATATTTCTGGGAATCTATGTAGCCCTCATAAGATGCATCAAACGATGAAAGACCCTTGTCGATGAAGCAAAGGACTGCCTTTGAGGGGTACAAGGCTTGTCTGGGCTAAACAAACACTAAGCACATAGTGGGTCTTCTGTGCCATGCTCTGATGTTCACTTCCCAGGGGATACTATGTGCTACTGCTGTACAATGAAGGAGCCATGGAAGCCAGGACCGTGTCCCATCTAACGCGCTGTGACGCTCCCGTGGTCGCTCATGTTAATACCCAACATGTGAGGAAAATGGTGTTTATCGGGAAACGTAATGAACTATCCAGCTGCCTGGGAGATGGGGAGCTCTGTTGGTAGTCCTGCGGAAGCCAGGTTTGTACGATCTGGGGGAGAACTTGTGCAACCTGTTGCTCTTTGGACCAGGCAGAGTCATGACTAGGAGCATCTGCCTGGTGCTGAACAAAGTCAGCAAAGACTTTCCAGACGTGATATTATGAGACTGAGGGGCTGCTGGTGATGTCTTGTGCCAAGGGCATCATCTTCCATTTGCAAAGTAGAGAGGACTTGAGATGGAATAGCTGGAGTGATGTCTAGTTCCTAATGAAATGCAACTCTCACCCTGTGGGTCTTGATATTTGTATTTACATGCTGGACCCCTCCTGCTTTCTAAAACACATTCAGGTCATTGAAAAGATGGAGGTAAAAATGTTGATAATTGAATGGCAAACTGGCATATGCATGAAGCTTCCAGTAGGGCTGTCTTTGCTACAGGTCGCTTCACCCTGACTTGGGATTCATTGTCCTTCAACCTCTGCCCGTATAACTCCTCCAGAGATGTCTGCCTCTCTCTTAGGGCCAGCTCAATAGGTTGTATGTCTACCTACCTTGGCCTGTAACTCTGCAAAAGGTCTGTCGACACCTGGTTCCATATCGCAGAAGCCCCGATGTACATCGAACTGAGCCAGGGTTGGATTGTATCCAGAGAGATCTGTGGGTCGGGGAAAGGAAAGTTGAACACTTGCTCTATGGGGAGTGTCTTGGCCGTTGTCCCCTAATACTAAAATGCGATCTGTATTATTGCCATTAACCAGTATTTCCAGCCATTCACCCTTTTCCTAATGGAAGTACTGAAAAGAGTAGTTCATTAGTCGGGTATTTGCCGCTCTCATTTGTCAAGACAGCTCTCTTGTACCCGCTCACTGCTTACACTAGCAAACAAGTTTATTCGGATGGTAGCTTACTCTAACTTGAGCGTCCCATTGGTTTTCTGCTGTGGCTGTCACTGCCCTAATTGGCCTAAAATACACAGCCGAGAATCTGAATGCTCCTCCTTGAAAAGGCTCTGGTTCGGAACCAGGCTGCGGTTCATGTTATGCAATATACATGAGCTAAAAGGGGAGGAGTAGAAGGGAAACAGCCTCTTGCTGCTATTCTGCGCTTATGGTGGTAGGACCTATAGGCCCCCAATAGAGATCAGGGTTCCGTTGGGTTAGATGCTGCACCAGGGGTAAGATGACACAGTTCCTACCCCTAGAAGCTTGCTGCCTGGTCTTTCATTGTGAGTTCTCTTTAAGATTCCAAAGGATGGAACCCAAATATTCCTTCCTCCTTTTAAAAAAACAAAAACATTCTAATGCATGCTGCATTAGTAACATTTATGATCTAGATGCGTCCCAAACTAAAGATGACCATTCTGTTCTGTTTCTCCTCTCAGGGTGAGCAACAGGCTGTGTTGCTGGCCTGAGACTTTCAGGAACAGAGGGAGGAGTTGACGCCAAACATTCTGTAGTGCTCATTCATCCGTTTTTATAAACCTCTGCTTTCCAAGGCTGAGTAACTGCTTTGCTTAGCTTCCCGTGTAGATTTCTGACCCATTTTACTAGGTCTGAATGGATACCCTTCAACTTGAAATTCTCCAATGTAGGGGGAGAGGGAGCAGATATGGTCAGAAAAGAAACTGTAAACAGGACATTGGGATTCATATTCATTCTGAGATTTGTTGAGTGTTCCACCCAATTCTAAAAATCAAGCTGCGTTCTCCCTAGCGTTCTCAAATCTTACTCAATGTACAGATTGGATAGGGTTGACAGGCAAAAACTTGCCATTTGTCTAAATGAAACAGGCTTCAACTGCAAGAGACTGGAAACAGGTGAGCGCATCTTGGGAGTTGCTTTTCTCACCATAATCCTGTTTTTTAAAGTGTTATCAAAGCCTCCCTCAGAACAAGCTCTTTAAGAAGTGCATGTTATTGGGCTGTGTGATATGGGGAATGATGGACACGCTGTCTAACATTTCATGCTGAATGTTTTTACTTGATGGCCAGTAAAAAATTCCTTTTAAAAAAACCCCTCTGTCCCAACATTTTCCCATATTTTAATTGTGAATTGGAAACGGGCAAGTCTAGGGAATGGGACTGGATGTACCTAGAGGGCCCCAAAGTCCTGATTTTTGTTTTACAAATGTCCTATATACTGTATACAAAAATGTGACTTGGATGCTGTGTTCTTTGTAAAAACACTTTCTATGTATGAATGTATCCTGTGTTCTCAAACATTGTCCGGTTTAAATAAATGTACAGAAAGGATTTGTGTCAAGTGATTTCCATAGTGTGTGTGTCTTCAAACAGTTAGTGGGGGCCTCTCTTGCTCTCCCCCAAATGTATGATTCCTTGAAAAGTTTGTGAACAAGAAACCTATCCCCCGTCACAAACTTAGCCCACCTGCTTTCCACCTTCCCCACAGAGGACGGATGCTGGAGAATTCTGAAACACACTCACGCTCTTTCCTCCTCCCCCCCCCCCCCCCCCCGGCGTCTGCAACCAAGATCTAGGCCCCACTGTGCCAGGTGTTGGACATACCCTTAGTGAGAGACCAGCCCTGCCCTGAGCAGTTTACATTCTAAGGGTGGGATTTTCAAAAGCACTTCAGAGGCAGGAGCATAAATCCCACTGACCCGGTTTCAGGTGTGCTCTGCATCTCCAGTGAGATCACCCTAACCTAGAGGAGTGCTGGGTCTTCCCCCTCCACAACCCCAGTGGTTCTCTCTTAACTCTTCCCATCAGCCTCAATGCATCCGATCTCCTAGTGAGGCAGCTGGCAGTCTCACTGAGCATGTAATATAATGGAACTAACCAGGGCAGCAGGTAAGGCCTTGTGTAGAAGGAAGAAGTGTTGAGAGTGGCAGGGAGTTCTTTATCTTCCTCTGCTCTAAACCCATGAAGGGACAAATCCCCATTTGACTGGAAGTGCCAAGGCCCAGAATTGTAACCTCAAGACAGTGTATATACATTGGAGTGATATCTTCATGGTAAGTAAGCCTTTTTCTTTATAATCCCCCTCTTGCCATTTACACGTGCAGTGAATTTAGAGCTTTAAGTATTTTATGATCAAATGATTTTTACACTCATGATGCCTTTTTTAAAACCCCTAAAGTGCTTTACAAACAACAGAGGAAGATAATGGTCACTGAAATAGCAGCCATCTCTGGGATGAAACATGGCAGCTTTTTAATATTGCACAACACTTTAGGACAGGAAGTGAAGGGTACTGCATTAGATGACAAAGGCAGGGTGGGTTAGGCATAATGTGATCAGGCAAAGTGGAAACATTTAATTGGCTTCCCTAGGTTTGATTCTTTAAAAAAACAAATCACACACACATGCGCACACATTAGACCTTCTAACCCAACACGAATATCTGATCTGAGCCTGCTCATCCTCCACCCAGAAAGCCCGAGAACAAAAGCCTTGCGGCAAGAATGAGCAGTCGGCAGATCTGGGCGCTCTCGGGCCAAGGTGGAGTGTGAGGTCTGGAATAAAGGATCTTTTCACTGCAGACGCCCTGCTATCAGTTCCTGCTTGTTTGAAGCTGGAGGCTGTTAGCTTGAGTGCCTCAGTTAGCTGCATCTGCCATCCCGTTTCACAAGGTAGCAGAGAAATCGGTTTGTTTATACTTTAAAGGAACTGAATGGTAAATCTGCAGTAACCATGAGTAATTGCAGACAAAATTAATATACTAGAAGAATAAACATTGTCACGTGTATAGCAAAAGAAAACACAGCAGAGCCCTTGATTACTTACTGTATTACTGACTGCTATTTAATGGGCTACTGAAATGGGTAGCTGCAGGTCAAAGTGTGGATTTTTCCAGGGTACCAAACCCAGTTAGGGTCCCATCTGCTACTAAATCCCAGTTTAAGCAGCAGCAGGGAGAAGAGCAGAGGAAGAGACAAGACTATGGTGCATGTTGCAAACAGACTTCTATTATTATATTTTAGCCCTTTTAATCTCTGGTTCAGAAAATCTGTTTGCCCTGGAACTTTTATCTGGAGGCAGAGGAGAAAGAACATTTCCCCTAAGTTTGAAGAAGAGTCAAACCTGTTCAAGTTGCAGGCTATTTTTAAAAAATTTACCTGATTTGAAATTTTGACTTGTGTAATGTTTTCCTTCCTTTAGTTCAACACCTGCATGTTATTTAACCCCCTCAAGCATTCCTTTGAACTGCATCTCTCCAACAACTCCCCCACCCACTGGCTATGTAAAATAAATAAGTTGTAATTAAGCAATGTTGTTAGCTTCTGGTGAGAGCTTTGGGCTTAATCATGGCGCTGTGATTTCAATAGGAGTCTTGTGCCACACTTCAGTGAGAATGTGGGGCAGGGGCCTATGGAGGGGGATGGGTGTTGGAGTTCTGGAATCAGCTCTGGTCTTGGCTCTGCAGGTGGATGGAGTTTGTTATAGCGACTGGGAGACCTCTTTGTACAAATGGTTGCAGACATGGTGCTACTAGAAAAACTTATAAATCCCATCTTTAAGTCCCCGTCCCCCACCTTCCCCCCCAAAAAATCCTTGTGTGTTCAGAGTTTTAGGGTGAAGTCTCATCACCACCTTTAACATGGTCTGGAACTGATTACTGTGAGATTAAAAAAATAAATAAAAATACCAAATATTTTTAAAAGGCGCTATCTTACCACCTCTTTTACAAAATAGACACAAGCAGAGACATGAATAAAGGTCATTTATCTTCTAGGGCAGGTCAAAAAATGAAGAAAAAAATTGGGGAAACTTTTGCCATTGCTTTCTGTAACTTTTAACGGTTTTTCCTGGAAATTTAAAAAAAATATTTGTATCATGGATTTTTTGGGCAGCCTGCCTAGTGTGGGGTCACTTGAACTTTTTGTTTCCCTTCCTCAAGAGCTGTGACCTCTTCACTGCTGGGTTGGGAGCAAGCTGCTGCCACCTGGAAAAACATCCTGTTTCACAGGAAATGGTCCCCTCACCTCGTACTCAGCAGGGACGATTTCTGGAAGTAGTAACAGCAGAAAAGCTTTCTAGTAACAACAAAATACTGTAGCTTCCTGCATTGCCTTTTGTATATAAATGGGTCCAAGGAGTTAGGGTTGGCTGCTTGCTGTAGGTGTCTTTCCTCTGACTTTTTAAAACCCTTTTCATAGACTGATCGAATCTGAGGCCAGCGGAGACCATTGTGATCACCTAGTCGACCTCTTCCAGCACGGGTTTCACCAAGGTGCCAATGGCTCAGGGTTGTTTTCACACTTAACTCCCCAAGCCAAGGTGGTAGAAGAGCGGCTGGAGTAACTCCTCCATGGCTGCATCTGCACTGCCCATTTTCAGATCTTCTCCCGTGGCTGGGCTAGCAGCGGAGCTAGTGGTGGGGAGGAGCATTCGTATAGGCCAGGAGTAGGTGTTTGTGTTATTGGTTGGAAATACCTGCGCCTGGTGTACACCAGTGCTCCCACTGGTAGAGCTGCACTGGTGATAGACCATTGCTGGAGAAATCCTGAAGGAAGAGGTCATATAAGGAACTGGGTGTTTGGGAGGGGGAAGGGCTTAGTAGTGTTGTCATGACTTGGACTAATGTTAGTTTATGTGCAAGGACACTGCACCATTTCCCTCACTGGAATTTCGAATTGGAACATATTAAATTATATCTGTCATGCTGCTTTCTTTCCCTAGCGACTCCCTTTCCTCTTATATCAGGTGTCTGTGACCGCTAAGTACCCTGCCATGCTCTCTGCTCCCAAGAGATGGAGTCCTGCTGGTGTCAAAGTACCCGCCATCCTTCCAGGCAGCACTGGCAAAGTAGTAGCATAGCATGGCTCCAGTTAGAGGGTGGCTTCAGATCCAGATGTGATCAGTTAGTGACTGAACACCTGGGCCCAGCAGCCAGGCAGGTACAAAAGCAGCATTATATGGAGCCCCTGGGGGAAAAAGGAGCCATGGTTCAGGCTGGGTCCTGAGCAATTTGCTGCTTGTAACCGCTCTTCACTTCCTCCTCCAAGGCAGGCTGACTAACTGTGGTCAGGGTTAGCTAATAAACCCTGGGCTCCAGCTGCCATTCTAAACAGGCCTCTGCTGTACTGTAGTAAACAAGCTCCCTTTAGCTTGACGATTGCAATTGACGTGGAAGGGGAATTCCCCTGGTAGGCTGCCTTCCAGCTGTGGAGCTGCAGCTCTCAGATCTCTAACCTGGGAAAGCGGAGGGGAGTCTTCCAAAGCACAATTCCCTGGGACTGTCAATGAGGTTTGTGCTCCTAAATCCCTTAGGCGTGTATAAAAATTGCTCTTGGGTTCAGGTACAGCCCCTCTCTTGCTTTTAGCTGAGCCCAGCCCTATACAAATTGATGAGAACGTTTAGCCCTTTAGCTGGTCCTCCTCTGAAGGCTCTGAATGTGCTTAATTTAGAAGTTACCACTGCCCCTGAGAGGGAGAGAAGTGTTGCAGGTGGGACGCCCGAGGCATAGATGGTTAGTGATGTGCCTGTGGAGTTAGAACCCAGGTAGTCTCCATGTCCATCCTGCGCTCCAACTACCAAACCCCATCAACTCTACTGAATGTTCATTACAATACTTGCAGCTTATTGCAAAGCATCTGACTCCCACTCCCACTGGTTGGGTCTGTAGCCTGTCCATTAGTTACATCTCTAGTGTTAAACTTCCAGCAGATCCCCTGCCCTTCTTTAATGTACGTTGCTTTACCGCATGCTTGCTGTTGTCTGTTGGGAAACTAGGTTGGGGTCTGAAAGGCGGGGTGGGCTCTGTCTCGTCTGTCATTACCCCCCTAAAAAGGATGCTGTTGGCCAAACTGTGCTCATCTTTGTGTGTTTCTATGCTCCTCTGCCATGTCGCTGCACAGGCCAGAAGGGGGCAGATCTGGGGGCCTGCAGTTGGGATGAATGGGCATCTCCCTTTGACGCATGAGCTCTCCGAAGCTGGAGTGACTCTGCAGGGCTGATGGTGATAAGTAGCAAAGTCACATTAGTCAGTCAATTGAGCAGATGTGACTGAAGCCACACAGGTAGCAGAACTACCGAGTAGAGAGCTGTCATTTTTACCCATGCACTCTTCTGACCACCCCCTCAGTTTAGGTTCAACATGCTCTGAAACTCATAAGGCAGATTCAGTGTTCGAAGCCTTCAGGCTGCGTTGGACAGAAACTTTATTGCACAGCCCCACTCGTTGGGTTTGTGTATTTAGATGCTGAGTTTCTGCACGTGTGGCTGTCGGCGCATGCCCTCTGCTATGCACTCATAACTCCCATTGACTTTTGTGGAAGGCATTGCATGCATGCCAGCTCTAAGGGTGGAATTTGGCCCTTTCCTTCCAAATGCAGATTACCCTGGCAAACAGGCTGGCTCTCTCCTAGTGACGTGCTGCTTGTGTCCAGGTTCTTCTCGGGCCAGTACTATTTTCAGATTGAGTAGTTGCTCCAGGCCACTTGCCTAAAATCCCTATGAATGAATAGGTAGGGTGGCAAAGGTCAGGGGCCGGATGGCTGCGTAAGCCAAGGAACTTAATGATTGCGATTTGTGGAAAGGGCTGCAGCAGGCAAAGAGTGGGACAGAGCTGAACCTCGCCACCCATTGAGTAATCAGCCAAGGAGACAGATGCTGCTGGAAAGCAAAGGGCTGGAGCATGGCCTCTGATCTACAGTATGTGCCATAAAAGGAGGGGCAAGTGGGGAAGATATGTTTATGAAATACAGGGACAGAAGCCCCAGGGCCTGCAGTGTCCATAAAATCCAAGCTGGGTTTAAGTTCTCAGCCCAGCACATTGCTTTGCATGGCAGAAGCTGAACTCTTCCCATTCGTAAAGGAGAAGAGGGTGTTTGAGAATAGGTGAGTCTCACGCGCAGGGCTGATCTGAGCAATGGGCTATACCCAGTTCTGTATGGGAGGGGAATCCCCTCCAAAAGGGGTGGGCTTGGCTTAAGATTTAGCTTTCTTCCAGAGTAAAAATGAGCTGCCTGGCTGCAGTGCGCTGCTTTCACTCTATTTTTCCAAAAACCCTGCTTCAAACAAGTCTTTTCTCAACCCAGCTATTTGTCAGTGACGTGCCTTTCGTCCTCAAGAAAGTTAGAGCCCTTGTGACTCCTGCTTGAATGTGAGTGACCCAGGTGCATAGTCATTTTTGCAATACGCAAAAGCAAGTCCTCTTTTTCTCACCCTCCACTCAACAGCTCACTTGTAGGGCTCTCTCCAAAGGCTCCTGCTTGCCCACGCCGTGCATGGACTGGATAAAGGGGGCGAGTATATTTCAATTCAGATTAGCTCATGCGCAAAAGGAATTCTCTGTCCCTTATAGGCATGGTTTTAAGAAAACCCCACTGGCATGGAAACTCAGCCTTCTCCAAGGCTCTAGAGTAGAGTCTGCTGCATTGCCCTGAATTGGAGCATTTCTAACTCTGCTGGTGGAGTCGTCTCTCAAACATTATTAACCATTACATTGCTGGTTGAACTACCCAGCTCCTGTGTTTGGCTCTTGCAACGGGCATGTAGCTCTCAAGGGCCTGATGATTTCATTCATGGGCAAGATGGCTCCAAGTTCGGATGATGGGAACACTTGATCAGGTGCTCTTTTGCTTACTTCCATAAGTGAGATGCTTGCTATTGTCCTCTCAAAGTAAGTGTAGGTGTGGAGAGGAGATGGGAGAAAGAGGCAGTCTGGAGGCTAAAGTAAGTGACATTTTCACTGCTACCAGCTACATTGTGTTAGATTCCTGCAGTGCGACTAGTGGGATTTTGTGGGTCTCGTATAAACCATGGTCCAGCTGCTGCAATGGCAGTTGAGTTAAACAAGGTAATAAATGCTTTTGATGAATGACCCTCCTTGTGTTTTACAATGTCATCTGCCATTACAAAGGCCAAGTGGAATAGAAAACATGCCCGCCAACCTCCCCTCCCTGCGTGAGACTGTGCTAACGACCCTGGAGGCTTCTATTGATGGTGGTTGGTAGTTTGCAAGTTGATTTTTGAATAGCATCTCCACCGTTTGATACTGAAATCTGTATATAAGTTTGTCTAAGTTCCCACTGTTTGGACAACAGGAAAGAGACAGGGACACGCTCTCTTCTGCCACTTTTGCGAATCAAAGCTTTTTAGATTAGATTGTGCCCCCTCCTTCCTTTACCAAGGTTGTGTTGATTGCAACCGTGTCTATTAAATTCATCTCCCAAAGCTCTTTGAAATGGGTTCACTAGGGAGTAGTGTTTTGCTGGCTGCGAGTTATACCTTCACCAGCTACAGTACAGAAAACAGGGTTTGGCAATGCGGGGGTGGACCTAATGACCACAGCAGGGCCCTGACACCATTAGCCCCTGGAGTGATTGTAAGTGAGGGACTGAATCACATATTAGGGTAATGCCTTGGAGTCCTGTGGTACAACTAGGATGGACTGGCTGGTCCTGCGGTGCAAGGAGGCTCTGTGCTGACCTATATTAATCATGTCAGGACACTTCGATGTTTTAGGGGAGCTGTTTACAGCATTTTCTCTACCACAGTTCGGGCTTCCTCGAGCCCTATCTGAACATCAGCTGGTACTGAGATGTGTAACGGATCCAAATGCTCTGATCTGATGTACACAGAATCCAGTCTCATTAGCTGTTCCCAGGTGAAGACCTCTAGTCACAAATTCACACCATCACCGTTCAGGAGAATTGTGCAGCCAATGGCCAATCCACTCCTCCTCGCTCAGCTCAGACTGGCCTGTTTTCTGTGTGAAAGAGGGAGGTTAGAGCAGTTCAGCCTGATCCTTTTGTAGCTAGCACTGCTGAAATCCTCCCCTGGGGATACATTGCCCAGGTCTGGCACCTGGTTGTGAGGAGGGCAGACACATAGAGCTCGGGGTGAACGTTTCTGAGCTTTGTTCTTATCATACTGAATTCTCGTCTCATCTCAGGTCAAACAACTCCCGTTTAACCCTGGTGCCTTTGTGCTGTAGAACGAAGAGGCTTGGACTGAAGAAGTAATTCAGACAATCTCTCCACTATCCTGTGCGCGCGCACCCCATACCCTTCCAATAAGTGAGCTGAAGCACCAGAATCTCTCCTGACGTGTGTCATCTATGGAGTTCTCCGTAGCTGGGCTTCACTGCCCAATGTCCCCTCTGCTGGAATAGCTGGAGGAGAGCTGCTACACAACCCAGATCCACGCCGGTGTTCCCTGCAGTGAGCGTTTCCTTCTAGTTAATGCCTTATGCATTTAACCTCACACGACTGAACAGCACCCACAGCTCTTAGACGAACTAGCCACAGCGCTCTGCCTTTTGGCTCTTACATGCTCCAAGGCTGTGTCAATAATACATTTTGCCATTGAATATTTTATTGATGATTTGACTTTTGCTGCTTGCAATTCCCATTTCAAGGCAGCCTGATTGTTCCTAATTAAAATTTTATGCCCTGGGAAAACCCTTCGTGCTACAGTGTAGATGATGCTGTCCTTTTCTGGGCCACGACAGAGCAACAGCGAGGAATTATCCTGTGCTACAAGATTTAAAAATATATTTTAAATAAAGCACACTGTGTGTACTGGGGATTGAGGGGGAAGGCTGCTCATGCGGTTAAGGTGCTGGACCGGGTGTATGTGGTGAGCTGGGAATCTGTTCCTCTCTGCCAGATGTACTCTGACCATGGGCAACTAGATGGGTGTGCCTCTGGGGAAATGACCTCTTTCCTCCCACTGGGGGGGGAGAGGGGGTAGGAAGCGTTAATGGATTTCTATTTGTGAGGCATTCAGGTAGGATGTTGTTAAAGCTCCATTGAAAAAAAAGCCTGTAAGTGAAATTGGTGACCTATACCATTTAAAAAAGATCTTTCTGATCGAGTCTCCATGGTGCTCTGTCCATGCCTCCAAACCAGCTTCTCTCACACCCGCTATTTTTTTGTGCTAGAATTAATGTCTTCAGCAAAAGGAAGATGTCTATTAATAGGTCAGGGATGAGCCCCAAGGACCACTTCTTTAGTAACGTATAAATAGTAAGGGAAATAAACTGATGACAGATGTATTTGTAAAGCGGAGGGAGAGAGGATTTAAAAAAACCCCAAGAGCCAGACATCCATGGGTTAGGACACTAGCATGTCAATGCTGGTTGCATATGATCAAGTCTGCCAGTTACAAGTGAAGCGAGTTTGCCAGTCTCTGCCTGTGAAGGCTCTTGGTTATTGGTAAGACAAGCAGCAGCTACCCAGTGCTGTTTCAGAGTGGGGCGGAAGGAGTAAACCTTGCCCCATGCCTGCCCCCACTATGCCAAGGTAAAGTCAGTGCTATCTGTCCTTTGGTGAGACAAAATCCAACCCCTCCCCTCCCTCATTCATTCTGGAAAGCTTGATGGCAGCATGGCCATTTCCCCACTAGTTGTAGATCAAGCAGTTCCTGACAGCTATGGGGCTAGTGCAGCTGATTGGCACCGTAAGGAAGAGTACAGCTCTCTGGGTACAGCTTCTAGAACAGCTGGGCAGTGGCAGCAGGTGCCCCAGAGCAGCACTTGAATGCATTAGGGCATGTGACCCTATATGCAGCTGCAGTCCCTCTTCCTCCCAACATGAGGATGGGCCTGAATTCTCCTTCAAACTTAACGGGAAAAGAAAGAACAAATGTCAGCTAAAAAACAAAATTCCCTCTTGCCATGGACAAATAAAAACCAAGATGTCTGTAAGGAAGAGTGATTATGTGTCATAGTAATTATTTCCGGGCGGCTGGTGGGTGACTGTAGTAGAAATTGGGAGTCTACAAGGTAGCAAGGAGTGAAGGAAGAGAGAGAAATCCCTTGTATTTAAAATGCAGATAAGCCTGTCTCATGTGATGGTGTATTGTATTATTGTGCAGGCCCAACCCTGGCTTGAATCCTGTTGGTGAGGATAGAAGCGTGGATCCCCCCCTAGGTTGTTTACCAATGACAGCGTCACAGTCACATTGTAACTGTCTAAAGGAGGCCAGAGAGCCCAAGGTCTCTCAATGCTGGTGTGCTCAGGGGGTGATGCTCATACTTTCCAGTGGTGTCGTGCAGGCAGGGCCGGCGCGCCCACTAGGCGAGCCTAGGCAGTCGCCTAGGGCGCCATGATTTGGGCGGGCGGCCGCCTCCGCGCCGGGAGCTGTGGGGGCGGCTGGCCATGGCTGCCGCCCGCCTCCATGCCGGCGGGGTGGCTGGCCGCGGCTGCCGCCCGCCTCTGCGGCTGAACCAGGAGCCGGCTGGCTGCGGCTGCCTCCCGCTGGCTCCGCGGCTGAGCCGGCTGGCTGCGGCTGCCTCCCGCTGGCGGGTGCTTGAGCTGCCAGGCTGGGGAGGGGGGGGGGGGGGGGGGGGAGACCGGCTGCCATGGAGGGTGGTGTTAGCTGGGGGGAGGGTGCAGGGGGAGGGCACCCTAGGGGCGCAGGGCTGGTGCAAGGAAGTTTCACCTAGGGCACAAAACTTCCTTGCACCGGCCCTGCGTGCAGGATATACGAGCGTGACATGTGCAACTCTCAGCCATAAGCCTCAGGATGGTGGTGAACATAAAATTCACCACCATCCTCCGCTAAATTAGAAGTAGCAACAATACTGAAATTAGTCTGATGTTCCCTGGGCTGCATAAAGGAGAAAAAGGTGATTAAAGAAGAAGAAAGGGACACCCAAATACACCACCAGCAGTTTCCTTGTCTCACAAGTGGGAGGAAAGGTAACAACTCCTGCAACCTTTGATGGCCTCATCCAAAGTGAACTTGCCATTGATGTGGGCTCTCTCTGTCCTCGTATTGAAAGCAGCTCTTTCTCCCCTCCGCCCCTACGAGTCAGGCCATGCCAGTTATAAATACAGTATAGCCCTGGTATCAAGCTATTCCAGGAAGCCAAAAAAGTAATGGACTGTAATAAACTTGTGGACCAAGCTCTGATATGTTCAGAGGATTATTCCATAACGGGGAACTACACTGCATGTCAACTGTTTTCCTCTTGTCCCCTTCACCCTGTCCCTTGACAGCTGTCCCACCCAGAGCCAAAACATTCACCATGTGTTTCCTCTGGACAACACAGGGGCCTTATCGGGGATGCCAGAGTGATTTGGAACTGGTTGGCTGGATGTATTTTACCCATGCCTAGACCTGGTGTGCACTGCATCCCCCTGCTTACTCTAGACAGTCAGCAGGCTACAGCCCAAAGATTGCTCCCACACCAGCTCCCACAGAATATAAAACTGCTGCCCAATACATACTACAGAGCCAGTTTGACTAAAGAGGCCTAGCACCTGGCCACAAACACAGGCAACAGGCATATTTCGGTGTGTTATGAGGGGGCAGAAAATGAGGAGTCCAGCAAGGACTCCTGTTTGCTGTAGTTATTTTATAATCTAAGTTGCTTTTGCAACTCCCTCCCATGTCATTAATAGAGGGAACTCCCTGGAGCCTGCAACTGCATACTCCTATGTGCATTTAAAAGTCAGATCCTCAGCTGCTTCCTCCCGCTGTGCAACTCGGGGCTTTGCCACTTCCATTGCCCCAGTGGGAGGAAGGATTCTGCATCCCTAACAGAACCACCAGGCCCCTCCTCCTCGTCTGCCCATTTAACCACTGCACCAAGACCTCATGTTGCATCCACTAACCTTCCTGGCCAGAGAGCAATGGATGGGAATTCCTGGCATAGCTGCTGCTTGATCACGCAACAGCGCCTCCCTCGGGATGAGTCTAATCACTCCCTTCCCCAGCTGGGGATGGAGCTGGCTTCTGGCCTGGGGCTCCAAGAGTCTGTGTGGTCTCCCCTGTGGCATTGCCACGCATCCCCTGCCTGTACCTTGCATTTAACAACAACTTAACAGCTACACATTTATATCTGAAATGCAGATACTGTATAGGCAGAGCAGTCACGTCATTCTCCAAAAGCCAAAATGCCCCCATCAGCTGATGTAGATAGTACCAGTAGCAGCCATTATGCCAATGGATGGTTTCAGTCTGTTGACTGACTCCCAGCTATATTAAAGTCTATTACAAATGCTTTCAGCTCCCACTGCAATAGAACTAAATTCACAGACTTCCAGGGACAGCCTTAGAGAGCAAGTGCCATACTCCGACAAGCAGACTCTGTCAGAAAGGGCCCTACCCATCAGTCCAGGACTACACTGATTTTTTCCAAGCCTAGCTGGCCACGAGCGATGTACTGTATTGGATTTACTCTGCTCACCACAATGGAGGCATTTGATCTTTTTAACCAGATAGGATATACCAATTTATATGGTCTTATTTTAATGGTCCACCCAATCCAGCCTCTCCTCTCTAAAGTGGATGAGTAAGATCCCCAGAATGCACCTACAGTCTACATCCGTACGGAAAGCTCCTGGGTGGAAATAATCAGGGCCACGGGCAAAATTTTAGTCATCTTGTGTCAAGTACATGATTTTTCTTCAAAGGTCAGTGAGCCGGTGTGCCATGCACTACCCTGGAAATAAGTGCCACCATTACAAGATGCAGACAGCTGTACTTGGCAACTCTCCACACACTAGTGGCAGCTAGAAAGGGGGAAAAACAGGTAGATCATCAAGGAGGAAGAGAGGTGACTGGGAAGAGAGAACATGGATGTAAGAGACAGGATGCAAAGAACAGAGAGGCTACTGGGAGTAGTAGTTACATCCCTTTACTCCTCTCCCCACCCTAAACTACGCTAGCGTAATGTGGGTTCTGTCTTTTTACTGTAATAGCCAGTCATATTTGGGCATCTGTCCACTCTTCCCACACTGAAATTAAGATCAGCCATTGGTAGTATCTTGTCTTACATGCCCACCCAACCTTCAACATAGCACAAGTTACCAAAAACACATGCACTGAACACTTCTAAAGGCAGCTGCCTATCTTATTCCCAGTTCCTATGCCAGGCATTCTGCTTGTTTCCCTAAAGCACTTAACTGAGATTGTTAATGAGCTCTTATAAGCAATTTACTCTAGGCTTTCTGGTTTCTTTTAGGTGAAACAAACAGCAACAAAACACACACATTTTCTATGGCTATTTGTTTCATGCAAACTGCAGTTATGAAGTTGCAATTTAGCTCCCAGCCCCTGATCTGACCCACTATGGCCATTCTTATGTTCTTAATTCTTGCAAGTAACTTCTACAGAGTGCATTTCTTCAGGATTCAGCATGTTATATAATGCAAGGTGTAGGAGACTAGCGGAAAATGCACTTACTGGCCCCACGGCCTCGCCAAGTGAGTTACAAATGCTCCATTTATTGCTCCTGGGTGTACAAACCAAAGAAGGGGTGATTTGTTTTAGCCATAGAATGAAGATCACTTGATTAACAAAGATCAGAGAGAAGGGAAGTAAAGCACATAGTCATAATTTTCCTCTTTATGATGAAAGTAGATAATCCCCTACCATGGTAAACAGAGACAAAATAGATTCGACCTTGCTTTATGATTTTTTTCAGTGGTTCTTGCTCGGTCCTGGAGGAGTCTGGGGGATTTTCTTAGTGGTTTATGGATGAGCAAGTTTCTCTCCCAATGGAATCTCCTGCCAGCAGCTTTTAAAAAAAAAAGTATTATAGAAGCTCATACTTGCACTTATGTAAAAGTAACCCAGACTCCCCTTTAACTATTTGTTATTCTTTTATTCCTAACATACTAGAGAGTCTCTCTTCATTGATAGTCAGATCTAAACACACTAAGTGATTTGCAAGTGGCATGTGCATTACAAACACCAAAGGGTGCTTGCATTTCCTAGCACTAACAGGTGAACTATAAGTCTCCCAGCCTCCTTTGCAAGGCTCTGAAGTCAAAGCGAAATAAATATATTTAAAAATTTCTGAAGGATCTTTCTGCTTAACAAGCTTCATTTCAGCATCCTCCACTACTATAAGACACTCACCACTTTGACTGTACAACACGCTGCACGATTTTCCACCAACAGCTTTTAAGCCCTTGCTTTAATTTAGCCCTGAACATTCCTGCTGTAAATGTGAATTCCAGATTACAGTATCTGTTTCTTAACAATTGTTAAATTTTTATATTATACAAACACGCGCCCCCCCCCCCATGCAACTGACACACACACCATTTCTCAGCAGAAGTATCTTTCAGAGTAACTATAACCCACCTACATCTCAGCTTTGAAGCGTAAAAACCTTTGATAGGTTTCAGTGTAGTAGCCGTGTTAGTCTGTGTCAGCAAAACGAAAATAAGAAAGAAAAACTTGTAGCACCTTAGAGACTAACAAATTTATTTCAGCATAAGCTTTCGTGGGTTAGTACCCACTTCATCAGATGCATGGAAGGTTCTTCTCAGTTATTGGAAAGAGGATAGTAAGGTGACCAACATTTCAGCTTGTTCTAGTACAGAGAGACACCTCCAACCACCATACCTTTTCAGCACAGCTAGTCCACTCCACTTTCCTACTCAAGCCAATGGACAGTCCACTGCTGCTGAGGCAAAAAACCCAGAGGCTTTAATACTATGTAGCAGAGATACTGAAAGGAAGAGATTTACATGTTCAGTTGTTTGGGCCAGCCTATCATGCCTCACAGCTGGAGCTGTTTAGGCTTTCATCATCCCAGGGCCATGAATTTAATAATGAACGTATACACAGAGATATTGTAGTATTTATTGAGAACTGTAGGTGACAACAGGCTAGTCTGATCATGTCACTAGAATCTTACCAAGGAAGCTTTTTTTAAAAAAAACCAGCAACACACAATTCTCCATGGGGATATAGAAAAGGGCGGGGAGGGGGAGTTGAGTTTGTTGCTTCAAACTCCCCACTTATCTTATTGGAGCTGCACAGGATGTTATGAGTACAAGAATATTGTAAATTTGGGGGGAAAATATGATTCTCCAGGACAGTATTGTCACACTTGTATCATAGGTAGAAATGCAACTATCAACTAAGACGAATTTGAAATCAACATGTCTGCAAAGATGATCTCACACCTAGCAAGTATCAGCCTAGGGCATTCACATTTTGACATTATAAAGCCTCCTCATGACCAGTCCAAGGGTCTCCTTTTCAGCACAATGCAGGTTATAAACTATGTACACACATGAAATAAGGAACTGTCCCATTGTATAGCTGTAAGTTTCAAGCTGCAGACTTATTAAGTGGAGACTTCCACACCACAGCCAAGTTTTGTCATAGTTTGAACTGACAGTCACAGTGAAAGGTGCAAAAGCACCAGGCCTTGTCTACACTAGTGTTTTTCAAGTTTCCCACTGCTGCGCCCCAGCAGCGCAGCTCTGTGGGCAGAAACACTTGTGTAGCTAAGCCACTGACTGGTGGTGGGGAATATAAATAGTGATCAGAGTAGATGGCCTCAGAAACTGACATCCTCTGTTTGTCTGCAGAATTGTTGCATCACAGAATTTCTACAATACAAGAGTCCCCTCCTCTACCCTTCCACTGACCAGCCTCTTAACTGCCCTAGGAGAAGGTAGTTAATTCTGTGGCTCAGTGAGTTCTCGGCCTATTGAGCAAGCCAACTTTGGGGAGGAAGGTTATGAGCATCTGCAGATTCTTGATGGTGCATTTGGGGGTGGGTGAACCACAAACACCCTGATCCTATTTTTAGCATTACAAGAGAGCCAGGCAGCTTTTGTGTAGATGCAGCCACCAAAGCTGCTCTCCTCCCTTCCAGGTTATTTGGGCTAAGCCTAAGAGGACACAGCTGTGTTTCTGACCCAGCCAGCTGGACTTAGTTACCCTGATGAGAGGACAGAAGAGTTGACTTCCTCTCAGGAGAGCACACATGCCCACTTCAGGATGTGAAGGGAAAATGCTTAGCAAGAATATGCTGCTCAGGAAGGTACAGACTTACACTTTCTCTTTTAAAGCAGTTTCTTGCTTTATCTGATTTGTAGCTGTATGAGAAAGCCCTGACTTCAAAACTTTCTTGTATTATTAACTATGTACAAACAAACCTGAGCCTTTTGGGCCGCTAAAAGAACCTCTTTCTTTCATGGGATGAAATGGTAGGTTTCCCCCAGGGTCTGGCTGGAATGAGATGGAGAGCACCAAATCATTTCACGGAGGCCACTAAACAGCCCTCAGAAAACAGTATCTGGTCGCTACTAACCTGGCTTGGATTCATGAAATCATCGAGGTAAAACAGCCCCACACCACACCCTAAGAGCAAACTCTGTAGCTAGTGAGTTTCCATAATGGAGCAAAACTGAAAGAACTTTATACCAAATGTAATTTGCTTGGTCACTTCCTCTATCCTCTTTACTGCTGCTGTTTAATGCCACCACAAACATCTGAAACTTCCCTCTCATCCCAGCTTTGCTTTCCGCATGACGCAACCAATGAAGTGCTGATTCTGCATTTGTGACATCACATTCTGTTGCTAGAGAAATGAATGGAGTCACTTGTGTTTATCACTAAGACTTCACTGCAGGATCAAATCAGGAGAGAAAACTGGCTTGGAAAGGAGCAGAGCCCTCATTTAAGACACAGCCAGCTCCAAGAAACTGCAAAGGCGGTAAGAAAAAAAACTGGAAGGTGAAACTGGTTCATGCTTTACTTCTAAACAGATTAAAGAGTCTTCAAAGTGACTCACCAGGGCAATAACAGGCATAGTTCATTCTGTTAACACACCCTTGGCAGCAGGAGTTCAATTAGTCATTGACTGGGTACCAAGATGTCACTGGCTGGCTGAAGAGTTTCTCCAGCTAACATGATTTAAACAAAACCCCAAATCACTAGCCTTTTGGAAGGAATGGGTGAGGTGGAGGGAAGCAAGGTCTCATTTTCGAAGCTGTGCTATTGCATTTGCAGTCTTCCCAGGAAGACTTTATAGCTGCTTCCTGTCACAGCAGCCCTAGCTCACGTCATTATGTATACAGTTCACTGGGTCCTTGTTGCAGAATGGCCCAGAAGCATTACGTCTTTCAATGCTCTGCCACTGAGAGGTTGATACGTTTTTTTAAAAGTAAACACACATGAGGGTCTGAAAGGCACACGTGTCATGGGGAACTCATTAAACATAGTACAATCAATGAACTTATTTTAAGAAAAGGTACTGTGCTCCCTCTCTGCTTGAGTTTTAAGGGAAAGAAACAAATTGCAAGCAAACTTTTCTGAAGACTTCACAATAGTTCGGGTTGGTGAATTTGTCAGAGGCTGCTGCTGGGATGTGAACAGCTCTCTCCTACCATGTTGATGGAAGCTAGGTGCAGTCCCCAGGATCCAGTATTGCCTCTTCATGGGACAGGGTGATGGAATATATACAGTGATGTCCGAAAAGCAGGTTAGCCGCTGTCACACGCACAGTGGAGTCTATAACAGCACAATGTGCGTTAGTCAGTGGCTCACCAGCTTCTGGAGGATTAACCTAGTGCAGACAGATGCATGCTTCTAGGAAGCCAGCAACAACCTCCCACCCCGCACATTGACCTGAAACACACAAGAAACAAATCAGATCAACAACCAGGAAGAAACAAGCTACCATTATAAATTGAGCTCTATGACCTTCCCCAGCCTCGGCATAAGACATGCAATATAGTCAGTCCTTAGAAAGCTTTTGTGCAGTGGTTGGGTCAGTCACAACTTGCAATAGGGCTGGTGGTTTGTTTAATTTCTTTTTGAGTGCGTCAGTAACAGCTCACAGTTCCCGGTCAGGTTAACTCTGAACTGGTTCCTTTCTCTCTAGCTATTTAACATGTATCTTGTAACTTCAGCTCGAAGCTCCAGTACCAATCAGGACCCACATTGTATGACCCGTACCAAGCCATGATCCCTGCCCCAGAGTGTTTACAATCCAATAAAAAATTTTAAATGATGTAAAAACTACATCAGGTCCATGGTCCATCCAGAGTAGTATCCTGTTGTCAACAGGGGACCCTACAAGTCTTCAGAGGATGACACAATGCTGTCAGCAGTTATCACAGCAAAACCCACCTTAACCACCCCCTTGTCTAAATTAAACACTTTAATCTCTAAAATTTCCAATGCATTTTTTAAAAAAATCTTTAAAAACAACTGCTCGGATGGACTTTTGCTGATTATTTGTCAGGTTTCACTAGCTTATGAACTTTTGCTTTCTGAAAGCCAAGCTTGGCATTATTTCAATGGATGATTTTCTTTTTGGGGGGAGGAAGGGAGTGCAAGGTGCCGCTTATTTCAGCCGCGATGACACTGGCACGTCAACGCTTGACATTAGGTTTCGAAGAGCCTCACCCATGCCATTCCCATGGCGCCTCTGCCTGCCCGGCGAGTTTGGAGAGAGACACAGGACGGGGGGGAGGGGGTACTTTGCACACACGGTCCGAGGTTTGGGGCATGGGGGCAGTGCAAAGCCACGAGGAGACCCGTGCCCGGGCGGAGGAAGGGGAAAGCTGGCACTGGGGAAGAGCCCTGCACAGCCGGGCTGGGTTTGCCAGGGCACCCCTGATTTCTAGCTCCTTGCGCCCTTCTCCAGCCGCGCGCGTTCCCCGGGGGGAGGGAAGCCGGGAATCCCCGCCCCTGGGGACCCCTCTTGGGGGGGAGGGGTGCACCCCCAAATAACCACGCGCCCCAGCCCTGGCCGGGACCCCACTTCCCAGCCCCTCGCTCACCTCAACTTCGAGGGCGCTGGCAGCTCCTGTCTCTGCCCCGCGAGGCGCCCCCTGGCCTCGGGCACCCCGCGTCCTGCCCAGCCAGCCCCGGCAGGAGCCGCCCGCAACTTCCCTCCCTCGCCCTGCCCATGCCGCTACTGTGCAACCCGCCTTCTCCCTCATCCCCGCCCCCATCCCGCTTCATGCAAATCATCCATTGTGACGCGCCGCCTCGTCTGCCAATGGGGAGTACGCCCGGAAGCCAGGGGGCCCCGCCCCCCGCCGCGCCGTCCAATCAGCGGGCGCCCCCGCTGCACAGCGGGCTCGGCCGGTCCTCCTTCCCCCTCCCCTACCAGTTACAGCGCGGGGTGCGAGCGCGTTCGGTTCTGCACGTCCTTATTTTAGGGCGGAACCATTTGTACCTGTTGAACCGTCTTTCACGGCCCCCGTCCCTATCCGACCCCCAGCTCCCCGCAATGGACGGCCCCAGCCAGGAGCTGGCTGCCAGGAAAGCGCCCAGTAAGGGAGGGAAGGACGGCACCAATTGATGTGGTGGTTGCTCCCATCCCTACACCCCCCTCCGCGTAGGGGGTGCGCAGTGGTACGGTCCGTTTGGGCTTTGCCATGAGGACAGTGTCAATGTGCACGTAGCAAGCGCAGCAGCAGCAGGACAAGACCCCGGTGGCGCGCGGTGCTGGCTGGGGCTGCCCCGCCTCGCGCCACTAGGGGTCACTCCTGCAGCTGCGCGTGCAAGTTTCCCTGCCCGCTGCAGGGTCCCTGCGGGAAGTGCTCGCCCTGAGCTGCACGCCCCATTGCAGGGCAGTAGCCTTCTACTCTTGTCCGCAGGGCGTGTGTCTGCCTGTGCTGGGGGGCTATTGAGCACTAATGTTTTAAAAGTAGGGTGACCAGACAGCAAATGTGAAAAATCGAGACGGGGTGGGGGGTAATAGGAGCCTATATAAGGAAAATGACCCCAAAATTTGGACTGTTCCTATGAAATCGGGACACCTGGTCTCCCTATTTAAAAGTAACTTGTACTCATCTCTGCCACCTGTCCTCTGGAGAGGAGGCAGGGAAGGGAGAGATTTTACAGTGCAAGATGCATCTGATTTGCACAGTATCAGTCCCTCCCAAAATATGGAATTTTGTTTAAAGTGCAATGCATAGTAATCTGCACGGAGAACCTATACGGTGTAGATTATTTGTACTGCCCCCCCCCCCCCCCGATTTTATAGGGACAGTCCAGATTTCTTCTTTTGCTTTGCTTTTTCTTATATAGGCTTCTATTCCCCCTCCCCCCCCCTCCCGATTTTTCACATTTGCTGTCTGGTCACCCTACCCAGAGATCATTATATGCATTGTACCAATACTGTGCACACAATATGCTTTGCAGCACTAGTGCATACATGGGAGGGAGGAACTGGTGCAGATGATACATGAAGAGGGCATGAAGAATTTGTACAACGCTGATAATATGCAATACAATAATCTTCCAAAGTCATCTTATAACAACAACACTTGATGAGAGGAGTTTCAAGTCCCTGGTCATCTGATAAATTTTTGTGACTATGCTACATGGACTGTCCCCTGGATTGTAAAAATCCTTGGAGCATGCATGGCTGGTGTTTGCAGTATCTCTGCTCCTACCACTAAGCATATTGGTGGTGCTCAACAAAGTGTGATGGGGAAATTGTACAGTGCATATAATTGTGCAGTGTATGATTCTATTGGAGAGCACAAATGACACATTGCGGAGGACACGGGAGTGGATTTATATTTTCAAGGTTTTAGTGTGGCCAAAGAAGTTAGCATTTTCCCCCCAAATATGATGGGCAAATTATAAAACAATCCTTTGAAGGTTTAGAAGGGTCAGATACATTCTGTGTAATCTTTGGGGTTTTGATGCTGTCCTCTCAACAATTGTAGCACTTTTCACTAACATAGAATCATAGAATCTCAGGGTTGGAAGGGACCTCAGGAGGTCATCTAGTCCAACCCCCTGCTCAAAGCAGGACCAACCCCAACTAGATCATCCCAGCCAGGGCTTTGTCAAGCCTGACCTTAAAAACCTCTAAGGAAGGAGATTCCACCACCTCCCTAGGTAACCCATTCCAGTGCTTCACCACCCTACTAGTGAAAAAGTTTTTCCTAATATCCAACCTAAACCTCCCCCTCTGCAACTTGAGACCATTACTCCTTGTTCTGTCATCTTCTACCACTGAGAACAGTCTAGATCCATCCTCTTTGGAACCCCCTTTTAGGTAGTTGAAAGCAGCTATCAAATCCCCCCTCACTCTTCTCTTCTGCAGGCTAAACAATCCCAGTTCGCTCAGCCTCTCCTCATAAGTCATGTGCTCCAGCCCCCTAATCATTTTTGTTGCCCTCCGTTGGACTCTTTCCAATTTATCCACATCCTTCTTGTAGTGTGGGGCCCAAAACTGGACACAGTACTCCAAATGAGGCCTCACCAGTGCCGAATAGAGGGGAATAATCACGTCCCTCGATCTGCTGGAAATGCCCCTACTTATACAGCCCCAAATGCCGTTAGCCTTCTTGGCAACAAGGGCACACTGTTGACTCATATTCAGCTTTTCGTCCACTGTAACCCCTAGGTCCTTTTCTGCAGAACTGCTGCCCAGCCATTCGGTCCCTAGTCTGTAGCAGTGTATGGGATTCTTCCGTCCTAAGTGCAGGACTCTACACTTGTCCTTGTTGAACCTCATCAGATTTCTTTTGGCCCAATCCTCTAATTTGTCTAGGTCCCTCTGTGTCCTACCCTCCAGCGTATCAACCACTCCTCCCAGTTTAGTGTCATCTGCAAACTTGCTAAGGGTGCAGTCCACACCATCCTCCAGATTGTTGATGAAGATATTGAACAACACCGGCCCCAGCACCGACCCTTGGGGCACTCCACTTGATACCGGCTGCCAACTAGACATGGAGCCATTGATCACTACCTGTTGAGCACGACCATCCAGCCAGTTTTCTATCCACCTTACCGTCCATTCATCCAGCCCATACTTCTTTAACTTGCTGGCAAGAACACTGTGGGAGACTGTATCAAAAGCTTTGCTAAAGTCAAGAAATAGCACATCCACTGCTTTCCCCTCATCCACAGAGCCGGTTATCTCATCATAGAAGGCAATTAGGTTAGTCAGGCATGACTTGCCCTTGGTGAATCCATGCTGACTGTTCCTGATCACTTTCCCCTCCTTTAAGTGGTTCAGAATTGATTCCTTGAGGACCTATTCCATGATTTTTCCAGGGACTGAGGTGAGACTGACTGGCCTGTAGTTCCCTGGATCTTCCTTCTTCCCTTTTTTAAAGATGGGCACTACATTAGCTTTTTCCCAGTCATCCGGGACCTCCCCCGATTGCCATGATTTGTCAAAGATAATGGCCAATGTCTCTGCAATCACATCGGCCAACTCCTTTAGCACCCTCGGATGCAGTGCATCCGGCCCCATGGACTTGTGTTCGTCCAGCTTTTCTAAATAGTCCCGAACTACTTCTTTCTCCACAGAGGGCTGGTCACCTCCTCCCCATACCGTGCTGCAGAGTGCAGCTGTCTGGGAGCTGACCTTGTCTGTGAAGACAGAGGCAAAAAAAGCATTGAGTACACTAGCTTTCTCCACATCCTCTGTCACTAGGCTCCCTCCCTCATTCAGCAAGGGGCCCACACTTTCCTTGACTTTCTTCTTGTTGCTAACATACTTGAAGAAACCCTTCTTGTTACTCATAACATCTCTGGCTAGCTGCAACTCCAAGTGTGATTTGGCCTTCCTAATTTCACTCCTGCATGCCTGAGCAATATTTTTATACTCCTCCCTGGTCATTTGTCCAATCTTCCACTTCTTGTAAGCTGTTTTTTTGTGTTTAAGACGAGCAAGGATTTCACTGTTAAGCCAAGCTGGTCGCCTGCCATATTTACTTTTCTTTCTACACATCGGGATGGTTTGTTCCTGCAACCTCAATAAGGATTCTTGAAAATACAGCCAGCTTTCCTCGACTCCTTTCCCCCTCATGTTATTCTCCCAGGGGACCTTGCCCATCAGTTCCCTGAGGGAGTCAAAGTCTGCTTTTCTGAAGTCCAGGCTCTGTATTCTACTGTTCTCCTTTCTTCCTTGTGTCAGGATCCTGAACTCGACCATCTCATGGTCACTGCCTCCCAGGTTCCCATCCACTATTGCTTCCTCTACTATTTCTTCCCTGTTTGTGAGCAGCAGGTCAAGAAGAGCTTTTCCCCTAGTTGGTTCCTCCGGCAATTGCACCAGGAAATTGTCCCCTACACTTTCCAAAAACTTCCTGGATTGTCTGTGGACCCGCTGTATTGCTCTCCCAGCAGATTTCGGGGTGATTAAAGTCACCCATGAGAACTAGGGCCTGTGATCTAGTAACTTCTGTTAGTTGCTGGAAGAAAGCCTCGTCCACCTCATCCCCCTGGTCTGGTGGTCTATAGCAGACTCCCACCACGACATTACCCTTGTTGCTCCCACTTCTAAATTTAATCCAGAGACTCTCAGGTTTTTCTGCAGTTTCATACTGGAGCTCTGAGCAGTCATACTGCTCTCTCTCATACAACGCAACTCCCCCACCTTTTCTGCCCTGCCTATCCTTCTTGAACAGTTTATATCCATCCATGACAGTACTCCAATCATGTGAGTTATCCCACCAAGTCTCTGTTATTCCAATGACAACATAATTCCTTGACTGTGCCAGGACTTCCAGTTCTCCCTGCTTGTTCCCCAGGCTTCTTGCATTTGTGTACAGGCATTTAAGGTAACTCACCGATCGTCCTGCTGTCCCAGTATGGGGCAGGAGCCCTCCTCTCTTGCACTCACCTACTTGTGCTTCCTCCCGGTATCCCACTTCCCCACTTACCTCGGGGCTTTGGTCTCCTTCCCCCGGTGAACCTAGTTTAAAGCCCTCCTCACTTGAGAATCTCAAGAGTGCTTTACAAGAGTTAAGTAAGCCTAACAACACCTTTGTGAAATAAATTATACTATACCAGGTTTATTTTTATGGATAGATGAACTAAGCCCCAAATAGTACCTTCGTTGAGATTACACAATGAGTCAGTGGTAGACTCTGGCATGCAGTTTCAGAATTCTGACTCCCATCCACCCCTGCTGCTCTGACCCTGAAACCACACACTTTCCATAAAGTTTATTACACTGCACAAATTACAAACTAACTGATACGCTGCAACACTTCTTTGCTCATCTCACTACTTTCTAAGTGTCCCGCAGAGGTCCAATCACAACAACCAACCTGAACCTGCAGCTTTTGGGACAGGTGGCAAAGCTAAGTGGTGGTCTTCAGGATCAAGATGAAGCATTGTATGCTGGGCCTTGTACTCTGCAGACCACGTTTCTTTAGTACTAATGAAGGCTCTGTTCCATTTTATGCTAATTCGGTTTGAGTCTTTATGCTAATTCATTAGAGTCTTGTAAAATTGCCAAGGCTGCCCTCAGCTGGGCAAAGTCTGGGCAATCCCTGCAGAAGCTGGTGAGAAATTAATTAAATGTAGGAAAATGGCCACCCACCCAAACTTCAGAGAAGTTTTTGAATTATAAAAACATGATTCTCATAAATGTCTATATATATTATCACCCTTGTCCGGCGTAGAATCAGCTATAGCGTTTAAAAAAAAAATTTCCATGGTTATATTTTCTATGTAGTGTCCTATTCAGCATTCCTTACTCAAGCAAAATTCCCTTGGGCCCCGATTCAGCTCTCATTTACACTGTCGTATATCCAGAGTAATGCCATGTAAGCCAACAGAGTTATATGGGTGTAAAAGCACTGTGAGATCAGAGTCAGGTCCATTGACTCACCGGGAATTTTGCAGAAAATGTAAAGATTCCCCTGCAGAGGTCATCAACAAGATTTGAAAACAAAAGCTTCAGCATCTTCTACCTCTTGAGGAACTCCATTAGCTGGTAGCAAGCTGCTATTATCTAGTAAATCAGTCACTACAGGGGATCAAGGCACACAGGTTGCATCAAGAACATTCAGTCAATACACACATTATGATCAAACTATCCTCCACTAATCAGCACACAACACAACAGTAAGGGGAAGAGACATGTAGTTCAAGTGTCCTCGGACAAGCCCCTTTTCTTACAAAGAATGCCATGGATCTTTATAGACCGGCATCTGGTTAGGTTGCAGGATAAAGGGTTTTACACAGTAATCTGCACAGATCCAAGTTTATTTTCACTGGAAAGACAAAGGGCTGAGACAACACTGCTGAGAGTTGAACCTGGGGCTCTCAGGATTTCAAACTTGACATTTAGCTTACTACACCATCCCAGCTAGGTTGGCTTTGTTAATCTTTGCCCCAGAGATAAATGTTACAGCACTGATGTGAACTCTCCAGAATGGGGTTTCTGAGGGGAATGTAGCTGCAGTTCTAATTATCACAGTGCCTAGCTGTGCGTGACACACAGTGGAAAGCAGAGCTTGGAGTAGGTTCAAATCCACAGTGTGAAGACAATAGGTGGTTTTTAGTCAGAAGCCAAAGTGCACTTCTTCACTGTGTAACACTAAATATATCACATGCTGTAATACAGAGAACTGGTACTAGCCAGTACATGTACCTCTGAAAGAGGTGGTGCCCAGTCACTGCTCCAAACAGCAATGACATTTTCTTTTCTTTTTTAACTATTTATTTATTTGGGAGGCTTTAACAAGTTTACAAATCCTTGCCATGCAAACATCAGAAATGAAACAATCAGTACAATAGTTAGCTTTTGTTTACAGAGAAATTATACAGAAATACTGTCATCAGAGCTTTCTATTTGACAGGGTGTTACCATATTACAGGGTAAGCATCATTACACCACCTATGTAGTTTCTAGTGATTTTATTAACAGCAGTGACATCTTCTATGCCAGCAGTGTCCAATAGAAATTCGATGCTAGCCACACTGCTAGCCACACTTGTGGTTTTGAATTTTTCTTATTAGCCACATTATAAAAAAGCCACACGCATTTGCCACAATTCAGTAGCCTATAAGCCACATGTGGCTAGTGGCGAATGTATTGGACACTGCTGTTCTATGCCATGACTTTCCGATGTGTGGCCAGTTTTGGGGGTAGGCTGAGGCGTGTGTATTTCTGTGTGACAATGCAGATAATGGCAATCTCTGGTATTTCCGAGGGTCAGCCAGAGGTTATTCAGGGCCTTGGGAACAGTCAGATGTATGGATCTGAGGAGTCTGCCTAGGCTCTGCCCAACTTGCAAATACATCAATCTAGTCAGAATGGAATATGGAATACTGGGGCCAAGGAAGGCACCCGTCATGGGGAGGATCAGGAGGGCTTTGACAGCTAAAACAAGACACTGTGGGGTCATTGGGGAACTCAGTTTCCCTCCTCAGTTTCATTTAGCAGCATCCTATGCGGGATTGGCACCTGTCCATTTGTCCTGCTCTCTGCAGCAGCATCCTGGAAACATAGCTGATACCAAAGCCCCGAGGTAAGTGGGGAAGTGGGATACTGGGAGGAAGCACAAGTAGGTGAGTGCAAGAGGGGAGGGCTCCTGCCCCATACTGACGATCGGTGAGTTACCTTAAATGCCTATACACAAATGCAAGAAGCCTGGGGAACAAGCAGGGAGAACTGGAAGTCCTGGCACAGTCAAGGAATTATGATGTAATTGGAATAACAGAGACTTGGTGGGATAACTCACATGATTGGAGTACTGTCATGGATGGATATAAACTGTTCAGGAAGGATAGGCAGGGCAGAAAAGGTGGGGGAGTTGCATTGTATGTAAGAGAGCAGTATGACTGCTCAGAGCTCCAGTATGAAACTGCAGAAAAACCTGAGAGTCTCTGGATTAAATTTAGAAGTGGGAGCAACAAGGGTAATGTCGTGGTGGGAGTCTGCTACAGACCACCAGACCAGGGGGATGAGGTGGACGAGGCTTTCTTCCAGCAACTAACAGAAGTTGCTAGATCACAGGTCCTGGTTCTCATGGGTGACTTTAATGACCCCGATATCTGCTGGGAGAGCAATACAGCGGTGCACAGACAATCCAGGAAGTTTCTGGAAAGTGTAGGGGACAATTTCCTGGTGCAAGTGCTGGAGGAACCAACTAGGGGAAAAGCTCTTCTTGACCTGCTGCTCACAAACAGGGAAGAAATAGTAGAGGAAGCAATAGTGGATGGGAACATGGGAGGCAGTGACCATGAGATGGTCGAGTTCAGGATCCTGACACAAGGAAGAAAGGAGTGCTGTAGAACAGAGACCCTGGACTTCAGAAAAGCAGACTTCGACTCCCTCAGGGAACTGATGGGCAAGGTCCCCTGGGAGAATAATATGAGGGGGAAAGGAGTCGAGGAAAGCTGGCTGTATTTTCAAGAATCCTTATTGAGGTTGCAGGAACAAACCATCTCGATGTGTAGGAAGAAAAGTAAATATGGCAGGCGACCAGCTTGGCTTAACAGTGAAATCCTTGCTCGTCTTAAACACAAAAAAACAGCTTACAAGAAGTGGAAGATTGGACAAATAACCAGGGAGGAGTATAAAAATATTGTTCAGGCATGCAGGAGTGAAATTAGGAAGGCCAAATCACACTTGGAGTTGCAGCTAGCCGGAGATGTTATGAGTAACAAGAAGGGTTTCTTCAGGTATGTGAGCAACAAGAAGAAAGTCAAGGAAAGTGTGGGCCCTTTGCTGAATGAGGGAGGGAACCTAGTGACAGAGGATGTGGAGAAAGCTAGTGTACTCAATGCTTTTTTTGCCTCTGTCTTCACAGACAAGGTCAGCTCCCAGACAGCTGCACTCTGCAGCACGCTATGGGGAGGAGGTGACCAGCCCTCTGAGGAGAAAGAAGTAGTTCGGGACTATTTAGAAAAGCTGGACGAGCACAAGTCCATGGGGCCGGATACACTGCATCCGAGGGTGCTAAAGGAGTTGGCCGATGAGATTGCAGAGCCATTGGCCGTTATCTTTGACAAATCATGGCAATCGGGGGAGGTCCCGGATTACTGGAAAAAAGCTAATGTAGTGCCCATCTTTTAAAAAGGGAAGAAGGAAGATCCAGGGAACTACAGGCCAGTCAGTCTCACCTCAGTCCCTGGAAAAATCATGGAACAGGTCCTCAAGGAATCAATTCTGAACCACTTAAAGGAGGGGAAAGTGATCAGGAACAGTCAGCATGGATTCACCAAGGGCAAGTCATGCCTGACTAACCTAATTGCCTTCTATGATGAGATAACCGGCTCTGTGGATGAGGGGAAAGCAGTGGATGTGCTATTTCTTGACTTTAGCAAAGCTTTTGATACAATCTCCCACAGTATTCTTACCAGCAAGTTAAAGAAGTATGGGCTGGATGAATGGACGGTAAGGTGGATAGAAAACTGGCTAGATGGTCGGGCTCAACGGGTAGTTATCAATGGTTCCATGTCTAGTTGGCAGCCGGTATCAAGTGGAGTGCCCCAAGGGTCGGTGCTGGCACCGGTTTTGTTCAATATCTTCATCAACGATCTGGAGGATGGTGTGGACTGCACCCTTAGCAAGTTTGCAGATGACACTAAACTGGGAGGAGTGGTTGATACGCTGGAGGGTAGGGACAGGATACAGAGGGACCTAGACAAATTAGAGGATTGGGCCAAAAGAAATCTGATGAGGTTCAACAAGGACAAGTGCAGAGTCCTGCACTTAGGATGGAAGAATCCCATACACTGCTACAGACTAGGGACCGAATGGCTGGGCAGCAGTTCTGCAGAAAAGGACCTAGGGGTTACGGTGGACGAAAAGCTGAATATGAGTCAACAGTGTGCCCTTGTTGCCAAGAAGGCTAATGGCATTTTGGGTTGTATAAGTAGGGGCATTTCCAGCAGATCGAGGGACGTGATCATTCCCCTCTATTCGGCACTGGTGAGGCCTCATTTGGAGTACTGTGTCCAGTTTTGGGCCCCACACTACAAGAAGGATGTGGATAAATTGGAAAGAGTCCAGCGAAGGGCAACAAAAATGATTAGGGGGCTGGAGCACATGACTTATGAGGAGAGGCTGAGCGAACTGGGATTGTTTAGCCTGCAGAAGAGAAGAGTGAGGGGGGATTTGATAGCTGCTTTCAACTACCTGAAAGGGGGTTCCAAAGAGGATGGATCTAGACTGTTCTCAGTGGTAGAAGATGACAGAACAAGGAGTAATGGTCTCAAGTTGCAGAGGGGGAGGTTTAGGTTGGATATTAGGAAAAACTTTTTCACTAGTAGGGTGGTGAAGCACTGGAATGGGTTACCTAGGGAGGTGGTGGAATCTCCATCCTTAGAGGTTTTTAAGGTCAGGCTTGACAAAGCCCTGGCTGGGATGATTTAGTTGGGTTTGGTCCTGCTTTGAGCAGGGGGTTGGACTAGATGACCTCCTGAGGTCCCTTCCAACCCTGAGATTCTATGATTCTATGATTCTATTGACTTGGCCTATGCCTGACCATGGGGATGAATGCCACAGAGTGCACCACACTATAAGGAAATCTGCAGGATTAATAGCACTTTAAAGGAACAGAGATGGCTGAAGAGGATGTGTTCACTGGTGGCCCTTTGGTGTGCCTGCTCTGACTCGGGAGGCCATCGAGTGGACCCACAAAGCAGGGACTGATGTGGTGCTCTACGCAGTTACTTTGCAGGACACAAACTTGGCTCTTTCTGGCCATTTGCTTTTGGCTTCATTTTGGCAGTTGCATCACATGATTCCATGGTAACTGGTTGACCTAAGATTCCTTTTGGTTGCTTAACAGAGGGTGCTACATTCAACCACATATGTGAGCAGGTGCAATCTCCTTAGAAGTCAATGGGAGTGCCACTTGCTTGCACCAGGGCTATCTTTGGCCCTGTTTTTGTACACGGAGTGGTTGATTCTCCATCCTGCCTGAGTTCTGCTTGAGCACAGTGGAAAGGGAACCTAGAAAGCTGGCTGCTGTTTCCTGATCCACAGATGCACAGCCTCAGTGTAAGAGCCCTTCCCCCTGCCCTCTCTGTGCCCCACACCTTGAACCTGGGACAGTCCTACGGAGTTTCCATGGGCAGAGATTCCTTGGGCAGGGTCAATTCTCCACTGGCCCTCTCTCAAAGTGGCTTTAAGGCCACTTTGTGCTGCTATGAACCAGATGGGAGAATCTGATCCTGATCCGTATGTGCATTCAGAAATGAAGGCTAAAGCAATGATTTGTCTGTTTGCTTTTCTGCCTGACTCTAGCCTGGGTGATCTTGTAAACATAGTAGAAGAGGAACTGAGAAGAATCATGTGAAAGCCAACTTGATCAATTCCTCTGCTGTGTTCCCTATTCATGCCTTAAGTTCTGACTGTGGTTAACAACCTCGGTGTTGGAGTTACTAGAGCCATCCCTCTTTCTGCAATTCTCTTCATCCACTGGCTACATTTCACAAGTGCTTCAACCTTTCCTGATTTCAGTGTAGTAGCCGTGTTAGTCTGTGTCAGCAAAAAGAAAACAAGAAAAATACCTGTGGCACCTTAGACAAGTGGGTTCTTAACCCACGAAAGCTTATGCTGAAATAAATTTGTTAGTCTGTAAGGTGCCACAGGTATTTTTCTTGTCAACCTTTCCTGTGAATCGAAATGGACCAGTAGATTTCTCTTAGTTTAACTTCAAAGACACACTTCGTCCCCTTTGTGCTATGACAGATCTAAAGTTTTATCATGTAAAACGTTATCCTTACTAACTGTTGTTATAATTTATTTATTTATTACTTTATACTGCAGCAGTGTCCCTGGGCCCAAATCAGGGATGGAGGCCCCCTTATGCTAGCCACTATACACACATGTAATGAAATCCTATTAAGTCTGGATGCAAGCCTTAGGTGAAAAGCAAAGGAGATCTGGAGTGTGTTTTCAAAGCAGCTCTGGGTGGCTTAGCTGCATGATTCCCACTGTTAATACAGTAAGTGTTGCACATGGCTAAATCTCTGTGCCTCATATTGAAAACATATAGTGTAAAGCAGGGGCTGAAACTAAGACAACACACAGCAATATGGAAAGAAGCAGTGTTTCAATGAGCAAACAGCTCTATTTGCTATATTGGAAAATGGAAGAGGTGTGATTTTAAGGTCCAGTTCTGTATCCACTGAGGTAAACTGAAAGACCCCCACCGACTTCAAAGGAGGATGGATCTAGCTCTTAGTCTCTGGGACATTCATGGGAGTACCTCCCTGTACTTCAATGGAGTAGTACTTGCTAACCCAAATGGAGAATTTGGCCCTTTGTCTCCAGCTCAGTTTCAAATCACATTGAAACCAAGAATTCGCAAAAGATGAAATTTATTTTTAAAGACAATCACATTTTGGGATGATAGAAGGTGTGCTCCTCTGGTGTATTATAGGATAGGAATCAGCATTGCCTCTCTCCTTGCTAGGGTCATTGCCAAGCTGAAACTGGTACCAGAACTGGCATAAACAAAGAGGAACAAAATTATTTTGTTTGTTCTGTTAGTAAAAAGAGATCAGGATTGGACTTTTCCTGCTCCTTGTAATAAAAATGATTCTCTCAGTGGGCCACAAATGCTGTTTTGTATCAAAACTGTGCAATTCCAAATTGTATCCTAACAGTGTTTAATTAATATTTTCATAATGAAGGTCTTGTTTTTCTTTTAAAGTGTACAGTGGTTAGTGGCTGTTGCTTTAAGGCAGCCCTTTACCCCCACCCCCCCTTCATCTCTCTCTCAGACCAGTGAGAAAATAACAGAATACACTGGCACATTCACTTAGCTATGTAATTGTTTGTATCATCAGGGAAGGGAATTCTGTTTCTCTCTTTCTTCAGCTTCTGACAAGGTGCCAGCCCAGTGCTGGCCCTGGAATATGGCTGTTTCTTGGCTGTATGTGTGCACCTGTATGTAATTGCTCTACAGATTTCACATATCCCTTGCTTTATTTTGCTTCCCTTTTTCATAAATAGATACGGCAGTTTTCTTGACTGACTCATGGGTAATGTGGGTTCAGTTCCCCTTTCCAATGGACTGTCAAGATTTAAAGACCTACAGAAGACTGTAGGTGATGAAATAATACAGGAAGAATTATTTTCTCTCTACTTGTGGTGATCCAAACATTTGAGTTGAGATCAGCTGTGCAGATTTGAGAGGGAAATCTCAAATTTTCAACCAGGAACTAACCTGGTTGCTTAAAAAAGATATATACAAATCTTGAAATATTCTAATATATTATATTGTGTATTTATTAATTTTATTTCCAGTGAGTTATTTTATGTTAACTTCAGCTTTCCCTTCTGTAACATGCCTTGGGGGACCCATTACAATGAAGCCAGAACCCCCAACTCCTATGACTTTTTGTACAATTTTTTTTATCAGGATAATCTCAGCAAATGTCTCAGGCTGACATGTCACAGTGCATAATCCTCACCTGTCCATGCTAGCTAACTAGGTTAAAAAAACTCTCTAGCAAAATAATCTGATGGTGGAATGGGCATGGTTAGCAATTGACTTAAACACCTCAGGTCCTGGGACAGGAAAATCAAGGGTGAATGAGAAAGAGGGTAGGGTATAGATAAAGTGATAAAACTATAAAGAAACCAATATACATCCACACCCCTGTGATGTGATTCACTCTTATTTCATTTACTTAGTTCCTTAGGTAGTGGGCGTCAATCCTGGCTGTAAATAAAGAAAGAGCCTGCTGGTAACATGGCATCTGATAACACAGCCTACAGTACAAACACAAATTAAGCAAAGCTGCTACACTGCTGGTTTTGTGTCTCTGGGCATCTGCTAGAAAATAGGAATGCTGCTACTGGCCACTTTCATTAGTAAATGAGATATAATGGGGGGCGGAGGGGAATCAACTCAAATCCCAAGCAGAGAGAGAAACAGGATGTCTGACAAGGGAGCTACAGTCCAGCAAATTCAGAGGTGTTCTGAGTGAGATCTGATAGGCTGATGGTGAACTCCTTGTTGCCAGGGGTCTGACTAGATGGCACAAGGGGTTCCATCCAAGCTTTTCATCTATACATAGAAATACCAGCATTTTCCTTTCAAAATGAGATTTCCCAAACTATAGTCAGGTTTTTTTGTGTGCGGAATAGAAGTTACATATCTTTATGGGGTTAGAGAAAGATGCCCGAGTGAAGTCCTCTGCTCATCCCCCGAACAAACCATGAGAGTCCACGTTTCCCTAACACAGCCTTTCCTTGTGCCTGAACCTTGTTTGAGGTGGGAAAGGATCATTTCTAGGGAATCAGAGGGAAATTCTGTTTGGCCTTCCTGGTGCGACTGCTGACAAGGCTGGCTCTACACAAGGGAGGATTTTGCGCTATCAACACCCTGCAGGCCTGATGAACCAGTTGAGGGCCTGATCTAAAATTCTCCAAAGCCAATGGAGTCTTTTCAGTGGGCTTTGAATCAAGGCTTGGGGCAAGAATTGGCACCACCAAACTCCTTTCACACTGGACATCACCCGTCAGATGGTAAAAACCTCCAGCCTGGAGTTAAGCTGGTGACCTTGTGTCATGGAATCACCGGGCAATGCTCTGGAACCATAATTGATGGGTGCTCAGCACTCACTGGCAGCTCCCCGCCAGCCCCGGGGCCCGCGCCCAGCTCACCTCACCACCAGGAGACGTTGCGGGGCCCCGCCCCCAACGCCAGGCGTCAGCCCCCACCAGCGCTGCCGGAAGTTGGCGTCTGTGTCTGGAACAACTCCATACAAAGCCAGTCAGGACTCTGGGGGAGCCTCCTCTCTCTGAGCATACTGTCTCCAGGGCAAGAAGCTTACACAGCTTTGACCTTCCTGGGTCTGACCTCGGAGCATTCAGCATCCATCGACTCCTGCTCCACCCTAGGTCCCGCCTCCTCTCCACCCCTTCCCTCAAGCCCCTGCCCCCACCCTGCCTCTTTCTGCCCCCACCCCGAGTGCACCCTACACTCGCTCTTCCCTCTCCCCCCTCCAGCACCTCCTGCACGCTGTTAAACAGCTGATCCACAGTGGCCGGGAGGTGCTGGGGGGAGGCGCTGATCAGTGGGGCCGCCGGTGGGTGGGAGGCACTGGGAGCATCCACAGAGTCAGGACCTATGATATTAGTATTTAGTCTCTGTTATAACTGGATTTTCTTTGCATTCCCTCCCATGTTTTTTTAGAGGGGAAAGAGGATTGCTCTTGTTTGTAGCTGAACTACCTATTTCCTCCTCACCTTTCCTCCTAGGATCCAGAGATGGGAATGGCCCAGTTCAGGAGGGAAGCTATCCCTCCATAAATCCCAGTAGAGTTCTTCCCTCCTCCAGTTAATGCAGTGGGGACCCTGGAGAATGTACCATTAGTGGCATGATAGGTGGGTGCTGGGATACTATGAAGAAGTGACCAGGTGGGAGATAGCTGGGGGTGGGAGGAATGCGAGGTTGCCTTGTTGTGTTATCTTTTTCTGTGCCCCCATTCCCCAGCTCGCAGGGTGGGGGGAAACACTGATAAAGCAGAATCAGGACATGTGTGGCAAAACCCATTAAAGTGAGCACCTTGAGGTATCTGTGTCAGCAGACAGACTGCTTACCAGCTTTTGAGTTTTACTCTTTTCTGTTATTCAGGTGAACTCCCATCAGGTGGGGATGAACTCCCACTCTATGTACTGGTCACAGGTTTCTAGTGTGGTATTAAAACCATATTTTTGCAGCATCCTTTTATGTCCTTCATTGCTGCTCTGGAGTTGAAGGCCTCAGGGATGCGTAAGTGCAGCAGAGCAGAGGTCATCTGAGCACTGCCTAGGTGCTCTCAGACGTGCATGCACCCAGGTGAGTGGTTATCAGCAGTTCTTTGCATCCTGCCTAGTTTCTAGTCTCTGGCTGCATGGAAACAGCTGTGTTCTCTCCTCTGGCTCTGAGCATTAATAGCACTAGGCTTCTCCCTTCTATTAACTGTGATACGAGAGACAAGGTGGGGGAGGTAATATCTTTTATTGGACCAACTTCTGTTGGGGAGAGAGACAAGCTTTCGAGCCACACAGAGCTCTTCTTCAGGTCTGGGAAAGGTACTCCCGGTGTTGCAGCAAAAGGCAAGGTGGAACAAAACATGGGTGGCGGGTAAACCCCTGCTTTGGGGAGGTTAGCCTGTCGGCCCTGCTTTCCCTCTCCACCCGCCGTAACAGGAGAAGCCCTGAGGGGCCTCCCCGGCACCCGAGTAGCCCTGGCCCACCTGCCCCAGCCACACCAGGCTGAGCCTCCGACCCACTGCCCCCCTGAATGCCGGGCCAGACCCAGCAGCTCCAGCTCCCCCACCCCTGATGGCCCCCCCAGCCGAGTCACGAGCCCCACCTGCCAGCAGCAGGCCGAGTCACTGGCCCCCCGGGAACCGGGCTGGCCACAGTGCGGGATCGAGCTGCTGCCCACCCCCCATCCCTGAAGACCCTCCCACAGCCGAGCCGCTGGCCCCCCAAACTCCAGGCCAGCCCCCTGAGCGCCTGGGCCCAGTTGCCCCTGAACGCCCTTCGCCCCTCCCCGGCCGAGCTACTGGCCCAGCCGCTGGCCCCAGCACCCGGCCGAGCCTCCTCACTGCCCCTGCCCACTGCTGGCTCTCCGCGTCCCTCCTCACTCCCCCGTCCCGGAGGAGGAGGGACGTGATGAGCAGCGGGGACCTCCGGGGTGGGGTGTGAACCTCAGGAGACATGGCAGGCAGGCAGCAGCAGCAGGTGGTGGGGGCCTCGGGGAAGGGGCGGGGCCACCGTGGCCCAGGTGTCCGGTGGCGGGGCAGCGGCAGCGGCTAAGCCTTCCCTGGTCTATTATACCCGCCGCCCATGGAACAAAATGCCCTTTGCTGCGACGCTGGGATACCTTTCCCAGACCTGAGGAAGAGCTCTGTGTCACGGTGACTTGAAAGCTTGTCTCTCTCACCGGCAGACGTCGGCCCAATAAAATATATTACCTCACCCAGCTTGTCTCTAATATGCTGGGACCGCCACAGCTACAACTACACTGCAGATAACATACATTGTCAGCGGGCTAGTCAGATAGGAGGGTGTGGTGTTCTTAATGAGTATAGGGGAGACCTCTAGTGGTGGAGCTAGTGTATTGTCTCCTTTATCGTACCCTCAAACGTGTATTTTAGAATGCGCTAAGGCCGGAGTTTTCAAAAGATCTCAGCACCCACAATCATGGCTAGAATTTCATGAGCTCAGAACGTTGGATGTTCCACTGTTTTGCACATCTGGCCATAATGTCACTATGGGAGCTGCTGTCTGCTGAGCCCTTTGGAAAACTTCACAAGTCCTGAGTCCTGGCACCTTCAGTTGACTTCAGTAAGAGTTGTGGATGCTCAGTAGTACCCCTATAAAACCAGGCCCTAAACATTTATAAGCAGCAGTCTGCTTCTCATTCTTGTTCTTTTCACCAGCCCAGCTTGCTTTTTCACCATAGTCCCTCTGTCATTCCCAGTATTGCCAATTCCAGGCATTCAAAAATCATTAGTCACACCCACAAAACCCATGAGATTGGCTAAAAAATCACGAGAGTTTTTTTTTTTTTAAATAGTAAATTTTGAGCAGGGTTTGGGGTTTTTTGCCTTCTGGTTTCTGAGTCTTTAGTGTGCATTTGATTAACCTCTTAAGATTTTCTTATGCTCTATAGCAGCTGGACTTTTAGAAAAATACCAAGTATCACAAGAATTGTGATAAAATCACAAAAGTTGGCAACTCTACAATCTTCTTCCTCAGGTAAAAAAATTCCAGGGGCTGAAATCCTGGCAATAAGAAGGTAATGGAAGTTTTGCCATTGACTCCAACAGAGCCAGGATTTAATCTTAGATGCCTCCTAGTTTGCAATCTCTGTAGTTATGTCAGGATGTTCATTTTAAAGGCTTCCTCACATTTTCACATGCTCATAACATTCTGAAAAAGGTTGGAGTTCAAACGTTCCATGCTTGGTGTAGCCCAGAGTCTGATGATTTTGACAGGTTGAGGAAAATCTCTTGACCTATCTGAATTACTGGACAGTGAATAAATAGATAGCTAAAATATGTAAGTTTTTTGTCATCTCCAATAACTCAAGTGTCTGAACTCCATCAACCTCTGTGGCCTTGTCTTCACCAGGAAAAAAGGCTTGTTCTTATCCTGAGTTATGTAGCTAGAGGCAAAATCCTAGTGATAGGGCAATTTGTAGGTTTCAACTGAGGTAGGCGGTCAAGATAACCTACGGCTACCTCAGACTCTTTAACTTGACTAGGGATTTCAGGGGTTGGTTCTAGTCCTGATGCTGTTCAATATTTTTATCAACAATCTGGAAATAAATATAAAATTACTGCTGAAAAAATGTGTGGTTGACACAGAGATTGGCAAAGTGGTAAATAGTGATGAGGACACAGCAGTCATATAGAGTGATTTGGATCACTGGGTAACCTGGGCCCATTGAAACAAAATGTGTTTTAATAAAGTCAAATAAAAGATCATATTATAGGAACAAGGAAAGCAGGCCATACCTACAGAATGGGGGACTGTATCCTGGAAAGCAGTAACTCTGAAAAGGTTTTATGGGTCATAATGGACAAACAACTTAATGTGAGCTCCCATCTTGAAAGTGTGGCAAAAAGGGCTAATGTGGTCCTTGGATGTATAAATGGGTGAGTAAGAGTACAGAGGTGATTTTATCTCTGTATATAGTATTGGTGAAACTAATATAGGAATGTGGCATACAGTTTTGGTGATCATATTTTTAAAAAGATGTTAAAATATTGTAGAGGATTCAGAAGAGAGCTAAAAAATGATTGAGGGCTGGAGAGAATGACATAGGAAGAGACATAAAGAGCTCAGTCTGTTATTGAAAAGAAGATTGATAGGTGATTTGAGTGTACAGTGCTTAAGTACCTTCACAGGGAGTACCAAAAAAAGGACTCTTTAATCTGGAGGGGAGGGGTGGGGGGAGAGCGTAACAAGAACCAGTGGCTGGCAGCTGAAGCCAGAGAAATTCAAATGAGAAATAAGGCACATTTTTTCTTAAAGTGAGAGTGATTAGCCATTGGAACAAACTACCAAGGAGATTATGGATTTTTCATCCCTGGAAAAAACTGCATACCCTTCTGGAAAATATGCTTTAACCAGACACAAGTGACTGGGCTCAAAACAGGGGTAACTGGGTGAAATTCTATGGCCTGTGTAATACAGGAGATCAGACTAGATGTAATGGTCCCTTCTGGTCGTAAAATCTATGAACAATAGTTATGCGGAAGTCAAGTTAAGATGATTTTTTTAATGATGTGGGCAAATCCCTTTTGGTTGGTGGGTGTTGCCCTTTATTTGCTTGTCCCAAGCCTGTAGCCTGTAAATATATCCCTGAGTAAAGAAAGAAAAGGTAAACGGGGGAAATATCCAACTAAAATGAAGCATCCTAGAGCAGGGGAGGGCAAAATATTTGTAAGTATCTACATGGGAAACAAATATTTAATAATGGGCTCTTCAGTCTAGCAGAGGAAGGTATAACATGATCCAATGGCTGGAAGTTGAAGCTAAACAAATTCAGACTGGACATAAGATGTAAATTTGTAATTGTGAGAGTAATTAACCATTGGAACAATTTACCACGGGTTGTGGTGGAATCTCCATTACTGACCATTTTAAAATCAAGATTGGATGTTTTTCTAAAAGAGATGTGTGACGGTGTTCCCCATAAAACTTTATGGGGAGATGCTTATAAATGTATATATGTAACTAGAATATGTTTTATGCTACATGTGCCATGTAACATATCTCGGTGAAAGTTATGACCTACTGAACTCATTCCTCCTGTTTGTATGCATGTATCATTGTTGTAGTTGGAGTTATGAAGATTGGTTTTATATTTGCTGGTTTTGTACATAGCCTTTGTAAGTGCATGGGATCATCTTTGGAGCAGAAAGTGCCTGTTAAGTACGAGCACTTAACAGACAAAAGACGTTGCAGACCCCAATCCACATTGGGTCTGGGTCTGGAATGCAACTGGTTAGGCTGGTTGCCGAAGGGTGCATGGACAGGTGACTTGCCCAGGTGATCCCCAAACTCCATGGTAACAGGATGTTACACAGGGAGGGGGAAAAGACTATAAAAGCCCGGGGAGACCCTTCCATTTTGTCTTCAGCTGGCTAAAGGGAGAGGCTCTCCACGCCCCCAAGGACATTCCTGAGGGGAACTGAACAAAGGACAAAGACACTAGGGGGTGTGAGCGACTGCTGGACCCAGGCTAATTCTACAGCCTGTAAAAAGGAAAATATCCGAATCTGGTGAGGCTTTTATCTGTGTTAACTTTAAATAGACATAGACGTGCGTGTTTTATTTTATTTTACTAAGTAATTTGCTTTGTTCTGTCTGTCACTACTTGAACTCACTTAAATCCTATTTTCTGTACTTATTAAAATCACTTTTTACTTATTAAGTTTCCTTGAGTACGAGTTGGTACCTGGGGAAAGCGAACAGTTGTGCATATCTTTCTATCTTTGAAATAGAAGGCGAACTATTTATGAGTTTACCCTGTATAAGCCTTATGCAGGGTAAAACGGATGTATTAAGGGTTTGAACCTCCTTGGAGTTGAGCAGCTGGGTGTCAAAGGCAAGAGCGCTTTCAGGGGCCTTACAGTGGTGAGTGGACTTGGTTCGGACCTGGGTCTGTGTTTGCAGCAGATCAGTGGAATCTGGCTCAAAACAGACAGGATTCGGGAGTCCCAAGCTGGAAAAGGCCTGGAAGCAGGGGCAGAAGTAGCCTTGGCATACCAGGTGGCAGCACCAAGCAGGTCTCTGTGGCCCCAACCCGTCACAAGATGTTCTCAAAATAATGTTGTGGAAGTGCTATGGCCTGTGTTACACAGGAGCTTAGGCTAGATGATCACAGGCCTGGTCTACTACACTGCAGAGTTAGGGCGACGTAAAACAGCTTATACCAACCTAACTCTGAAAGCATCTACACTACAACATTGCTACCGCTGATGTAAGTCACCCACTGCACCGACCTACTCCACCTCCGTGAGAGGCGTAGTGCTTAGGTGGATGTAGTTAAGGTGACAGTGTCCATGTTGACACTGTTACTTATTTCATCTATTGGCGGTCAGCCCTGTGCAGGCTCACAGCTGGAGCCCCTCTGCCTCAGGTCTGGGGGGGCGAAGCTGTCAACCCTGTGCAGGTGGAGGGAGGGGCTCCAGCTGTGAGCCCTCCTCCCACCCCACCCCCCCAATCAGTGCAAGTTCTCCTGGTGAGGAGGGTAGTGTGGACATGAAAAAACACAATAATTGCTGCGGTGGCTGCATATTGACCTAACTTCGGTTGACTTAATTTTGTAGCGTGGACAAGGCCACAATGGTCCCAGTTGGCCTTGGAACCCATGACGGCGTGGGCAATGGGCCCAGCATGCCCTAGGCAGATCCCTGCCTGGCATGTGCCACCCAGATGCCGGCAGTGAGGTACACAGCCTATGCCCAGGGTGGTCTCCGTGGGCTGCGTACTGAGGATGGGGGCAGCGCCGGTGTTATTGTGTCGGGCTTCTAGTGGGACAAACAAAACCTGTGTGAGAGGCTCCCCTGCCCACCAGTGTTTGCTGGGGCCAGTGCCAGGGCGGGGTGATGGGTGTGTGCCCCCCATAGGGTGACCAGATGTCCCGATTTTATAAGGACAGTCCCGATTTTGGGGTCTTTTTCTTATATAGGCTCCTATTACCCCCCATCCCGATTTTTCACACTTGCTGTCTGGTCACCCTAGCCCCCCACCTGGCAGCCTGCGCCACGGGGGAAACCGTCTCTTCCCCTAACGGGGGGAGGGGATGCTTCTCACCAGCTATTGAGCTGCCCTAAATTTGTACATGCAAAATACAACCTAACCCCCATGTGCACAGCTCGGGTAGGACAGAGATACCCCCCTCCCCTTACAGTCACCCAATGGTTCAGGCCGACAGCCTGCACTCGCTCCTCCACTCCAATGGTTCGGTCCGCTACTTTGCGCTCCTTCCCCCCGTCGTAGACTCAATGGTTCAACCCAGCAGCTTGTGTCCCCTCCCTTTGGGGGAGCGGAGCTCGCTGCGTGACCCGGAAGTGCTGCGAGCCTGGTTCCGGGTGGGGATCCCAGCGGCGTTGCGCCCCCGCCCCCCCCTCAGTGTCCCGGCCTAGTCTCTTCCCCCCCGGTAGCCGGGCGACGCAGCGTTCGCTGAGTGAGGCCGCGACGGCGGCGCTGGGTCTTCTCAGGGGGTGAGTCGCTGAGGCCGGGAGCGGAGCCGCCCCCCCCCCCGGGAGCTCCGGGGAGAGCCCCGCCTTCACGGAGCGCCCCCCCCCCCGGGAGCCCCGCGGCTGGGCCGCCCCCCCCCGAGTCTTGCGCGCGTGGGGAGAGGCTCGGCTGGGCTCGCGGCGCTCCCTGGAGCGGCTCCAAGCGGCGCTCGGTCTCCGGGGCCTGGCGGCCGGCGGGGATGAGTTGGGAGCTTGGCGTGTGTTTGCTGCGGGGGCTTGTCCTGGCCACGCGTCGTACGTGGCCACAGACAACCTCGCTTCCCCGGCACCCACCAGCTGGTGACTCCACCGTCGGGCAGCCCCGCGGCGTGTGCCCCGCTGTGTCTCTGGCTGGGGTGCTGGAGGTTACATTTCAGTAACGCGGTTTTGCTAAAAAACAACAACAACAACGAGGAGTTCTTGTGGCACGTAGATTTGTTAGTATCTAAGGTGCCGCAAGGACTCCTCGTTGTTTTTGCTGATACAGACTAACACGGCTACCCCTCTGAAACTGTTTTTCTCCTAAAAGGATGTGTGGCAGGGGCCGTTTTCTCAATGTGACTTTAGAGACTGGAATGCAGTTCTGTCAAATCAAAGGCTGGCGATCTGGTTGCTGTCAAACCCACCCAGCAAGGTGGGGTAGGGTTTTAAAAGCTCAGAGCTGTAACTTCTGGGTGTCTCCTACTAAACCTTTTAAAAATATGATTTAAAAAGTTTTCTTATTGTAGTAAATGCAGTATCAAGTCCTTAGGCAGAGAATGTTAACATTAGTAATAAGCTTTCGTGGGTGAATCCCCACTTCTTCGGATGAAGTGGGGATTCACCCACGAAAGCTTATGCTCCAATACGTCTGTTAGTCTATAAGGTGCCACAGAACTCTTTGTCGCTTCTACAGATCCAGACTAACACGGCTACCCCTCTGATACTTAACATTAGTAATGTGTCACAAAGTATGGACCATCACTAAACTGCTTACTTCATTGATATGGGCACTTTGTGGATTGATCTCAGTGTTTCGAATGACCTCTGAAGTACAGTTTTATAATTTAGCAATAAAACTGGATGTGAAAGACCTACTGAGGTGAGTATAGCATGCCTCAGGGGTGTTGGGTGTGTGTGTACACCCATATGTATAAAATTAATTTGTGTGTGATAGCAATAGCTAATGGGGAAAAGCTTCAGTTTTTCACATGTTTTAAACTATTTTGTAATATTTAGAATTAGTCCACCAGCTGGCATCTCAGCTATCTGCATAGATAAGGCTCGCATGGAGCCTGTTTGCCTACGAATATAAACTTTTCGCAACATTAAATTGTGTGTAGATTTGGAAGGAGACTTTTAAAATGTGACCCTGCAGTGCTAATACTTGCTTCAGTGTATTTCCCCCGAAGATAGATTACCTTGTGTTATCTAATTTCATTTTAACATTGTGCAGATAGCACTGGTATCTTGCTTTCAGTGTCTTCATTTCTTGGACTGTAGTGCGCTTCTTGCAACGTAAGTTGCTAAATGCTATCTCTGATCTACTGATATGAGAGAATCAAATGGTGCATAGCTATAATTTTTATGAGTTTTATAGCATGATGTTTGCTACATGGATGCAAAGTGTTAAGGTAGTCTTGGGTGTTTTCACACATCTGCAGGAAGGCAGACAGTGGCTGTGGATAACCCAATCAATGATGCTTACCAGGTCTTGACCCCTGTATTGTTTTGTTGTTGTTGTGTTCCCCTTGGATAGGGACACGACTGATCTGTTTTTGTCCCTGTCCCTAGAGGATGGGAGAATGGAAAAGCCTCAGGGGAATGACAGTGGAGAAGCTGTTGGTAAAAGGAGACTGTAGCAAAGAGAGATCAGAACCAAAAACGGAGGGTGTGTGTGTATGTGTACGTACAAAAGGATACTGGACTCTCTGAAGGACCCTAAAACACAGGTCTCTCAGGAGGTTGAGGAAATTGAGGAAGGGACTTGCTTGCAGGTGGGTATTTTTCTATATATCTGTGTATCTCTTTTGCTTTCTCTGAGTGAAGTGTGCAAGGTTTAAAGATGTTTTGTAAAGTCTGTGTTACTTCAATTTTCACAAGGTCCCTGAAAAGCTATACTGTAACCCAGAGAACCCATGGTGGAGCTTGCGGGAGGGCATGTATAAGATACTGCGCAGATTTGACGGGCTAGCACTGGTTCTGGAGCTCAGGGCAGCTGGACTGTGGGGTCCCACATCCAAGGAGTCTGTACTCTGGCAGTGGGCCTGAAAGGCCAGACTTAGGGTATGTCTACACTACGAGACTAGTTCGATTTTTGTTAAACCGAACTTGGTAACCCGATATTGCCAGGTCGATTGTTCGAATCCATATCAGGGATCTTAATTCGAATTTCCGAGTCCACAGTAAGGGGGCAAGCGTCGACATTGCAAGCGGTGCACTGTGGGTAGCTATCCCGCAGTCCCCGCTGCCCACTGGAATTCTGGGTGTAGCCCCCAGTGCCTTGTGGGACCGAAATTGTGTCAAGGGTTGTTGTACGTAAATTTCGTCACTCGACCCACACTTCCGCCTTCCCTACGTGAAAGCGCCGGTGGGCAGTGAATTCGCGCCCTTTTCCTGTGGCTGATAGCTCGGACGCCACAGGACAGCGAGCATGGAGTCCTCCGCGATTATCGCTGATGTTCTGTCTGTTGCCAACACCTCGCGCCTTATAGCGCACCTTTTCCAGACTCAGATGCAGAGAAATCGGGAGAGGAGGCAACGGAAGCTCCGGGAGTACTTGAACTCTGAGAGGGGCATGGACCTCTCGCAAAGCGCTGGACCCCGGCCCCTAGACATCATGGTGGCAATGGGTCACGTTGATCCTGTGGAACGGCGATTCTGGGCAAGGGAAACAAGCACTGACTGGTGGGACCGCATAGTGCTGCAGGTCTGGGATGAGTCCCAGTGGCTGCGAAACTTTCGGATGCGTAAGGGCACTTTCATGGAACTTTGTGAGTTGCTGTCCCCTGCCCTGAAGCGCCAGGACACCCGGATGCGAGCAGCCCTGACTATCCAGAAGCGAGTGGCCATAGCCCTGTGGAAGCTTTCTACGCCTGACAGCTACCGGTCAGTAGCGAACCAATTTGGAGTGGGCAAGTCTACCGTGGGGGTTGCTGTGATGCAGGTAGCCCATGCAATCGTTGACCTGCTGCTCCCCAAAGTAGTGACCCTTGGAGACGTGCAGGTGATCATAGCTGGCTTCGCTGCGATGGGATTCCCAAACTGCGGTGGGGCCATAGATGGGACACACATCCCTATCCTGGGACCGGAGCACCAGGGCAGCCAGTACATTAACCGAAAGGGCTATTTTTCTATGGTACTGCAAGCATTAGTGGACCACAAAGGACGTTTTACGAACATCAATGTGGGGTGGCCAGGCAAGGTTCATGATGCTCGAGTCTTCAAAAACTCTGGTCTGTTTAGACGGCTGCAACAGGGGGTTTATTTCCCGGACCGCAAAATCACTGTTGGGGATGTGGAGATGCCAACAGTGATCCTAGGGGACCCTGCCTACCCGCTAATGCCATGGCTCATGAAGCCATACACGGGAGCCCTGGACAGTGAAAAGGAGCTCTTCAATTACCGCCTGAGCAAGTGTAGAATGGTGGTGGAGTGTGCCTTTGGCCGTCTCAAAGGCAGATGGCGAAGCTTACTGACTCGCTCCGACCTCAGCCCTAAAAATATCCCCATTGTGATTGCAGCGTGCTGTGTGCTCCACAATCTCTGTGAGATCAAGGGGGAGACGTTTATGCTGGGCTGGGAGGTTGAGGCAAATCGCCTGGCAGCAGATTACGCTCAGCCGGACACCAGGGCCATTAGAAGATCACAGCGGGACGCGCTGCGCATCCGGGAAGCTTTGAAAGCTCGCTTCCAGACAGAGCAGGGTAACCAGTGACTGTTACACTTCCTTAAACAGATACTGAACCTTCCCCTGTTTCTTTACAAAGTTTCCGTTGCCCATCCTCTCCCATTACCAACCCCCTTCCCCCTCCTTCGCTCAACGCTTTAAAGGAACAATAAAGGAAACATGTTTCTACTTGGGCCGTTTCCGGTACTGGTTTCTCTGTTACGGTTTTAACCGTGGACGCATACCGCGGTTGGGGAGCGGGTGGAGTGTGGGAAAGTACGCTTGAAAGCCTGGGGAATGACATGCTCCTGCTCCCAGAGCAGTCCTAAGTGCTGGACTGCTTGTTTAAAGGGATCCATTAACCTCTCCTAATCGCAGGTGTGTGTGCATTGCTCTATCATGCAGGCTATTGCCAGCCGCTAAAGATCAGCCCCACGTAGAGAACCTGAAAACCCACACACAGAATGACAAGTGTGCTTACTGCATGCAAGTGTTACTGTGCGTTTCAGTTGATCTGTTACCCTGTCTGTACCCTGGGTTGTGCTCCAGTCCTCTGCACTAACGAACCCCGTTAACAAATAACCCGAAACACAAACGGTCCCGTTCAAGACACTCAGGGAAACATCAATGAAACAAAAAACCAGTTTTATTAAACAGAGCTGTTCTTTAACATGGAACCTGGGAAGGGGGGTGTTGAGGGGTGCGGCTGGAGGGATGGGAAGGAACAATCTATGGTTTGGGGAATGAGAGCCTTCTGCTACTGGAGCAGTCTGCAGGGGTGGAGTGAATATTTCCACGGACCCTGCCTCCCCTCGTCCTAGTGACTTTGGGTGAGTAAACCACTGGACTTGGTGGCGGGGGTGGGCGGTTGGACAGAACATATAGAGGGGCTCTTTCCTCCTGTCCTGGAGAACATCCACCAGGCGCCGGAGCGTGTCTGTTTGCTCCCTCATTAGTCCCAGCATTGTTTGGGTCGCCTGCTGATCTTCCTGCCGCCACCTGTCCTCGCGCGCTTCAGCCCTCTGCTCCCGTTCCCTGGCTGCTCGCTCGGACCGTGAGACGTCCTCTCTCCGCTGTGCCGCCTCCCTTCGGGACAACATCATCAATTCCGAGAACATGTCGTCCCGGGTTCTCTTCTTGCGCCGCCTTATCTGTAGTAGCCCATGGGAGGGAGAAACACGGGTAGGGCGGGAGACACTCGCAGCTGCGGGATGAGGGAAAGGGAGTGAATTCCTCAGAAAGATACTTTTTCCAGAACAATGCCCATACTCTTTCACCGTGAATAGGACCAAACACAGTGGCTATCACATGTAAACGTACTACAAGGTCAAATATTATGCCTTAATGCTGAGTGTCTGGGGTCCCGGTATACGGATCCCAGAAGCCTTGCCGTACAGTGAAAATCACCTCTCTGAAGACCATGGTAAGGTGATGAGTTAGGACTGCTGAGAGATTTCTTCACAGCAGTGCTCTACTCCCATGTCTCACTCACTGTTCCTTGCGGCGGGCAGGAACTGCTGCTGGCCAAACCGCTAATATACAGCGGCTTTCCTAACCCCCCCCACTCCGCGTGGTCGCTCCCGGGACCCTAAAGTGGCCGCGAACCGCTCATCAGGAATGGCTCGCCTACCCTTCCCCCCCCCTCCGCGTGGTCGCTCCATGGAACCCAAAATGCCCGCGAACCGCTCATCAGGAACGGCTCGCCTACCCTTCCCCCCCCTCCGCGTGGTCGCTCCATGGAACCCAAAATGCCCGCGAACCGCTCATCAGGAACGGCTCGCCTACCCTTCCCCCCCCTCCGCGTGGTCGCTCCATGGAACCCAAAATGCCCGCGAACCGCTCAGCATGAACGGCTCGCCTACCCTTCTCCGCCCCCCCCCCCTCCGCGTGGTCGCTCCATGGAACCCAAAATGCCCGCGAACCGCTCGGTATGAACTGCTCGCCTACCCTTCCTCCCCTCCCTTCGCGTGGCAGCTCCCGGGAACCAAGATCGCCCGCGAACCGCTGTGTTTGAACGGCTGGCCTACCCCTCACCTCCCCCCCCCCCCCCCCCCGTTCCCGTGTGTGCTCCCGGGAACCAAGATTGCCCGCGATCTGCTGTGTCGGAACGGCTCGCGTACCATTTCCCCGGCCTCGCGTGGCCGGTCCCCAGAACTGTCCCTGCCCGCGCACCGCTAAGTACTAATGGCTTGGCTCCAGACTCCCTACCACCACGCGTTAACGGAAACAGCCGGGTGTCTTTCTTTAAAGGGAAAAGGAAGCATTCACTATACTAATTATACCACTCATTCAAACCAGGACCCCATGACTGATATCACTCTGATGAGGATTACCGAGACAGAGAAATACTGCATGCTGCGTCAATGCCAGCAATCCCCTGGGCCGTATGCTGCCATGCTATGCAAGGCAATGATACCAGAGTACCTGCAGCTTGCATGGCGCGGGAAAGTATCCTACCATGGAGGAGACAATAAGGCCGCTCTCCCACTGAACGTGCTAAACAAGCTCTCACTGTACCTCAAGGAGAGCTTCGCGGAGCTCTCAGATGGGGATTACACCTCTATCCCCATACATATTGACAGACTTTTCGAATAGTTGCCCGGGAAAGCGACTCCAAGCGGAAGCGCATAAGGCCAATTAAGGCACAGTTACACAGCGCTAACACACCCTACCTATTGTATTGCAAATAAATGTCTAACACACTGACCTGATGATCCTTCGCCTGATTCCTGGTCAGGAATGCTGCCTTGGGAGTGTTCGTAGGGCAGCTCAGTCAGGGTGAGGAAAAGTTCCTGGCTGTCTGGGAAATCAGAAGTGAGACCGCTGTCTAGTGCCTCGTCCTCCTCCCCTCCTTCCTCTTCTTCGCCGTCCGCGAAAACCTCCTCCGACGTGGCCGTAGATAAGACCCCGTCATCGGAGTCCACGGACACTGGTGGGGTAGTTGTTGCAGCACCACCGAGCATGGCATGCAGTGCCTCGTAATATCGGCAAGTGTGTGGCTGAGACCCGGAGCGTCCGTTGGACTCCTTGGTCTTTTGGTATGCCTGCCGCAGCTCCTTGATTTTAACGCGGCACTGCGTAGCATCCCGGCTGTATCCTCTCTCCGTCATAGCCTGGGATATTTTTTCGTAAATCTTTGCATTCCGTCTTTTGGAACGGAGCTCGGCTAGGATTGCTTCATCTCCCCACACAGCGATCAGATCCAAAACTTCACGATCACTCCATGTTGGAGCCCTCTTTCTATTCTGCGATGGCATGGAAACCACTGCTGTAGAGCTCTGCATCGTTGCCAGTGCTGCTGAGCTCGCCACGATGTCCAGAGAGGAAATGGGATTCAAAATGGCCACACAGGAAAAGGGATTCAAATTTTCCCGGGGATTTCTCTGAGTGGCAGGTCAGAGCATCCGAGTACAGATTACTGCCCTGAGCATCCACTCAGTGGTGCACTGTGGGATAGCTCCCGGAGCTATTACCGTCGAATTCCGTCCACAGTACCTAGCTTTCGACATGGCCATTTCGAATTTGGCGCTACTCCCCTCGTCAGGGTGGAGTACAGAAATCGATTCAAAGAGCCCTTTATGTCGAAATAAACTGCTTCATAATGTGGACGGGTGAGGGATTAAATTGAGTTAACGCTGCTAAATTCGACATAAAGTCCTAATGTAGACCTGGCCTAAGAGACAATGTCTGGACACAGCTTGGACCCAGTATGTTTAAAAGCACATGGGATCAAAGGATAGGGTCCAATACAGCAACCTGATGATGGCTCACAAGGGCACATGCAGCCAGGGCTGTAACATGGTGGTCTTTCATCTCATAAGTGTCAGTGGGTTGTCTAGTGAAAGCCACTGTAAGCCTGGGAGTGGATAAGGAAGTTGACCTCCACTCCTGCCCCCACACTATCTAACCCCATGCAAGTTAAGTTTAACTGTGGGTTTCTGGTTCTCTGAGTTCCTGTAATAGTTTGAGATCCGTTTGTTATGACTACTCTGATTTAGCTGCTTTGGCCTATTTATTAGAGCATCTAATACTAATCAGAAGAATGGGAGCCCTTAGAGATCTCACACCAAACCATTAATACTGAGACTGCAATCTTTAGTCAAGATTCAAGTCTTAAAACCCAAATCAGATGCTTACGGAGAGAGCTGTAATAGTCTCAGATTCCTCATTTTGGGGGGAAGAGGAGTCACATTTTTTGCAGTTATGGGTTCTCGGACTCTAGGAAGTTGATTATGTTGTATCATTCCTTACAGTAATTTAAAATATAGTAAGGGCTTTGGTTCGGTGGTTCTAATTCCTAATATGTAGGCATAAGTCTGATTGTAATCTGCCTAGAATAAAGATTTAGACTTATTGTGCTAGTTCTGAAGTTTTGTTGCAAATTCCAACATTACGTATAATGTAGTTGAAATGTACCGCAGTAAACTGTAGAGGAATTATTGCTAACCCAAAGTTTATCTAATGTGTCTAAGTCTATTCTTTTTTTTTTTTTTAAGTCAATTTAACTTCTTCTTGCTTTACATTCAGAATATCATGGTGGTTGTCAACCTGTGTATGTCCAGCCTTTTTCTCAGCCTCATGAGGCTTTGATCTTTATAACTTTTATGTGTGTTTTAGTTACTGCGGCTTCTGAGACCTGAATCACATCCAGTGATTTTCTGATGTCAGACATTAAGTGGGAACTGCAGAATTTCAGTAGTATGAAACCCAAATAAAATAGACATTTCCTGGTTAATGAAGTCTGGAAGTGATCAAAATAATGGAATTGGAAACCTCAAAGATATGAGAAAATCTAACTGACTTCTGCTTTCTTGGCTTGTGAGTCTCTGTAATCCAGAATGCTTCTGCAAGTAGACTAAAAAAATCTGTTTTCATTTTTTTAAATGAATGGGACACCTAAGGCTGCTTGAAGTACCCAACATAAGAAGATGACAGTGCAGTTGGATTAAAATGTTGATTTATAAAAGTGTCAGGGTCTTGGGTAATTTTTTAAAATTACCTATTGTACCCCTTCCCCCCAAAAAACAAGTTAATTCAACATTTAATTTTTTGTTCCTTCAGAGAACCTCTTGCAAGTACAAGTTTGAAAATCACTTTTTAACTATTTGATAATTAAATGTAAATGATTTAAAACTCTGTTTCCATGTTGAGACTAATAATAACCCCATACTTTCCTGTGAAAGTTATTTATGTATATTATGGTAGACCTCACACTGTGCTTTGCACAGTGTGCACACACCCACAGAAGACAGTCTCTGCTTTGAGTTCACAGTTTATAAAGATGAAGACAGAAGAAGAGTGAGGGAAAGGATCAGCATACAGGCAGTGATCTGGACAACTGACATTTGCTTACTGTTTTATATAAAAATGTTTTATTAAGATGTTGCAGAGCTCATCTTTTTAAATTTGTTTACAGACATTTGAATTTTTTTGGGGTGTGTCTGTGATTACGTCTAGGGCTTATTTTAAATTACTGTATGTAAGATGTGTATTCAAGTTGTGTGAAGGGTGCGTAAACTATATGCAGAGGTGCACTTCAGCATTTTTTATGAATTTGAAGTAAATATTAACATTCTTCCCCCTCTTAGCTTTATTTTTTGTGTGTGTGAGACATTTGTTGGGATTGAAGGTAAGGGGGAAGAATGGTGGGAAGGGGTTGGGAGAATATGATGGGAATATGTAAAGAGGGAGAGAATTCATAGTGGGAGAATGATAAGGCACAATGAACAGGTGTAGTAAGGCCTTGGCTACACTTGCAGATGTACAGCGCTGTTAGTTAAACCCGTGTTCGTACATCTGAGTAGGGAAAGCGCTGCAGCCTGTCCACACAGGCAGCTGCCAGCGCAGTAAGGTGGCTACATTTGAGGCATTTGCAGCTGTATTGGGAGCGGTGCATTATGGGCATTCAAGTGGCTGCAACGTGCTTTTCAAATGGGGGGGGGTGAGGGGGACTTTGACAGGGAGCGTTTTTGGAGAGAGAGTGGGTTTTTGGAATCTCCACAGAGTGTCAGCTCATTATTTTTCCACACCTCCACATCCCCTGCCTCTCTCTCAATCAGTGAAAGCAAACAGCAGGGGCTTTGTTTGTTTTTAAAGAGCAGATAAAAGAGAGGAAACGGAGCCTTCCCCCTCCCCCCCGCCGTTCTTCTCCCCCCCGCCCCCCACATGCCGTCTCTGTCCAAGGCAACTTTGCTGCCGGCATTCCTAACAGAGCCCCTCCCCTCTCCCCCCCCCCCCCCCCCCCCGCCTGCAAACAGTAGCTGTGTTTGGTTTTTTGTAAAGCACCTCAACAACGGAGCTCTGAACTCCAACCCGGAAGTGCCGTTTCAAAACAAAGGTAGCTTCTGGAGATCAGTAACTGCGTTGTTCCTCGGCTACACTGAAAGACCAACGTTCCACCCACTTTGCAACAGTTGTTATTCCTCTCGGGGAGGTGGAGTACATGCAGCGCTGTATCTGAGGAGATACAGCGCTGCACGTGCCTTGCAAGTGTAGCCAGTTAGTGAGTTACAGTGCTGCAGGCAGTTTTATTGCGCTGTAACTCGTAAGTGTAGCCAAGGCTTAAGATTGAGTAACTGAGGAGGTGGACAGGATGCAAGTGGACCAACGCCTAATGGCAAGAGACACCCAAGCAGAAAACATCCAGAGTGCAAGTTTTAGAGTTAGGTGAATATCAAGAGGCTGTAAAGGTCTCTTTGGGTTTGGTGTGGTGGTGGATGGATGCTGAGGGCTCTGACTTGTACAGTGATAGTACTGTGTAAGCTTCCCCAGCTTCTGCCTTACTCTACAAGTCTGCTAGTGCCTCTCTATCATGACCTGCGAGTGTGGTATTCCAGAACTGTTGCTTTCCAAGAATAGAGACTATTCTTTCTGACAGCATGTTTAATTGTTAGGATCTGGACAGTGTTTAAATTATTCTTCGCTTGTGGCCCAAACCAAATTTGCACCCTCATATCCAGTTGTGAAAGGTTAACATATGTAAGTGCACAAATGATATACTCCAGATCTGGTGACTTAAAAAAAGATCATCTTGCTCTAAAAGTGTAGGCTAGGCTCAGTCTGTGGGATTGAATTCCAGAAACAATGGACCTGAGCCATTGAGAAAATATACTGCTTCTTAAATGCATTGAGTTGTCATCAGTTTTTTTTTTTAAAGGGCAACTGTCGAGTATGATTTTGTTTTTTGTGAACTCTGTTGTTTGCTCTCTTTAGAAACTAGAATCTATTTTAGCTTCAGTTTGTCACCTTCTATTTGCAAAGGCTGTGTCTTCCCCCTTCTCTATCCCAAATTTCTCATGGAGCAAACGCCTATGTGAAGTTTTCTTTTTTGGGGCTTGATTCTGTGTTCTTTATGAATGCAAACTTCCCATTAACTTAATTGAGTGTTCTGAGTACGTTGCAAATGCAGAATGGGGCCTTGGTCATAACTGTGTCATCAATTATATCAGCTAGGTTTTTGGAGTAACACTGGCTAATTTGTGCTGCGTTTGTACTTCATGGATACCTTTCATTGGAGAAGCAGAGTGAAAATATTGTACAAATTAGATAGTACTAGTGGCTGTGTCATTCCAAAGCAGCAGAATGAATTAATACATGTACATTTGAAATCATGAAGACATACTTGACCATTCCTTAGAACGATCACTAAAAGTCTGATTCTTACTCTTTCGGTTCACTTCTTGTCTGATTTTTTTGTTGTAATAAGCTTCATAGGGATCTTCAAGTTCATTTGTAAGCTGTGGGACAGAGAGAAAAGATAGAAGCTCATGCTGTAAAGGGAGTGGGGAAAGGAGAGAAGGTGAACTTCATGATAAAGTATCAGAGGGGTAGCCGTGTTAGTCTGGATCTGTAGAAGCGACAAAGAGTTCTGTGGCACCTTATAGACTAACAGACGTATTGGAGCATAAGCTTTCGTGGGTGAATACCCACTTCTTCAGATGCATCTGAAGAAGTGGGTATTAACCCACGAAAGCTTATGCTCCAATACGTCTGTTAGTCTATAAGGTGCCATAGAACTCTTTGTCGCTTCTTCATGATAAAGCTGAATTTTAGCTATGGATTCCGTAACTTTCACATTTTCTTTAAAATTTTGGACCTTTGATGGTTTGGAAATTGTGTAACAGGGTGAGTGTGGATGATAACGCTCAAAAGATAAAGCGGAAATACACCCAATCTATGTTGATGCAGCATTAAGATGGAAAATTAAAATAAAAGGTCAGGAAATACAAATATTAAGGTTCTTACAGAGATGTGAAGTTGGCCACATTGCTCGTCCTGTGTATTTTATGATGATACATGTAACATTAATAGAAATATTAACTAAATACCAAATTGTACTCTATAAATTTAACAATAATTTCTAAGGGTATGTCTACACTATGAGATTATGTCGATTTTATAGAAGTCGATCTTTAGAAAGCAATTTTATACAGTTGATTGTGTATGTCCCCACTAAGCGCAATAAGTCGACGGAGTGCCTCCTCAATACCATGGCTAGCATCGACTCACGGAGTGGTGCACTGTGGGTAGCTATCCCACAGTCCCCGCAGTCTCTGCTTTCCATTGGAATTCTGGGTTGAGCTCCCAATGCCTGATGGGGCAAAAACATTGTCGCGGGTGGTTTTGGGTACATGTCGTCAGTCTCCCCTCCCTCTGTGAAAGCAACGGCAAACAGTCATTTTGTGCCTTTTTTCCTGGGTTACCCGTGCAGACCGCAAGCATGGAGCCCGCTCAGATCACCACTGCTGTTGTGAGCATTATAAACACCTTGCGCATTATCCTGCAGTATGTGCAGAACCTGGCTAGGAGCCGACAGCTCAATGAGGAGCTTGTGAGGAGGACATTGACACAGACATTCCTGAAAGCACTGGATATAGCAATTGGGAGACCATGGCAGCAGTGGGGCAGGTCGATACAGTGGAACGCCGATTCTGAGCCCGGCAAACAAGCACAGACCGGTGGGACCGCATAGTGTTGCAGGTATGGGATGATTCCCAGTGGCTGTGCAACTTTTGCATGCGTAAGGCCACTTTCCTGGAACTTTGTGAATTGCTTTCCTCCGCCCTGAAGCACAGGAATACCAAGATGAGACCTGCTCTGACAATTGAGAAGTGAGTGGCGATAGCCCTGTGGAAGCTTGCAATGTCTGACTGCTACTGGTCTGTTGGGAATCAATTTGGAGTGGGCAAATCTACTGTGGGGGCTGCTGTGTTCCAAGTAGCCAAGGCAATCACTAACCTGCTAGCAAGGGTAGTGACTCTGGGAAATGTGCAGATCAGTGGATGGCTTTGCTGCAATGAGGTTCCCTAACTGTGGTGGGACGATAGATGGAACGCATATCCCTATCTTGGCACCGGACCACCTTGCCAACCAGTACGTAAACCGCAAGGGGTACTTCTCAATGGTGCTGCAAGCGCTGGTGGATCACAAGGGACGTTTCACCAACATCAATGTGGGATGGCCGGGAAAGGTGCATGATGCTTGTATCTTTAGAAACTCTGGGCTGTTTGAACAGCTGCAAGAAGGGACTTACTTCCCAGACCAGAAAATTGCTGTTGGGGATGTTGAAATGCCAATAGTTATCCTTGGAGACCCAGCGCACCCACACAGGCACCCTGGACAGTAGTAAGGAGCAGTTCAACTATAGGCTGAGCAAGTCAGAATGGTGGTAGAATGTGTCTTTGGACGTTTAAAAGCTTGCTGACGCTGTTTGCTGACTAGGTTAGACCTCAGCGCAACCAATATTCCAATTGTTATTGCTGCTTGCTGTGTGCTCCATAATATCTGTGAGAGTAAGGGGGAGACGTTTATGGCGGGATGGAAGGTTGAGGCAAATTGCCTGGCAGCTGATTTTAAGCAGCCAGACACCAGGGCAATTAGAAGAGCACAGCTAGGCGCGCTGCGCATTAGAGAGGCTTTGAAAACAAGTTTTATGACTGGCCAGGCTGCGGGGTGACAGTTGTGTGTGTTTCTCCTTGATGCAAACCCGCCCCCTTTGTTGATTTTAATTCTCTGTAAGCCAACCACCCTCCCCCCTTCCATCACAGCTGGCAAAGGAAATAAAGTCACTATTGTTTTGAAACCATGCATTCTTTCTTAATTTTTTTTTTTAAAGAGATAACTGACAAGATAGCCCGGGTGGGGGAGGGGAGGAGTGAAGGACAAGGCCACATTGCTTATTGTAGCCACACTACAAATCAAAACTGTTTGAATGACAGTCTTCTGTTGCTTGGGCTGTCCTCTGGAGTGGAGTGGCTGGGTGCCCGGAGCTGCCTCCCCCCTGCGTTCTTGGGCATCTGGATGAGGAGGATATGGAACTTGGGAGGAGGGCAGTGGATGCAGCGGGGGTCTGTGCATTTGTTGCCTTTCCTGCAGCTCCACTAGACGCCTGAGCATGTCCGTTTGCTCCCCCATTAGCCTCAGCATCGCATCCTGCCTCTTCTCATCGCGCTCACTGTATGCTTTCCTGGCCTCTGTCACTGTATGCCTCCATGCATTCAGCTGTGTCCTATCAGTGCGGGAGGACTACATGAGCTCGGACAACCATGTTATCGCGAGTGCGTTTTTTTCACCTAATCTGTGATAACCTCTGGGGCGGAGTTGATAGGGGGAGCGTGTAAACATTTGCACCTGTGGTGGAATAAAAAGGGAGAGTAGAATTTAAGAAGATACGTTTCTGAGAACAAAAGGGAGACTCTTTCACAGTGAATCAAGCAATTCACAGCAGACAGCACATGTGCTTTAGGTACAAGGTCGCATTTTGCCTTTTATATTGAGCGCCTACCAGTATGGTGACACATCACACATGGCTGGGCAACAGAATTCGGTTTCCAGGCAGCCATGGTAAGCCAAAGGATATGCGGGGTTGGCTTCTTCCGCCTTCATAACATGTGGGAATGGTTTGAAACTGCAGCTCCCTCCTTTCCCATAGCAAGCAATGCCGGTTGGGTTTGCCATTTAAAAGGAGGGGCTGCGGTTTTTGGGTGGATGTGCAGCACACCCCTCCCCCCATGCCACCACGTGGCTAGTCTCAGGGATGATCCCTTTTAGCTGAGCGCAAACAGCCCAGCATGAACAGGGTCATTTTACTTTTACCTTACAAAAATTCCCCTATTTCAACCAGGTGACCATCAATCATATCACTCTCCTGAGGCTAACACAGAAAGATATAGACCGAATGTTGCTTGAATGCGACCAAAACCCATTACCATTTTCTGCCATGCTTTGTGCTGCAGTGATTCCAGACTACTTGCTACAGGCTTGGTGTGGTAAAGTTTCCTACCGTGGAGGACGAAAGAAGGCAGCCCTCCCCAGAAACCTTCTGCAAAGGCTTTTAGAGTACCTCCTGGAGAGCTTCATGGAGATGTCCCTGGAGGATTCCCGCTCCATTCCCAGACACGTTAACAGACTTTTCCAGTAGCTGTACTGGCTGCGAATGCATCCCAAGTCTTCAGGGCAAATCAAACATTAAACACAATTGCTTTTAAACCCTGTAGTGTAGTTACAAATGTGCACTCACCAGAGGTGCCTTCTCCGGCTTCAGGGTCCGGGAACCCGCCTGGGGAGGGTATTGGCTCCAGGGTGATGAAAAGGTCCCGGCTGCCGGGGAGAACAGATTCTCCGCTTGTCTGCTGCACATTCTCCTCCTCCTCCACAAAATCCTCCTCCCTGTTGCATGAGACTCCCCCCTTGCAGGTGTCCACGGACAGTGGTGGGGTAGTGGTAGGGGTCCCCCCCTTGAATGGCATGCAGCTGATCATAGAAGCGGCATGTATGGGGCTCTGACCTGGAGCGACCATTTGCATCCTTTGTCTTTTGGTAGGCTTGCCTGAGCTCCTTAACTTTCATGTGGCACTGCTGTGTGTCCCTGTTGTAGCCTCTCTCCACCATGCTCTGTGCGATTTTGGCATATATATTAGCATTTCTTCTTTTGGATCGGAGTTTGGCCTGCACAGATTCTTCTCCCCATACAGCAATCAGATCCAGTTTCTCCCGCTCGCTCCATGCTGGAGCTCGTTTGCGATTCTGGGACTGCATGGTCACCTGCGCTGCTGAGCTCGCCATGCTGACCAAACAGGAAATGAAATTCAAAAGTTCCCGAGGCTTTTCCTGTGTACCTGGCTAGTGCATCAGAGTTGAAAGTGCTGTCCAGAGCGGTCACATTGGAGCACTCTGGGATAGCTCCCGGAGGCCAATACCATTGAATTGCGTCTGCACTACCCCAAATTCGACCCAGCAAGGTAGATTTTAGAGCTATTCCCCTCGCCGGGGAGGAGTACAGCAGTCACTTTTAAGAGCCCTTTAGGTCGACGGAACGGGGTTGGTTGTGTAGGCGCATTGCTTATAAAATCGACCTAACGTGGCTAAATTCGACCTAAACTCGTAGTGTAGACCAGGGCTAAGAAACTTAACCACCTCAGCAATGTAGCCTGACTAAAGTTGCTCTAGGAATCTTAGCTTTGGAATTTCCCACCTTTACCACAATATTATGGTTGTATAGTTTAATGCAACTAGCGTAGCATTTAATTATATTGTATATAATGGTGTTGAGACTCATTTTAAATACATAAATATGCACTGCTGAAACTTGAAAAACTGATAATGGAAACTACCAGATTTAAGGTGGTACTTATCCTTTCAGTTACATCAGTTTGTGATTGACTTTGATCAAAAGTGATTGTCTTCATCAAATGTAAATGTTTTTTTAAACACTCCTGTTACTAAATCAGCTAGAAGCTTAGTCCTGTACTCAGGATAGATTCCCATTGAAGTCAATGGAATTTTTGACTAAGGGTACACTTTTTGCTTTTTTCCCCCCCCCACTTAACATTAAAGAGTGCTTTTACAGTTTAGTCTTATGGGTTAGTGAAACCTGCATTGTTAAGGCTGTTAATTTAGTGCAGGGTTATGCTACATGGCTTCAAAAGGAAATAACTGAGTGAAGATGTGTAATTCAGGGCACATCATGAGCATCTGAATAAAACATACAGCGCTATGATGTTTCAGAGCTTATTTTAGTATCTGTTATACGCAGTGTGAAGGTGGAAGGGAGGGAGAAGGAGGTAACCAATTAGAACCTCATTATCACATTCATAGGAGAATTTCTATATCCCTTTTCTGAAGAGAGCCTAGGAATCCTGACATAACACGTCTTTTTAAACAAGTTTTCTGTAAGCAAGCCAGAGATTAATATATTTAATTGTACAGTAATCTTTGTTTCTTTGTTTGTATTAGTAGCATGTGGCGTAAAAGCAATGGCTTGATTGTCATTAATTATGGTTTTGGATCATGGCACATCACTCAGCATTTGTCAGTTTATTACCAGCCTGTACTGACTCACAACAATTAATGTTAGTTGCATTAATGTGCACTAAACCATGTCTCTTTGTTTCTTTGAAAGATTGGTCATGGGATCTGTGGTGTTTGTTTTTTTTTTGTTACACCTCATTATGGAGCTGTGCAAGGAAAATACTTATTTAGACTGTCTGAAACACAATGTTCTTTTGTCTGGTTTTTTGACTTGGAAAAAATACTGAGATTGTGCTTTGGTACTTTAATAGGTGCTTTTCAATTAGTCCTTGAATGCTGCTAAGAATTGGAATTTACTCATGTACAAGGATTAGGTTCCCTTCAAAGGATACAGTGAGCTGTAGACTCTTATCTGTAACTTCCTCTATAAATGGTCCACTCAGTGTCCTTGACATTCGCGAATTGACTTCTTGCCACTCTGAACTTTTAACAACCAAGGAAGCAAAAAACCCCTTACAGATGTGGCTCTTGGATATAACATGGGATACTCACTTTTCACTGTTTTTGTTCTCACTGGTCCAAATGAAGACATTTTGAATTGTAAGTGTAAACCAAACTTGAGAAAAAGCTGCATCTATTTAGCTCATCACAACATTCTAAAACTTTACTTGACAAAATTATGGTTCTCTGGGGATCATCTGTGAAACGAATTGGAAAACAAAGTTTCTAATTACATTTTGTATCCTTGAGTCTAGTGGGCGTGGCCACTTTCAGTAAGTGACTAGTTCTGGAGTGTAAAGCCACTTTCCAGCTTACATAAGAGATAAGTAATCAAAGAAAAATAGTTTTTAAGGAGTAACAATTGAAGTGTTTAATATTCTGCTTTAATATTCGTAGTCTTATATTGGGATCCTGTGGTGCTGTCAGGAATGCCACTTTTCAGCAACAGGGACATCAGTAGGTGCAGGATTGAAAAATTTAACTACAAATTTGGGAACAAATTTTACATTCTTCTGACCCATAATGTACATCTCTGAAAATTGGAACAAGTTACACATTTGAGGGATTTGCATTTTGGCTTTTTCACTTAAAGCATGATATGCATTTTACCAAACATCCTGTACAGTGTATATACCTCTCTAGAGCCACTGTTTCTCATCGTGTGTTGAGCAAAAAAATTATTATGCTTATTCAAACAGTGAGCTGTCAAACTTTTTAGAACTTGTGTTTTACTTGAGTCTTCTTTTTTTCAGGGAGCTGATTCCCAATGCCCTGCAATGGATGATGACAGTCAGGACGAACTGATAAACAAGAATGCTGCACTAGGCAAAGGCAAAAGACCAAATCTAGTGCTCCTAAGTGAAGCAGGTAACTCAAACCACTCTCTGTACTTGTATACTTCCCGTTTTAGGTTTGAAACAGTGTTTGCCTATCCAAAATAAGTAGTATTTATAGATACATATCTGTTCTGGGGGAGAAAAAACTTAAATCTTTGTGCCATCTCATAGGTTCTGTGCCTCCAGCTGTTGGCTTCTTTACACTACTAGCCAATTAAACGCTGAACAGTGCTGTCACAGCTTGATAATAAATGATACTCAAAAAAGTGCTGCAAAAAGCACCTTGGAAATCTGTCGTTTCAGTTTCTATATGAATTTGCCCACAGCAGGATTTCTGATACGTACTTGACTATCCCACATACTTTTTATTTACAGTATATGCTTATTGAGGGGTCATGTACAACGTAGATGTAATTAGTGTTTTCCCTTTTGTTATTTAAAAAGAAAGCAATGATGGAAATAGTGGGGATTCAGAAGAAGATACAGGAAGTGAGGAAGAAGATGGCACTGATGAAGATGGGGGTGAGGAGGATGAGGAAGAAGGTGAAGATGAAGATTTAGACGGTGAGTCTGTTAAACCTGTGTGTGCATGTATGTTTGCTTCAAATGTTTTTGATGGCTGGAAGAGAAACTGGGGTTATGGCTTTCCTTCCAAAAGTAGCAACAAAATGTATATCCAGTGTTTATAACTATTTTCATGATTCTTTAAACGAGGAGTCTAAGCATTTTTGGCTCTTGTGTTTGGCTAAAATGCTAATATTTAAGATAATAAAGTAGAATTTTTGACTGTTTCCCTTCCTCCAACTGCGTTTTGGTAAGAAATGGACTTGAGCCATTCTTACACATGCCATATAAATTGATGTTTTTATTTATTAAATATTCTATGATACTTATCACCATAGTACGTTAGTAATATTGTAATATTAGCAGCTGCTAATTGTTCGTGTTGTTTTTTCTCCCAATTCATTTTTAATTTTTATTCATTTTTAATTTCTATTCAAATGTAACTTCCTTGTTGTCAAAATGATGTTATGGAGGGTGAAGGGAACCCCCTGCTTATAAACTGCAAACAAACAAAAACACACCGCTAATTTAACCATGGAAAATAATCTAACAGTTTTAGGTAATAAGTGGTGCAGAGGAGTCTCAGAGTCTAGCAGTAGAAATTGTTGTACACTCAAACTAAAGTAGGATTTTGTAACTTGAGTTTCTTTTACAGGCAATGGTAAAATGCCTGTTGGTGTATGTCTGTTGGTTTTGCATTTATTACTCATCTGCCTATATAGATATTAAGTGACTGGTTATATTTTTGTCTGTCACTCTGAAAGTATTGGTGAAATGGACTGTGCTCAAGCTAATCTAACTGAAGTCTTGAAAGTGCTGAGTCTGTGCTAAGTGCTTTTTAGAGAAATTCGTTAAAGAAATGCAGTTAACAACTCTTACACTTGTAGTGCACATATTTAATTAGTTTCAGCATCATCCTAATCTCTTTGGTTGTATGTTGTATACCTTTTTCCCACCTGTCTGTCTTATATCTTATATTCTTTCTAGGGCAGGGATTGTCTTCCTTTGTATATAAGAAGTGCAAAATATCAATCTAGGCATTTAAAAAAACTTAAAAGGAACAATGCCATGTAGTTTTAAAAAATAAAAAACTTGCAGCTGTTGTGGAATGTGCTCAGTTCTCTGCTGCTGCTACTAGGCCAATCTTGTGCCCAAGCAATATGTTAAAATTGACAAAAGCAGTATTGCCTGGATATGGTAAAGAACCAGAATCTTGTATATTGCAATAATACCTGCTTGCCCAAATGGCGCTGTAATAAAGTATTAGAGGCGTATTTGTGCCCTAGGTTGCATATGAAAATGCTGTAAGATTGCCAGCAATGCATACTATAGCTTATTACAAGTGTTTTTCGTAAGTATGAGGTTACAAAGCTAAAATTGTGAGCATAACCCTTGGGAATAAAGTGCCGTTACTTTTCAGGTTTTTCAAGATGTGTTTGACCTTGACAATGTTCACTTAAAAAAAACAAACTGAAGCAGAGAGAAATTAATAGAATTTCACTATTATTATGTGATTGTCTGCTTATGTAGAGTAGTACTCTACTGAAACTGAAGTTCAACTGACAAATATTTTAGGATTTTAATTATTTCTTCAGCACATCTTGCAGGTTGCTGGGAGTGGATGATTAGATTGATTAAGCACACATTTGATTTAAGCACTGCATGCCAAAAAGATATTTATCAGTCCTCTAAAATAGTCATTCCTGAGCCTTGACTGTGAAATATATGATACAATATATGCTATTCCTGTTTTGTGAGGAAAGTATTATAGTGTTTTGGTGTTATCTGATAACTGCATTAGGAACCTTTCTGAAGATGAATTATGTGTTTGTGGGATACTTGACCTTTCTCTAAAAATTGTGAATGGAGAAATGCCCTGGTATTTGCCTACAATGAGAATTAATACTAGTTAGTGAGTGATTTTGGGATCTCAAATTTTGGGTGCACCACTGAAGACACCTTAATAGGATTAATTTTTTTTTTTTTTTTGGAGGGTGAGTGCTCTGCACTTTAACAAGACTTTAATGTCTCTGATGGGACACACAAAATCACTAGTCGCTTCCGAAAAATCTCGCCCCTATTCTGGAACGATTGGGAATGTCTGGCTGTGCTCTATACCCTTTAGAGCGCCTGTGAAAAAGTGGATGAATACTCATTTTGAAAATTGTGATGCAGAAATGATACCAACCTGATTTATACTTTTTCACCACCACCACCGATATAGTTCTTATTTTGCTGTCTCTCCTTTTAATCTTCTGCAAGACTAATCACAACTCTGATTACCGAGAGACTTTAATAGCATCCTTTTTTTTAAAGGAATATCTAGTGTTTAATAAAGTGATTTTTCCTCCCTCTTTTTCCCCCCTCCAATCTAACTTGTGATAAAAGGATTGTGCTTACCCTTCTCTCCCAAAAGCATCCCCTCACTCAGGATTCTTTCTGGTCTAGTATTGTCCCATGCTGGAACCCTGCAGTACATTAAAGCTCGGTTTTTTTGTTGTTGTTGTTTTTCTCCCTGATTCTCAAGATTCTGAAGATGAGGAGGAAGATGATGACTTTGCTGAAGAGGAAGAAATGGAAACTGCTGTTGGGGAAACAACGGTTTCTCTGAAAACAACGCCACAGACAAATGGAGGGGACATTTCTTCTGACGATGATGCTGAAAACTGCCCCATCTGCCTCAACACCTTTAGGAATCAAGCTGTTGGAACTCCTGAGAGCTGTGCCCATTACTTCTGCTTGGACTGTATAGTGGAGTGGTCTAAAGTAAGTCCTTTTTCTCTGTTGTTCAAGTCCTTTCTTGTTGTTTTATCCAAGATAGCGTGTTTAGCTTTCACACTTGTCTGTCTTCTGATCAGCCTGCAGTAATATCTTGGTAAAGATCTATTGAGTTGTGGTAAGGATAGCAGCAAGTAGCTGGAATATTCAAATCCACTTTCTTAATTAAACATTTTCAAAAACTTTGGTACTGCTTTATTTGGCAGGGATCACATTTTGTGGAGGGTTAACCTATTTCCCTTCTAGCCATTCAGTCTCCCCACATCCCTTTTTGTTCCCTTCTCATAGCTAAGGCCAAAGAGGGGTGAGATTTAACCGAGAGCAATGATGGCAAGATGACAAAGTGCTTCTGCTCCACAGTCTCTTGGGCTTCTGTTTTAGGAAGTAAGAAACTGTGCTCAGAGTCTTGATCCTAAGTCTCTTGCATAGTAGAGCAGGTCACTACCGAGTGAGTGGGTGACTTCTTGCATGTTTAAAAAAGCTAGCATGCATGTTAAGAGCCCAGTTTCATAGCTGCTCTGTATGGAATTTTTACTGACTTCAGCAGAATTTCTGCACACCTATTGCAGAATCAGGCTAAATGTCTGTTACATATTTGAGCATAGGGAAGGGCCACAAGAAGGCTGACTAGATGGTTTGCTCTGAAACTTGGTCCTAATCCAGAATTAAACAAACAAAAACATAGTGTTTGCACTCGATAACATCTTTCAAAATTTTAGAATTGTTGATTGACTGCTTCAGCCATCATTGTCTCATTAACTCCGCCCCACTGCCACCCTCAAAAAAGCTTGTCTGCATGTCTTAAAACAAGCAAATTTTTTTTTTCAAGGAAATGTTTGGCAAAATGATCATACCACTTTGGCAATTTTGTGTAGACATTTAAATGACCTAGAGATAACTTAGGCAATTTAGTATGTTCTTTTCTGAAAAATCAGATTCTAGTCTAGCAACTCTTGTGTTCACATTAGTCTGGTGTAAGTTGCAGCAGTCAAGGAATAAACCCAGGAAAGAAAACTTAAAATGTAGACGTTTAGTCCTTTAACTACTATGGCACATACCACACAAGTAATTGAAAACAGCCCTTTAAAAACTGGTTTGAATTGAAAACTGCTTATGACCGTAGCTGATGGGACAGGTACTAAATTTTGTTTTTTTTCCCTTCTAGAATGCCAATTCCTGTCCAGTGGATCGAATCCTCTTTAAATATATTTGCATTCGGGTGCGATTTGGTGGTGAAATCTTAAAAAAGGTAGGCCTTCTACTAACCTTCAAAAAACTAAAGTCCATGTAACCAGAAAATAGTTATCCAGAGATTTATGTTTCTCTCATACAATTTATTTAATATTCAGTTATCACATGGATTTCCTCCACCCTAATATGGTCACTTTTTTGCGAAAGTTTGTTTTTAGCTTTTTTAAATCTTTCATCTAACTATACTATTCATGGTACATCACAAAGTGTAGTGCCTTACTTAAGTCAGAAGGAATGGAAATATGGTATGTTTAACTTTCATAACTACCTATTTTGCAAAATAGGAATTAGGTTGTAAACTCTTCTGGAGAGGGACCATCTTTGTTTAAGTAGAAAGTAACTAGAACTGTGTGCATGCTCCTGCAATATAAATGGGAATAAACCCTGGTTAAATGTATGTGGAGAGATAAGGCAATGGAACTCTTCTCATTAGCACTGTTTTGTATTGGTAAATAGATGTGCAAGAGGAGATGACGGATCAGATATTGGAGTCTCAATTCCTAGCATCAGAGATTCAATGTATTGATAACTTCCAGTAATCTGTGGTCTTGATGAGTTAGCATTGTCCATTTTTCTTTAACATGTCGGTCAGCATCCTGTCCGTCTTGAAGACAAAACCTCTCTTAGAATTCTAGGGATCTGGTGGCATCTTATCATAAGATAGTTTATGCATTTCTGCTATGTTACTACCATGTTTCCTATTTATATTAATCATATCTGTTTCTGTGAAGTTAATTTGAAATAATCAGCTCATAGTGCTACTTTCATAACCCCCAGGGGTGTTTCTTTGTGGCATCCCACTAATTTCAAGGAAGTCAGAAACATCTAAACCTGAAGTTTTCTTAGTTATACACCTCTTGGGCCTTTCTCATCTCAGTCTTATTCAGAATTTTGACCTAACTTACTGATTTAAATGGCAGTTTTCTATTGCTGACGATATCCAGTCAAACCTACCACAAATAAGGAAGATGGATTGTGGAAGTTGTAGCACTTGCCTCATAAATGATCACGTTCTAGATATTTTGAATAAAATTGAGGTTCTATTAGGGTAGAATAGGCAGTCACTGGAGCAGTGAACTACTATTGTTGCTGATGTAATAGGGTGGATAAAAAGAATAGAAGCTTCTACTTAAAATGTGAAACTCTCTTGTTTAGATTCCTGTTGAGAATTCAAAAGCTCAGAATGGTGATAGCGGGGAGGATGATCCAACCTTTTGTGAGGTGTGTGGCAGAAGTGACAGAGAAGACCGCCTGCTGCTGTGTGATGGCTGTGATGCAGGGTAAGAAGGGTTGAAGGCCTGAGTTAGTCTCTTTACAGTCACTCAAAGGGCTCCCTCCCTCTGAGGGTGTGAAGTGGTTCTAATTCACAGCTGTTTTTCAGTACACTGAATCTTTGTGGGCTACCATTCATAACAAGGTGATTATTATAGTGGGAGAGGAAAAGGGGTCTATTTACTTTTCTCCTCACTCTTTTATTGTTTTTCCTTAATTAGAATAAGCAAAAGGTAGTATCTTTAAGACAATTTTAAAAAATACTCTAATTTTAAATATTTGAATACAGATGCATCAAGGTACTCAAATATAGCTTGCGACTAAAGTCTGATGCAAGGATTTAAAGCTGTTACACCATTTATATCAACCTTGCAAAATTGTCCATTGAAATTTAATAAATTGAATGGATATCAGTAAGTGTAGCTTTGTTTGTGCCTTCACCGTCTATAGTCCCCAGGGAACTTAAACATTCATTCATGGTTGGGATTGGGAGGTAGAAACTGTAAGGTCAGGCATATTGCCGAAACACTGACCAAATATAGTAAATATTTATAACCTAAAGAACTCCTAACAAAATAAGATTTGATAAGTAGAACTCTTAACTCAAGTTCTTATTTGTGCAAGTCTGTCTGTCCTCACTTTGTTTTGTGTTCTGATTTTTTTTTTTTTAAAGTGACAGTCTCAGCTAATTTTGTATGCAGTATTGTGGCCATGTTGGTCCCAGGGTATTAGAGAGACAACTCACCAATGGAAATTGGTCCAATAAATGATATTACCTCATCCACCTTGTGTCTCAGCTAATTTTGTTTTTCTCAAAATAAGTTTCACTCTTAGAACTATAACTTCTTCAGTGCTTTGTCCTCAGAAAGTGCTTTTCATCTCTCCATGGCTAGGATAAGTCCTAAAGAAACCTAGAATTATTTTCTTCAAATTTTAAGTCTTCTAACTTCTAAGATCACTGTGTCTCAGTGATCTGAAACAGAAACAATAATTATATTTCCCATTTTTGTTCACCCTTTATAGCTTGTAACCACATATATAGGGTCATCCTTCTCTTTAATGGATAAAGTGTCACATGCTCCAGGAAAATAGGTCCAGATTTTTTGTGTGTAGGAATTGCATGAGGGCTTTCCTTTGTGGCAAAAAGCATCAATTATAGAAACATACTAATCTGATAGTTGATATTGTCTTAAATCTGTGCTGGAGAGAGCCACTAATACACTGTATAACCTCAGGCATGGAACTCGGTCCAAGCATTTAGCTTTTTAGGTTGGGTAATTTACTGGAGAAAATCCATTTAAAACTGATTATGTCTTGTAGCCATGTAGTTTGAGTAGAAGCTGCTTCAAAAGATTAAACACTTTACTGACAATCCTGACTTCAGCTAATGCTATGTTGTCTTGTATTAACTGGGTTGAAAATGGAATAGAATCAATAAAAGGAACAGAGTTGCATCATCTTAAAAAGCTCAGTGGTACAGCTTCTGTTGACTACAGTTGGTGAGACAATTTAATCTAGTAATTCAAATCACTAGGCAAATAACGTTTTACAATATTTATTATGGAATCAGCATTATCCCATTTTTTGTCTTAAAATTGAACTGGACATATGAACCTCTGTAAAATGTTATGTGGAGGACTGCAAGCTTGGGCCCCAGTTGTGTAGATAGCCCTATATAGGTGAACCCTTGAGAGCGTGTGAAGCTCCTAGCCTGTGCAGTTATACAAGGTTATGATATTGTGGAAAACTTCAGCAGACATTAGTTGTCTCTGAGTAATGCCTGGATTATATTCGATATGGGGCTTGTATTCAAAACTACACAATCTAAGAGGCAGATCCAGTCTGTGATGTATGGCAAAGTAAAGATTCCAACAGTACCACTTATTTTAATTCTTGGAAAACAGCATTATTTCAAGTTACTGTCTGTATTACCCTTTCCACTGCTTTTAATTTTTCCAGAGCACTTTGAAGTTTTTTTCCTGCTCTGTATTTGCGATCTCTTTCTGTGAATTTGATCCCAGTCACAACAAGTACCCAGCAAAACACAAAGCAACCATTGGGGGTGCAGAATTTTCTGAGGCGTGGAGCTTTAAGTGGTTAAAGGAACTTCTGGAAATCCTGCAAGAATCCATGACACTTATATAACTATCAGGAAGCATTATTGCTTTGGAAACTAATAGAAGCAGCTCCATAGACTGCAGTTTAGGGCAGTGGTTCTCAGGGGATTATTAGATGTCTGTTTGCATATGAGATGACTACCTTATATGGCCCTTGGATGGAAATAATAAAAAAAAAACCCAAAACTTTTTTTCCCTTTCAATGTTGATAAAAATCTCATTGTGTGTTGCTCTTCTGTTAGATACCACATGGAATGCCTTAATCCACCTCTGAGTGAGGTACCTGTGGATGAATGGTTCTGTCCAGCATGTGCACCAGCTAATGCTGCTGTTGCTGCTGCTGGTAAGTATTTTGATCAAATCACACTTTTTGCTCTGATTCGGATCATGGAAAATAGCTGTTCTTTAAAGAAATGCTGTCCAGTTGTTTAGGCCCCAGATTTGATACCTTCCCCCCAGATTGTTTTGGTGGGTAGCCTCTTTTGGGCTCATTGACTGGGAAATATTGTTGTATAGTGTTGTATATTAAGATTTTATTCAGGGATTGTAAGCTACAGTGTGTTGACTTGGAAGTGGGTCTATTACCAGCCCTAGTCTGGCTGGGAACGACAGGGTAGAAGCAACTCTTCTCAATGCCCAGCAGAATCATCTAGCTGGCTGAATGAGTGACGTTATCTGGCTCTGGGTATATTTGTGCTGCCTTCCTTGCCAAAGGATCAGTTTGCTGTGATGTAGGGCGGGGGTGTGTGTGTGGTGCAGAAAACAGAATAAGTATCTTGATTTAGATTCTATAGTAAAACTTTCAGCTCTTGAAGGAATGTATACTGACAAGTGACCCAGGGGGCTTTTCCTTTTCAGATACAGATCATGTGAGTGAAGAAGAGGTTGCTGCTCTCATAGCTGATGTCACCCCTACCACGAGTAGGCTACGTCTTAATGTCCGAACTCGAGCAATAGCCAGGACTCGACAGAGCGAACGAGTTAGGGCAACAGTGAACAGAAACCGAATAACAACTGCACAGCAAATTCAGGTATTGGGAAGTTTCCAGTTAGCCTAAAAATATGAACTTAAAACTTTAAAATCAAGTCTCTCTCTGAAAGAATCTCTTAAGAGAGTTAAAAGAAGCCCACTCACTACTAGCTCAGCAGGCTTGGTAGCAATTCAATTCTGATTGTCCAGGATTAAATGATTGCATTCTGGTAAATTGAGACTAATTACGGTTCCAGTTGTGCAGTGTGAGAGCAAATCGTATAGATGCAAAATTGATTTGAAAAGTGCACTAATTTGCAGACCTTTCTGGAGACCTGCATTTTAATACTTGAGTCGCAAGTGGAATTGAATTTATCATTCTGAATCCGCAGAGGATATTAGTCCACAGTGTAAAGTCCTCCCACAGGTGTGCAAAACTGTTAGTTTTTTCTTCCATGGTCATGATTGGAATAACTAGGGTCCTCCAGATGAGAACTACTGAAGTGCATTGAAAACTCAGGAAGCTCTTGTATAGGGCTTCACTTGCATAAACCTGAAAACTCTTAATTCATGCCCCAACCTGTCATGGCTTATCGACTGTTTAGAGGTTATTTCTGTACCCATGACTGGTGGTATATCTTGGGGTTCTTTTTAATGGTCTCAGACACTTAACCTCATATAGTGTTACTGAAAAATTATCCCTTCCCTTTTGTTTGCTGGAAGTACAGGAAAATTGGCAAGTTGCAAAACCGTCTGTGTTTCAGTTGCTGAAAATATCGAAGTTGCAACCAAAACGTTCTCTACATACAGTACTTGCAAAGCTGCAAGTTTTGTCAAGTCCGATTCTACAGAGACAGTCAAACATATAGAAGAGAGAAGACAGTAGAAGGGAGAACAAAAATAATAGGTTTCTTTTCATAGTCCAGTGGCGGGTGAGTGGGTGGATTGTCAGTTTGAGGTTGGTGTCAGCTTGAGTGATGCGCAAAGTGTCTAATCATCCTGAGGTCTATTTTGGAAAAAAGCTGGATCAGAGGTGAGGTCCCTGTTGGATGATGCTTCTCTTTCCACCCTCCCATCCCCCCAATGGTTAAAGCTGGCAATCAGACAAGTCGGTAAAACAAAATCTAGATGAAACCTGAGAAAAACCATGGCCTGATGCTCAATAGCCTTGCTACCTATAACTAGGAACAAAAAATAAAGGAAAACAAAGTAGAGACATAAAGAAGCAACAAAATGACAAAAGCAGAATGAAAGACCAAGACTTTCCCTTCTAAGTTACTCAATCGAAGATACCTTGTCTTGGTTTCCTGTGGGCTGAGAAATATAAAAGACTATTGATCACTGTCCTTTCAAAGTTTTCCAGTAGTGCATCTAATCCAACAATCCTATTTAAAAGCAGATCTTGAACAAACTCAAAGCAATCTGAAATATAGCAACAAGTCCAGTCATCAAAACAAAGTGCAAACAAGGTTCCAGCATGCACTGGGTCCTTCTTAACATGGTTTAGGTTAAATGATTTTAGGACTTTCCCCAAAGAACCCTAATAAGCCTTAAATTTGTTAGTTTTTTTTCTGGAGGTAGGTCATGTCAGATGGTATGTTGAAACCACCTCTCACTCCCAATATTCAGCCCCCCAAATTTAAAAAGGATCAATAATAGTAAAAATCCCACAAATTGTTGGACGCACTTTTGAAAAATATCGATGAAAGCAGTTGGTAGATGTTGTTCCCTTTCTCACCCTAGTTTCTAACTGCTTAATAGTCACACTAGAAACATGTTTTGAAATCAAAGGTTTTGCAGCGTAACTGCTAGTGCTTTATTACTGTCTCTCCCTACCTGTTGTTTTATAAATACAGTGTGTAGCTGTCTCCCTGCAGATGAGAGAGGTGGTGCACGGGGACTTAATCGTTGCATAGTAGTGCAAGACTGGGTGCCAAGTACTTCCTGTTCAAGAAACCATTCCGAGCTCCACTTCTCCAATCTGCAGAGATGATTACAAACTTTCCCTAGAAAGGTATTATTGCTCACTTCATTTTTAAAAAAAGCACACCTCTCTTACTCTAGTTGACACTTAAATTTGACCCGAGAGCGCAAGTAAAAATCCAATAGCTAAGAGAAGCTCTTCTGTTATCCCCCTTGGAACATACAGAAAGGTGTTGATTTCAGATCTTCAGATACCTCTAGTATTTGGAGAGGCAGAAACTTCATTGTGTAATTCATACATTATTCCAGATGTACCTGCTATAGTTAAAATCTGCAATGTTTAGGTACCCCCTACTCCTCTTCCCTCCCAACAGAAAATGTTCGTGTGTGGCGCATGTTGGCACCCACAGAGCTTAAAATGAAGTTCTGCCCTAATGAATACCTTTTGAAGAAAAAGTTTTGTAGGGTGTGTTTGACATTTAAAGTATGTTCAATTAGGGTAATACCACATTGAGATAAATTTCTTCTGTCAGCTATAGTTTATATTAATTTCCCATTTTGTTTACTTTGTAACCATAAAATGCTTCTAAAGCAGTTTTTCTGTAATGTATATGCCATGTATAGGAGTTTATATGCAAAAGTCATTTTTTGTAAGTTTGTTTACATATTGTATGTAAATATATACAAATGTAATAGGCTGGTACACTGTAAGCATTGTATCAGCATGAGTTACTCTAAAGAAGTGCATTACTGTCTCTTATACCACGTTTATGGTGGTTTGAAATTGCTTTCCCCCTTGAACTCCCAATGTAATATGTGGTGTAGATTGACTTTCACAAAACCATAGCACTTAACCATGCTGGTTAGGTTAGAGAAGTAGTTCTCAACCTTTCCAGGCTAGTGTACCCCTGAAGCCAGAGCCCCGCCGCCTGGGGCTGAACTTAGCTTGTATCTTAGCTTCACGGAGCTCCCAGTGGCGTGGTTGCCATCCCCTAACACCAGTCCAGCACTTGCAACTCCCCTAAACCCATCCCATGACCTCCATGTTGAGAAACACTGATCTAGATAAGTTGATGTACCCCTGGAATACCTCTGATTACCCCCAGTGGCCCTGGATGAGAACTACTGGGTTAGAGTATGTTGTTGTCATACCTTTTTACAAAAAGGTATGACAGTTGTGCTACCACTGGACAATCAAGGGAGCTCTCTGATCTCCTCTGGATGATCAGAGTTCGGGTATGTCTACACCACCCACCCCACTTTCTGGGTTTCAGAGCCTGAGCTGCAGCCCGAGCCACATCTTCAGAGCACTGTTTATACAGCTATTTTTAAAGCACCAGTGCAAGCCCCACTAGCCTGCGCCTGTCAACCCAGGTTAGGAGCGTGCTTCAAAATACTGTGTAGACATACCTTTCACGCCCTGAGCTTTGAACTTCAAACTCAGGAGCTTCAGGAGCTGGATCCTGGAGGTGGGTGCACACCTCTTGTGCAAGGGAAAAGGGACATGAGCCATGAACTAATACTTCCTGCTTATTGTGAGGAAGTGACACTGAAGAGGAGTCTCTCTCTTATCCTTAAGCTCAGCTCCAGGATGTTGGTGTTAAGGTTTGCCCCCTTTCGTGTGTCTGGGGTTTTAAGGGGAAAATGTAGCCTGAAAAGTGAGGAAGCTAAAATCTTGGGCCCCACACTGCCTTGACTTTGCTTTCATTTTTGGTCAGTATGGATTAGTCCTGCTTTGGGAGAAGCCAGTGGACAGTTGTGTAGGTTTGGGGAGGGTTCACAGTGACAGTGGATGTGATATTCTCCCACCAGAATAAAGCGTTGGAGTAAAAATGTCCCTGGCTTCAAACATTGAGGCAGATTTAAAAAGCCATGGCAGTTTTCACTTGAGATGCAGCATGTGCTGGTGATAAGTGACTTAATTTTAAAGGTGAACCATTTCTTGTTGACAGCCTGATTCATGATGGTCGGGGAAAAGCGAATTTTGGTGCTGGATCACAAATCCCTTTTTTTGAACAAGTGCAACAAAACTATCTCTAACGTTTGTTGCTCATTTATGGTATGTATAGCTTATGTGATTTCTTGTTCTGAAATGCAGCATGTGCCGAGGTATCTGATGTCTTCTCTTCTTGATGAAACAATTGAGGCAGTTGCAGCAGGGCTAAGCACAGCAGTATACCAGCGACCTCTGACACCGCGGGCTCCAACCAGGCAGAAAAGAAAAACAGGTAAGGGGATCAGAACCCTTCCAGGATTCCTAGTCTACGAAGTAAAAGGTTTGAGCGAACAAAGCATGAGACAAACTGAAAACAGTACAGCAGATGCATCTGCATATCTCCATGGTACTGCATGATTACATCACTCTTAACGCTTTAAAAGAGAACTTGTATTCAGTTAAAAACCAGTGACACATTAAAACCAAGTTTTTATATCCCTACCCTTCCAACAGCTCTATTTAATTGTAGTTTAGGATCCTTTGCAGCACATCACAGCTTTTTCTTTTGTAAACTTGTTTGTAGTCTGTAGGGAAACTTTACAGGTGAGTGAGTGTGTGTGTGTGTGTGTGTGTGTGTGTGTGTGTGTGTACACACACAGTTCTGCTCTTCAGTCAAATACTTTGCTATGCTTGTCTCTTCAGGTAGAAAGAAGAAAGGCAGAAAAAGAACTCAGACAAAGTCTTCTGCTGGAAAAAAGAGTTCAGGGACATGGATCAAGAGACGTAAGCGTCGAGTAAAGAGGAGAAAGGGGAAGAAGATACGAGTAAGTTCAGATGTTATTTTATGCTGGTATAAAAAATCTCTTCCATTATTTTAATTTCTCTGGTGTAACACTGTAAATCTGCCATAAGCCGTCACACACTAAATACATTGTTATAATGGCAGCAAGCATGACTTGAATACAGGTGAATTATGTACAATGTATATAATATAGTCCTAGGAGAATGATACTTAACAAAGGAGCTTTTTTCATCTGTTTACTACTCAGTACTGTCTTCAGTAAATTTAGAACATAAGAGCGGCCACACTGGGTCAGGCCAAAGGTCCATCTAGCCCAGTATCCTGTCTTCTGACAATGGCCAATGCCAGGTGCCCCAGAGGGAATGAACAGAACAGGTAATCATCAAGTGATCCACCTCCTGTCGCGCATTCCCAGCTTCTGGCAAACAGAGGGTAGGAACACCATTCCTGACCATCCTGGCTAATAGCCATTGATGGATCTATTCTCCATGAATTTATGTAGTTGTTTTTTTGAACCCTGTTATAGTCTTGGCCTTCACAACATCCTCTGGCAAGGAGTTCCACAGGTTGACTGTGCGTTGTGTGAAAAAATACTTCCTTTTGTTTGTTTTAAACATGCTACTTATTAATTTCATTTGGTGACTCCTAGTTCTTGTGTTATGAGAAGGAGTAAATAACACTTATTTATTTTCTCCACACCAGTCATGATTTTATAGACTTCAATCATATCCCCTGTTAGTCATCTCTTTTCCAAGCTGAAAAGTCCCAATCTTATTAATCTCTCCTCAGATGGAACCTGTTCCATGCCCCTAATAATTTTTGTTGTCCTTTTCTGAACCTTTTCCAATTGCAGTAGATCTTTTTTGAGATGGGGCGACCACACCTGCACGCAGTATTTAAGATGTGGGTGAACTATGGATTTATATAGAGGCGATATGATATTTTTTGTCTTATCTATCCATTTCTTAATGATTCCCAACATTCTGTTGCCTTTTTTGACTGCCGCTGCGCATTGAGTGGATGTTTTCAGAGAACTATCCACAATGAATCCAAGATCTCGTTCTTGAGTGGTAACAGCTAATTTAGACCCTATTGTTTTATATGTATAGTTGGGATTATGTTTTTGTGTTAAGGTATCGTATTTCAGAAATTAACTTGAGTGGCCATTTCAGTGAAGTATGTGCAACTTACCGAGTGTATATACTAGAAGCATGACGTATAGGTTCAATAAAAATGTTTTAAAACAAAACCGTAAAATTACCCTCATCAGCCTATGCAAGTGCCATTACACTGACTACAATACACTAAATAAAAAAAGTTAACAATGCAGTCCTCACCATATCCGATGTACTCTAGTGAGAGAAGTTAGGGCCTCTAACACAGAGCATGTGTTACACTCATGCCCAACACCTGCAGGCCTCGTGCATTCTTAACCTGCTCGCTCTGAAAACTCCAACCCAAATCAAAGTAAAACAATGTTTTACAAACTGCTACATGCTTTTAGTGCCAGGTATCACCCCCTCTCCCCTCCTTGCACTTGTAGCTAATTTGGATGTTGATAGAAGCCTGTCTTACAATGCATAGTAGTCAACAACTTTTTTTCTTCACCTGTCCAGGTGAAAAATGAGGTTAATGCTCGCTCCCGTATTGCAAGAACTCTTGGCCTTGGTAAACCCGTACGTGGAGCTTCATTCCCTTCTGTGTATAAACCGATAGAACCCTCACTTGGCCTTATGAGAGCAGATATTGGGGCAGCTTCTCTGTCTGTGTTTGGAGATCCCTATGAACTGGACCCATATGACAGGTAAGATCTTGGGATCAAGACCACAGATCTGATAATTTCTCAGATGTATTTTAATGCTATTAAGATATTTTAATACAAAATACCTGGATGCCTTCAAAATTAAATATTTCAAATATATATGTGTTTGGAGGGGGTATGGTCATAATTAAGGCTAAGATTGTCACAGATTCTGTGACTTCCAGAGATCCGGGACATTTTCTGCTTCAGCCCTGGAGCAGCGGAGTGGAGCTGTTTGGTGGCAGGGGGCCCGCACACCTCTGAGCTGCTTCAGGGGGTGGGTGCTGGACCGCCCCTCCACCGCTGCAGCAGGGCTCAGGCTTGGGCTCGCATCAGCCTGTCAGTCCCATTTTGTCACCATTATTTTTAGGGATAGGTCACAGGCAATGTTCCCTCTAATTTTTGACAGGCCGTGTGCGCAAAAAATGTCTTCTATGCAAATTGTTGTGCAAATTTTTATGTGCGCGGTGTTTCGCCCTGTGCGCGGGGTTTAGGATCTGTGTGCACGCGCACAGCTTAGAGGGAACAGTGGTCACAGGCTTCCATGAATTTTTGTTCATTGTCCATGACCTGGCCCTGACTTTTACTAAAAATAACGGTGACAAAATCTTAGCCTTAGTCATAATATTTACCAGTAATATGAAACTACAGACCAAAAGATGACTAGTGGTTGTGCCCAACTTCAGACTTTTTAGAGGGGCCTGATTTTCAGAAATTGCTGAGTATATCCACGTTCTGAAAATCAGGCCTTTTTAAGCAGTCTCACGTTGGGCGTACAAAAATCATTAGTCACTTTTGTCATCTGTGTGTGAAGCTAATTAAGTGTCTTTAGAATCTGATTCTTGTTAACTAAGTAGTGACTGACTGTAATATTCTTTATTAAGAAGTAGTTAGCAAATTTTGGGGGTTATAATGATGCAGTGCCTTAACTCTAAAAGTACAATGAATCTGTGGGGTTATATGGGTCTCTTCTCTCCCGTCCCCCTTCAATTTTAGAATCTTGAATCAGAAGAAATTCAGCCAGATCATGGCAAAATGGCACTTCTCTCATGAATAAATCTGAAACCTCTTTTGAAAGCTTAATCTTAAATGGAAAAAGCATATTTGACCATAGTCATTAAAGGGATACTGCCCATTTCAAGTCTAATATATTTTAGAAAAGATTTAAAGATGGTTTCCGATAAGACACCTTTCCTTGAATAGCCCCTTAACTTTTGTGATTTTATAGTTACGTTTATCTATATGTTAAACTGCAACAGGAAAGAATTATTTTTTTTTGAGACACCCATGCAAACAACTATAAAGAACTATTGTATGCAAAAAGTTAACTAAAATAAAGGGAGGAAACTTTTTTCCTATGTTCTTTCAGGTCTAGTAGCCTTCGCTGTGGTGTCAATAGTAGATAGTTGTTTAAACAAGGGGTTTTTAAGTTGCCCGTTTCCCTTTGTGTTTGTGTCTGCAGTAACGAAGAGATTCCAGCCAACCCAGCTTCACCTGTGAGCACCAAAAGGAGAATTCTTTCCCAGTCAGCATTAAGATCTCATCGGCCGGTGGCTAGACCCGTTTCTGTGGGACTTTCTGGGTAAGGCAGCCAAGTTATTATTATTTTGTTGCATTGTATAAAACAGACATTCTAGAAGGAATCTGGGTCATAAGACTGAATGAGCTTTGTGACTCTGGGTATCCAGAATCAGAGCACATTTTGGCCTTTCTTGGGCAGTTGCTAAGGAACTATAACGAAGCCGCTGTTTGTCACGGATGCGCCTGGTCCAGGGGCTGCCTGAGCAGCTCGGGCAGCCCCCAGGTAAGGCGCACCAGCCGCTGCTGGGGCAATCTTGGGCCCACCCCCAGAAGCAGGAGTTTGTGGTGGGGGGGAAGCTCAGGGCTGGGGGTTGGGGTGCAGGGCAGTGCTTACCTTAGGGGGCTCCCTGAAAGAGCAACAGGAACTCCCCTCCCTCAGCTACTAGCTCCACATGCTGCCTTTGCCCGCAGGCACCGCCCCTGCAGCTCCCATTGGTCGGGGTTCCCAGGCAATGGGAGCTGCAGGCTTGGGGTGGAGTGGAGGCAGCACATGAAGCTAGGAGCTGGGGTAGGGAGCCTGCCCCAGCCTCACCAACCCTTTTCCCCCGCCAAGCACCCACAGCACCCTCCAGGCCGCAACCCCCCGAGCACCCGTGGCACCCCCCAGGCTGCAACCCTCCCCCCCCCCCCGAGCACCTGGCATGCCCCCCAACACCCGCTGCCCCCCCCCTCCCCCCCCCACCGTGCCTATCCAGCACCCGCCATGCCCCCAGGGCCGCTCTCCTGAGCCACCCCCTTCCCCCACTTCCCCTCTCCCAGGGTACGTCTACACTAGCCGCCAGATCAGCGGGATCGATTTATCGCATCTAATGTGGACTTTTACTAAAAATACCTGTGACTAAAACATAGCCTTAACTATAACACATTTTACACTGGTGACAGTTCAATTAATGTAGTTACATTGAGACACCTGCAGTTGGGTGATTTTTTTTTTAAGGTACTTAGCCTTGTGCTTTAAACTCTGTTATGCTTTCTTTGGCTGTCTTTCCTCGTGATTCACTGTATCCCACTTTTACATCCTCTTTGCTTGCTCCTCATTCAGTAGATCTAACTAACATATTGATATTTCAAATTTGGAAGTTATCCCTTGTTCTGAAGTGATCTGGCCATTTTTTACCTTGTATGTTTAAAATGCAACATTTTCTCTGGGAGCACTGAGCAACCTGCAGTCTCTCTCAATTAAAAATTGTCTCTGAGAAGTGGTGTGCAGCACAAAAAAGGATCCTCATATTGCACTTCAGAAGAGTGGGCACGTAACTGGTTCTACACAATGCGGTGCAACAAGCTGCGTATAACCCGAGGAGACGATCAGCAACTAGCGGATGATTTGGGTGACTAATCTGTTTCCTCTGCCATTTGGTAGAGTTTAGAAGGAGACTGAGGAAAGAGTGTTCTCTTTCAAACTCTGGTTATATGTACTGGGCTGTCAGTGATTCAGCTTTCCTGTGTTCAAATAAGCAGCAGAATATTTGGGACAATATCCCTTTAATAAACTAAACAAGAATGGAATGCTGGAACTGGGACGTTCCGTTGCAGTTGAATGGAGGAGTTGGCTGAAGGAAGTGCAGTGAGAGCTTCAGGATTCCAGTGTGTTGGCGGCTGCGGGGGGACGGGACAGAGCTGAGCGACTGGGAAAAATCTGGGGACAGATTAGGGGTGTGAGTAAGAGGAAAAGGGAGAGTAAAACAACCACTAGAGCAAGGAGAAAGTGAGAGTGGAGAAAAGTGTGAGGAGAAAAGACTGGAAACACACCCACATCCCCCACACCCACTGGAAAAATAAGGGAGCTCCAGGTTGTCATCTCACTGCCCCGGTGGTATGATGGGTTTAAGTGGCTGCCTGTTTTTCGTTTATCTTGCCTGCAATGCAAGCAAGATAAATTACAGGAATAGCATGGTCATGCCTCTTGGCTATATGGTATTTTTCTCCACTTTCCCACCTCTCGTTTAGAAGAAGAGGTTTTGGGACGTCTCAGTGATCCTGTGGGATGGCTTTGAGGGTAGCGTCTTGTTCAGAAGGCAGAATTACTTACCTGTAATTCAGCATCTCTGAAGACATCACTTGACTGGATTACTGCTCATCTTCCCATCAGAGCTGGGAGGCAAACATTTTTACACTATGTGGTAGTTCTGTCATATAGGCATATACTTCTGGCATAAATAATACTTTAAAGATTGGACTGCTGTTTGCTTTGTGCTCATCATGAACTGAAGTGGAGTGCCCCAAAGTGGAGGCACTGGCACTTGGGTCTGTCCTTCAGCTATGCTTACTGGTACCTCAGTGGGCCAATAATATTTGAGAGTTATGGAAGTTTTAGAAACAAGACCCAAGAATAGGCATCCAGTAAAATGATGTCTCCAGAGGAGACAAATTATAGGTAAGTAACTTCCCTAATGGTTAGGTAATGCAGGGAGAGACCTTTGTGTTGTCTATAGTTGAACCCATTAATATGGCTCTTGGATTTAATTGATCATGCACTCTGGTTCCTTTACAATAGGTGCCCATAAACCACTAAGTTAACTTAAGTAAATTCTTTGAGATAGTAATATAGGTCTGCTGAGAAGTAAACTGGGGAATGGGGAGGAAAGGTCGAGATAGACCAGACAACTATGATGGGAGATATGCTTATGGTAAACTTCTGAATAACACATTATGGATATTAAAAAAATTAATAAGGTGGTTATAAAAAAGTGTAGTTTTTCAAACAATTGAGTGACACTCCCAAGTGTTATTTAGATGGCCATTGTGGTGGCTGAAGGCATTTGGCTTTAATTCTGATCTCATGCTGCACAGGATACCTAAGACATGCAGGTATCTGATATAACCACTCACTTTGCCATCGTATGGCACCCGTCCAGAGAGTAGGTATTTTGACCACCTCTCGACAGAGAGAGGCAGAAGCTGTATGCCTTTTGTGAAGCCAGCTCCTAGAAAGGGAACTGTACTGGCTGAGCACACCATTCTTTTGCATGCCCCTGACAGCTGATCTTCGTTTCATTGTAATATAATCCATTTCTATAGTCTGAGAGCACTGTACAAGTAAGGAAAATGTAACCCTTCTGTAATGTGCAGGAGAAGTGTGCCTGTCTTGATTCCTGATCAAGAAACTGAAGCTCCCCCTGCGCCTGACCTGTTGGGAAGTATTCTGTCTGGACAGAGCCTCCTCATGATGAGTGGGTCTGATGTGGTCATCAACAGAGATGGGTCACTAACAGCAAAGAGGGCAGGTGAGGGTTTGGCTTCTCAGTTCTTCATTAACTGTTTTTGGTATTTAGTCCCATGGGTCTCTATCCTACAAACACTACATATGTGCTTAACTTTGAGCCTATACATAAATGTTTACGGGATCAGGGCGGTAGGTACTAACTAGAGTCAAAATAGTAAGTTTTTGACATGCTTCTGTTTAATTGCATAATGACAAGGTCATTGGAAGAACTGGTTTAATGGGAGGTGGTGGTTGTCACCTGTATAAGTAGGGCCCTACCAAATTCACAGGGTGGCAATACCACACTATGCCACCCTTACTTCTGTGCTGCTGCTGGCAGGACTCTGCCTTCAGAGCTGGGCTCCTGGCCAACAGCCGCAGCTCTTTGGCCGCCCAGCTCTGAAGGCAGCACAGAACTAAGGGTGGCAATACTGTGACTCCTCTAAAATAACCTTGCAACCCCGTCCCGCCCCCTTACAACTCCCAGTTTGAGAAATGCTGGTCTCCCCCTCTGAAATCTGTATAGTATGGGGTAAAAGCACACAAAAGACCAGATTTCATGGGGGGAGACCAGATTTCACGGTCTGTGACACGTTTTTCATTTGGTAGGGCCCTATATATAAGTACTGCACTGTAGCTGTTTTTTCATTTTGCCACAACTCTCAGTGAACTGGATGAAGCAAAGGGACCTTAAAACCCAATTTTCGTGGAATTTCACGTTTACTGCCGTCTTATTTGTGAAATACACTGTGAATGGTATGAACAGACAGCTCAAACTACAGTGATGAGGAGCCGGACAAGAAAATTTAAATGAAATACTTGGTAGAGTAGGTGCTGTGTTCATATATTCAGGTACATGCACTCTCCTGACTTAATCATTCTTATCTTGGAAAATATCTGTTCATATTAAAATCTTAAACTTAATTCTTAAAGCTAATTGTCCTGTAATTCCCCACATATGTTAATCAGTCTATGGCTAAAAGATTAGAAACCGTCTCATTATATGGCCTTTGGTGTTTCCAAGTGCACTTGCTACTCTACTAGTGATATTTGGTTGCCACAAAGACACCATTGTCCAACATAAGCCTTGAGCATTTGAGTAAAGTGGTAGTGGGTCTGGTGGCTTGCTGTTGCCAAGGATGCTTCCACAGCCAAAAGTGGAAGACTAAGACTAGTACAGAGTTCATGTTACTTTCATTTTGGAATAAAAGGAGTAAATGTTGAAAAGATTAACTTTTTCTTTCGTATGTTTTAGTTCCGGCACTGCAGAGAAACTCACTTAGTGACTTGAGAGTGGAAGATGGATCAGGCGAAAATCTTCAACCAAGTACATTGCACTCAGGGACCACAGCAAGCAGCTCCAGTGCAGAACCTTCAGTTTCGTTGGGGCTGAATCCTCACACCAGACCCACCTCATCAAGCTTATTTTCAACATCACCGTCATTAAGCAGGTTGAAGAAGGCAGTGAACCCCACCCAGACAACAGCGGGAAGAGCCGCTGTTAGATTAGAATTTTCAATGACTCCTAGATCTGTTCAGACTCTCAGTGTGGCAAATCCAAGCAGACCTGGTCTAAAATCAGATGAAATGCCTAGATTTAATGGGAATTCTAAACACGCAATGCCCTCTTGCTCCACATCTTTGAAACCCTTCAACAGTAACTCTAATTTGAGTTCAAAAAGTGTAGCTGTGAGACAGCTGCTAAAGCCAGCAGCTCCCAAGAGGATTGATATTTCTGAGCTTCCCAGGATACCAAAGATTAAAAAGGAAATTGTCAGCAGGCATTCTGAATCAGAACCTTCAGGGAACCAAAACTGTGACATCCCCAATTCCTGTATAACTCAGCTGACTGGCAAAGGGAGCACTAGTCAGTCAGGAAAGGGTAGCAAGATGGAAAGCAACAAGTCAAATACCAAGGAATCTCAACAACAGTCACACGCAAGTGGAGGCTCTTTTTCCACAAATACAGGTGTCTATGGGAGTACAACACTGTTGGGGTCATCAAGGAGTAAAGGTGTAAGCTCTTCTTTTGAGAGCTTTAAGATTAATATCCCTGGAAACGCAGGACATTCCAGCAGACTGTCTAATCCTGGGTTTTGTAATACCTTCCGTCCTGTAGACAACAAAGTGCAACGGAAAGAGAATCCTTCCCCTCTCTTCTCAATTAAAAAACCAAAGCAGATCAAAAGTGAAATATTATACGATCCCTTTGATCCAACAGGCTCGGATTCAAGTTCAACAAACAGCAGTCCTGAAAGGCTTGTCTCAGGGGTGCCGCTAACGAACATCACCAGAACCATTTCGATTGAAAGTCCAAGAGTTCAAACATTTCAAACTGTACGTCGTTTTACCCCTTACACAGTAGAAAATATCTTTGGGTCGGGTGCTGAATCATCTGATGTTCCATCAAGTAACACAGAGTCTCATGATGATGTGACAATAGAGGGTAGGATTGTGGAACAGATCTCCGATACTGAACAAGAGAAAATGGATGAGGAAGAATCTCAAAGCAGCCCCTGTACTTCATCTGCAGTCAAACGAATTTCTAGCCTGGAATATTTAAAAGAAGAAAGCAGAGAAAGTCCTAGTGTGTTCTTTGATGCAGAAGACCTAGCTAGAGCTAATGTGAAGCTGGAGCCAGATAGCTACTCTAGTAATGATGGACAGCAAAAAATCCATAAAAGAGAACAAATGGAGAGAGAATCACGTTCCCGATCCCGGTCAAACTCCAGCTCCCGAAGCCGGAAAAAATTGAAAAGAAAAAAGGCACTCCTCAAAGAACATAAGAGAATCCCATCAAGATCCAGGTCGAGAACATGCTCAAAGGAAAGAAGCTCCAGGTCCGCCTCTTGGTCAGCTGAAGAGGACTACAGCAAAACACACAAATTGAAATCCAGAAATAGGAGGTCTTCTAGTGATCGTTCCAGTAGTCATGAACGATCCAAAAAAAAGAAAGCAAAGGATAAAACGAAAGACAAAAAAGCAAAAGGTTCCTGGTCAAGGGACAGAAAGAAATCCAGGTCACGCTCAGGGAGTCCTGACAGCTCTTCTTTTGAGTTTTATGAAAGCCGAAAAAAGAAAAGGCGATCTGGCTCTCGATCAAGAGGAAGAGAGCGTTCACGATCAAATAGCATTGAGAGAACTAAAAGGCGGAAGCACAGGAGAGACAAAAGCTATGAGAGATATGATAAAAAAGATGGTAGCTCAAGGCCAAGAGAGAGAAAGAGATCAAGATCGAGGTCACGGGAGAGGAGAAAATGGAGATCTAGGTCACCCTCTGTATCGAGGTCCAGGGAGCACAAAAGCACTAAATCTAGGGGGAAAAGGCCACGATCTAGATCACGCTCCAAGGAAAGAAAGCACAAGCCAAAAGAGGTGTCATTGCTTCCTCCTCCTCCAGAGAAGGATCAGAGGTCTTCAGATGACAATGTATCCAGTGTTTTTGTACATTGTCATTCTTTGAAACAAGAGCTTGAAGAGCCAACACCAGAAGATGTTTCCTTAAACCTCCAATCAGCCATCATACCTGAAAAGGAGACTCCGAGAGACACTGCTGTACAACAGGAAAATGCCCAAGAAAGTGCAGAGATGGAGCCAATCGCTGAGGAATTTACAAATGAAGCTGCGCCCCTGCTGCCAGAGAACACAAGTTTTCTTGCTTCACACGACAATATAGATGCCTCCCTTGAGAGAGATTTAATAGATGGGACTGATTCAGCTGTGGTTAGTAGCCACAACAGTGTGAACCTGGAGGAAACTACAGCTAAAGTAGAAGATATTGGAGAGTGTCCATCTCTAATAGAATCACCTCAAGAGAAGGAAGTTATTGTGCAGGATGAAAGTGAGGCAACACCAACCCAAACCTTATCTGAAAATAAAGTTGCAGAGTGTGTCAAAGATGCTAACGAGGAGTGCCCTGTGTTAGATAAGAAAGCCAATGATGTAAATAAGCCTGAGCTGGAGGCAGTACCTCAGGGTCCTGTGTTGAAAGCTAAAGCACTTGTGAAAAGGGTTACATGGAATTTACAAGAAGAAGAAAGTGATGCGTTGACTGCTGAAAAAACACCAAGTAAGTTTGTGGTTTGGTGTTTTTTTGTTTTTGTTTTTTTGCAAAACAGTCATAACTAAGGATATGATTTGGTCACAGATTCCGTGACCTTAACAGATCTCCTTGACTACTTCGGCTCGGGCTTCAGCCCCACCATGACCATACCATGATTTTGTACATTTTTACTATTACTTCTCTGCGAATTTTGCCTAATTTTACCGTGACAAAATCATATCCATAATCATAATGCACTGAGTATGTTGACTGTAAGGGACCATGTCAGTGAAATAGAAAGCTGTCTCGCACTTCTGAAGTGAAACTCTGAAGAAAAGTCATTGTCATAACTGTGTATGTCTATCCTACAAGCTGCACAGCTGCAACTACACTGTATAGATAGTTGCTACAGCTATGGAAGGGGTTTTTCCATTGCTGTAGTAAATCCACCCTCTTGAGAGGCAGTAGCTAGGTAGTCGGAAGAATTATTCCGTCAGCCTGGGTGTATCTACGGGGGAATGGGGGTTAGATTGGATTAATTAAATCACACTGTGTGTGAAATTTTTCACAGCCCTGTAGCTGGATCAATCTAATTTTTAGGTGCAGACCAGGTCTCTCATTGTCTAAAGTGACCAGTGGCACAAATAACTGCTCTTCACTCTTGTTAGCCCTGCAGAGCCAACACAGCTAAGAGGGATGTAACTGGATTTTGTTCCTTCTTGTGCATCAACTGAATTGTTTGACAAGTTCCAATCAGTTATATTTGTGCAAACCCAGTAAAACAATAGGCTTGCACAATGTCTCTTGGCTCGTAATTGAAAGGCAGTGAGATTGTTTAGGTGTAGCCACAGACCTTCTTTGTCCTGTGGAGCCTCGGGGCTGGGTGTGATTGTCATGGAAAGAATCCAGCTGGACTCTCAGAGCCCAGGTTGAAGTTTGCAAGAGTGGGAGAAAAATCATCTTTTTACTTGGCACCTGTGATATGGAAATCATTGAGACAATATGAACGTAGGTCCGTCCCTGTGAGGCAGTTCTACTCTGAAAGGTTTAACAGCATCACAAACATCTTAATGGGGCATGATTTTCAAAAACGGATGAGCAGCCTCTAAAATTCAGGTGTTTCAAGCAGGTCACCCAAAATCACTAGTTACTTTTGAAAATGTGGGCTAGTGTGTGTAATCAGATTTTCTTTTTGCATCCTGAAAATCCTCACTTAGCAGAAGTTGTGAAATATAAATTTACTCACTGCACAGAATTATTTCTTAGCCAGTCACATTGCTAGATTTTTGCTTTTCTTACGACTCACTTTGTACTTGTGATGCATTGAGTTATTACTGTTCTTAAATGCTTTTTTCTTGTGAATTTTAGGGGTGCCGTTTTACAAACTTCAGAGAGCAAAGGAAGGGGCCTGGAAAGCAGAGGACTTGAGCCAAACATTAAATCAGGTGCAGTTAAATGAGCCTCCTCCAACCAATTATATGATTCCTGAGCCTATGTTTCCTGATCTAGATTCCTCTCAGGTTGGTTCCCACTCCAAAAGCGAAGTGTCATGGAAGGCCATTCCACCTCATCCGTGACCTCGTTGTGCCCTGCCCCTTCCATTACAGAATTCTGCTCCTTCCTCTGCGTGTAGTACATTCCATACAGCCTATGCACGTCAGCAATCCGCTAACTGCTTATTCCTTCAAACCGTCCTCACACTTAGATTAAAAATCAAAGTTCATTCCTTTACTTTGCAGTATACGTATAGCTCCTGTTTTCCAGCATTTATTTGCCCCCCAAAATCTTTCTTTTGGGGAACAAATTGTCTTGCTGTAAAACCCAGCTTTTTGGCCGTGGTTCATACAGTACATGCTTGTCCATCTGTGCTGCCCACCAGTGAGAAGTTGAGTAGGAGTAGTGCCGGCTGCTGGAGCACAGAAGTCTTGCTGTGGCATGGAAACCTCAGCCCTTTTGACTTAAAGAAATGTTTAGCAGTAAGTCACTTTGTTTCAGTGGGTAAAAGCTGCTTTTAAATTCCCCAAACTCTGCTTTTCTGCACTGTAATATCAAGAAGCGTTTGCCAAAGAGAGTCTCTATTTTGCAGGTATACAGTCAAAACATACCTTTGACACCACCTCTGCCCTCAAGCCTGCCACCCTATGCACCAGTCAGCCAGCCCACAGTTCAGTTCATAATGCAGGGGAGTCTTCCTCTTCTTGGCTGTGTGGCAGGACAGAGTTTGACTCCAGAGCCGGACAGCCTGGCTACAGCTTCTGAACCAGGAAATCAGGCTGCTTCGGTTGGAGACGTGGAAGAGAAAATCAAAGCACCTAAACCTCCACTGGATAAAACAAAAAACGAAGAAGTGAGTGAAAGCCCTGATGTTAACATATATCTAGAGTTATGTACTCAGGCTGTGCCAGTCCCACTGAGGCATTTGTGTGTTGTCATAAATCACGAGCAACACTTCCGTGGCTTGTCACGATCATCCGAAATGAGAGATGAATGAGATGTTCTGTTGTATTTAACTTGCTTTCGGATCACAAATATTATTTCATGCCGTGTGACTTCACTGTCCCTACTGCCACAGAGTGACTAACTTTGCTTTGGATCACTGTGCTGCCAGTGGAACACTGGACCAAGCTCATCTTTGGTTTATCTGGGTCTTCCTCTGTGTGATAACTCTTTTGTGTGTCAGACGCCTTTCTAGGTCTCTGCCCTAGTTAGTTTCACTCTGCAGCTTCTGCTAGACCACAGGAGCAGACCTCTGCTGTAGCTGAGTGCTTTTAGAAAGAGGTGAGGATCTTTTCTGCATAACCATCTACCCCTCTCCCCTGCCCATCACAATGAAACTGACTAGGACTGCATCTGTTTCTTGCTTCTATTTGTCAATATCAAACCACCACAAGTGTGAAATTTCTCTGCAGGGGAGTTTGAGTGCATTTTAAAACTTTTGGGATGCTTGACCTTCTATCAAATGCTAAATGGTAAATTCCTGAAAGCCAGAATGTTCAAACTTGCATAAATACCTGAATTCATTCTTTTCTGTTTTGAAATGGACATAATTTGGGTACAGCAGAAGTCTAGATACTTTAGTTAGAGAATCATAGAAATGTAGGGCTGGAGTGGACTTCAGGAGGTTATCTAGTCCATCCCCCTTTGCTGAGGCAGGACAAAATATACCTTGACCATCCCTGACAGGTATTTTGTCTGACCTGTTCTTAAAAACCTCCAATGACAGAAATTCCACAGCCTCCCTCAGTAACTTATTCTAGTACTTAATTATCCTTATAATTAGGAAGTTTTTCCTGCTATCTAACATAACCTAATTTCCTTTGCTATAGATTAAGCTCATTACTTCTTGTCCTACCTGCATTACATCCACTGCCAGTGCCTCGATGCTGAGTTGGGTTTTTTGATTGGATTCACTATCTATCGTTGGGCCTGTAATAGTTATTAACACCTATGTGCAAGTCCTAAAAATCACGTTTACTATATCTACTGCTGGGTCCATTAAAAAAATGGTTTACTAGCACTGAAAATCCATGACTGAGTAGCAATTGTAACTGAATTTAGTGAATTCAGTTGCAACAGAAGAATTGTAAGCTGCTTTTGATGTGATTTGTAATACTTTATCTTGGAGACCTCTCTGCTACCCATCTTTTCTGTATAAGGCTATTAGGGCTATTTGAAGTTGAAGTATTAGCTTCCCAGCTGTGACTTACCTTCATAAACAATCCCAGAGCTTTTTAGGTACTCTTTTTATCAATGGATGGATGCTTCACATTCAAGGCTGCTGGATTAGGGAGGTTAGTCCACAAAATGAATAAACAAGTGAATTGAGGAATGAATGTCAAAATACAGTAGAACCTTCGTTTTTCTCAGAGTAACTTAGCACTGAGCAGGGGTTCAGTGGAACAGGAATTGTAGTTTGCACAACGTGTGACTTTCATTCTAGTTCACGATAAGTGGGTTTCACTGCACTAGTAACTCTTTAAGTCTTGAAATAAATCTGCACTTTGTAAACTGACTTTTTTAATAGGGCTGAACTCGGGAGGCTGCTAACAGATGATCTTGGGTTGATTCTTCCTTTTTGCTTTGTAGTATATGAAGAAACTCCACATGCAGGAGAGGGCTGTGGAAGAAGTGAAACTTGCCATTAAGCCCTTTTACCAGAAGAGGGAGATTACCAAGGAGGAATACAAAGAGATTCTCCGAAAAGCTGTACAAAAGGTAAAAAACGGAGATGTTTACTTTTAAAACGGAAGGGGAACTGCACGGACAGTTAGGTGCCAAAGCTTGGATTACATTGATAAGCTCTTGTAGTTACATGCTGTAACGGAGTGGCAGATTCTAGAACTCTGCATGGGATCTTGACATAAGAACTAGGTGTTATAGGCAGGGCTGATAGCATCACCTATTATTAAAGTTCTCTGACACTTCCCATTTTAATACCCTGTTTTTCGGTTGCTAATAACTTTGCCAAGCTTTACTGATATTTTCCATGTTGGGGGTTTGCCTCAGGCTGAAGTTTCTTTGGAAAATTTCAGCCAAAACAGTCTCATTTCCAAGAATGAGCTAGGGAAGTATACATTGTTTTTCTATGGCGTTCATTGCAATAGTATCCAAGTGCTTCACAAACATTATCTTCATAATACTTCTGTGTGGTGGTGAGTGGTGGTATCCCCATTTTGCAGAGAGGCAACTGAGGCACGAGAGGCCAAAAGAAATGCACTATTTTGAGTGCCCAATTTGAGACACCTAGGAGCTGATTTTTCAGAGTTCTTAGCTTTATATAGCACTTCATACATTCAAAGCGCAGCTCCTGTTGACTTCATGCTCAGCACTTCTGCAAGTCAGCCACTCAGAAATTAAGGAACACATAATTATTGACCACCTGTGAAAAGTTTGGTTTAAGTGACTTGCCCAGCATTACATAGAAACTCGGTGGCAGAGGCAGGGATAGAATCCAATATTTTAAGGTAGCATTCAACTGCCTTAACCTTAAGACTGCCCTTCCTCTTCCTGCAATCTCCTCACTCCTTCATTGCACACATTCCAACTTCTGCAACAATTTAGGGCTGGGGTCATACAGACAACAGGCTGCTTCACTACGCAACCCTGATTCATCACTAGAGCAGATCCATCTAGAGCAGTTCCCTGAATGAGGTAGGAGGCCTCATGTGGATCATGTGTTTAAAGAAAGTATCAAATGCATAAACACAAGGGGGACTGAATTAAGGTTGCACAGGCAACCTGAATTCTGGCATTTCGTAACTTTTGAGCATTTGACTTTGCAACTGTAAAATGTTTTTATTTTGGGTCATTCTGAGTCAGGATTTTGAATTCTGCATAGACGTTCAGAGATTTTTGCCAAACCACTTTGACGTTATGTCCAATAAGCTTCATTGTCGTTACATAAGAGGAGTCAGTCTTTCTGAAATGATGAGAATCATGCTCCAGTGACAGAAATCCCCCAGGGAAAACCTCAGAGGAGCCCTTTCTGTCGAGCAAGCTTAGACTGACATCTGTGTTCTGTTATGTTTGAGTTACCAATGAAGCCAGCTAAAGGATAGACGTGGAGTTCACAGAGTGCTATATGCTGTCTGCTCACGGGTAAATTTTTTATGCTTTTTGTCAGCTAGTCTTTCATATTACACAACAAATGCATAATTGGGAAAGCAGGTCTGAGGAACAAATGGTAGTTTGACACCTGTCTCTCGCCCTTCTGGACACTCGTAACAATACCTATTAACTGAATGACCTGTTTTTTGCCCTGTAGATTTGTCATAGCAAAAGTGGAGAAATCAATCCCATGAAGGTTGCCAATCTGGTAAAGGCATATGTTGAAAAATACAAACATATGAGGAAACACAAGAAGACAGACACTGAAGAAGATCTGCATGAAATGGAGAATTGAAGTAAGACCCATCATGAGGCAAATTGGGGTTATTCTGGCCAAGGATATTATTCCAGAGGGAATAAATAGTCTGCAATTGCATCTCATTGAAAAGAAGACATAAAGAAGTTGGATGTAATAGGATTTATCTGCCGAATGAAGCTTGAATTGTTTCCCACGTGGGAATAGAATTTCTTGTCTTGAATGAACTACAGTTGTAGATCCAAACGACAGAAATCAAATGCCCCCAAACCAGCAGCATAGTTCAGCGGAGACTTTGAAAATATTAAAACTTTGGGGGCTCTCAAGTTGCTACAGTTTTTAGGGTTTACTTTGATCACATTTTTGGTCTGTGCACCTGTCTTGCTAACAGTTTAAAACTGGACACCATTTTTATATTCAGTACATAAAGAGAGAGACTGTTTCCATTGTGTTATTTATCAAACTATGGATTGTCTTTAAAAACTTCTCATATGTTGATTTAATACTTGAAATGTGGTATTTTTAGCCTGCTCGATGGTGAGTGAAACTTTGACTCACTCTCAGTCGTACAGGAGTTGCAAAAGTGAGCTAACCTTTATAAATTGTCTTCAGAAAACACTGCTCAAGATGTGGCATTTACTTACATTTTGTTGAAGTATCTTGTTAATGAGAATCTTAATTTTTTTGAGGGGGGGGCAGATTATGTTGCAATTTTGTAAATAATGTGCCGATGGTTGTTTTTGCGTTTTACTAAGCTGCCTTTCAGAGAAAACAAAGAGCAAAGATTGTGAATTTTCAAATAACAAGCTTGAGGAATGAGAAGGAACGATGTACAAAGCAGAAATGTGACAGAATTTATAAAGTTATTTTGAATGGTTTTAGCCATGCAGAAAGTGTCATTTATTTGTCCTTATCCTTGCATCTTACTCTTTCAGTAGCTATTCTGTATAAATCTCCACTCTTGGGTCTTAAATAGAGCCTGGGGTATCCTTTTGAGGCCTGGCCTGCATCTAAATCTTAGATTGACCCAGATACGTCACTCAGGGCTGTGAAAAATTTCATACCATCTGCAAAGTAGTTAGGTTTGCCTAACCCTTTGTCTGGCTATGGATAGTTTGATGGAAGAATTCTTCTGTTGACCTAGCTACCACCTCTTGGAGAGGTGGAATACCTATAGTGATGGAAAAATCCCTTCCTTTGATATAGGAAGTATCTACGCTATGCTACACAGCTGTAGTGTAAACATATCCCTAGTGTTGGGTGTGTAATTTCTTGAATTAGTATGTTACCTATTTTTCGGATGGCTAGTGCTCACATTATTGAGATACAGCACATGTAATGAGTTCTGAACATCTCAGATTTCTTCACAATAGCAATGCTTGTCCCCCGGTACTGCAGAATCAGGCTGACACACATCTTTTCCAAGACGGATGCCTAGAAAGTAATGGCTGACGAGTGGTTTAGGATGGTTTTTTTGTTGGCTTTAATACGCTGAATTGATCAGTGTCCATGTTATTGTTTGGGAAGGGGAACTATATGTAAGGAAATTAAGTAGGAAATGATTAGGCTACAGATCAGGAAAGGTCTCTCACATAAGAATTAGAATGTAATATACATGACGGTAAGAAGCTGTGGAAGGTAGGTGTAGTAAAATGTAAAAGATGAATGCTTACCTAACCTCTTGGAGCACATCTGGATACACTGTGCCCTACTGATGGTGGGTTCATCTGCCAAGAACAAGACGCCCAACAGGTGATCTCATTATTATTATTTTTAACTAAATAAATAAATCTGAGCGTGTGTTTTTTTTTTTGGGGGGGGGGGGGGGTTAACTAAAGCTTCATGTGACAGAACTTCCTTAGCTGCTCTTGTATTGCCCTTCTAAATATCTTCAACTCTTGTCTTTCCAGTATTTACCCCAGGCTTTCTTTTCCATCTGAGCTCTGTGGTTGGAGCATGATTCTGTGTTGCTATGTTACTGTTTGATTTTAAAATGTGAGACACTCCAGGTAACACAGGGCTTTACAGTGTGTGTAAATAGCCTGGATTTGTGTGGATAATTGCCTGGAGTACAGTACGCCAGCGGTTCTCAACCCGGGGCCCCCTGGGGGACCTTGAGCAGGTTTCAGGGGAGCCACCAAAATAAACCAAAGAGTACGGCAGGTGTTAGACTTGTTGGGGCCCGGGGCAGAAAGCTGAAGCTCAATCCCTGCCACGCAGGGCTGAAGCAGAAGCCTGAGCAACTTAGCTTCACGGGGCTGCCTCTCATGTCGGGGCTCCAGGCCATTCCCCTGCTTGCTACCCCCTAACGCCGGCCCTGGCTTTTAATCTACTGTATGTGCAGAAAAACGATTGTGGCACAGGTGGGCTATGGAATTTTTATGGCCTGTTGGGGGGAGCCTCAGAAAGAAAAAGGTTGAGAACCTCTGCAGAACGCTACCCTCTTATGCCTTCTTTAGCCTTGGTAATTGGTATGTGTATGCAACTGGAAGCTGATTTTGGTTGACTGCAATAGCAGACAAATTAAATGGTTGAAATTTTCCAAGCTCACTAAGACATCGAGCCACACTACTCCAATAATTTGAATGCAAATTGTGTGGCTGAACACCCCAGTTGGCACTGAAAAAATCTCAGCCCATGTTTTTTAAGTCCATAGGCACAGCCACCAGGGTGGGGGAAAAGGGGGAGAGAGGTCTTCTGTCCTGCCCACCTCCCAAAAAATAGCAGCATTCACTAGCCTGTAGATGATTCCATCAGCACAGCTGCCGGGCTCATGCATAGCTCTCAGATCTGGTCTCCCTTTTACTTGTTTCAGCTCTACATGAAAGAGTGAACATTCTACTTATTGGAATAGGATATTGACCCATTATTTAAAAAAAAACCAAAATCCCACAGCTTGTTAGGCACGTTTTTATTCCCCTTGCTGCAAAGTCTTTATTTTGGTCCTATAGTTCAGGGTCATATGGAAGCAAAAGAATGCCTGGACAAGATGTTGAAGTGAGCTCTTGTTCTGAACCGGAGCTTGTAGATTCAATCATTATGTTGGGTGCGTATGCACTCTGTGTAACTACTTTTCTGATGAATTGACCGCTAAAATGTTAACATTGGGGGTGTTGATATGTAAATATTGCTGCCAGACTTTCATAAAAAAATGTGGACTTTTAAAACAACTTTTGACTCTTTCCTAATTTGTATTTTCTTGCAGCATCAGTCTTGAATTTGTCAAGAATAGTTCAGAGGTAAATGTGGTAGTGCTGTATGTTAAGAAAACATATTGCAAGATGTATTTATTACAATAATAGGTTTGAAATTCATCGCCCCTATATGTAGGGCAGTACCAAATTCACGGCCATGAAAAATGCGTGCGTCACAGACTGTGAAATCTGGTCTTTTGTGTGCTTTTTACCCTATACTATACAGATTTCACGGGGGAGACCAACATTTCCCAAATTGGGGGTCCTGACCCAAAAGGGAGTTGCAGGGGGGTTGCAAGGTTATTTTAGGGGGGTCGTAGTATTGCCACCCTTACTTCTGCGCTGCCTTCAGAGCTGAGCAGCCAGAGAGCGGTGGCTGTTGGCTGGGCGCCCAGCTCTGAAGTCAGCCAGCAGCAGTGCAAAAGTAAGGCTGGCAATACCATGCCACCCTTACTCCTGCGCTGCTGCCTTCGGAGAGTGGCGGCTGCTGACTGAGGGCCCAGCTCTGCAGGCAGCGGTGCAGACGTCAGGGTGGCAATACCATGCCATGCCATCCTGCGCTGCTGCTGGCGGCGGCTCTGCCTTCAGAGCTGGGCTCCCAGCCAGCAGCCACCGCTCTCCAGCTGCCCAGCTCTGAAGACAGCACCGCCCCAGCAGCAGTGCAGAAGTAAGGGTAGCAGTACCGCAACACCCCCTACAATAACCTTGATTCCCCCCACAACTCCTTTTTGGGTCAGGACTCCTACAGTTACAACACCATGACATTTCAGATTTAAATAGCTGAAATCATGAAATTTACGATTATTACATTCCTATGACTGAAATTGACCAAAATGGACTGTGAATTTGGTAGGGCCCTACTTGTATGTGAGATCACCTGTGGTAGGATTACATGGTAGAAGGAAAACACATCAAAGCATGCAGTCTGCATTTGCCATGCTCTCAGGTTACAAGATGCCAAGTACACAGATAATAGACTAGAACTGCTCTGCCATTGTTTGGAATAAATCTGTCAGTGGGAAAACCAGTTGTTGAGATCAACTGCATGAAAAATATGTATAATAGTGCATAAGGTGTGTGAATTTGTCCTTCTTGCTATATTTTAATATACCAGGAAATCTTGTTTCTTATTTAACTACATCTGTGTTTACGTTGTTGCATACTCTTTGACATGAGCTTAGAACTGTCTCAACTGAATACTTTATAGATTGGGTAGTTTATCCAAGTACCATTGAACTATCTCATTATGTGGCTTAGAACACCCCTTTTCATCCCCTTCTTTCCCTTACATCTGTCCAGTTTAAAAAAGAACACTGTCTAAAGAACCCTAACTCAGAGGTTCTCAAACTGTGGTCTGTGGACCACCAAAGGTCCGCGAGCTCCATTCAGGTGGTCCGTGGATAGTTCCCTCTATGGTGCGTGCCTGGGTGACCACAAATGAGAGAATGAAGGGCCACCCACCTAACTAGTGGAGCTGTGCAGGCGTGGCTCCACTAATTAGGTGCCTGGACCCTGGAGAAGATGCACATGTAAGGTGAGGTGGTGGCCTTCGGGGGATAAGGGTTAGGTGGGAAAGGGTAGTGGGGTGAGAAGAGGGGATGGGGGGAATTTGGGACATGCAGGGGTGTGACAGCCAGAGAAAGAGGCGTCTTTCCCCAGCTCCAGGGCTGTGGGTGCCGGGGAGAAACGGCCCTCCTTCCCAGCCCCAGCTCGGGGGCTGCCGCGGTGGGGGGCGGGGAGAGGGCACATCCATTGCCTTAGAAAGGTAAGACTACTGATATTAAAGTATGAGTTGTGTGCTTTTATTTGTAGAACAAAAAAACTTTTATTATTATTAAGGTTTTTTTTAATGTAACACTTTTATCCAAAGCGCTTTACAATAGTTAGCTAACGGTACAAAAACATTTGGAAAGATCATTAAATGGTCTGCCGAGACCCTCAGCAATTTTCAAGTGATCTGCGGAAAAAAAAGTTTGAGAACCACTGCACTAACTGAATGAAGGTGTATAACAATGCTGTTAAAGGCAAACACTATTTTTAATGAGCCACCACTGTCCTTGCCTTATACGGGAACTCCATGACTGCCTTCAGCACGTCATGTGTCTAGAGGCTTTTGGGGAGAAGGAATTCTAGAAACCAGGTGGCAACAGAGGGGAGCAGGAAAGGTTGATCTGCATTTTAACAACAACGTGGATCCTCTTTCACCATGAGACTCCATGTCTCCATCCTCATGTTGGGAAGGAACTTTATCTTGGGGGTGACCCTCAGGAAAATGCATTTCAAAAGGTAACTGGACTTTAAAAGTGAGGCGCAAAAACACCCTATGTGTCTCTTTGTATATGTACGCACACACCCCTCTTTGGGGGCGGTTTCTGGCCTGACAATTTGGTCAGCCCTGTTGCTGGGAACACGTGGTAAGCATTTCACCTTGAACCAAGTCTAGTTTAAGTTTTAGTTACTAGAGAGCATTTTATCTTTATTTCTCTTGTAACCATTTCTGACTTTAATGCCTTATACTTGTACTCACTTAAAATCTGTCTCTTTGGAGTTACACTTGTTTTATTCTTTAATCAAAACTAATCCAGTGTTGTGTTTTAAACGGAATTGTTTGGTAAAACCAATTAAAATAGTGAGTTGTCGTATATTAACCCCTTATGGGGCAATGAATCTATAATATCTGAACTGTCAAGGAGAGTGCTGGACAGGGCCAAGCACATGTTTTTAGGGAAAACTCAGAACTAGGAGTGTGGTGAGGTCAACCTGCAGGTAGTAACCAAAGCTGCTGGAAGCCAAAGTGTGGCTGGTGTGTTGCTGACAGGCTGCTGGGGTCAGAGTTGCTGGACCAGGGCTGTGGCTGTACACAGACCTCAGGGTGTCACTGGCAGGCTGACTGTGAGTGACCCAAGTTGGGAGTTATAATAGTAAAGCATTGTGAGGCGCCCAAGATTGCAGGGCAACCCCTGACCAGCCTGGATTGCATCCTGAATTGTGATACCCTCCCATCTTGGTATCGTCTGAAAACTTTATAAATGTACTTTCTATGCCATAATGCAAACCATTTATGAAGATATTGAACAGAACTGGCCCCCGAACAGATCCCTGTGGGATCTCACTCTATATCCCTTTACAGTTGACTTTACAGCTTGAACCATTGATAACTACTCTCCGAGTACAATTTTCCAACCAGCTGTGCACCCACCTTATAGTAGGTTCCTCTAGGCTATAGTTCCCTAGTTCATCTCACATGCCTTCTCATAAACATTGTCAAGCCTTATTAAGGTCTTATTAAGGTCAAGTCTTATTAACATCTGCTGCTCCCCCTCTACCCACAAGGCTTGCAATGCTGCCAAAGAAGGATATTAGGTTGGTTTGACATGATTTGTTCTTGGCAAATCCATGTTGACTGTTACTTATCGCCTTATTATCTTTTAGGTGCTTACAAATTGATTATTTTGCTCCATTATCTTTCTGAGTACTGAAATTAAGCTGACTGGTCTATAATTCCCTGAGTTGTCCTCATTCTCGTTTTTATAGCTAGGTAGATGCTATATTTTCCCTTTTCCAGTGCTCTGGGATCTCTCCCATCCTCCATGGGTTCTCAAAGATAATTGCTACTGGCTGAGAGATCTTTTCAGCCAGTTCTTTTAAGTGTTCTAGGATGTATTTTTGTCAGGCCCAGCTGACTTGAAGATCACTAACTTAACTTGTTCTTCCTCTATTTTAGCCTCAGATACTACCCTATTTATACTGTGGTTCACTGTGTTGGTCATCCAATCACTGGTAACCTTGTTGGTAAAAACTGAAACAAAAAAGCATGTTGTCAAGTATCGGGGTAGCCATGTTAATCTGTATCCACACAAAAAAATGAGGAGTCCGGTGGCACCCTAAAGAGTAACAGATTTAATTGGGTATAAACTTCCATGGGTAAAAAACCACTTCTTCAGATCGAAAGCTTATGCCCAAATAAATCTGTTAGTCTTTAAGGTGCCACCAGACTCCTCGTTGTTTTAAAAAAGCATTTCACACTTAAGCTATTGCTTCATTTTCTGTTATTGTCTTTTCCTCCTCGTTGAGTAACGGGTCTGCCCTGTCCTTGGTCTTCCTCTTGCTTCTAATGTATTTGTAAAATGTTTTATTCTTACACTTTTCTATCCCTAGCTAGTTTAATCTTATTTTGTGCCTTGGCCTAGGGAGACCATACAGCAAATATGAAAAATTGGGACAGAGTGTGGGGGGGCAATGGGTACCCATATAAGAAAAAGCCCCAAATATCGGGACTGTCCCTATAAAATCAGGACATCTGGTCACCCTACCTTGGCCAGCTCTTGTTTAGATGTTTCGGCCCTTGCTGACAGTGGCTGATGTGTGGGTGGCAAGTTAAGGGCAGGGGTCCTATTTCAAGCAGACAGTGCTCTGGCTTTAAAATGCTGTCTCCTGCTGAGGCGGGCCTCCTGGGAGAAAATCTTTGTCTATTTTACATGGTCTTGGAAATGCTTGTCGGATGTCAGTTGTATTTTGGGCACCTCTGCCTGATATCCACATGTACTGAATATGTATTCTTTTAACCATAGCGTAGAGTCTGGACAGCATGGCTTGGGCATGATCTTAGAACGGGCATGTAGACACTAATCTCTTTGGGGCAGAAACTGTCTGCTACGGTTTGTACAGCGCTTAGCGCAATCTTCATTCCTGGTTAGTCCCTAGACACTACTGTGATTAGATTCCTAAGAATGGCTATCTGCCCCTGAGAATGTGATATACATTGATATCAATTGCCCCTGAAGATGGTTGGGGTTTGGGGATAACTGAGCCATCTGTGGTTAATATGTTTACTGCTTTTCTATCACGCAGCCACCCGGTTCTGCCTCGCAAAAGGCAGTTCGTTAGGAAAGGACAGCACCCCGTTTGAAGAGCGAGGAGAAGCCAACTTACCAACACTTTAACTGCGGTCCCGGGTACTTGGAGGCTGCTGGAAGTGAAGAGCTGGGATCCCAAGGGAATCTCCCTTTTTACTGTGTGTACTAATGAATACCCAATTCCTTCTCACTGTGCCTTATGCAAGAAGGGTGATACAGAGATTTTGAAATCACCTTCTAGGGTGGAGGAGGGAGGGGTCGAAAGAACGTTTCCAAGGGAGGAGGGAACGGCAGAAGTGGCATTTGAGCTTCAGAAAGGATTCAGCTGCTGCAGGCAGGAAGGGACAGCATGGCCCAGCACAGAGCCTGTGAGTAGCAAGCAACCCCCTTCCCCTTTTGCTGCTGCCCAGCCCCAAACGCCTCATTTTGGGGGAGGGGGAGGGGGGGAGGAAGTGAGATTTGCCTTTGCGTTTCAGAGGCTGCCCCAGTGGGAGAGGAGTGGGGAGGGAATGGGGAGATGCAGATGTATTTTCTCTGCCCCATGTGGGGAAGGAGAGGGGAGGGTGTGGGGGGAGGGGTGTTAACTCTTTCTCAATGTGGGGGTGAGATCTCCCAAGGATCTGCACTGTGGGGAGGGTCATTTGAGTTCAGCTCCTGAGCTCGGAGCTGTGTGCAAGGATGCATCACAGCCATGGGCCCAGACAGGAAGCAGAATGGAGAAGTTGGTCTCATTTATTTTGGCTTAGAACAGCCCCCTCTGCCCACGCAGAGACCCCTCCCCCAGCATTTACCCCTCTGCTGTAGATACCCTTCTTCCTATCTGGGCTGGGGATGGCCAGCGAGGCTTCTGCTTGAGGGGTTTAGTCCCTCTGAGCCCCCGGGGGGGGGGGGGCGGTTTCTGTACCCAGCTGCTCCTCCCACCCAGACCCCTCTGCTCACAGCGCTAGTCCCTCTGGCACACTGGCTGCCAGCAGTTCCCAAGCTGCCCCTCCTTGTGTCTGTAACTAAGGTACCCCCCCGGGCATCCCATTATATCTGCCTGGGGGTCCCTAGACTTCAAGGGCAGTGGGGGCCTGAGAGAAGGCCCTGAACTCAGCTCCTGACCACAGAGTCATGAACACATCTAGCTGGCTAAATCTGTAGTGTGTGATCCTGCCTTTGCCAACCAAGAGCGTGGGTTGGCTCAGTAGGTTCCCGAGAGGGGAAACCCATTAGTGACTCAGTAGATAGCATTTCTCGCTGAGTCAGCCCTGAGCCAATTGGCCGGGGACCCTGAGCCATTGGCATGAAAGATCCCCTGGCACTTTGGGAGAGAGTACGGATTCTTTAAACTTGTCTCCTAGTCAAATTTCAAGTCAGGTAATTAAAGGGCTGCTGCGACGAGGATGGTGATCAACTGTTCTCCCTGTCCACTAAAGGTCGGATAAGAAGCAATCGGCTTAATCTGCAGCAAGGGAGATTTAGCGTAGATATTAGGAAACACTTTCTAATGATCAGGGTAGTTAAGCTCTGGAATAGGCTTCCCAGGGAGGTGGTGGAATCCCCGTCTTCGGAGGTTTGTAAGAGCAGGTTGGACAAACACCTGTGAGGGATGGTCTAGGTTTTCTTGGCCCTGCCTCAGCACAGGGGGTGGGGCTGGATGACCTCTCGTGATCCCTTCTAGCCCTGCAGTTCTACTGTCTCCACAACTTCCCCCTGCAGCTTCAATCAGACATAATATTCACTTCCTCTTCTAGCCTGTTGTGTTGTGCCGTGTAAGGGGTGCAGTGCATGTACTGTCTGCTCCCATGAGTCACTGCTGCTGCAGCAGCAGCAGCTTTTGATTGGTGTGTAAATGCTCCTTTGGAGTTTGTGAAGTGCTTTAAGACCCCTAGGGATGAAAAGTGCTACATTAACGTGGGGGCAGGGCCGGCCCTAGCTTTTTGGCCGCCCCAAGCAAAAAAAACCAAAAACCCACAAGCGCCGCCCCCCCACCCCCCCAACGCCGGCCAAAACACCACACCCCCCTGCAACAACGTCGCCCTGCCAAAACGCTGGAGGGGTGGGGGCCAGCGGGGAGGGCGGCATGCCCGCTGCCCCGCTCCCCCTGCCAGTGGGGAGCACGGAACGCCTGCAGCCCTGCTGCCCCGGCCGGGGCGCCGGCGGGGAGCGGAGCACGCCGGCTGCCCTGCTGCCCCGGCGGGGAGTGGAGCACGCCGGCCGTCCCGCTGCCCCGGCAGGGGCGCCAGAGGAAAATTAGGTTTTTTTTGTAAATTAAAAAAAAAACCAAAAAAAACCCCCAAAACCTTGAGTGCCGCCCCCCTCCAGGTGCCGCCCCAAGCACGTGCTTGGTAGGCTGGTGCCTGGAGCCGGCCCTGCGTGGGGGCTAAAGGAGCTCAGCCACCAACATGTTCCTTTCAGACCCCTAAATGAGCAGCCAGATTTCCAGGCGTGAGAGCAGTGGGAGCGCTCTCGGAAGTCTGGCACACCAGCTGTAATGATCTGTTCCGTCTTATTAGGTCAGGAGCAAGATGACTGCACGAGTCAAGTGACTCTCTCCACGATGAGGCTCAGAGTGCTGCCTCCTACGGTCCTGCGGGACCCCAGAGTGGAGAGCCTGAACCTGGACCGGAACAAGCTGAAACACGTCCCCGGGATTTCAAAGCTTAGCCGCTTGAGAAAGCTGATCTTGTCTAAGAATGAGATCGCAGACTTCCCCGAGGAAATCCAGAGCCTGGTCCACCTGGAGAAATTAGAACTGAATCAGAACCAAATCCGGGTCATCCCGGAGGGGATCTTCTCCTGCCTTCCCAGGCTCAAACACTTGCGGCTGAACAACAACCGCCTCAGTGCTCTGCCCAAGGACTTGGCCACCTGCAGCAGCAGCCTCCAGTACCTCAACCTGTCCAACAACTTGTTCCGAGCCGTCCCCCAAGCTGTCCTGGAGCTGGTGAGTTTACAGGAGCTCTATGTGCAGAATAACGCCTTGCGCCAGCTCCCCAGGGAGCTGTTCGAAGGGAGGCCACTGAAGATGTTCAAGGCAAATGGGAACCCCCTGCGGGAGCCTCCCAACGAAGTCTGCGCTGGGGGCATCCAGCAGATCCTGAGCTACTTCAGCCAGCTGGAGAACTGCCAGGTGGAGGAAGACCGGAGGGTGAAGACCATGTTCCTGGGGGCCTCACTGGCAGGAAAATCCACTATCTGTAAGAGCCTGAAGCAGAGGCAAGTGGTTCTGGTGTCTGAGGAGGAGCGGACAGTTGGGATTGAGATCAGCGAATTCCACATCCAGGACTTCACGTTTCTCTTCTGGGACTTTGCTGGGCAGCTGGAGTACTACGTGACTCACCATGTGTTCATCACCCCGCAGGCCCTCGTCATCCTGGTCATTAACTTCCAGAAGTAAGTGTTGTGCAACGGGTTTGTTTGAAGAGCTCACAATCTAACCAGCTCAGACAGACACAGGGTGTGTGTGTGGGGCGGGGGGACACCACAGGCACTGAGCAGAGAAGTGACATGGCCAAGGTCCTGCAGCGGCGCTGGGGATAGAACCCAGGGCTCCCAAGGTGCAGTCCCATGCCCTGTCCACTAGGCATGCTACCTGCCCTCTCTGCAGTGGGACTACCAGCCCCTTGGATGGAGATCAAACTCCTTTTACAGAAGCCACTGAACAGCTGCTGTATCTGGCGCTGATCGTGGAACGTATAAGTCTGCACCAGTTGGGCCATGCCTATAGAATGATCATCTGGTCGCATGTATCCACCACCAGCTGTTTTAGAGGAAGGTGTTGAGATAACCCACTGTTCAGTGTATGTTGTCCTCTTCTCTGCCTCATCCACAGAGGGAAACGAGTCTGCTACAGACCCTGGTTAGGAGAGAGAGCCCTTTAGCTCAAGCTGTAGAGACACCTTCTCTTGACTGTGGCATCGCTGTGTTCAATCCTCGGGATGACCCCAGGGCACATTGTCACACCCTGCATTGACAGTAACTGGCTGAGAGTTGGTTTGATTGATTTTTTTTTTTTTTTTTTCCCCCTTTCAGGTACCAGCTCAATAATGACATCTTCCAGGAGCTGGTTGGGTTCTGGATCAGTAACCTCTTCATGCGAGTCCCAAACTCCGTGGTCCTGCCCGTGGGAACCCACACAGACTGCTGCACCGGGGAGGAAGTGGAGGAAAAGACGCGGGACATCATGAGCAAGATCCAGGCCATGCTGGAGGAAAGGAGGGCAAACCTCACCCATTTCATCGACAACCTGGAAAGCAGGGAGGAGTCTGAATTCTACGTGGACCAATGGGACAGACTGAAGGAGATGGAGAGATGCACCTTGACTGTAGGGCTATTGATTGTGCACACCTATGGTACTGTGTAATAGCCAGTGTTGTACAGGCCAATGGGAGACTCAGTCCCTTCTCCAAGGAGCTTCTAGTGCTCAGCCCCAGGGAGGTTAACTAAATCTCTGCTTTTAATTTGATCTCTGGATCGTGAGCCCATCACTGGGGTTACCCCTAGGCTATAAAGAATGGTTATATGGTGAATTTTGTGGAAATCTGTATTAGTAGCGCTGCTTTATTTAAAAACAAAATGGACAAAAAAGGGAGAGAATGGGGGAAATATTTAGCAACACATTTTGACTCCTCCCCCACTTTTTCATCAAAATTCATAATTTTTTGTCAAGTTCAGAGTTTAAAATATTCTGTCCAACCTGCCTTAGTATTAAGAAATCAGTTTTGTTTTGTTTTTTTCCTGACACTTTCTATGTTTCTCTTTTCTTCCCTCTCACCCCATCTCTTGTTCTTGGGGACATCTTAATGAAAACAGAATTTCAAAGCGCTCCTGTGTCTCTGTGCCTGCTGCTTATTCTTCCCATGAAATTAGATCCCCCCTGGGACACTGCTATCTATCTAAGGTACCTCTATATGGGCCCCATGTAGTAGGAGCAATCTCTAATATATTAATTCTTGCAACACTCCTGGGAGATAGGGAAGTGCTATTATCCCCATTTTACAGATGGGGAACTGAAACCCAGAGGAATGACGTGACTTGCCTGAGGTCACAGAGGAAGTTTGTGGAAGAGCTGGGAATTGAACCTAGGTCTTCCAAGTCCTAGGCCAGCACACTAACCATTGGGCAATTCTCCTCCTCAGCCCATGATTACTAGCTGCTTAACACCTTTATAAATGACAGACAAAACTCTACCCCCACCCCACACCACAACCCACCAAAAAATGTCAGCATTTGGCTTTGGTCACCAAATGAAGAGGACCGTGGTACCTGTTATGTATTAGTACATGCTATCAGGGCTTGAGCTAGACAAAATATGGCATATGAGTTTGATGTGGTCTTCTGACATATGACCTGTGGTTTGCTTTTCTGCCTTCTGTAGTCTTTCCCCAGGGGTTTTTGCTGCATTGTGCTTTAATACTACCCACAGTAGCACATGGGAAGATCTATTCCCTCCCCCCTTTCTTTTTGATTTTTTCCCCCCAAAAAGTCTTATTTATCGCTTTTAACATTACACTTACTTCATCAACTTTTCATCAGTTGAATATTCTGTCTGGTCAGTTTCCCTGGTTCCTGTTTATCGTCAGTCAGTTCCCCGTTTGTGTGGGTCTCTTGCACAGCAACAAGAGAGAGAAACATTTAAAAATAGTCTATAGGAAAGTGTGATTGTGATTGTAAAATCACAACAATTGGCCAGGGAGTGGGGACAACTCAAGGGCCAGCTTAGTGCCTCTAACTACTTTTAACTGCATTTAATCAAAAAATGGTATAACCCTGTATGTAGGAAGAAGGATGCTATATAGAAACCAAATCCCCCCTTTGTTCCAGCTGGACCATGCGCCCTGAGTGCTCCGTAGTAACGGAGTGCTGTTGAACTCCCTTTTTCTTTCGTTCCAGATTTTAAACCTTGTTCCTGTCAATTGCACTGATTACTGGGATATTAAAAAACTTGAAACGACTATTTTGGAGCACGTCAAGAATGAAGAAATATTTCCTAATGTTATCCGGGTGCTGCCCCCTGTCTATAAGAAGGTGGAAGCTGCAATCGTAGATATTGAGCAGAGTGAGGAGACAGCAGAACATGGTACGTATCAATAGCTCTCTTCTTCCCACCACCCTTCCCCACTGAGAGTTCACTGCTTTAGGGGACCTATGCCGCAGCCACCATCTTTTTGGCTAAGGAGGGCTGGCCAAGGACTCCCTTTGATGCCCAATAAACTCACTGCTCCCTATTCCACTGGAGACGTGTTGGCAGTTCAGAGATTCAACACAGTCTCCAGTCTAGGAGCTAAGCAGGTGGTGGTCGGTAGCCGTCCCAGATGCTGCACAGCTAAGGGGTGAGAGATTGGGAAGCAAACCCCGTCCTCTTGCAGGGTAGAGCGTGTAACCGTATGTCTAGTCAATTCTGTCCGCCGTTTATTTCTGGCTCAGCACGATGGGGGCTGCGATTTCACAGCATGTCTAGTAACCAAGGAGCTCAGCTGCTTCCAGCCAGTGACCTAGCAGCACTATCCCTGCATGTGGCCATCCTAGTTATGTTCTAAAATAGCCCACCTTGGATTAGTCTAGACCTAGAGAGGTTCTAGAGATAATGAGCCAAGTGCATCTGAGAACCGGAGATTGGGGAGGCAGACAGGATCTCCTGGCTGCAGTGTAGATCTTTCCTGTGCCTGCGGCTATTGGCTCAACCTACAAGAGCCAGGGGGATGTCAGAAATAGAAGTTAGGCTGAAATGCCATCCCAGTGCTCCAGGCTCTGTGCCTCTTGTGTGGATTTTCTCTTCCTGTGTTGTGTGGAGTAAGGGGAAGCAGGGGTGGTGGCAGCTTTTTTGCCGCCGTAGGCGGCGGCGGCGGGAGAGGCTGCCGCTGAAATGCCGCTGACATCCCCGGCGGCCAAAAAAGTGCCCTTGAGGGCATTTCGGCGGCAGCCTCTCCCGCCGGTGGCCACCGAGAGACCTGAAACGCCGCCCCCCAAATCCTGGTGCCCTAGGCGACCGCCTAGGGTCGCCTAATGGTAGCGACGACCCTGAGGGGAAAAGTAGCAACCCAGATGACCAGTCTCCACTCTGTTCACTGGGAGTAATTAAGTCCATTCTTCTTTAAATTGGACTAGAGTGAGCTGCATTAAGTTCCTTAGAGGAACATATTGGCAGCGCACAGCCAAAGAGGGCCTGATCTTGCAAATGCTTCCCCATCTAAATGGTTAGACTTCAGTGGAGCTACTAGTCTGAGTAGGGACTGCCAGACTAGGTCCCTAACGGGAAGGTCTGTGTATTTCAGTAACCATTTCAAAGAGCCTGGGACATATCGGTATACGTGCGCATATCTACTTACCTCTGGCTTGTTCTGAACACTCCTACCACAGCCCTGCAGCGAAATAGCTGAGAGTTGGAAAAGCACCCTGGGTACTGCCATGCAAATAAAGGCACTCGGCATCCCCTGTGCTTTGGGATTCCTGTGTCCAGTTCTGCCAGAAGTTGCTTTTGATCTGGAGTGGGATTTGCCAAGTCATGGGTGTTAGCACTGATGTATGTTGGCCATTTTAGGACTCAGCCTCGGGCCAGCCCCCACACACTGGCATTTCAGCTGCTGTTTGAAACCCTGTGTTAGTAGTTCCCATGTGATCCTGTTCTCTCTCTAGGCATGATGGACCTCAACCACTTACTCAGTGAAATCACCCACCGAGAGCACCTGAGCCATCTGGGCACAGAGCTTTTCCAGGACATCCTGAGATACCTCCACCGCATCGGGCTGATTATATGGTATGAAGAAATCAAGCAGCTGGAAAGCACAGTCTTTCTCCGGCCAGCCTTTCTGATAACCATGTTCAAGGTGAGCACATGGGTACCTGTAGAACCCTCCTTCCATGACCAGGTTATTTCTCTGGGAAGCAGCGTCCTGCCTCCCTGCGTGTTCTGTTTCGTGCCACCCTGCACACCATTGTCCAGGCACAAGAGTGATGGGTGGTTTGGAAAGAACAAGCCTTAAAGAAAAGCATTTTGCTCTCCAGCCATGCCTTGGTTTCTGGGGCAAGTCTCTTGAGATGATCTTACACTCACAAAGGCCAGTCAGCCGGGTTTCTCAAAGGACTTTGCAAGCAATCAATTACGCCTAACAGTCGTGTGAGAGAGAGTCAGCATTATAGGTAAATGGAAGCAAAATACCTAAGGTCATGCTGCAAATCATGGACAGGAATAGAACCGACTAGTCCTTAACTCCAGTCTCCTGATCTAACCACTGTGATGCAGACACTGTCTACTAGGAACTGGACTGAGGCCTCTAATTCATCTTCACAGCCAGCAGATTAAATTTTTTTATTAAAGCTAATGTTAAAATGATATAATACACAGGTTAAGGAAAGAGCGTCTGTACATCTGGGTATAGTGCTTAGTTTATCCACAAACACAGAGTTTGGCTTAAGTCACAAGATGCATATATTGCGTTATCTGCAATAACCCAGATTTTGGTGAATAAATTTAACAATACAGTTTAGACTCTGCTTGTACCAACCTGGCTTAGATCATCCTCTCCCCAGTCTCTTGGAGCCATCCAATAGCCATTGAATGCATCCTGAAGAGTGAATGAATGCCTCTGATTCGGATTCTCCTCCCCTCTGCCCCCTTTTTAAAAATAGTCCTTTTCCGCCTCAGTTCAACTATGGCCTCTGTTTTCCTCGTACTGGTGTGCACTGTGTAGAAGGAGCCTGGTCCCATTCCCTGCGATTGCTGGAGGAGCCTTGTGCCTGTTATGTTGCAGGGAGATGAGGCTCAGAGGAAGGAGAGGGTGCTAGCCGAGGAATGGGAGAACCAGGTTCAATTCCCTGCTCCTTTACAGGCTTCCTATGTGACCTTGGACAAGCTGCTTAGTCTCTCTCTGCTTCAATTGCCTATGCCTAAAATGGGGATTAGGGCACTTCCCTCCCTCCCTCCCTCCTCATGGGTGTTGTGAGGACAGATACAATAAAGACTGTGAGGCCCTCAGATATATTGGTGATGTGGGTGTTGTAAGTACTGAAGCAAAACTGCATCCATTACTGTAATCTTCCCTGGCTCGCTGACCTTTTGTTTCTTCCCGTTCAGATCCTCGTTAGATATGGCCTAGTGCAGCAGCTGGAGAGCATCTCTGTGGACCTGCTGGTGGGAGAACACGCAACCATCAGAGACCAGTCCAACTGGGTGTGGACGTTCAAGTCAAAGGCCATGCTGTGCCAGAGGGCCATGCGAGCCTTGGTCAAGCACCAGCTCTACTTGGAAGGGATGAAGGACGTCTTTGAGGAGATGGTGGGGCACAAGACCCGGAAGGGGAGGCTGCTCAGCCTTCTGGAGCACTTTGAGATCTGCCTGGAGGTGAGGAATGCCAAGGACCTCAACCCAGGGGCCAGGGAGTTTGTACCAGGGAAGCCGTGGGAAACAACACAGGACAGCGGCGAGGCCTATTACTTGTTTCCCACGTATCTCAACCAGAGCGAGGAGGTTTCTGAGAGGTGGGGAGGAGATCATCCGGAGGATCTCCACGTCCGGGCCTACTTCTCACCTGAGATCCCAGAGGGCTTCTTCCAAAGGTAACGAGCCTTGGCCATGTGCTGCTGCCTGGCTGCATGTCCTGAGCTGGGGAGCCCGTCAGCACAGGGGTCAGTCCTCCTTGGCTGTCTGGGAAGCATGTAGTTGGTAGTAGTATAAACAAACACATTAATTCATAGTGATCGAAAGGAAGTTCAGCCTAGTGGTGAAGGCCATGGACTGGGCCTCAAGACATCTGGGGTTCAATTCCTAGCTCTGCCACAGACTCTCTCTGTGACCTTGGGCAAGTCACTTCATCTCTCCAAGCCTCAGTTCTCCATCTGTGAAATGGGAAGAATAATTCTCCCCCTGTCTTCCTAGAGTGGAAATCTCTTTGCATGGGTACCGCACCTGGCCCAATGAGGTTATGAACTCAACTGAGGCCTGCAGGTGCCACTGTCATATAAATTATGAATAATAGGGCATGATAGCAGTGCCCAGGGATTCCTACCACATGGTTCCCATTTGTGTTGATTGGCACTGCATGTGTAAGTCATTGCATATTGTTTTGGTGACATGCCCCCCTATGGCTTTATTTCTATCCAAGTGGGTGTCCCAGTAATCCTGAAGGACCGGGAGTGGGCAAACCACATGCATGTGGAGATTTGAGCTGGGAGGTGGGTTCTTTGGAGCGCTGGTCTCCAGCCTTTCTGGATCTGCTAAGCCATCTATTAGTGCCTAGAAGAACTGAACAAAGTGACCACAGGGAGCATTATGGAGAGGAGAACAGGGAAACTGAGAGGACACTTTCATAATCCCATTTGCTGAGCCATATTCTCTTTCACAAAGAGCCAGCAACGGATGAGCTTCATCTCTTGGAGAGCCCTGCTCTAGAAGAGACATACGCTGTGCAAGGATTCCTGGGGAAGAGGGAGATATGGCCTAGCACACCCAAACTACTTCCACAGACCTAGCTTGAGCTCCTTGGAATCATCCCTTTTGTGGGGCAAAAACTAAATTACGGATGCCACGTTGAAGGAGTGCATCTTCTCCTTAGCCTCATGAGCTCAGACAGTCCTGGGTGACTTGCTGGGTCATTGCCTTCCCCTGCGAGTCTTGCTGCCTGTGACTTGTGAGTTAGCACAGCAAGAAAACAAATCCAGCTGTTTACCTGTCTGGCTGATCTCTGCTTACAGCTGAGAGGGAAAGGCTGAGAGTCAGAGTCATCGTAATACAAGGAAGTTGTGAGCTTCCCGCCTCCCGCAGTTCAGTTGATCTTCTACCCTGTAGGGTAGTCCGTCTCCGAACCTTCACAAACACTGATCTTCACCTGGGCATGGGGATGAGTTTGGACACGTGTCATGATCCGGAGTCATTGCCTCTTGAGTTAATTATCAGCCATATCATACCATCCAGTCAGGATCTGGGGTTCCCCAATATTCATCTAATTCTATCCTCACTGTATAGGTTTTTACGCAGCGCTCATCACTATAGTATCTGAGTGCCTTTCAGTAATGCATTAAGCAACCTGACTACGCATCTGTCACTTGTGTTTGTTCTCTCATCCTCTCCCCTAAGGGAGAAGCATGTGCAGTGGTAATTTTTGGTGGTATTTTTTTTTTTTTAAATTGGCCACCAAGCTTCAGTTCATGCAGCTGTTAGATAGAGCATTGAGGGGTTTTGTTAACAGCTGGTGGGGAAGCTGGGCCTCTTTGCTGAACGATGCACTAGAGCCCGGGGCATTTCTTCCCTTCCAGAAAATGAATGGCAGACTCCACAATCCATTCTAAAGTCTCTTATCTCTGCATAAAGAAGTGATTTGTACCCAATGGATCCATGTTGGCAAGGTAGCTTGTTCAAATCAGTGTCATCTTGCTGCATCAAGAGTGAGAGAAGCAGGAAGAGGCACTCCCTGAGATGCATGTATGAATTCATCCATACTAATGATATTGCGGTTTGCCTGTGGGATTGTTCGCTACCCAATGTGTACCAAGCACCCAGGCGGTCTGATGCCTGGGGCAGCTATTTACTTTAGGAAGAAGCTTTTGACTGCTGGCCTTTCCAGGGCTAAAAGGGAAGGAAAAGTCAGCAAGAAAGAGAGACAAAGGAGTGAGTGAGTTTGTGTGTATGTGTGAGAGATGCACTGGGAGAATGAGAGTCTTTGTCATCTGCTAGTGGCTGATCCTCAGAAGAGGTTAGTGCAATGATACTCAGACCTCAGTGATTCAGGAGTCAAATAAGGGATCAACATTACCCAAAAGAGCCACAGGAGCGTGAATTCATTGTTTCACTTACCATAGTACAATATATTCATATTTAAAAGTACGACGGGGAAATATCTAGTGTGTGTATATACACTAAATATTATATACTATATAATGTATACTAAGTGTATGTGTACACACACTCTCTCTTTCTCAGCAAAATGACTGACCAAGTATTAGTATTTTATCAACTACAATTGGTTAATAAAATAGTACTCCTGATTGGTTAATAACTTAGATTGGTGAATAATTAATCACAGTGTTTTAATATCATGTGCTGCAAAGAGACACAGGAGATGCATTAAAAAGCCACTTGTGACTTGCGAGCTTCAGTCTGAGTATCACTGGGTTAATGAGTAGGGCAGCCCAGAAAACATCTGAATTTTTTGCAACAATTGAAAAGTTTTGGACTTTTTCGTTCCGATACGGAACAAAACCAACACCTTTCAAAATGTTGTTGTGCAAAAAGAGACAGAGGCTCCTCCCACCCCAGACTAGCTAATGGTGATTAAGGCACAGACCTGGGATATGGAGCCCCGGTTCAAGACACTACTCTGAGTCAGTTAGAGCAGGGACTTGCCTCACCCCTGAGCTCTGGACTATTCTGGGCACTCGGTCTGATTTTTTGACCAGAAATTCCATCCTGGATCCAAAGACTTTTGCTGATGAAAGTTTTGCTGAATCTGTAACATTTTTGCAAAAAGTTTTTGGTTCTGATGAATCTGCATGTTGAGTAGAAAAATTCCCAACCAGCTCTCTTAATAGGTCTGCTACAGCTTCTAGCATTGGGACTCAGTCCTTTCGCTCCAGCGGTAGATGCTTATGTTTTTGATACAGTATGAGAGGTCCCTGGTTCAATCCCCCTTGTCAGGGGCGGCTCTAACGTTTTTGCCGCCCCAAACAAACAACCCCCCCCCCCACACACACCTGGAGCGCCAGCGAGGAGGATGGCGCGCCCGCTGCCCCGGCCGGGGAGCGCGCCGAGCCTGGCCGCGGCCCGGCTCTCCCGGGCGGCCTGAGCGCCGTGGGGTGGGTGGCGAGCCCGGCCGCAGCCCGGCTCTCCCAGGACGCCATGGGGTGCAGTATGTTTAAAAAAAACAAAACAAACAAAACAAAACCCTGAGCGCCACCCCCCTCCAGGTGCCGCCCCAAGCACATGCTTGGTAGGCTGGTGCCTGGAGCCGGCCCTGCCCCTTGTTGTCCCACCTGGGGATGGCTGTGTTCTGGCAGTAGGTGGGGCTTAAAATAGCTTCCATGATACTGGAGCTGGAGGGCAGAAATGCCTCACTCTTTTGGCTGATGTCTCTCTCCAATCTCATTGCAGGCTCATGGTGAAAGCTTGCTCCTTCTACTCAGCCCACTGGGTTGCGAAGGTCACGTGCCTGCTCATATGCAGCGGCAAACCCTTGCTGATCAAAGAGAACAACCAGAAGGGCTACAGTTATATTGAACTCCGGAGCAGGAAGCCAGTGCAAAGGACAGGTGAGTGTGAAGCCCCAGGCCCTGATTTCTCTCCGGAGTATGTTCTCTTCGGCCCACCTGGCCTGACAGTGGAAGGTAGTTGTCCACTTGCCATCTGCTCTCTTGCACTGCACCCAAACTCCCCAAAACAAACTGGCACGTGTGTTGCATGCTGGGCCAGTGCACATACAGCATGATCCCCACTTACTGACTCTTGGTTAGCCACAGATTGGTTGCGTGTCCAAGGGTTGAACTCTCCAAAGCTCCCTAGCCAACAGAGAACCATGTGACTTCCCCTGGCCTGTCCCATTGGAGCATCTCTCTCTAAGCTGGGGAAACCCTGATTAATAGAACTTCCAACTTCTTAAAGATGTCGGTGTTCCCAAGATCTTAATGAAGTCAGGGTCCCACAGTGTGGCTCTCAAAATAAACAGCATGGGATGACACGAGACTGATTCCACATTTAAGATCTGGTTGAGATTTCTCAAAGTAAATTCTTTCTCCCTTTCATGAAGTTTTATGTTCTACCTTAGCATGAGGAGCGATATCCTCAGATTGCATCTTCCCTGTTCTGGCTGGAAGGCTGGAGACAGAATTTTCTCAACCTTCAAAGGGGAGAGTGAGATTGAAGCTTTCACAAAGAGAACTCTTCTTCTTGATGTTTGAGTTACGCAGACATTGACTAGCACAACCATCCCCTCCTAAAAGAGTTTTAAACATTCCCTCCTCCCCCTCCCCAGACTGCTCAGTGTCTTGGTGTCATAGGCCTACCTAGCAGAAAGAAGGGCCTCACTACCATAATGGGAATAAAAGCAGAAAAATACTTTTAAATAGAAGTTTGAGGCCATAAGCTCTGTCGGGCAGGAACCATCTTTTTGTTCTGTTTATACAGCGCCTAGCGGGTTCTGGTCTATGCCTGGGGCTCTGCTCGGTGTTACGGCAATACAAATAATAAGCAAAGAAGGGCACAACGTGACGTTTGGGGACTGTTTTTTGGTTCACCTTTAAATTGCTCCTAAAAGTTGTCTAGTCTGGGTGAATTGGAAAGAACTCAGCTGGTGCAACTATTCGCCTATAACCCAGTCTACAAGTAACTCTTGCCTGCCCATTACCATTTGTGATCTAAATGGGCTAACTCAGTCCAGGTAACTGTGATGATTAATAGCAGCCAGTTCTTTCCCTTATTCATCTAAAGAATTCCAGTTCACGTGGGATTTTTTCATGGCGATCATCTTCATCATCCGGAAGCTCTCGGAGGAGTGGCCTGGTCTCCACATGTGCATGAAGGCGCCTTGTCGAACGGCAGGATGTCCTGCAGAATTTTTCTGGCCAGATGTGGACGACAAGAACACGGTGTACGTATGTCCTGTAACCTGTTTTCCCTACAGGAAACACCCACATTGGGGGTGTGAGCACCTGCTACCACAGTACAAATAGTGATCTGTTCTAAAAAAGACCCATTCTTTGCATGTCTATAATACCTTCCATCAGACTTGTAATGCAAGTCACATTACAAAGGTCTGAATCCTCACTACATGCCAGTGAATCAAATCACTACTAACCCTATTCTACAGAACAGGAAACAGAAGCACCAAGAGGTTAAGGACACAATTTTCAAACTTGGGTGTCCAACATTGGGCACTTAAGCGGCTATGCAGCAAAGCACTTAAGTGTGTGCTTGGCTGTTGTTGTTGTTTTGTTGTTTGTATTGCAGTAGCTCCTAGAAGCCCTGGTCATGGGCCGCATTGTGCCAGGTGCTGTACAAACACAGAACAGACCGTCCCTTCCCCAGACAGCTAAGTAATTCAGCACCTGTTTGTTGCTGAATCAGGCCTTAAATCCATATTTAGGCATCCAGAGCAAAGCAGATGGGTGTTCAAAGGGGCGGAGGGCCTCTGTAGTCTCATTGACTCCACTGGGAATTGAGTGCTACTGGAAATGGATCCACTTTGAGTGCAGTGTGTTAAATAGGGATTATGGGTGGGATTTTTCAAAAGCACTGAGCCTGGCCTCTCTCTGCTCCTCTTGAAGTTGATGGTGTCTTCAATGGGAACAACTCTGAGCCCTTTTGGAAATGGGACCCATCATCTGTATTTAAACCCCTAGCTTTGGAAACTGTGGTCCTTCTTTGAGTGATCTCTGCATATTCCCACTCCCCTATTGCCACCGGCCTGTGGCCTGGGTGCCTTGGTCCCACAAGCAGGAATATGCAGGGGTTCATCTCAAAGAACTCCATTGGCTGCTATGTAATCTTCATTTTAAGTGGCTTGGCAAAGGTCTCTTAGGAAGCCCACGGCAGAGCTGGGAATAAACCCCAGGCTCCCAGTCTAGAACCTCAACTACAAAATCCTCCCTTTAGACCATGGGAAACATTTTCTCTTTCTAGGTTTTGTCCATAACATCTTAGAAAGAGCAATTGTTCAGAAATGACTCATTTTGAATCCCAAAGAGTCTTCCATGGCTGTAAAGGTGTTTAGTGGGGCTTTGTTAATTAGTTTTTTTTTTCCTTTTCCTTTCTTTTAAGGACGAAGGAAGAAATTAAAACTTGTGGAACATGTGGCCATCGGTTTCGAACTGAGCTGCTTTTACCCAAAGGTACGGGCAGATGGTTGTAATCCTGCTACAGTGTAGGAGCCAGTTTCTGCCACGAGATGAAGGCAGGATTTCTTGGATGCCCTTGTACCAGCAGTCACTGAGGGTATGTCTACACAAGGATAAAAGTCCCATGGCATGGCCACAGCTGGCCCAGGCTTGTTTGGGCTAAAAATTGCTGTGTAGACATTCGAGCTGGAGCTCTGGGACCCTCCCCCCCGTCACAGGGTCCCAACATTTGGGCTCCAGCCTGAAGCCTGGGGTCAGCTTCTGGTTTTTTTACCCCTGTGTAGACGTACCCTGAGTCAATTCTCTGTGCTGTAAAAACAACAAGGAGTCCTTGTGGTACCTTAGAGACTAACAGATTTATTTGGGCATAAGCTTTTGTGGGCTAAAACCCACTTCATCAGATGCATGGAGTGGAAAATACAAGAGCAGGTATAAATACATGAAAGGATGGGAGTTGCCTTCCCAAGTGTGAGGCCAGTCTAACGAGATGATTCAATTAACAGCACGATACCAAGGGAGGAAAAATAACTTTTGAAGTGGAAATGAGAGTGGCCCATTTCAGAGAGTTGACAAGAAGGTGTGAGTAACAGTAGGGGGAAATTAGTATGAGGGAAATTAGGTTTAGGTTTTGTAGTGACCCAACCACTCCCAGTCTTTATTCAGGCCTAATTCGATGGTGTCCAGTTTGTAAATTAATTCCAGTTCTGCAGCTTCACGTTGGAGTCTGGGCTGTGCTTCCCCGTCTGTACACTGGGGGTGCTAATACTTCCTCTGTGTCTCAGGTCTTTGTAGATCAGAAGTTGTTTGGGGCAGGGACTGTCGTTCGCAGTATTTGCACAGCGCCTAGCACAATGGCACCCTGACCTCAGTTGAGTCTTCTAAGTGCATGGCTGTAATCAGATAAGCAGGACAATAAGCATGGTCCAGTGGTTACAACAAACACTAGGCCTGGGAATTGGGACACCTGGGTTCTAATCCCAGCTCTGCCCTGACCCGCATAACCTATTTTTCCTTAGTTTCCTCATCTGTAAAAGGCCCGACAATGCAGTGACCTACAATCCGCCTCTGACAGGCAGTTCCCCGGTGTTAAGAATTGCTTCTAATAAACTCCCAAGTGTTTCTGAGCAATTCCCCCACCCCTCTTTTATTTAAAGACCACTGTGATAGGCAGTCAGCTCCTGCTGGCACCTTGGCTGTTCCCTGAAGACAGGCTTCCGTGTGTCCCTGCTTATCCACCTCTCACGTTCTGGGGCAGATGCGCAGCTGGTATAAATCGCCCTAGCTACACTGAAGTCAATGGAGCTATGCCAGCTGGCACCGGCTGAGGCTCTGCCTCCATTTCCAGGAGGGATGAGTTAATGTGTCAAGCACTTTACACTGTCAGTGGGTGGGGGGTGTTGGGGATTCACTCCATGGCTGTGGCACGGCGGGCTGATGTCTCCTTCTCTTTCCTTTCAGTTCCAAGTGACCTGGGGGTTCCGCAGGCCCCGCCCCCTGCTCATTATTATGTCACTAGCTATGGGACTACAACTTTCGGCCCCAGCAGCGTCCACGTCAATCGCCAGGTAACTTGGCGGCAGCTTTGCTCCTCGTGGTTTGTTCTTGGCGTTTGGCTTCTCTTCTTTTCCTGTTGTGGGCTTGCGCTAACGTGGCCCACACCAGCTCCCATCCTGGTCAATGAGAAGAATGGCCCAGTGATTTAAAGCACCGACTTGGTATTTGGAAGACCCAAGTTAATTCCCTGCTCTGCTTGGGATTCCCGGTGACCTTGGACAAGTCACTTAGCCTCTCTGTGCCTCATTTCCCAATCTGTAATATGGAAATTATAGCCCGTCCCTACTTCCCAGATAAGGTAGTGATCTGTTGATTATAATGCACTCAGATACAATGATGATCAGGCCATAGGGATAGATAGATGGAATTTTTCCATTGGTTTTAATGGGGATTAGAGCTGGCCCTAGAACAACGAGGGAGCCAGTCTGAAAATACCCACTCTGGAACATGGGTCAGAGAGACTTCATAGAGCCACCTATTTCAAGCCCAGAACAGAGCGATGCGGTGATCTAGTCAGACTGGCTGCATAACACGGTCCATAGAACCTCACCCTGTGATTCCAATGTCAATCATCCTGTCTCCGCATTCGTCCTGATGTAGCAATCTTCCTTTATTAAGGAATACAGCTAGCTGGAAGGATGTGTCTCTGTCGCTGCCTCTCTTCCTTATCAGTCTTTCTGCATCTATCAGTGTTACTCCTAAATGACTTGAGACGCTGTGTGTTTAGACTGAGATTTCTAAAATGGAGGGGAATTTTGGGCATCTAAATCCTCAGGTGGACTTTGAAAGCTATGATCTAAATAGTGCTTAGCACCGCAAGGACGGTCTCAGCCCTTGGTCATTGTTCCAGGGCAGCCAATAATTTCTCTCAGTTCCCAGCCTGCGTAGTTTGGCTGGGCACTAGGGAAACTTGGTGGTGGGCAAGGGGGAGAATGAAGGAAGCATCTTTTCCTCCCCAAGCCCTCGGCGCTATTTGGAACCCGATGTCTAGAGACTACTTCAGCCCAGACGGCAGCAATCCCACCGCTGCCCGGTGCAGGGAGCCCCTGCAGAGCGTGACCGTCTCACGTGGGGTGTGTACCCCTTGTGGAAGTCTCCCCTCTTGCCCAGAGGAACTGCACTGGTTGCATTACCAAGGGGAACCCTGCTGTCTTGGGAGCTGGATGCACCTGTGAGCATCCATAGCTGCACATGCACTCATCTAAAGACACTTTCCAAGTCTTCTCACTGTGGCTGTCGAGTTGGTCAGTGAAGAGGATCAGGTCTTGCTTCAGGCTTTGGAAACCCCCAGTACAATGTGTGCCGCACAGTCTGGCACATGGAAGCGGCAACCCCCCCTGGATTTTTCACTTGGAAGATGGAAATGCTGTGCTGTGAACAGCACCATAGAGCCAGGCTGAGGTCTGGTTTATTTGTTTTTACCTGAATTCTCTTTTCCCGTTACTGAACGAGGCAGTGCTCCAGGGACTTGCACTGTGTACTTCTCACAAGCCCTAGGGGAGTTCTGGGGCTGAGGGTCTGACAACTTGATGGTTTTTTTTTCTATTCAAGTGGGGTTCTGAACTGAAACTCCAGAGCCAAATACTCCCAAACTTTGGGCTGCTTAAACTTCAAGTTTCTTTGCTTTCTAGCAACAGAAGCGGCAACTCTGCAGTTACTCGCTGTCTTTCTTATTTCAGAGTTTCTTGGACAAATGACTGGGCCTGCCCAAGAGAGATCCATTGGGAAGGACTTCCTTTTAGCCAAGACTCTTAGCGCCACACTAAGCAATCTCTTAGGCGCTCTGTACAGCAAGATCCATTTCACTGTTTGCAGTGTGTGTACTGGCGGTGTGCAATAAACAATTTCCACCCACTGGAGGAGAGTGGAATGTCAGTTTATTTAGACAGGCACAAGAGGGGAAAAGGGCACTTATCTATGCATCAGCACAGGCAGGAAGAGCAATGTGAACAGAGAACTTCGCTCACATCAGTAGCTGAAAGGTTTGCCCTACTCAGAATACACACAAGAAACAGGCACAAAATATGAAAACCGACCTGGTGTTTTAGAACAGAATTACAGTTCGCCTCAATTAGTTCTAAGAAACATTTCTTAAACCAAGACGGAAAGAAGCTTTCACATTTTGTGATACTTTCCACATTAGCAGCTGGATCCAAAGCTCACGGAAAGCCTTTGGAAAGGCTCCTGTTAAGCTTTAGATCAAGGCCCCGTTGCTTCACTAAGAAACAATATTCACCTCACTCCTGATAATGAAGAACCAGAACTTCCGGGTCTTCTGATTGGCTGAAAGCATTATTTGTGTCAGGAGCTATGCCAGCTTACAGTCTCTGGGGAAGCAGCCCGTTTATTCCATCATATAGAAAGGCGCAGTAATTAACCAAGTATCAAAAAGTACACTACAAAAATCCATATTTAATTAACACACCCACATTGATTGTCTCCCAAAGGTGCAGTGCAGATGCTGAGCCATGAAATTCGATTTTCTGGCTTAGTATGAAGCAGCTGGTCATTAGTGTCCTTTTATTTCCTACTTCCTTCTGCAGCCCAAGTTTTGCAGAGAAGGAAAATGAAAGGCTTTAGCGTGTTGCTTTGTGTGGAACTCCCATGATCACAACTGGGGTGTGAGAGAACACAATAAATCCCCCCCTGAATCTGTGATGCGAGTTAGGCAAATTTTTAAATCAAATCACAAGGGTCATTTTACTAAAAAGGCAAGCTAGCCCGTAGCACCCAGCTCGGATCGGCTTGGCATTTCATGGCAATAGCGAGAGGCCCTTCTACCACACCGCTTGTTCTGCGGCTGCCTCCCTACCCAGTTTGTGTCCACACACGCGGTCGGTAACGTAATCCTGTTGGATACACTGTGCTGTGTGGGTGGGAGGACAGCCTGCCCTAAAGCTCATTGTGCCTTATTAAACACCCACAATCGTCTGCCCTGCCCTGCTTTCCCCCCTGCCCGCAGCTGAGGCAGAGTGGGATAGCTGTCCATAATGTACGGATACAAACTGAGCAAGAGACCCCCCCACCCACAGTGCAGCAGGGCAGGTGTGGACGGACTGACACCAACATACAGTTGTGTTTGGATAGGAGCTGCATGGTAGGTGGGGTGGGTGGGTCTCTTACTCAGTTCCCTGCTGGCACGTTCTCAGGATCAGGAGTTCTCAAACTTTTTTTTGCTGGGGCCCTCTTTGAAAATATTTCCGGCTGTCACGACCCTGCCCCCCACTCCCTTGCCACCCTTACTTCTGCGCTGCTGCTGGGGGCGGTGCTGCCTTCAGAGCTGGGCGCCTGGCCAGCAGCCCCCTACTCTCCAGGGCTTGGGCTAACAGCCGGAGCCCTGGCACACCTGGGGGTTGACAGTTGGAGCCCCGACATGTGCGGGGCTGACCGCTTGCAACCACCCCCCTGAAATCCCCAGTTTGAGAACCTCTGCTCTCGATGTTTCACACTCTGCCTAAATTAAATGCAGTGGGCCGGCTCTGCAGCTGCATTGACTTCGCTGGAGCTACGCAAGCTCCCATGAGCGAGACTCTGATCCCCTTGCCATGTCTAGAGACATCCCATAAAGGCCATGACCCTGCTTCTGAGGGGCTGGCTTGTGACTCATCCAGCCACCCACACGCTGCACTAATGTTGAGTTGCGCCCTGTCAGGCTCCAGTCTCATTAACCCCTGAGTGTTCTCAGGCTGTGCAATCCTCTCCCAGGGAATGCAATGCCTGCTCTACAAAGGGCAAAAGCCCTGTGGCTGCATGAGACATGACATTAGGAAAAGGCACATTAATAACCTCAAATGTTACTTAAAGTCTTCCACACCTGAGCTAGAAGCCCTCTCTAGGTCTGGGAGGCACCAGACCTGCTGCTGCTCTATAGAGAAGAGGGAGAAGGGGCTTGGCACATCTTGCCAGTTGCGTGTGAGGCTGTTTTCGACCCTGCTCACCTTGACCTGCTGCTTTCATGTCTCCCCCTCCCCCACCCCCCATCCCTTCTCTTGCCCATCTCCTCCTCAGGCTATAGGCAAAGCAGCCCCTTGAGGCTGATTCACCTCCCCCTGAAATCACTTACTTTGGCCACTGAATTCAACTGGAGCTAGATGAGCCCCCTGAAGCCTTTCTGCAAGCGCTGGAACTACTTCTGTGAGGCGAGCAGCAGCAAAGACCAACTCACTTGTGGTGTAAAAATGAACTCCAGGAGAGGAGCCCCTCTCCACCCTCAGGCTGGCCGGGAGAGGGCTGGACCGACGCACCAACTGAACGGAACCCTAGCCCATGTAAAGGGATTTGCCTCTATTTGGAAGTCACAGTACAGCTGCAAAGCCAAAAGCCCCTCTAGCTGCTCACGGGCTGGTCCTCTATCACACAGGTGAGATTCCATCCAGTTGTGCACATACCCACAATCACCTACGTTTACTAGTGAGCGGGGGGGCTCAGATTGTGGGTGCTGGCTTGACACCTGAAAAGGCCTGACTTTGAGAGAGCAGGTGACTGCACATTCTGACAATCAGGGCCTTTTAAAAAGTGTCCCAGCTGGGCACCCAAAATCACTTTTGAAAACTTTAGGCCAAAGTCCACTTGGATGAAACACAGAGCCCTGTGCTAAGAAAGGGAAGCTAAAAACAAAACCTACACAATTTACCTGAGCAATACAGAAAACCTAGGGAAAGTACCACAGTGGGGCAAGTGCTCTATAAATTAGACTTTAATATTAGTGCTTAACGTTCGGCCAGACACACCGGGTGAAATCCGGGCCCCTGTGATGTCAATGGCAGGCCGCCTATTGAATTCAGTAGGGCCAGGATTTCGCTCACCCTTTGTAAGATATGTTGGGCTCCATCAGTGCATAGATTTGGGAAGACCTGCTTCCCTGATTTCTATCCCCCCCCCCCTTTTTTTTCTTAAAATGCCCTTGACTGGTCAAAGGAAGGGCAGAGGATGAGACTTCCTGGAGTCTATTAATTTTTTTTTCTATTTAAATCAAACTTTTAGCCGTCAGTCCTCGCGACACTTGCAATTTTGAGACTCATAGCTCAGTCAGGGTGACCTGTATCGAGATCTAAGCAGCCTTGAAAGGAAAAAGAGGAAGCAATCAGAGCTGCTGGTGAGGAGGGTGTGGGTGTGTGTGTGTGTGTGTGTGTGTGTGTGTGATACACGCACACATTGCGATGACCAAGTGGACTGGCACTCCATTTACACTCTTGTTTACTGCCTCACGCACCCTCCGTTACTAAACTCATGGAATGCAAGAAATTTAAAATGACACACAATTGAAACTACCCAGAACCGTATTAACACCGTAACGATATACAGCTCAGAATTGTGGGCAGGCAAACAGAGGTAGAGACGCTCGTCATCTCCCTCTTGCTGCTTTCCACAGATGCTCAGTGCTCAGATATCACGGTGATACTCAGCTGCCTTAGCAATATCACAGCTCAGCTAGCACAGGGAAGGGGCCTAAAACTAACATCTGTAGTTGCTTTTGGAGGAAAAAACAATGCCCAGTGGGCGATGGCCATTTCATACAGGTCTCCTGTCAGAGTCTACACCGCTTGCGTAACAGCAGTCTCCAGCAGTAGGCCTTCCCATACTGGTGCAGAGTTGGTCATGACCTAATGTCTTATGACCCATCCCGCCGCACAAGCTTCGTTGCGCTGATTGCACGACATCACTGTGGCAACTAGTGCCATTGTTTACACGGGCAAAGCCCCGGCGGTCCTTCGTGCCTGTGCCGCTGTTTGAAAGGCAATTAACGTATTGAGATTTTTTTTTTGGCTATGCTGCAGTTAAAAAAATAAACAAGTACCCAGCCTACACTCTGGGTGCCCTTGACAAGCATTCTGAAACTGTACAAAATAAATAAATTACCCACACAAAAAAAGCGGAGAACAGGAAATAAGGGCCATGGTGTAGTCAGCCAGTGAACCCTAGTTTGAAGAACTGCTGGCCTATGCCCATTAAAACAGCTGGCTACCCTGAGCCCGTATGGTTAGGAAAGTGCCAGCTTTATGGAGCTGTGCCCATCATATGACACTCTGGGGTGTCCAAGGGAAGTGGGACAGAAAAAGGGGTAGGGAGGCGGTATGGTGCACTCTCCTACATGAACATGGAGTGTGTTTCTCTTGTGTGAATGTGCTTTATGGGGCAAGAAGCCGGCAAAGAATGAAGTGAAGTGTTGTCGGTGTGACTCGGTTCAGGCAGAGGAGTTGTAGGGCATATGGGCTCATACAACAGGGGCAAGGCCGAGCGCTGCTGGGCCTGCAGACTGACCTCAGGCAGCATGTGGAGAGGTTAGACTACAGTGTTGAGCTATAAAGTTTAATTTATTAGTTCACATTTGGGGGAGCAAACTACTTTGGAATAGGACCGATCCCAGGAAAGGCAATGGCAAAATTCCACTGTGGCTTCTGGGCCTCCCCTCCGCTACACTGTTCAGGGTGTTACTCGTTCTCCTCTCATCTGGTAAGGAGACGGCCTGAGGCATGGTCCAGCTGTTTAAAGCAGCCCTCCTACAGCTTGCTTACTTCAGCCATCTGGACGCTACTTGCACACACCTGAAGTCACTAGCAGATCTACGTGACCATGGGTGCTTCCATTTCACAGACCTCTGACAGGCGAGCGCTTGAAAGGGACATAGCGTGGGGAGAACGTGGAGTCTGTGTCTTCTATAGGGGACCCTCCCCTGTTCCCATCCCTGGGTGGAGATTTTTCCATAATGGTCGATCAACTGATTAAAGCCCAGATCCTCAGGTATTTAGGCTCCGAACTTCCATTCAAATCAATGGACGTTAGGAGCTGGGCCTTAGCCTCCGTCCGACGGATTAGCTCTCCTTGTACCAACCCTATGACCCCAGGAGAGCTGGCCAGGGCTATTATACAAACCCCGCCCCCCAGGGCTCCTGCTTCACTCACTTCAGCAATAGGTGATGTTAAGGATTCTTCCCTCCCGCCCCCCCATGTCAACATCTCCATTTCTTTAAAAAAAAAACAACGCCTCACTCATCTTAAAATCCAGCTAGCACAGCCCAGACAGAGGCACAAAATCATTACATTGCAGTGCTGTAGACGAGCATGCCCCTCCCTGCCCCCCTCTTCCGCACCCCCGACTTTCTTGCTGACATCCTGAAACAGAGGAAGATTCTCTTGCTTCTACCTGCTGAGCACAGTGTCTGGAACCCTGTTTGCTTCAGCTGGAGGAAAAAAATCTCTATTTTCAATTGGTGGCCCAGAGTGGGGAAGGCTGGTCTGTCTATTGCCGTAATATCTGAGCACCTCGCATGCATTTAGCCTCACAACAACCCTGTGAGGTAAGGAATTATTCCCATTTTACAGATGGGGAAAGTAAGGCCCAGATGCAGTGACTTGCCCAAGGTTACTAAGGAGGCCAGTGGCACAGCAGGGATTGAACCCAGCTTTACTGAGTCCCAGTGACGTGGCTAAGCCACAAGGCCACCCATCATCTCACCCGCATGTTGCCTGATGGGAGCAAACACATGCAAGTGAGCGGGGAAAGGCGGAAGTGTTTTCAAAGGCAGAGACCGAAGCAAGGACTGACCAATGCACATGCAGATCGGGTCCTAGGGAGGGGAGGAGGTTCAGTCAACCTGCATGTTGTATTGCTCAATGAGATCATACAAGCTGTTGAAGCAGCTGGACAACTGGAGGCTCACGTTCCCGCTGTTCAGGGACGAGGCTCCCTCCCGCAGCGCCATGTCGTGGAAATACTCACAGAACTTAGGCACCAGCTGCAAAAGAGAGACAAACACCCCTCAGGAGGCGTTCACCTGCGCCGCCCCATTGCTCCGCACTGTCTCTTGTGAATGGCCTCGTCAGAGCCTCCGTCCGTTCCCCTGCCCCAGGGGGTGACGTGCTCCGTCAGCAACGTCCAGCGACGAGGCAGTGAGGGTGCAAGACTGGGGCAAGTGCATCTCTCAGCTACGCCTGGCAACCCCAGATTCAGCCCTGCGCTGGCTGCCACAGCCTGCTGAGGGCTTTGCAGGCGTGCAGAATAGCCAGGGTACAGGTCGGCCTTGGCCACAGCCTTTCTGTGCCTGATCCTCCTCTTCCTTTAGCTTACACTCTGCGGCTGGGGCTGCCGTGAAGGCAGCATGGGGCTGCTGTGAAGGCAGCATGGGGCTGGCTCTGTGCCCGGACTGAAGGCGTTTCCTGCACTAGGGCTATTCCCTAGAAGGCCCTTACGCTGCCGCCCCATCGGCTCAGTCTAGGTTCTTATCGTGGTACCCGTCAGGGTAGTGTCAGAGTGCTGAACGGCGTGTGTCCGCACTCCCCTCAAACAGCGGCGAGCCAGGGCTGGGGCGTGCATTGGCAGGGCTCGTTGGAGGGGAATTTGGGTAGTCAGAGGACTTAAGAGGATAATTAAGCTAGAAAGAGATGCTTAGTTACCCTCCCAGGACTGTAAAGCTTTAGAGGCAGAGGAGGATTCCCCACTTGTGGTGTGGCTAGGAAGTTAAGTGGGTGGGGATAACTCTCTCCCCGCTGGTTATCCAGGGATCTCCACGCAAGCACTAGCTAGTCACCAGCTACACTGACCCACCGCCTTTCCACGCAGAAGCGGGGCACGGCCTCTTAGCAGCTGTACATTAACACTGAAGTCAATGGAGCTGGCCGTCAGCGAATGAGCACTAACCACTGAACCATCCTGCCAGAGACTAATGACGCTTGGCATTGAGCCTCCATAGCTAAGGGGGAACGACGCTTCTCGGCTCACCTTCACCAGGATTAACATGGCCTCCTTGGGCTTGGATTTGGAGAAGCACTGCCCAAAGCAAAGGTAGATGGTGAAGTCGGGAGATGCAGTCCCTTGATGTTCCTTAAAAGCCCTCAGCTCTGCAAAAGGAACCGGGATGGTTTTAGTAGCGCATAGACAAAGGCAGGCATTGGGTTGGCTGGATTAAATAAACTGCCCTGGGAGGGTCAGGAGACGGTGGCCATGAGGGGAGTTTTCTGATTAGGAGATTCTGGGGCTCCCTCACCCTTGCTCCTGGCCATTCTCTCTGCTCTCCGAAGTGCCCAGGCAAAGCCTGGAGTCCGGTGCTTATGCAGACTGGGCTCCAGCCCATGATCAGCCTACGCGCCTCAACCATATTGGAGCCCCATGGTGCAAACATATTGTAAATAACGTTCCCTGGAGTTTCTCTCAGCTAATCTAACTACTACCCGGAAATCTGGCCCCACAGAGTAAGAATCACCCGGCCGCAGACTCACCCTTGGAGAACACCTCATAGTCGAAGATCTCCGTCTCGGTGCCGCGTGGCAGCAGCTTGGGCTCAGGGTTCTGAGCCATGTTCGCCAGTTGCCTGGAGAGGGCCCAGAAGACCTTGCATTTATTCAGGCGCCTGGCGTAGATCTTCTTGTGCTTCTGCTCCACCAGCAGCCCTGTGTTCAGGAGCAGCTGGCTGGTGAACTGGACCTGCTTCTGGTCCGGCAGCTCATCTGGGCTTGGGAACTGGACCACCTGCGTGCAGCCTGGGGCAACGGCGGGGTCTTCGTTATTGTACGTGAACAGGCAGCTGCTGGTGGCCACCTGCACCTCGTGGAGTGGCCTCCCTCGGTAATAGATGGTGACGTCCATATTGGGAGGAATGGTTTCTGCAAGAGATGAGGGAATGCTTGGACTATAAAGGAGGGCCCGGCAGGAACAGGTGCGCTCGGGTTCTTAACAGGCCGCTCGCCAAGGGCCCGATGTCATGCTCACTGAAGTCAGTGAAGACACTTCCACTGATCTCAGTGGGTGCTGGATTAGCCCGTCATGCTGAGCCCATCGTCCCCATGCCTGGCTTCCACTAGCACCCTTGTTGGGAGTCTCAGCAGAGCACTGCCTGAGTGTTACGGTACCCATCCAGCCCTGCCGTTGGTCCCCGCTTTCCACGCGAGAGCCATGTCTGTGAACCCCATGGAACGTCCTGGATCCGTCTCCGCGGCTGCTGAGATGTGGATGGGAATGGGGCGGGGTGTCTATTTCAAACCTGAAGCTGAGATGTCTAAACCTCCAAGAGAACTGAAGAGGGCCCTCTAATTGAGGGGTGGGGTGGGAAAGGTCGGTGCCATTCGGTTCCAGTAGCTGCGTTTTCCTAAAGCTTTGACTAGTCTGCCCCAGTTCTTGTTCACCTTCAGAGGGAAGAGGCAGGGGTGGGTGACTGATGGGCTCTGTGCTTAGGGCAGGTCTCCTTCCCTGGGGCAGGCAGCGGGGGTGGCGTCACTGACCTGTATTGTTCCGTGATGGCGCTATGTTGTGAGGAGGATGCTGCTCCGGGAGAGGGGCAGCCGGCGGGGTGAACCCGTTCTGCTCCACCACTGCTGGGGCTGCCCACTGATTCGCCGGCTGGTGGTAACGATTCTCTTCCGGGCCATTCAGCGTTGGATAGATCCCTGCGTTTCCTGCAGGCGCTTCGCTCAGGAAAGTGCTCTGGACACCCGCGTGGTTATTGTAGTGAGGTCTCCCCTCAAACAGGACTTCCGCTAGGATGGAGAACGAGAGGCTTGTGAGACTGCTAGGCAGTAACGAACACGTTAGTGTCTGCTTAGCTCTGCTCTTTTCACCCACTCTCTTCTAAAGTCCCTCCTGAAAACCCCCTGCTTTGAGCCCTCAACTGTCTGTCCCCCAAAAAAAAAAGTTTTTAATTTTTAAAGAGAACATCATCATTCTGCACAAACGGCGTCACTGCTCGGTTGTTGTGCTTTTGTTGCCTCCCATCCTCCACATTACGTAGATTGGAAGCTCTTTGGGACAGACACTGTCTCCCCCTAAAGCACCTCACGTTCTGCTGGTGTGGTATGAATAATTACAAGGGAATGGGGGGAAGTTTTAGATCTAGCAAAAAACTTCATTTAGGTGCTGAACGGGAGCTGAGCTCTTCTGGCAAACTGGCTTCACGTGAGGTATCGGCTCTAAGTAGGCTTGCCAGAACTCGGTGTTTATTTCTGATAACCGACGGATAATGGCAATTTGTTTATTTTTAAGCTTTTTTTTTTTTTTTCAGTTTAAATTTTCACGGTTGTGGGAAATGATGGGACGGGGTCAGACAGCAGGGCAGGACAGGCACTAATTCTGTAGTGACAGACCTTGATTTCAAAAAGCTAAAGATTTATAACTGTTAGGACACGAACTGTCGACATCACCGGTCAAAATGTCCACAGCCCCATAGCCTTAAACCAAACTCTAGTAAGTTGTTAGCCAGAATAAGAAAAATGCTGCGAATCTGCACATTTCAATTTTTATTGATGGAATATTTATTCCTCGGCTTGTGTGTAGACTGAAATCGACGTTTGCCGACATTTACCAATAAAAATCTAACCCTCCGAAGCCTAGTTACGTATCTGATTCATTTGCTATTGGGGGAGCACATCCTTCCATTGTGGGGCTCGATGCAAGCCTTTTCTGTCTCAAGTGCCTGCTTAAACCAGCCAGCTCTCAGATAATGGGGATATACTGACCTGCATTATTAAGAAGCCGACTTATGTCAGGAACTGTGCTGGATGGGAGGGGCTGTTGGAGAAGTGAGGCAGCAGAAGGGTCATAAGCATTTTGCATGGGTTGGGTCTCTGCCATGGTTTGGGTCACCCACTGGCCAACTGATTGGTGATAGTTCGCCACCGGTCCATTTGCCGCTCCGCTCCCCTGCTGTGGGTAGCCATTTTGGCCAATATGTTGGTTTGGATAGCCTTGGCTGTCTTCATATGGCACTTCTCCTGATGAGAGGGAAAGAAACCCAGGGTTAATTACCAGAGTTGGGTAAGGCCCTGCAGCATGCTAGCAATTACATTAGACAATTCACTAGCGGCTGAGCGTGCTCTCTCACCTTTTGGAAATGCTGCACGATCTTCCTATTGGATAAAGGTTTGCCATCGCAATGCCCTTTGCCGTATCAACCACTCCCCATGCTTCCCAACCCGACCCCAAACCTCACTTTTGGGAATCCAAACAGGGAGAGTGTTACCCGGGGTTCTTTCAACCCAAAGCTCTTGGTAACTTTTACTCTGTGCGAGGTGGTGTCAGGAAATAAATCCGGGGAGACACGGCCGTCCGACCGATAGATGGCTGGCACAAACAGGACAACACAAGAGTGCTTTCACTTAAAGCTTAACTTTACTTAGTCTCAAGCACTTACACACGTCCAACAGTTTAGTAAAACACCCCCAACCCTCGATAATTACCGAAGCTGAATTTGGCTCTTGAGTGGCACAGCAGCCGCCTATCTGCTGCTGGGGACTGCAAGATGTATCCAGAGGGAGAGTCCAGAAAAAGTCCAACTACCTCAAACTTTCCCCCCCTTATTTATACATTAGTAATAGAATGACATGTCCCTTAAAGAAAACTTGTTAAGCAGTTTCAATGGTCCAGCAAGAGGTTCCTTCTGATTATTGATTAACCAGGTGTGGGTTTTTCCAGAGTTTGCAGCCTTGCGGCCCCCCATAGACAGTCCTGGGGCACATCCTGCTCTTCTAAAATGCATGTATCAGCAACCTCAGCACAATTCTTATCAGGAAGGATGGGGGGTCAAGCTGCCCTCTCTGTAGCACCAACTCTCCCCCCCTACCCCCCGCCTTGGTCAAGCTGAGGCTGTGACTTGGCCAATTTACAGCCTGCTGACTTGGCTGCTTTTAGCAATAAGCCATAGTGGTTTCAGGCACTTGACTGGTTTGCTGACATTCCCCCCCCCCCAACCCCGCTACAAGAGGAGATGGATTTCATTGCTATTGACCTACCCTGACCTCGGGGGTTGATCCACCCAGCTGTAACACACCCGATGTGGGTGAGTGGCTCAGTGCAGGGAGCTTGCTGCCCGCCGCTAGCATAGGTCTGGTCTCCGGGTGGGCAGGGTGAATGACCCTTGCCGTTTGTTTTAGAGAAGTGGTGCCAGAGCTTCCCAGCCTGAAGGTCAGACGCAGGGATGGCTCTAACAATTTTGCCGCCCCAAGCAGGGGCGGCGGCCCCGCCCCCGACGCAGGCAGGCATCGGGGGCGGGGCCCCGCTATGTCTGCCGCCCCCGATGCAGGCAGTCCCAGTCCGCGGTGGCAAGGGGAGACCGGCGGACCTGCCGCCCCTTTGCCGCCGTGGCAGGCGAGACTGGGGCGGTGGTCCGAGTCCTGCGGAGGCAATTCGGCGGCGGGAAGAGCGGACCTGCTGCCGAATTGCTGCCGCGGGACTCGGACTGCTGCCCCCTTCTCACCTGCCGCCCCAAGCACCAGCTTGGAAAGCTGGGGCCTGGAGCCGGCCCTGGTCAGACATCTCAGAAAGGGTGGGGGGAGGGGGTCCCATTCAAAAATGTGGCTCGCTTTCCACTGCTGAGGCAGGCATGGAACTAACCCAGCAGGACTCCTGCGGTGTCACTAACCCGTCTTGCTCTCAAAGCAAGTCCCCGAAAATAACCACCCCCACCCCCAATTTGGAGCTCTTTTCATTTGCCTGCTGGTTTTGAGTCTCTGAAGTTTATGGTTTCAAGCATTTCTCTGCAACCATGAGGGCTAGAAACGTATTTCTCATTTTTTACATGAAAGGTGGGAATTTTGCGTCAAATGATTCCAGGAGCTGGGGCTTTGCAACAAGATATCAACTAGCCCAGCACTCAATGCTTAAAATCCTGAGAGTGGGGGAGTCCCCAGCAGGAGCCAGTGTCAGCACAGCTGACTCCTAGACGTCCTCCCAGCAGCGGGCATGCAGGAGGAGGGCATCACATCTGGAGCTCTAGCCTATGGGGCAGAGAATCAGAATGGCTGTTGGCTTGCCTTGCTCCTGGGCTGCTCTGGATGACTGTGTGGGGAAGGGGAGTAAGTCCTTTGCCAGAGCCGGCCCCAGGCACCAGCCTACCAAGCACGTGCTTGGGGCGGCACCTTGGGGGGGGGGGGGCGGTGCTCAGGTGTGGGTTTTTTTTTTTTTTTTAAACATACTGCAGCTCTGGCGGGGAGAACGGGGCTGCGGCCGCGCTTGCCACCCTTCCCCCCGGCGCTCTGGCAGGGAGAGGCGCTGGGGGGGGGGGGTTGTTTGCGGTGCAACACTGTGTGTGTGGGGGGGTGTTTCCGTGGGTGCTGGGGGGAGGTTGTTGTTTTTGTTTCGGTGGGGGGTGGCACTTGTGGGGTTTGTTTGTTTTTTGCTTGGGGCAGCAAAAATGTTAGAGCCGGCCCTGTCCTTTGCCAGGCTCTCCCCCAGGACCCACACCATGCTAGTCAAACTCCTGTCCTGCTTTCCCTCCAGCTCCCGTGGCCCCACAGGGAAGAGAGCAACCTCTCTCGCCTGTGATGCAGCGGGCAGCCAGCAGGGGTGCTGCTGAGCAGCTGCAGGAGGGAAGGGAGAGTAGCAGCTCCCTATGCTGATGGCTCACCCCAGAGCGGCCGAGGGAGATGCAGTGGGCATTGGCTGGGTAGCGGCGCTCCCAGCACCTCGCTGCAGCAACCGGGCTGCTACAAACACCGCACTGCAAAGTCACACGGTGCCGCTCAGGGACACGCGTTCATTGAGAACGCGGGGGGGGGCGCACAATTAAGAGCCTCGAGGGCCACGGGGTGCTTTAGATCCTCTTTGTCGTTGTTGCTTGGATGCCGTACAATAACCTGCCACTTAGTACACGGGCTGGAGCAGCTGTTTAGAGGGATACCGCCCAGACACCTGCCTGCAGCACGTCGGCTTCCTGTCTGGAACTGCCCGCGCCGTGGGAGGAGCTGGCATGGGATGCTTAAGAACCACAGCTCTCGACCAGCACATCAGAAGGAGGGGCAGGATTCCCTCATCCCTGGAATACAACGGGACTGTCCCGACGCTCCCCACCCAGCACTTCTAACACAGGCAGAGTATGGGAAGTCCAGCAAGAGCCAGCTGTATTATGTAGCCTCTGGCTACAGCTCTGCTCTCTGGGGCCTCAGCCTACCTGAACCTCCATCCAGAACCCACGGCAGCTGCTGCGGGCTGCAGCCATTCTGGGTTAAGCTGCACTGTTGCAGAATCCACTGGAGTGTGTCGGGGCTGCACTGGTAGCCGTTTGGCGCCGAATTATTGGTGGTGTAGCCCTGGGGTGGATTCCTGTCAGGGTCGTAGGCTGGCCTTTCGTTCTGCACGCTGTCCATCTCTGTGGAGCAACAAGAGCCGAGGACGGTCTCAATCACACGCACGTCTCTATGCACGTCGCAAGTTTTTTTTCTCATGCACCTCTCCACTAGAAACTGGTTTTCCTCGGGAGTTCGCTTTGCACGGTGGAAGCCTGCAATAGCCCAGCTCCTGCCCATGGGGTTTGGCTAGGACCTCACCATGCTTGGCCAAAGCGAGCTGTTAGGGGTGTGACACAGTTGGCCAAGTCTGTCTCCCCACTAACCTTAGCACCATGGTTGAACCTGCCCAGGTCTGTTGCCCCTGATGGCATCATGCAGGGGTTCTTTGGCAGACTTGTTGCCACTGACCCATCGACTAGGGGGTAGAGTCTCTGATTGCTGGGTTAGAAATTGATCTTGGATAGGCTGGTTTTAAAGGCAGTCAGACCACAGTCCAACTGCTGGGCACTGAATCTGAACTGAACAAGGATTAAACTCGTCTGCTTATTCGAGCGAAGGTTTATCGGCTCCGCCATATTGTTGTTCTCTCTTGACTCCATCCCTAAGCTCCCTCTAGTGTTCCCAAGCATGTGTTACATTTACTCACTCCTGTTCTATTTGATTAGAATTAAATGCAACACAGACCTTCCACCAGAATTCCAGACATGGTGGAGAAGCCTCATGGCTATTGCACTAGGAGGCAAGGGCTTTGAATCAAAGCCTGTCTCAGGATAATTTCCTAGCTAGTTCATCCTGCTTCCTGCCCCAGGGCATGTGGGAATGCTGATAGACTCAACCAAGGTGCTGAATGAGTCCGTGGCAGAGCAGCGAAGAGAAGGCCACTAGGCCTTCAGTAAAGAGATCCAATTCAATAAACAAACAATGGAGGAGCACAGGGCTGTATGCAGCACCACGGAGTCTATTCTGGGTTTTACCTTCTGGAATTCAATCATTTACATTTAAAAAGAAATCAGCAAGTAACTTACCTTGGGGAGGGTTTTCCAGTGACAACATCTCCAAATCTAATTCTAGCTGCGGCTGCAAAACAAAGTGAAGTGGATTCAGGCACGGCCTCACTCTGTTGCTAGACTTGCTGCTTCCCAGTGGCCCAGCAGAAACATGCGAGTCCCAGCTATGGCCAGCCTGAGCCAAGGAGAGTGGCTACTCCGATGCATGCAAGCCAAATATACTTTGACTTGAAGAGGCACCCGAGAGGGAGGGGCTGAGAACCTGGGAGCCTGCTTGACACAGGGATAAGCACCCCTGATGCAAATGGTGGCTCTCTTTATGGACATGAGGGTTTGCAGCTATGCTGCTGGCATATGGCCACTGGTGGCTGGAATGGAGACAACTCCCCCAGTGTGATCCGGGGGCCAGATTCTCAGCTGGTGTGAGTTAGACTAGTTCCACAGCAGCCAGTAGAATCTTCCCAAGGTCTTAGGCCTACGTGGGAAAGCTGCACCGGGTTAACTTAAACCTGATTTCAGCTAAACTGCTCCAAACAACTGGGTGGAACTTCTTGCCGTTTAAGAGGAGCTTATTCTAGTTTAGCTTTAAACAGATTCCCAACTGACGTAAGATAAACCCAACCAAGCCTGGTTTAAACCAAACCAGAAGCGTCCGCACAAGGATTTGCCCTGGTTTAGCTTAACTGATTTTGAATCACACCCTGAGTTAAATTTTAAGACTTTTTCCTGTAGACAAGGCCTCTGAGAGAGACAGAAGGTTCCTGGAAGAGCTGGAGGGGAGACACATCGTCCGGAACGTGTGGACGTTTTCATGCCAAAATCAGAACAGGTAATTTTTGTTCCCTCCTCACCTCAATCCACTGTGTGGATGAAAAGGTTACATTAGTAGCAGGCGAAAGCAGTTTTCCCCCAGCCAAAAACTCTTTCATTCCATCGTGGAAAACTTTTTTCACACAGTGAGAAGACTGAGCTGGACCATCTTCTGTGATTGCAGCTCAGGAGCTAGCTGTGTGTGTATTTAGATGTGGTGTTGCAAACATGACCTCTTGAAAAAGAGATGCATGATCATTCGCCCAGCTGCTTTTTCTGGGGCTAGATTCTGTCCTTGCAGGGTACGAGCAACGCCCAGGGACATTGTCTAGAGACACATTCACATGGAGCGCTCTAGCAGTGACATTGATTGAGTCAGAACTCTGTAGCATGGGGTGGGGGTGGGGGGTTATCCATGTTCATTTCCCATGAGCCACATAAGTTTAGTGAAACGTTATCAGGTTCTGATGATTCCAGGACTCCTTCAAGCTTAGTACTTCCCCAGCTTCTCCCATCCCCAGTTCTGGTACCTGTAGTTGCTGTGGCATATGGTGGTGCAGATTAGGGGCTTCTTCAGAATGGGGGCTGATGTCTTCTTTACTGTCATGCAGGTTATTGTCTAAAAGACAACAGCAAATTACACAGGGAGAGGGGAGGAATAAAACCAGTGGTGTCAGAAATTCCATTTGCTAAACAGGAAGTTAAGCCTGATCCATAGTTCCAAGAAGTGGGATTTGTTCAGGGCTTAAGACCCATATTTTGAAAACTCTTCACTAATTTGGGGTTCCCTCTAGTTTTAGGAGCCCAACTGGAGACACTGAGGGCTTAACATCTCAAAAGGGCCTGGTGAATTTAGGTGCCCAACTTGACACTTTGAAGAGGTCTGGTTTTCGGAGGGCAGCTGCAGACCCCTTTCTCAACGTCAGGTCCCTTTACGGCGTCGAGCGGTGCACCCAAAAAATGAGTGGGCACTTCTGAAAATGTTGCCCTTAATGCCACCAGTTTATCCGGTTCTTCGTGACCTTCTGCACACTTTGTTGGGAAGCCTTGAAAGCTGCCCTGAGTTATACCTGCGTCACTGTAGCCTTCACGGCCCCATTGACTTTACAGGGTAACGCACGTGTAACTAGGTCAGAGTTTGCTCAAAGCAGAAATCTGCAGGAGAAGGGCAGTGAGATTTCCCTTGGAAAACATCCGGTACTGTTAGCACTTCTGCCCTACCAGCAGGGAGCAGCACTAAGCACCAGGATCTCACTCCAACATGTCACCCACAGTTCAGGCCAGAGGCCCTGATTTTCAAGCGTATTCAGCAGCTCCCATTGCCTGAGAACACTAAGAGCTGCTGGGGGATGAGTATTTTTTAAATATTGCCCCCCTCACACCCCGATCTTTTTTAAAGGTAGTTGCCTAAAATCCCATCTCTCCCACATGATGCTGTATTCTATTCAGACTGGCGCCAGGCAGGGAGTAAAAGAAAAGAGCTCCTCACACAAATCAGAACCATGTCTGTCTGCGCCTGTCTTCAACCTGTGTTGCCAGCATCCTTACTTTTAGTAGTTGGGGCATTGGCAGCTGCCACAGCATCAGGGCTTGAGCTGATGATCTGATACACTTTGTGAGGGTCCTCGGAGGTCTTTGAGTTATCTTGCACCATCAGGAACATGTTTGTGCTTCTCAGGGCGCAGCGGAAGTTGGTTTTCCACTTGGCTAGATCTTTCAGCTTTTCGTTGTACTTTCCACTGGTTATGGCCCAGGCCTTTCCATAAAGAGAGGAATGGGAAGGGGGAGAGAAAACAGGTAGGAAGGCATTAGAGAAGGAGCAGTCTAGTCTGTCAGTGCAGTCAAGCACAAAGCCATGTTGATTTTAGTCCCCTCGGGCAGCAAGGCATGAAGATCTCTGTACAATTCCTTCCAAGCTCTCCGCTAGTACCGTTTTTTTTTTTAAAGGACCCCATCGAGCGCTTTGCCATGAGTGTAAACCTCCTTTCCCTCCCCAACCTCCACTCAGCCCACAGTGGGGGAGTAACCCTTTCCCTTACTGACTAAAACACAACCCCCAACCCGCCCCACCCAAGGGTTTAGAACTTGACCCAACCTCCTCCTAGGATGCCGAGGTTTCTGGTGCTGATTTTGGCAAGATTTCAGACATCTGCTCTGCCTAGGTACATATACAGTCTCCCATCATCACAGCATCTGAGCATGTTGGACACTGGGTCCAAATACAGACCTGCATCGTACAATGCAGGATTGAGTAAATGGAAAGGAAGGGAGAAATACTAGGAAGAATCATCAGTGGATTTCATTTTCCCCCTCCCTTTTTCTTATAAGGTACCCCCTCAATTACAGTTGTTCGAGGCTCATTCATTACAATAGGCTATTGCCCAACTGGTCCGTATTATTTATTGTATAATGGTAGTGTCTGGTGTATTGTGCTATGCACTGTGCAAATATAGAGTGATAGGCCCTGCCCTGAATTGCATATGATCTGTTAATACAGCTCTGTCCAACTCTTTGTAACAAGCTTGAAGCCTGAAAGTGAGATCTGTCTCGTGGGTGACTATTTTTGTTTTCCAAGGTACATGCCCGTTAATTGGCTGCCACGGGAAAGACCATAAACAAAAGTTAAGCAGAGTCAACTGGGAGATTGCTTTGGCCTTTACCCGCCGTGACACTGCAACTATTGTAATTCTCAGTGTGGTCAGACAGCCTAGCTTCAGGATTTTTGAGAGCTATTGCCAGATCAGTCTTCGGGAGGGTGGCGTCTAGGGGTATGTCTATACTCACCCGTCGCGTCGGAGGAGTCCAATCGATCTTCTGGGTTCGATTTATCGCGTCTTGTCTAGACGCGATAAATCGAACCAGGAAGTGCTCCCCCGTCGATGCCGGTAATCCTGCTCCACGAACGGAGCAGGCGGAGTCGACGGGGGAGCCTGCGCGCCGCGTGTGGACCACAGGTAAGTTCGAACTAAGAGACTTCGACTTCAGCTACGTTATTAACGTAGCTGAAGTTGCGTATCTTAGTTCGACAGGGAGGTTTAGTGTAGACCAGGCCTAAGTCTAATCCTACTCTTAGCCATGCCTAGTGCTGGCGGAAACTGGAATTCACGTTCTGCACATAATTCTGAAATTTCAGGGGGAAAAAATCATTCTGGAACGGAACGAAAAATGCAAGTTTGAAATTTCCCAGGGCAGGAGAATTCAGAAATTTCGTTTCAGAAAAGTGACATTCCAAAACGTCATTCCAATCTTTTGGAAACCTTTCCCCAGCAACCTGAGCTGCTCAGAATCCCAGCCGCCTACCAGGCAGGGAGCGAGGCAGGTTGGGGAGCCTGGAAGCTGGGGCTCTATTGAACTCCGCCTGGCAGGCAGGGTGTGATTAGGAACCTGCCTGGTTTCTATCAAAATTTCACTGAAGTTGACACATTCCGGCAAAATGTTTCCATTTTGACAAATCAGCATTTTCAAACGGAAAAATGTTCCACCTGAACATTTCTAACCTGCTTGAGCTGAGACATTTCAGTCACATCTCGACACAACATTGTCCTCTCATAATCCTCAGAATTTATCTAGGAACCTTTCAATTGCCTGTAAGCTGCAGTCTGCAGGGAAGACCCCATTAAAACTGTCCAGGAAATTCCAGAAGGGGCAGAAGCCCTATTACGATGTATAGAAACAGTCTTTTAAACAGGAGGTTTTTATTAAAGAAAATAACTGAAATGACAGAACAAGCTTCCACACCGCTTGAGTTCCAGCTTTGCCTTCTGTGTACCAAGAACCACCCTCTACTTAGAGATATATTCAGCACACGGGGCCAGCAAGTGACTAGAGATGATGTACTGCAAGGGAACATGTTACAAACCCCACCAGGGTCAGCGGGGTCCTCCCACAGCCATGGGAATTGAAGTTGGTCATTCTGAGGCCTGGCATGCATTCTGCCAAGGAACCCTTCTGTTACCCTGGTGGACGGATACTCCATCGAATGAAAGAGCACTAGCCAACTACTGCCTGGTGCCACACTGACAATGTTGCATCCTTACAATGCAAGAGTCATCACGCAGTGACACACCATTGTAAGGCAAATGTCACAGAGCAACGTCAGGGCGTCAACACTGATCGTTTTGTCCGTGACTCTTAATTAGTTACCTCGGTGTAAATCCAAAGTTACGCCCTGGACTGGGACTTGCTTCTGCAGGAGATGGGGGCTGCTAGGGATGGGGAAAAGAGAATTATTTGGGATCCTACCTTGAAAATCTTGTAGTCGTTCGGGTTGATATCCTTCCTGGAAGTGTGTTTCCAGGGGATGCGAAACTGAGTGTGGTCCTTGTCTACCCAGCGGAGCCCCTCGTAGTTTTTGCTGTTGATCTGCTTAATCAGCCACCAGGCAAACCGTAATTTTTGAGAACCCCTGTAATGACAGAGACAGAGGTTATGCCAGGCCTATTGCCCAATGGCAGATCAAAGACCCACCCCTGCAAACAACAGCATTGGAGCAATACCAGAGCTGCCAGGGAAGAGCTCTGCTGTTCCAGATAAGGCTGAACAGTGTGTGCTGCTGAAGGAGAAAATGCAGCCCAAGGAAATGCTGCCTTCTCCCTGGGAATGCCTGGGGAGGACAGAGTTGATCAGCTGCAGGTTTCTGTTGCTGGAGAGCGCAAACAAACAAGCAACACTTGCTAGGCATCTATCAGAAGAGAGAAAAGCGTGCACACATGGCGGATGTGTGCAGATATTCTGGAGAAACACGGTCACGGAAATGCTATAAATGGATTGTTAGTCAATAATAACTAATTAATATGAAAATTAGGTGCCTCAGTGTTGCAAACTCCCTGTGTGACTTGGGGCAAATCTCTCTATTGCCCTCGGCCTCAGTTTCCCCATCTGTAAAATGGGGATGACCATGGTTCCTTTCCCTCCCTGCACTTTTTGTTTTGTCTACCTGGTCTATTTGAACGGGAATTATTGTGGGGAAGTCACATGGCCTTGGTTATGTGGTACATGGGCAGACCAGATGATCACAGTTCTCTCTTCTGGTCTTGGAATCTATGAATTGTGTTTCTACAGCACTGTGATGGGGCATCTGCCCCACACTGGCATGCAAGGGGTTAATAGGGCCCAAGGGAGGCTGCTCAGGAAGCAGCCAATAGGAGAGAGACTGTGAGGAACAGCCAATCAAGGCCCAGCAGGTCCATATAAGAAGAGGGGCAGGGCACGCAGGGTCAGTTACTCCCTGGAGCTCAAGAAGGGAGGGCTGGGTATCTAGTAGGCAGAAGGAAGCTTGCACCCTGGACTAAGCAGTGCAGCTAGCAGGGACCAGAGCAGAGCTCTTGGCTGGCTGCTGGGATTTGCAGGCTGAAGCCCTGAGACAAGGACGAAGAGGGTGGTGGGGCCATGGGTTAGTAGCCGGACAATTGGCTGTAGTTGCCACTGGGGAAGTGGTGGGATGGTTAGACTGCAACACTTGCCCCTGGAAGCGGGGGAGTGCAGATCATGACATGTCCAGAGGGCTTGGTCATGACGAGAACACCGCAGTCCCCGTGATGAGGGTCCGGGAGCAAAAGGGCCACTGGGTGAGGCACCACTGGGAGTAGGGGTACTGACCGGCAGAGCTAATCCCCAAGATGACCAGCAGGAGGTGCCAGTGTGGTGAGCCCTGGTAAAGCACCTAGCACCACTGAGTTCCCATCTCACTTGGGCCCTCTAGGCTGAGAACCTCAACGGTACCTAGGCACCTAGCTCCTGTTGATATTAATAAGAGTTAGAAGCCTAGCTACTTTTGTGGCTCTGGGCCGTGGGCACTAAGGGAATACAAATGATAAAGAAAGGGTAGGCAATGGCACCCCTTCACTTAAAATACTTCACGGAGACGTTCCCATTCCTGTTTCCTGCAGCAGAAAGAAGTGGTCATATGTCACACCCAGCGCCCTTCAGCACACCCGTAATCACGGCAGTGCTTTTGAACAGCAGTCTCCTGGCCAATCTGGCATCCACCCTCATCCTGTGGACTCCTAGGGCTGGCCTTGTGCAATGCAACATTTAAACCTTTGTGAGCACAGTTAAGTTGCAAGCGGAGACCGGGGAGCCCTCGCCAGATCACCGGCTGCTGTCAGGCAGCACCATTCCGTTGACTTGATACCAGTTGAGGATCTGACCCACCAGCATTAGCACCATTCCAGCCAAATGAGCTTAGAGGGTTTGACGAAATGGGGCTCGACACGGTTTGTCATTTCCGATGCTTGTGGCTTAGCAGCCCTCACCCCGGGCTGCGGTAACCAGTCGCTGGCAGGCACGCTCAGCATCCATTTATTCTTGTACTGGAGACAAGGCCATAAGTTGCTCCTTCCCTTTAGCAGAGCAACTAGTCCCCGGGCATCCACGTGCCACAGCAGACAGCCGCTGAGATGAATGACAGCGGCTGTTACAGCCCTGATGGCCAGTCTCCAGCGGTTCCTTGGCAGACATTAGCCAGGCATGGCTGCCTTTGCTGTCAGCATAAGATCAGCAAAAAAGTTATTGCCGTGGGATCCACCTACCCAGGGGTGTGTCCTCTCAGGCCTGCCGGCAATGGTTACAGCCTGACAGTGCAGGTTGCACGACTGCCATTGGCTTGTGTATGTCGCCCATGCCGCACTGACCGCACGCGCGTCCAGCTCCCCCAAAGCCACTTACCCCTCGCTCTCTGATGCGGCCATCACGCAGCCAGGCTCGGGCTAATTGCGGAAGGAAGGGTGGGGGAGTTCACTCCTTTGCTACCAAGCGGAATTCTTGCGGATGAATCGGAAACCTCCAAGCAGGACCTGTATGAACTGAAGGCAGATGCAGGGAGAGTCACTCACATTCGCCGCCATGATGTGACCCCCAAATCAACTCCTGGGTTAGCACCGGAGCCCTCTCCGGAGTGTGCCGACAACCGACGGTGTGGAGCTCCGCTGCCCAGCAGGAACCCCCAGGAGGCGCCGGTCTCAGGGAAAGGGAGGGGCACGTGCAGCTGGCAGATGGAGCCGTTTCTCTTTGTACTGCATCTGCAACCCAGGTGCAGTCCCACAGTCCCTCCATCTAAGAGCTTACAGTCTAAGGAACAATCCTGCTGCTGAGGAACCAGTACTTAACCTGACTTGCTGGGGTGTTTCTTATAATGCTCCTCTCTGGCTTCCTGCCACAAACCACAAAGGAGGGAGGGGGACATGCAGACATGCTGAGCTCCCACCCCGCCTCAAATTTAAGAAAAATCTCCTGCAATTCATGCAACACCTTACTCTCCACCGTATGCCAACGTTACCCAAGATCTGTCCCCCTTCCCCATTTACTCGCTGGTACTCAGCTGGTACCCATCTTCAGTAGAGAAGATAGCTAAGATATCCCAGGAGCATCTAATGTCTGGCTCTTGAGCCAACCGATCCCATGGCAGCCTGTCTCATCCATGCAACATCAAATTCCCCTTACTGAGAGATGAGGTGGTTCAGAAGGTGAGGCCATAAGGTATTTGGGTCAGGAGATGCTCAATTCTAATCCTGATTCGACCACTGATTTGCAGCGTGATCCTGGGCAAGCCACAACTACCTCCATATGGCTTAGTTCTCCCGCCCCCCCCTTTCTATACCTTAGTTTCCCATCTGTGTAGTGGGAATAATGATTCCAACCTATGGCACATGGGTGCCGCAGAGATTCATAAGGGATATTGTAAAGTGCTTTTGCAAATTGCAATGCAAGTGCTAAGTAAACAACTATAAATGCTGAGGAACCAATGTAAAAGTTAGCCGACTGTTTGGCATTATGCAGATGGGCAATAATAGGTATTTCAATATAAGCGCTGAAACACAAGAAGTCTGTATTATTCCTTCTTCCCTGCCTCCCTTCTCTGTATAAATAAATAGAGATATGCCAATCTCCTAGAGCTGGAAGGACCTTGAAAGGTCATTGAGTCCAGTCCCCTGCCTTCACTTGCAGGACCAAGTACTGTCCCCTCACAAAAAAGTTTTTTCCCCCAGATCCCTAAGTGACCCCCTCAAGGATGAACTCACAACCCCTGGTTTAACAGGGCAGTGCTCAAACCACTGAGCTATCCCTCCCCCTTTGGCAAACATGGTGCAAATCAGCTGAGTAATGTATTGGTGACATTCATAGAGGGAAAAGGGGGAAGCCACGGCTGCAGGCTGAGGCATGAGTCTCGTCTCGTTATAATATATTTAGCATTTTGAGATATACTTCTGCATGCCTTTCATCTGAGGGTCTCAAAGAGATGTAGGCGAACACGCCTCAGAGCACCTCTGCAAACCACAAGAAAATAGAGGAGGAGGAGGAGGAGAGGGATCTGCAAAGCTCTAGTACATGCACAGCCAGGAAGCAGAGTGTAGAAAAGGAATTTCTCTAACTTCTATCCTGCAGCACAATTTGCAGCACTGGCATAAACACATACTCACACACACACACACACACACACTGTGCATACACATACACACCCCTAGTGCACCAATTACCAAGACATCCAGCCAACGTTTGTATCTCCTGGCACCCATTCAAAACTGCATTGTTGTTTCCAGAGAAGCTACTGTATGGGGCTGTGATGAATTCTGCTTGCTTTTCCCCAAGAAGCTGCCAAATCTCTTATTTGCAATTCCCTCCTCCCACGACTCCCCAGCTCCGATCAGTTAATAGCACCAGTAAAAAAACAGATCTGTTACCTTTGCTGTTACCAGAGGATGTTACCACGGAATTTGTGAATAGTTGAAATATCAAAGTATTTCCAGCAACGAGTCTCCCTTTTATACTCTCCTGGAACGTGTCGTCAGCCCAGCTCATTGGCCACAGTGTCCCTGAGATCACAGCCTGTAGCCAATCGGAGTGGACCCCATACCGAGATGGTGGTTAATAAAACAACAACACGAAACTTCATCAGTGCATACAGTATTTCTAGTATAGCTGTGGTGATGCAAGTGGTTTCTACTGGTCCTGCCCAGATATGGCACTTCCTTTCCTGGAAATCACATGATCTTCTTGAAAGTAAAAGTTTCATTTCTATTAAGCTGCAAGGCTCTCCGAAGGCGGAAGGGTCCTAATCTGCTGGGCTGTGTTTGCAAATGCAAATGCTACAATCAACAGTCTCAAGGTGCCCTTCCTCTGGAGCCCAGCCAGGGACTTCTCCAAAGCTGTTTCTGCAGCACCAGCAGCTCCTCCAGCCTCATTACTGGGCACTAAAATGTTCTTGCTTTCTTCATATAAGATTAAATAAAACTGAACATGGGAAGCTTTATATATATATATTATACAATGTGTCCATGTGTCTTGTTCTGCAATCCCAGAATAGAAACTTTAATCAGAGATCCCAGAAAGCGGAGCTGGAAAGGAGGTATTAGATCCTCTAGGCACTTCATTGCAGGGTTGTTTCTTACGTCATAATTGTGACTCTGCTGTCTGGTGCGGAGTTGTCCTGCACAGGGGACTTCGGTTATTTCCTGTATCCCTGGATGGAAGCTCTGAAGGAATTTTAGGACGCTCTGAAGGAAACAGATGTGCAGTTATCCTGTAGGAACTGCCTCAAAAGGTTATTAGCACAGCGTTACGGTGGTCCGGTGCTGCCTCATGCCCTTCTAGAATGTGGAGGGCAGCTAAATCTCTGAAAACTGGGAAATGAAAAATTAATGTACACACCACCCTTGCAACACAACCTTAACCCCGTCGCCTGAAGCTGATCATAGCCACTGCGAATGGCTCCACAAGGGTGGTAGCAAGTAGACGTGAAGACTGAGAGACTGTGCCGTTGTTTGTGTTGCATTCCAGCTGTGAATTCCAGCATTTATCTGCGTGCACTCCAGCTGCATCCACGGCTTTATAGGTAGCTGTCCTGAATGGTGGAGGGATTAGTTGGAGCAGGCTGGCAGAGCTGACAAGAGATGCATGTGTACTTTGAGGATGGTTTGCTTTCAAATATAATTTTGTGTCAGTCAGTCAAGGCTTTCCCCTGCCCATGTGGTGTCCTCAGAGCTGAGGGATCCGCCCTGTGTTATATGCAGTCTCCTCGCCACGTGCCACATCTTCCTCTAGCAGCAGAGAGCGAGGACCATTGCTTCTAGAGCCTACCTACATCAGACGTGCCTCGAGCAGAAGGGGTCGCTAAGGAGCAGCAGACAGCCTGCTATTTCAGGCCGTGCTCTATTTGCTCATGGGGTGGCAATAGTTCATTAGACTGCCAGGCCCGCCCAGCCTGCAGCAGCTATACAGCCCGGGTGCATTCTGAAAACGGGTCAGCGTTGCTCTGTTTGGAAAATGTCCTGGCTTCACCGCACATCCCAGGCACCCCAGTGCAGCCAACGGCAACCCTGCAGGAGCAGAGCAGGGTGAATGACACAGAGCACTCCCCAAGAACAGTGGTTTGAATTTCTTAACGAATTCACTTCAGCCTTACTCACGCCCTTTTGGTGTTTGTGTGTCCTGCTGCTCGGTCGGTGTTATGTGCCCCCCTCTTGCGCATCCGCAGGGGCCCCGAGCCTGCTACAGCTCCCAGCTCAGGGGGTTGTCCTTCAGCCTAAGCTGCCGAGGCTCATTCTTTAGCGCTGGAGGTGGTGTTGTCAACCCCCAGGGACAGACCAAGGGTGGCTGTTACCTTTGCTTTCTGCAATTATTCACGCCACCGAGTTCTGCTGGCACGAATGTTCGTGGGAAGCGACTATTAGGGTCGCGGGTCTGACGATTCATGGAAACGGAGTGTTTCATTTGCAGCCGCAAGAATTCATGCTGGAAGTGCTCGGATGCTCACCTGCTCAGGACACGGGATACCGTGTGGCTTTTGTGACCAATCCCTACCAAGCAGCACAAGCATGAACACTGAGCACTCATGATTTATGCGAGAACTCAGAGACGATTCATCAATAGAGCAGAAGAAATCGCAAGCTGAGCATGAGCAGAGAAAAGAGGTTACGTTAGCCTAGTAAGTTCCATAATGCGAATTAGTTACTTGGACCTGAGCAGGCTCCAATAATTTAGGGACTGGCTTCACTCTCAAATCGCAGCCCCTGGTTACAGTAAGCCCACATGGAGCAGGGGTTGCAACCCCCTTGCCTCCCTCCACCAAGTAATCAAAACTAGCTGCTGGAGCAGCAACCCTACAAATGGATGGAGCCAACCAGGGGCGAGACAGGAGAGACCCGGATTCAACTGTAAGCTCTTCAGGGCTGGTCGGTTTGCAGAGTGATTTGCACAATAGCTGCTTCCATATTGTAAATAGTAGTAATAGTAAACATTCAATGTGTCTCACACACCACCACTCTGCCTGGATTTCACAGCTGCTTCCCTGCAGGGGTAAATCTTCCCACTCCAGTGCAAATACCCCAGCAGACACACTCCTCATGTCTACAGGTGGGAATTGGCTCCTAACTGGGCAATAGTATTTTGCTCTTTATTGCTGCATCCCCTTGCAGAGCCTTCAAAAATCCTCTTCCTGGGTGAGATTTCTTGCCGTGCTCACAGACACCAGAGGAGGCAGCTTCGTCACCTCTCACCTCAGTACCTAGGCAATGAAATGTGTTCATGGGCAGACTGGAGTCTGCGAGGCTGGATTCCTGCCCAGCTTTCCCAGGGGAGGGAAGTAAGTGCTCTGTCCGACATAGAACTTGCTTTTTGTGGCCACATTCACAGCTCAGCATCCCTTAATCCCCCCGCCCTCAGTGCTGCGTGACGATGACGGACACAGCGGGCAAGTTGCGTCAGTGCTATGACGCTTCGGCCCTTGCGATGTCTCTGAAGATCCCCACGCTCCCTGTGGCGGTTTTTAGATGTTGTACTCTGCTGCTTTGAGCTCCTGGAGCACAGGCAAGCATTTCCCTGGGGGCCTGTACTGCATCAGAAGGATGTGCATGAAAATCCCCTTCAGCTCCCGCTGAGCTCGACGTATTGTAGAACCGCCTTGCAAAATCGGTAGGAAAATGGACCGGACCAGGCACAAAATTGAAAGGCTGGACTTGGTGTAAAGGCCCTGAGATTTGGGTTCAATTCTGGCTGTGCTACAGATTTCCTGTGTGAGCTCAGGTAAATCACATGTTTGCTCCGTGCCTCAGTTTCCCTGATGTGTATTAAAGGGGATGCTTCCTTTCTCCCACATTTTGTCTGTCTTGCCTATTTAAACCATAAGCTATTCAGGCCAGGAACTCACTCTTTGCTGTGTTTATGCACAATGGAGGTCTGATTCTGGCTGAGGCCTCTAGGTTCTTCTAGGACAATACAAATAATAATAACATTTGCAACGCAGGTGATTGCAAGAGAAGGAAAAAGATGTTTTACCTGCCAGTCAGGAAAAAATAAATTAGGTGCCCTGGGCAAAGGTGAATGAACTTGGCAAGTTTGCTTTATATTATATGTCCACAGGGTAGGAGAGTGTTAGTATATGAATGCATCGTTTACTTTAAAGAGCATCCATTGCTGAAGGCAGTTCTGGGAGACTAACAAAGTCCTTGATGAGCCCTGTCCAGAGACTGTCTCAGCTTGTCAGTCATAGAACAGGTCTGTCTAGTTGGGATGTAAACAGAATTGACCTTACCCTACTGCTGCTGTCGCCTCCTACTAGGCCTTTTGCTCCCTGGGGCCGATCCTCAGCTGCTGTCAGTTGTCACAGCCCCATTGCAGTCTGTGGAGCTCTGTCATCACATTCACACGCTGCCCTCTCTTCCACGTTCCTCCCACAGGCATCTCTGCAGAACGGCCTCCCTCCCTGACCATCTGGCTCACGGCAACCCCATTGTCCCATCATCACGCCCTCCCACGTCCCATCCTCTGCCCCAACGCAGGGCCCAGGAACAGGAGAGAATGTTAATACTTTAAAAAGTTCATGGGTTTTCCTTTCATTGCCAGCCTGCACCACTCAGAGGGCTGGGGGGCTAGTTTAACCAGCTGTGACGGGAGGGGCAGACCCCCCCCCGCATTTATTACAAAGAATGCTGGAGCTGCAGGAAGCTACTGCAGTTGATCTCCGAGCCTGCCTCTAGTAATGGTTTGGGATTTTCCTTGGGTAGGGGAGTTTCCCATTGCTGTGCAGCTTTTAGCCCCCCCCAGCCACCATTCTCTCCTCGAGGCTGCAAACTTTCAATCCAGGTGGGCCATGCGGGGTTTTTCCTGGTAGCTGAAAATTCCCATGAGATTTTCCTTTTTTTTTTTTTAATCTGATGTAGTTTCCCAGGATTCTTATTAATAAGATCAAGTAAGTTATTCTTATGAAGTTGCTTTAAACGTAAGCTTTGCTATCTCGGGGCCCTGGGAAGCAGAGACCAGCCCTAGGGCAGTACACTGGCTATGCCTGCCTGATTCACGTGCCACACTGGGGGAGGGGGGGGGGGGGCGTTTAACTGAGAAGCGCAGGCCCTCTGGTTTCTATTCTCGCTGCTGAACACTTTAGAACACGTCCCCAGAACTCCTGCTCTTGTACCAAGAATCTTTCCCAGGGCTGCAGCTGCTGCTGCTTCCCTTTGTGGTGACCCAAAAGGAGAATTCTTCCCCACCATTAACTCCTTTGCGGGCTATTGGTGCATTCCTCCTCCCCCTGCCTCCACGCTGTCATGGCTCAAGTATTTATTCTGTGTCCATTTATCCTGCCACAGGAGATGACATGTCTTTATAATGGGGAGCTGTGGGGGGGGAACCCCTCTGTCTGCCTTCCCGTTTCTGTACAGCTCCTTTCACCCCTGGATGGCAGAGCCCTCTGACAGCTGCATTACACTGGCAATTAATTAACTATGGCTCCTGGAAGGGAGGTGAGGGTCATTACCCTGATTTACAGATGAGGAAACTGAGGCACAGAGCACTATCACTTGCTCAAGCTTACATGTCAAGTCAGTGGCAGAGCTGGGACTAGAACTCGGAGGCCAGATTCAGATTCACCCTGGGGGATCAAGCGTGATTCCCTTGCAGCCGCTGCAGTGGAGGGGGGCAGGTGGGATTCACCCGACGGGAGCCCAGGTGAGCTATTGGAACAGTACATCTTCCCTCCATCTGGCCTGGCCGTGGCTGCTCTGGGGTTAGCCTCTTATAGACCCATGGCTGATTTCAGCCACCTCAGCAGAGTAAGGGTGCATACTTACTTCTCTGTACCCTTACTCCTCATGGACTTTCTGCAGCCGAGGACCCATAACTGTGCAGCTCCAGGACTAAAACAGGCTTCCCAACTTCTGCTCTGACCACCCACACAATACTCGCTTCCCTTGTGGAGTGATGCTGGACCTGATTGTCGCACAGCAGTCATACGTGGCTTGCAGGACGTGTGACAAGGCCCCAGATACCTTGACCCTGGATCGCTGACGTGGTTTTGGGGTGTAACGACGCTGCAGCTTCATGGCTCAGTACTACCGGTGTTGTCTTATGATGCCAATATTCATGGATTTCAGACCTGCTACAGTGGTCAAAATTTGAGGTGCTCCGCATGCTGGTGAGCATTGCCTATGGACCTCAGTAGCATGATTTTGTCCCACAGGAAAAAACGCTAAGTTTAGTCACCCTGGTGACTCCCCTCATTTGATCCCTCATTCCGAAATAAGGTATTTGAGCCCCTGCTCCATTAAAATCATACCACTGTAGAAATGGCGTACGGTGCAGGCTGGGGCACAAAGACACAGCACAGATTCTGTACAGTTGCTACTTCCTGTAACATCTTGGCATTCCGTGGATGCTTGTGGCTTGGACTTTGCTCCACAAGCCTCCACACCGGGGTTTTGAGTTCTAGATCTAATCTCTCCCCAGAAGGTCTCTTGGCAGCACCAACCTCTCTGTGTGTGTGCAGGGGTGGGGATGCACTCATGTAATGTGGCAGGAAGAGTCATGGCAAGTGTTAGCACTGCAGGAAAGTGAGAGCAGCAATAACTCCCCTGCACCATGTATCACCTGGGGATCTCAGAGCACCAAAAAAACAGTGAGTGAGCCTCCCAGCGCCCTGTAGGGCAGGTCACTACCACTGTTCCCTCTAAGCTGTGCACGTGTGTGCGCGCACACAGATCCTAAACCCCGCGCACACGGCAAAACACTGCGCGCACAAAAATTTGCACAGAAGCACAATTTGCATAGAAGAAATTTTTTGCGCACACGGCCTGTTAAAAATTTGCACAGAATAATTTTTTTTCCGCACACAGCCTGTCAAAAATTAGAGGGAACATTGGTCACTACTACCAGCCCCATTTTACAGCAAAGGAAAGGGCCAGATGGTGCCATTTATCCACTGCCCTGTGCTGGAGGCAGTGCTGAACCACCCCTCCCCAGGGCGAGCTCAGGGAGGTACAATCCATTCCTGAGCTCCCTGGCATGCAGGGGGGACACATGTGTACTGCACCATCCCTTAACAATGCAGCCTGTCCCACTCCACTCCATGGACTGGTGCAAAGGGGAGAAGCCTCCTTGCACTCTCCTGCCCATTCTGCCGGGGAAACTGGTCCCTAAATGACTTGCCCATGGTCACATCGCAAGTCAGTGGTGGAGTTGGGAATGGAACCCAGCAGCCGTCTCCCTGCCCCTTTCTCTAACCATACTACCATGGGCGGCGCGGGACTCCTCCATTTGGGGAGGCTGTGGCCCCACCTGCCCCTTCCCCGAGGTCTCTCCCCTCCACCTTCCTCTGGCACCTCTTCCCCCCCACACCCGCCTGCCTGCTGACTAGCCAGCCCCTCACCGCTTGCAGGTGCCTCTTCACCCCACCCCTGAGGCCCCCATGCGGGCAGAGCGGGGACAGGCAAGGGCAGGGCCTCTGGGGGAAGAGAACAAGCGGGAGCTGGGCCTTGGGGGCGCAGTGTGGGCAGGGCCACGGCGCAGGCACCCTTTTGGCGGCAGGCTGGCTGCTTAGGGAGGCTTAGCCTGCCCTGGCCTCTTACACCTACCACCCATGCATACTAGCTCTCTTGGCCTAAGAGAGGATGAGAAGCTGAAGTCCCCAAGCAGGGGAGAGGGAAATCCTGAGTCTCCTCTATGCCATGGGAAAGCGTGGCAGTTAGGCTGAAGAAGAGAACAGCAGAGGTTTGGGAGGGTTCCCCCTTCCAGTTGTTCAACAATAGCGTTGACATTAGAAGAATGCCAGGAATCTCTCCTGCCACCCGCACAGCCAGCTCTAAGCTCTCCCGCTCTCCACTGCTGGAGGTGGAGCTGGGCAAATTGGCGCTAGTTCCCTCTGACCCAATACAAAGAAATCGAAACTATAAACTTGGAGGCAAGAGACAACCTGATGAAAGGGGAACAATGTTAGCCCAGACATAATGAGATGGAAGTGATCCCTGGCTTCACTGTGACACAAATGCCCCTGGATGCTGGCCTGCACTTATGCAAGCACACATGACATTAACCCCTTCAGCGCTGCACCACTTGCAGCTACCAATGCTGCTCAGAGGTGATTTACAAGAAGAGGGTTTTGTGTGACATGGGATAAGTGGATGGATGGGGAAGTTGCACTTTCCAAGGGCATGAGCCACAACAAAACTGTAGCATGGACTATGGACACAGTAAAGGTCTCCCGTGTATCCTGATAGTCAGTACTACCCAGTGTTATTTTGGGGCAAGCCAAAATGGTAATTCTTCGCATTTACAATCCTTAAAACCCTTGAAAACACAAATCCTTCCACACAGCACCTTTGTGAGCCACGTTGGTGGTATTATTCCTGTTTTACAGATGGGAAAATTGAGAAGGAAAGTTGAAATGATTTGGCCAGTGCCCCAGAGGAAGTGAGTGTCAGAGTGGGGCATAGACATTCCTAGCTCCCAGTCCTGTGCTCAGAACACTAGTCCATGGATCTCCCTCGCAGCCTAATGCGAGTCCAGTTAAAATGTATTCAAGTACAGTACAACCGTGATGGGCACAGTGTAGATCACTAGTTAGAAAGAAGCCAGTCCTGGTCCAATTAATACGTTACATGTGTACTAAAGCACAGCATGACACTGCTATAATACAGTGCTTCTTGTCTGCTGTGTGTGTGAGGGGTGCAGCTAATCCAAGTGTTTGGGGTGCTTTCATTTTCTTGAAAGCATAATTTGCCAGTGCCAATGAAGCACAGGGCAGCGAACGCTGTCAAGCCTGTTGGCTGTTGACAAGCCACGTAAGAAATGCCCAGTATTCAAATACACTTATCACAATAACTTCAAGATGGGAGGATCTGCAGGACTCGGGGGACTGGTAATGGGACTCAGTCTTTCATTGCCACAAGCTCAAGTCTAGCCCCGGGCAGGCCAGCAGTTTCCATTGGACGGTTGTTCATTGGCCAGTGTGGAATGAGCCTAATTGTCTCCTTCTAACTCCTAGTGGACCAGCCTTTGCAACTGGTGCTAATTGGCCCATTTGCCAATAGTCTCAGTCAAGAGGCCAAAGGTCAGTCTTTCAGTCAGCCTGATGTCACCCCATATACGTAATTATCAGGGTGGAGTACCAAGCTCTCAGACCCCCAATCCTTGCTAGTGTGGGGGGAGTTCACTCGTCTCATCCTTCCCCTTTAAAACAGGCCCCAGCTCCATAGTAGGACTCTCCAGGCCACTCAAAATGGCTACCAGCGTATGTCCCTGGTTGAGCACTTCACCAGGGGAGTCTCCTAGAGTGGTAAGTGTTGTGAGGCATGATGGGTACCAGTTACCATGCCATGCTATGTTCCTAGCACCTAGGGTGACCAGACAGCAAGTGTGAAAAATCAGGACAGGGGGTGGGGGGTAATAGGAGCCTATATAAGAAAAAGACCCCAAAATCGGAACTGTCCCTATAAAATCGGGACATCTGGTCACCCTACTAGCACTGGTATTTCCTTTCAAACATGAGGGAGGGGATAAGCGAGCAGGGTTGTTACCTGTCCCAGAAAGCATGAACCCCTGGTTTTGTCTGTTAATTGGTAGCATTACTGGTCAGTTGTTCTACCAAGTGAAGGTAGTTACCCATTTACTGCTCAGACATACAAGAGGAATTCTCACTTAGATCCCTTAAGAGCAGGGTCAGCCTAGGCTTCTCAGGGCCCTATGGAAAGAAAGACATGTGAGTCCACACCCGCCTTTTCTCCTCCTCCCCCATGACTCTTTACCCACCCTCTCATTTGGCCTTCTGTGACCTCCTTTGCTATGTGAGTGCAACGCTGAGCATAGCGCGCAAGAAGGACGGTGCAATCATCGCTCCAGGCAGGGAAGCAGGGGCTGATCCTTGGGCTGTCTGCATGTAGGGAAGGGGGGTCCTGTACCACTTTGTAAGATCCTGTGACTGTTCATTGGGAAGTAAGGATGAAACCCCCTCCAAACCTTGTGGCCACGGGGTCATTGTCTGCATCAGATACCGGCAAGCAAACTGTGTAACCTTAGCATGTTCCAGAGCTCAGATGTTAGGGAAGAGCTCTCTCCTTCCCGGCAACAGCTCTTGGCTAATTTGACAGCTACCATGTGCCACATAATTACATGCCCTTGCATGATAATGGGAAAACTATGTAGCTTCTGCAAGTACTCTAAGTACCAGATGCTGTAGCTTTGACCAACCGTCAGGGAAATATAATAAGCAGCTTGCGAAAGAGGAGCTAATTAGAGACTCCTGCTTACATCCCTGTCAGGAGAAAGATGGCTTTAAACCCCTCTCTTTTCCACCCAACACTAGCACTGCAGACCAGAGGATGAGAGGGGCTTTGACTATCCACTGCCATGCCTGAGTGGGTGCAGCAGGGTGTGAGCATACAGGATCTGCCCGCCTGATCAGTGTGCAATTGTGTGAGTAACCTGGCTGGTGGAGGAGATGAAGGTGATGATGAGTAAATAAAATAACACCCAAATTGAGAATGGTAAGAGCCATCTGCAGCCTGATAAGCAGCAATATCTTTCTAAATGGTTGATGTATGTTCATAAGGGGTCCTCTGGCCTAGGAGAGCAGGACCTCCTCCCCACGGTGCCCATCCGTTCTGCTGCTGCATGCAGTGGCTGGTGAGGAATGGCTGCTCCTGTCCCCAGGAGCTCCGTGTATTTACAGACGTGGAGTTGAGAGTTCAGTTCAGACACACATACACATCCCCCTCAGTGTGGCAGGGCCGAGGGCCGCAGTGAATTGCTAGGCTGTTGATAACGGCATCTTGTGCAAAGAGTTCCATTTTGTTTGCTTTGCTCTGGTGAGTAAAGACGGGGACTGGAGAGGTCTCGCAGCGAAGTTGGGGCCAAACACTTAAAATGGCAACACCTTATTTTGAAGGTTATAGATGGGTTTTGCTGCCCACTGAGTCCATGGTTTAGGACAGGGGTGGCCAACCTGTGGCTCCAGAGCCACCCGCCGCTCTTCAGAAGTTACTATGCGGCTCCTTGTACAGGCACCAACTCTGGGGCTGGAGCTACAGGTGCCAACTTTCCAGTGTGCCGGGGGGAGCTCACTGCTCAACCTCTGGCTCTGTCACAGGCCCTGCCCCCACTCCACCCCTTCCTACCCCCTCCCCTGAGCCTGCCATGCCATCGCTCCCCCCCCCCCCCCAGCCTCCTGCACGTCAGGAAACAGCTGATCGGGAGGAGCAGGGAGGGAGGGGGAGGCGCTGATCAGCGGGGCTGCTGGTGGTGAGAGGCGCTGGGAGCAGGAGAGCTGATGCGGGGCTGCTGATGTGTTACTGTGGCTCTTTGGCAACGTACATCGGTAAATTCTGGCCCCTTCTCAGGCTCAGGTTGGCCACCCCTGGTTTAGGATTACGTGGTAGATCATGGAGTGGATATAAATGGGATCCTCCTGGATTTAATCAGTTTATTCGTCCTTAGACTCTTATTCTGATGTGCCTCAGTACCTCAAGGGGTAGGTGGATTACCCCTTATTTGTAGCCCTGATGGTACAAAGAACTCTAATTGGTGACTTATGGATATGTTTCTATGGCTTTCGCTTTCTAGGCCAAGCTGCCTTAGAAGTGACTTCCTTGATCACATTTGTAGTAAGAGTTGCGTTGCTGGGGACATTTGATGATGCATTCAGTCTAAACCAAAATGGCTAAATACCCTGGTGATATAGATTGGTGCAGCTCCAGTGAGGTTAATGGAGCTGAAATGGTCTACATCACCTGTTAAATTTTAGTCCATTAACTCTTCCTTCCCAGTGCTGGATTGTTGCCTCTTGCTCTGGAAGGATTCATGTTAGCCACCTACTCTGTTGTACCAATGGCAGGAATGTGTTTCCCCTAATTCCACAGCAAGCCTCTGTGCAGACAATGCTTTAGGTGCTTCATTCTTCTGTATATACCGAGCCTTGCTCTGACTTCACCTCTTCACTGCTGTAAATAAACTCCGTGGGTGATCCGGGCAGTGGTGTGGCCACACCTCATTATACAGGGTTCCGAGCAAAAGAAATCTTGCCAATGCCCCAGCAAGCTGGGGCAAGTGCTTGGTACCAGCAAATAGGTGACCATTCTGGGAGTCCAGTGGTGCACTGAGGGAGTGGCAGTCCTTTCATGTTACTAGGAAGACAAGTGATCCCTTAATTCCCGACCAATTTAACCCCTTCACAGCTAATCTGCGGTGCTCAGTTACAACTGGGATGTGGGTGGTTATAAGAACCTAGGTCAGCCTGGCTTCCTGTGCTTGTCTCCAAAGCAGCTGGTGGCCTTTAGAACCGAGTTTCTGGTAGCCCCGTTAGAAAAGGACACTGCCTTGAGGGGCCCATTTAGCCCTTCAACAATGAAGATGGACGGGTTAAAAGTAGCGCCAGTGAAAGAGATGAGCAGACACGCTGAACAAGATAGGCATTGGCCTTGAAGACTGTTGCAGCTGTATGGGGGGGGAGGGGAGTTGACAAGAAGTTATTCCTGGGATTCAAGGCTTCCGCTATCAAGAGTCTAGTTTCAGGAGCCTGTGTTTAGAAGGGGAGACGCTGAAAACAGTCTGTGGATAATGTTCTACTAACCAGTCGTGCCTCCTATGGAGGAGATCACAATAGCTATGCCTGGGAAAGGAAGGAGGCGAATGGGTGAGACGGACTTTCCACAGAGTAGCTAAAGACATCAACTTAATTTGGCTCAGACAGACTGCAAATAATCCCTGTTAAGAGATCAGAATTTGGACCTGGCTGTTTAGATCAACGTGGTGCTGAACTTTAGTAGACAGCAGGATTTCTCATGTCCGGCTCAATCCTGCAAGGTTCCGAGGACTCTGGCCCCCATCAGCAAAGCACTTAAGCACATGCTTAACTTTAAACATGGGAGTAGTCCGATTGACTTGAATGAGATTGCTCATGTGCGTAAGGTAAGCATATGCTTTGCTGGAGCCCTTACTGTAGATCAGTCTCTTCCCGCTGAACGGGCTCTGGCTGGTAACCTATCCCTCTAGGCTTCTGAATCCATGTGCCAATGCAAAAGGCTCTCTTGTCAAGTAGGAACATAGTCAACCAAATGCATGGCACTGAGTGACGAAAGGCTTAGGTTTTTTGACCAGGGAATATTTCCAAGATTTCTTCATATTAAGGGGCTACTAAATGAAGAGCCTGGAAGGGAGAACAGTTCAGTGTATGTTCTCCTTTTTAAAAAGAGTTGCATGATTTTCTGTGCAGATTAATTCAGGTGGAAGCCTGCATTTGAGGTCTATTCATCACACACACAGTGGCAGAAGATCTAGAACAGGCGTTCTCAAACTGTGGGTTGGGACCCCATTTTAATGGGGTTGCCAAGGCTGGTGTTGGCCCTAGGCCCTAGCAAGTCTGAAGGCCAAGTCCCACTGCCCAGGACTAAGGTTACATGCCCCCTCCCTGGGCAGAAGCCCTTGGGCTTCAGCTTTGCCCCCTTCCTCCCCACACACCAGGGGCGGCAGGGCTCAAGTATGCTTGGTCATTGGTCCCCTCTCCTGGGGTAGTGTAGTAATTTTTGTTGTCAGAAAGGGGTCATGATGCAATGAAGTTTGAGAACCGCTGATCTAGAAGATTTTAATGGGAAGTAGCTGCCAACAGGAGGTTTAGGTGGCAGAGAACCACTCCAGTGCAGGGGGAATCACAAAATGTCTATCAATGTTAATAACTACTGATCTCTTGGGCTAGTTTCTAGGAACAGAGAAGAGACTCAAATAATGCAGAGGTGCAGCCCCAGCTCTAAAGAATCCCAAGAAATACTTTAGTCTCTGAGTACTGCCATTTCTTCTCCAGCACGTCAGGATGAGGAACTGAGTTGGACAAAGCAGAGCCATTCGTTCTACAGACTTCTTCTGGGTTGCTGGCCTGTACACTTCTTTGTATGTACAGTTGTGTTTGATAACTGCATGCCCATGAATAATCACCTTTTTAAAACTAAAGGTGACCTGCAAAGGTGTGTGGTGGGAATTCACTTGTTTTGGGTTTTTTTCTTCTAAAGATTTCAATACCTTCCATCAAAAAGAGTGGGTGGGGGAGGGGAGAAAGTTGGGGACGTTTCTGCTTGTTTTATTAAGTGGAAATCTGGTCTCTTCTGGCAATTGGAGACATAGTGTAGTCGTGACATCACAAAAGATGCAAGTGAAAGCTAGGCTAATGAGAAGTAATGTTTAATTGGACTGTTTGAAACTGATTTGTGTGTGTTTTTATTAGCACCTGTTTAAGAGCCACACATAATGAACGCTTGAGGGAAAGGTAGTCTTTTCTTAAAGATTCATTTCCCCCTTACTTTTAGTTAAAGTGTAACACCTCACAGCAAACAGCACCTGAGACCCCCACCCCAAGAAGTCCTCTGGCAAAACAAGATGAGACTTGACATTCTTGATATTTCTAATACAAAAAGAAAGCTGGAACCCACCTGTTCTTTCTGCTACTTAAACCTTACAGGTGATTTCTTTACTTCATAAAGAAAAATGGAGCACAAACCCAATTAAAAACAAAACCCCTTTGCCAGTCGCCTTTAAGAGCTGGGTATTTGAACAGATGCTTGTGTTTACACTTAAGGGCGTTTTCTTGAACTCTTGGGTTTCTGGCATGGCTGTATCTCAGTTTGCCAGATGGCTTGTTGGGATCTCATTTTCCCACTTCTAAAAACACATGGCGTCAGGCTAGGGTGACCAGACAGCAAGTGTGAAAAATCGGGACGGGGGGTGAGGGGTAATAGGAGCCTATATAGGAAAAAGATCCAAAAATCGGGACTGTCCCTATAAAATCGGGACATCTGGTAACCCTACTTCAGGCCCAGTTGTGATAAACTCAGAACCCCTCTTATGATTTATTTTTGAATTCATCTGGTACAGCATGGAGTCTCCCTGGTGCCTCAGGAATATCATCCCCCTGCTCCAGGCTGGTGACTGGTTTCCCAAGGAAAATGTTGTAAGTGCCATTCCTTGAGGTCTCTATACAGGAGAAAACTCTTTAGAATACACCATAGGGAGTAATCTGCCCTGGCCCTGAGGAATGGATTAGTTGATCTAATAGATCAGTCCTTTCTCTCATTTCTAAGTTTACATAACTAAAAAAGCCCCAAACCTGCCAGCTTCTAGCTGCATCTTTCTGATTGTGTTGATACCACTTTAAAAATCTGCTTTATATGTCAGTCTTCCTCTGCTGGGTTCTGAAACTTTATTTTTATGTATTTATCTTTTTTTTTTTTTGCTGTTGTGGAGTAACGTGTTTCTGGGCTTGATTGATTGTTGCCATATGGCTCCTTAGCACCATCTTAGCTGGCACAAAGGAGCGGTAGAGCAAGTGTAAGCTGCCCCTCCAAGGACTATACCTGGAATGCCTCTGCAGCCTTCGCCCCCTGCTCTCCTGCAACTCTGAGTAGGGTGGGTCAGAACAGGAGGGCAGCCTAGCTGGGCTGTTCCTATGCCCTGGGGATTCTTCTCCCCTGTAATGGCAACAGGAGCAAGAGTTGTTCAATTTACACCTGCCCTACCCTGTGCCAGGGACTGAGCCAGCCCCAAGGGATCCTGGGTAGGGGAGGCATAAGGCCCCTTGTCTGTCTCCCTGAATTCTTCTAGCCCAGGCGTGAATCTGTCCCTCTGAGCATCCGCGATGATCTCCCCCTTTCAGTAAGGGGACCACGGCTCCTGTGCATGTGTTATGGTGCATATAGCCAGCTTAGCATCCTGTCCCTGCTCCTGTCCATTAGAATCATAGAATCTCAGGGTTGGAAGGGACCTTAGTAGGTCATCTAGTCCAACCCCCTGCTCAAAGCAGGACCAATCCCCAATTTTTGCCCCAGATCCCCAAATGGCCCCCTCAAGGATTGAACTCACAACATTAGCAGGCCAATGCTCAAACCACTGAGCTATCTCCTGCTTCTCATTCGCTAGCCGGTCTATTGGACCTCACTCACTCTGTGTTACCTTCAGCCTCTTTCCCCTTCCACTGCTTCACACATGAGTTAGAATACAGTGAAACGGTAGTGAAGCTACCCAATTCCCTTGGGGCATGACTGGCTTTCATACTGTATGAAATGACTTGCAGCTATTTCCTACAGGGGGTTACCAGTTTTTCAGTCTGCTTCCTCTGCTATTTTTTGTGGTTAGTGGTCACATCATCTGATGTGCTGAAATGGGTGAGAGGAATTTGGGGACGACGTTCTATTTTAACGATCAGTTATTTATATATTCCATGCTGCTTATAGCACTCTGCGCCGACGGAGGAGTTCTCATCAGAGGATCTTGAAGCCCTTCACAAAAGTTGGAGGTATTGGTTGTGTGCTATAGATGAGGAAACTGAGGCACATGGAGGCTATGTGACTTGAGTCCCGCACATTAACTCCGTGGCGTTTGGAGTAGAACCTACATGTCTTGAATCCCATTCTCCAATCATTAGACTCCTTACTTCAGGGGTGGCCAATCTGTGGCTCCGGAGCCACATGCAGCTCTTCAGAAGTTACTATGCGGCTCCTTGTACAGGCACCGACTCTGGGGCTGGAGCTACAGGCGCCAACTTTCCAGTGTGCTGGGGGGTGCTCACTGCTCAACCCCTGGCTCTGTCACAGGCCCTGCCCCCACTCCACCTCTTCCCGCCCCCTCCCCTGAGCCTGCCGTGCTCTCACTCCTCCCCCTCTCCCCCAGAGCCTCCTGCACACCAGGAAACATCTGATCAGGAGGTGCGGGGAGGGAGGGCGAGGTGCTGATCGGCAGGGCTGCTGGTGGGTGGGAGGTACTGGGAGCTGGGGCGGGGAGCTGATGGGGAGCTGCTGACGTATTACTGTGGCTCTTTGGCAATGTACATTGGTAAACTCTGGCTCCTTCTCAGGCTCAGGTTGGCCTTACTTTCATACTGTCTCCCATTGCAAGTTTAAATTTACCTTCTCACACCTGTCCTGCATGTAATCTATGGATAAATGGGACACAGTCCTGAAGTATTAAATGCTACAGTTCTGGTGATCTGAAAGTCAGGAAGATAGGCTTCATAGGCCACTGCTACACTATTGAAATTTGACTCCCATCTAGTACAGGCTGGTAGGGCTGAGGGCTGTTGTGACCAGATGGCTACAGGGTGTTCACTATTTTGTATGAAGCGAGTTGAACGGTCTCGTTTCAGCATCTAAATCACCCGGACAGAGATGCATACATACTGAGAGCTTGCTGTCTCTGGATCGGATGCTGCAATCCTTGAATTTCAAGAATTTAAAATACTTGGATTATATTCCCTAGTCTAAACTGAAGCGCACCAGGATTCTGTTATCATTTCACATCCCTGCTTCTCCCACCTGGGAAACACTGGCCATTTTGTCAAGGTGCTTTTCTAGCTTTCTCAGTCTTCATTGTGCACAAAGGTTCCAGCAGCTTTAGGGTGGGATGCCTGGATTATTCACGAGTGGCAAAGCTATGAGTGGGCTTCCTAAACGAGTGCCAATAAAATTGTTCTGCTGCATTCTGCATGTGTTGCCTGAGATTTTCAAAGCCAACTACCAGGAGATTTAACCATACAACTCCCCTTAAAATAGGAATTTCATGGTTGAATCCACTAAGGCAGTGGTCCCCAAACTGTGGGGTGTGCCCCTCTAAGGGGACACAGCGGAACATTCAGGGGGGTGCAGCCTGGGCCAGCCCCCCACAGGGAGCGGGGGGCTGAGGGGAGCATGACCCAGCTCTAGCTCCACCCCTCCCCTAGCCACCGGCTCCAGTCCCAGCCTTGGCCCCCGGCTCACAGCCCTGCTCTCGGCCATGGCTCCGCTTCTGGCCGCAGCCCCTGCCCCGGCTCTGGCCTCCAGCTCCCAACCGCGGCTTCCAGGTGGGGGCTGTGATGGGCTGGATCACAGAAACCCCCTTAGGATTGCCAACTGATGTGCCAAGCCCCTGCTTTCCTGCCCTGGCAGCTTGAGACTCCAGTACCTTGCCTGGTTTGAGCCAGACCCGCTAGCCTGCTGCAAACCTAGACCCAGGTCTGAATCACATCCCCGAACAGCTGTAGGCTTACCTGGAAGCAGCTTAAGAAGTGTTCCTGTCTTGAACACTCAGATGCTCAACTCCCAATGGGGTCCAAACCCCAAATAAATCTGTTTTACCCTGTATAAAATCTCCTCTTTTTACATATATAAATGCATGTGTCTCTAGAGTTGCCAATTTTGGTTGGATGTATTTGTGGAGATTTCATCACGTGGTATAATCTTTAATTAAAGATGAATCTTTAATCTCTGGAGACTCCAGGCCAATCCTGGAGGCTTGGCAACCCTATGTGTCTCTGCTTTGTATTAGGTAGGCAGGTATCCTAAATCAACGCAGTATCTCAGGCTGAGGCTTCCCGAGTGCCTCATTATACATGCCTTCTCTTAGGGTCATAGAGGATTTTTGATATCAAAAGCAAACTGACCCTGAAATTGCTGAAGTTAAATTCTCTACTTCTGGTGATCCAGTATAGACAGCAACAAATTGTTTAGACATCTGCATCAAAGCGCAACTCACTGGTCTTGTGGTAAACTGAGCTTCATGGAAAAATTCCAGGGGGAAATCAGATCATGGGTAAAGGCTATGAGAAGGACGTGATCCATAGGCCATTGAAAAATTCCTATTGCGTGACTTTTGGATCAAACTTTGTTTCAATGTGTGCTCCAAGGAACAGAAAATTTCCATGCCCAATAACCTTCTAGGAGGAAGAGATACTGTGCCTCAGGCTGAGGGAGCAACTCACCGTCACCTCAGACTGTCTGCTATGGTACTACAAAGCATCAGCCCCAGGCCAGGTTCTCTTTCAGACTATTAGGAGCATAGGCGCTGACACCGGTGGGTGCTCTGCCCCGCCCCAACTCCACCCCCACCCCCAATCCACCCCTTCCCCAAGTCCCTGCCCCCACCTCCTCCCCCAGGCACTCCGCATTTCCCCTCCCACCCCCCGGCTTGCAAGCTTGGGAGGGAGGGGGGAGAAGCAGAGCACCCACCGGCAGCTCCCCGCCAGCCCCATCGCCCAGCTCACTTCCGCCTCCTCCTGCAAGGCGCCGCTGCTTCGCTTCTCCCCCCTCCCTCCCAGGCTTTCCCGGGGGGGAAAGTGAAGCAGCGGCGCCTCGGGGGAGGAGGCGGAGCGGAGGTGAGCTGGGTGGGGGGGCTGGCGGGGAGCTGCCGGTGGGTGATCTGCACCCACCAATTTTTCCCTGTGGGTGCTCCAGCCCCGGAGCACCCACAGAGTCGGCATCTATGGTTAGGAGTATACATGCACCATGCTGCTGACAACTAACTTTCCATGCTTCAAGTGGCACTAGTGCCCCTGGTACTCTGTACCTATCCAGGGATGCTCCAGACACTCACGGCCAGTACCGCTGCATCCAAAACAGTATCTATTCAAACCCTCCTCTTGGCCTACATCTGCTGCTATTGACTTCAGTGGAAATTTTACCCTTGACTTTAACTGGAGCAGAAATAGGCCCAGGCTGGGCGCCTTTGACGATCCAGTCCTAGAACACCTGCCACATAGGATGCGTTTCCCTTAGTATGAACCCAAGGACTTCCCTAGACTTCAGAACAAATGTCCCCCACAGCACTTCTCAAGGGAGGGCCTATCTGCATGACTGGGGAGCAAAGGTCTCCTGTCCCAGGACTGTCTGGCCATGTTTGAGGAGTACACTCCACAGACCATCGTGGCCGCTGTTTGCTTCAGAGCCTAGTGATGTGTCAGGCAGGCAGGCTTGAGTGATCAGAATGGGTTCAGGTAAATCTGAAACCCCGCCCCCAGAGGTGAAAGGAAGCCGGTACGTTCCGGTATGGCGTACTGACAAGAGTCTGTACGCCGAATCGGACCGGCTTCCCCAGGTGGCAATTTAAAGGGCCCAGGGTGGTAGCGGCAGCCGGAGCCCTGAGCCCTTTAAATTCCCTCCTAAGCCCCACTGCCGGAGCCCTGGGGTAGCGGCAGCGAGACTCTGGCCGCTGCTACCGCCCCGGGCCCTTTAAATCTCCGCTGGCTCCGGTAGCGGGACTCAGGTGGCGATTTAAAGGGTCCAGGGCTCTGGCCGCTGCTACCACCCTGGGCCCTTTAAATCGCCACCAGAGCCCCGCTGCCAGAGCCAGCAGAGATTTAAAGGGCCCGGGGCGCTAAAGCCCCGCCTCTTTCGGTTGATCCCACGCCCCTTCCAGTTGAGGCCCCACCCCCTGCTCAGGACTCCAGCGTACCGGTAAGTCCTTTAAGTTACTTTCACCCCTGTTTGCCCCCTCCCACCACAAACTACTGCCTTAAAAGCCCTTCCCTCCTGGGCACTGGATACACTATGTGAATTCTGCCTTCCACCCTCCAAAAACCACACTTTTCTCCCAAACCCCTCTGCCAGGCCTGTTAGGTGGGGTTAGTCCCATGGGGCAGGAGGAGGCAGGAGGAAATATGTTCCAAATGGTGTTTGTGGAGGAAGGCGAGGGAACACTTTATGGAGACTGCCTCTTAAACATGAGTGGGCTGAGAGGGAGCCCTTCATACCCCATCCAGGTCTGAGATACAGTAGAGATGACCCAGGAGAAGAAGGTGGTGTGGCCCTGTGGCTACAGGCCTAGCAACATTGTCTGAACTGGCCTGTGACAGAACTGTGGGTAACTGGCTGCAGTGAAATTGTAAATGAGCTATTCGCTGGTTAGGTTAGTTTTCATACTGTCGCTTGGACAGCATAGGGGTCACTGAATATGTTACGGGCCTCCATGACGTCTGTCCTGTGCCAAATCGAACGTGTTACAGGGTATGAGGCCTGTAAGGGAAAGAAGTCTGATGCCATCCAGTCGCCATGTTTTAGGTCTCCCAGGAGGGTCTCTTCCATCCTGCGTTCATAGGGTCAAAGTCGAAGATGATTTTCTCATGGGTGCTGGTAGGCATTTGGAGCAGATACCATACTACCTTAGAGTGGTGGACCTGCGTAGTTTGAAAATGGATCTCTCTGTTCAACTTGAATTTATACCATTTGTTTTTGATCATTTGGAGATGCTTCATCGGAATGGTGTCCAACTTCAGGTTCTTTCTGAAAGTCGCCCATCTTTCCAACAGAAGGGCCGAGGTCGGCTGGGTGACTGCCACTAAGATGACACAGCCTGCAGCGTGTTCAGAATGAACAACCAGAAGAATTTTGGTCTTGCCCCCAATTAATTTTCAGGCCAGCTCTTGCTACTGAACTTTCCAGATTTTAAGTGCTGCAACTAGTTTTTCCGTAGATTTGGCAACTAGCACTATGTGAACGGCAAACAGCTGGGCTTAGAGTTGGGTATTTCTCTGCACTCCCCTCTGCAAATTGAAATCTAACCTAACTCTTGAAGGATGGGGGAGGGAAATGACTCTCCAGTCTAGAGGTTGGTCTAAATCAAAATCCTTGACCCAAATATTCTGAACTCTGGTGACATCTGGTTCTGAGTGCCCCAGACGGCCCACATCTCTAAGGATTTAACAAAACCCTGGCAACAGACACCCCAGAGCTAATGATGTCTAAATACAGTCCTGGAACACAGCTTTGGTTAGGCCCATCTCTCATAGCTGGGAGCTAGTGAACAAAGATTAAGGGGGGACAGTCCTGGTAAAGCAGCCAGTCAGCAAGCAGGAATGATCATACTAAAACGCAGCCCCCACATTATTCCTGCCTATCACGTCATTGACTGAGCCCCAGACATGGTATGAATCTTTACTGGGGCAATGGAAAGAGAGATGGGAACCTGTGTAATGGGATCCCTGTCTTTGGGCTTTTCTTATGCTGAGACTTAACTGATCTCACACTTCCCCAAAATAATGATCATCTTTCCAGGTCTGTTTTATGTGCTCTGCATGTAGGGCTGGATCCCACCCCCACGAAAGTCTTAGACTCACATTTCGAGATGAGTTGGATCGGCTCATAGAACTGTCAATGTGTGACATGCTGCCAGCCACAGAAGACGGTCACTATGCTAGATGCCGTTCTCAAAAGAGGATGGAGGAGATGTTATGACCTAATGAACTTGGTCAGTCAACTTATGTCCTCTCGCTATATTGAGAGGTAAGGAAGTGGGGGTTTCCTTCCATAAGAGAGGTGCTTTTTTTTTTTATCGTTGGAAATTCTGAGTAGAGGAAGAGGGTGGAATCTCATTCAGAAGGAAACTGCTGTCTACTCTTGTGAAAGCAACGTGTATGGTGCAGCTACATTGTGCCTGAAAGCTCTGCTGACCCAAGTTTCTTGACTGAGGGTTTTGGCTGATACTTGGCAGAGCTGATTCAAGCAGGTGTCCCACCCCCAGGGAGAGTGGATCTGATAGCTGTGATGAGGAATATGGACAGGAAGCTCTTTCGAAGCCAAGAAGGGAAAACTGGCCTGTGGTGCAGACCACAAACGACAATATGTTCGGTCAATGGGATGGCAAAAAATAAAACAACCTGCTGACCAGGGTTTCCATCCATTCAAAGACCAATCAAAATGTGCAGAGATATTACTAATTTCCCCCCATGATAGGCAGAGGGAATGAGTGTACTAGAAAGAGGAAGCTCTACAAGCCCTACAGACTGCAGCTGGTTTACGGTAATTCTCTCTTGGTTCTCCAGCATGCCTCTAGCTGGTCTGGCTTAGGCTGGTCTACACTTAAAACTAGGGGCAGAGCCAGGGGTCGAGCAGCCCCCCGGCACAGTGGAAAGTCGGCGTCTGTGCCTTCTATTATGAGGGGCAGGATGCAACACAGAAAAATGGAGGGAAACCTGCCACTGAAGGGTGGTGGAGGAAAGTGGCAAGCAATTGAGACAAAAGGATGTTCCTATTGATCCAGAAAATGCTGAGGCCAAATTCTGATCCTGCTCCAGCAGTACCATACAGGCTTATAGCCAACTTAACCAGCCAGCTGGGGACCAATCTTGATCTGGAAGCCAGAGAGAGTAGATTTATGGAGCCTGTAATGTATATTTCAGAGATGACTTTTTGACTCTTAACCAGGCTTTAAACCCTATTTTTGAATCAGCCTTGGTGTGCTGCTGAAAGGACGGTGCATATCTCAGATGGTGTTTGGGCTTGTCAAGAGTTAATCAGAGTCTTGCCTAGAAAATGGCTGGTGAGGCAAAGTATGGGTCAAGAATCAGAGCTGACCGTGAATGTCCCCGTATTTTGAGCACGTTGAATGTTGTGTTCTAGCTTGGCTCATGAGTGAGCAGCCAGTGTGTTTTGAAGTTTGAATACAGAGGGTTTGAGTAGGAGTTTAGTGGCACGCAGACCTGGTGGTGTAGGGTCTCTGCACTGGGGTGAATTACATGTCCACATTTTGGGTGGAAGGCTCTCTTCCATTGAGGGCCCACCACAGCCCTTCATACTGCATCCAGCTACCTTTAAACAACCACTACCATAAAAGCACGTGGCGAAGGGCTGTATTTCCTCGAATATGGCACACACCCATATTACAGACAAAGATTCTTTTTACCTAGTGCAGTTGTGGCATTCCTCCAAAATAAACCAGATGCATAACAGCCATCCTGGCCAGGGGCCAGTATCAGTGAAATAATCATCTCTTTGAATGAGTCCGGAAGATAGGTCACGATAAAGAATATCCTATTCCCAAATAAGGAAATGCAGAGAATTCCAGGGTAAGTGCTCCTGGGGAAACATGAAAATTCTCTGTGATTCATGCAGGTAGATTCAAAAAGTGGCTCCTCCTACCCCACAGCCGAAACTGCTTACAGGCCTCTTGACACGGACGGATAGAAGCAGGAAAAGGTTCTAACCTAATGGTCCTATGTGTCCTACAAATATGTGTCTGTTTATGGAGCACCTTTCATCAGAAGGATCCTAAGTATTTTGCAAACTATGTATATGCAGGCATTGCTGTCTGCCACCGTAATGGTGCTGGCTCTGGGGTGGAAAGGCAGCGGCCAACCAGAGTGACACCACACAACAGTGCCAGTGGGCGCTTGCCCAAGGATGCCAGATTAAAATCTCTACTCTCCCCTGAAGTGTCATGGGATCTTTAATGGCCATCCAAAATCTCCTCACAGAGAAAACTGTGTGGAACTGGATTTGATCTGCCTGAGGCAGATGGAGGCCTGTGTTCACCATTTTGGATTTGAACCAGTACTTCCAGGCAATCTGGGTATTTCCAGCCAGACACCAAACAGATACCGAACCCATAATTATTTATAATTATGCTTATTGGTCTACTCCTAACAATCAGGTGCAAACAGCTTGGGCAGAGTGAATCATCCCTCAGAGCCAGATTCATCTCTACAGTGGCACAGAGACAGAGGAGGCTGCCTGCACCTGCCTTATTCAGAGGCTGTAGGGATCAGCGAAACCCTGCTTCAGTGGCCCCTGTGGACTTCCCGGGGGTGCAGAATAGCCAGGGTGCAGCAGTACCCCTTTCCTCCTCCTCTGGCCCCTGCCCTGGGCCCACTCTGGAACGAACCCTAGAGCATTCCCTTTGAATCACCCTAGCTAGTGTAAAGGGACTGTAGCACAACAATAAATAGAGGCCAGTGTCCATTCCAAGGATGGGACTTTGCAGAGGCTAGACCCGACGTGGCTTCATACTTTCCACAGCTCCTAGCTAAACCGCAGAACAATTCAAGACAGGAAGCAAATACTGTATCCAATTGAAACCAGTGGGGAATCTAGTCTAGGCAACTGGAATTTGGGGAAACTGCCAGGGCTGCTATGAAAAGTGTTGGATCTTTAGTGATCTAGTGACAACCTCATTGTTAGATGTAAGAAAGTGCAGACAGGCTCAACTTGATTGATTGATATATGTGGTACATTCCTATATACCATGATCGACTTGGTGCGTGTGGGGGCATTCCTCTAAAGAGGTGTAATAGCTGTCCTGGCTGGTAGCTGTTTACAAAAAGAACTTTCTGTTGAATGAGTTGAGGGGAACGCCTGTATAAGGATTGTTTGTGGTCTTTGTTTATTTTAAAATAGGGAAATGCCAAGTGCTCCAGGGAAATGTCTGAGTCAGTGCCCAAACTCCCAGGGTGTAGCTTACCTGCTATGGCAGCAATGCACCACTTCTTGCAGCACCTGGGGCTTTTCTTTGCAGTCTCATGGTCACATATTGGGTAGGCTTGTCCCTGTTTAGCTGATGAGATCAGATGCGATCACAGCATGAGATGGTAGAGCTACAGGCACAGGTGGAATTCTATTCCATTCTATAGTTCTCAATGGCCAATGATTTCCAGGTAAACATCCACAGGCTGTGATCTGTTTCCATTTCCCTGGGACTAAGTGCTCTGAGGCCTAGGCTACACTTGCAGATGTACAGCACTGTTAGTTAAACCCGTGTTCGTACAGCTGAGTAGGGAAAGCGCTGCAGCCTGTCCACACTGGCAGCGGCCAGCGCAGTAACTACCACTGACGTGGCTACATTTGCGGCACTTGCAGCTGTATTGGGAGCGGTGCATTATGGGCATTCAGGTAGCTGCAACGTGCTTTTCAAATCGGGGGGGGTGAGGGGGACTTTGACAGGGAGCGTTTTTGGAAAAAGAGTGGATTTTTGGAATAGCCACAGAGTGTCAGCTCATTATTTCCACACCTCCACATCCCCTGCCTCTCTCTCAATCACTGAAAGCAAACAGCAGGGGCTTTGTTTGTTTTTAAAGAGCAGATAAAAGAGAGGAAATGGAGCCTGTGATCAGCAGCTTAAAGAATGCAGCTCTGAACTCCAACCCGGAAGTGCCGTTTCAAAACAAAGGCAACTTCGGAAGATCATTAACTCCGTTGTTCCTCGGCTATACTGAAAGACCAACGTTGCACCCACTTCGCAACAGCTGTTATTCCTCTCGGGGAGATGGAGTACATGCAGCGCTGTATCTGAGGAGATACAGCGTTGCACTTGCCTTGCAAGTGTAGCCAGTTAATGAGTTACAGCGCTGCCGGCAGTTTTATTACGCTGTAACTTGTAAGTGTAGCCAAGCCCTGAATCTCTCTTGCTCACTGCGACTCTAAAAGCCACTCCGTGCCAACTGGCAGAGGGCTCACTATACTTCACTCATGTGAGGCCTGACGCATTCACTACTCCTAACACACTGTTGTCCTAAAATGTATCCAGAAGGTGTCTTGTAAGGTATCATATAAAAACTGGTGACGTACTGGTCATTAATAGGGCCAGTCTTTTCTGGCAATGAAAACAGAGTACGTTCAGATTTTCAAAGCTTTCTATTTCAGATAGGCATTAGAGTAATACAAAATATACACGTATTATTTTCCCCCTGTATTTCTGATTTTCATTTTGTCGTGTGAGCACACCAGTAATTGTGAGCTGTTGCTTTGCTGCTGTCACATCGCTGCTCTCTGCCCTCCGTTTTCTTTTTTCCATTGCTGCAACACGACATGGGCCTTTCATGTCACCGGCTATACGGTCCTTTTTAACGTGGCCAAGGACTTCACTGTAAATTGTACCATACAATTTCCCTCCACCCACACAGAGCACAGCTTTGCCGAATTCTTTAACTCTATCCTAAGCCTTAACCATTTTAGGCATTGGTAGTAAGCGTCTTTGACGGGCCAAAGCACAAGGTGGCAAATCAGAAGGAATTGGCATGCACGGGGGCCAGGGAGGGGCTCTAGCTGTGAGGGACCAGCACTGAGCCTGCAGGCAGCTCGGGCAAGGTCCAGCTGTGTGCCGGAGCGAGAGGTGAGCTGGGTGCCTAGAGCCAGATGTGTGCTGGAGGGAGGGGGCAGGAGCCAGCTGTGTGCAGGGGACAGATGCTGGGCACTGAGGGCTAGAGCCAGGCCAGCTGTGTCCTGGGGGAGGGGACAGGAGCCAGCTGTGTGCAGGGGAGCTGAGCGGGGGAGAGGTGCTGTGGATGTTGCCGAGAGCAGATGCGAGCTCCGTCCGCTCAGCAGCATGGCGAGGGAGCCCAGTGCCCCCCTGCCAAGTGCCCTGCCCACCCAGGGGAAGTTCTGTGGCAGTTTTGCTGAGCCCAGGCCTGTGTGCGGAGGGAAGTTGGCTGCGAGTCTCAGCACCAGTCAGCCCCCGCCCCCCACAGCCTCTGCCCTGCACCGCTGGGAGGAGGCAGATGTTTCCAGACAGAAATCTGGGGGGCGGCTGCCTCTTGACCCTGTGTGCCCCCACCGTGCAGTGCCTCTGATCGACGATTCCAGAAATGAAAGGCGATTTCAGAAAAACAACAACGCGGCAATAGCAGCAATTTCCAGAGAACACCGGCCCTTGTCATTAATAGTATTGCGTGATGGATGTGCGGTTAGCGTGGAAAGAATGCTGTATGTTTGCTGAAAATATGGTCCAAAAATACGTTCAGACCAAGCGATCTGAGGAGAGCGGATAAACAACCTTGTCGTAGACAAAAGAAAGTTGTTTCACCTGTTTTCCAGTGTCTCCAGTGTAAATTGAGCAAGGTGAGGCCAGAGACAATGGAAGTACAGTTACATCTAAACAAAGCCGTCAAGCTAACAAGTGGCGGAGGAAACAGCTTAGTGAGCATAGCGCGCAGGGGGCGGGAGGGGGGGCGAGTATGCACCCTCACGAAATCTTCCTGGCTTTTGTGACAATGGACTCTGGATAATACAAGGCAGTGGTCTCCAACCTTTTTATGCCCAAGATCACTTTTTGAATCTAAGGCCATGGCTACACGTGCAGATGTAGAGCGCTGGGAGTTAAACCAGCCCTCGGAGAGCGCAGCAGGGAAAGCGCTGCCGTGTGTTCACACTGTCAGCTGCAAGCGCAGTGGCATGGCCACATTTGCGGCACTGGGAGCGGTGCATTCTGGGCAGCTATCCCACAGAGCACCTCTTCCCATTCTGGCGCATGGCTTGTGGGAAGGGGGCGGAGAGGGTGCAGGGCATCCTGTCCCAATGCCCGTGATGCATCGCTTCGCATCCCAGCAATCCCTGTGCTTCCGTCCTCATTTGGCGCCATCTTTCAATGTTTTTGGTACTGCGCACTCTGTCTTTCCTTTCAGTCTGTGGGAATGGATCCCAAACTTGTGAGGAATATGCTGATGGGTCTCGCCAGCACGTCACGAATTGCAGTCAAGATACTCCTTAAGCTACAAAGTGACAGAGACGAGTCCAACGATGATGTCAACTCGCGTAATGCATACGACACGAGATTGCTTGTGGCATTCATCACAGTGGAATGCCGCTTTTCGGCTCGGGAAACAAGCACAGAGCGATGGGATCACATCGTCATGCAAGTCTGGGATGACGAGAAGTGGCTGCAGAACTTTCGGATGAGGAAAGCCACTTCCATGGGACTGTGTGCTGAGCTTGCCCCCACCCTGCGGCGCAAGGACACGAGATTGAGAGCTACCCTGCCGGTGGAGAAGCGGGTGGCTATTGCAATCTGGAAGCTGGCAACTCCAGACAGCTACCGATTGGTCGCTAACTAGTTTGGAGTGGGAAAGTCAACCGCTGGAATTGTGTTGATGCAAATTTGCAGGGCCATTTATCGCATCCTGCTCAGAAGAACCATGACTCTGGGCAACGTGCGTGACATTGTGGCTGGTTTTGCACAAATGGGTTTCCCTAACTGTGGCGGGGCGATAGATGGGACACATATTCCAATTCTGGCACCAGACCACCGAGCATCCGAGTACATAAATCGGAAGGGGTATTTCTCTATGGTTCTCCAGGTGCTTGTGGATCACCGTGGACGTTTCATGGACATAGCGCAGGCTGGTCCGGAAAGGTGCATGACACACGCAACTTTCGGAACACAGCCCTGTTCAGGAAGCTGCAAGCCGGGACTTTCTTCCCAGACCAGAAGATCACCGTAGGGGAAGTCGAAATGCCCATTGTGATCCTTGGAGACCCCGCTTACCCTTTAATGCCGTGGCTCATGAAACCCTACACAGGGAGCCTTGACAGCAGCAAGGAACGGTTCAACTACAGGCTGAGTCGGTGCAGAATGACTGTGGAGTGTGCTTTTGGCCATTTAAAGCACTGCTGGTGCTCTCTGTATGGGAAGCTGGACCTGGCCAATGACAACATCCTCACGGATGTTATATCCGCGTGCTGTACCCTCCATAACATTTGTGAAGGGAAGGGGGAAAGCTTCACTCAGGCATGGACCACAGAAGTTCAACACCTGGAGGCTGAATTTGAACAGCCAGAGAGCCGGGCTATTAGAGGGGCCCAGCGCGGGGCTGTAAGGATTAGGGATGCCTTGAGGGAGCAATTCGATGCTGAAAGCCACCACTAATGTTTGGTGCCCTGCACGGGAGTGAAGTGCAGTGGTTCCAATGCTAGTAGGCATCTGTTTGCTACGTATGATGCACTGACTTGCAGTGCCTGTTGCTTTCCGGGGCTACGGTATCGTTTACTTAATGCGATAAATAATGTTTTCAAAGCCCAAAAAATCATTTATTGGAAAGAAACACAACTGCTGGGGAAACAGCAAGGGCATGACACATCTGTGCTGTGTGGGAGGAGGGAAGGGCGGTGGCGTGGCGACCAGGACAATCACAGATTTGCATATGTCCTGTTATACTCAGCCTTCCTGTCTGGAGTGCCGTGCAATGAGTGCTGCACTTCAGGCTGGCTATAATGCATGGTGATGGGGGTTGAGTGCAGTGGGTAAAGGTCGTAGTTTGCAGGGCTGGGAGGTGAAGCTACAGGAGTTGGAGGCAGCTGGTGGTGATAAGAACCCAGATGTTGGGGGAAGTGGGTTGGTGGCGACATGGGGGCACAAGGGAAAGAGTTTTGGGACAAGGGCTGCAGGGGGCAGGAGGCGGGCATGGATGTGCTCCGTCTGCAGTGCTAGGAGCGCCTGTATCGAGTCCGCTTGGCGCTCCTTAATGCTTAGGAGCCGCCCAGGGCTTTGGTGCCAGCGAGCCGCATTCTGCTGGCGGACCCTCCTTTACTCTCCCACCACTCCTGTACTTTTTGGTTCTCAGTAAGGGACTGCTGCCTGACTTCATGCAGCAGGTCCTCTTTGGTTCTTTGCGGATGCTTCCTGATTCTTTGGAGTCTTTCGGCCATTGATAACAAGGACGCTGAGATCTCACGGTTGCATCTGTAGAGCCGAAATGCAACACTTAACAGAGGCAGCATTGTTCACACCAGACAGAGCAATGATTCGGCCGTACTTAAAGACAAGCACAGTCTACACAATAGTAGAAATTGCCCATCCCAAAGCGAGCACACACAACCCACAGGAGCCCCAAAATGGTGAGTAAGCACAGGGGCAAGGGGGACTGATTGTTTCAGGGCCGTACTGTCCTCTGGGGTTCTGTGCCTTGGGGAGAGCCAACAGCTGCCGGGGGCCCCTATACTGAACACTGTTCCCAATTTTTCCACAGGATAAGTTTGTCCTGGAAGATACCTCGCTGCTGAGGGTGACCAGGGAAGCAAGGGATGGCAGAATGTTGGGGTGCAGGAGGGGGTACAGGGTGCTGGCTCTGGGAGGGGGTCAGGGCTGGGGGTTAGGGTGCAGAAGGGGATATGGGGTGCTGGCTGTGGGAGGGGGCTCAGGGCTGGGGGTTGGGGTGCGGTCTCTTGCCGGGCAGCACTTACCTCTGGTGGCTCCCCGTTGGCAGCGGGCGCAGTGAGGCTAAGGCAGGCTCCCTGCCTAGCCCGGCACCACACTGGTCCCGGAAAGGGCCAATGTGGCCCCGGGAGGGGGGGGGGCACGTGGCTCTGCGCGCTGCCCCTCTCTGCAAGTACCAACCCTGCAGACCTACTGGCCAATGGGAGCTGCGGGGGCGGTGCTTTCAGGCAGGAGCAGCGCTCGGAGGGAGACCCCTGCCCCCACATTCACGGGGCCGCACTGGCCGCTTCTGGGAGCGGCATGGGGCCCGGGGTAGGCAGTGGGACTGCCTTAGCAGCATCCATGCTGCCCTGCCGGAGATCGCAATTGACTGGGAGATCCTCTAGAATCGACCAATCAATCGGGATTGATCAGTTGGTGACCACTGAAATAAGGGGAGCAAAGAGATATTTTAGTTATTTGTCCCTTAGGGAACTCAGGGAGCAGCATCCTCTGACGGTGTGAACATTGGCTCCTTATTACTGTAAACCACATCAATGCCATTATATTGAATGAACTGTGAGTCTTCAGCGAAACTAACAGGCTGGTGTGCACTCTGTCTCTTTGGAGGCAGCAACCTTAATCATTTCTGAGCGTGTCCAGTGAGGGGGACTGATGCTGCAGGGAGCTGTCTCTGGGGAACTCAGGAACTGGCAGAGTCTCAGAGTTTGCTGGCCAGGCAGACAAGCTGGTATGTCCGGGAGCTGACACGTAGCTTAGCAGCTGCAAAGCTCTGACTTGCTGGGGCAAAGACGTAGCACAATGGCTTATGGTTCTGGGTTCCTTGAGGAGAGCATCACACTCACCACCTGCCTATTAAATAGACGTGCTGTCTACTGAGTCTTGCTTCAGGAGAATGTATTCCAAGGATCTGAATATTTGTTATTCACGTGTCCCTGGGCTCAAATTTTTTCATATTTTCAGAGGGGATAAAAATGCCTTTTCTCGGTTATGTCTGATGATTCTCCGAGTAATACATGACACTTTCTTCCAATGATCTGAAAGCACTTTCCACACATCAGTCAATCCTGAGACCACTCATGTTACTTAGGTCTGTATTAGTCACACACAGGGTGACCAGATGTCTCCAATATTAGGGGCTTTGTCTTATATAGGCAACTATAACCCAACCCCCTGAAAAAAGTGTCCTGATTTTTCACACTTGCTATTTGGTCACCCTAGAGTCACACACACCACAGAATTAGTCGGCAGAACTCATTGCCACAAGACATCAGTGAGGCCAAGAGTTTAGCAGATTCAAAAAAGGGATTGGATGTTTTTGTACAGTAAGAAGATCTAGCATTATCATGACGATTAAAATAATGTTTTGGAAAAGATATAAAACCTAGCAATTCAGGTCGGAAGACAATCTCCAACTACTGGGGTTAGGAGAGAATGAGCCTGGGGCAGCTCATCCAGTAATTGCCTAGTGCAGGGTGTCTTGCACTCCTGACAGTGTCAGTACCAGCTGCTTCAGGGGGAGACAGGATACTGGACTAGATGGACCACAAGTCTGGTCAGAATGGCAATTCCTATGTTCCTGTTCCTCCTTACACGGAGAGCTAATCTGAGGCATGGATCCCTTAAGTGACTTGATCAAAATCACACAGAGCAGAGACCCCAGGCATCATGGTGCTGGTTTTCCCACACTAACTACCAGGCCATGCTCCCCCACTGTGGGCCTGATACAAAGCCCAGTGGAGTCAATGGTTGTCTTTCCATTGATTTCATTGAGCTTTGTATAGCTGCCTTTATGGTCAGTATAAATATCTAAAGCACAGGGCAGGGGACTCCACCAGGAGTGATGGAAGCTCCCTAAGAGTGTGTGTGTGTGTGGGGGTCACTAGCACCCGAACTGTGGCACCACCCCTTCCCTCTGAGGCCCTGCCCTCCCACCGCCTCTTCCCCACCAAGACCCCGCCCCCTGCTGGCTCCTCTCCACCCCCTCCCCATTGCCACTCACCCTTACAACCAGTAAAAAGTGATAGGGCCATGGCCTCCTGCCCCTCCCCTCCACCCCGTTCTGGCCCCCCTGGACGCCACTGTGGATAAAACCTACCCAAGAGCGTCACTCTTCATTCCTCCACCTTCCTTGTGGGTTGGTTTTGACAAGTGGTGTAGGTGCAGAACTAAAGTTCTAAACTCCTCAGTATGTTGCCATGTGACATGGAATGCAATTTGCACTCTGATACTGTGGGGATGAGGGAGGTAGAAGAGGGTGAACAGAAGTTACTGCAACAGTGAGGGGGTAGCTGAGTATTCAGTTTAGCTAACACTTGCAGTACACAGGGAAGATTTAAATGGAAACCACCAATCTGGTGATGAGAGTCAGTTTCATGTGAGGCCTACCCAAGCAATAAGGTGGAGAGAGACTCTTATCCAAGGACTTTAACACTTCCAGGGACAAAGTTGCTGAGATCTTAAATTGAAACATTTCTTTGTAAAAGGCTTTGTTTCTTTTTACAGAAAGCAAAAGTTGGGATTGGGGAGGATTTCCCCAGCATGATTCAGGTTAAATAGGAAGTGGTAGCTAACCAGTAGTAGGGGCAACAGACCAAAATGGTTCCAATAGTGGGGGGTCATTCCAGCCCTCCTTGTGATAGGTTGTTTCCCAGATAAAGGATTCTTGTCTCTTTTTAAGAGATACTCTCATACTGCCATTGTTTACAGCAGGGACGCACACCCTCAGGCTAGAGAGGTGCCTTTTCTTTGTCCCATGAAATTCCAGTCAGTCTTACCTGCATTATAAACTATTAAATCACAGTATCCTTTCTCTCTCCTGCGTTCCTTAGGAAAATGCTGGCAGCCTGCTAAAATCATACCCAAATATTCTAAGGCTGTGGCCATGCTATCGCCTCAGCAATAACAGCACCACCCTCTGTGCTGGCCGCTGCAGTGGGGGAGGGCGGGGAAGGGTGGGGCAGCTTGGTGTAGCTGCCTGATGGGTGCGGGGAGGCAGTGACTGTGTATATTGATCAGGAGTACCTGCTGGTCGGGGGCAGGGGGGGGGGGAAATAGGTCAGCACAGCTCCCTCCTTGCCTCTGACCCATGCGTGTGCTCCATCACGTATTGCCTTACAAACCTAACCTTAGACCTATCCCTGTAACCTAACTCCTAAGCAACTTGTCCATGTAGAAATGGAGCCTCTTACACACTGAGAATCGTGGTAGAGGGGGCTCTGAATTGGAACCAGAGCATTAGATTGTGCTCAGTGTTGTTTGTGTTGCCTAGAACCTCAGGACAAGGGCTGGAGGAATCCTCGTATAAATAAGAACTGACCCCCAACCATCGCCTAAAACGCAAATCAAAACTGAACACTTTTGGAGTCTTAGAAATGTGCGGTTTTTTTACTTTCACTCTTCCCTGCACTTTCTGGTTTACAGCGGGCAGCAGCAGAAGTAAGACTCTGTCCTTGTGATATTTTGGTCAGAACTAGAAAGCACCGGATATTTCATTAGAAAGCCTCGTCCGATGAGCTTTGCAGTCTGATATTACTAGAGCAAAGAAGTTAGCCTGAAAGAAAGAACAGTCTAGAAGTTAATTCCACAGAGCTGGGAATCAAGAGATCTGTTTTTTTTCCCCTTGTTCCGCCAAAGGCTATTTGAGACCATGGGCAAGTCACTTAAGGTCTCTCTGTGCCAGTTTCTCCTGCAAAATATGGATCATAAATACTTAGTTGCCTCAAATAGATGTTTTGAGGTTAAATTATTAGTGTTTGTAAAGTGCTTTGTGGTCGAAAGATGTTGATGTTCCCTGCCCATAAACTGGGGATAATACTGCCTTTGTCTGGTCTATGTAGAATGTCAACTCTTCAGAGAAGAGATTGTCTCCTTATTGCACCTAGCACAAGAGGGACCCTGATCTGTTTTGTGGTTTCTAGATGCTGCTGTAATACAAAGGCTAAGAAAGTGCCATTTATTTTTATGATCTGAAGTTTGAACACCTTTGTAGGGTTGCTCATTGCTATCTCTAAAGCACTAGACTTGAGTGCATATTGCCATGACAACATCCCCACTGGCACTTTCTCTTTTGAGGCAGGGAGGTTGTGTACACTTGCATCTTAGCTAGGGCCTGTTGTATGGAATGTACACAAAGGCAGGCTGACAAGATGCCAAAGCAAAGTTTAACTGGCCATGAAAGAATTGCCTCATTCTCCCGTAACCTGAATCCTATTAATTACGATGAGAACCATTTCAAACAATGACCTTCTAGGTGAAGTGGGTTAACTGCCATCTGGTGTGAGGATTTAGAAACTGCCTGCATTGCCGATGCCCCTTCTGTAGGATTTGTTAGTCATGTCCCCAACTGTCCTGGCAACTGCAGCAGTTTATGACGCCAAGGCCCCTGCTGGACCAAGCAGTCCCTACTGCTTCCTATTCAGTTTGTATGTACAGTAGAACCTCAAGAGTTACGCACACCTCGGGAATGGAGGTAGTTCAGAACTCCAAAATGTTCGTAACTGAACAAAACATGATGGTGGTTCTTTCAAAATCTTACAACTGAACATTGACTTAATACAGCTTTGAAACTTAATTATGCAGAAGAAAATTGCTGCTTTCCCTTTATTTATTTGTTGAGTAGTTTACATTTAACACAGTACTGTACTGCATTTGCTTTTTTTGGGAGGGGGGCGGGGGGGATCAACTCTGCTGCTGCTGCTTGATTACGTACTTCTGGTTCCAAATGAGGTGTGTGGTTGACTGGTCAGTTCATAACTCTGGTGTTTGTAACTCTGAGGTTCTATTGTATTTCAATGGAGATGCAGGCCTGGGATTCGGGGCCGCCCAGGTTCCTTGGTAGGTGAGAGGATGGCATTGTTGAACAGGATGCCACTCTGGACTCAGATGCTTATCATTTAAGGCCCTGATCTCAAACCTCTTGAAGTCTCCCATTGACCTCCATGGTCTTTGGATCAGAAGACAAAGAGAGGGAGCAGGCAGTCCTGGTAGAGACATGTCTCGGGGCTGGTTAGAGGACACTGCCCTACCACTCCTATTGGCCATGTGAATTCCAACATATTTAGCTGCCAATACTGTTTGATAGCTCTGTATCTAGCTCAGTCTTGATTCAGTGTAAGTCTCGTTGGGCTGCTTCAAGTGAAACTGAGTTCCAAGAGACTGCTTCAGTTTTGTTTTTTAAGGTTGAGGCAAGGAGCTGAAGTTATCTAATCAGTTCCCAAAAAGTGGAAACGCTGGAGAATCTGTGACTCTCTTGTCAGGTTAAAGGGAAGTGTGTGGTTTCTTTGTAGGAAGTATATCACCATTACATATTCACCACTGGCGCTGGAGTTGCAGAGGAAATGGCCTCCTGTAAACTCGTGAAGGAAAAGTAGAGAGCCTTGTGACTAGACATCGAAATAGATGAGGGCAGTTGTGGTTAGATGCTTGATGGAAACAGTCTGATACCACATCTCCAGAGTCTTTCTGATGGCTTGAAACCTTAGGACAGGGCTGGCCAAAAACTTTCTATCCAAACTACCTTTTTTTTAAAACTGAAAACGGTTTTTGATTAAACAGTTTTTTGGGGCAGAAAGTGTCTGTGCTCCTCAAACTTTCAATACTTTTCTTTTAAATGAAAAGTCCAAAATGTTCTGCAGGAACAGAAGAACGGCCATACTGGGCCAGATCAAAGGTCCATCTAGCCCAGGAGCCTGTCTTCTGACAGTGGCCAATGCCAGCTGCCCCAGAGGGAATGAACAGAACAGGTCGTCATCATCAAGTGATCCATCCCCTGTCACCCATTCCCAGTTCTGACCAGCTCTGTTAGTCCTGGATTCTGCCACCCTTATTCATATTGAATAGTACCTTACGCCTCTTAAAATCCCGCTGCTTTCAATGAGACTTCTCAAGAAGTAAGGAAAGCAGTACTGACAGATTAGCAATCAGGAGTTCCTGGCTCTCAGTCTTCAGCTCACACTAGGCCATGCTGTTGCAGTAAGAATCAGTACTGCTATTCCCTTCTGAAAAGGGGTTTAGATCTTTAACAGACAAGTGATCTCTGGACCTTAGTTTTATATGCAAGCAGGGTCTGAATGACTCTCCCCTGACAGCTAGTTGGGGAGGGGAAGAGACTTCAAGAGCAAACTGTATTTACATGAACACACCTACTCTGCGTAGGTATCTAGCAGACGGGAGCTGTGTCGCTCCAAGTGATCAACTTTGTGATCTTCTTCACACAGCGCACAGTCAACCTGTGGAACTCCTTGCCTGAGGAGGCTGTGAAGGCTAGGACTATAACAGGGTTTAAAAGAGAACTGGATAAATTCATGGAGATGAAGTCCATTAATGGCTATTAACCAGGATGGGTAAGGAATGGTGTCCTTAGCCTCTGTTTGTCAGAGGGAGGTGATGGATAGCAGGAGAGAGATCACTTGATCATTACCTGTTAGGTCCACTCACTCCGGGCCACCTGGCATTGGCCACTGTCGGTGGACAGGATTCTGGGCTGGATGGACCTTTGGTCTGACCCAGTATGGCCTTTCTTATGTTCTTAACTTTGGCTGGTGTTGGGTTACATATCACTTTAGTAATATGTAGAAGCGACAAAGGGTCCTGTGGCACCTTATAGACTAACAGAGGTATTGAAGCATAAGCTTTCGTGGGTGAATACCCACTTCTTCAGATGCACTTCTTAGTAATATGGTCCAACGGAAAAAGTCTCTCGGTCCCTTTCTCGTAGTCGATGCACGATGTCGCTCCAGCTCACGCCTCCTGGTACTGTCAGTGGCCGGTAATGTGTTCGGTGTAGATGTCCCTGGACCATCGGATGGTGTCTGAGACCATGAGGCACCACATGAGTCCTGCGTAGCATAGACCGATCCCGCAGGTCCGCAGCACATGCTCGTTGCAGGGGTTCCAGGGGCCCAGGGCTCTGACGATCAGGGCATCCATCTGCACCTCGTAGCCCTTCGTTCTCAGGGTGTTGGCCAGGGGAGCGTACTTTTTCCAGGTTACGAGCTCGGGCTTTGCGAAAGGGTCACGGTCTCCTTTGAGAACAGGACCCCGGCCTTTCGCGAAGCCTGAGCTCGCACCCCTTGATAATCTGTACATTACTCCCTGATAACCAGAAACGTCTACACTTAAACTCCATACTGTTCCCTTTTTTTTTAAACATCATCTTAATAACATTTTTAAATCTGAATGCAGGGGTAGTGAAATGTTATCAATGTTGTTGTCTTTATTGTCCGAGTAAAGGGGAGCAGAACTGTGCTTCCCTGCCCAAATGAGGGGGTCACCCTCAGCTGAAAGGACCTCATTAAGCCAGGGGCTCAAATGCCAGACCCCTGTGAAAGCAGAGAGGGATGGGGACAGGTGTCCCAGCCAGGAGGTGTGGATTCTCCCCACTGTTCAACGATAGAGCTAAATGGGCTCCATTAGGAGCCTTTTGTTATTTTAAGTGCTTAAAAGAGCTGACAGTGACTTGTGGCAGGACAGTGTCTCTGCCCAGCCTCAGAGCGGAAAAATCACTAAGAGCTGGGTGGGTGGACCCTCAAGAGTCTGACCTACAGAGGTCACGGCAGAAAGGCAGGTGGCAGAAGGTGACCAGCGGAGTGGAACGAGCGGCTGGCAGGACGGCCAGCAGAGGAAGTGTTCAGGTGGCAGAGCAAGCAAGGTGCCTTCTTCCCCAGGTGGGAGGTGAACGCCCACAGATCCACCTCTGAACCCTGGGTCCTCGCTGACCCAGGACAACCCCTGTGAGTGGCGTATGGTGAGTGAGCAGAGAGGGGCACAGAAAAGGAACTTTTGGTTGTAGAACTCAAGAACATGAGGCAGAAGCCACTGCCCCACGCACTCTGGGGTGGGTGTCCTACTCACAGTTTTATGATTATGAATCCTGCTTGTGGCATTTCCCCTAATTGATCGACTTCCCTCCTTTCATTAAAAGTTTCTTTTCTTCACTCAGACTCTGTGCTTGCGAGTGGGGAAATATTGCCTCTCAGAGGCGCCCAGGGGTGATGTGTAATTTCCCCAGGTTACCGGGTGGGGAATCAAGCCAGTTCTGTGTTGCACTGTTGGAAAGGAACCCTGAGATACTGAACCCAGCCCTGGTTGCTGCTGGATCCACCTGACAGAAGGGTTACATACATCTCATCTGAAAGATGGCAGCCCAGCACCTGCTCACTGCTGACTCAGCTGCTGACTGCTCCAACAGCTAAGGCCACTTGCTGCAGCACACTGGGTTTTCCTTAGAGGTCTCCCATCAAACTACTGATGAGAGCTGGAGGATCAGTATATCTCATGGGATCTGGCAGTAAGAGAGCTCATTCCAAGGTGGTATGGCTTGTGATAAGGCAAAAGCACTTTAATGCTGTTCTACCTTCCGGAAACGCCTCTGGACCCCTTCTTCCATCCCCAAAACTGTACAGAGAGCACTTGAAACTCCTGAAATAAACTGGAAATGAAAATGTTGACAGCTTTTGACTTGCTATTTATTTATCATCTTTAACGTGTTGCAAAACCAGCTCCTTAATGAGAGATGTTTCAGCAGGTCCAGTTGATGTGGTCACAAGATAGGCAAGCCTTCAGACAGAGCTCTTCTAGGGCAAGTTCTTCCTGATTTGGAGAACAGATGTTTGATAGGCTTCTTCCTTTGGGGCTTCATGGCCAAAGTTGTAGCAGCAGGGACTTTGGAAGAGGATGGGGCTTGTGAGGAGAGAGAAATACATGAAATGGCAACATAGCCTACTATGTAACTCACTTAGTTTTGTTATGTTTTCTGGCACACAAAAGAAGTTAGATAAATATACTCTTGCTGGAAAGTTGCACTGTAACACTACTTTTTCTGAGAATCAGAATGATGACACACAAGAACCCCAAAACAGAGAGAAAACAGGCTGCTCCCTAAAAGAGGCACCCCTCACAGCACCTGACTCGAGGCTGTCTGTATGCAGACTCCTTGCTGTTGGGACTAGATTGCATGCTTCCCTACAGAGGTCCCTAGGTTGCAAGCAGGACCAGGAAAACCCCTGAAATTTCAAGTGACTGATCACAATTTTAATACCGTTTTCAATACACCATGCTTTTGATCAGAAGATTGAGGGTTTTGAGTCTTTTTGTGGTGGGCTATAGAGGTAACATAGTCCAGTGGTTTAGGACACTGGCCCAAGCCTCACGAGGACTAGGCTTGATCTCTGACTCTTCTGCTGATCTGCTGTGTGAGACTTCAGGCTGACACTCCGCTTCTCTGTGTTTTAGTGTTTCTGATCTGCAACGTCCTCTATTGCTGTTTCTTCAGAGATAAAATGCAGAAGTAAATATCCTTATCAGGCCAGTTTCAATTACCCCTCCGTGTTAATGCTGCTCACAAGAGTAAACCATAAGGAGCTACCAGAAGGAGAGAGGAAATTAAATGAGTGCTGGGTGTTGTCTCAGTAATAAGGTGCATAGCTTTAAACTTGAGTCACTTTATTGATATGGCAAGATGCTCTGGTACTAGTAAAGTCAGTACCTGGAGGGCCTGATGATGATAACATCTACCTCTCACAGTAGAGCCAGAAATAGAATCCAGGTCTTCTGAGTCCTAGTCTCGCATGCTTGACTCTTCAGAGCATGCTCTGATCTGAAGAGACACTCAATCCTCATCTTCCTAGCTCCGTTGAAGTGATTGGAGCTACGCCCATTCATGCCCGATGACGATCTGGCTCCAAGTATCTATTTCCCAGTTCTGTGGTGGTAATGAAGTGCAATGCACTGTGTTGACTTTTGTATTGCTGTCCATTTCGGGGTCCTGATTATGGCTGGCTGGAAAACAAGAACTCTGTTTTGCGCCTGATTTGGAGCAGGGACTTGAAGCTGGGTCTCTCACATCCCAGGTGAGTGCCCTAACTGGTAGGCTGTTGGTTATTCTGGAGTTCCTCGCTCCTGAAATTTCACCCTGGTTCTGAGAAAGCTTCACCAAAACAGAGATGTTCCCATGAAAAGTTTTGTTTTTGACAAATCGGCATGTTCCCCACACCCGTCCCATCACCACCAAAAAAAAAAAAAACTTGCCAAAATTCCTGCCCAGCTCTGGTCCTGATTCTTCTGCAGTAGGATATGAGTGATTCACGTCAACTTCAATAGTATATTGCAATGGGGGAACAAGGCCACTTTTGCCATCTCTACTCTTCTTCTCCCTGAATTTATACAGGTTTTCTTCCTGGTTTTTGACTGGGGACAGGAATGTTTCTCTTACGGCTTCCAATAGTTTGAGGAAATAGCTTCTCCTTTTAGGAGAGTGTGTCTCTCACCTTCTTCATCGTGCCAACAACATATGCACTAGAAACGGGGACAACACAACCCACCCTCTCAGATCCAAACAACCCCACACCCTGGAGGATTTGCATCCAAATCTGAATGTTGTGGCTTTGGCCCACCTCTGCTGTGTACGGGGTCTAGGGCCAGAGGAGCTCTGCTGACTTGTGCCATGTGAGCAATTAGCTCTTAGAACAAAGCCAGAACCTTTGGAAGAGAGGATCAGGGATGATTGCTGCTCTTATCATGAAAGAGAACGCGGCAAAGTTCTTTATGCCCAGGAACCCGTACCAACATGGCACTAGTATGTCGGGGGCGGGGAGCATCCCCTGTTCAGCACTATGCTTCAGTTCTAAAAGTAACTCTCTGAATTCTCACTCTCCTGTTTTGGGGCTTCCCCCTTTTCAGTTTCAAGCTCCCTCTGAGGCACAGATGTAACTACAGCATTGTGCTTCAGTTTCTGTGGGTACTTACCAGTCTAATGCCATGCTTGGGGGGGTCACCCTCTGAGCTACACTCCATTCTCCCTGGCTGCGGATGGGCACTGAGGTGTTGGCTCGCTCAATGTCTCTGAAAGCTGCCTGGAACTCAGGAGAGACTGTGCCAAGTACACCTGACTCCAACAGGTGTAAGCAAAGGAGACCAAGAATGTCTTGGCAACAATACAGCCCCCTGTGTTTTAAAGGGCCAGTATGCTCCCCGGGAAGCTGGCATTAACTGGGTCCCTGAGATGGAAGGTCTACCAGAAGGGAGACTGCAGTGGTAGTAAGTGGCTGCATCATCTCTACCAGGGGAGTCTATGAGACCTGTATCATAAAGCTGTATGAGACCTGTGTAGCCCAAAGAGTGCTCGCTGAGGAGGGCTGCAGCCAGGGTAAGCACTGATTCAGTGTAGCCCAACGAGCTGTGGCTGCTATGGAGCCAATATTAACAGTGCCCCTACCTAGTGGAAACTCCAGTGTGGGACAGGTGGAGTGACACCCCTGTCTACAAATGGTGTCCACCCATCCACATGGAGCCTAGGGGGCCCAGTTGGTGTAACTTATACCTCCTTGCCCCGGCTTCAGTGAAGCGAGCTCATAAGTAGACTTCCAAAAACAGGTCACAGAAAACTTCCCAGTTGCAATGTGGACCCATTTCGTCTGCAGCTCTGCTCCCTGGCAGCAAATAAACAGGATCAATCCCCTCCAACAGCTTGTCTGAATGGCAGCAGAAGCCGTTCAGCTGTTCTCTCTGTGCCCTGGGGTTTGCATCACACACGGCCCAGACTGCCCCATGATTAGGGTGACCAGATGTCCCGATTTTATAGGGACAGTCCTGATTTTGGGGTATTTTTCTTATATAGATTCCTATTACCCCCCACCCTCTGTCCCGATTTTTCACATTTGCTGTCTGGTCACCCTACCCATGATGCAAGATCTAGGGCGCATGGAGAGTCTGAAATGCTGCCGGCATTGGCTGTCATTCAGACATAGCGGGGAGGCAGGACTCCATGCAGTCATTTGCCACACACACAAATTCCCCCGCTCACACATGGTTATTTTTTTACACTGTGCAAACCCCGCTCAGCAAACATTGCGACAGCCCCGCCTACACCTCTCACCTTGTTTGCACCCGGGAATTTTAGAAAGAAAATTCCCCTCGGGGCTACATGGAGTTCAGCAGAATCAGCACTAGTCCTTCTGGGAGCAATAGCAGATGCTGGCGCTTTGCTTCTTGGCCAGTTTAACTGACAGTTTGTTGGCTGGTTTGGAAGTTTACTGACTGGCCGCTGCATTCTATCCTCCTGCTTTACAGAGACCTGTGCTCAGGTTGTTGTTTTGGTTAAACCACCAGAACTCTTGAAATTTGAGGGAGTGAAGTATTTTTATATTCAAAGTTTAGTCTCCTGTGAAGTGCGTCTCTCTGTTCAGACTCTGGCCCTGGTAGAAACCACTTCCACAGTTTCTTTATCTGTGTTTAGGCTAAGGCCGTAACAAGGGGAATCCCTTGCACTTCTGAATTGCCTCATCGGGGAGAGGCAACCATCTCTGCATAGTCAATGTGACTGGCTCAGTATCGCCAACTCCAAAAGTTCAACAATCATGAGTCAGCCCCAAAATCCGTCAGATTTTTTTGTTTTGGGGGGGTCTGTCTTCTGAGTTTTGAACTCCTCCTTTCCTCCCGTGTGTCTGAGTGTTGCCAACGCTCACTGTACTCTAAGAATTCGGGACTTTGGCCGTATGCAGGAGTGCTTGCTGGGAGACCCAGCTGAAACCAAAATACACACGTCTGTGTGAAATACTGTGGTGCTTCTAGCTTCTTCCCAAACCCCCAAATTCTGATGAAGCCTGTGCCCCACATCTGCCCATCCCCCATCCCAGCAATTAATTATGCCCCCCCCAACCCTCACATCAGTTCTACCCCCAGAGCATCTCTTCTCCTCTAGCATTTCCCCCCCCCCCCCCCGCCCATTCCCAGAGCCCCTCAAGAGTCCTTCACTTCCCCCCACCCAGGTGTGGTGTTACAAGGATGGGGAAGGGAGGGTGGAAGAGCAGAGGAGATGACTCACTTCACAGGAGGGGAGGGGGAGCAGAGCCACTCTGAGTTGTGGGGTTCCATCTGCTTCTCCCCACCCCCCCATCATGTGAAAGTGGTACTGGCTGCTCCTTCTCTTCCATCACTTCAGAGGATGGAGTTTTTTGGGGAGGGGGTGGGGGGGGGGAAGAGCTCTGCCTGCCCCCTGCAGCAATTCTGATTGGCTGCTCTTCCCCAGGAGGCAGGGAAGTGGAGAAGGCAACCAATAGGAGGGTGTCTTACCCCACTTGTTCAAGCAGGACCTAAAATTGCTTCCTGGCCATGGGGAATGTTGGTAACATTGGCTAATTCCAGTTGTTGGGTTTAGTGTGCGGGTGCTGGGTGCTTGATATACAGAAGGTCAGAGTAAGTGATCTGGTGGGCCCGTCTGGCCTTAAACTCTGCCTGTGGCTCTACGACACTGCTAGGCTCCTGTTACGATACTCCAGGCTCCTAATATCACCGACCCTCAACCAATCCTTCTGTCTTCTTGTTTGCACTTTCCTGGCAGAGGAGATCTTATTTGGCAATAAAACCTAAGCCAGAGAAATGACCATTGCAAAGAGAGGTGCAGGATGAAGGGACCAAACTCCTGGAAAATTTGTTTTGGCAGAGAGATTCTCCCTGCAAAATGCTTAGCACCAGATCCCAAGCCCTCAAATCTGATATTTTTGCACTCTGAGAACTACCCTAACCAGGCAACCAGAATTCCCAGTGCCTAGGGGAATCCCTGAATGCTCTGAGACCAGATTAACTAGTTCTGTGCTACCTGATCCTGACTCCCGCTCCGGTCCCCACTGCAACAGAGGGGGTTTGCTGGGGCTGGAGAGGGCGTGGCTAAAGCACATCACTCTCTGGCAATACTAGGGGAAATAGCCCTTCCAGATGGGCTAGGTTAGAGCAACACTGAGAACCAGGCCCCTGGCTACCCCTAGAATCAGGGCTTTGGATGGTGCTGAAGGACAGTGGAAAGCCACCTCTGCCCCACCCCTCTTCATGTGCACTGGTGGGGGTGGGAGGGAGAGGAGGAGGATATGGGATGGACTTTTCCAAAGTGCCTAAGGGATTTAGGAGCACCAGTCCCATTGTAGGGGCACAAGTCAGATTGCCTTTCATCTCTCTAGGCACCTTTCGAGAACGTCCCCAAATGGCCCTGAACTCTTCCCGATTCCTGATTTGACACATTCTTGTGAAAGGAGAATATCACTGTCACGGAGTGTGGGGGAGTCAGGCCCTGCACCCCTCTTTCTGCAATTCACTGACTCTCAAGCCAGCCAGTAGAACAGAAGGTTTATTAGGGACGCCAGGAACACAGTCCAGACAGAGCTTGTAAGCACAAATAGGACCCCTCAGTCGGGCCCTTCTGGGGGGCAGGGAGCTTAGACCCCAGCCTTGGGGCTCCCTGCGTTTCACCACCCAGCTCCAAACTGAAACCAACCAGACAAAACCTCCAGCATGCTCTCTCTCCCCTCCCCCCCACCCCCCCGGGGCTCCTCCTCTAGCCTCTGTCCATTCTCCAAGCCAAAGGTGTCACCTCTCCCAACCCCCCTCCTGGCTCATGTTACAGCCTCAGGTATCTTCCTTCAGGGGAAGTCTCCCATCCCCAATGCAGCCAGTCCCAGTGAACCTCCCCCGCAACCCTCCCAGGTCAAATCCACCTCGCTCCCTACTCCATCACATCGCTCCCCCCTTCGAGACTGAACTGAGCGGGGTCACTCTGACCAGTGGCCTGGGGAAGTTCAGGGCCCTCTCTCCAGGACAACACATCCGCTATCATGTTGGCACTTCCCTTCACATGGACCACGTCCATGTAATAATCCTGCAGGAGCAGGCTCCACCTCAGGATCTTGCAACCTCCCCCGCAACCCTCCCAGGTCAAATCCACCTCGCTCCCTACTCCGTCACAATCACATATTTGGAATTCCCTTAGCCCAGCCTTGCATAATTGTCCAGAGTTTACCAGTCCAGGCACAGACTCAATCTGCCTTTCCTTTACCAAGATGAGGATGGGAAATGAATCAGATTTTCTTTGCCTCTCTCACAAGAGTAATTTTGTACAGCTGCCTCGGTCTTCTGAGCCACCCTTGTTTTTTTCATAGGAGGGCTTCATTTTGTGATACTGCTTAAAAGGCTTTGATAGACGGAGCCAGTATTTTAAGGAGCTGAACCAAACCCCATCGAAGTCAGTGCAGTGTTACCAACCCCTAGCCTTAAAAAAACATGAGTCAACCCTCCCAAAAAAATCATGGCTTTAAAAAAAAAAAATCGCGGGGTTTTGTTTAGCGTTTAGGCTGCACTTTGGTCACATTTCCAAGCTTTCCTCTGCAACCACAAAGGCTAGAAACTTTTTTTTTTAATTAGAGCTGGCAGTCTCCCTTAATCACGTGACTCCAGAAGCTGGGGCTTTAAGGAAAAACACAAAACATCATGAGACCTGCAATAAAATCATAAGAGCTGGCAACACTGCCCTGGGAATCTTTCCACAGATTTCAGTGGGCTTTGGATTGGGCCTAAAATGAACAGGGGTTCCCCAGGAGTGTCCTTTCTGCCCTCTTTTACCAGGCTGGCTGACTCTCTTAAGGGGACTGTTGGTGTAGCCGTGTCAGTCCCAGGATATTAGAGCGACAAGGTAGCTGAGGTCATATCTTTGGTTGGACCCATTTCTGCTGGGGAGAGACAAGAAGAGCTCTGTGTGGCTCAAAAGCTTGTCTCTCTCACCAACAGAAGTGGGTCCAATCAAAGACATTACCTCACCCACCTTGTCCCTTTAAAGGGAGTCAGCTGCTAGGCCACAGGCCAGGGTGAGTCTATCCCCCAACTGGTTCTGATTTGGCAGCTTAATTATAATGAGTGATCCCAGCTGTGAAAGGGTCAGGATAGACTACATGAAGAGGGAGAATGTGGTGAGGCTGTAGGGAGGTTCTACTGGCTGAAGAAGGTTACCAGGCTGGAGTTGACCCCTGTGGTAGGTGCTGGAAAGATGGAGAGAGGGGCTGGTATTCTGGAGATGGTGGGAGGAGCTAGGAGAGAGGCTGTGTTAAGTGCAGGCTGCGAAGAAGCAGCACAAAGGGGCTTAGGGACAGAAAGTGGCCCAGGGAAACAGCTGTGTGTCTGAAGGAGTAAGCCTAACTGCTTAATACATGGTCCCTGGCCTGGAGCAGAGGGTGGGCCTATTCCCCTACCAGCCCTGAGGAAGGGGCATGCAAGTCTGACATAAGGGCTATTGTGTGTTCAGGGTGGGGCTGAAGATGGAACCTGCAGGACAAGCTGAGGAATAGCCCCAGCCTCTTGTTCTGGGATTTTCATTTGTACCTTTGTCGCCCTGGAAAGGGTCTAGATCAGGTGGGACTTAGCCAGGGAGCTGAGTTGTGGACAGACTCAGGCCATCCCAAAGTCCTAGTGAAAATCAACAGGGGTACTAGGGGTGCAGACCTGCCCTGATGCCAAGGGGTGCTGTGGGAGAGAGTAAGGGCTTACCCCCGGGCAGGAGCGAGGCTCCACAGCTACTCTGAGGCAGACTGGTATAGAAGAGTTTCCTGGGAACCAAAAAAATGATGCAAAGATTTACAGAACAGAATAGCAGAGCAATGAGGAATTAAAACTTAGTCTGCGGGTCAGCGTGACCCTGTTTGGCAGCAGCTGGGCTCATCATTCCTGTGTTGCTCTGTCATCGCTTTGCAGAAGTGCTACATGCAAGGGGTGGCAGTTTCTCGTTGGACTCTTAGCTCGCAACCAAATGACTTTCTCCACTGTATGGTGACTTTTGTTAGTGCAAACCTCCCAGGAAGATCACTCAAAACCGCATCTCTGCCAGAGAACACGTGCAACAAGGGTACAGCTATGCAGCAACTGGGAGGTGAGCGTCACGGCTCGGGTAGCTGGGCATGTACCAGCTCTGCTTGAATTTGTGCCTGAGAATAGCAACAGGGCTGCAGTGGCACGGGCTTGCTGCCTGAGTAGAATCCCGCCCGACCCCCAGGGTATGTACTTGGGCAGCTAGGCCCTGCGGCTGCAGCCACGCTACTATTTTTAGGTGCTAGCACAAGCAGAGCTTGCATGTGTACCTGAGCTGGGAACGACCTCACCTGCTGCATGGACATACCCTAAGAGGACCCCTTCATGATGCTCTGGCAATGGAAAGGGACCATAAAGTGGCTGTGAATTTGTGCTGCCAGAGCAGTGTGAAGGGGCCTTCTGGTAAATGAGATCTAGGCCCACACCTGGTAAAGCACTGGCTGAGCACAGAGTAGAATCATGGGGCCATATTCTTTCGCCTTTAACTCTTAGTAAAGTGTGCTTGATTTTTACTCACTCCTGGCTGGGTTCATTTGAGCTACTCCTAGAGTAAGGGATTGCTCAGTGAAAATAAGGTACTCAGAGGAACTTGGAGCTGGAAATGACATACCCAGGTCTTCCAGTTCCCCTCTCCCCACTCTCCTTCTCTACTGACTACTCCTAAAGGTGAGCGAGACAAGAGTGCAAATCTCCCCTTCCCTTTTCCCTCCTGCCCCGACAGGTGCAGCATCCCTTGCAGCTGCAGGGGTTTGCGCCTCCTGAATCAGCCCCAGGTGTTTACTGTCTCTGCTATTGTAACTGGACACTGAAACTCAACTCAGGCAGCCTCGGCTTGTACGGCCTGAGACGTTTGTTTTATTGGCTGGCCAATTTAGATGCTGGGGAAACAGTCATAAAAGAAGCTATGAGGTGCTAGTTGCATGCTGATGCCAGGCTTCTGTTTTGGGGTCCCCCTCTGACATTGCATTTCAGTGTTGGGAGACTTCTGCCCTTTTTCTTCCATGGCCACCGGTGCCCCTCTGACATACCACCCTCCGTTCCTATCCTGCGAGCGTGTACCTAGTTCCTCTCCATTGTAAGTCTGGCTGATGTCACCTGGGCCACAGCGAGGGCTCATTCTACTTTCAGGCTTGCTGCAGTGTCCCTCTGTACTGTGATAGGCTGCGGCGAGGAACGGCATCTACTGTCTGCATGATTTCCATGCTAGGTGTTTGAGCCATGAAAGTCCTCTTCACAGTTAGCACTTTTATAGAGACCCGGGCAGGGGGCTGACTTATAGACATGCTGCAGGAGCTTCTGCTGGCTCTCAGCTGTGCTTTGTTCACTCCAGAGCTTCCACGGTCTGGCAGCAAATCACCCAGCATGTGAAAATAAGCAAATGTGGCTAATGCAAAATTAAGCAGCTCTACAGCATTACCATTCAGCCTAGAGCTTCCAAATGACTGGCTCTGCCCAAGAGAGGGGTCTTTCATGTACTGCCCACCCAGCAGGTCCTTCATTAGCTCTTACTGCCCTGCATCCTACTTGTATAGCTAATGAGCACTCTGGACAACAAAACCAGCCCCCTCTGCTGTATTTATTTGAAGCAACAGGCTCTTCGTTTGGCTTCTAGCATGAACTTGGTTCTCGGGGAATTGCTGAACTAAGCCATCTGCAGGATCCTGTGGCCAGACAATTCTCACTACGTGTAAACTGAGAATGTGAAACTCTTCAGGCAGGGCTGGCTGGCCTCAAAGAAGGGGGTGTCTACACCGCAGCCTAGCATGAGCTTCTCAGCCCGGGTAGACAGACTCCCGCTAAGAGGGCTTGAGCTACTGTGCTAAAAAGAAGCAATGTGGATGTCTCAGGCTAGGGTGACCAGACAGCAAGTGTGAAAAATCGGGACGGGGGGGGTAATAGGAGCCTATATAAGAAAAAGATCCAAAAATCGGGACTGTCCTTATAAAATCGGGACATCTGGTCACCCTATCTCAGGCTGTGAAGCCTACGGGGGGTCAGGTCAGCTTGAGAGCCTGAGCTAGAACAGCCACACTGTTAATTTTAGCACCCTGAAGTGCACAGGCATTGACTTCTTCCTTTCCCTGGGGCTGCTCAGCCCCATGCCCCCGCCCCTCCTCTTCCTGCCCCTGCTATGACCTCGCCCCTCCTCTTCCTGCCCCTGCTATGACCTCGCCCCTCCTCTTCCTGCCCCTGCTATGACCCTGTCCCTGCTCTTCCTGCCCCACCTCTTCAGACCCATTTCTGCCCTCTTCCCTGAGCACACCCCATACCTGCTCCTCCCCCCTCCCAGCTTGCCATGGAACAGCTGATCGTGGTGGACGAGAGGTGCTGGGAGGGAGGGGGAGGAGTTGGTGTTGGGTGGAAGATGCTGGAGTGGGGGGGCAACTGGCTGCTGGTGGGTGCTAAGCACCCGCTAATTTTTTTCCGTGGGTGCTCCAGCCCTGAATCGAGCCCTGCTAGCATGAGTCTGTGTACCTGCACTGGGAGAGGCTCTCCCAGTTGCAGTATAAACACTCCCAAAAGCTAGGCAAGCTGCCTGCTTGGATCTGGCAATGAAATGACTTTGTATCGGTTCATTCATTAAGAAGATGGGTCGATTCATAAATTCTTCACAGTGAGAAGGGACTTTTAACACGGATGGAAGTGCTTCCTGTAATGAGAACCCATAGGAATATGCCAGTGGTTGAAATGTCTGAGTTGGTCAGTAGACATGGGTCTGAGCTGCAAAATCCCGATGTGGATCTGAAGTTCAGTGGTGTGGTGTGCCAGGCTTATCTGTGGAATTTCCTAATGTACGATAGGGCCTGGTGTCCCTAGAGAAATCCAGGTTCCAGCCTCCTTGGCCTAGCCCAGGGGTAGGCAACCTATGGCACGGGTGCCAAAGGCGGCAGGCGAGCTGATTTTCAGTGGCACTCACACTACCTGGGTCCTGGCCACCGGTCTGGGGGGTTCTGCATTTTAACTTTAAATGAAGCTTCTTAAACATTTTTAAAACCTTATTTACTTTACATACAACAACAGTTTAGTTATATATTCTAGACTTATAGAAAGAGACCTTCTAAAAATGTTAAAATGTATTACTGGCATGCGAAACCTTAAATTAGAGTGAATAAATGAAGACTCGGCACACCATGTCTGAAAGGTTGCCGACCCCATGGTCTAGCCTTATTCTTGCTATAGAGGATACCCAAAACTCTTGGAGCTGATGTGCTTGGTCTGGACAACTTTCTTGAAAATGTCAATCTCTTTCAAGCCCTGATCCAGCAAAGCACTTAAGCTCAGGTTTCATTTTAAGGGCCTGGGTCATCCCATTGACATCAACCGGTTTTCGGGAATGCTTAAAGTTAAGCAAAGCTTAAGTGCATCGCTGGCAAGGGCCTCAGTGAGAACCTGTTGAAGATGATGCTACTTTGCAGTGGAAAGAGAGGGAGAACAAAGATTTTGCTGTCAGGCTAGCCTGACCTTCCCCTGCATGGTCTTGCCCTCAATGACAGCCAAGAGACCCAAGACTAGGAGTCAGGAGATTTGGGTTCAATTTCTAGTTCTGACTTCTCTGTGTGAGCCCAGGCAAATCTTTCTCCCTGTCTAGTTCACCATCTGTAAATTGGGGACAATACTTCCCGTCCCTGTACAAGGGTGCGGGGAAGTGTTGCTTGTTCATGGAATGTGCAATGGAAAGCCAGAGTAATCACTGGTTTACTCTAGTGCCTGCTGTGCTCCCCTCAGTGTAGGCCGAGGAAGTTGAGTGGACTGGGGATGAATGTTGCAGACAGTGGAGGCAGGAAGTAGAAAGGGACAAGACCGCAGCCTTCAGGTTAAAATAGGGGACAGGAAGGCAGCAGAGCTCAGTTCTATTGCTGGCTCTACAAGAAGCTTCCTGTGACCTGTCATTTCACTTCTGTGACTTTGTTTCCCTGTTAGGCAGGGCCACCCAGAATGGGGGGGCAACTGGGGCAATTTGCCCTGGGCCCCACAGGGGCCCCCATGAGAATCCTGGTGGTGCTTTTACGGACGGGGCGGCGCTCTGGGTTTTTGGCAGCACTTCGGCGGTGGGTCCTTCAGTGCCGCCGACCACACCCGGAGCGAGTGAAGGACCCGCCGCCGAAGACCCGGAGCATCGCCGGACAGGGCCAGGTTTAAGGCGATTTGGCCAATTCCCTGGAATCAGGCCCCACACCTAAGGGGGCCCCACAACGTCCATATTGGGCCCCACAACGACCAGCACTTTGGTGGCATTTCAGCATTTGCTTGATCGCCGCCGTATTTGGCGGAACTGCGGCGGGAGCTTGGTCGCCGCTGCTGCCTTATTCGGTGGCATTTCGGTGGCTGCTTAAGCGCGGCCGCCGCTTTCGGTGGCAATTCGGTGGAGGGGGCCCCCTCGTCGCTGCTGATGTGGGGCCCTGCACCTGCTAAGGCCGGCCCTGCCGCCGGGTGAGTTAATTAAAGGGTTCCTGAAATTGCTTTGTCCCAGGCCCCCTGAATCCTCTCGGCTGCCCTGCTGTTAGGTAGGGGTTAGCGCTATTTCCCCACACACACACATTCACAGGGGCGTGGGCAAGACTGGATTAACTTTTTTGGGGCCTGGCGCCAAACATATTTGTGGGCCCCCATTGGGGAAATAGGGCATGTGATGAGGCGCAGTCTGCAGAGCGAGTAGGGTGACCAGATGTCCCGATTTTATGGGGACAGTCCTGATTTTGGGGTCTCTTATATAGGCTCCTATTACCTGCCACCCCCATCCCGATCTTTCACATTTGCTGACTGGTCACCCTAAGAGCGAGGGGCCAGTTGGAGGCAATGAGGCGCAGTGCAGTGAGAGTGGCCCCCCTCAAGCCAGCACAAGGGCACTGTTTACAAACCCACAGAAGCTAGATGCACACTAGCTCGCCCAGCCCTGCACTGCCACTTCCACGCTGCCCAGTGCCCTGCCCTTATGCCCAGTGCCCCCTCACCCTGAGATTTCCCCCTCAGATCCCTATGCCCAGCGCCTCCTCACCCAGAGACCTCCCCCTTAGATCCCTATGCCCAATGCCCCTGGACCTGCTATGCCCAGCACCCCCTGCCTAGAGGCCCCTCCCGCTGACCTCCCACCACAACTGCACGGCACCCTGCACACCATACCCCCTGCCCAGCTCCTCCACCCACAGATCCACTACTGTCCAGCACCCCCTTCACAGTCCCTTCATCACAGCTGTACAGCGCCCCATATTCCTGAGGGAATGCTGCATCAAATTCTGTGCATCATATTTTAAAATTCTGCAATTTTTTTTAGCAATGAATAAATGTGGAAGCTCCACCATGGCAGTGGGGAGCACAGATGGGAGAATATCCTGCAGCCTGCCCTGCCCCCCTGGGACAGGGACTTGGCAATGAGGCTGAACCTGACCCTGACACAGCACAAGGGCCAGGCCTGCCCCAGAAACATCCTGGGGCCCTGCCCCTTTTGCGCCAGGCGCACCATATGTGGGCAGGGAGGCTCAGCCTGGCAGCAGGATCCAAGTGCAGAGGGACTTAGTGTGTGGGGGATCCAGATGGGGGAAAGAGGGCTCTGTGTGAGGCAGTCTGGGTGCAGGCAGCTCAGTTGGGGATCTGGATGCACAGGGAGGTTCCAGGTGCAGGGGCAATGGGAGTCCGGGGGGGGGGGGAACCAAGTGAAAGTGGTTGGAGCTCAGCGGGGGGATCTGGGTGCAGGGGAGGTGGGGTTCATTGGGGTGGGGGTCCCAGATTAAAGACATTATGTTCGTTTTGGGCTTCACACCTGCTTAGGGCCTGTTGGGGAGCTGAGGGCCACTGATGGCTGTGGAAAGAAGGTGGATGGGAGGAACAAGCAGTGGAGAGTCTTTCTCCTCTCCCATCCTCTTTCTCCTGGGTCCTTTCGCTCTCCCTGCCCCTTTCCCTTTCTCTTGTTTCTTCTCTAAGTCCTCACTCCCCTTCCTGATGTTTTCCCCTTCTTGCTTCCCACCCATGTCCCTTTCCCCATCTCTCTCTGCTCCTCATCTCCTAGTGGCTCTGTCCGGTGCCTGCTCCCACCCACACACTTGAAGTGGCAGAGGAGGTTTCCCCTCCTTGGGTGGGAAGGTTGCCTAGCGGTTAAGGCACAGGCCTCAGGCTCAGGTGTTCTGGGTTTGATTCTCTGCTCTGCCACAGACTCCCTGCTTACCCTTGGGAAAGTCCCTTCACCTCTGTGTGCCCTAGATCCCACCTGCCAAATGGGGCCAATACTGACCCCGCCTCCTAGGCTAAATCCATTCATGACTGTGTGATGGTGATGGAAATGGAAATACCTAGGTCGGTAGATTTGGGCTGAATTTCTCCACACCCTGAGAGTGAGAGCCAGCTCCGCGCAGGGGGAAGGGGAGACATGGAGGGTTCAGGCCAGCTCCGCACAGAGCGAGGTCAGGGCATCAGCCCTGTAGCTTCTGCTCCGAGGGTGGCTGGGGCTCCCGAGCTGAGGATATCAGCCCCACATCTTCTGCCAGAGTCCAGGGCTTCTCCTCCCCACCTGTGTGGCTCCTGCCAGGGGCCAGGGCTTCTCCTCCTCCTAATCCAGCCCTGCACCCAGCTCTAGCCTAGCTGGGCTCCCTTGGGTCACCTGATGCCTGCTGTGGCTGGAGTCGAGCCGGGCTGGCAGGGAGAAACTATACATGTGGACGCCATGGCCATCAGCCCAAGAGGTGTGGGGTGGCCCTAGGTGAGCAGGGGCCCGCCGTGCTGCTGCTGATAGCCCGGCACGCACGCCCCAACCCTAAGGCTTCTTTTTTTGTGTGTGAGATTCTCTCAGCCCCTGCCGGAGCAGGGAGGCAGGAAACAGCTGATCTGAGCCTGCCCGCCAAACAGCTGATCGCAGCTGTGCTCAGGCTGCCCACGGGAAACAGCTCATCGGCCGAGGCACCCGCAAAACAGCTGGGCTGGCTGGGGCCCCTTCTGACTCTGGGCCCGGTGCCATGGCGCAATGGTAAACCCGGCACTGGGCGTGGGAGCAGTAAGGGCCTTCTCCTGCGCCCATTGAACCAATCAACAAAATTCCCGTTGACTGCCATGGCGCAGGCTCATTATATTCATTAAGATTTGTGAGGCACTCAGACCACGGAGCTGAGTGCCATAAAGATGCCCATAAATAAGGGCCAACTTGTGACATACTTCCTCATGCTGAATCCTCAGCAGAGAGTCCCACTGAAGACCGAGAGGGGAAGTCGTCTTGGCGTGAGGTACTACCAATGTGATTAATGCATCTGGTTTAATGTCAGTCCCAGGCTAAAGTAGGAGTGATTGGGAGTTTTAGGTAAATTGGGCAGCACAGGAGGAATAAGTGACCCCAACTATGTAGAACTGCGGAGAAAGAACAGAGAAGATCTCAAGATGGGAGGTGCTGAACAGGCAGATGGATGAGATTACCGTAACTGGAATGAGTCCTTTTTCAATTTGTCCTGAGACCAGGACATAGTACTTCTTCCCTTTCTATATCTCTGCACAAAGCTGATTCACTTACACCATCTATTGGATTTGCTGTGCATTACCAGTTTGAGGATGTAACAAAAACATTTCATAAAAGCAATAACACACTTGCAAGAAGAGCGTGTCACTGTGCTGTGAGATACACATGATTTTTTGGGGGGGTGAGGGAAGAGGGTGGCTGAAGAATAATAATCAAAGTGACAATATCCATATATAGCACCACCTTTTACCCAGTATTTCAGCATGCTCCGTTAACCTTAAGTAAGGCACGTAAAGGGTACATAGGTATCGCATTGCTCACCACTGAAATGCAGCCATCTCTGTCGTGGAATGTGGTGGCTGTTTAACAGAACACTGTTTGGGACAGGAGGAGATGAATGCTGTATCCAGCTAAAATGTCTATTGGAATTCAGGGATACAGAATACAATCACAGCGGTTTGAATTTACCTGGGATGCTGCAGTCCTGCCCTTATTAATAGTGCTGTGTGCTCTGATGACCAGAGTTTAAGACCTGAGATTTTTGTGTGATTTGAAGGATAGCTGAAGGTATGCTTTGCTGAACTTACCACAACATACCCAAAGCATGTAAATATCCCGTGTTACTGCATATTTAGTCACTTTATATATTAGGATCCCTATTTGTGACAATTTAATTACTGATATTGGCTGTACATTAGCCTAATCAGTGCATTATTGCTTTAATATATTAGGTTATAGGTGCAGCATGATGTTGGATGTACTGTCGTGTAACTATTACGTTGGAGTGGATTGAAAATTCTATTCTGGTGCTGAAGAATTCCAGTTCTCCAGCTAGAGTAGGATAGGGTATAAAAAACACAGCGAGGATGGAAGATACCTGCTCTTGTGAATCAGTGAGTGACCTAAAGTAATTCACAGAGTCCACAGCAGGCCAAGTGATAGTTTGGGAATAAAACCTGAATTCCTGGTTCACAGTCCCTAATAACTAGATACAGCCACCTCCCAAATAAACCCCCCCAGGCATCCTGACTCCTGTGGGTTCCAGCTGTAACCAGTAGGTGACACTCCTGATCTGAGCCAGATTTTCAGAACTGCAGGTGCAGAACCACATACCAAATTTACCTGCCCCGTTAAAGACTGTGCATGCCGACTTGAGGTTTACAGTTGTGCTAATTGCACGTGCAAATTTCACATACACTTTTGCACGCATGTGACCATTTGCACTGCAAATCTGACTTAGTGTTTTGCTTTCCAGCTCTTCTTACCTCTTATCAAACGTTTAAACCATTTTTTCTAACCATGTTTTAATTCCCTGTTTGGGTGTTTCTAGATGCTTTAGTATTGTGATCAGGTTTGTGCATTCATATGTGTGACCATCAGGGATGTATGCTGTTTCTAATCAATGCATATAGCTCTCAAAGCCATCAAATAGGCATTTAATGCCACAATGTGGCTCAAGATCACTCTGTGGATCCAAGTGATTTACGAGAGAATATCATGGGCTATTTTCTATTGTGTATCATTTGTTGTAATCAATCACACTTTTCCTGTGTGCAGATTTTTTTTTTCCTGGGGAAGTTCCTGCTACTCTCCTCATAGTTGTGAGGAAAGTGTCTTTCATTGGAAAGGTTTCAGAGTAGCAGCCATGTTTAGGGTGACCAGAGAGCAAGTATGAAAAATCGGGACAGGGGGTGGGAGGTAATAGAAGCCTATATAAGAGAGACCCAAAAATCAGGACTGTCCCTATAAAATCAGGACATCTGGTCACCCTAGCCGTGTTGGTCTGTGTCAGCAAAAAGAACAGGATTACTTGTGGCACCTTAGAGACTAACAAATTTATTTCAGCATAAGCTTTCGTGGGCTACAGTCCCACTTCATCGGATGCATAGAATGGAACATACTGTTTACTGTAGCCCATGAAAGCTTATTCTGAAATAAATTTGTTAGTCTCTAAGGTGCCACAAGTAATCCTGTTCTTTTCATTGGAAAGAATGAGCTGATCATTTGCACCCAATGCTGTTATGGCCGTGACCAGTATCCCTGCAACCAGAAGGGGGCAGTAAGTGGATGCACAATTGCTTTGGCTAGACATAGGCAAATAATTTAATTTATCTGGTCTCCTCTCTGTTCACAAATTCTCCAGGAGCAGCTCTATGATTTTCTGAAATGCAAATACCTGTTGCAGGGAAATAATGTTTAGTTTGTAAATTGTTCATTGACATATATTTTTAAAGCTGCCTAAAGTTAGGCTCCTAAATCCATATTTAGTCACTTAAGTAGAATGGGAGCTGCTGGCTGCTCAATGCTTTTGAATATTGATCAGTTTATTTAGGTGCCTATAAACAGTGTTGAAAACCTGACTTTAGGCACGCATCTTTTAAATTCCTGGCCTGTATTTGATATTTGAGCACATGGGCTGGTGTTGATTGGACACAAGTCATATGGTATTGTTTCTGTTCTCTGGCTGGCTGAGTGTAACTCTTAAAATCAGGTTTCTGGTGAGAACTCACATTTGCGTTCAGTATTTACTTACACAAATACCAAATATTCAGTAAAACTTTTTTAGCACACAAATAATCATGGGAACAGCTAGAGTACTTGCTGAAAGTGAACACAGGAAGCAAATTTCTTCTTTCAGTTTCCATTCCACTCTCCTTTTCTTTTCTTTTTATTTGAGCCTCCAGATACCTCAAACCTTTCCACAAATATTTAAGTTTTAGTTATGGGCATTTTGGACTGAACATCAAAACCTCCTATAATGGTAAACCTCCTTCTTTTTCCTTTTATTTTTTTTATTTTTTTTTGCTTTGCTACTTCTGTCTAAAATACCATAACTATTGCTTTACGGAACTTATGGCATTCTTGGGAGAATGGTGATGAGGAAATCCAGCTGTATTTCCATTTAAATACGGCTAGAAAAGTCCCCAAATATACTATTGAGAAATTTCACCCTGTGACAGAATATGCCTCTGTATACACCCCTTACACACTGTTGTAATAATATTTGTACAAAATATTCCTTGTGAGATATCCTATAAAAATTACTCGCTGGTCAATGATATCATAGTGTATGTGACAACATTAGATGTAAAGTTATGAACATAAGCTGAAATAATGAATGAAGTGTGTTTCACAGATGGGTCTGGGAAGTGGGTAAAAAACCTCTTTCTCAAAGACAAAGGACAAGCTGATGCCCGGCCAGGTGTCATCAATGGTGATGGGCCATCACCTATTAAATGGCCATTCGTTGGCAAGGAACGGGAGCAGGAACAAACAGATCTGCATCTTAGCAAACCACTTAGCAGCCCCTGCCTCCCCACCAGATTCCATGTCTCCTTCTGCTCAGCTAAATAGAATTTTAGCTTGCACCCGATCAACTTCTCAGGACTTCAGTAGGTAAATAGAGTTTTGTGAGGGGCAAACACCCCTCAAGGGATCTCTCTCCCTCTTTGTACCAGAGAAGACAAAAGAAACAGCCGCTGGACTTTGGGGGAGGGCTCCTGACTGGAAAAGTTTGGTCAATAATGCTGTTAGAAGTTTATAGTAAGAACTTTACTTTGAATCATGTATAGTTTGTTAAGCTAGGCACTAGGAAGTATTATATTTATTTTTCTTGTAACCATTTCTAACTTTTATCCATCATTACTTGTACTCACCTACATTTTACTATAATGAGAGAGATTTTATGTTAATCTTTAATTGAAATTGTTCCAGTGCGTTTAAGCTAAATTGTCTGGGCTGGGCAACTCCATGACAGAACAAGGAGTAATGGTCTCAAGTTGCAGAGGGGGAGGTTTAGGTTGGATATTAGGAAAAACTTTTTCACTAGTAGGGTGGTGAAGCACTGGAATGGGTTACCTAGGGAGGTGGTGGAATCTCCTTCCTTAGAGGTTTTTAAGGTCAGGCTTGACAAAGCCCTGGGATGATCTAGTTGGGGTTGGTCCTGCTTTGAGCAGGGGGTTGGACTAGATGACCTCCTGAGGTCCCTTCCAACCCTGAGATTCTATGATTCTATGATTCTATGATTTAAGATGGCAAGTTGTTGTGTATTGCTCCCCTAAAGGGACAACAGACCTAATATCTCTGGGCTGTCCAGGAAAGGACTGGACAGTACAGAACATACATTTAGTGGGGTGGAAATACTGGACTGCATGTGTCTTGGGGTTACCAGGCAGAAGTAACCCAGGTTGGTAAAAGCCAGAGTGTAACCCAAGTGTGGCTGGCAGGTTGCAGTTACACACAGACACTCAGGGTGTGGCTTGCGGAAGGCTGTTTGTGAGTGGCCCAGGTGGGAGCCACTTTAGCAAGGGCATTGTAAGGCACCCAAGGTTGCAGGACAGGGGTGACACAGCCCCTTGCTGGGCTGGATTGCATCCCGGTGTGTCTCACACCCCAGTGTACCAGGGCGGTGAGACATGCAGTCCTGTATTTGCCTCATCTGTCTTGTTACTTCTGAGTTACTTCTGCCTGGTAACCCCAAGACACTTGCAGTCCTGTACAACAAGGGAGAAAGGAAGAGAATTTGAGAATGGAAATAGTCTATGGGGAAACAGACTCTTTTATAATTTGAGATCATAAGGTCATCTCCATTTGAATATTCCAGAGGCAAACAAATGGGGGGGGGGTGTTTGTAGTGGGGGGGGGGGGAGGAATGGGGAGAGAAATAGTAGCTGCCTGCATGTGGATCTTGGTAGGAAAAGATTTTAAAAAGAAAGCAACATTGGAAAAGGGGACTGTTCCACTGGGCATATCTGAGGAGGGAAATCTCTTCCAGAGTGATCTGACTTACCGGCTACATTTTAGAACGAATGGATGCTCCACATTCACCTGCTGCTAAAGCTCAGGCATGTGGTCCTGGCAGCCGTGATGAATTTAAAACAATTATTGATATTTTTTTTTTTAATGTTTACTGAGGATACCTGCTGACTTAGGCCCTGATCCTGCAAATCCTACATGCATGTGAGTAAATTTACTCATGGGAGGAGTCCCATTGACTGAAATGGGGATTATTTGTGCAAGTATAGTTCTCAAGTGCATAAGTGTTTGCAGGATTAAACTGTTGTTAATTCATCATTTTCATATAATGTTGATGTTTGAAGTGTGTCGTTAATACACTTGGGATCAAATTCTGTGAGCTTCCGCTGAAGCCAATGTACAAGGACAACATGTGATTCTTGGCACCATCAGTGTGAAAGTTTGAATGCACTGGGATGGACTCCTGCCTCTATTGGAACTCTACCTTCTTGATAAACTCTTGTCTCTCTGATCTGTTGTTTCCTGGTTCAGAAAAGGGATCAGGAATCTTGCAGTTGGGTTCTTTGCCACCCGTCCTCAGTCAGAAACTTGTCAAGTCATTATGTCACATGAAAGCAGCTCAAAGCTCTTTATAGATTAGCCGAGGAAGAAGTAGCTCATATCAGTCATGCTGGCTGCACTGCATAGGCGCCACTAAGCACAGGTTAGTTCCACTGACTTCTGCCAGCAGCTAGGCTGACTTACACTGGCTGAGGTCTGCTTCTAAGAGGCTGTGACAGAGCCAGAAGTCCAGTGATGGTGGAGAGGTTGGTGCACTAGGGGGACGTATCTTTTCATGTGCTGTATTTTTATACCTCCCTACTGTATGTTCCACTCCATGCATCTGATGAAGTGGATTCTAGCCCACGAAAGCTTATGCCCAAATAAATTTGTTAGTCTCTAAGATGTCACAAGGACTCCTCAGGTTTTTTTGTTTGTTTGTTTTAAGGGGATGTGGAAGAGAGAGATTCTCCCTTGCCCTGCACCTTGTGGTGTCAATTATCCTCTCCCTCCCTCCGCACAAAGGTGGGTTTCAAATGCTACTAAATCAGAATAGTAATTATTGCACCCACTTTTCCCTGGGCCCGGGTTATTCTGGGCCAGTAGCAGCACAAGAATCTGGCCCGGGTTATTTTGGGCTGGTAGCAGCACAAGGTCAAGATGACGAGGACCAGGAGTGAGCCAGAGCAGAGGCCCGGGATGAGGTGAAGGGGAACACTGGGGCAACTTCAGCAGTAAAGAATCCTCGTCTGGGATGGTATTGCGGTTGAGAGGGCTGCCCTCCGTTCCATACCCTCACCTATGATGTTGATTCAAGGTGACAGGCTCAGCGATTTGCTACTGAGGAATTTTCGTGACGTCAATGGAAGCTTTATGCTTTTACAGCCTGAGATCCTTTTATGCAGATGGGACTAATGCTTGGCTTCCTCCATTATCTGATAAACTGAATGTATTCTAAGCCACAGAGACTCCCTTTTCTACCTCCCACCCTCTGCAAGACAGCTGCTCCATGGAAACCCAGGTGTGGTCATTCAAACACAAAGATTCAGCAGCCAAAGTACAATTGTGCCAAAGGATATGATATTAATAGAGACTAGAGGAGATAACGTGTCTGGCTGACTTAATTGGGGCTGCATGGGTGTAAATGAGTTGGATTTTGCCCCAAATTTGCACCCCAGCTTATCAATACATATACGATTCTGTTTTGCCTTTTGATGATGATGAGCATCTTGAAACAACAGAATTCTGCTTTCAGCTACACTGGTGTCAACTGGAGTAACCCCACTGAAGCCAGTAGTGTCAGTGAAAGTAGAATTTGGCCGCAAGTTTCTAAATCAGGAGTGGGTGTGATTGTGTCTTGCTGTCAGGTCTCTAGAGAAACAGACTTATCTTGATGAAACCCTGATTCTGCGAGGCTACCATAAGAAGCTGAACAAGTGGAATAAACCAGAAGTCATGCTCCGCTAATGCCTCGCCCATGATGCATAACTCTCAACGCCATTTGACAAAAGCCAGGTTACTTGATAGCACCAGTCAGTGTCGCTAGCACTAACGTGGGAAAAGGGAGAGCAGCATGCATTTTACCTTGATAGATAATTGGATTCAGACACGCAGGTGGTGTAAATTGGCATAGCTCTTTGGAAGTCAACAGAATGACACTGATTTACACCAGCAGAGAATCTGGTCCAAAGAGTTGATCCCTCAAGACTCTGTGCTTCCAGACTGTGGAAGCAGACTTGTTCCTTGGGGATTGCTAGTGGCTGATAGTGGCTGCAATGGGCCATAAAGCAAGCAATGGTGTAGTCACCCCTCCACACTGAAGAAAGGTTCATGGCAGTATAAAGGGGGTACTAGAGGAGGACTATAAGGAGAAGGAAAAAACAAGCTTCTGTGAAGCCAAACCATAGAACATAGCAGGAAGTCTGTGGGTTTTAAACATCTCCCATGGAAACTGGTTCCCTGCCTCTCTGGGAGGATCTGATCTGCTTTCAGGCTGGCTACTGTACTAGGCCAATTCGGCTTGGTTCTGATGATGATGTTAGATTATTCTGCTTTCCTCCTATAAGGGGCAGAGAGAACCTGCTGGGGCAAGGGATCACTATTACATTTAAACCCACAATAAAGCATCTGCTGGAGCCAGTGGGGACCAATGCCTGCCATGGGATAGGGTTACAAAAGGCCAATTCCCATGCCTGGTAATGAACCAAGAAATAAAGGTGACAATCTTATCCGCACTCCTGGATACCAAGCTTTATTGCAGAGAAATGTGTGGTCCATTTGGCTTAGCATGACAGTAATCGGAGAGCCATGAAAAAACACCATCTTGATCATTATCTAAATATGAAACAAGGAGTCTTCTAACAACTCATGGCCCAGGTCTCCTCTCATTGGCCAAGGTGTGACTCCCACCAAAGAGATTCATATTCCATTGTCCCTGTGGATTTGGGAAAGGGCTCTGTGAAGGAGAGTTTACCCTCTTCTGCCCTACCAATAGATCAGATCAATGAACAAACCACGTACAATACCATTCCCAAAGCAGAGGGCTATTTTCCAGTAGTTGCAGGCAGCAGCACATGCCGAAATCCTCTGTACATTAATAGGTTTAATCCTTCATTGTGGTCTTTATGGTTGGGAAAATGCTGGATAAGGCTCAGGTCCTGCAAACACACTTGCTTTGCCCTGTTGACTTCATTGGGGCTATTCCCATGCATCAACTTAAGCATGTCCCTAAACGTCGGCGGGACTGGGGCCTGGCTTTGCACTCTCTAAGCCACAGTGGGTCACATTCCTATTCTAAATGACACCAGTGGAAATCAGGAGTAACGGCATTGATATCACAGTGGTGTCCCTGTGAGAAGAATCAAGTCTTAAATTAAAAACAATAAAAGAATAAAATACTCCATTAAAGTGTTACCAGTTTGTGCAAATAAACATTCCTGATGTAGGACGTGTAGGGAGGACATGACTAAGCAATGCTACCTACAGGAAATGTAATGGTCTTTCCCACTATGCTTGTTTCTATGCTCTCTAGCTCCTGTGGGCAGAGAGAGAGCGGAATGACTTTGCAGTGGAGGGGGAGGCTGTTAATTTTCCCTGGGGAGTGAATGAGGCTCATTCAGTCTCGGGGGGGGGGGGGGGGGAAGCTCTGTGCTTTCCTTAACTTTGTGCCACTAAATGGTGGTGCCTCAGTGGTGTCACTAGCACTGGGATTTAAATGAGCCTCAAAGCAAACCTCTGTGACAATTGCCCGTTTCATGTCAAAACCAATTAAAATGGACTCTAGACTCTGCATCATTTTGAAGTTGTCACTGGGAACTTCCCCGGTAATTAACTTGGGAGGGGTTCAGCTGTAGAGAGAGCCAAAGGAAATTCACATCTCTTCAGCCATTTCAAGGGAAGCTTAAGGGTGGCTAGATCACTTCCAATGAGTTCTCCTGATTGCCCCTCAGAAAAACTGGAAGGAGGGGGCAGAAGTATTTTTGGAGCCCCCTGGCTCAAGTAAGACCTGGGAGTAGTGCCATGGGCCTAATGGCTAAGACCCTGGCCTCTGAAGCTAGGAACTGTGGATTGGACTCTCCTCTGGAGTAAGAAGATACTTGATTTAAATCAATATCAGCTCTGAAGGAGATGGTCTAGCTTAACCCCAAGTTACTGGCCCCAGTGCAGCGTGAAGTTTTATGGCCTGTGCTAAGAAGGTCAGACTAAATAATCACAATGGTCCCACCTGGCCTTTACTCTACACTAGAAGGCAGGAGGGGATCACGGAGAGTATGTTCGTGACATCTGCCAGCCACCATTGTTTGCTAGCAGGCCTGTCTCTCTCACAGCACAAAGAACCTGGGACCCTTACTCAAAAAAGTGGCTTCAAATTACCCACAGTTTCCAAATTGGCAAAACTCACTTTGCCGAGCCTATAACAAAATGTCGTCTCCTGTGTCTGCATCCTGGTCAGGTTTGAGGTTCCCATCTGTTTGGAGCTGAGCTCTCTCTAGAATGAAGGACACCAATGGGTCACCGTGCTGACTGTCTTGCTCATCCTCCTCATTCTTATCCCCATCGCTATCATCTTCCTCTTCAGCCTGGTCTTCAATCACTACAACATCATCCTTGGTGTCTGGATCAATATCGTCCTTAAACCACACAGCTTTGTATCCATCGTCCGCTGTCTTCCTGTCCTTGGTGAGGATAGATTTCACTTCCTTATCGCTGTCCGTGTCCTTTCCCTCTTTGTCCTCCTCCCCGCCCTTAACGGCGGCGGAAGTTGTTGCGATGCTGCTCTCCACTGTGGGCTCCGGAGGAGGGAAGCCGTCTGACTGCAGCTGCAGGACAGGGGTACCGTTCTCCGAAGTGCCACTTCTTAGCGACTCGTTGTCTTTCGTGCTCCAAGCAGGATTTTCATCATCTTGGTAGCCTTGGTTACTTAAATTCTCAAAGGGATCCTGGGGGAATGGCAAGAGTGGAAATGTCTCATGATTATAGGGGGAAGAAAAAAACATGTGAGCTTGAAATGCCTGGGCATGGCTCTGCGGACATCAGTGGAATTGCACCCCTGATGTCAGCTGAGGATCAGACTGTCGAGAGGGCCCAGACGGGAGGCATGTGATACCCTGGTGGTATAACTTCGAGCTGTAATTTCCCCTCCCTTCCTTTCTACCATCAGAAAAGTTGGATCAAACAGTCTATGGCAGGAGCGCCAAAACTTACTGACCCTCCAAGCCACAGATGACGATCTTCAAAAGCTCGAGAGCCAAGGGGCGCCCGTGGGGGCTCGGGACTTCGGGCTCGGGACTTCAGCCCCGTTCCTGCAGAAGCCCAGAGCCCCAAAAGGTGCATCCCACTGGGCAGAAGCCCTGAGACCCCCCCGCCCCACCCCATCCCCGCTGCTAGGCAGAAGTCTCAAGCTCCCCCCACTCCACTCTGGTAGGTGGTGAATGGAAGGGGGGATGTGAGGGGCTTTGTGAGCTGCACTTTAATAGTAAAAGAGCCTCATGTGGCTCGTGAGCCACAGTTTGGCCACCCCTGCCCTACGGGAAAGGACAGGTTCAGAACCGCTCGCTTTGTTTACGGGTGGGTGGGCGAGATGCAAGACAGTCCAGTGAACTAATCAACAGCAGCAGCATTGCCATGATGACTCCCTTCTTCCATCAGACCTTGAAGGGAGAGTGATGAGAGAGATATATCTAGATATATAGATATAGATATATAGAGATAGATATTTTTGATGCTACTCCTAACCCGAGGTAGCCTGGTGAATAGGACATTTATTAATGGCAGCATGATTGTCCAGTAGCACCATTACTCCATTTAGGCGTTATTAGCATTTGCCGGGGCCCATTTGTTCCTATGGAAGCCATGACTAGGGTCAACGTGTCTCATCTCGGAGGTTTGCAGCATTCGCCTGCGATGCAGGCTCTTGATGCGTCTCTCAGTACCACCCCTGGAGTCACAGGACACCCATAAGAAGTGCATCTAATACTTTGCACTTCTAAGGCACCTTCCATCTAAAGGTCTCGCTTTACAAAGGTTAGTGAATCTAGCCTCCCGACACTGCTGTCGCAGAAGTATTAGCGCCATTTTGCAGATGGAGATAGTGGAAGCCCAAAGAGATTTAAGCCAAAATTTTCAAAAGAGGCCACTGATTTTTAGGGTCCTCCATTTCTGGGTGCCTGACTTTTAGATAGCTGGGGCCTGACTTCTCAAGTTCTGAGCACCTGCAGCTCCCACCCCTCTCTCTGAATCCACCTATTGTCTGGCCTCTTATTCTTTGAATTCTCTGGGGCACAGGTCATCCCGCTGTTATATCTGTACAGTGCCTAGCACGGGGGCTGGAGCCTCGAACGTGCTGTGGCAATGCAAATCATAATGACAGTAACTGTGTGTGACGTTTGGCTGCTCAAAAATGGAGGCCTGCAAACTCAGTGCTGCTCTTAAACTCTGGCCCATGAGACTTGTTGCTGTCATACAGCAGGACATAGAATGGGGATGTCCCAGCACCCTGGTTCTTTCTTTAACCCCAAGACACATAGGTGCTGACTCCATGGGTGGAGCACCCATGGAAAACAAATTGTGGTTGCTGAGCACCCAGCAGCCACAGCTGATTGGCGCCTCCGCTGCCGCCCACCCCCCCGCACCGCCTCAATCAGATGATGGGGGGGGGGGGGGGCTCGGAGAGTGGAGAGCTGTGGGCGGGCAGGGGGCCTTGAGGAGGGAGCAGGAAGAGGCAGAGCGAGAGCGGGGCAGAATTGGGGGGGAGCATCCCCAGAGAAAAGTAAAAGTTGGCACCTATGCCAAAACATCATTTCCTAGCTCTAAGGTAACCCTGAAATGAACTAGTTACAAATTAACCACTTACTTTGCCGCTCTTTTTTCCAACCAAACACTTCACTCTATTTCCATAATTCTTGTAGGCAATCAATCCAAGCAAGAGTAAGGAGATTACCAGCAATACCGCCAATGGGGCACCTAAAGCAGCCATCTGCTTTGCAGTGTATTGCAAGTTGGCTCTCGCTTCTTTTGTGCCTACGAGGAAAACAAATAAACGTTACACGTCTAAGAATCATTCATACGTGGCCTTTAATGCAAGACTTGATTGTAGGAGGAGAAGACAAAATCATTTTTCTAAGGTCAAGGAAAAAACTCTCCTGTAGAGTGCAAGTGGTGAAACGGACCCATTTAATCCGACGGGGGTGTACTGCAGTGCCGTGCCTGGGGCATCGGCTTTTGGAAGGACCCCGAATGGGACTTCAGAACTTTCAGTCAATAAAAAGAGGCTGGGACTTACAAAGGTGAATTTCCCATTTAAACTAATGGGAATTTTTCCTGAGACAGAATTGCCTGACTGGGACATGAGTGTTGTGTTCCAAGGTGTTGACATTTTGCTTATCACATTTAAACTCAAAAGCGTCCTTTCTTTAATCACAGCTCCTCATCGTGGACCTTTAATGAGGTGGGAGCCGAGGTGCCTAATGCTGTGGGGATCAATGCCTCTGGCTTAGCAAACATGTCTGTGGCACGTTCTGTTCAGTGCCAGACACAAGTTTACACCCATGGTGGGAAGGCAGATTGTGTCTGGAGTTTATTACTTTAAGTTTCAAATGATTAAAAGGCAAGTAGGATCCATTCTCATCCCAGTACCTTTTTATTACTGCCTAGACTGTATAACTGAATGAGCAAATAAACAGTGGTGTTTCCCAGAGCAGACCCGTGTGACACTTTTTGCTTCACAAATTTCCACCAGCAAAAGAAAACACTTTTTTTGTTTTCGTGTGGAAAATGAGGCAACCTTTGTGCAACATTCTAGCCCAGAGATTCAGGGCAAAGTAAAAACAGGGAATAAAAACTTGACCAGAATAGCACTCCGATCTCTGTTACATGGCTGCAATTTGCACTGACGTCAGTGGGATCCGAGAAGCACCTTCTGCCCTCTTGTCTATTAACAGGCGGACTTATTATACCATAATACAGCTGTCATTCTGATAAAAGCCACGCTACTGGCCATTGTGCTTATTGCTATGCTGCCGTAAAGGATAGAGGAAAGTGACTTGGGAGTTGCATTAAGTTGCACTATTTTAAAGTGTGTTTAATCCTTTGTCGATGACACTCTGATTCTTATATTCCTCACCTATGACAAATGGCCAGCTTTTTCTGGCTGTAAGTTAGGGTTACACTTTCAGCACTTAGCAGGTACAAGAAACCCTTACCAGGATCAACATCAAAACTAAGATACAGGACTATACTTCCCAAGGATTCGTCTATTTAGCTTGCCTCTAGGGATATTTGTTTCTTGTTCCATCCTCGTTTTGAATTGTAAACCAATTTCTTTCAAGCTTCATGATAATGAATAGTGTGTTTTGCCCCTTTGCTGGCATGTTTTAATTGTGGACTTTGAATATTACCTGGGCTGGTGATAGCTCCAACAGTTTATTATTAACGTGACAGTGAAGGACTGGCACTTTATATGAAATTTTACTACTTAATTGTGTTTGATACCATGATTAGTGATGGGAAATGCAGTCAGCAGAACTGATGCAAGACTCCACTCTCTCTGACGTCAGTGGGTGTTAAGTTATCCCTTTGGTGCACATGTCCTAGAAATTAAAGTGTAGTTCAGCATCAACCTCCCATAAGTTGAGTATTATTAAAATGTACTGTAACTTTTCCACTGACTTCTTCAATGGGCTTTGGCTCACACCCTTAACATACACTCCTGTCCTTAGCATATAAATCCCTTGACACCAAAGAACAGCCTGGGGATAGGAATCAGAGCAGTTAGACACAGAACAGGCCTATTGGCTCATTCCTCCTTGCCTTTGCTAGTGCTGACTTGGCCTTCTGAAATATACTGTGTATACAGGAAAATACGGCAATAGTTCTGTCACTTTAAGTACCCCAAACCAACATATTTTTAGTACAGTGGTGAAACCATTGCATTGCCTAGTTACCAGTATGTTGTTTGTTTGATAAATAGACACGAAGGGCCACATTTTCAAAGTTACATCTATGTTTGCATGCCTCCGTTTCTGTAGGTACCCAGATTTGAAAATTTTGGCCTAATTTTAGGCACCCAAGCCTGCACTTAATAACTTGCCGGGGTCGGGGGTGGGGGAAAGGTGTGTTTTTGTTTTTCCCTCAGAGAGGCTGAAGCACCTGCAACTCCCTCTGAGGTCACTGGGAGTTGGAGGGGCTTGGCATTTCTGAAAGTAAGGCCCCATCAGTCTAACTGTGAGCATCCAGAAATGGAGGTACCCATTTTAGCCTGGATCTTGGAGAAAAGCACAGGTTGGAGGAGGGAAAAATTTGGAGAAGGCACCAAGAACCCCGTTTGTGTGCACGTGGCTAGAATGGTAGCTGCAGCAGCTCTGCAAATAGTTCTCCTCATATGTTGTTACCCAGAATGCAGTACATGAAACCATGGTGACAGCGGTCAATCTAGTGAGACACACAGCAAGGAAAAGAGTATGATTAACAGGCAACCAAAGCAGAACCTAGAAGTGGAGCAATCAGGTAGCATGGAGGGACTGGGAAAGCTGGATTTCCACACACAAATCTTTGCATGAGCAGGGAAGCAGTGGAAGCAAGAATTGAGTCCTATACAGCGCTGACCAGGGAAGATAACTATGAGAAAAAGAAGATAAAGCTTTTTTTACTACCTCTTTGGGGATGAGACATGAGTGAGACACTGGAACAGCTGATGAAAGTGTTTGTGTACTGTGGTCTCAGGCAGAATGAGACTGTAGAGATAGGTGATCAGGTTTTTTTACCCAAAACCAAGAAGCCAAAAAGAGAATAAATGCTTACACTACAGAGCTGAGAACTCTGACATCCACATGTAACTTTGGAGCCATAATTTAGAGACAGAGTCATTTGCGGGACACCGGATTCCAGCTTACAGGAGAGATTGTGAAGGGTCTAATCCTAGAGAAAGCAAGAGCAGCTGAACTGTCCAGGGAAAAGATCAAAACAGTGATAGCCATTAATGCAGAACAAATGCACAGACTCAGGAAGCAGGACAGAGACGGATGGATTGAGAACCTAGGCCTCATTGTCCAGCATATGTACTGCACAAAGCAACATAACAAGGAAAAAAGAAATTGCCCAGCCAATGGGCAATGTTGCAAGGAGTGTGGGAAACAGAACCACTTTGTCCCAGAGCTGCAGCTACCCTGGAAAGAAAGAAGCAGCAGGACATGCAGTGATTTGTGGATGTAGAGGCTTCCAATGAAGAAAAGTATGTCTGCAGTGTGACTCCAGCAAATCCAAAGACACTCTCTGTATGTGCACTGCCGAAGAAGGCTGTCAGCCATTCAGCTGCCGTATTTGCGATTATGCTATTAGCTCTGTGACCAATTTGATTCCAGCTGAATTGTGGAGCCAGCAGCAATGTAATCCCAGCAATGGTGAAACAGCAATATTAGACGGGAGAAATGTGGTTTCATTGTACATCACCAGGACTTGGCCATTCTGAGACCAGTAGGCTGTTGATAAAACTTCTCTTGTTTCATGGGTATCACTTGGAGTCTATAGTAGTTGATGCACAGTAGCATCAGTGGCTGCTAAGTAGCAGGGCAGTGTAAGCCATGGATTTGATTGTAGTACAACGCTAGAATATCTTCCACATGAGGGAGGAGGAAGAACAGTCAGTAGGGGCCCTGTCCAGCATTTTAACAGAATATAAGGCCATATTTGAAGATGGGCACCTAAAGGGCAAGCTGAAGGTAGAAAACCATCCCCACATGCTGCCTGTGAGATCTCCTCAACAGAGTTTTAGTCCTGATGAATCCGCTGACAGAGTAACTGGCAAGTCTGAAAAGAAGCAAGACTGCACATTACACCAGCTGAAACGAGCACAAAGTGGACCAGTAGCGGATTTGCAGTGATCCAGAACCACTTAACAGAGCATTGAAAAGAAGTCATAATCCAGTTGAGGACCTGCTACCTGACTTATCTAGGGCAAAAGTATTCACACTTTGTGATGTTTAGAATGGGTTCTGGCACACTGAGCTAGATAAGCCATTCAGCCCCCTGACAGTGCTGGCATGAAGCTATGATCTGACAGAGTCTGTACTGTGGCACCATTTTTTTAAAAATCCCTATTAGTTCTTCACTCCAAAACACGGAAAACCAAAAAAATGCGAAACTTAAATTTTTCAGAAAACTGAAAATCTCAAAGTGAAAACTTTCAATAAATTTCTTGTTGAGGAAAAAAATTTCAAATAAACCCAGAAATTGGTCCGTTTCCAAACCCAGCACAATTGAATTTTTTTCACAAAAACATTTATCATTTTTCAGATAGCTCTATTAAAAATACAGACTACATTATTAGTAGGGAGCAATATGGATAATATAATACAACATTTAAAAAATTCAAAATGAAAAGTTTCAAAAAAAAATGTCAATGTCCCATTTTGACAACGTCAGAACCGTTTTTTCTAATTTTTTTTTCTTCTTCTGAAATTTAAATTCTGGCAAAATGCATCTGATTTTGCAGTGTTTTTTGATTTTGACAGAATATGGTTCCATCAAAGTTTCTCCGACCAGCTCTGGTCAGCAGCAATGAAGTGCTACCCTCCTGAGTACTGGTAGAATTGTGAGTTGGAGAGGGATCTCTGAGCCACAGTGCCCTTCACGGCTGCATCTGGGGTGGAGCACCTTACACTTAACTGCCTTCAAAGGGCTGTTCCTAAAGTCACAATCTATTTAGCATGTTTCATCTGAAAGAATTCCAAAGCAATTTACAAACTATATAGACACAGGAGTCCCTTTCCCCAGCACTGAAATACACCCGCCTCGGGAATGCAGCAGTTTAACAGCACGGGGCAATACCGTGCAACATTTCAGAACAGGAAGTGAAGAAGATGGGATGTGGACAAATTGGAGAGAGTCCAGCGGAGGGCAACGAAAATGACCAGGGGGCTGGGGCACATGACTTATGAGGAGAGACTGAGGGAACTGGGGTTATTTAGTCTGCAGAGGAGAAGAGTGAGGGGGGGATTTGATAGCAGCCTTCAACCACCTGAAGGGGGGTTCCAAAGAGGATGGAGCTCGGCTGTTCTCAGTGGTAGAAGATGACAGAACAAGGAGTAATGGTCTCAAGTTGCAGTGGAGGAGGTCAAGGTTGGATGTTAGGAAACACTATTTCACTAGTAGGGTGATGAAGCACTGGAATGGGTTACCTAGGGAGGTGGTGGAATCTCCTTCCTTAGAGGTTTTTAAGGCCCGGCTTGACAAAGCCCTGGCTGGGATGATTTAGTTGGTGTTGGTCCTGCTTTGAGCAGCGTATTGGACTAGATGACCTCCTGAGGTCCCTTCCAACCCTGAGATTCTATGATTCTAAGAATGCTGTACCCAGTAAAAGCTGCACTGGGATGTTAGTTAGGCACTAAAAAGTAATTATCCAGATTGGGCTTTCCCCAGGACATGGGGGTCTAGCCCCCCTCTTCTTGCAAAAAGTGCCATGGGACCTTGATGACACCACGTGGTCAGAGCCTTGCTGTGCAACCCAAAAGAGTGCTATCTCCAAGAGCGCAGTGTTCCCCAATAGCATACTGCTATGTTGAGGAAATATTGATTCCCAAAGGGTGAGTGCATCCTATTGAGTCACCAATACTGCAGCAGTTCTTGAGACTTCCTTGGAAACCTCTCCCATTCGTAAGGAGGACAAATCAGAAACAGATAGCAAGAACGAAACTGAATTTGCTGAGTGCAGAGATATTGGGGGGGGGGGGGGAGGAGGGGGAAGAGGGGGAAAGCCTTAATTCTGAGTAGCGCACACAACTATCTACCTGTCTGATGACTGTTTGTGAAGGATGTTTGAGGAGACACAGGGTCTGATGGCCTCGGAGATCTGCTTGCTACTGGAGTTGATGTAGGATGAGGGCTGGGCCCACCAGATGGGGAAGATGGCAGAGCAGTGGATTGAACAGTTCCACCTGGGTTTGTTCCTGTTATGGGGAATTTGGTGGTTCTGGATTCTGAAGGCCCCACTGGATTCATGCTGGATACTGCGCTGGTAGAAGACTTTGTGGTAGCAGGCTTCGTTGTGGTTACAAGAGGAGGGATAAGTGAGCCTGAGGGAGTACCTGTCACAGGCTTTCCGGTGGGCCCAGATGTGCCAGCATTGTTGGTTGTCATGTTCACTGAAGAAGTGGATTTTGTGGGTCCTGAATTGGCTGTAGAGGCCATGTTAGTTACTCCAGGTGGTGAAGCTGATGATGAACCAGAAGGTTTTGGAGTGGTGGTTCCTGTCCCAGCAGCAGCGGAGGTGGTGGTGGTAGGGGTAGGAAGAGTAGTTGTACCTGGAGACCCAACAGGTACCCGAGGTGGTGTTGGTTAACATTTTAGCTATAATTTCATGTTACTTTATTTTTGACAATTGCAAAACATTTCATTCAGCCGAACAGAGCATACGTAAAGCAGGTGCCGATTAATACAACAAGCCATACGGTTTCAATGTAAATAACCGAGAAAGGTGTGTGTTCTACCGCCTGGAGGTGAAGAAGCTAAAATTTCTCCCTCCTTGCAACTCTTTAAAAGTGGAATTATGTTAATGGGCAGGCAGAATTTTAAACCTACTCAAGTCCAGGACTGGCATGAATCTTAAGAATCAGCAGAAGACTCGTGGAGCCATATTTTAAAAGGGCCTCTAAAATGCACCAGCAATATTTGTTTGTGCAGGCAAATCTGCATTCATAAGCGGACTCCTGTATGCAATGACCTGTTTTTGCACATGCAAATACCTGTCTGCATGTGAAGCTGCAGATGTTTTCCCACACAAATAGGTGTGTCCTCAAATAGCATGGACATGTTTCAGGAAAACCTTTTGCTACTTGGCCTGTTATATCTTTCTGTGCCTGTCTAAGCACCGTTTTGCTGGTGTTGTCCAAACATTGTTATAGTGGTGAGGTAATGCAGGATATCAACTGCTACATTCTGCACGGTGTAGTAGGATATAAACCAAGAAGGCTGTTTGACAAGGTGGCCTGGGGTCTCTATGTGTTTAATGTGCAATATTGGCCTGCCTTCATGCAGACTGCAAGGAGCTCACCAAGCTTCAAATCTGATTGACTGACTTGTAAATTCTGTCCAACAGCAATCGCTAACGAGTATGGAAAGCACAAACTACCTTGTTCCAAAGAGGTTCCGTGATAGCCAGGGGGCCACGTGAAGAGTTCTATGCATTGCCCTGTGGCTACCCTATTTTGTGTGAGTCACAGCTCCGTATTAGTAAGAGCTAAAGATCCTAGAAGTTAATGTTCCATCTTGACCTGAGCGGGAGGCTGCTGGGATCAAGATGAAGCACTGCATGCTGGGACCTCTTGGCTTCCCCTCTCTTTTTTTAAAGATAAGAGCATCAGCCAACTGCTCCTTTTAAAGCAAACTAGGAAAAACCCGTTAGCAAGGTACCCTTGTGACTCTCGCTTGCACCAACATTCAGCACCCCTCTTCATTCTGACCGATCAAATGAAGCATTACATGATCCTAGCTCTAGTCACATGGATAAAAAACATGGGAAAAGGAAAGTGAGCTGGCAAAGGCTAATCCCTGACACTTTGGGTTGGGGGAGGTTGAGAGTGCACAATGACTGTTGAGTGTTTTAAGGATACACTTGAAGTGCTTTATCCTGCTCTAGCTGGAGGATAGAATAGAGCCTCCCATGGGATATCAATGGGCTTTGAATTGGGACCATCGTCTCTAATGTGTGATCTGTGTTCTCTAGATTGCCTGGGGCAATGTAAAATATCTCTTTGAGAACCATAAAACAATGGGGTGCCCAACGTACCTGTGGAAGGTGTGACCTCTACTGTGATCACAGTGTTTGCCTCCTGCAGACTCTCCTCATCGGTCGCAGTGGCCTATGCAGACATGAGAGGGAGATGACACTGGCTGCTTGCTACATTCATTCATTCATTCTCTGAACATCCACTGAAGTAAGCTCTGTACACTCCCACAGCACCTCCTGCTTGAGGCACTCAGAGCTTTATACATGTTCTGGAACAATCCTTGTAGCATCCTTTGCAACTGTGAAGTGGGGAAGCATTTTCTTTGCCGCTTTACAGATGGGGACTCTGAAGCACGAAGGGGTAAAGTAACTTGCCCAAATTCACACAGGAAGCCTGGCAGATCTGGAATCAGAACTCAGATCTCCTGAGTTCCAGTCCTGTGCTTTAAACACTAGACTGTATTTCCTCCAGAAATGCAGCAGGGAACAATCCGGCACAATGTGACAAAAAAGGCCTATCCTTTAAGAAAACCCAAAGGCATATGTCACCTTTCTTGCCCAGAGAGGGGAAAAAATAAAAGGCTTTGGATTTCAGAGTCCAGAGGCCATATTCCCTACAGCTGGTGCATATACCAAATCACCAAAAGTCTTTATCTCTCATCAGTCCCTTTGGACATCGGCTTGCATCCAAAGAAGTGGGCATTTGCCCACGAAAGCTTATGCTCCAATACCTCTGTTAGTCTATAAGGTGCCACAGGACTCTTTGTCGCTTCTACAGATCCAGACTAACACGGCCACCCCTCTGATACTTGGTGACTATGTGTGTCTACAGAAGGCAAACTCTTAATTTTAAGAAACATTGCCCCTCTTTGTGTAAACCCTTCTGTGTGCACGATCGTTCGGAAAAAGCCAGCTCAGAGGAAAAATCCTACACAAGAGAGAGCTCTTAACATTGTTATGACAATCGCAAATAACTTAAAATATGAACTGCCAGAACCTCAGCTGTTGGAACATGGCACAGCTCCACTGATGCTGATTTACACCCACTGAGGATGAGCCCCTTAGTATTTTATCTTCCCAACAAGAGCTGGTCTGTATCCTAAATGGGAACCTGGTAGATACGAACAGGGTTAATTGCACAGTCAGCCTTTTAGCTGGGTCCTAAAGTCTTCCAAGAAGACAAATTTTGTTTTCTTTTGATTAAATTCTGTGCATATGTCACATCAGGTTTGCAATGATTAGTAGACAGAGGAGCTTGTTGAAATCTTTCTGTCAATCTTTTTTCCTGTGGAAAACTAGTTTTTTTTGACCAAACAAAAAATGTTGTTAAAAATGTCTGATTTCTTTGAAACTTGTTAACTTTTCATTGGAAAACTGAACGTTTTCTGGTTTTTCGGGTTTGGTTTGGTTTTGTTTTAAATGAAAAGTTGAAATTTTCTACCGAAAACTCTGGAAAACTTGGGTGTGTTTCTTGACTGGCTCTAGTAGATAGTTCTGTATTTTGCAGGCTTCTCAGGCATGTTAGCTCTTACCTTGACCTCCCTATTGCCCCAGCTGTTGTCTCATCATATGTTTCTATTGGAAGGTCTCTGGGGTGGGGGCTGCCATTTTTATGACGTCTAGCTCTGGTCAGGGACCCCAGATACTCTGGGAACTACTGTAATAAAAAGAACAATCCTCTGCCTATCAGGAAAGCTGACATACCAACACTGTTATAGTTGCGGCTGACTGCAGCATTGTGTTTGTCAGGACAAGTCCATCTCTGGTTACGATGAAATCGCTGCTGTTTTGAATGTTGTACATGATTTGAGGGTTGAGTTTCTGAAAAATTAGATAAGAAAGTGAGTTAAGCGTCTGCACTGGCTGTCTGTGTTTTCCCTGAAATTGTTGCCCATAACAATGAGGGAAATCCTTACTCCTATAAAAATGGTTCTCTCAGGGCAAAATTCGTTCCCATGCAAAGAACCAGCACAACTGAATCCTGTTTGGAAGGTTTAAATGGGACAAAAATGTTGCATAAGCCTCACGCTGGGCTTCTGGACCGGGGTGATTGTTGCTGTGTCTATAAAATGTTGTTCCACTGTTAGGTCCTGTTCCTGTCACAGGCTGGCTGGCCCTTTAAAGCAAGCTAGGCTTAGCAGCTGAGCTATCCCTCAGCCTCACTGGTGATGCAGTGAATTAGTGATCCCAGCTGTGTGTGATGGAGCCTAATTACAGTGACAGACCCCAGCTGCAGGGCCTCAGAATGGAGCTGTGAACCCAGCCCTGAGAGGAGACCAGAACAAGGGAAGTTGCCTCTCTGGGAAGGGCTTGGGGGAGTCAAGCTGGAAGGCCCACAGGGAGTAGGGTAGGTTCCTATGGGGAAGCCTAAGATAGGGCCTGCAAAGAGCAGGGAGATCCCTGAGCTGGGGGGACCTGCTGGAAGGAAGCATCATAGGAGAAACTCTGGAAGGGCTAAGGGAAGGGGACAAGAAGCAGTGAACGTCAGTGGAACCCAAGTGGGCAGGGACGGCGGCAGCTTTTTTGCTGCCCTAGGCGTAGGGTGACCAGATGTCCCGATTTTATAGGGACAGTCCCGATTTTGGGGTCTTTTTCTTATATAGGCTCCTATTACCCCCCACCCCCGTCCTGATTTTTCACACTTGCTGTCTGGTCACCCTACCTAGGCGGCAGCGGGAGAGGCTGCCGCCGAAATGCCGCTGAGATCTCCGGCGGCCAAAGTGCCGCCGAAGACCCCAGCGGCCGAAGAAGCTGCCGCCAAAGTGCCTCCGGAGTCCTCGACGGCAGCTTCTTCGGCCGTTGGGGACCTCGGCGGCATTTCGGCGGCAGCCTCTCCCGCCGGTGGCTGCCGAGGGACCAGAGATGCCACCCCCCAAATCCTGGCGCCCTAGGCGACTGCCTAAGATCGCCTAATGGTAGCGCCGGCCCTGCGAGTGGGTATTTATTTGGACTTGGAGAGGAAGGGGGCTGAATTTAAGAGGAGACCTGGCTGGAGGGCCAGGCCATGGAAGACTTGGAAAGAGACAGGCCATCGCAGGCCTGAAGAAATGGTCAACAAAGGGTGCAAGAGAGGCAAAGCCCACCCTGTGCAATGCTGCATCCAGGCCTCAGGGCGTGCCCCTGAGGTGAGGGTGCACCGTAACAGGTACCCATCCTGTGTTCCTGGCTGCCCTTACACCAATTAAAACGGTCAATCTCCTCTCTTTACCCACTATCAGTCACTCCGTTGCAAACAGATACATACCTATCCTCTCTTGCTCCTATCAGTAATGTCCCCCTCAAGCTGAGCCCTCCGTCAATGTCTGAGCGGTGGGCCTTGCAGTGAGACTGAAAGGCTATCGGATCCAGACTCAGGATTTCTGGGCTTCCCTGTCACAGTGGATGCCATCAGCAGCTTTCAGTAGGCTTGATCTGGTTGCCACTCAAGTCAGTGGCAAACCCTTCCCCACTCATCCCCCACCCCCGATCCAGACCCACGCATGAAGTATGGTGAGCAACAGAGCAGACCCTTCCAGTTCCTTACATTAGGGAAGTCGTCATCAGCTGCAAAGATCTTCAGGGGTATTGAAGGTGCTTTAGAGTCCATGACCATACTGAGAGTGGCCAGCCCAGCAGACACCGTCCCTGTGTACCTGGAGTTTTCAAAGTATGGCGCAAAGCTACTTTTAGCGATGACCTTGATCTCTACTGTGGTGAAGGAGTATCTCAGTGCATTATTGGCCTGGGTGGCCTATAGAGAGAGGAGACAACACAGACACACAACTATTCCTGTTGTTGGTGAGAGACAAGAGGACGTGGGGCCAGATCCAAAGCCCATTAAAGTAAAAAATAATGAGGAGTCCGGTGGATACAGACTAGCACGGCTACCCCTCTGATTTTAAAGTCAAAGGGATTCTTTCTATTGATCAAATTGGCTTTGGATCAGGCCCATGATGGGAGGCTGGGATAGGACTAAGTTAAGATTTAGAGCAGGGGACTGATGGTTAGAACTGCTATTTTCTAGTCCAGTCTCTGCCACTGGCTTTCTTTGTGACCTTGAACAAGTCTCTTAACCTTCCTGAGCCTAAAATGTTCCCACCTATCACATGGGAGGTGCTGGAGGCTTAATTTATATATGTAAAGTGCCTTCAATTCTTCAATGCCAATGGCTACAGAAGTACAAAATATTACGAGGGTAGGATGATCCGAACCAGGAGACACCGCTATGCTGCATAACATCAAGAGGTTCCATCAGCAGCTCTGTTAATAGCCTGATAATCTAGAGCTTTGCAAATATTTTCCCCCAAAAATGGTTTAAAACTCTTAACTTTCCTCTGATTATATTCTAATTGGAAAATGAGCTTGTTCATATGGGCTGATTAAATAATTGCTTTTGTGCACAAACGGATCATGCCCAAATCCCCCAGCACCAGTCCTTTCTGTTAAGTTATGATCATTTTAACCCAAATGGATGGCTTTTCAGTTACGGTTGCGTCCTACATCCTGATTTGAGGGCACAATCCAGTCATCTTTACGCAGGTCAAAATTCCCACTGAAAATCCCAGCAGGAATTTTGCTTGTGGGAACGAGGCAGGATAGCCCCGTTTCCAGACCCCAGTCGCACACTGGATGCTTCAAGAAGAAAGCCTATGTTTCGTTACTCTTCATCACAAGCCAAAGCACTGTGCTTTCCTGGACTCCCAGCACATGAAAAGTCACTGTCCTCCTGGCCAGAAGCTCTGGAACTGAGACCCGGGGTTCTGGAATGTCAGCAGACTTACCATGACGTGCAAAATGAACGTGTCTGTAGTATTTGCTGCTTTGTTCATAGTTATATTCCCTGTATCACTATTCAATAAGAATACATCGTCCTTGTTTCCTAAAGACAATGAGAAGGTTAATGAGGACTAGTGTTGACCATAAGAGATACTTTAGTAAACCTACCTAGAGCTTTAAGAGATTTTGCCGTGGCTCATGTGTTTTGCACCCCGGATATTGCAACCCATGACATCATCTCCTTATCGCCCTTGCCAGGCTTTAGGCCGGGACACACATAACATGGACACGGTGTTACCTCAAAGTGTGGATTCAGCGTTATGAGAACAGGAAGACATGTGCAAGCCTGATGGAGAGAACTGAAGTACAGAGAGACTAAGTGACATGGCTAGGGTTTGTGGGGCTGAGCCAGGAGTTAAATCTAGATCTCCTGGGTCCTGGTCTGGTGCCTTAGTGACAACACAAGCCTTGGGAAGGAATGAAGAGATTTTTTTTACAACACAGTGGGACACATTGTTCACTGTCAGCATCATGTTCCCTGCTCCATTCTGTATTGCCATATGGGTATGCAGATAGGCCATGCCTTACAGAACAAATAAAGAAGATCAGAGAACTAACAATCTGTCTGATATGGCTGAATTGTATTTGTCAATCAACTGACCCCTTTTTTAAAAAAAACACAGAAAACCAAAAAAAGTTGACTGAAATAATGTGCTATTTGATCATTGAGAAAGCAGCTGATTATAGTCAAGCCTTATCTTTTGAAATCAAGACTAACACATGGAATCCCACTCAGAGCTTTTTGCAATGTAGAGTGGTGCGAATACAAAATGCTCGACTAAAAATGAAAACACAGAAGGTTTCTGGAATGTTTGGTTCAGGCAGGTTGAAGACTAGCTGGAATCAGTGTGACTGGAATGGAAAAAGTCAGCCCCAGCCACTAGGATAAAGATCTGTTTCAGCTGACAGAAAAGAGGCCTCCCAACAAACACTCTGCACTGAGCTCTGGTTGTAGTGATGTGCTGCTCCTTTTCTCCTCGTCTCTACAGTCTAAAGAGACAGGGAACCGATGAGGTTCCCACTATGTGTCTGTACAGCACCTAGCATAATGGAGGCCCTAATTCTATCCTGTTGGGGCCTCTAGACACTACAGGAACACAGGTAATTAATTGCAATAATTATTTTTCTGATATAGCGCTATATTGCTGTGACTATATATTAGTTCTGAGGTTTCTCCCCACTGGTGGGGGAAACTTGACAGTATTAGTGATGGGAATGAATGTTTGGGAAGACAGGAACCTTACTCACCGTCAACGATGCTATACGCTATTTTTTCATTAAAAGTGTAGTCAGGGTCGATGGCATAGAGGGGCCCAGGTTTTAGGGTCAGTGATTCAGTCTGCAACAACAAGGCAAGACTTTTAAAAACAAAACACTAGATGCCTGCAGAACTTTCCAATCCAAGTGATACTTAGCTCACGTGCACTCTGTTCCTGGAAAACACAATGCATATTGCCAGGGGTTGACTATTGCAGAACAGAGATAATAGAGGACAGGATTTGGGGTTGTGTAGCTCCTTCCTTGCTCTAGGTATGCATCAAAAGCAATGAACTCTCTGCTGTTGGGAATTTTCAGTCTCAGTGGTTGACTCAGACTTGCCACTGCACTGACTTGTCCTCATTTATGACTGGAGTCAAAAGCCTGCTCATGACTGAGCATGGTACTGGTACTGGGCATGGTCCTTAGGGGAGAGGGTGACCAGTGTAACCAGTCTTGTCCCAGCCTCCCCAACATGCATTATTCTGCTGAACATAGTCTCAAATGGTCGCTGAGGAAAACAAACCGTGTTTGACTGTAACCTTCTTCCGTGTGGGGTGTGAAGACACGAAAAGCGCCGTCTCGTGGAACAGAGCTGAGCAAACCCCACAAAGGGTCCAGTCCTGCAGCCCATCCTCAGGCAAGGGAGAGACCAATGCGTACAAGTATCTGATTCAGAAGAGATTTTCCAGACACCTCATGAACTGAGCTGGTCAGTGCTAGACCGGGGTTGAGAGTTGACATTCTAGCAGCGTTATTATTATCGTCCCCCGCTATTGAGAGGGAGCTTCTGAAGCTCGCATTGCAAAGCCTTCATTTTCCAAAGGGCTTTTTGAGCAACTGTTTTGCTAAGCACATCCACATTGACTCTATGCCAATGCTCTCATCTCTCTTAGGATGGTAATACCATGCTGTAAACTCCAGCAACAAGCACGTCTGGTGGAGTATGGTGATGGCGTAGATACGGGCTCCATCACATGGGTGCAGCAGGAGGCATCTCTCCTAAGCAGACAAACAACTTTTTCAGAGTAAGGGCACCGTATTGAGGGCTGGATTGAAACCCTAGGCACACCCCGACATTGGGGCTGTTCCCAGGGCCTACACCCCAGTAGAGGGGTGAACTAGAGGGGTGGTCCCCTCCATGCTTCCAGCAATGAAAGGCATGGTGGCAGGATGCCTGCCAAATATGGGAAGCCCCTTCCCCAAGGAGTGGGCCCGGTCTGCTCCCTGATGGTGGCTGCAGGACCAGTTGGCTTCCTCCCCGACGACTGTGCTGCAGACTCAGGGAGATGTCTCTGTCTTGACTTTTATGCCTGGCTCATGTTTTCAAGCTTTTCTGCACCACGACGGGAGGTAGGAACATAATAATTTAAAGCTGAAGTTCCAATATTGCGTGAATCCAGGAACCAGGGCCTCAGGCCTCTGCTCTGATCAGGCCTGGACCATATCTGTGATGCTAAAGACCTGTCCTGGGATACAGACTGAAAACATAAGCTCCTGTGTTCACTGCCTACCGTTGTCTCTGAGATGTTGACCCTTCCAATGTAGCCACTGCTGATGCAAACTTTCTTGTCCGCATTAATGAAAGTACACGGTTGGAACCAGGGAGGTTTGGTGTCGGCTTGTTGGATGTCTATGTTTATTGTTGCAGTGGCTGTATTACCATCTGGGTTGCCAGGTGCGCTGTCCTATACAGAAAATCAGAACATTCCTGTTAGATGCAAGGCATATTTCCAACCGTAGAACCCCCTTCCCTGGAGCCCCTGCAAAATCTAATGGGCCGGATCCTTAATTGATTTACATCAGTTAATCTTCATCGATTTTTCAATGGAGCTATGCCAGCTTCTACTAGCTGAGAATCTAGCCTTGCAACTATTGCTAGTATGATAATTACAGCTATATTGGTGGATAGAATACACACCAGGACGTAGCAGCTGTGAATGAGATGTTTTGCTCACTTATAAAACTCACCCTTGCATACAAGATTAACTGCATAAATTTATATTTTTCATAGTCCAGGGTTTTGCGCAAGTAAATGCTTGGGTTATTAATTCCTTGTATGTTAAAGTAGTCAGTTGCTTCCTGAAAAACAAGAGTGGGGCGGGGGGGAGAAGAGGGAAAGGATGATAGCTGTCTCAATCACAGATGCATACTCTGAAATACTGTTAGCTGCTTAACATATATAACATCCAAGGCTGGGTATTTATAGGAGAGATGCATGCATAGTTCAACTGTTGATGCTTTGAACTCTTTGGTCTCTTGCTCGTAAAATGGAATCATCCCTGGCATCTCCGCATGGATCATTAGTGGAATTTTGAACATTCATCTCTCAAAATGATCATAGGGCTGAATTCAGATTTAAGTCAGTGTAAGAGAGAGCAAAACTCGGCACATCGCCTTCTCCTGTAGTCGGAAATAATGGGCTTGGCTTTGCTCTCACTTGCACCAGCGCCTTTCATAGCATTCTTCCTGATTTACACCATTCTGAGGGCAGAATCTGGCCCGACGGGTAAAATTCTGAACTCGTTTACACCTGTTCAACTCCATTACAATCAGCAAGGTTGCACAAGTGTAACTGATGCAGAACTTTGACCCCCATCTGCCCTTGACGTGAAGCTCTTACTTTTTTGTTTTGAAAAAAAGTTTTTATCAATTCCTTTGTTAATTAAAACTTAAAACAAATCAAACAAAATGACAAAACACGCCCCCCCTTTATTCTCCAGCTTGGCATCAGTTTAACTGAATATAAATTATCCATTGGTCCTTCAACAAAATCCTTAAAGATGAAGGCTGATTTTTGTGGCGAAGGCCCTGGATTGGGGCTCAGGGGATCTGGATTCAGTTTCTGGCTTTGCCCCAGACTTCCAGCGTGACCTTGGGCAAATCCTTTAATCTCTCAGTGGCTCCATTCCCTGTCTGTAAAACTGGGATAATTGTATTTCCTTTCCCACTTGGTCTGCTGGCTATTGAGATTCTAAGCTCTTCAGGGCAGGGTCTCTCTCTTACTGTGTTTGTAGTAGAGCCTAGTATAATTGTTCCCCAACCTGGTGTGGGTTTCTAGGCGCTACTGTAATGTTGAAGTTGAATAGGTGTTCTGGTAATATATTTTTTTAAGTGTGAATTTTTGAAGAATTCAGTATCTAAAACATGGATTTCTCTGTTCCACTAGTGCCCTCCTTGCTCTGTGCTAGCCTCATCTTTCTGGAAATCTCACACGTTCTCCAGCAGTTGAAATAACCAACTCTTGTTGAAAGTCCCATTTGGCTCCTGTCTCAAAGTTGGTGCCAGTGTAAATCACTAACAAAGAGTTCTATGTTTTTGCAACGAACATACTCACTGGGGTGATCGCTGTAAGTTCATATTGTATGCTGTCCAGGTCAGCGTCACTAGCAGTTACGCTCTTCTCGGGTATAATGGTCGTATTCACTTTTGTATCCTGAAAACAAATATGCATGATTATTTTTTCCATTTTGGCAAATGGTCACGTGCTGGATATAGCATCCTCCCTAGTAAATCCTTCCTAGTCCTCTTGTGCTGTATGGGTCAGTGCTCTGGAATTAGAGAGAATCCTCCCACTGCCACCTCTGACCAAGTTTAATTGACACGGTGGTAAAAATGCTGGATGCCCCCAGAGCATTGTCTACAGTAGGGTCCTCATTGGTACTGGTGTTGCTGAACTGAGATGGCGCCAGCAGAAGTGTGTATTCGAAAATTCCCTGGTGTAGATGTGACAGCTGCCATCTTGGCTGACACACTAGGGCAGGCCTGCACAACATATGGCCCGTGGGCCGCATGCGGCCTGCAGAGGCACACTGTGCGGCCCGCGGCGGGGGGGAGAGGGGGTAGAGCAAAAAAATATTTTTTTTCCCCTCAACTTTTGTGGCGGGAGTTTCGGCCCTCGGCTGTTTTCTTTGGAGTAATATGGCCCTCACCGCTTTACAAGTTGTGCAGGCCTGCACTAGGGACTTAACCAGAGCTAAAAGCAGGAGCTGATATAGCTTGAGCTAAAGACCCAAGATTCCCAAGCTATGCCTGCAACAGGTTCCTATCCTCTGATCGGTGTGACCAAAAGGGACAGGCCTCGCGAGAGGACCTGAAGCATTTTGAAACCTACCAGGGTCTGTACATGGAAGATGGGTGACACCTGGTGAGCTAAGCCTGCATATAAACTGCCTGGTTTTTTTAGGATGTGTCTTCTCTATGCAGTGCTTTTGTTCTGACTAAATAGTACTTTGCTTTATGAAGGCTGGCTGGTCACTGGTGAACCTTGTCCTTGTCCCTGAGAGAGCAGACTGCAGGTGCTGAGCTAAAGTCACTTCTGCAGAAGTGATCAGACTGAATTGCAGAAATCTGCAGCCTAAGTCTGAAGGGAGAGGATAGTGAGATCCTGCCCCAAGAAAGTCGACCACAAGAGGCCCGAAACTTGAGTGGGATCCCTCAAGGCAGCCCATAAGAAGTCAGAGGTGCAGTTACCGTAGGAAATGTGACAGTCAGCACAGAGGGGGACCTGTAACGTGTACTGAGAAGTGGGTTTCATAGACAAAGCCCAGGAGAGCTGCACATATAAGGGGTGCCACTCTTGGCGTCAGTTTGCTTTCCTCTGAGTGCTTTGATTTTGGCTAAATAGGTTCTGGACTGATTTCAGAAGTACTGAACACCTAGGGTGACCAGATGTCCTGATTTTATAGGGACAGTCCCGATTTTGGGGGTCTTTTTCTTATATAGGCTTCTATTACCCCCTACCCCCTATCCCAATTTTTCACACTTGCTGTCTGATCACTTTATGAACACCTACAACAAAACAGCTGAAGTCAACAGAACCCGCAATGACTCCACACTTCTGACAGGTTTTAAATGACTTTGACTGCACGAGCAGTAATGCTAACCTGAAATGTCAAGGAAGTATTGTCTTCACCTCATGCACATCCTCTCATTTTCGTGGACGAGAAGAGGTTGCATACATGCTTATAAATCACTTTCCTCTTGCCAAGATTAAAGTCCCACATGAATTGGAATAATCTGATCTGTAATCTTCCCTTTATTATGACAACACTTTAATAAAACCCTTACCTCAGGAACCTTTACAGTGATATTTGTTTCCGTGAATACCGGGCTGTTATCATTCAAATTGCCAACTTGTACTAAAACAGTCAGAGAATTGACCTGGTGGGGAGGTAGGAAGAGGGGAGAAAAATCACAAATAAAGTAACACCGTTAGAACTGGAAGGCATGAGCTGAAAAGACAGTGTGAGGATCAGAATTGGATCTGGACTACGTGTACAATTGGGCTGTAGGCTGTATGAAGGCTTGAGTTCGAATTTTGATATGATGGCACTGAAATCTCATGAGCAGTGGGGTTTTTTTGCTCTTTCCAGGAGAAAAGACAATATTGTAACCATGAGACTGAGCAGTTCCTCACAGAGGGTATGCGTTGGGAATAGTCAACATCCGAGCCAAGTGTGGTGTTCTGTTTCTAGTTTCTATCTAGCAATATGGCAGCGTATTAGAAATTATACTCACCTCGGCACCCGATTGCCAGCAAAGCAGGGTTACTAGTAATGTATCATATGTCTGTATTTTAAAAACAAAAACAAAAAGTCTGTCATTTTAAAAAACATCATTGTGGCACCAACATTCTCAGGTGTGGCTCACTCCGGTCTTGATACAACAAAGTAATTGAGCACGTGCTTTCATGCATTTTAAGCATGAGCTTAAATCCCATTGACTTCAGTTGGGATTTAGGGACAAGTCTCATTTGAAATCAATGGAATTTAATATATGCTTAAAATAAAGCTAGTGAAGAAGTGCTTTGCTTCAGCTGTGTTTATACTTTTTTAAAGGTAGATATTGTTCTTTCTTCCTTTTTACAAGCCTTCAATTAGCTTCTGATCTCCGTTACACTGGTGTCAATTTGAAATCATACCATTGACTTCAGTGGAGTTACTCCAGATTTACACAGATGCAGATAGGATTGGAGACTCTCCCCATGCATGACGCTAGGGCTTGTGTACGCTACCCGCCAGATCAGCGGGCAGCGATCGACCCAGTGGGGGTCGATTTATCGCGTCTAGTCTAGACACGATAAATCGACCGCCGAGCACTCTCCCGTTGACTCTGGTACTCCACCAAGGTGAGAGGTGCAGGCGGAGTCGACGAGAGAGCGTCGAAGACACCGCGGTAAGTAGATCTAAGTACATCGACTTCAGCTATGCTAGTCACGTAGCTGCGTAACTTAGATCGATTTCCCCCCCTCCCCAGTGTAGACCAGGCCAAAAGCGGGGCAGTGAGAGAGAGTTCTTTGAGGCTGTTGCTCAGTAAGGTTTCTGTTTATACAGATACCAGTTAGCCCAACTCCTTTCTTCATGGCTACATCTGTTCCCATAGCCAACACCCTGTCTACCTGATTGCAGAATTAACATCCACCCTGCTGTAGTGCCCCTTCGTTGCTCCCACATTACAGTGAGTCTAGCTGGAAATTCTGGAGCAGATCCAGGTAAATTAAACAGAGGTTAATACTGAATTGTGAGTACAATGGCCCCCACAGAGTCTGTTTTTACAGGAAATCTTTCATTGTTCAATATACTGCAGATTTGTACACTGGGAAAAGCAGGACTGCATTGCAGAAACTATTGAGTGGGTGGGAAGGAGCTGGAGGCTTTTGTTGCTGGGGACAGTTTAGGATTGGCACATTTGCTGGCTAATAAAATAATCGGCAGTGAAATAGTTAACAATTTTAAATTGCCATTCAATTTCCAAATTCAAACTCCACTAAGGTGAACTGAATCATCTCGCAACTGTAGACTGTCGTCATTTTGTGTACGTATGTGTACGATATTAAACCAGCTGTGGGGAGTATCCGAACTTCACTGAAGGGTATTTACAAGTCTCTGCTTTAAAACCTGCACCGTGTTCTCCAACATACCTTATGGACCCCTGAAATAGACTTTGGGGGTGGGAAACATAACAACAGACCTACTGGCCAGACCAGTGGTCCATCTAGATGTGTAGCCTGTCTTCTGACAACGGCTGGTGCCGTATGCTTCAGAGGGAATGAACAGAAAGGGCAGTTATCTGTTCCCAGCTTCTGGCAGTTACAGGTTTAGGGACATCCAGAGCATGAGGTTGCGTCCTTGACCATCTTGGCTAATGGACATTGATGGACCTATCCTCCATGAACATATCTAATTCTTATTTGAACCCATTTGTACGTTTGGCCTTCATAAAATCCTCTGGCAAGGAGTTCCACAAGCCTACTGTGCATTGTATGAAGAAGTACTTCTTTGTTTTAAACTTGATCCCTATTAATTTCATTGGGTGACTCCTGGTTCTTGTGTTATGTGAAGGAGTAAATCATACTTTTTTTCTCCACACCAGTCACGATTTTATAGACCTCTATCGTATCCTCCCTTTAGTCATCTCTTTTCTAAACTGAACAGCTCCAGTCTCTATAATCTCTCCTCATACAGAAGCTGTTTCATCCCCCTAATCATTTTTGTTGCCCTTCACTGTACTTTTTCCAACCCTAATATATATTTTTGAGATGGGGTGGGTGAATAGAACTGAATGCAGTATTCAAGGTGTCGGTGTACCATGGATGTATACAGTGGCATTATGATATTTTCTGTCTTATTATCTCTGCACCTGTCGGCTTTCCTCCAGCCCTCACTTGACAAAGAGAGAGTTGGTGGGGGGAGAAAAGGTTGAATTTACACATACAAGTTCCCTGTTCAGGATACCAAATGGCCGTAAAATGGAAAAGGTGACGCCATTTTAAAAGCCAGCTGTGCTGTGATCGTCCGAGGTCTTAGATCATGTCTCTTTCAGGTGACATGTACTCTATGAAGAGTGTTTTACAATATTAACTCATCTGCTAATTGTCTCTTTTTTCCAAATAAAAACGTACCTCATAATCCAAGGAACTGGTTAGAATCAATTCTGTGCCATTAATGGCAAACCATCTGAAGTCGGATGAGTTCTCAATTGTTACTGTGATACCAGGCTTCATTGTAATGGTGGTAACAACAGCCCCTGGCAGATTATTCTCATTTATTGTTGGTTTCTCATTTGCTACAGAACATTCTGGAAAAAACACACAATCATTTGTGTCAGCGTTGGCACAAAATTGTCAGCCAGTTCTCTTTGGATGTAGGAACCAAGAGTCAGACTGGATCAGACTCATGGTCCAGCTGGGTCAGTATCCTGTCACTGGCAGTGGCTAGCACCAGCTTCTTGAGAGGTAGGTGCGAGATACCCTGCAATGGGCTGTTCTGGAATAACCGGCTCATAGGGAAAATTTCCTCTGTGCTCGTAGGACTCAACAGATGCGGACTTACCTGTGGTGCTCTGTGCGAGAACTTGTGTTAAGGGCAGCAGCAGAAGGAGCGCAGCAGCAGGGAGCTGATTAGAAACCGCCATGCGGGAAGCAGAAGGAAGCCCACGTCTTTGGGCAAATTTAATCCACCTCTTTTTTCCTCCGTATTGTCACTGAAGCATGCTCACCCATTCACTGCACCAGGAAGAAAAGAACACTGCCTGTCTGGAGCTGACTCCCACCTGCCGCACTTCAACCTTTGCCTCCCTGCTTTATTGTTTAACTTATTTATGACTTATTTACTGGTTCCTGTTTTCAGAATGCGATAAGCGGTGAAGTCCACATTCTTCTTGGCTCTGGATCTCTGGATTTTTAACTGCGTTAAGATTTGGTGGTGAATACCCCCAAAAAACATCGCTCAGGGCTGGGTGTTGGCACCTGTTAAGGTGTCTGTCTCCTCCAGTGCTCCTCAGTGGCAGGTGCGATTGTAATCACCAGAGCACATGCTGGAGTGTTGTACTGAGCCAATGATTTGGAGCAGGGCTGCACTTCAGATTTACCATAGAGACTCTCTGCTTCATGGGGACGTTTCATGGTAGAAATAATATTGGCTTAAGCAAATTTTCCATGTCAGATCTCAACTCGCTACTGGCCAGCACTGTCCTATGCAGCCCACATCAGATCTATGCTCAGCTTCATAGCAAGCCGTGTTCTCCAGCACATTCTCTATGCTCTCTTCCTGCTTCTCGTTACAATGTGTTGCATAGCTCTCTGGGATGTTTAACTACAGTGAAAGAGCTTGGTAGTGCAATGGACTGGGAGCCTGAACTCCCTGCTTTGTTTGGACCAGCAGGAAGCCTCTGTTCTCCTACTAGAACAGAGATAAAATAATAAAGAATAAACATGCTTATTTTATAACTACAGACAGATTTTAAGTGGTTACAAGTAATGAGGCATAAAAGTCAGAATGGGTTACAAAGAAATTAAAGGTAAAACACAGCTAATACCTAACTTAACAAGCTATACGTGAGTTCAAAACAAAAGGTCTCTCAGCACATGTGTCTTAGTGGCTGAATTCCTTTCAGACAAGATCCCTCCCTCAGTCCAAAGCTGTTACTTTGTTCCTTAGGTGGTGGTGTTACCGAGGATGGAGAGAGAGGGAGGAATATTTTTGGGGCACCTGTTCTCCATTCTTATACCTTTTCCCGCTACTTTCTGAATCATCTCCAGCTGGGGTTCAGGAGACAAAGTTTAAATTTCTCACTCTCACCGATTTTTCTGCCAAAGAATGGCCACTTAACCAGGTGATGGTCCATTTGATTTTGTTGATACCTGACTGAGGCATCAGTTTGCCTTTTGTCTCTGAGGAACTGGTTTGTGGCTGGTTCCCCAGATTTGGAATATGTCTCAGTAATGTCATACAGTAGAATTTTTTATAACTTTACATACAATGTTGCCACACTTATTTTACCAGGGCAATAATGACCAGTGAATTATCCTTTTTCAAATGATATCTCACAAGGCATACTTTGTACAAAATTCACCATAGTCTTGTAAAGAGGGTGAAATTGGGGTTACAGACTGTCACGCTGCACATGGCAAAGCTTTCCTAAGAGGAATTTTACAGCAGTGTTTTGTGGCTTGGCCTTGAAGATCAGCAAAGCTTTTATTATACCCAGTATCTTGCACTCTCATGACGAGTCATTGTCCTCAAGTTTAATTCTTTTTGATATTTCTTTGTGTGGTGCACATGGCTAAAGATGTTTAAAAGGATTGATTGCTGTAATGAGCCGGTCATGCAGCAGACTGGATTCTCTGTGGGATGCTAGGTATTTACTTAACAAGACAAGGCTGCCACTTTCAGGATAGAGGTCTTGGGGCATGCAGAGAATATGGTGGCTTTTGTTAGTAAGGTATGATTCACTTATGAGAATCATTAATAGAAAAAAAATCACTGAGAATGAGACTAGATGAGTGTGAAAATAGGCTTAATCTCAGTAACAGAATGGTGAGGTAACAAAGTACCTTACAAAGCAAGGAATTTGAGAGCTCGCTATGAAATGGTTGATCGATTGTTCATTTGAAGCTTGTTTCTTTCCTGACTCTTTGCAGTTTGATTTTAGGATGATATCTGTGACTAAACCGTTATTATGTCCCCCCGGCAATCAGGGTCCCATTGTGCCGGGCACTGTGCATACACACACAATGACATACTCTCAGGGCCAGATTAACCTTTTGTGGGCCCCGGCACCTGGACCGTGGCCCCGCCCCCACACTCCATCCGCGTTCTGCCCTGAGGCCCCACCCCCACTCGGCCTCTTCCCCCAAGTCCCCGCCCAGCAGTTGCACGGGGGAGGGGGCAGAAAGGAGTGAGAGGTGGGTGTGGCCTCGGGAGGAAGAGGCTGAGCAGGAGCAGGGCCTTGGGGCAGAGCAGGGGAAAGTGGTGGGGCCACAATCTGGGTGCCGGGACCCCTTCTGAGTGTGGGCCTGGCGCCATTGTAAACCCGGTACTGGATACTCTGACCTGAAGAGTTCACGTTCTAAACAAAGTGGGAGAAAGGGAGGATTATCTTCACCTCCCATATTAAACACGGGGAAATAAGGAGCAGAGATGAGGTGTGGGGGCTGGTTGAAAATCTTTGTCTCAATACACTTTTTCCAGGGAAAACTGGGATTTTGATTAAACAAAACCTTTGGAAAGTGGCTGCTTTCTCCAAATTTCTGATTTTTTTGATAAAAAGCCACAAAAAAAAATGTCAGCCCTTTTTGTGGTTTTATGGAAATTCAAAACTTTCAGCTAAAATTTGAACAAAACTTCTTGTTTTAATCAGTCTTCCATGGGGGGTGGGAACTCATATCCCACTAGCGTCTAAGGGTCTGTCTTCACTGAGAGTTAACCTGGGCTCTTACCTGGGTATCACCCTTAACCTGTCTCCCTTCCACACACACGGCGCTCACTGGAGTTTAGTGGTACTTTCAGCCCAGACTGGCTGACTTGCCTAGGGCTTTAGGCTAAAACCTGAGTGCTGCTTTACCTCTGGCTGGTAACCTGCCCACACTGCAGTGCGGATGCAGGCTAAATCCCTGAGTGCTGATAGTCCTCCAGTGCGTTCCCACAATTCCCCCCGTGTCCCAGAAGGACAAACTCTCTCCTACAATTCACTGGGGAAGAATCGGAGTAGATCAGTTTACTGCAGCACAGAGAACTATGGGATGTGTCCCCAGAAACCATAGTAACACATGTGGGTGGGCGCAACACCAGTGAGGGCACAGTAGCTTGGGTAGGGGTTTGCAGTGGGGCTGCTTAACCCTGAGTAGCAAAGACAGACCCTCAAGTGACCTCCCCAAGGTCATACAAGTAGTCTGTTTTGTGAACCCAGGTTTCCAGAGTCCCAGTCAAGTGGCTTAACTGTTGGAACATCCTTCTTCTATAACTCTGACTAAGGAGAGTATACGCTGTACTAAAACAATAATCAGTTTAGCCAATCTGAACAAAATCCAATCACTTTCACAAGCAGTGGACTTTCTTCTTGCTGAAAAGACCAGGATCTCTGCAGACTTCCCCCCGCCCCCGCCTTGCAGGTTTGGTTTGGTTTGGTTTTGCTCTTGGCTTTGTGAGATTACATTTCACCATGTCTTTTACCTGCAATGATTGTGTCACTTCTTATTTCTGCTGTGGAGTTTGAAAGCAATTTCTCATCATGGGGTTTTCAGTACAGAAGGGAGTGTGGGAAATCCTAATCTGAAACTCTCTTCTCGATATTCACCCCACTTGGAAAACCTTATGGGCATTCATTCTTCTGTCGTGAGGATTATTTTGGGGAGGGGGAGGGCTGAGTAATACATGCTTTTTTGCTTTGAGTTTTGCATCGAGTCCTCTGCTCCTTTACATACCGGTACTGGTGATTTCCAATCTAACAACAATTCTGAAACTGCTATTTGCTTCTACCATCTTAGGCCTTGTTCTGCTTGGCAATATAACAGCACATCATTTTTACATCATTTTCCTTTCTTTTCCTCTGTCTCTTAGGTGCCTGCATCATCCAAAACTCAGCTTGTCTTCTGATGGGAGACAGAGTCATATAAACAGGAATGTAACTTCATTCCCTTTGAAATGGGTGCAGAATGCCAATGCCTTGTATTCACTGCTGTTCACCTGGGCCAAAATGTTCAAACCCGGGGACCTAAAGTTAGGCCTTGTCTGCGCTTGGGGATAACCCTGATTCGTACATCGGTAGCCAGCACTAGTGCTGACCCTTAAGTGTAGCTCCAATCAGGCTAATCCTTGTAATTGGGGGAAACTCCAATAAGCTCAGCTGGTCCAAACCCCAGCTACACTGAGGCACCTTCCTCACCAGGAATGTAATCATGTCTTAACTTTGCTTTTTAGCCATTGAGTTAGCTGGCACAGTGCTGACTGGCCAGTTTAGGGCAGTGCAAGTCCCATTCAGCATCGTGTCTAGCTGGCACAATGCAGAATGTGACTTGACTGACTGGTCACAGCAGCTAACTCAATTGCTAAGGCATGTTTAAACATGATTACATTTCCTAGTGAAAACAAGCTCTTAGGGGTTAACACTAGAACAATTGCTGGACTTTGGCTGAATTGAGGCTATGTCTGAATATAGGCAAGCTTTGAAGAGTCCAATTCCATGTTTTAGGCACGTAACTAAAAGTTTAGGGCTGAATTTTAATGGGAGTTGGGCATCTAATTCACTTAAGCTGCTCTGAAAATCCCAATCAAGGTGCTGTCTAAGCCAGGTTTTAAAATTTTAGCCATGCTGCTTTTAGTGGTTTACTCGCATAAAAATTCTTCCAAATATTCCTTTGAGATTTTTCTAATGTTTCTGTAATAGAAAGTTACAGCAGCATGGTTTCCCACATGCTGCAATAAATAGAAGCTGGCCTGTGAGACGTGGAAATGGTTCTTTAGTGCTACATTAAGGGAAAGGACATATGTTTGTGTGAGACTAACTGCTTTGTAGATGTCTCTGAAAGAAAAATGAATGGTAGTTTTCTAATGAGCTACATCATAAACAGTCTTATAGGCAACATGGAATGATCTGTACAGTATATTCTTTAGTTGCTTTATGTTTAGAGATGATAGTTGAATCTAGTATTTTTGATTAGAAGTAGATCCCCTGATCTTTACCAGGAAAGAACATCAAAACCATGCAGTGTGACATAAATAGCATGTACAAACTTGAGTAATAAGAATGAATTTCTGCTTTTCGGTTGGCTACAGTGCCTGTCTCTAACTGCTAGAAGGGAGGGATAGCTCAGTGGTTTGAGCATTGGCCTGCTAAACCCAGGGTTGTGAGTTCAATCCTTGAGGGGGCCATTTAGGGATTTGAGGCAAAAATTGGGGACTGGTCCTGCTTTGAGCAGGGGGTTGGACTAGATGACCTCCTAAGGTCCCTTCCAACCCTGAGATTCTATGATTCTAAGACCAGTCTTCTAAATAGAAGGGCAGAATGGATTGGAAATTGATCCATCTGTAGCTGCCATCAGTGTAGTATAGTTCTCATCTTTGTCACAAAACCCACCACCCATCTGACATTTTCTGCTTAAACAAAAGCACTGATCTCTTTGTCTGTGTGATGGCTCCTGTACTGTCTGTCTAACATCGGGGTATCAGAGTAATGGTGAGACTCTCGCTGAACAAAGAGGACCAGATCTTCAGCTGGGCTAAATCCACTCACTTCACTAGAGCTATGCTGCATGATGCCAGGTGTGTGTATGTACACGTACACACATACATATATAGATATGGGGGAGAGAGCGAAGGACAATTCTTGTCCTGACCTAGCAATCCCCACCGTGCTATGCATAGCAGCCTCTCTGCTGTATTCTCAACTGCTTCCTGTTGCTTGACCAGAAAAACCCAAAACACAAGCCAAAGCACAACAGCTGCTGAAGAACTTTTATTAAAGTTTAGAAATAGACAGGCCTGGAACAAAGTATTGTGTAAGCTGCTTCCGTCATTCATGCACCATCTACTAACCCTACCCTCTATTTTATACTAATACACACAGTGCCCTTAATTACATGCTTTACTGTTATTTTGGAGGTTTCTGATCCCATCATTTACCCTTGAACCAGATTCAATAGCTTCCTTATTTATTTCTAGGCCGCACACGGAACCCACCCCACCATGCTGTAGTTTATGGAGAGGTTTGGTTGCTGTTGTCCCCTTCATTTCTAGTCCAGAACAGACACTTCTTCCTTCATCTCTTCAATCAGTGGTTTGGAGGCTGGGCAAATGTATTGGCCGGTCATCTGAGTGGCTTCTCTTGCATCACTCTCTGAAAGGCTGTAGTAGGACAAACAACAGGGAAGTAGTCCAGGATTCCACAGGGGAAGTGGACTAGAGGGTGGCGATGAGACTGAGTTACAAAGTTAAGGAAAAAAGTAAAATGAAACACCTGCCAGTTGCCCCAAATTATTATCATCCACCTGATGGTGGTAGACTACAGAGTAGGGCCCATTGTACTAGGCACAGTACAAACACAAAATAAGAGGCAGTTGCTGTCCCAAAATGCTTACAATATAAAGGGACAAGATAGACAAAGGGTGGGAAAAGGCAAGTATTATCCCCATTTTACAGATGGAGGTGCTAAGGCACAGAGAGATTAAGGCCATGTCTACACTGACGGGATTATAGTGTCATAGCTACAGCATCATAGCTATCCTGCGAAAACCCTGTAGTATAGACACATCCTACTGAGACAGAAGAGCTTTTCCACTACTGTAGGAACACCATCTCCCTGAGTGACAGTAGCTAGACCGACGGGAAGCATTCTTCTGTCAACATAGCTTCGGCCACACCAGATGTTAGGTTGGCATAACTTTGGCACTCCGCGGGTATGGATTTTTCACACCCCTGAGATCCATCACCATGGTGACCCGCGTTTTGAGTGTAGACTGGGCTGCATGACTTGCCCAAGATCACACAAGAAATCTGTGGCAGAGCCAGAAACTGAGTGCAGATCTCCTGAGTCCCTGTCCAGTTCCTTAACGACAAGACCACCCTTCCCTCTCCTAAGGGGACCGGGATGGTTGATTAAATGCCAATAGGAAAAAATCATGAGATCACCTTTGCGGCAATGTCAGTAACTTTAAAAATTAAATAAGAATGACCCGGCTCAAAATATTTCAAATTCAGAAAAACTAAATAAAGATGGTATAGAATTTGAGTTAGAATAGTTAGATTTTTCTACAAGAAGTAGAAGATGGCTTGGTCCAGCATGTTAGATCCGACCTCTCTAAAATCAGAGAAATATTTTATTTCCCCCCATATTATTTAGTTTTAATAACTATCTCAGATGGGGTTTTTTAGCCATCAATCTCAAAGATAGGTAAGTGTCAGAAGGTGAAACTGAGTGTTGTATGCGCTTAGATCTCCATAAATATAACATTAAAATTATCCTGAAGAATTGCATAGAATTTAAGTGCATTTCTATGGTGATAGCTACATGCTGACTTGTGTTTCAGCTATGAATTGTCCCTGATCCCTATGCAAACAACCTCTCATACATGCAGGCCTTGGCAGGATGACACTGGATGTAAAAATTTGTGACAGACCCAAAATACGAGACAAAGCAACAATAAAACATTCCAGGAGGAGACGAGGAATGATGCAGGTCTGATTGAGTTAAAAATGTGTTTAAAACTTTCTCTGGATCAGATCCTCGGCTGCTGTAAGTCCATGGAGGTCAGCTGAGCTATTCTAATTCACACAACTGAGACTCTGTCCCGGTAGCTTTAGTGTTAAATGTCACTGATGATAATAGTGAGATACACCAAGGTTCTGTGTAAAGGTCAGGCTGTGATCCTGTGAAGGCTGGCTTGTGGTAATATTCCATTGGGATTCATGTGAGCAGAATCCTTGATAAGGATTTCGGGGAGGGATAGCTCAGTGGTTTGAGCATTGGTCTGCTAAACCCAGGGTTGTGAGTTCAATCCTTGAGGGGGCCATTTGGGGATCTGGGGCAAAAATTGGGGATTGGTCCTGCTTTGAGCAGGGGGTTGGACTAGATAACTTCCTAAGGTCCCTTCCAACCCTGATATTCTATGATTTGCAGGATCAAGCCTCAACTTTGAGTCTAAAATGAGTGCCCTATAGTACCTAGTCATGAGATGTCACCATCTAACATGCACAGAATCCAGTTCATTTCCCTCTCTCGTACATTGTCTTTTGAGGCTACCCATTGCCTTTATGAGAATGTAATAGAGATCCTATCACATTTATAACATTAGACCTAAGGAATTGGCATCAGTTGCATTATAATTAACCCCCATTATTTCAAAGCACTACAAACCTTAATTACCATCCCTTGAGTCTGTTGGCACAGAACCTATCAGCCTAAGTGTGCATTTTTTCCCTTCTGTTGAAGCTATGAGCTAAAGACCCAGTTCTGCAAAGCCCGTAAGGGTAGGATTTTCCAGTGACCTAGAGCCAGATTTTGAAGGTATTTAGGTGCCTCAAGATGCAGAGAATCATAGAATCATAGACTATCAGGGTTGGAAGGGACCTTAGTAGGTCATCTAGTCCAACCCCCTGCTCAAAGCAGGACCAATCCCCAATTTTTGCCCCAGATCCCCAAATGGCCCCCTCAAGGATTGAACTCACAACCCTGGGTTTAGCAGGCCAATGCTCAAACCACTGAGCTATCCCTCCCCCCCAGTGGGATTTTGAAAAGAGGCTCCCAGTGGGATTTTGAAAAGCGGCTAAGCCTAACCCATAACTGAAATCAACAGGCCATAGGCATCTAAGATGCTTTGAGAATGACTGAGGTGTCTAGGCACCTATCTGCATTTTAAATGTCCAAATAACTTTGTAAATGTGGCCCTATGTCATGTAATCCATAGGATTTGTGCTCCTGAATGACATAGGTGCTTTTGAAAATCCCATGCTAAACACATGAACAGCTTTGCTCATGTGAAGCGCATTCCATTGAAGCCAAAGGAAGGAAAAGAGAAGTGTAATAAAATTAGACGTGTGAGCCTGTCTAGCCCAGTGACAGAACATCAGCCTTTGCCAGGGTTCAAGTCCTTGTTCAAGTAAATACTTTAGCCACTCAGATGCTGTGATAATGAAGGCCATAGAAGTACCGCGATCAGTCTAGGTTATTCTTGCTGATAGAGTAGAAACATACCGTACATACCTATCATTCAGAAAGCTCTGATATAACCACATGAAGCAAAAGTCATCGTGAGAGCTGCCAGTCTCATGTGCCCTTGGTAGATCTGTATGGATTAATCCTTCAGAGCCGTCCACCTCATCACTGATTTGGAGGAGAGGAGGGAAGAATACTGTTAATGTCCCTGTAGCGGGGTGGATACCTGCTCATGACCTGAGGGGCTGGAAAGAGCCCTGGGGGAGGGCTGAGGCTGAAAGCTGGGCTGATTCAAAGCAGCCACAGCTGGGGCCAGTTTAATCAGGGCCCAGCTGGCCCTTATAAGAGGGCAGTGGGCCTGGCACAAACATACTCTCTCTCTGTCTTTAGAGAGGGAAGGGCTTGGCTGCAGGAACCTGACTAGGTACCTAGATTGGAGCAGGGCTGGGGAAGGGCCTGAGGAGCTGGGGTGCTCCGGCTAGGAAAGCCCCAGGCTGCGGCCTAGTGTTTGGCCCACTAGGTACAGGGGTTGCAGGGGGTAACCCATGGGTAGGCCGAGGCAGCAGGTCCAACCGAACCTTGCCGGTGATGAGTGGCTTATACTGCAGTCTGCCCCAGGGTGTGGGGGCTAGCTGGTGACTGGCAGTAGCCTATGACTGAGGCGAGGTGGGGATAGTGGGTTGGGGGTTCCCCTGGGGAGGGGAGACCCAGATCTAGGGGTACTGCCAAGGGGGCAGCACCCCAGTTAAAAGGGCACCGGGTCCTGGAAGGGACACGGGGCCCGAGTGGTCAGGCGGATCGCTGGCCTGCAGAGGGCGCTCCAGAGGCTGGTGAGCTAATTCCCAACTGAAACCAGCAGGAGGCGCTGCAGGGGTGAGTCAAAACCCTGTCACAGTCCCCCATGCCACCGGCTTTTGGGGAATGTTTTTCAAGCAAAAGCTGAGCTGCTGTGAACAAGATGGTGTGATCTGACACCTTGAGTAAAGCCAGTTCCTGAAGGTTACACTGATTCCCCTGTATCTTAGGACACAGGCTGTCACTGTGTATATTGTGTTTCCAAAGGATGTCCTGATCTATGGCACCCTAGTGCTTCCTAAACCAGAGAAGTTTAGCAAAGAAAACAGCTACAACAACCAACACAAACAAAACACGTTCCTGTACCGCTTGAGTCCCGGTTTTGGCTCCCTTATTTAGCAAGGACTGCATGCTGCCTGGAACGCTATATAGCACACAGAGTGGCTGAATAATATACGGCAAGTAAGCCTGGCATTACCGGGGCTAACTCCATTGTGTTCGCCGATTGGCACAGGTTGCCTGGCCACCTTCTGCTAAGCTGCAGTTGTGACACGTGGAAGCAGTGACTCCTGACGACATATCAAACTGACCTCCCACATGCTTCCCTGCCTGATTATTGATGGGACGTGCTGCAGCTGGGTGTGAAGGCTTATTGCAGTGGTGACACAGGTGAAGGCACGTGTGCCATTGAAAATTATATTAATTTTGGGGAGGGGGGAAATGTTGGGCCTTTAATTAACTTGCTGCTGCTATTCTGGGAGCTCAGTTCTGTTCTAGGGAGAGGAAGCCAATACAGCAAATGCCGGTAGATGCTTCCTCTCCAACAGAAATCCACTTTGTTGATCCTCTGAATAGGGGCAAATTGTGCTCTGATCTCCTTCCTGGCTGCTGCTGATGGCAGTATATATACTAGAGAGAGGCTGGATACACTCAACAATTAAGCCAGCATTCTTGTGTAGTATGGAAGGATTCTGCCTCATTTGTAGTACTGAAGCAAGAGGAATGATTTTTCCTTCTATGACCATCTTCCTCTTACATACTAGCAGAGGACAGGCTATAGTTATATAGCTGAATCCTGTTATGCTAATGATTGTATTGTACAAAAATATCACGTCTACTTCAGGTACGTACAGGTGCACTGTAAGGGTCAGTGAACCAGACAGTGTCTCTAGCTCAGGGGTGGGCAAACTTTTTGGCCCGAGGGCCATATGTGGGTGGGGAAATTGCATGCAGGGCCATGAATGTAGGGTTAGGGCAAGGGGTTTGGGTGAAGGAGGGGTGCAGGGTGTCTGAGGGCGCTCAGGGCAGGGGGTTGGGGTGCAGGAGAGAGTGCGGGAGGGGAATCAGGGCAGGGTGTTGGGGTGTGGGAGAGTGGGGTGCAGCAGGGGGTTGAGGTGCAGGAGGGGTGTGGCAGGGGGCTCAGGGCAGGAGATTAGGGGTGTGGGGGGGGGCTCAGGGCAAGGGCTCAGGGCAGGAGGGGTGCGGCAGCGGGTTGGAATGTGGGGTGCAGGAAAGGTTCAGGGGTGCGGGCTCCGTCCGGGTGCCGCTTACTTGAGCGGCTTTAGGGTGGCAGAGGCACGCAGCGGGGCTAAGGCAGGCTCCCTGCCTGCCCTGGCCCCGCGCCACACCCACAAGCACACGGAGCCATATGCCCCACCTCCCTCTCCCAGGGGCTGCAGGGACGTGATGCCGGCCACATCTGGGAGTGGCGGCAATCCTGCGGGCCGGATCCAAAGCCTGGCTTATCTGTCCCCTAATATACAGGACACATTTATGTAAATATGAAATTCGAGACATGGAAGTAAAATCCAGGATTATCATAACTTCATATGACACAACGGGAATTATAAGGCAGGGAAACAGTGGCCTCAATCTTGCAACATCTCTTTATAAACTGACCTTCTAATCCATTGTACTTGTTTAGCTCTGGAGAGTATCCTTACATGGCTAGAATTACTATATGGGTCGATGGTCACAAACAGGGATGAGAAGGGGAGAAAAGATGGGGAAATAATGATGCCCAGAGAAAAGAACACCAAGAGATGGCTTGCTATGTCCCTCAGTAGCACGGCCAGGGGGAGTTCCTTTCCTTTCCCTTCCCTTGACCAGTTATGGTCCATGGGGATTACTTAGTGGAGAGACCAAGCCTGAGGCTTTGGAGTATCAAAGAGGTACAGCAAAGTAAGGAAATAATACTAAGTTTTCCCCTTACCTTCCTCTGAGATTCTGTATGTGGTGCAGGAAAGCCTTTAGTTTGGTGAGCTTCTCTTTCAAGCTCAAGTCATTTTCAGCATGATCAATAAAGCCAGAATCTTCCATCTGCTCCTCCAGTCCAGATGATTTGGGGACACTAGTACACAAGAGTACAAATATACAAAGCCAAGGCTTATTCTTCAATCTGCACATTACTCACCTACTTAGTTCTTGCAATATTCCTCCTTCACTTGCTGTCGTATCAGTTCTTAAAGACAATGATCCTCGGCTCGTGTATATTGGCAGAGCTCCACTGAAGTCAGGTTTATATCGGCTGAGGTGCTGACTTTTATGTGAGAATGGCTACATAGAAATATAGGGCTGGAAAGGACCTCAAGTGGTCATCTAGTCCCACACCCACCCTCCCCAGACTCAGGCAGGACCAAGTAAACCTAGACCATCCCTGACTGGTGCTTTCTCCAACTTGTTCTTTAAAGACCTCCAATGATGGGGATTCCACAACCTCCCTTGGTAACCTGTTCCAGTGCTTAATTATCCTTGTGAGAAAGTGACAAAAAATGAGTGAGAACATTTTTCCTAATATCCAACCTAAATCTCCCTTGCTGCAAAAAAGCATAAAGCATCCCAACAAACTCAGCTTGATTGTTGTGCTGAATGCTATCTTTGTAACAAGCTAAGATAAACATGTATCCTGCTCAACTTGGGTAACAAATTTACTTCAAATTGTTTTGTTCAGGTGCCCTAAAAATCACTGGTAATGGTCTGCACCAGTAAATTATAGAACTGTTTAGCAATGAGCCAATATGTTGATTCAGCTCAGACTTTACTGAGGTTAGCCTGATTTTTAACCAGGGCTGAGATTCGGCAAATCCCAGGGAGTTTAGTGGGGGAGCTGCAGATGTTCTGCACTACTGGAAGTCAAAGCAAGTGTTTGAAGGATAACATTGCTTCTCAACATTGCCTCTCACCCATGCTGCAGAGGAAATGGGTCACCTGATGGGATCATGTGGGCACATCTCACTCAATCAATTCCCTGCCATTGCAGGGGCCTCCAAGAGTGGTGCACATCAGTCTCTCCTGTTCTTTGCCTGTGGCACACCACAGTTTAGTCAAACCAAAGCATTTCAGGAAATGAAAGTCATTGGACTCAATGGAGGGGTATTTGGGTAAAATTTCATGAGCTGTGCTATACAGGAGGTCAGACTAGATGATCTAATGGTCCCTTCTAGGCTTACACTCTATGAAACCTATGAAAAATCCCCTTCCTTGTTGCCTGGCTCATTGTACTGAGACCCTGGCCTAGATTCTCAATCGAGTATGCCGATTTACATCCTCTTGAAGACATGGTCCTCTGTTTTTAATACATCTTATCCCGGTGTCACCTATCCCAGCTCCATTCTACATCCTGATTGGTTTTCCAGAGTGTAAGTTCTTCAAAATATGCAGCCAACCTAGGGAGGAGTGACTTAACCTCCTGTCCATCATCCCCAAGACCACCCACACAGCATCCTGAAGCTAAAAACTAATGCATCTGCAGGGATCACACTAGAGGTGAACCTCCCAGGAAAAACAAAATGCCTCCAGGATGGGAACTGGGAAGGAACCATTTTGTCATCTGAGGAGGCTCTTTCCTTGAGGAAAGGGCCAGGACTGAATTAGGCCTCAATGCTTCCATTGATTTTTGTGCTCTAGTTATTTGCTAGAGCCCAGGGGTGGGGTGGGGGTGAATTGTATTGCACGAAGCACCTAGATGCCTGACTTAGATTGGGGCCCATTGCACTAGGTACTGCATGGACACACATGACCTGACTGACTTCAGGGGGAGCTTGGTAGCTCAACACCTCGGCTGATAGAAAAAGACAGTCCCTTCTCCCTTTAGCTGAAAATTGACATAAAAGGCAAGACTTGACAGGTGGGGGAATGGAAAGGGCATTGGACGGGTTCTTGGGAGACCTCTGTTCTGTTCCCAGCTCTGCTACAGACCTACTATGTGACCTTGGGCAAGTCATTTCACCTCTGTTTGCCCACCCACCCTGTCTCTCCCTGGTTTATTTAGATTGTAAGCCCTTCAGGACAAACTCTCTCTCTTACTACCTGTGACTTCACAGGCGTCTTATGATGAGATGTGTTGGGCAACCTTAATAAGTGATGCTACCAGCTTTGCCCGTAATAACACGCAAGTGGGCAGGGTCATGTTGCAGAGGGGTGTTTACTGGCTTGCGACTGTACATCGGACACAGGCAGTCAAGGAAGGCTCAGCAGTCGTAGTGAGTGGCTGGGGAACAAGACAGGGCTAGCTCTGGTGTCTGAGACTTTCAGAAGTCCGGGAAGTACACACTGCGCTCTCTCTCCCTGGAGGGTGGGGACCTGTCACTCTGCATTCTGGGTGCCTGTTTTCTAGCTGTGAGCTGATGCCTGCGAGAGGTTGAATGGCCAATAAGTCACTTTCCTTTCCCAGTGTCTGTATTTGTTACCTGCGCTTGTAGCCCACCAGAGACTTGATTAGTTTCTGAACCTGAGCGTTTCCTCTCATCTTGCTGAGTTCGCTGGTGAACGTGCCATCAGAGTGCCTCTGGTACCTGCGCTTCGGGAAAGAGAGACAATGAATGTGCCTGCCCTGAGGCTGCTTTCTCTGTTCGAAGGGACTTCGATTACATCTGTGACTGCGGCACAGCTGGGCCTTTCCTGCTAAGATAGGCTCCTGCTCCCAACACAGTGTATTGGGATTGACCCACAGGATCAGAACTTAAAGGAGAGACAAGCTGCCCCTCTTGTGTGTATTAATTATGCACTGACGCAGGTAACTGAAAAGGAACAGTTCTAGACAGGCATATGGCTTACTCTAGACAACATATAATCGAGCCAGCTGTTTGTATTTAGAAAGGATGATCAATTTTTTAACGGAATAACGGTGGTGTTGCCCCCCGCACCGTTTACCGCCTCTGCTGTGTTGAGAGGGAGCTACGCCTGAGAATCATAGAATCTCAGGGTTGGAAGGGACCTCAGGAGGTCATCTAGTCCAACCCCCTGCTCAAAGCAGGACCAACCCCAACTAAATCATCCCAGCCAGGGCTTTGTCAAGCCGGGCCTTAAAAACCTCTAAGGAAGGAGATTCCACCACCTCCCTAGGTAACCCATTCCAGTGCTTCACCACCCTCCTAGTGAAAAAGTTTTTCCTAATATCCAACCTAAACCTCCCACTCTGCAACTTGAGACCATTACTCCTTGTTCTGTCATCTTCTACCACTGAGAACAGTCTAGATCCATCCTCTTTGGAACCCCCTTTCAGGTAGTTGAAAACAGCTATCAAATCCCCCCTCATTCGTCTCTTCTGCAGGCTAAACAAGTAGGCTCTGCAGGGCTGATGAATGAGCTCGCTAGAGTCAGACTTGGTTGCATGCAAGGCCAGGTATGTTCCTGAAGCACTAGGGCTGGATTCTGCCCCATGCTGGCTCCCCTTTGGGCTGCTCTGGCTACCAAAGGTTTCACCTAGAGAATTTGAAGCTGCCCTGAAGCAGCAGTTGGGGATTCCCGTGTGGAAGGTAATCACCTGTGGCTTAGCCGGCTTTATGCCACTCGCTCCTAGCCCCCCCTCTTGTTGGAAGTAATGGGCCATTGGAACAGCCCCTTCGGGGGCGGGGGGGAGGGCATTCCAGTGTGTGCCAGTTAGAGCAGCCCTGAAATGGCTTTAGCTTTAGCTTTTGCAGCAGCTGAGCTGACTTCTGGGTGCCGTCAGGATGGAGGGTTCAGAAGCCCAAGGTGCACCTGAGGATCTGGCCCCAAATTCGGAATCAGGCTCCAGAGAAGGCCAGACTGTTTGCTTGCTAGCATTTGACTGGCTTGCTCTCTAGACCCAATCTACACTCTCTTTTTTTGAGGCCCATCGCGATCTTTTTACACTTCGGAGTTCAGAGGTCACAACAGCGCCAAGCAGGGAAGAGCCCGTATTTTTTACCTTTGATTGAGGCCCACAAGAGATTTGACTAACTTCTGCACATAAGCATTTTCATTCATCTTGCTGAGTTCACTGTTAAAGACCCCGTCGGCATGTCTCCGAGCCCTGGGAGTTTAGAACAGAACAACAAAATGGGCACAATGCCATGCTTTGGATAGGGTGGGTGTTTAAAAGCATCCCTTTGGGAGAGGGAGGAAGCTGGGAGGCAGGACCATAGCTAGCCATTAATAGAAATCATAATTACTTTGGCCCAAAATAGGAAACGGGAGCGTTCCAAGTAGGGGTGGGGGAAAGAAGGCAAAAAGGAAAAGGTTCAAACATAAAAGGAGCAAATATTTAAAGATTTAAATATATTTTAAACTAATCAGAAAGTAAAAATGTCTTATGTTCCTTTCTAGCTAGATTTAGATGGAATACACCCCTGTGTTCACACCCTACACACTAGTGTAGTAATCTTTCTACAAAGTATGCCTTGTGAGGTATCATTTGAAAACTCATAATCTGCTGGTCAGTTGTCCTGGTAAAATGTGTGTGGCAACATTGTATGTGAAGCTATAAGATTCCCCCTGTATAATGTTATTAATACATGTTCCAAACCCCACAGCACTGCCCAGGCAGAAGTCAGGTCTGTCCTAAACAAAGGAATGTGTGTTTGCCTGAACTTGCATTTGAGCAGTAAACGGTCATCAAGCAGGGAGGGAAAACAAAGGAAGTTCAAACAGGTGATTTAAAAACCAGCAGGGAATATCTTTCCACATAGACTGTTTGTGGCATAGGCGCCAACTTTACCCGGCGCTGGTGGGTGCTCGCGCCTGCCCGCCCCCTGCCCCAACTCCACCCCTTCCCCACCCCCATTCTAACCCCTTCCCCAAATCCCTGGGCGCGCTGCATTTCCCCTCTTCCCTCCTAGGCTTGTTGCGCGCAAGCCTGGGAGGGAGTGGGGAGAAGCGGAGCAGTGATGCGCTCAGGGGAGGAGACAGAGCGGAGGTGAGCTGGGGCAGCACGGGGAGGGCTGCAGGAAGTAAGCCTGGGGGGTGGGCAGAGGAACCGCTCCCTGCCCCAGCTCACCTCCACTCCACCTCCTCCCCTGAGCACGCTGCCGCTGCTCCGCTTCTACACCCTCCCTCCCAGGCTTGCTGCGGGAAACAGCTCTTTGGCGGCAAGCCTGGGATGGAGGGGAGAGAAGCAGGAGGCGGTGGCGTGCTCAGGGGAGGAGGCGGAGGTGGAGCGGAGGTGAACTGGGGCGAGGGGGGGGGGGCGGGGAGCAGCCGGTGGGTGCTCTGCACCCTCCAATTTTTCCCTGTGGGTGCTCCAGCCCCGGAGCCCCCACAGAGTTGGTATCTATGGTTTGTAGCCTGGTTCTCAGCTGGGAATATGTTTTAAAGAGGGGGACTGAAATTAGAAAAAGGAGGGACAAACACCCCCAAGGCTTCCTGTGTGATGTTGGGCGAGTCACTTAGCCTTTCTGTGCTGTAATTCGCCATCTGTAAAATGGGGAAGGTGCTGTCCTATCTCCACAGGGGTGCTGCGTGGAGAAATACAACAAAGGGTTGGTCCACACTAACCCCCCGGGTCGAACTAAGATACGTAGCTGAAGTCGAAGTATCTTAGTTCGAACTAAAAAGCACTTACCGTGGGTCCAGACGTAGCAGGCAGGCTCCCCCGTCGACTCCGCTTACTCCTCGCGCGGAGCAGGAGTACCGGTGTCGACGGCGATCACTTCCGGGATAGATTTATCGCGTCTCATCTAGACGCGGTAAATCGATCCCAGAAGATCGATTGCTACCCGCCGAATCAGGCGGGTAGTATAGACGTACCCAAAGACTCTGAGGTAGTAGGATAATAGGGTACATATAAGTACCTGAGAGCAGGGGTGTTGGAACAATTTTTATAGTGGGGGTGCTGAGAGCCATTGAACCAAACTGTAAGCCCTGTATATAATGGAAACCTCTTCAAGTCAGGGGGTGCAGCAGCAGCCCCCCTCCCTAGTTTCAGCACCTATGCCTGAGAGAGATGGGATTCGCAAGATTGGGCCACTAGAGTGTCTCTTTGGGGCAAGGATCTCTATGCCTACAGGTCTAATAAAGTACCTAGCATGCTTTGGCATTATGTACATCAGGTAATGATACTTGGTGTAGCAAAGAACTTCTTCAAAACAAAGGGATGTTTCACTGTAAAGAAATGTCCAGTGTGCACATACTATCACTCCTCAGGGCCTGTAGGGTCAGACCTTAGGGGCTGTACTTCAGTGGAGTCGCACTGATTTACCCCGGCTCAGGGCCTGGCACTACCCATGTTTTGTCAGCAGTTGGTTGGACTAAACTAAACTAATCTGTACAAAGGCACTCTTAGCATGGAATAAGAGTATATGCACACAGGGAGCAAGTGCAGAATAGCTATTGTGCTTTAAATGACTACTTTAGCTATTTTGTACTAATTTCCCCATGAATTCGCTATGTAGACGAGCCCTCATTTAGTTACACTGATGCAAACTTGTGTGTAGACACTTAAATTGGTTGAAGAGTGAGTGGGTCATTTCAGTTTAGCGTATTCTGTTCTGACTACCAAAATAAGAGTGTCTACACAAAAACTTGCACTGGTTTAACCAAATCAGTTTAAAAACCAAACAAACAGCTGCAACTTCTGTATGTAGACAAGACCTTCGTTTTCTAGTTGCTGGATCCTTAGAACAGAAAGTCATGGAAAGAAGAAGGGGGATGGAGCCCCCAAAAGATTCTTACCTCTCCAGAGGAGGAAGCGTTGCTGAGAGCTGAGACAGGACAACCACAGAAATAACTAGCTGCCAGAGTCCAGTCAGCAAGGAGGCCATGATGTCTCCTGAAATGAAGCACTAGGTTTTATGAGCAGTAAAATGAGTGGCCCTGTTATTTGTTTGGAACAATTTACCGGTTGCACAGCACCAGATATTGCTGTATTGCTACGTTAATAACACCATTGTAATTAAATAAGGCAGTTCTTGCCAACAGAGAGAGCATTCTGTGAAACATAAAAAAAGATGAGCAGACCCTGTTTGTATTCTCTATGCCCCAGTGAAACCACCGTTTGGATGTTTTAATGTTGGGATTCAGCGCAATATAGAATGAATAGACTGGTAATACATCTGGGGCATAACACCATGGAGCAAATCCCACTCTGCTGTAACTCGATCCATCCAAGTCAGAACTCCAGGGATGAATTTGGCCATATATTTAGAAATGGGAGGATTAAAAAAAAACCTCACCACCACCCCTGAACACATTCGGCTATCAAAATACCTAGAGGAAATCCAAGTCTAATATTTCAAACCATCAGGCAAAAAGGTATATGCAACACTATAATTCATCCGCACAAGCTGGGGGCTTGCCGGTGCTTATAGTCATGCACAAGTATCCATTTGACACTGGAAAGGAGTGAGTAGCCAGTCTCAACATCCGCACCTTCAAGGAAAATCTTCAGGCAGATGTTTATATGTGTATTTTTTTAATTTAAAAAAAAAAAAACCCTGAAGGATTATCACCTGCAGTTGGAGCATGAGATGTTTTATGAACATTGAGGTGCCGCCATAGCCTAAATAAGGACAAATCCCTCAGAGAAGGTAAGATCATAGGAAAGCAGTGGGAAGAGAAACATGTTCTCCTCCATGCTGATGGAATGGAGAAGGAGGAAGTGGACAATGGCAGCCTGCAGTGAGTGCTTGCTACATGAGAAGTTCCTTTCAGTGAGCTCTGTCTAGGCTGGCTAGATATGTACTGGCCTTCCTGTTCCCTAGAATACCACAGAAAGAATACCTCAACTTCACTAAATTCCAGTTCGAAGGATCGCCCCCGAACCAGCAGACACCCAAACAGCTCCTTTCCAAATCCCATGCCATCAGCACAAATTCCTTTAGCCTACTGCACATCTCATGGATGGGACTGTCTCTCATATATATGAGCAGTGGCCCATTCCCCTTGTGTATGTTTATTTTCTGCAGCCTGCTTCTCTGGCAGTCCCCATCCTGAGCTGTATTTGTTATGCACTGCAGGTGATTTCACAACTTTATTGAACTTACACATTTACGAATGGTGCCGCATGTTCTTATATGCCAGTAGATGGCACACTTTCTATTAACTATGTGCATATCTCACAGTTATGTGGGTCTTTCACATAGAACCTATGAAACGTTCCCCAGTCTCTTTCTGCAGCTTGGTATAAGAGTTTACAAAAAAGGAAGTAGACACATGCACAAATCTAGACTTTACATTGCTCATCAGTGGTGATTAGAAAGGAAGGATGGTCAAGGGGTTAGGGCTTGGGAAACCTGGAGGCAAGTCCCTGCTCCAACACTGATTTTCTGTTGTGAACCTGGGCAAATTATTTCACCTCTCTGTGCTGCCGTTCTCATCTGTAAAATACAAACAGGACTTCTCTACCTCAAAGAGGTGTGCTGAGGAAAAATAAAGATCGTGATGTGCTCAGGTACTGTGGTGCCATATAACTCCTTTGGATAGATAAATTAAACCACTATCCAGATCAAAGATATCATGGTTTTCTGCTTGCAAAGAAATAGATCCTAAATTTCAAAATAACACACACAATTTTCTCCCAAATGTCTTGGGTTCAAAACCCACAGTGCATTTCTATGCGTGTGAGAGCTAACCACAGAAAACTTCTACAGAATTCAGGGTCCTCAGGTGTGGATGCTCAAATCAGAATCTGAGCAGATGGTATGAAAGATATTACTTAAGGCAGCATCCAGTTTGCTAGGAGAGCTGTGAGGAGGACAGAAGTTCTGTTTCACAAAGGATTTTGAGATTTTGAAATTTGGCTTTGTTCCGAATCAGAATGAAAACCAAACATTTTTGAAATAGTTTCTGAAGGAAACTGATAATACAAAGTTTTTAAAAAATCAAAACAAAAAGTCCCTTCAAAACAAAAAATCAAAATGTATTGTTCTGAAAATGTCGAAATGGGACATTGTTAGAACTTTCCCCCCATTTTTCTTCTGAAACAAAATTCCAGTGAAATCAACCTAGTTTTCAATTTTGACAGAACCTACGTATTCTGACAGAATATGGTTCCCCTGCAATTCCTCTGAGGAGTTTACTATTCAAGGAGAGAGAAGTAGAGAACCAAAGGAAACAGGAACAACGGGCAATTTGCATGCAATGTATATGCAAACTAACTAGATTCACCATAAGCCTCTGGAGAGGAGAGGGGCCTTGCAGATGAGTTCTGAGAGGTTGTACTCTGCACAGGGAGCCCCGTGGAAGAAGGCACAGAGGTGACTGGTGAGAAGTTGACAAACAAGGATCAGATGTCATTCGCCTCTTCGCATGCATACAAATCTTGCTATTGGTCAGAAAATTATTCAGCCCTCTCTAAAACCCTGATTTTGGGCATTTGACTCACTACCTTGCTCTGGCCCTGCCATGTGAAGAATTTTCATTTACCTAACATTCATTTTTAACAACTGACCCATTATTCTCTTACTATAACCAGGGGGAATAAAAGTCATGAGCTAGGGCCACTGGATAACCATATTCTACATTGCACAGAAAGAGAAAACACTGAGATTCATGAGAGATGTGCCCCTCTGTCTAGTTCGCCTCCCATTCAGCACCATTAACAAATGTCAGCATAGATTTTCAGTACTTACTGTGCTATGGTCACGCAGGGCTTCTTCACTCTCTCACACCTGCGATGTGCCACTAATCCATCCTTGCCTGCATCCCCTATAAATATTCAGCCCTTATCAGGTGCACCAAATTAGGTAAAGATGGAAATGAGAGTAACATTTATTAATGGCATTGATATCCTGGCTGAAATGTATTTTTAATTGTACTGTAAACCCAAGAAGGTAGGTACAGCGGTTTAATTGACCATTTTGCCAATGTATGTTGGTTCCTGTTACGGGCATATAATAAAACTAATTTGTCAGTCAAACATCCCTGGACTGATACCGTTGATATCAGTAATGACTAATTGGTTTTGAATGTCACCAGCATGACCTCTCCTAGCTTTAACTACCTGCTTGATGGGACTTTAATACATTTTTTCCCCTTTTTGTTAGGGTTTTGTTTGCAAATAGCCAAGAGAGAGTGTGTGAGTGTGTATACATACAAGGAGCACTCTTGATATTTGGATGTATATTACAATAATTTGCGTGCAGTAGTTGTCGAGATTCAGTATCTGCACAGGGGGTGAGGTTCTGGAACCCCCTCCCAGTAGGAGTTGTGGAGGCAGGCAACCTAATTGAGAGCTGTAATGTATGAGTGCAGTTGTCTGATGAAGTTGCTTGTGATGGTGGGGGGCCGTGCCGGGACTCACTTATGTTCCTAAAGCTCATGCTTCAAGTTTCAGCTGGCCAGCAACAGGGGTCAGGAAGAGATTCTCCCTCCCTTGCCCCCCAAATGTTTTCTGTGAGGGATTTTTATGTCCTTCCTCTGAAGCATCAGGGATGGCCACAGCTGGAAGTGGGATATTGGATGGGGTTGGCCGGGGCTCTGGGGTGGCACTGAGGTCCTGGACTGGCTGGTCCCTGCTCACATGTGCAGGGTCTAACTGGCGGCCATAGGTGGGGCTGGGAAGGAGCCACCAGATCAGCTTGGCAGTGACCATGGGGGTTTTTTCATCCTTCTCTGCAGCATGTGGGTGGCTCACTTGTCAGCATTATCTGGGTATATCTCACTTACTCATCGCCCTGCCATTGTAGGGGCCTTGGGCACTGGTGCACCTCGAGCCCTCCTGTTCTCTGCCTCTATCACATTATAGTCTAGGCTCCTGTGGGCTGTCATACTTTGGTCTCATTTCAGTTGCTGGGTTTAGTGTGCAGATGCTGGGTGGTGTCGGTGACCTGTGATATACGGGGGAGGTCGGACTAGATGGTCTAGTGGTCTCTTCCGGTCTTAAACTCTGACTCATTTTAGGGCAAACCTTGACTGGTCTTAAATAGGAATAACAAGGCTGTTGCTGCTGAGATTGGAGTTTCCTGGACAGACCTGGAAAAAGTCATTTCCTGGAATAGCAGAGTTTGCTGCAGCTCAGCCGTGGGCTGCCCAGTTAGAATTGTGTGGGGAATGGGCCTGGGCCTTATCAAAATACACTGACGTCAGTGGAAAGACTTCCATTGACTTCTGAGGCCTTTGGATCAGGCGAGGTTCAGTCAATGTTCTTAAAGGGCTGGAAAGAGAGAGAAAATAGAATTATGCCCTTTCCTTGCATCTTCATGACATATAAGGTAGCTTGAAAGTATTTTTCATTTTAAAAAAAATGAATCTCCTTGTCCTCTACCACAGAAGTTTGAGGAATATTACGTCTTGTCTTCTCTGTTGTTTTTTTTTGGAGGATTCTTTGGAGGAGCAGAGGATTGGAGTTTTCTCAGCTCTCAGTTGAAGAGAGGGAAGGGACCTGAATTTTCACAGAGAGATCTTTTAGCCTGACTGTTTGGCACATATTAGAGTTAAATGAGGGTTAACAAAAACAAACAGATACCAGAGTTATAAATAATCTGACAAAGGGCCAGAATGTTACTGTAAGGAATGGTGTGTAAATGTAACCACCCTAGGAGGAGCCCCCGGAGGTATTTTGACTCAGACACCCTTCTTAGGCACGGGAGCTGAATCATGGATGTACAAACCAAGAAGAAAAAAGCTTTCAGGCTTCTTTTAACATCATAGGTAGCTAAAAAGGACCCAAGCAATTTTCTCCTTTTCCAGGGCTCCTTTAATAGTCCTGAATTTCACACCACCTTTGATGGAGCTCGATTAATGTTTTGCAAAGCCCTTTGAATCACTCAGATGAAAGGCACAAGGAAAAGATTCATCATGGTGATTAATTAAATGGCCCCATGATGGCAGCAGAGGGTGAGTAATAGGAGAGAGCTTTTGGATGCTTGAAGAGTGACTGCCTCTGAGAACTGGGGTAACTGAACTCACCTACCTTCCTGCTAAAAATACATTTTCCCTTCTCACCAGCACTGAATGAAAGGGCTGTGGAGAGCTGGAGAATGCAGAGCGTTCTTTCAGCATCTGTGGATTCGAAGGAAGTCTTTTTAAATAGAGGGGTTTTCTCTCCTTTAAAAGTTCCCATTGTAGGAAACTCTCTTGACAGCATGAAATCCCCTAGCTTTTCTGAAATGGCCTCCTCTCTGGGAAAGAGGAGTCCCCAAAGGGCATCCTAGAAGATGTGCCAAACCCATGGAGTACTGAAATGCCACCTGTGGCCACCACCCTAATTTTTAATATGGAGGTGCCACTCCCAACTTGCTGCGTTCCGCGTTGAGGTGAGAGCTCTGGCTCCATTAGACTGTAATAATTAGTGGGATTTCTGTAGCTCCTCGAGGCCCCAAACTAGATCAGGGGACCATTATGCAAGGTGCTATACAAACATATAGTAAGACACTCTCTTCAAAAGTTTTTTTCCCTGCTGATAATAGTTCCTCTTAATTAATTAGCCTCATACAGTTGGTATGGGTACTTCCACCTTTTCATGTTTCTCTGAATGTATAAATATCTTCTTACTGTATGTTCCATTCTATGCATCCGATGAAGTGGACTGTAGTCCATGAAAGCTTATGCTGAAATAAATGTGTTAGTCTCTAAGGTGCCACAAGTACTCCTGTTCTTTTCTCCCTGTCCAAAGAATTTACAATTGGAATAGACAAGACAAAGGGAGGATTGTTATTCCCATTTTACAGAGGGGAACTGAGGCACAGAGAGATTAAGTGGCTTGCCCAAGGAGACATATGGTACGTGGCAGAGGCAGGAATTGAAACCCACATCTCCTGAACACCAGTCCGGTGCTGTAACCAAAAGACCCTCCTTCCTCTCATGAGTATTTGGTACAAAGATTTATGCAGCAAAAAAGTACATGTGGCTATTTGAATGGCTGTGGGATGCCATTAGACACAAGATCTTGTGCAAAGTGCAATGGATACAGGAATAAAACAGATCCCAAAATCAAAAGCTTACTGACGAGAAAAGAAATGACTTCCTAGTCCAGAATTAACACCCAGTCCTGCTCTCACTGAAATCAATGACACAACTCCCACTGGCTTCAGAGGGAACCCTGACAGGACTATACTTCCACAGAGCAGGGATTTAAAAGATGGGAGAATGTACCAATCTAAGCCATGGCCAGATCCTTAGCTGATGTAAAATGATGATGTCAATGGGACCTTGCTGATTTACCCCAGCTGCAGATCTTGCCCCATATCTTCCTCTGCCCATTTGAGTAAGCATTCGAACTTGGGGTGGATATTCCCAGTGAAGCACACGGAGTTTGATTAATTCTTGGCTGTAATCACCATAATCTAACCCCAAATCACTGTACAGGCATCATTACAGTGAAAAGCTTCCACTCATTTACTTTAAAGAATGACAAAGGAAATGAAAATTATAGCCCCTGCCTGATTCCTGCTCTTCAAATACCCAACGTGAGCACTAAGAAGCATGAAATCTGCAATCTGTGGCCAGGGCTGAATTTATACTGTCTTGATGACTGTCATGCATATCTACAATCCACTTATCAGGGTCCAACCAGCCTCATGTCTGCCCCAAGTCAGCCTCTGTCTGGGAAAAGGATGAAAACGCTTTGCTTGGAGATTTCACATGGGATGGCTTTTCTTATCTTTTGCAAAGAATAGGGTCAAAAGGTTCATGTCTTTTTTTATGGGAGGCTGGTGCTAGCGGAAACTGACCATAAACCACTGATTGCCGTTGCCAGAAGAGACCTGTCAAACATTCATCCCGGCCCCTTCCCCCCCCCCCCCCCCCCCCAAATACATAGATTATTTTTTCAGCTACAAATGTCTGGTTTGCAAATTGAATAAAAACATGGGGGCGATTTGGTGATCGCAGACACATGCTAACGAATTTGACAGAAGGGCAGTGGAGCGAAGTCTGGAGCTAGATATAGTACATGTTAATCTGATTAAACAAAACCTGTCCAGGCTCAGATGAAACGTGGACTGTGATTGCTAGGCCTACATCTCACACTGAGACCCCGGAGAAAATAACTGAGGCTATTACAGCATGTCCAGGGAAGTATATTTCCAGCCCCTATTATCAATTTACAGTGGAACTCTCAGTACTAAATGGGTTGTTGTTTAAAGTCACTAGGATGGTGTTACAGAAAAATGTGTAAAAGGATCAAGGAAGGTAATTTAGGGATTGAAGAATCTAAAAGAGAAGGCGCAGAGACATTTTATACTGGTCTCAAATGAACAGCACTATTGAAGAAGCTGTCCAGGCTTGTCGTATATGCAAAAAATACAGGACAAATCAAGCAAGAGAGCCCATATCAGTGGCACAGGGAAAATTGCCCCCCCCCCCCCCCGGAGGGTACTGTTATACCAATAAAATAAAAACCAGCAGGATCTTATTAAAGGAGATAAGACAAAATGTCACATTTATTGTGAATACAAAAAGAATTAGAGTAAGCAGTCAGTTATAGCTATAACATTTCATTCAGTTTCACATTCATACATACACACAGGTTCTGCATGGATGTCCTAGTTACCAGCCTAGAAGTTGCTTATGCCAAGTTACTGGCCAGGTAACTTGGGCATGAGGGTGGAGCCAAGTCCTTGTCAGGTGCGCACCTGATGCTCCTGGAGGGTGGTGTGGAGGGTGGTAGCAGAACCAGACTCAAAGTTCTCAATCTTTTGGTTCTGTACTTATAGGAATAAATTCCAATACCAGTCCATGGCAATTGCTTCATCCTGCTGTTGCTGAATCATTCAGCGGATGGCACATTCCTGATGGCTCCACGCTGTCAGATGTTTGTTTTTCTCATCCTTCCAGATGGTGGGGTGGATCCCAGTTTACCCTCCGGGGGGGGGGGGGGGTTGTCTGGTGGTTTCCACTTGACACCTTCTTCGGCTGATGTATACTGCATTCCTAGGCTGGCACCTCCCTGACCATTCATGTACAACAAGCATTCCTTCCCATACATTCTGTATCTTAATCACATTTTACTGTCTCCACCACTTTCAGGGTGTGTACTAATTTATCTGAGACTCCCTGCCCTTTAATCACAGAGGGTAGGAGTCTTTCTATGCTGTTTCTAGGTACAAAGCATACATAAAGAACAAAGTCAAATAACGTGTTTGCAAGTTTCTCAGTGTCTTTCTGAGAACAGATACAATCAATGGCTTACAGGTTTTACATAGACAGTAGCTTCCAAGTTTACAAAAGAGGCCGAAGAGATCTTTTACTTGGTGATACTATGGGATTTAAATTGTGGGGGACAAATTATGGGGAATCACTTTCACTTGGGGAATCACTTTCACTACCTTCTTTAATATCCCTACACCACCATGACCCCAAAATCATTTTTAAAGTCATTGCTTCTCAGAATACTCCTCCATCTTCTAAGTATGGCCTACATTCTTTGTTCCTAGATATATTTGTTTCCATTTAGCCATATTAAAACCATATTGTTTGCTTGCACCCAGTTTACCAAGAGATCCAGATCACTCTGTATCAGTGACCTGCCCTCTTCCTTTCATTATTTACTCAATTTACCACTCCCACAATTTTTGTGTCATCTGCAAACTTTACCAGTGATGATTTTATGTTTTCTTCCAGGTCATTATTAAAAATGTGAAATAGTGTATGGCCAAAAACCGATCACTGCAGGATCCCAGTTAGAAACCTACCTGTTTGATGATTCCCTGTTTACACTTACATTTTGAGACTTATGAGTTAGCCAGTTTTTAATCCATTTAATGTGTGCCAGGCTAATTTTATGTCGTTCTAGTTTTTTAATCAAAATGTCATGCAGTACCAAGTCAAATGCCTCACAGAAGTCTCAGTGTATAACATCGGCACTGTTACCTTTATCATCCAAACTTGTAATCTCATCTAAAACAGATCTCATTAGTCTGATGTTATGCAGAGGTTTATGTTACACGGTGCTGATCAGTTAGAACTCACGATATGTCTAGGCTGAGAAAAAAAAACCCGCAGCACCAAGTTTCAGAGTCCGGGGCATCTGACTCAGGCTTTTGGGGTTTGGGCTGGGAGTCTAAAAATTACAGTGTAGATGTTCGGGCTCAGACTGCAGCCTGGGCTCTGAGACCCTCCCACCTCACCGGATCCCAGAGTCTGGCTCCAGCCCAAGCTCAAATGTGTACACTGCCATTTTAGCCCTGCAGCCCGAGACCTGCGAGCCTGAGACAGCTGACCCAGGCCAGCCGCGGTGGTGCTGGGGGTCTTTTAGGGCTGGTCTACACTAACCCCCCTGTCGAACTAAGATACGCAACTTCAGCTACATTAATAACGTAGCTGAAGTCGAAGTCTCTTAGTTCGAACTTACCTGTGGTCCAGACGCAGCGCGCAGGCTCCCCCGTCGACTCCGCCTGCTCCGTTCGTGGAGCAGGATTACCAGCGTCGACGGAGGAGCACTTCCTGGTTCGATTTATCGCGTCTAGACAAGACGCGATAAATCGAACCCAGAAGATCGATTGGACTCCTCCGACGCGACGAGTGAGTATAGACATACCCTTATATCATTGAATGAAGCACGGCTCTGTCAGATTCCTTGGCTTGGAGTGACTACAGAACACAACCTTGGGTTAAATTCCTGGCCCTGGGTGACCTTAGGTCAGCAGCTTGTTACTTTCAGTAAGCCTTAGGCAGCGCCTAACTCACTTAGGAGCTTTTGAAAATGTTACCCTTAGGGCCTAAATCCCCTCTCATTTACACTGGAGCTATTTCATTGACGTCAACGGAGTTATACACGTGTAAAACCAGCAGAACTGAGAGAATAACCAGGCTCTCAGTCTGTTTCTTACTTCCTGATCTGTAAATGGAGTATGATAATACTTGTCCACTTGGACTGCAAGCTCTTTGGATCAGGGACTGTCTCTTGCTGTGTGTCTGTACAACACCTAGCACAATGAAGCTTTGATCCCATTTGGAGCCTCCAGGTGCTACTGTAAAATGTGTCATAACTGCTGCCCTCCAGTCTGGCTGGAGCCTGCAGTCTTGTTAGATAATTAGAGCCCTGTATTTAATCTGGCTGTTGGGACAAAGCATCATGACACAGTGAAATCATTGCACACAGCAGCATGGGGACGTGAAGATGCAGGTGACGCAATATGGTTATTGTGCCATCCCCAAAAAGAAAATTAATTTGATAATGGGCTTTTGTGGCACTGGGCGGCACAATGCAGCAGCAGGCCAATAATAAAGAGCAGTAAGGGTGACAATACTCAAAAGCATTCAAAATTAAAGAGTCTGACCTAGAAAATTCATGAGCTTAGCTTAACAATCGTGTGATTTTTACAAAATAACAAGTGTTGGGTTCTTTTTCTTTTCCTTCTGGTTCTGAGTCTTTAGGGCTCACTTGGGTCATGTTTTCAGGCTAGAAACTTTGTTTTTAAATGAAAGCTGAGATCCTCACCCGACCATTGGAGCTGGGGTTTTCAGAAAAACACCAACTATCATGAGACTTGTAACAAAATCACAGGAACTGGCAGCACCGTGGATGCCCTGCCTATTTCATGAGCAGCAAACCAGCCAGCAAATTAATGCTGCAGTTTATTTTTTTCTGGTGGCAGCATGATGTGGACTCAGCCCAGGCTTTTCTTCAGGCCCCTCTGGGCTGCTTGGTGAAATGGACCACCAGGCCACCTAGTCAACATCACACCGCTGTTATACCAATAAAATAAAAACCAGCAGGATCTTTTTAAAGGGGATAAGACAAAATGTCACATTTATTGTGAATACAAAAAGAATCATAGTAAGCAGTCAGTTATAGCTATAACATTTCATTCAGTTTCACATTCATTCACACACACACAGACAGGTTCTGTATAGATGTCATAGTTCCTAGCCTAGAAGTTGCTCATGCCAAGTTACTGGCCAGGTAACCTGGGCATGAGGGTGGAGCCGAGTCCTTGTCAGATTCATCTGATGCTCCTGGAGGTTGGTTGCAGAACCAGACTCAAAGTCCTCAGTATTTAGAGGCCATTCTTATAGGAATTATTTCCTCTGTCAGTCTATGGGAATTGCTTCATCATGCTGTTGCTGAATCAATCAGCAGATGGCACATTTCTGATGGCATTCCTGGTGGCTCCACACTGTCAGATGTTATCTTGTTTTTCCCATCCTTTGAGATGATCGGGTGGGATCCCAGTTTACCCTCTGGGGGTTGTCTGGTCGTTCCCACTTTGACGCCGCCTTCAGCCGATGGTCACTGAATTCCTAGGCTGGCACCTCCCTGCTCATTCATTCATGTACACCAAGCATTCATCAGCAGACATACTGTCTTCAACACTTTTGGGGCGTGTACTAATTTATTTGAGACTCCCTGCCCTTTAATCAAAGAGGGCGGGGGTCTTTCTATGCTGTTTCTAGGTACAAAGCATGCATAAAGAACAAAGTCAAATAACTTGTTTGCAAGTTTCTCATAGCAACACAGTATCTTTCTGAGAACAGATACAATCAATGGTTTACACAGACAGTAGCTTGTAAGTTTAACAAGGGATCCAAGAAATCTTTTACTTGGTAATGCTATGAGGTTTAAATTGTGGGGGACATATTATGGGGAGTTACTTTCACTTGGGGAATCACTTTCAGTACCTTCTTTAATATCCCTACACCGCTGCCAGCAGAGTGGAGAAAGCACGGTCCTCATCAGTATTTCCTTCCAGGCTACAGTTGGCTTAGGGAGACTGAGAGTATGTCTACGTTGAAATTAGACACCCGCAGCTGGCAGGCCCGGGCCAGCTGACGCAGGCTCGTGGGGCTTGGGCTAAGGGGCTGTTTAACCCCTAAACCATAACCGACCCCAAACCAACACACCTGAAACAAATCAGCCTTCAAAGTGCATTGATGGAAAAAATGTAAAACAAAAAGCCTCCTCCGAGCAGGGTTTTACTGTGAAAGGGGCGAAGAGCTAGAGACTCCATGGGGATTCCACTAGAGACTTGGCTATTGCTATTGATTTAACATGGAAGGCGCCCAGATCCCATGGTGATGGGTGGTAGTGTAAATCCCCAAGACAGACAGAAAAATATGGCGCTCGTTACCTTAGCATCTGAGCACCTCCTGCTACTTAAAAGATAATAGTTCTCTCTCTTTCTTCCCTGCCACCAGGAAGAAGGCTTAGAGTGTCTTGTTTAGAGCCAAATGTGAGCCCCCCTCCTCGCCCCCTACATCTCGCATTTGCCCTGAACACAGTGAGGGCAGTGGCCACCCTCACTTCTTCTGGCAGAGAGTTCCATATCCTTGGGCCGACTGCCGTGACGACTCTGTCTCGGACAGTCACGCGCCTCCCCCGACTGCTCGCCAGTGACATCATTCCATTTGCATGTAGCAGCTGCAGGAGGTCCTGGCCACAGAGGGAGAGACGTCTCTCGGGTAGGCAGGACCAATCCCAGCTGCCAAACCCTCCCACCATCCTGAGAGACGAGCAGGTATAACCCACGCCTCCTCCGTCACACAGCCTCTAGGAGACGTCCCCCCACCTGACCCTCTTTCTCGCTCCACATGTCAACGTCTTCCTCCTCCCTCTACCACCAACCACTATTTATTTATGATGTGTATAAATCCACCCAGAAGCCCTAGTCGTGGATCGCGACCGCACTGTGCCAGGTGCTGTACAAACATAAAGAGCTTACAGTCTGAGGAAAGTTAGAGTTCAAGGTTTTCTTGTTTCAAAAAACTGCTTTTCAATTATCTGTTTAAAAAAAAAAACACCAGCCACCAGGCTGGTTTATTTATAGAGGACGTGACAGCATCTGTTAGACAATTTGTGTTAGTGTGAAGCTGTGGATCAGGATGCAAAGCAGTTCTCTCCTTTAGTAATATCCACAAAGGTTCATTGCCAATAATACTGCCTGAGTGACAGCCCTGCTGAAGGTGTTACAGACTCCAACAATGCTGTGCAAAGCACTTAAGGACAGGAGTGCTGGAACAATTTGTATAGTGGGGGTGCTGAGAGCCATTGAACCAAACTGCCAACCGTCCGTGTGATAGTTCCAGCACCTATGCTTAAGAAACATGGCTTTAAACACAAACACTTCCAAACCAAAACCAAGCAACCTACATATTACAAGAACTAGAGGGTCAATAGACTATAGACACAGCACTACTCTGGCAGTGTTAAGAGGGAGTTAACTGGTGTAAAGAGGCCTTAGTGCAAACAGCAATCAGCCCCAGTGGCCGCATAAGACCGATGCATGCAAGATCAGAATTGGGCTGACAGTCACAGTGCATGAATCCATACGACACTGAAGGCACAAATCTGGGTTCAGAATTGACTCTGCTCAGAACGCAAAACCCTTAAAGTGTCTCTCCAAAGAGTCGGAGATTCAAGTTGCTGTTAAGATCGATTCACCCAGTAACTGGAAAGAACCTTACTGTGCTACCTCGGTGCTAAGTTTTGAAAAAGCGAAGGTAAATTGGGAGGGGGTGGTCACATGGCTAAACCCCTCGCACGGTTCTGAAGAGGTGCCCTATTGGGTACTGGGGAATCACAGCACCTGCTCTCACTTGGACTCCCTTGGCCCCGAGAGTCCAAGCGCTCAGTACAGCCGACAAAGCGGCTTTGAAGCCTGAGCGTTTCTCCCTGACATCTCTCAAACTGATCTTCTGCATGACTTTGTCTCCAGCCATGTTAATTAAACACAGCTGCGAGCCAGAACATGTACCAATGTACATAAGAACATAAGAATGACCCTACTGGGTCAGACCAAGGGTCTATCTAGCCCAGTATCCTGTCTTCCGACAGTGGCCAATGCCAGGTGCCCCAGAGGGAATGGAACCAGGCAGGTAATCATCCAGTGATCCATCCCCTGTCGCCCATTCCCAGCCTCTGGCAAACAGAGGCTAGGGACACCTTAAATGTATCACCTTAAAGTTCTCCAGCACTTCCAGCCAGTTGGAACACAGGACAGCGGATCGTGCAGACCTGCCCTCGGCCCGTGGTGTTCCTGTGTTGTGTCTGCTTTTATGCTGCTAGTTTGTGGCTTTGATTTTATCAAGATTAAATGAACTTTCAGAGACCTAATCAATGTGATTACCTGCAAGTGGAAAATGGAGCCGCCTGATGCCCAGCCACATAGTGGTGATTCTCAGTGCCGCTGTCTTTCATTTTTCCAGAAAGCACTGAGCAAATCCAGACTCTTCAAAGTGTCTCACGCCGGGCACCTAAAAACACTAGTTGCTTTTGAAAATGTTGGCCTGTTCCTCTGTGAGCGAGCAGCTTTCTTGACTGGCTGATGTATTTTTATGGTAATTTTTTGTCATCCATCAGGTTGTCTCACACCGATCCCCTTGAATAGGGCATCTAAATATCGGCAATACTCGCCCAGCTGACAATCTTGAGACTTATCAGTTGTGAGTTATGACTGTTTGTGACATCATACCAATTGGACAAACTGCAGTTTGAGTTCAGAATGACAGCTCAGCCCCTTTTCAAGTCCTGGGTTATAAATCTTTGCTGTGACCTTTCCGATTACAGTGTTCAGGGCTGGCTCCAGGCACCAGCGTTCCAAGCAGGTGCTTGGGGCGGCAGAAACAGTGTTGCCAACTCTCATGATTTTGTTATGCATCCCATGATAATTATTGTTTTCCTTAAAGCTCTAGCTCCTGGAGTCAAGTGGCGAGGTGTTGATTTCAGCCTTCATTCTTAAGGAAAAAGTAAGTTTCTAGATATCGTGGCTGTGGAGAAAGCTTCAAAATGTGAACCCAGTGCACCCTAAAGGCTCAACAAGCAGAAGGCAAATAAAAAGATCACCACATCTGTTATTTTTGCATAATCTCGTGATTTTAATGCCAATCTCATGACTCATTTGGGGTTGGCAATACTGCAGACCCCAGACTGTGCCCCTCAAATATCCATTATTTCACGGAATCGCACTCATTTTAGTCCCAAAGTTACCAGACAACTGTCACGCAACCCTCACTTTTATTGCTGAAAAAATATTTGCCACAGAAATCATCATGCAACATGTAGAGTTATCTGCACTAAAGGAAGGGATCCCCCACAGTATTCTAAGCTTCCTACATGGATAAAGTTTGTGTTCCTTCTTTTGGGTCTTTGATCCACATTGCACCCTGTGTTTGGACCTTGGCAGGTGGAGAGGTAACACCCAAAGCACTGGGCCATTGTAAATCTGGGGTAACTCCCCTGGAGTATAATTACTGTGGCTTTACACTTTTGTAACTGAGATCTGGATGTAGCGCTCTGTGTTTTAACTTGTGCTCAGTCACTGCTGGCCATCATTGTTCCTCACGCTCTCCCTCCATTCCCTTATAATATGGTATTCTGCCGAAATGTCTACACACTCAACAGCCCTCCATATTCCCGTCATGTTCCTGCGGTAGTCGGGGCCATTGGTACCACGATGGTCTTTGTTGTAGCCGTGCAGCTGTGTGGGGAAGCGTCTTGCTAACCAGAAGCCCCAATAATACTTTGTGCTGGATTCTAGCCCAGTATTTGGCATCACCCTGCACTACTCGAATGGGAATCATCAGCTTTCTGCTTGGCTTGCGGGGTATGCATCTGCCTAATCGGAGCATTCGGGTTGTACTTTGTCATGATTTATAGGGAAGGTTTCACTGGTCTTTCAACAGAAACCAAAAGGAAGGATGGATGGCTTGGTGGTTCGCATGCTAGTCTGGGACTTGAGAGAGCGGCAGTCACTTTCTTGCTCTGCCCCAGTCTTTTTGTGTGACCTTGGGCAAGTCACTTAGTCTCCCTGTGAGTGCCTCAGTTCCCCATCTGTACAATGGAAAGAACAGTTCTTCCCTGCCTGAGGTGCTCTGATACGACACTCATGGGGGCCATAGAAGTACCTTATCCTAGACCAGGCCTGTACAACATGCGGCCCAGGGGCCGCATGCGGCCCGCGTGGGCTCACTGTGCGGCCTGCGGGGGGGTGAGTAGGTGGGCTCACTATGCAGCCCAAAATCTGGGACTGTGTCCGTTGGTCCTTTTTGCTGCTTGTCTCTGGGCTGGGGGTTGTCCCAATTCTGCAAAGAGGGTGTTCCCAAAGGAAGGTGCTTGCTTCTAACCCCCGAGGCCATCAGTATGTCTGCTCTTCTCTAGTCAGCCCACTTGACAAGTCTGATTGTCCTTGGTCTGGTTCCCATCCCCTCTCCAAGGGTTGCAGCTGTCTGGAGGTGCTGCCTTCCACACCTTCCTCATTCACACCTCATTCATTCAACAAGGCAATTGAATACAAAGTGGGCGGAAGATCTTATTCTACTTCTAGCAAAAAGATATTTTTCTTTTACCTTAATTATACTACCTTAGGGGCCCGCTATAACATATTAACAAAGTTCAATACAAAGTCATATAAAAGTTATACAAAAATGCATAATGCAGAGATTTATCTACAGCTGGATTGATTGACTGTTGTGTGCAGTAATATAGTGACCCCTGGGGGGGTGAAGAGGGGTGTGATGGTGGGGCCGAGCGGGGAGGGGGCGGGTCCTATTTTACTGCTGTGATCCGGTCACCCTATGGGCACTGTTTCTTTCCCCCTCTACAGGCTTCCACACCCCAGCGCTGGGGAAGGAGGGGTTGTTTCTGCGGGGCGGGCGGCACTGGGGGGGGGGGCGTGTTTCCGCGGGGCCAGGGGGTTTCGGCCCTCAGCTGTTTTCTTTGGGGTAATATGGCCCTCGCCGCTTTACAAGTTGTGCAGGTCTGTCCTAGACAGATATGGGCTGGTCCTTGTGCTCCTGCCATCTGTTTGCCAAATCCAACCAGTGTGTCTCTTGTTACTTAGATGATCAGCTGTTTGAGGCAGGGACTCTGAGTTCATTCTCTGCGTGTACATCTCCTAGCACAATGGGGCCCCAATCCCTGACTGGGGCCTAGGCACTACTGTAATGCAAATACTCCATGACAAGGTCATGACCCCCAGCCTAGCGTTGTGCCCACCAAATGCCAGGCCAGCATATTGAGGTCAGATGGGACTAGGGACTGCCTGGCTAAATCCTTTCTACGTAAAAGTAAAATACCCTTTAATCAGCTTAAGAGAAGTCGTGAGAGGAGAAGAACTTTATTGTACAAAAAGCCCTGCAGGAACCTGTCTGTGACTGTGCTCTTGGTCGGGAGCAGGTCGCATTCATTTTCAGAAAAGCTCCAGCGGCCACATAAGAAAGGACCCTAATTGGAATAAGGGGATTGGAGGATTTAGCTTTTCAAATGCGCCTTTATTGCACGGGATGGTTTCAGGAGTGGCATTAATCGTTAACACTTGAGTTCTGGGGTAGGCTGCAGTAGTGGGGAGGGGTGTGTGGGAAGGAAGAGGGATGGGAGAGTGAACAGAGAAAACTGCAGGGATGTAGAAGGATAATTTCCAATAGCCCTTGCCACTGCTCTGTCCTCTTGTGACACCAAAGGTCTGCAGGGAGGATACCTACAGGGCAGACCAGACTCCAGGTCTGGTGCAGCGGCAGTCAAAAAAGCGAACAAAATGTTGGGAACCATTAGGAAAGGGATAGATAATAAGACAGAAAATGGCATAATGCCTCCATATAAATCCATGGTACGCACACACCTTGAATTATGTGTGCAGTTCTGGTCAGGTCACCCCATCTCCAAACAAGATATATTAGATTTGAAAAAGATTTGAAAAAGAGAAGGGCAATAAAAATGATTACGGGTATGGAACAGCTTCCAAACAAGATGAGATTAAAAAGACTGGAACCGTTCAGCTTAGAAAAGGGACGACCAAGGGGGGGGATATGATAGAGGTCTATAGAATCATGAATGCTGTGAAGAAAGCGAATAGGGAAGTGTTATTTTCCCCTTCACATAATACAAGAACCAGGGGTCCCCCAATGAAATTAATAGGCAGCAGGTTTAAAACAAACAAAATGAAGTATTTCTTCACACACCACACAGTCAACCTGTGGAACTCCTTGCCAGAGGATGTTGTGAAGGCCAAGTCTATAATAGGTTTCAAAAAAGAACTAGATAAATTTGTGGAGGATAGGTCACTATCCTATTAGCCAGGATTGGCAGCAATGGTGTCCCTAGCCTCTGTTTGCCAGAAGCTGGGAATGGGCTACAGGGAATGGATCACTTGTTGATGATTACCTGTTCTGTTCATTCCCTCTGGGGCACTTCGTATTGGCCACTATCATAAGGAAGAATTTCTTCACACAACACACAGTCAACCTGTGGAACTCATTGCCGGGGGATGTTGTAAAGGCCAAAAGTATAACTGGGTTCAAAAAGGAACTAGATAAGTTCCTGGAGGATAAGTCCATTAATGACTACTAGCCAAGATGGTCTGGGATGCAACCTCCTTGCTCTGGGTGTCCCTAAACCTGTAACTGCCAGAAGCTGGGATTGGACGACAGAGGGTGGATCACTTGATAATTGCCCTGTTCCGTTCATTCCCCTCTGAAGCATCTGGCACTGACCACTGTCAAAAGACAGGATGCTGGGCTAGATGGACCACTGGTCTGAGCCAGTATGGCCACTCTTATGTTCTTAAGGACCGAGTTAGGGATGGATGCACTGGGAAATAGTGTCTTGGAGGGTTTCCTTCCCTCCGTGCTGCCGGGTCTCCATGGGGATTATTGCAATGTGCCATGTCTGAGCTGTGAGCTCTGCTGGAAACTTCCTCCCCCAACGGATTTGGATTCCAGCAGGTTAGGGGGCATTTCCCTCCCTTTCTCCCCATCCTCAGTAGTATCAGATGCACAGTCATCTTAGCACTGAAGAGGCTGCACTGCCTCCTACCCTGTGCAGTTTAAAATTGCAGGCAGCATACTGGAGGCCAGGGCCCTCCTGCTGGTACTCCCTAATGTGTCTGTTTAGCACTGTGAGGAGAGGAGGGGAGGAAGACTGAGTCCTGGTTTCTTGCACCAAGTTCCTCCCTGTGATGTTTTTGCAGCCTTTGGGGCTTCTTTTGGTGCAGAGACGCCTAATCCCGCTAGTGAGAGCCAGGCATGCTATGGGTAGGAGCCGTGCTAAGTTCCCACATATGACTCTGGATCTCAGTCTTGACTTGCAGCCTCCCGGTCCTGAGCCCCAACACAGCTCTGCCAATGCGCCTCGGTCTTAATCCCTCTTCCTTTTGTGGCCCCATTTAGGGTGACCAGATGTCCTGATTTTATAGGGACAGTCCCGATTTTGGGGTCTTTTTCTTATATAGGCTCCTATTACCCCCCTCCATCTGTCCCAATTTTTCATTTGCTGTCTGGTCACCCTAGCCCCATTACTATTTGGCAGCACCCCGGTACTGCTCCAATTCCTGGGCTCCTACACAGTTCTGTGAATGCAATTCCTGCCAGGCCTGTCACCCCCCCATCACTGCACTCCTGAGTCCTGTCAGTGGATGGGCCTGTGACGTGAACCAACCCCTGCTAGAGGACAGGGCTGTCAGTGCAGAAGTGTGGTGGGTTGCACCCCCCACTCGCAAGTCACACCACAGGAACTTCACCCACTGTCCCAGTGCCTCTCAGACCTTCCCATCTTCACTTGTTCTTCTCCTTAGCCTTGAAAGCCCCTCCCCTACTTCAGTGATCCTCCCTCCGGCTGAAGAAGGATGGATGCTGTTCCCAACATGACCAGCAGGGTCACTGCCAGCCCAGGAGAAAATGGCCAAGTTTAAGTGCGGATCACGGAACTTCCTGGGTAGCTCGCAGTGCTACAACTATGGGCTTGTCTACACTTCAAATGCTACAGTGGCACAGCTGCACAACTGGAGCACTTCGGAGCATAGGGACTCCACCTCCCTGAGAGGCAGTCGATGGAAGAATTCTTCTGTTGGCCTAGCACCGTCTACACTGGAGGTTAGGTTGGCTTAACTACATTGCTCAGTGGTGCAGATTTTTCACACCCCTGAGCGACACAGGTAAGCCAACATAATTTTCCAGCATAGACCAGGCCTAGATCGCAAATCTCAGAAGGCTTCAGAGTCCTTCACACAAAAGCTGCTTTGTACCAGCTTGGGAGTTTGGCCCTTGATATTTAGGGGTAGTGTCATCACCTGAGAGCTACTCTGCTGAAACTGCTGAAGTGGGGTTTGGTAATCCATCCCGCTGCCCAGAGTGCAATTAAAACAGATGGTGCCGTGTTGTTGCCCATTGTAATTCTGAATGGCTAAGGAAAGGCGAGGATGTGAATGCAATCTCCTGTCACAAACAGAGCTAACTGTGTGATGGCACATGTATAACTCAGTGACATGTACTTAAAAAGACGGCTGGTGAAAGCAATCAGGATGTGCAGGCAGCAGGCAGAGTTAGAAGGGCTTCGTAATGAAGAATAACAGCCATGTGGAAGTAGGGCTGGAGGGAAGGGTGGTGCTTTGACTCCGAGGAGGCAAGTGGAACTATGGTGACTGCTCCAAAGCTGCTGTCAAAAGCACTGTTGTACGAAAGGCAGATTTGCCCAAATTGGTCTGTTCTGTCGTGGATAGAGTGTATTAAAGCCGGAGGAATGTGCTCTCTGCAGTGTTTTCCCCAGGAATTAAAACTAGGGGGAGTGTTTGAATTTATGGGGCGGGTCAGAGCCGATGAGGGGTGAGACCGTGAGGGTGAAGGTGGGCTGTATGGCACCATAGTAAAAACTGAAAAATGTTTCACGACCATTTTATTCGATTTAATTCATGTTTTAAAATCATCACACAAATTAAAGTTGGCTACTCAAGCACTACATCTACATCCTTCTTGGTTTCTTGTTATAATTTTGCACAACTCTGTTAATGAACTTCTTGAATGCAGGGTGTTCATCTTTGGTGTCTTCTCATGTGTCCAGTACTTCCATTTCTTCAATTGATATGCTCATTATTATGTTCATTCACATGATCAGGCAGAAGGCAACTTCTTTCAGAACACAAAATTCTATTCATTGAAAAAGAATGCTCAACTGTAGCTGTTGTGACTGGGAGTAGCAAGAGATGAATTCCTACTTCTTTCATCCCAGGAAATGTAGCACAAAGATTGGGTCAAGTCACTAGTGATGATAAAAAAGAAGATGAAGTCAAATCTTCATTCATTCATCATATGATATTCCACTCTGTGTTCAAATTCTCTATTCTGTCCTGAGCACATGGGAGCCCCATAGCTGGTAGTGTCTCACTCCACTCAACTGTCGGTGTTTTATATGACAGGGATCTATAAAAGCTACATAGAGGTTGAGTAGAATCTAGAAGTCACTGTTGTAGATTTTTAAGAATCAAGTCTGTGTAGTTTTTCAGTTGTCTTAACAAACACTTCTTGTCCTCTTCACTTAAGGATTCAATATAAATGCCTTCATTAGTCAACTTCTGGACTGAAGTCTTTGCTTCTTCCAGTATTTTTTTCAATGGATAGCTCTCTGATTGATCCAAATGTAGCTTCTATTGTTGGACAAAGATCTACTACTGTTATAGCAGATGCCTGGATGGCATTGTTTAATGACTCAAGTGGTTTCAACAGTAGACTTACAAGAGAAAGAATGGCAATAGTCTTCTCTGAACGTAGTAGCAAAAGTAATCCATCAGCTTCACTACTTAGATCCATCCCATCTTGGTAGATACTTTCCAAAGCCAGTAATAACGGCTGGAGTAATTTTAAGACAACAGCCAAGGATCACTCATGAGAAAGCCAGAGGGTTTTCCCAGGTTGGAGTAATTTGAACTTCAGACCCAGTGTATCTTCTATATTTTCCAAGATATTCAGTCTTATTGGACTCTTGCTGGAAAAAGAATATAATGAAGACATTAAATGTATAGCTTTTTAAATGTCTTTTGAAGAGTCTACAGCTCATACTAGCACTAGCTGGAGTAGATGGCCTCTGCAGTGTGTATAGGAGAGATTAGGGTTACACTTTTCTCTTAACAAAGCTTGTACTCCACCATGTCTTCGAGAGAAGTTTGCAGCTCCATCAAATGCACAAGCAACCATCTGTTTGGGGACCAATGGACAAGCATTTAAGTCTTCTAAGATGTGGATTGTCACAGATGCATCCAATGTGTCTTCTATAACTTTAACATCTAGAAATGCATCTACTGGCCTGCCACTGACATCAAGATAACATACACAATGACTCAATACTTGATGCCCATTTGCATCGGTGCATTCATCAGCCATGTGTGCAAATTTTTTTAATGTGGTGAGAGAGTTCTTCCCTTTTTCAACGGTTGAGTCTTTCAGTGTTGCACCACATGCTTCTAGCCAGTCAGTTGAGTTTCTTGCAGAAAGATAGTGAGCATTTGCTGGTCTTGTTCGGAACCAGTGTTCAACTTCAGGATGAACAAGTGAAAATGAACTTAACATTGGTCTCCAGTTTGTAGTGTGTGGTATCTCTTGCTTAAATAAAAAGTATGATGCCACAGCCATGTGTGTTCACATGAACTGTGTTGTGTTTCCAGCATTCTTAACAGCCTCATTAATACTCACCGGTGTTGTCCTTGGTCAGTGGAGACTCAGAGTTCAGAGGTGCTTTCACATGAGTTCACCTCCCAGGTGGGGGGCAAGAAGGCACCTTGCTCATTCCTCCAGCTGCTCACTGTTCGCTCTGGGCACTGTTGTTCATTGTGCCACCGTTCACGCCATCAATCTGTTGCCAATGGCCCTGCGCCATCACCGTCTGCTGCCACCTGCCACTGTGACCTCTGCGAGTTGGTCTCTTGAGGTTCCACCCAGCTCTCAATGATTTCAGCTGAGCTCTCAGCAGGGGAACCTCGCTCCTAGTGCAGACTGGGCCATCTCTTCCACAGAAACACTGTCCCACAGCAGGTCTAAGCACTTAGACCTGATTACCAGTGATTTCAGCTGGAGTGGTCACTTAACAAAACAAAAGACTGTCTATGGCAGGCCTGCACAACATACGGCCTGCGGGCCGCATGCTGACTGTGCGGCCCGCAGGGGGGTTGAGAGGATCGGCATGCCCCGCTCTCCCCTGGCTGGAGGAGCGCCGGCGGGGAGGGCGGCATGCCCCGCTCTCCCCCGGCCGCAGGAGCGGGCGGGCAGTGATGGAGGGGCCGATGCGAGCGGGAGTGGGGGTGGGGGGGGATGGCCGAGTGGGTGGGCAGTGCTGGGGGGGGCATGGGGGTTTCTGGTAGGGGAGGGAGGAGGTGAAAGGAGGCGAGTGGTGGGTGGGGGACTGACTAGGAGGGATGCAGCAAGCCAGCGGGGGGGTTAGGGGGTGAAGAGGGGTGTGATGGTGGGGCCAAGCGGGGAGGGGGCGGCGCTGGGGGTGTTTCCGCGGGGCCGGAGGGTTTCGGCCCTCAGCTGTTTTCTTTGGGGTAATATGGCCCTCGCCGCTTTACGAGTTGTGCAGGCCTGGTCTATGGAGCCTAATCAGCTCTGTGTTTAAACAGTGGAGAGGGGCAGGTCAAATAGTACTTGTGACTCAGGCAGACCATCAAGCAAAACACCTGTCCCCATCCTCTCTCTTGATACCCTCAATCAGCACAGGCTAAGTACAGTTCTACTGCCCTTTACTCCTACAATAAGAATAACAACATTTAATGACCCCCGCATTCCAGTGATTTGTAACCCAACCCCAGCCAAAAATCTATCACTTGGGCAACACAGCTCTGTTTGCTGGATACCTCTAGGTAGATTAGGTGTGAATGTAAATACAATCTGGTCCTGAAGCCTTTCCCCCCAGCTCATCACTAGCTGTCAGGGAGAGCTCATTTAGACTTTGCTTACAAATCAGAATTTGAAATAATTAGGTTGGCCAACATCACCAAAATGAATGCACTGACATTGTCATAAAAAACAACAGCTCTATAAGGAAACTAGTCTATCTTCATACTTTTCAAATCTATTATACTTTTTCAGATATACGTATTTGATTATACACTTTATATGCTTTTAACGTATGTATTCATGTTTTAATTTCAATTCAGACTTCCAAGCAATCACTAAATTGGCAACACTGCATGTAAGTAGTTCACAAAACTGGAGCGGGGGGTGTTGGGGAAATTCAGGGGAGGGGGGGTAGTGAAATCCCTGGCTCTCTGTCTCACCAGACACATAGGAAACACATAGGCAGAGAGAATTCATCCCTCTCCTACCTCCTCATTAATTAAATCAGTGCTACTGTTTGTGTCAGCAGTTTAATGTCTTTGCATGCTGGCTATTCTGTGTTCCTCTCGGGCCTCTTTGCACTGCTCCAGTGGCATTAAAGGGGCTGTGAAGGTAATGGAACCTGCCTCCCACAATTACCCCAGTGCAAGGTCAGGGGAGCCTGTCTGGGATGGCATGGAATTGTTATGTCTGCTTTATACCACCTCCTTTTGCAGCCCCCAGTATAGGGCAGGGTGTCAGTGGACAGAAAGGTTTGGAGTTGGCATGGCCAGACCACACTGTACACCAGCTAATCCCAGCTGGTGCAACATCTTATAAGGGGTCATTACAAGCATGGAGGCAGCATTAAGTTGCGGGGGAGACCCCCCAGCAGGGTCCTGAACATGGGAGGCACAAAGAGAGGAACCCCCAGCTGTCCTGCCCAGCCCCTTTTCACTGCAGATGTGACCTGAATTGTTTACAAATGGGCGTACCCAGCTTTGGCCTTATTTCAAATTAGAAGCTGACACCAGGTGGGGAACATGAAGGGTGTTTTTCTGAAGATGTAGAGGGGAATTATTGATTCAGTAGCTCCATGGATCCTGATTTTGGAGCAATGAGGCTGGATTCTCTCTGCCATTGAAGTTTTGTGCTTTTGACTTCTGCTGCAGTATCGGGATAATGCTTTTATTTTTCCCTTTGGAGGTGATACTTTGTTGCAACATGGCTGTTTGAATGTGGGTTTTTGTACTCCTGGTTTATTTAGGGTTTTTTGGTTGTGCTCAGCTTCTGAGCTGCTCTTAGATTTGCTCAGCTTCCTCTTCCCTTTTCTGCCTCTTTCTTTAGCTCTGTGGTATTTCTCCTTGGTTTTGGTCAAGGTCTTTAGAAACGGGACGTATTAAAGGGAAGCACATCTTTGATGTGTATGTAGCACGATCGTGGTTCTCCAGTGGTACATTTGCCTCCTTTATGTCCATGGATTCATGTTGATTTATTTTTAAATCAACAACAAAAAATGTTAACTGGTAAATAACAGAGAAAAATGCTTCTTAGCTGCAAAGGTTTGGATTCTTGAAGGAACAACTATTCACATACTCAAATATGGCCAAGCTATAAGCCTCTGAAAAATCTCAGTTTGTGCATGCTCAGTAGCTACTTGTTAAGAGTTTGGCTGCTAAATGTGCAGAAGATTCTGTCTGCACTGAGGATGTTCTAGCCTGGGATTGCCGGGGCTGAGCAAGACTTTCCCTGGAATACCTTCTCCTGTCCACCAAGGGCTCAGGTATTGAGAGAGGGAACCTGTCTCACCTGTGCTCTTAGTGCTTCTCATGCTGACACCCCAGGCAGTGTGGAGGAGGGAGCTGCCTGACTCAAATGCAGATCGGACAGTAGTCAGACCCTGGGGAGGAGTCTGTGGAGATTGGAATAAGGAGCCTGGGAGGGAGGGAAGGGACAGGGGGGACTGGGAGCTAGTGGGTGAGGGGGAGACAGATATTCCACAAAGCAGGTGAAAATGGGACTGGCTGGGCAAGGAGCCTGGGACAAGATTGGGATGAGGAGCCTGAAGAGGGAGCCTGGGACTGGGAGCCAGGGTGAGGAGAAGACTGAGACTTGGCTGAGGAACCTTGAGGGAGAGACTAGGACTGGCTGGCAAGGAGGCTGAGTGGTAGAGTCTGGTTCTAGCTAGGTGAGGAGATTGGGCATGGGATGGGAAGCTGGGATCTGGGTGTGGGGAGGGGGAGAATGGGACAAGGGACCAGAAGGGGGAGGAAGAGGCAGGACTAGGACAGGGACAAGGTGGAGGGAATGGAGCAGAAGGAATTAGGCTTGGGGTGAAGAGAGGCAGAAGGGTCTGTGACCACAGAACCCAAGATTCCCGAGTCTCACCATCTCTCTGCTGTGAGCAATTTCCTGTGAAACCCACTGGCAAAGTGTGTGTGTCTGATCCCGCTTTAGCACTGGTCCATGCAGAGGATAATAACCTGCTACTGCTATCATTACTCAAGTGGCAGAGGTCTGTGCTGTGGATCTAAAAGTTCCAACCTGGCTGATGAACCATGTGGGAGTCAATATGACGCCTCATGGCTGCTCTACCTTGTACTGGCCGTAATAGATCCCTAGGGGCAATGTGGTTGGTTCAGGCTTGCTGGAGCATGGTATCCCCTCCTCCCTACTGCTGGGGTGTAGAACAGGCTATGCAAGCTTCGCACCAACTGGGGATACCCCAACACAAAGGGAACCCAATCCTCAATTGGCTGTTTAACCAGGTTTCTATCTTCTTTGGGCCACCAGAGCAGTGCAAAGAGCAGGGGGCAGGGCTGAGTATTTGGCCCGTTGCCATCCAGTGGCTCGCTGAGTACCAACCACATCCTCTCACTGTAATGTGGAAGCTCAGCCATGTCACTCACATCTAGGGTGACCAGATGTCCCGATTTTACAGGGATGGTCCCGATATTTGGGGTTTTGTCTTATAAAGGCGCCTATTACCCCCTATTCCCTGCCCTGATTTTTCACACTTGCTGTCTGGTCACCCTACTCACATCCCCTCGGGCCTTTTCTTCAAGCCCTTTGCCAAGGCTGTGAGGTCATTGCTTCTCCATAAATCCCTGGGTAACGTCTCCCACTCCCGTGGGGACAAATCTTAGCACTAACCAGACTCGGTGCATACTTCACTGCTGGTGCTATTTGCTGCCTCCTGTCTTTGCATTTGGATGTTCTCCTAGGCTGTAAGAACTTGGCAGCAGGGACTGTCTCTCTTTACACATCTGTACGGCGCCTAGTACCTTGCTGGTGTAATACAAATAACATAGGAGCTCATATATGGAATGTCTCTTCTGGTTTCTCCATGGCAGAGCTGTGCATTAATGCTTCCCACGGGTCTAGCCCTGCAGGAGGGTGTAAGCATCTGTAATGTCATCCTTCAACTGTTTGCTGCATGGGGAAGAGGAGAAATCACTTTGGAGAATTAATTCTCATTATAAACAGGATTTGCTCTGCTTTCTGGCTGGCGGGAAATCCTGCCCCAGCTGTTCCAGGTGTGCCGCGCCAGCAAAAACCAAAATGGCTACAAATAGCTGCTAATTGCTATTGGTTTATTATGACTGCATCCCTGTTTAAAGTGCGTTCGTGACCTCAAGAGAGATAAATATCGGGCTGTGAAGGGATTGGCTTTGCAAAAATGATTGCTTCGTGCAGAAAGAGGCATAGTTAGATGCTCAATCTGTGTGTCTGCAAAGTCTGCAGCCCCTTAAATTGAGCTGCATTTCCAGTCTCCAGCTGCTTCCCTTTATGTGCTTACTGCGTACAGGTCTGTATTGTTGCTGAGGTCTGCCAGTGGCTCTATAGTTAAGCTTGCAATTTTCAGTTTAAAGTCACCGTAGTGACCATGCCTAATTGTTGGTGTTTATTTGTATTGTGGAAGTGCCTAGCAGACCCAGTTGTGGATCAGGACCCCATTGTGCTAGGCTCTGTAGAAACACAAGACAAAAAGACAGTCCCTGCCCCAGAGCCCTTAAAGTCTAAGCAACTGTTCCAATAATCAATATGCAAACCCCGATAGCCAGGATTTACCTAAATGACTAGTGATTTTGGCTTCCTAACTTGTGACACCATAAAGGGGTCTGATTTTCAGAGGGCAAGTGCTTGGCATTAAAAAAAACCAGGCGTCTCTATCTGTCAAGCTAAAGGAGAACTCCTCTGGCTGTGAGGTAGTAGTAGACTGTGTAGTGACTGATACCAGCCTTTAGAGGGAGACAATCTCACTTGCAAAGCCAGTGTATTGCATATGGTCAGTGGGTCCTGCTTACTGGATTGAAGACTGTTGGTAAGACATTAGGATCTGGTGCTTAAGGCTGGTCAAAAAACAAGGAATGAAACATCAACTTTTTTTTCAAAAATGTCCCATTTTTATGTTCAAATTCAAAGTTTTGCCTAAATTTCAAAAGTCAGAAAATGTTGACAAGCTCAATAGATGTCAACAAAACAAGGGGGGGGAGGGGTAATTATTAACATTTAATCAAAAATCATTCCCTATTATTTTTAATCTAAATTCAAAAATGTTCACTGAAATTTGACAAATTTTGACTGGCTCCTTCTCGCCACAGGAGATTTTGTAAGTGGGTGAACCCAATACAGTCATAGCTTTTGAAGATTTAATGCCAGATGGAACCAGTAGATCTAGTCTGACCTCCTGTACTGCACATGCCATAGAATTTCACACATTTACTCCTGTACAGAGCCAAGCTACTTGTGTTTGACTAAGGCAGATGTTGCAGAAAGGCATTTGGTTTTGGTTTGAAGACATCAAGAGATGGAGAATGCACCACTTCCCTGGGTAGTTTGTTCCAGTGGTGAATCACTCTCACTGTTAATTTTGTGCCTTATGTCTAATTTAAATTTGTCATGATTTAGCAGGGTTGTAAAAGTTGAAAGACCTGTTCAGAGTACATTGAAACCCCTTCAGTTCCGTTGAGGGATGAGTCAGATGTTCTTGAAACAGCAAAGAGTCCATGCATTTTATTTTCAAAGAGGTAGCAAGGAGCTGGCAACCCCAACAAAGATCAGCCTGAAATGCACTGTCCTGCTTATTGTAGATTTGCATGGAAAGGAACTGTAGGCAGATTGCAAAACAGGAGCAATTTTGCAGATGATGCTTTCCCAAAGAGATGATGTTGGATTTCTCTAGCTAAATGTGTCAGATAAAAGGCATAGGCTTGACCTAAAGAACACTCTATCCTCTTTTCATTGTTCTATATGATTAAGCTAGCACAATCCTTTTGCCCAGATATAAGAATACCATTCACCATCCCACTTAAGGCATTTGCACGGTTTTATTGAAAATTGGGAGGGGGAAGGAGGGTCTCCCTTCCCCCCCCCCCCGTCTCTCAACATTCAATACCTTAAATGCAATGAATAAATAACGAGATAGACAAGGAGTTCTCTGTTTTCCTGTAAACCCTGACAGATCTCTCCCTTTGCATTCTTGCTGCTCCTTCAAACTGGCTCATGATCAAATCCTCCATTACTTGTCTCAAGTGAGCCTGCCAGCGTCAAGCCTACTTCCTTTTATTGGACCAACTTCTGTTGGTGAGAGAGACAAGCCGTCGAGCGTACACCGAGCTCTGCTTCAGGTCTGGGACCGACAGGGCTACGACTACGCTGCACAGGCCTTTTTTTCAGCACTTTGGCATGTTCTCAGATGCCAACTTCTTGGCAGCGACTTGGCCATTCCGGTGTCCTGACACCAGACTTCCTCTGAGCCGCCAGCAGCAGATCTGATTTCTCAGGCAGGACAGGAGAGGTCCCTCAGGGTGTGTTGGAGCTGCAGAGCTGTATAATACACCTGTGTGCTCAGGACACACCTGGAGTGCGTTCTGGTGGAAGACTTCAGTCTCCAGGGCTGTCAAGTCAGTTCCCTTCACACCCTCCATTGCCCATTCCATTTTATCTGGGCATGCTCCCTCAGTTAACCTTGGTTTCTTTTTTTGGCTCCTCCAAGCTGACTGACAAATGGGCTATTGGTGTCTTTTGGGGGGCGGGCTTCTGTCAAGTACTTCATCTTCAGCTGAGGTCAAATAGCCTGGCATCCTTCACCAGCCATTTTAAAAAATAAAGAATTTGGATACACACAGAAACGGAAGGATGTGAATGGAGTTTTTCCAGGACGCCAGCCTGATTGTGGAAAGAGTAAAACAGGCCCCCACTGTTAAAGAACCTGGGCGGGGGTAGCATTTAGCGGGTGTCTGATTCCTGCAATTTACTGAAAATTACAACCATGCACACTGCTCATTTTTCAACCCACAATCAATCATCTCCCATCCCTCGGCATCGCTGGCTTCACACTCCACGGCTGCCTTTGAGGCCCCCAGCCGTGTTCTATTTAAAAACACACCGCAGATGGGGAGTTCATTTAGAATGCAGCTTTTCTGAGGAGAACTCTTCCATTCGGAGAGGATGTGGCTGGCAACAGCCCTGTTTAACTTCCTCCTCCTTCATTCCTGCCCCGGGGAGCCTGCTTTTCAATATGCTGGCTGTCACGGCTGCTCTGTTGGCATCATTGTCTTGGAAAAGCTTTGGGTGCCAGCAGAAGTTGTGTTGCTGAGACCACCCCTCCCTTCCCAACCCCATGCTTTGATCCTGAGCTGCTTCTGTCAGAAAGTACATCACCTACACGGCTTTGTCGGGACAGAGTCAACCAGTCAAACGTTCTCCTCCAGGTGCCTATGATATATGAGCATCTTCTCCATGCTGGCTGTCCTCCAACAGCTTCCCCACACTATTGTGCTAGCACAGGGCCATCAATCTCTGTTGTGATCCCTGTCCCTGGGATGCTGTCTGCTTGCTATGGATGTTTGCTGACTGGCCCTCTTGACACCTCCTCTGGCCTCACATAAGAGTTTTATGCCCATATTGCAAATTGTAAGGATTCTGCTTTCTATCTCTCCTAGAACCTAGACTTTCCCCTTTCCTAGTGCACTAGAGACAACCTGGAGTTTTGCCTGGGAATGGTAGCGATGAGCACGACTGAACTTCTAGTTAGGAAAACCATTCAGCCATGCAGACATAATGACGCTAAAAAGCAGCCCAGCCACACTGGAAAAGGACTATCTGTTTCAATGGTCAAGTTAAATGTCAGCACCATTTCTCCACCAATGTCACACCACCAGACTCGAGAACCATCAAGCCCTGTTGTCATTAGAACCCAGCAGAAGCCTTGTGGGTGAGGAAAAATCAGCTGGCTCTTCTGCTGCTGAAGTTGCCCTGCCGAGTCACAAAACAGCTCTCTGCCTAGACGTGCCAGGGCAGAAGAAGCAACCAGGCAACTGGGGCTGGTTGAAAATTTTCCATCAAAACTTTATCAAGGAAATATTTGGTTTATGATCAACTGAAATTGTTCATTAAAGTGTCTCTTTCCATGGAAAACTTTTTGTTTTTCTCATAAAAATATTTCTGCCAAAACCTGAAAGTTTTCGGCCAAAACCTGAAACATTTTGGCCAAAAATGGTAGTTGTAGTGCCTCATTAGAGCTATAGTTTGCGCCTCATGTACCCGTTCTCTTCTATAGGTGGGCTCCACAGCTGGGCTATGTCTCCTGCTATGAGCCATGCCCAGGGATTCCATGACTCACAGCTTCCCTCACCGAAAGGGGTGACTGGAGTGCATTATATGAGATGTAATTTAGCTGGGGGCCCTAGCCCATAGAGGAGAATGGGGACATAAGGAGCAAACTATAGCTCCCATTGTCAATGTAAAACTTTGTTTTTGGCCAAAATCTTTTAGTTTCGAGTTTTTGCTGAAAACTCAAATTTTCCCAAGGAGAATGTTGATGAAAACATTTTTTTTCATTGAAAATTTCAATGGGGGGAGGGGGGAAATTGGACCAGCTCTATTTGCAATGCTGATAGCTGAGGGCAGGGCAGGGAATCCCCACCCTGCAAGCACTAGCCCCCTTCTCTACCCTGGAGCACTTGCATAGTGCTTTTTGGAGTGGGGAGTGGAGAGCACATTATCAATGGCTTCTCCATGCACTTGATGGGAAAAATCTAGCTCTTAACAGGTGATAGCCACAAGAAACCTCTGAGCTCCCGGCTCCTCCACTGACTTGATTTAGCCCCTTCCCAGTTCAGTGGTCCCATGTGGGTTTGTGAATCTTTAGCCCTAATTCTTTCCTATTTATCTTCACCATAGAAATGGAGAGAGTCCCTTTTTTCAGATGGCTGGGCTGTTGCGGAGGAACGTGGAGGAAGTGAGTTGTTTTTTAATATTTAATGCTGGCGAGCAGTGACGTGCGATGACATTTTTTAATAAGGCCTGCGACAAAATTTTAGGCAACAGATTTTTAGGCAACCTTTTTCTAAGGTCTATGTGGTGATTAATAAACCAAATGCATTCATTTTGGCAAATATTAGTAGTCAAATATAATGACTACTATCCCCCATGGGGGGGAGGGATAGCTCAGTGGTTTGAGCATTGGCCTGCTAAACCCAGGGTTGTGAGTTCAATCTTTGAGGAGGCCATTTAGGGATCTGGGGCAAAAATTGGGGATTGGTCCTGCTTTGAGCAGGGGGTTGGACTAGATGACCTCCTAAAGTCCCTTCCAACCCTGATATTCTATGATTCTTATGAAAGCTAAGAATATACAAATATGTGGTTACTTATTTTTTCTACTGAAATCAAAAATCCATTCTTCTTTTTTAAGAAACTCCTCAGTGACTCCTCAGTGTCATAGAAATCTGGTAAGCTGTGCAGATACCTATCTTTGTTTTATTATGGACAATTCAGTTCTACATTTGCATGCCTTTATGGGCCTCCAGACAAAAGCTGACTAGATAAACTCACCTCAAGAACTCCGTAATGTTTTCATATAGCTATTCTCAACTGATCTTATCTGCATGTGGATGTTTTAGCAGCTGCATGGTATCAGAATGCAGACCTCAAAGAGCTATGTTAAATATCTATAGTGCACTTAATCTAATCATCTGCCAGAAATGTATAAAGGCATGGTCTCATCAGGGCCGGCGCTACCAGGGCCGGTCGCCTAGGGCACCAGGCAGGGCCGTAACGAGGGCGAGGCGAGTGAGGCACTCACCTCGGGGCACACTGCTGGCAGGGGCGTAAAAGCCTGCTGCCAGGGGCGCACCCGTCCTCCCCCACCGCCGAAGCCGCTTCCGCTTACCTGCGGGAGGTCCGCCGCTGCCGGCTTCGGTGGCAATTCGGCGGAGGGGGGCCTCCTGCACGCACACCGGTGGACCACCCGCAGGTAAGCGGAAGCGGCTTCGGCGGCTGCTAGGCTGCTAAAAATAGCCTCCGCCGAACTGCCACCGAAGCCGCTTCCGCTTGCCTGCGGGAGGTCCGCCGGTGCTGGGGCTTCGGCGGCATTTGGCGGCGGGTAAGAGCCCCTAGGAATTTCTGCGCCCCTGCCTCGGGTGCAGAAATTCCTAGTTATGGCTCTGGGGCCAGGATTTGGGGGGCGGCGGGTGGCTGCCCCCCTGCCTCCCCGCTCAGCCGCTGAGTGGGGAGCCGGGAGGCAGCCGCGGCCAGCCGCCCCCCTGGGAGCCGGGAGGCAGCCACGGCCAGTCACCTCCCTGCCTCCCCGCTCAGTGGGGAGCCGGGAGGCAGCCACGGCCAGCCGCCCCCTTGCCTCCTGGCTCCACCGCTCAGCTCCCGTGGGTGGGGAGGCTAGCTGGTGGGGGGGGGGCGAGGTGAGCTCCCATGGGTGGGTGGGTACTAGCTGGGGGGGGGGGGGCGCAGGGCTGGGGGAAGGAAGTTTCGCCTATGGCACGAAACTTCCTTGCACCGACCCTGGGTCTCATTAATGAGTATTCAGTCACTGAATCATGCAAAGAGTGCTGATCCCTTCTTTACTTACATAATGGCAAGTCCCCACTAAAATCTTGCGTATTCAGTTCTACACTTGCATGCCTTCTTAGTGACAGTCCACAAAATGGCATCCTCCACATGATGTGACCTCACCCATATGGTGCATGTGAAGTCACGTTGCATGAGAACAAAATTGCATCCATGTGTGTTTGTGGGCCTGATGGAATCGTCCTGCAGGTTGCCAGTTGGACCAAGTAGGCACCAGTTGTGCATTCAATGCATTTATTGCATACCTAGATGTTATGCCCCTGTTGGTGAGACATGCCCTGCAGACTAAAGTCTGTGATAGATAATTCCCTTCCCTTCAGACCATGTTATATCTTGCTCTAATGGCTCCACGACTGCTTCATTGCTGGCCCTCTGCTCCACCCATTGCGTGAATACTAGGGTATATATAACAACAGGCCATGAATGTTTAATTGGTGTGGCACATTCCTGTTGTTTGCTGTGTGGCATCAAACCGCCAGTGAGTAGTACCACCTGTCTTCACTGCTCTAGCTGTCTGGTAAGAATAACATTTTCTTTCCTTGCCTATCTGGATATGGCTGGAGATAAGCCGACAGCCAACAGTTCCTATTTGCCAGTGATATTCAAACAGCAAATGAACAACAGTAATGGCTTTAATTTATTGTTCCACGTTTTTTTGGTTCACAAGCAATAAAAATAAGTAAAAACCCTGTTAATGGGAGCAGTGCCATATCCATCAAAGCATACATTTCCCCTGGGAGAGAAGGGGCTTGTATTGTGCCTCAGTGTGTCCATCTGTAAAACAGAGGAAATAATTTGTCCCTCACAGGAGTGTTGTGAAGCTTAACTGAACAGACACTGGTAACTGACTGGCTTTGAGATCCACTGATGGGAGGTGCTAATGCAGTGAAGTGAGCTCAGTCCTCCCCTCATGATGGAATGTGCCTAGTAAAGCAATAGCTCATTGTATATAGTTATTTGTCTGTCTTGTAAACTCTTTGGCGCAAGACCTGTCTTCTCTTCTGTGTTTATACAGTGCCTAGGGTGACCAGACAGCAAGTGTGAAAAATCGGGACGGGGGTGGGGGGTAATAGGTGCCTATATAAGACAAAACCCCAAATATCAGGACTGTCCCTATAAAATCGGGACGTCTGGTCACCCTAACAGTGCCTAGCATAATGGGGGCCCCAATCCTGGCTTGAGGCCTTTTTCTGTTACACATGCTAAAGGAAAGGCTTGGCTCGGGATGTCTGCTGTATAGGGAGCTGCAGAGGCCTTGGGAGGGACCAGGCCCGGTTTCCCTGTTTTGGCTGATAATGATGTCTGCTTTTTGAACCACACACATATCCCTGGTAAACAGGGAGAAAATACCATTACTGGTGGAAGCTTCATTGATGCAGCTGGCTGGGGAGTTGGCCGGCTGCCTTACACAAGCATGGGGAAACTGAGGTAGAGGTAGGGTCTGATTCCAGGCTTGGGGAGACTCTGGTGTACAGTACATGTCACCATCAACAATAGCAGATCAGGTGTGAACATTGCTCCTGTTAAGAGAGGCCGCAATATGTGCCCTCACCATCATCTCTTTGCCCTGAGCCATCCTGCCAGGCCACAGCCTAATGGAAACTTAAATCCTTTTGCAAGAGGTGTAGCAAAGCAGAAAGGTGTGTTCAAAACTCTGACTGCCTCAGGACACTTCCTCTGTGAGCTTGTAAACATGCACTATCATCACTTCAACTTACTGATCCCCTCAAACTGTCCCAGTACAGAACACTCCTTGGCTTCCTTGAGAAAAAAAACACAATAGAGGACAGGGCCCCAGATTCCATCATTCAATGGGGACCATTCTGAGACCCTGGGGGGACAGTCCTTAGGACAAAGGTCACTGTCTAGTAGTTTGGGCATTGGAATACTAATAGCTTGTCATTATTTTAGGGCAGCCACTCTAAACGTCAAAGGAATTCAGCCTGTTACTGATCGGAAGGAAGTTCTTTCATATTTTAAGACACGAAGACAAATGCTTCTTCCTCCGGAGAGCCTCTTAACGCATGCTGAGCACCAGAGATTGAAGAGGGTCAGATGATTGTCATCTTTTTATATATAACTCACAGGAGCATGACAAGATTATGCATTTCGCAATTGTTGCTAGTATGTCCTTGTATTGTGGAAGTGCCTAGAGGCCCCATGGGGCTAGGCGCTGTATGCGCACAGAATGAACAGCTGGTTCCTACCCCACAGTACCTACAATTGAAAGGCCAGCTTATGAACACATTAGTCATCTTAATGAGTAGTCACTCACACAACAGTCCCATTAAAGTCAATGGAACCACTTAGGTAAGGGCTCACCAATGGGAAGCAAGGGGTGCACAAGCTAGCCCTCAGTGTTTGTCAAGAGACAACAGGTGCATAAAGCGAACAGACAGGAGGGAAGGGGAAGGACACATTAATAATGCATTGATTGATCGATGTGTTGAACAGTGGTCGCAGCAAATCAGCCACCTATTCGTTGTAAATTGCTTTGTAGGCATAGCAAAAGAGGTAAATTTTAAGGCTTACATTAGTCATGTGCAGCTGAAATGCTAGGGAAGACAGGACTGTTCTTATTCAAAGTCAGTTGATGGAAGAAGTGCGTACCCAGTGCAATAGGGTAATTACTTTGCATTTACAGTGTCTTTCATCCATGGAGACTGAAGCACTTTCTAAGGGTTGGTAAAGAATAGGATGGATGAGTGAATGAAGAAAACACACATAGCTTCCCCATCCATCCTATACTCAGAAGAGTAAAATACCAACCAAGATTATGACAGAACTTTGGTGTGGATTTTCATTCAGCAGCTCCTAAATACACAGTAACAATAATCATCATCATCAAAAAGAACGAGGAGTACTTGTGGCACCCTAGAGACTAACACATTTATTTGGGCTAAAATGTATGTATTTGTGGGCTAAGACCCGCTTCATCAGATGCTTAGAGTGGTACATATAGTAGGAAGATCTCTCTCTCTCTCTCTGTACAGAGAACATGAAAAGATGGGGTTTGCCATACTAACAGTAACAGTAGGGGGAAACTTAGCATGGGGAAATATATATCAGTTTGTGTAATGACCCAGCCACTCCCAGTCTTTATTCAAGCCTAATTTAATGGTATCTAGTTTGCAAATTAATTGCAGTTCAGCAGTTTCTCATTGGAGTCTGTTTTTGAAATTTTTTTGTTGCAGAATTGTCACTTTCAAGTCTGTTACTGAGTGACCAGAGAGATTGAAGTGTTCTCCTACTGGTTTTTGAATGTTATGATTCCTGACGTCAGATTTGTGTCCATTTATTCTTTTGCGTAGAGACTGTCCGGTTTGGCCAATGTATATGGCAGAGGGGCATTGCTGGCACATATCACATTGGTAGATGTGCAGGTGAACAAGCCCCCGATGGTGTGGCTGATGTGATCAGGTCCTGTGATGGTGTCACTTGAATAGATATGTGGACAGACTGATATCTATTGCCCCATGCTAAGTTTCCCCCTACTGTTACTCACACCTTCTTGTCAACTGTTTGAAATGGGCCATCCTGATTATCACTCCAAAAGTTTTTTTTTCTCCTGCTGATAATAGCTCACCTTAATTGGTTGGTCTCTTAGAGTTCGTATGGCAACCCCCATCTTTTCATGTTCTCTGTGTATATCTATCTAGCTACCTAGCTATCTTCCTACTGTATGTTCCACTCTATGCATCTGATGAAGTGGGTTTTAGCCCATGAAAGCTTATGCCCAAATAAATTTGTTATAGTCTCTAAGGTGCCACAAGTACTCCTTGTTCTTTTTGCGGATACAGACTAACACGGCTACCACTCTGAAACCTATCATCATCAAAGAAACCTTCAGACAAGCTTTAGAAATCATACATTTAGTCTTCTCGGGATTGAAATGCTTTAGTCAAACTAAAGTCATTGGGCTCACAATAGGGGTAGCTGGGTTAAAGGTACAGCAATAGCTTATGGCAGCCCAGAGGTCAGAGTCGATTTAACAGTCCCTTCTGGCCAGAAAAGTTATGAAACAAGTCAAGTGTCATTACTGGGACATCTGAACAGCTAGTTGCCCAGCATTCAACAGAAATAACCCCATCATTGAAACCTCCCGTGTTCACAAAGTATCAAGGCCTGGACAACTTGATGAAAGAGAATTTCAGAATATCTCACCTTAAAACACTGACTGCTGATGGACTTAATGTGGAGGATAACTGCATAATTTTGCTTTTTCATGCTACGCACTTTGCAGTGTTTTTTAAACAAGAGTTTCTGTTCCACCAGTCTCACATCCAGCAACATAAATATTTAATATAAAATCTGTGAGCAGCATTGAGCAGCCACTATTTAACACACACACACCCCACTGCCACCCCCAAAAAACTGCCACTAATGTGTTTTTCTTTTCCCTCTCATGTAGAATTCTCACACGCCACCATTCCCCTAGATTTCCCTAGTCTGAACTATGGGATGGCCATCATTCGGACCTGGACCCGTGACAGATTCAGGTTCTGAGCCAAGGCCCATGGAAGTGAATGGAAAAGGCTCCCATTGATTTCAAAGGACTTTGGATTGAGCCCTTCAACTCCAATATCTCCTGAACCATCATGGCTAGAAATAGGAGCTGGGAATCTCCACTTTCTAGTGGTACAAGGCTTGTGCATCTATCCCTAGGAGATTGTGAGATACCAGGCTTTAAAATCTGGATTTACAGAGAATCTCTATCAAGCTCGAACCATATTTTTGGTTATCATTGCTCTCTCCCTCCAAGGCCTGCTTAGTTGGCCTCATGGTCCTATGTTGCCTGGCTGCAGAAGCAGAAAAATATGAAAAACTTGTACCAGTTGAAAATGCTGCATTCTGCAGGAGGTATCAGATTTTTGGGGGTAAAATCTGAGAGATATATAGCCAGACAGACAGAGGCACTATGGCTCCCTGAGTCATGGGATTATGTCAGAATCTCAGGCTGCTTTTTTTTTTAAACATGACCATGAAGAAAAGCTTGAAAAGTGACTCAGGTGTAACTGGTGCAGTGACATCTGCCCGAGTCTGCTGGCAGCCCAAGCCAATAGCTCTGAAAAGCACAAACTGCCCCATGCTTCTCAGTGGGGTATTAAATTGAAGACTTACTACTCTGGAGCCCTGGCTAACACCACCCACACAGAGGAGGATGCTGGAGGAGAAAGCTGCAGGCCCAGCCCCAGGGCCGGTGCAAGGAAGTTTCGCGCCCTAGGCGAAACTTCCTTGCACCAGCCCTGCGCCCCCCCCAGCCAACACCGTCCCGTCCCCCCCAGCCAATCCACCCCCGGCAATCCACCTCCCTGGGCCCCCCCCCCAGCTAACACCGTCCGTCCCCCCGCAGCTCAGCCCCCCCGCCCGGCAGCCTCCCCCTGCCCACAGCACCCCCCTGGCTCCCAGCATCAGCGGCCAGGCACTCCCCCCGTCCCGGCTCAGCCGCGGAGCTGAGCGGCGGGCGGCAGCCGCGGTCAGGTGCTCCCCCGGCTCCCGGCTCAGCCGCAGAGCCGAGAGGGCGGGCTGCAGCCGTGGTCAGGCGCCCCCCGGCTCCCGGCTGAGCCGCGGAGCCAGGAGGGCGGGCTGCAGCCGCGGCCAGGGGCCCTGCCCCCCCCCCAGCTCCCGGCTGAGCAGCGGAGCTGGGCGGTGGGCTGCAGCCGTGGCCAGGCGTCCCCCCGGCTCCTGGAGCTGGGCGGAGGCTGGCAGCCCCCCCCCCCCCGCCCCCCGGCTCCCGGTGCCCTAGGTGACTGCCTAGGGTCGCCTAGTGGCCGCGCCGGCCCTGCCCAGCCTACCCACTTAAGCAGAACTAGCGGGTTGAGTACTGGGGAGCCTGTGACCACCAATGTCACTCTAAGAGAAAGGAGATCCCTACTGCTGCTGCGGGGGAAGCCAGGCCTCATTCCATTGCCCCTGCCTCTCTGGGAGGGGAAGGCCCCCTCCCACCACTGCAAAGAGTGGGAGGGCACACAGGGATGGAGCCAGGGGGTTCCTCATGTCATGGAGTGTCTAGGGCCACAGATTGCCTTAACGTGGCCGGGCCCCACATATGCAATACGCATGATGGGAGGCCGAGGTTGTCTTGTGCACGATGGCTTCTCTTGGGATTTAACCACTCCTGCCTAACACGCTTCTCCCAGACTCCTGCCAAGAGAACCTGTAGCCCATGCCACAGTGTAGAGAATTCCCTGATTATAAAGGGCCTGATCCTCAGCTAAATAGGTTCAGCTCCATTCATTTCAATGGAGCTAAACCCCCAGCGCTGGATCTGGCTCAGAGTGAGCTCTTTGGGCTTTTTACTAACTCACCATCTCTCTTGGACAGCACTCTTTATCTGTAGCGCTCAAAGCACATCCTCGTGGAGGGGAGGGATAGCTCAGTAGTTTGAGCGTTGGTCTGTTAAACCCAAGGTTGTGAGCTCAATCCTTGAGGGGGCTGTTTAGAGATCTGGGGTAAAAAATTGGGGATTGGTCCTGCTTTGAGCAGGGGGTTGGACTAGATGAACTCCTAAGGTCCCTTCCAACCCTGATATTCTATGATTCTTGCAGAAAGGTAACTTTAATCTGTTTATCTCTTCTGAAGCATCTGGCATTGGCCACTGTCAGAAGACAGGAGGCTGGACCAGTATGGCTGTTCTTATAGTCCCCTCTTTCAAAATGGGGAAACTGAGGCAGGGAGAAGTGTATAAACCTATTGCAGTGGTGCCTGTAGCCCTGATCCTGCAGCCTGCTCTATGGGGAACAGGCATTTGCCTGCACAGAACAGCTTGTTGAATTGGGGGTATCAGTCCTGACATAGTGTGATAATGAACAATAATCACAACCTCTCTCCTTAATGAGGATATGCAGTTTCCTCTGTCATAGCCTCCTTCAGACTGTAATTAGCCAAATACATGGCGAGTTTCATGCCCCTTAGAGAGGGATCATACTAACTGTTCACCAGTAATGCAAATCTCCTCTACAATTCCTTTGCATTTGTTTTTCATTTGCATTTTTCAGTTTAAATACAAATATTGTCTTGCTTCATTATTCAGCCATCCACAAAGGAGACAAGGAGACATTTTGACGCTAGACTTTCTTGGCCTAGGAATGAATGAGTAATGAATACAGAGGTGCTAATAGCTATACACAGAAAAGTACAGCTAATCAAAGTAACAACATAATAACAATAAAAATAACAGCAGTGTGGAAGTAAAGCGCTGGCATGATATTTTGCCCGCGTGGTTAAAAAATGTAATGAGTCCTGATTTTATGGGAACTGGAGCTAGATAAATACCTTAGGATAGATGGAAGGCTAGGGGGAAAAAGGTAATTTAGGTAGAAATTAGCAATAGGTTAATTCTCAGGCCACTTTTCTACATAGGGCTCCCTTTGGCTGCGCGCGTTTTGCCCCGGAGTAGGATTGAGTGATCAGTGTTTCCAGTTACGTTTGTGTCAATGTGGTGGGGAAACCCGCCCCGAGACTCCTGGCGCTAACCCCGTTCCTGCCTAGGGAGATGTAGGGATAGGGTGCCCTGCCGTAAACACGGATTATGATCTCAGAAAGATCTGAAGGGTTTTGCCGCAAGCTTTGTTACAGACACCATGTGTGTCCCCTGCCCTAGGGGACACTTGGGCGGGGCGGGGGGGGGATCTCACCACGGAGCTGCTGCCCCTCCCCCCCGAGGCACCGCTGGCTCCCCCATGGGGAAAGGGACGAGTCCCGGGTCGTGGCACACACGACAGGGGGGGACTCCCGGCACTGACGCGGGGGAGGTCGCAGCGAGCTGGCTGCAGGAGAAGGGGGATTTACTGGGGGATGCGGCTGTACAACGCCCCCGCTCCTCCCGAGGGCCCGTCCTCCCATCCGCCCACGTGGCTGGGGGCCACCCCGGCTGCTCCAGCCGGAGCTGCCGCCCCAGCCCTTTCCATAAGCCAGCGGCGCCTGTAGCCCTGGCACCTGCCGCGGCTCCCGGGGGGCGCTGGCTGGGGGGCGCGGGGTGCAGCGCCAAGCGAGGACCGGCTCCAGGAGCGGGGCCGCGCCCCGGAATCAGCGGGCCTGGGGGACAGGCGGGCTCGGGCAGCTCCGCCCCGGCGGCTCACTCGCGTGCGGCCGGGGCTGCACCTGCAGCGCGGCGGGAAAAGTTGCGTCTGCGGGGCAGGGACTTGCCCGGGAACTCTGCAGCGGGGAGGGGCCGCGCCGCCCCCTTAGCCCGGAGGAAGGAGCCGGGCTGATTTGCCTGCGGGCTCCCCCCGCCAGCGGGATGGGCCGGGGCAGCCCCGGCGCTGAGCCCCGCCTAGCCAGCAGCCGGGCGCCGTGAGCCCCGCCCCGCCCGCAGCGCCGCGGGGACCCCCATGAGCCTCCCCCGGCCGGCGCTGCTCCTGGGCCCGGCGGCGGCTGCGGGAGTGCCCCGGGGCCGACATGCAGCCGGGCAACGGCAGCGGGGAGCCGGGCAACGCCACCGCCCCCGGAGCGGCGCCCGGCTACAACTTCGCCGCCCTGGTCTTCGGCGTCTCGCTCATCCTGTGCGTGCTGGGCGGGAACCTGCTGGTCTGCCTGAGCGTCTGCTCCGAGCGCGCCCTCAAGACCACCACCAACTACTTCATCGTCAGCCTGGCCGTGGCCGACCTGCTGCTGGCCCTGCTCGTCCTGCCCCTCTACGTCTACTCCGAGGTGAGTCGGGCCCGGCCGGGGACCCCCGCGCGGCACAGAGCCCAGGCACCCCGGCGTGCGCCCCCTGGGAGCTGCCCATCCCCTCTCCCAGCCCTGCTAGTGCGGCCAGGCTGCGCCTCCCGGCTCTTCCGACTCGGCTCTGCCGCTCCAGCTGCATCCACACTGCGAATTGACAGGGCTTGGACCCCAGTCCTGGTGGGAAGGCGGCTCCGATCCCCCCGCCAAAGCCGGGGCCCGAGTGCTTGCTGCCCCAAGTCACATTGATTTGTGTGTGGGGAGGGACAGGGGGGATTGGGCTCAGACCAGAGTTGGAGCCCAGGCCTGGTGTTAGGGTGACCAGACAGCAAGTGTGAAAAATCAGGACAGGGGGTGGGGGGGTAATAGGAGCCTATATAAGAAAAAGTCCCCAAAATCGGGACTGTCCCTATAAAATCGGGACATCTGGTCACCCTACCTGGTGTGCAGTGTGGACATAGCCTCCAGAGCTAGTTCCCCCAGGGGCTGGGGTGAGGGATTATTTTACCCCTAGGGTCGCGTGTGTTTGTTTTAGGGGGGCCTGCCAAACGGGTTCCAAATCAAAAGTAAACCGTAGTTTCCTGAGCTTCTTTCAAGATGTGTCCGCTCTGCCCAGCTGAAATGCAAGGTCAGGCACCTGGATATGAAACTTCTCAGCAATTGGAGTGAGGATCTGGCTGGGGATATTTGGACGGGCGATTATTATTTTGGTTGCATGAGTGGTGGCCGGTTTTGCGGAATGTCTGTAGGCAAACTCTCCTAGTGGTAGCCCAGCCAAAAATACTTTGTAAGAGTAACTTTTCTGCTCTGTGTGGGGCTGGGGAGTGAGAGGTAGCAAATGTGGAACAGACTGAATGTCAGGGCTGTGTTAATTAGAAACTCTGACACAGCACATGCCTGATCCTATTACTTATCTCAGCAGAACTGTTATGATTAAAAAGAGCCCTTATTTTCCTAAGCTTTAGTTGTCGCTTCCGCAAGAAGGATAAGCTATAGAGCTGGGATGTTTTTCATAGAATCATAGAATATCAGGGTTGGAAGGGACCTTAGGAGGTCATCTAGTCCAACCCCCTGCTCAAAGCAGGACCAATCCCCATTTTTTGCCCCAGATCCCTAAATGGCTCCCTCAAGGAATGCACAATCCTGGGTTTAGCAGGCCAATGCTCAAACCACTGAGCTATCCCTTCCCCACCTTGCCTTGCAGGTGTGAATAGAAATAGTTATCCTGCAGTAAAGCTCATCAAAGTCAATGGAAAGACTCCCACAGCCCATAAAACTCAATGCTTGGGCAGTCAAGCTAGTGTTTGGACGTGCCTAAATCATTTGTGAGGAAGTAGTTTTTTGCTCCAAAGGTGCATGTTGTCGGGGAGGGGAGCTCAGAGAGCATTGCTGGAAGGCCCAGCAGGGCTTGGAGACATGAGTAAAGCCAGGAAGCCCAGGTTAAAGTGATCAAGCAGCAGCATCCTCTCCCTACCCCCTCGCCCCCAATTGTCTGCAATCCCTGAGGAGACACAGCACACGGAGTGAGAACACTTTTGTGGTCACACATGCTCACGCATGAGTGAGAGAGACAGAGGCTTTACTGAGGGATTATAGGATTAGCATGGGGCTGGAGGAGAAGGGTTAAAGTGGGGGTTAGGAGAGCTGGACAGGGTTGGGGCAGACATCGAGGGTGTCGGGGAAACTGGAGGTTGCAGGCAAGAAGGTCAGCTCTGAGAAGAGACTGCCATCCAGCACCTGACCATGTTGGAGTCTGTTCTATATCACAAGGAAAATCAGGGAAAGGAGGCAGCAGGCCAGGGAGGGCACGGCTCAGAGTTCGGGGTGCCCTCACCTTCCTTGCAGCGTCCATGGGACACTGAGCACTTTCTGCGAGCGTCCGGAGGCAAGGGTCATACAGAAGTGCCAGCTCAGCAGCAAAGCCATCCAGCACCTGTGTGAGCTCGTGACACTCACCTAGAAGAGCCCCGTGCTCTGCTTCTCAGACAGCGTCACTGCAGGCCAGATTGTTTAAGGTATCTAGGCATTGCTGCATGGCCTAACTGATTTAGGAGCCTACATCCAATCTTCAAAGGGGATTTAGGCACTTAGGAGCCTAAATTCTAATGACTGCTGATAACTGAGCTAGGAGTCTAAATCCTATGTGTTGTAATGCTGAGCACAGCAGTGACTAAATACCTTTTAAAAATCTGTGCCTGAGTGACTTATCCTTTTAAGTGCCATTTCAAAACTGATTTAGGAGCCTAAGCCCCATTGACTTTCAATGAGATTTAGGTTCCTAAGTACTTAAGTCACTTTTCAAAATGGGACTTCGTTGTCTAGGTTAGGTCTTGCAATGCCGCGTGGAGCAGCTCCTAAATACATCTAAAAATTTGGGCCTGTAGCACTCCACCATCTTGCCACAGGGTCTTTGCAAAGGACCATTAGAGGTACTGCTTGTACCTGCCAGTTTGCCGCTTGTGTGTGCAAGTGCAGCAGCATAGATGACTTCCTAACTACTATGACTCACAGGGTTACGTGAGCACGAGTTTCTCTGTGGACTGGCAGAGCCCCGCACCAAATACAGCAGGTATTGTATGCTGTAGAGAGCTTCCCCTCTGTACTGGGCATTGTAGATGGCACAATGAAGTGCAATGTGTGTGTTTGGGGTGGGCGCAGAAGAACGACTGACACAATGCAGCCTCTGGGAAATACACCTATTCCTTGAATAGCATGGCTGTATGTGATGGTTGAATACCCAGGATCGTGCCTTTACTTGTATGTTCTGCCATTGCCTCCTCCTTTGTTCACTCGATTTACAGCCTGAACCCTGAGCTTCATGTTGGTGAAGAGGGTCTGTGAGCACCTACCAGCTCATCCTGAGGGGGTTTGTGTGTCACTTCTGTAATTATGGTCTCTATTTCTGGAGCTGGGATTTCTCTTGCTCCCTTGTCCTCTCTGCCGTCTTCTCCATCACCTGTGCCAGCTCCAAAAGCAGTGAGCCCCCACCAAAGTTGCCTGAAAATAGATTGTCTCTTACACTGTAGATCTATGCCTCATTAGCATGTACAATGTGCTAGTTTACATATGTCTGGTGAATCTGGAAGGCATTTCCTTTCAGCCCTGAGTACCTGGGAATTTCCTTAGGTTGAATGCACGTGAAAATCCCATGAGTGCTGAACACTCAGACAACTTGGGTGCAGCCAAATACCAGTTTTGAAAATCCCCAAGCTGTCCAACTCCCATGTGAGCCCCTCAATAGGGACCCCAGTAACTAGTTGTGCTTCCACGAGCTTTTGAAAACGTTGATGCTTCAGGGGTGCTGAACATCCACAAATCAATATCACCATTGAAAATCAGGCTGGAGTTTGTCAGAAGTGTCCCTTATCTGCCTCTTGCTGCATTCCTACAGCATTTGAAAGCAGGGTGGGATAACTGTTTGTTTTAATATTATTTTAAAAAATCAGTGACCACCCTTTTCCTATCCCACACATCCGGTCTAATTTCAGAGGCTTTTCTAGCAATTCAGGTGCTGGGACGAACACCAGACTGTTCCAGCAGGCTACAGGTGTCTCATTGCTGAAGTATGTTGCACACTCGTCCCAAAAAGTTACTTAACATCTAGATATAGGGAGAACAGCAGCAGTACTGAAAGAGCATAGCATCATAGAGCAGCAAGGTTTTTAAAATCCCTTTGGCTGGGCTGGAAGTATTTGGACAGCTAGGGCACACAGTAGTGGGAGCAGGTTTTCCAAGAAAAACCTTCACCCACATTCTGTTTTGAAAGTTTACTTTGTTGTCTGTGTACTCAAAGGGGCTTTTGAAAAGTCCCCACTGCTACTTGTTCAAGAGGTGACCCCAAGTTTTCTGCCTCCCAGTCCCCTGCTCTAAATTAGTGATCATGCAGTCTCACATTCAGAATAGGGCCTTGTCTACATGCAAATCTGCACCAAGAGACAACTTTAATTAAACTGGGTCAACTTAATAGGGCTAGTCTATATTATATTATCACAGCCAGACATCAGTGCATCTAGAGGTTTGTTTCTGATGATATCTTGCAGGGATACAATTTACACGGGGGAGGGTGTGAGAATGAATATGGGGTGCTTGATTTTCAGTGCTTGATTTTTTTTTTTTCTTCTTCTTCTCTGTTTCAGTCCAGGTCAATTCAAACTGCCCCACCAAAGTGGACCAAGTTATGCTTAGTTATATGCTGGAGTAAATCATGGCAGTAACCCACTGAAATCAGTGGTGTTACTCCTGGATTTACACCAGTGTAACAGTTCAAGTTTTGGCTGAGTAGGTTTTGTATAGTGAGGAGAACATCAAATCTAAGAGTTCCAAACTTTGGAGTGGAGATCAAAAATTGGATCTGAATCTTTCAGCTCAGATACATCACTTGCCATAGAAACTAATACCCTCATGGTTTTAATTTGTTTCACATGTCACTTAGGGAAGGAAGGGTGAGCAGACGCTGCTGCAGGTCAGAGAAATGAGGCGGTGGAGTGTGAAGCAATTATCACTAACTGTTTTTAATATTCAGTAGCTTTCTCTTGCCTCCAGTGTAAATTCTATTGGTATTTGATGTGTAGTGACACCAGCATACAGTAGTTTGCATTTAGATCCTGCCTTCATCCCATGCAGCGATGCCCAAGTTAGCCACTTAGCTCATTTTTAAGACCGCTCTTTTTTTTTATATACAGCTCGTGATAAAATGAGTGAATCATCAGTGGTTAGCTGAGGCAGTCCTCCTGAGAGTTTTTATGCCTTTTTTTCGGTGGGAGCAGAATCTCCCTGTATCTAAATAACAAATCTCCCTGTATCTAAATAAACCAGTGTGGATTCCCCCCTCAATGGGACAGGCCTGAGCAGCTTGCGGTTTCTTGTTGAAATGCAGGAACCTCTTCTTTCAGATTTTTAGAGGCATTAGTGGTTCTGTGGATAATGTGGTTGAGGTTTACAGAGCTGACTAAAAGATTTAGACACAATTGGGGGTGAAATCCTGGTCCCACTAAATCAATGGGAGTTTTGCCGTTGTCTTCAGTGGGTTTCACCTGTGATGCCCGTAATTCTTCCTTTCTCCCACCTTTTTGTCTGTGATGTATTCAAAGCAGGAATTCTCTCGCGATGTGCCTGTTTAGTGCCGAGCACAATGGGGCCCTGAACTCGGTTGAGGCTTCTGTCTGGGACAACAATAATAATCCATCAGAAGAGCTAGTTGAGGTTGTTGACATGGGCTGTGTTTCTGTATCTCAAACACAGCTTTCTTTATTACAACTAAAACTCTAGTACTCAAGAGAGGACTAAGGATCATGTTGCACATTATTGATTGAGTGAAGTTAGGCCTTATACTCAATTTGATGGCATTTCTCTGTTTGTCTTTAACACGATAACTTTTGAAAATCACATCTGATCAATTCCAAAATTTCAGGGAATGCTCTAGGCATTCCTGCGCAGAATCCTATCGATTTTGGTGGGAACTGGAAAAGCCATTTTCACTTATTTTTAGCAGGACAGCACTGGGATGTGGCCAGGGTTGACAGCATAATTGCACCAGTTGCTGTGACGACCCCACCTGCCATTTCCATGGGAACCCCATCATGAAGCCTTTCTAGGTGAAATCACAGGGATGAGGTTGGGTGGGTGTGGCCTTGGGCGGAGCCCCAGGAGAAACAAGGCAGGGCATCCCCAAGTCTTAGCTTGTTGGCTTGGTGAGGTGGAGGACACAGCTGGCTGTTGGGTTTGTTGAGACCCATTCAGTGTGTGCAGCTTGGGGAGACCATTCCATGGGTAAGAGCCTGACCAGGGGATTGTGGGAGTGTCTGGGCCAGTTGTAGCTATGTGACTGGAAGAGAGAACCCAGGAAGAGAGAGGGCACCAGCCACCAGTCCTTCCCTTTTAATCTGGGGGTGGGTAGAAAGGAGAAGGGGGAGAAAAAGGAGAGACACATACCTGGCCTGGGGTAGGGCTTGAATGGGGAACCCTAGTATGGGGGAGCAGAACATGGGGGGGGGGGGGAGGGACACATGGAGCCCCTGACATAAGACAGGGTGTGCATATGTGCAATGTGCCTCGGGTGGCATGTGACCAGGATTCATCACTGTGTTTGGTCCGCTGGTTGGATCATTAGCTTCCTTGGCCCAGGCGGAGTACTGATGGGGAGTGCGACGGGAATGCTGATCCATGACCTCCGGCGGAGGGGGTGTGTGTAAAAAGAATGGAAAATACTACTTTTAAATTGTGAGTTTAAAGTAAGTCCCTACATAGGTGTATTACATCATTACTTGAATTTTACACTTTGCTACTTATATCATACCACAAACAAAATAGATGTCTACAAAGACTAAGTGGCAATCCAAATGCCGTTGGTGTGAAACTCCTCCTTAGTGAGCTACCAATGAGTGCCATGCAATTGCCCATGCTATAGAAACTACACGATATTGAAATCAAGTTCTGCGAGGTGATCAAAAGCGTCATGCAAAAATAAAATAAAGGATTATCTTAGACAACTTCACAATCAAATTGAGGTTTAGTTGAGCATTCTGTAAAATTGCTAGAGGTTATACATAGCTTCTATGCATAGACTTCAAAGTGGTAGCTGTGTTAGTCTGTATCAGCAAAAAGAACGAGGAGTCCTTGTGGCACCTTAGACACTAACAAATTTATTTGGGCATAAGCTTTCGTGGGCAAAATGAAGTGGGTTTTTGCCCACGAAAGCTTATGCCCAAATAAATTTGTTAGTCTCTAAGGTGCCACAAGTACTCCTCGTTCTTTATGCATAGACTGTTTTTGTTTTCAGAAAACCTGAAAAACCATTTGCACTTAAAGTTGGCTAACCCATAGAGTTCAGCCTACAGAAGCAATGAAGTGTGCAGCCCTTGGCCTCAAGCTGAATTTTAAAAAAAATTAACAATACCTAGGTCTACAGTTACAGTTAAGCTGTTTCTCAGAACAAGTTTAGGGAAAATAACCTTGTTCTGAGAAATAGCTTAACCATTTTAACAGAAACTATATATCTCTATATATAGATATATAAAATCAGCTCAAATAGTTTGTCTAGCAGAGTTAGAAACACTGAAAAATGGGGTCTTATGATGTTAAGGTTGCCTAGCTTTCTTACCTGTGCTGTTTATAACAACTGAGAAAAGAAAAGATTGATGTAACGGTGGTGAGCTGTAAAGGTTTTATGGCCAGGAGTTTGGGATGACTGCATTATTCATTGTTAGCAAAATGTGGTGTTTTTTCAGTAATGTCAAGAGGCCATGTGACGCAGAGGCCCATTGGTGGTTCACTATTCTGTGTCACCAACTCTTGTGAAGCCTGACATATTCACTACACCTAACACAGTGTTGTCAAGATATTTACGCAAAAGGTGGCTTGTAATATATCGTTGGAAAACTACAAACTCACTGATCATTAAGATTCTTGCATGATGTATGTATGGTAATAAACCCATAAAGGACTTTATAGATATATGCTGTAAATACATGACTTAAATGTGTTTAAACCATGCACGTCAGGGGGAATTGATAAATAGGTTTCTCCAGACAAAGGATGCATGATTTCAAAGATTTACAGAACTATTAAAAAAGGGGTAGGGCTGAGAACTCCATAGCTGTCCATCACTTGGGGGACTCAAGTGGCCAGAGCTCTTGAAATCATAGAATGTTGTGTCCTTCAACCGAGGGGGTTGAAGTCTCTGAGAACTGAGTTTAGGTGAGAAAATCTTTGCCTAAGCAGGTTTAACTTGCTGAAATTAAGTTTTAGTCTTAGAAGTGTGTTTTTACTTTTGTTTGCTTGTAACCCTTTCTATCTTTATTCCTTAAGAACATAAGAACCGCCATACTGGGTCAGACCAAAGGTCCATCTAGCCCAGTATCCTGTCTTCTGACAGTGGCCAATGCCAGGTGCCCCAGAGGGAATGAACAGAACAGGTAATCATCAAGTGATCCATTCCCTGTAGCCCATTCCCAGCTTCTGGCAAACAGGCTAGGGACACCATCCCTGCCCATCCTGGCTAATAGCCGTTGATGGACCTATCCTCCACACATTTATCTAGTTCTTTTTTGAACCCTATTATAGACTTGGCCATCACAACATCCTCTGGCAAGGAATTCCACAGGTTGACTGTGTGGTGTGTGAAGAAATACTTCCTTTTGTTTGTTTTAAACGTGCTGCCTATTAATTTCATTTTGTGACCCCCTAGTTCTTGTGTTATGAGAAGGAGTCGATAACTCTTCCTTATTTACTTTCTCCACAACAGTCATGATTTTATAGACCTCTGTCATATTCTCCCCCCCCCTTAGTCGTCTTTTTTTTTTTTAAGCTGAAAAGTCCCATTCTTATTAATCTCTCCTCATACGGAAGCTGTTCCATACCCCTAATCATTTTTGTCACCCTTTTCTGAACCTTTTCCCATTCCAATATATCTTTTTTGAGATGGGGCGACCACATCTGCACGCAGTATTCAAAATGTGGGCATACCATGGATTTATATAGAGGCAATATGCTATTTTCTGTCTTATTATCTATCCCTTTATTAATGATTCCCAATTTTCTGTTCACTTTTTTGACTGCCGCTGCACATTGAGTGGATGTTTTCAGAGAACTATCCATGACTCCAAGATCTCTTTCTTGAGTGGTAACAGCTAATTTAGACCCCATCATTTTATATGTGTAGTTGGGATTATGTTTTCCAATGTGCATTACTTTGCATTTATCAACACTGAATTTCATCTGCCATTTTGTTGCCCAGTCACCCAGTTTTGTGAGATCCCTTTGTAGCTCTTTGCAGTCTGCTTGGGACTTAGAACTACTCAAGACAGTTATCTTAGGGTATGTCTACACTACGAGACTAGTTCGATTTTTCTTAAACCGAACTTGTGAAACCAATATTGCAAAGTCGATCGTGCGAATCCACATCAAGGACCTTAATTCGAATTTGTGAGTCCACAGTAACGGGGCAAGCGTCGACATTGCAAGCGGTGCACTGTGGGTAGCTATCCCACAGTTCCCGCAGTCCCCGCTGCCCACTGGAATTCTGGGTGTAGCCCCCAGTGCCTTCTGGGGCCAAAAATGTGTCGAGGGTGGTTATAGGTAAATGTCGTCACTCGACCCACACTCCCGCCCTCCCTACGTGAAAGCGCCAGCGGGCAATTAATTCGCGCCCTTTTCCGGTGATTGACAGCTTGGACGCCACAGGACAGCGAGCATGGAGCCCTCCGCGATTATTGCTGCTGTTCTGTCCGTTGTCAACACCTCGCGCCTTATCGTCTACCTTTTCCAGAGGCAGATGCAGAGAAATCGGTCGAGGAGGCAACGGAAGCTCCGGGAGGACATGAACTCTGAGAGGGGCACAGACCTCTTGCAAAGCACGGGACCCCAGCCCGTAGAAATCATGGTGGCAATGGGGCACGTTGATCCTGTGGAACAGCGATTCTGGGCAAGGGAAACAAGCACTGACTGGTGGGACCGCATAGTGCTGCAGGTCTGGGATGAATCCCAGTGGCTGCGAAACTTTCGGATGCGTAAGGGCACTTTCCTGGAACTTTGTGAGTTGCTGTCCCCTGCCCTGAAGCGCCAGGACACCCGGATGCGAGCAGCCCTGACCATCCAGAAGCGAGTGGCCATAGCCCTGTGGAAGCTTGCAACTCCTGACAGCTACCGGTCAGTCGCGAACCAATTTGGAGTGGGCAAGTCTACCGTGGGGGTTGCTGTGATGCAGGTAGCCCATGCAATTGTTGACCTGCTGCTCTCAAAGGTAGTGACCCTTGGAGACGTGCAGGTGATCATAGATGGCTTTTCCGCTATGGGATTCCCAAACTGCGGCGGGGCTATTGATGGGACACACATCCCTATCCTGGGACCGGACCACCAGGGCAGCCAGTACATTAACCGAAAGGGCTATTTTTCTATGGTGCTGCAAGCACTAGTGGACCACAAAGGACGTTTTACCAACATCAATGTCGGATGGCCGGGCAAGGTTCATGATGCTCGTGTTTTCAAAAACTCTGGTCTGTTTAGACGGCTGCAAGAGGGTGTTTATTTCCCGGACCGCAAAATAACTGTTGGGGATGTGGAGATGCCTATAGTGATCTTCGGGGACCCTGCCTACCCGCTAATGCCCTGGTTCATGAAGCCATACACGGGAGCCCTGGACACTAAAAAGGAGCTCTTCAACTACCGGCTGAGCAAGTGCAGAATGGTGGTGGAGTGTGCCTTTGGCCATCTGAAAGGTCGTTGGAGAAGCTTACTTACTCGCTCCGATCTCAGCCAAACAAATATCCCCATTGTGATTGCAGTGTGCTGTGTGCTCCACAATCTCTGTGAGAGCAAGGGGGAAACGTTTATGGCGGGGTGGGAGGTTGAGGCAAATCGCCTGGCTGCTGATTACGCACAGCCGGACACCAGGGCGATTAGAAGATCACAGCGGGACGTGCTGCGCATCCGGGAAGCTTTGAAAGCTAGCTTCCAGAGCGAGCGGGGTAACCAGTGACTGTTACGCTTGTTTAAACAGATGCTGAACCTGCCCCCGTTTCTTTACCCAGTTTCTGTTGCCTATCCTCTCCAATTACCAACCCCCTTCCCCCCCCCCCTTCATTCAACGCTTTAAAAGTATAATAAAGGAAACATTGTTTATTTAAACCGTCTCTATTACTGATTTCTCGATTAAGGGTTTAACCTGGGACGCATACCGCGGTTGGGGAGCGGGTGGAGTGTTGGAAAGTACGCTTCCAAACTCGGGGAATTACATGCTCCTGCTCTCAGAGCAGTCCGAAGTGCTGGACTGCTCGTTTCAAGGGAGCCATCAACCCCTCCTATTCGCAACTGTGTGTGGTGGGGCCTTTCTGACTTTTTGGACATGGATTGCGGCCACAGATCCCCTGCTGCATGGATCTGTCATGCAGGCTATCCCCGGCCGCAAAAGATCTGCTGCCACCCTCCCCCACCAGAAAGTCAGAGGGCCCCCCCCCCCAATAGAGAACAAGACAACCCCCTCCCAGAATGACAAGTGTGCCCAGTGCATGCAATGTGAGAGTGACTTTATGTTGATCCTTTCCCCCTGTCTGTACCCTGGTTCAGGCGCCTGTCGTCGCTAATAACAAACCCCCTTACCCACTCCCCCAAAACCAAACCGTCCTGTGAAAGAAAGTCAGGGGAACAGCACTGTGCAAAACAATCATTTTTATTAAGGGGAGCATATTTTTTAGATGATACCTGGGCAGGGAAGTGTTGTGGGGTGCGGTTGGAGGGAGGGAAAGGACCCATCTAAAGTTTTGGAAATGAGAGCCTTCTGCTACTGGAGCAGTCTGCAGGGGTGGAGTGATTATTTCCACGGTCCCTGCCTCCCCTCGTTCTAGTGACTTTGGGTGAGTAGAGGATTGGACTTTGTGGCGGGGGAGGGCGGTTGGAAATTACATATAGAGGTGCTCTTTCCTCCTGTCTCCTGTCCTGGAGAACGTCTACCAGGCGCCGGAGCGTGTCAGTTTGCTCCCTCATTAGTCCCAGCAGCGTTTGAGTCGCCTGCTGGTCTTCCTGCCGCCACCTGTCCTCACGAGCTTCAGCCCTCTGCTCCCGTTCGCTGACTGCTCGCTCGGACCTTGAGACGTCCTCTCTCCGCTGTGCCGCCTCCTTTCGGGAACAGACCATCAATTCTGAGAACATGTCGTCCCGGGTTCTCTTTTTGCGCCGCCTGATCAGCGCAAGCCTCTGGGAGGGTGATCCACGGGTAGGGCGGGAGACACTCGCAGCTGTGGGATGAGAGAAAGGGAGTGAATTCCTCAGAAAGATACTTTTTACAGAACAATGCCTATACTCTTTCCCTGTGAATAGGACCAAGCACAGTACCTATCACATGTCCACTTACTACAAGGTCAAATATTATGTCTTTATCCTGAGTGTCTGGGGTCCCGGTGTACAGATCCCAGAAGCCTTGCTGAACACTGGAAATCTGCTCTCTGGAGACCATGGTAAGCTGATGAGTTTGGACTGCTGAGAGATTACTTCACAGCAGTGCTCTACTCCCATGTTTCAATCACTGTTCCTGGCGGCGGCCAGTTCCTGCTGCTGCCCAAACCGCTCATCTACAGCGGCTCGCCAATCCTTTACCCCACCTCCGCGTGGCCGGTCCCGGGAACTGAAAGTGCCCGCGAACCGCTCTGTTTGAACGGCTCGCCTACCCTTTCCCCCCCTCCGCGTGGCCGCTCCCGGGAACTGAAAGTGCCCGCGAACTGCTCTGTCTGAACGGCTCGCGTACCCTTTGCCCCCCTCTGCGTGGCCGGTCCCGGGAACTCTCCCTGCCTGCGCACCGCTAAGTTCGAATGGTTAGCCTCCCAACTCCCTCCCCACCAGCGTGGATGGAAGCCGCCGGGTGTCTTTCTTTAAAGGGAAAATGAAGCATTCACTATACTAAAGAAACCACTCATTCAAACCAGGGCACCATGACTGATATCACTCTGATGAGGATTACGGAGACAGAGAAAGACCGCATGCTGCGTCAATGCCAGCAAACCCTGGGGCCGTATGCAGCCATGCTATGCAAGGCAATGATACCAGAGTACCTGCAGCTTCATGGCGCGGGGAAGTATCCTACCATGGAGGAGACAATAAGGCCGCTCTCCCTGCGAACCTGATACAAAAGCTCTCACTGTACCTCCAGGAGAGCTTTGCGGAGATCTCCGATGGGGATTTCTCCTCTATCCCCATACATATTGACAGACTTTTCGAGTAGTTGCACTGGAAAGCGACTCAAAGCTGAAGCGCCTAAGGCCAATTAAGCAATACAAACACAGTGCTTATACACCATGCCTATTGTATTCCAAATAAATGTTTAAAACACTGACCTGCTGATCCTTCGCCTGATTCCTGGTCAGGGATGCTGCCTTGGGAGGGTTCGTAGGGGAGCTCAGTCAGGGTGATGAATAGATCCTGGCTGTTGGGGAAATCAGCATTGAAAGCGCTGTCGACTGCCTCGTCCTCCTCCTCCTCCTTCCTCATCTTCACCGTCCGCGAAAACCTCCGACGACGTGGCCGTAGATAAGACCCCGTCGTCGGAGTCCACGGACACTGGTGGGGTAGTGGTGGCAGCACCACCGAGCATAGCATGCAGTGCCTCGTAAAAACAGCAAGTGTGTGGCCGCGATCCAGAGCATCCGTTGGACTCCTTGGTCTTCTGGTACGCCTGTCGCAGCTCCTTGATTTTCACGCGGCACTGCGTTGCATCCCGGCTGTATCCTCTCTCCGTCATTGCCTGGGATATTTTCTCATAAATTTTTGCATTCCGTCTTTTGGATCGGAGCTCGGATAGGACGGATTCATCTCCCCACACAGCGATCAGATCCAAAACTTCCCGATCAGTCCATGCTGGAGCCCTCTTTCTATTCTGGGATTGCATGGTAACCTCTGCTGGAGAGCTCTGCATCGTTGCCAGTGCTGCTGAGCTCGCCACGATGTCCAAACAGGAAATGAGATTCAAACTGGCCAGACAGGAAAAGGAATTCAAATTTTCCCGGGGCTTTTCCTGAGTGGCAGGTCAGAGCATCCGAGTACGGATTGCTGTTCTGAGCGTCCACTGAGTGGTGCACTGTGGGATAGCTCCCGGAGCTATTAGCGTCGAATTCCGTCCACAATACCTCAAATTCGACATGGCCATGTCGAATTTGGCGCTACTCCCCTCGTCGGGGAGGAGTACAGAAATCGAATTAAAGAGCCATTTATGTCGAAATAAATAGCTTCCTAATGTGGACGGGTGCAGGGTTAAATCGAGTTAACGCTGCTAAATTCGACATAAAGTCCTAGTGTAGACCAGGCCTTATAGTTGGTATCACTTAAACCTAAGGCTTTTTGTTTAATAAACTTATTTTCATTCTATTATAAAACAATACATTGTTGTGTTTGGTCCAACTCCAGTTAAAGTAATGAGCTGCAGTTTTATTGTCTCTTTAAAGGAGCAATGAAGAAGGTTCTTTCTGTGAATGTTCCAGGAGAGGGCTGCACACTTTGGGCAGATGGTTTGAGGGAAGCTCAGATCTGGGAGGGTCACCCTGTAAAAAAGTAACTGGGCGGTGGAAGCCAAGGTGTGACCTGCATGCTTGTAAAGCTGGCTGTCGGGTCAGGGTTGTGAGCCACAGTAGCATAGCATGTAAGGCAGTGGTCACCAACCAGTAGATCACCGAGACTAAGGGCTGGTCTACACTAACCCCCCAATTCGAACTAAGATACGCAACTTCAGCTACGTGAATAACGTAGCTGAAGTCGAACTATTTTAGTTCGAATGAAAAGGTACTTACCCGGGGTCCACACGCGGCGCGCAGGTTCCCCCGTCGACTCCGCCTACTCCGTTCGTTGAGCTGGATTACCAGCGTCGACGGGGGAGCACTTCCTGGTTCGATTTATCGCGTCTAGACAAGACGCGATAAATCGAACCCAGAACATCGATCCGACGCGACGGGTAAGTGTAGACCTACCCTAAGATCCACTGTCAGAGGCTCCACCAGTCAATCATAGGGTTGCCAACCCTCCTGCAGCCAAACCGGGAGATCGGCCGCTAACAGTCCAGTGGTGCAGCAGGACTAAGGCAGGCCCTGGCTCCCGCGCTGCATGTCCAGCAGCAGCTCCTGAAAGGGGATGATCTCCGCGCGCTGCCCTCACCTGCAGACACCAGTCACCGCAGCTCCCATTGGCAGAGCGGCCAATTGGACCCAGATCCCATCGGTTCAGTCCAGTCCCTTAACCACACAACCATCCTTCTCCTTGTAAGAGAGGTTGTCGTACAGGTTGTCGTAAAGCTCTGCCAATAAAACCTTCATTCCACCACTTGTATTGTCTCACATTGTTTCAGAAAATAATTATTTTAGACATTGGAGGGTGGTGGTGGTTGTTGTCGTTGTTTTTAAAGCTGTTTGAATCCCCACTCCACATACTCTACTTTTCCTGTCCGATTTACCTGCCTTAGCACCATGAGTCAACTCTTGAGAGCTTTGCAAGAGAGAACAACACTCTGTAACTAACGGAGCGGAGATGCTTCTAGAGTAAGTTTTCTATAAATCCTAATGTTGTGACATAAGGTTTGATATCTTGCAACTGACCAGGGTTAGAGGCCTTATCCTGATGGACAGGAGCGGGAAATGCCAGGTCCCCAGTGGGACAAAGCAGCCGTTTCTCACCCTAGTGGCTCATGAGATAGCGGATCTTGGATTGTTGCCTGTCCATCTGACACCTCAGACCAGTAGTCTTAGGGGTGGAAGGGACCCATTTCTATGTCAGATTAATTCTATCAGGCAGAGGTGGATTAGTGGACAGAGTGCTGGAGAAGTGTCAGAGGTGTGCAGGACAAATGCAGTTAAACATCCGTATATCACTATGTAATACACAGAAACTATATGTTACACATGCGTACTGTACATGCATACATCTTGCACACGTGTACACACACCTGGGGCTTGCCTGCTCTGGGGGTTTTGTGTCAAAATATGGTCACTAACATGCTTCAGTGAACACCTTTTTAAACCCCACTTAGCTCTTGGTGTCCTTTAGACAAAGGAAGAGGTGTTTAAAAGCAAGTTAGCCAGTTGGGGTCAAACTATGAGGGACCATTTTATACATGGAAGGGGTTGCTTTGCCTTTCAAATGACTTTCCTTGCATATGTGCCCAAGGCCAAAAACCTGCAGTCCTCACCCAGATCCATCTCCCATGGCTTCACCAGGAGCTGCACCTCGGTAAAGGCTGGGGGTGAGGTCCTGGGAAAGAAACCACACAGTGTCCTCCTGCTGGTGTGACAACTCCTAAGCAGCTGGCTGGAAGTAAGGCCATGGGGAGAGTGCAGAGTGTCCCCAGGGATCCCAAAGACACTTCAGAGGGAGCCACACTGCCCATTGGGGGGGGGGGGCAAGGCAAGGTGTAGGTGTGAGTGCACCTCTGGAGGGCAGGCGGCACACTCAGTGTGGGACACTGTTCCTCTGGAGGCAGGGTAGCAGTTAAGAGCCCAGATCTGCAATGCTTTGGGAGCAGGATGGGGGGGGGCTCCCCATAATATTGATAGGCTCCGAGTGTCTTGCCCAATAAAGTCTGGCTGAGGCTGCAAAGAATCTCTTGCACCCCTGCTCCATCTGCACCCTGCCCAGCTTTGATCTCTAAAAACCTGACTCCCCAAAGCGCAAGTGGAGGGGCTTCTGAGGAACGGGGGGATGCAACATCTCGGGTCTGCCCATGCTTCAGCCCAAATGAATGGGAGTTTTACCCAGTGCCTAGGGCAAGAGCAGGACCGGACGCATGCTGTACCAGTGTAATGTATTGCACACCCTGTGAGCATTTTTCTTCATCCACGCTGAGTGACCACGCTTTGAGACCGATCTGAACCAGCAAGTTGTTCCGGCAAGCAGATTTGTGTGGCTTGGTTACGTAAACTACTTTGTCTCTTAGCTCTTGATAATTGATTAAGGAGGAAAGGAGAAGATTTTCAGCGCATCTGCTAAACTTAACATGCTCCGACTACAGGTCATCAGTATTGGAGCCAAGGCATTTCTGGGTCTCTGGGGTGGTTATTTGCCCCAAACAGATACTTGGGACAAAGTACTTCTCAACCATTTATTATCTATTCCTTTAGATTGGGGTTAGATACTGTGGGTTTCTGTATAGTATAAAAGAGCGTCTTGCTTGGTATGTGTGTCGTGTGTTTGTTCACCTATTAGAGAACTTTTCTCCCGAAGTCCTAGATGAAGAATGAGAACACTTCCCTCCAGTATTTCCCAGCGCTTTTTGGAGGCCTGTATTCTTTCACTGATAACACTTAAAGATTCTATTGGAATAATGCAGTCTTAATGGGGCAAACAAATTCATTCATCCCTAGAATTATAAGGATATTTATAATCTGGTGCCAGAATGGTTTTGAGGTGGTGGTGAAGACTAGTGATTATAGTCCAAAGCCTAGATTTTGAAAAGTGACTATATTTGGGGTGCCTCAGTTTGAGTCCCTAACCTGGGACAACTTAAAGGGGCCTGATTATTCAGAAAGTGCTGAGCACTCGCCTTCTGAAAGTCAAGCCCCTTCAAGGTGTCTCAAGTTGGACAGCCAAAAATTATTAGTCACTTTAAAAAAACCAACCAAACAAAAACCAACTTGGCTGCAAAGATTAGATACGAGAAAGGACCTTGGGAAAATTGCTGGTGTTTCTTCCAGCCAACTCGCTCTTTCTTCAGTCCTGTAGGAGGCTGGTTCTGGTTGACACTTTCCTGAGGAAAGAGGATGTTTTCTGATGTGCAGTGCAAAATCTCTGTCTTCTAGAGTGAACAGTTTGTTCGGGTTAGTCAACGAGAGGCAAATCCGTAGTCCTGAACTAAGCACCCAGGCTGCCTATGCGTTACGTGCCTAAAAATGGGAGTCTCAAAAACCAGCATGCTGAGTGGGGAATCACCTAAGCTAGCCAGGAGGAAATGCCATGGAGAGGCGTGTGGCCTATGCCCCTGCTCTCCAAGGGAGTTAAGTGCCTAAGTCTAGGCTGAAGGGGGTCATATCCCTCCACGTTGGATTCACAACCATGAACCCTCCCCATGAGTTAGGTGACTAAACCAGGTCATCCCTTTCTCTCTGGCCCATCATTGTTTGCAAGAGTGAGCGACTCTATAACCCAGTGGTTGGGGCACTCACCTGGGAGACCCAGATTCCAATTCCTGCTCCAATAACTACTTAATTGTGTATATGTAACATGGAATAGCTTCAACAGGAGAGATTGAGAAAGATCCACCCAGAATATCCTATAGCCTGGTGGTTAGAGCACTCACCCAAGAAATGGGAGATCTGGGGTTCAAGTCCCTGCTCCCAGTCAGGCAGAGTGGGGACTTAAACCTATCTCTCCCACGTCCTGGGTGAGGGATCTAACCATTGCGATAAGGGGGGCAGCACCACCACCACCGGCTCCTGCCAGATCAGGCCCTGCGGACGAGTTAGGTGAGGAAATGCCTACTGGGAGGAACCCACCGGGACTCCGATGCTAAGCTGTGTTGGGTGGTGTCAGGACGTGGGCAGCTTTGTGAATGCCTGCTGGCAGAAATGTAGGCACCTCTAGGGCTAGGCAGCAGCTGCATAGGCGCCGATTCCGTGGGTGCTCCGGGGCTGGAGCACCCATGGTGAAAAATTGGTGGGTGCTCAGCACCCACCAGCAGCTCCCCGCCAACCCCGGGGCCCGCGCCCAGCTCCCCGCCAGTCCCGGGACCAGTGGCAAGCTCACCTCAGCACTGGGAGACGTTGCGGGGGCAGGGCCCCGCCATGTTGCCTGGCGTTGGGGGCGGGGCCCCGCGGCGTCGGGGGCAGGGATGCCCGGCGCTGGGCATCAGCCCCCACCGGCGCCACCGGAAGTTGGCGCCTGTGAGCAGCTGAGTGGGGGTTCTGAGGACCTACATTTTGGACTTAGACACCTAAAGTGGCAGTTGGGCGCCTAATCCCTCTGAATGTAGCCCTTGATTTCCTCCTCCTCACTCTTTACTTCTTCTGTTAGCCCAGAAAGCAAGCCACCAGGAGTCCAACCTGACAATGCAGAGTAAAGCATCTAGGCCCTGGGCTGACACAAGTACCTTCATTCTATCACCCCACCCCTCGCCCCAGATTTCATTAGCATTGCTGCTTCTCATTGGATAGCCAGTGTGGGATTGCTCCTGGCATTAGGATTCAAGTTTGTTCATGAGAAGGCACATTCACTGAGATCAATCCAGCTCTCTTCCGAGAGGAGTCTCAGAACCAAGAGATCAAGGTGATCTGAGTTGTTTCCCTGTCTCGTGATTTGTTGTAGGATCTTGGGGTGGCTGCAGATGATACAACGGGGGTTTGGCAGCTGGTGTTCTGAAAGGAGTTGCCAGATTGGATCAGATCTGTGGTCCATCTAGTCCAGTATCTTGTTTCTGACTGTGGTCAGCACCAGATGCTTCAGAGGAAGTTCTGATATATTCATAACTGAGTCTTAAGGCCAGAAGGGACCACTGTGATCATCTAGATTCTAGTCTGATCTCCTTTATAGCACAGGCCACAAAACTTCCCTGAAAAAAGGTGCGAGAAACCCCATACTGGATAATTATGGAAGACCCTGCCCATAAAGAAAGCTTCTTCCTAATCCCAGTCAACTAGAGATTGATTTATGCCCTGAAGCATCTAGCTTTATGTGCCTTCCAATACACTAGGCTGTCTGTGAAAGTGAATTCTGCTAAAGACAGTGTGCGTCACCTCTGCCAAACACAGACCTATGGCTCTCCATCTTCTAAGAAGTGATGTTAAGACAACTAAAGCTCTTTGAATAGGGACTAGTTTAATAGACTAGTTAATTAGCCTGGCCTCTCATGAGCCTTCAGCAGGCTGGTTATTGATGCAACTCTTGCAAGAGCTGTGCAAACCACACCTAAAGAATTTTGTAAGACCTAGTGTATGGGATTTGGGGGGTTGGAGGTGGCGGCTGGGGGAACCCACTTCTACATTGAGTTCCATTATCTGCTCTGTGTGAAGAGAATGTTCACTAGAAAGATATCCAGCTTTGGCAGAAATGCTGCCGATGGTTCCCATGGAAAAAACAGCATTTTTCCCCGTTAAAAAGCAGAAAATAAAAGCGGGTGGAAACGATGTTGCCTTTGAGCACTATTTAAAAGAAGCTTAAGCCATATAAGATCTTTAAAGCTTTACACTGTGTATCTTGACAGGCTAATCTCCTGCAACCTACTGTAAGTAGGTAGCAATTCATCACATGACCTAGTGAAGCCAGTTCTGTCTCTATTAATTCCGAGTCAGTCAAGTATCAAAGAGGCAGTTGGGTGCCTTAGCTAATGAAGCCGGAGGGTCATGCTGCATGGCAACAAGTCGACTATCTTTAAAAATGAGGTGCCCAAAACTTACAGGGACTTTTGAAAATTTTGGCCTTCAGATCCAAACTTCCTATCTTTCTAATAGTCAGACCCACCCCCCAGGATCTGAATGTGGCAAGGCTTGAGGGTTTGATGTTGAGAACTGAATCAAAATACCTTCCCAGCACTTAAGATGTTTGGTGTTTGTATTTGGCCAATTCTAGAGAGAGGTTCAGAATGTTAAATCTGATCTGAACCTTGATCTGGCTCCAAGGTTCCGGTCAGGGTGCTTGCACAAAAATAACCATAAGAGTCTATCTCTATCTGATCCTACGCCACAGCAAAAATCACAACCTTGCACTAAAATCACAACTGGTTGCTATTAATCCTCGTGCAGCTCCTTTCCCTTGTAAAGGATGTGTTTGGGAAGGATTCAGAATACAGTAGAACCTTGAGTTCGCAAAGAACTCAGGGGACACCTACAATTTTAATAAAATCAAAGCTCTGATGGGAATTAGACTTTGAAAACTATCACTTCTAAAGAGAGCAGAGTTCTTACGTGTGCAAAATCTTAGACCTAACTTCATGGACCCTCCTTCTAACTAGAGCAAGGGAAGGAAAGTTGTCAGAACTTGGGATGGAAGCATTTTGGATTAAACAATTCATTAAACTGAGTAATAAAATCGAAGTTCTACAGCAGATGTTTGTTGATGGTTTCTACGGGGCATCGGCATCTCTTTAACTTTGCAGGATGCCATTTCTCAGGTCTATGTAGTATTTATTTGGTCTGAGGATTACTGGGTTGCCTGAATGAGACTTATCCAATGACAGCAAGCAGCTTCCAACTGGGGATTTCCCTGCCTCTTTTAAACTTTGTCCCTTCCTATTCTGGGGGACTCAAAGGGATATGGTATTAATGTCGTTGCTTCTGTTGAAAAAGATGGTGCATGAGCATAGGGTTTAGACCAGCAGTCGGCAACCTTTCAGAAGTGGTGTGCTGAGTCTTCATTTATTCACTCTAAGGTTTTGAGTAATATATTTTAATAGCTTTGTCAGTAATATATTTTAACGTTTTTAGAAGGTCTCTTTCTATAAGTCTATAATATATAACTAAACTATTGTTGTATGTAAATAAGGTTTTTAAAATGTTTAAGAAGCTTCATTTAAAATTAGATTAAAATGCAGAGCCCCGCAGACAGGTGGCCAGGACCCGGGCAGTGAGAGTGCCACTGAAAATCAGCTCACGTGCTGCCTTTGGCACGCCTGCCATAGGTTGCCTACCCCTGGTTTAGACTTTCGCACATCAAAACTCTACTCACTCAGAGATGAAGGGATTCAAAGTTTAGTTCCCATTCTTGTTTGTTGTTGCTGTCCTGATCCTGTTCTCAGACTGGTGTAATTCTGTCAACCTCAGTGGAGTTATTCCTGATTTATCCAAACCCCGTGAAATCAATGGGAGTCTTTTATTTATAGTAGCACTGAAGCCCTCACCGAGATCAGGGGCATCTGTCCGGAGAATGGGGGAACCGGAGCATTACTGTCACAAATCATAATTTGGTTGCTGGTTTGATCCAGTTGTACAGGGCTTGTGGTTAAACCACGCTTTGATCCCAGAGAAAGGGACTAAGCATCAGTAAAAGTGTCAAAATCTGACTCGGGGTGGAGGTGAGGGATGCTCACTCTGGAGCAAGATTTTCATTATATAATTATAATTCCCCTTGAACTGCAGTGGAGGCCGGTGCATTGGTCCATTAGAGACTAGTGTATGTATTTTGTCTATATTTATATTTTATATATAAATATATATTTTAAAAGGACTTTTTATAAAAATGTCCATTTACTTGGATGGCCTCTTGCCTGCCCCCTCCATGACTGAAGATGTTTGTGCTTTACCAGAAAGCAGCCCAGCTTCTCTTTCCGTCCCCAGTCCACGTTCTGGAGGACACATCTTGTAAATGACCTGCAGTGTTGCAGAATCAGCCTTGAGATATCACTGAAGGATGGACAAAGAGAGGGGAAGAGGGGGTGGGAAGAAGCAGAACGAGTATGTACAGCAATTGGCATACATGCCAGTCTGGCTCTGAGGCAGCCCCCTATTACTGTGCTGGGAAGGATTCCCTGGTGCGAAAGTCCACCTCTATAGCAAACAAGGGGCAAGACTGAGGGTTTACTTTCAGCCCTGAGCAAGGGAAGGCATGAAGCTCTGCCACCCCAGAAAGCCAACGCGATTCCAAGGCTCAGTTCACTTTGACCTTCCAGCTTGTGCATTGGCACAGCCCAGCCTATTTGCCACCTTCCAGCCAGTCTTCTCCACCTCCAGTGCTGCCCACATCCTCACCTGAAAGCTGTGTCAGACATGAAGCAGCTGCTCTGCCTGCCCGCCCCCGGGCTCCTGATCTGGAGAAGCCTTGCACAATCACACAGCAGGAGGAACCTTATGCTGTAGTTCCTGATGCTGCATATTTTGTTCACCTGTCCCAAGCAATGGAGTCTCTGCCACTTGCCCATGGAAACCATTCCACATGCTAAAATAACTCAATACTAGGAAGCTGTTCCTGATATCCAGGCTAAATTACTTCCTTTCTGAGCACCATTCCATTGCTCCTAGTTCTACCCGTGTGTATCCTGCTAAATAACTCCTCTTCATCTCCCAGGCACATACAGATTCTTAGCATGTCTCAACAGTGTTGCCTCTTAGCCAGACTCTAAATGTTTAGCTCTTTCTTTAAAAATATTTAGTTCTCTTTATCTTCCCCCAGACACTATCTCTAGCTCTTCAACACCCACTATCATTGTTGTTGCTATTTTCTCAACGCCCTCCAGTTCCATCAATATCTTCCTGCTAAGGCAGTAACTGAATGAGAGATTCAGGCAGCCACTGCGCCAGGGCTGTATAAGAGAGTGACTGTTACGCCTCAGCTCGGCGATGGGATGTTTCCTCAATAGAATAAGCGGACAAGTGGCAGTGCCCTAGCAAATGTCATAATTAACAGTGCTCCGTGAGATCTGTGTGCCGTTTTCAGCTCACATCATCCACTTCTCCAGCCGCACTCGGGTCTCAAAATGCCATTGGCTCACCTGCAATGGGAAGTGCAACTAGGACATTCAGGTGTTACTGAGTGGGTAATTAGCTGTCGTATGGGGAGGTAATTGGGCACCAAATATTCAGCCTCTGTGCTGATGTTAGCCACGCAGTCAATATGGACTTCCAGGCTTCAGTCTGCACTCGGGCTCAGTGCCTGTAGGGACTAGCTTGCAGATTTTGACTGCATCTGAAAGCATAAACATCCCTAGGATGAGGATGAAAATTGGGCAGGGACTGTGCTTTGCTTTAGGTTTGTACAACACCTAGCACACACGTGTGCACTACTGGAAGCAAATAACAATCATGGAGAGCAGGGAACCTCTGGAGATTGCAGTCCTGAGTCTGGTCTCAGACTGGTGTAATTCCGTCAACCTCAGTGGAGTTACTCCTGATTTAGGGCTTCATCCAAAACACTGTGAAATCAGTGGGAGTCTTTTCGATATATTTCAGTGGCATTGGATCAGACCCTTACACTGGTCAGTGAGATCAGAATCAGGCCCCATATCTCCAGGCAGAACTGAGTGAGAGATCACTGGTCAAAATAACCTGGCCCCCTGAGAGAGAGAAGCAGATGCAATGGGTGTGAAGATGAGGACCGCTTATTGGAGCTGGGACATTGGCAGTTCTACCCTAGCACAGTCAGAGAGCACAACCTCTGCGCTTCAAACATCTGGTTTATTCTAGGGAGCGATACTAGCATACCATGTCACCTTTGGGCGGGGGGGGGGGGGGGAAAGCGTTCCAAATCCATCCAAAATGCCATCTGTTTTATATGGCTTCAGAAGTTTTAACCACTCCCTGCCCCAAAACATACAGCATGTTGATAAGATAAGAAATACAGTACTGAATTGTTAAGTGACCCTGATGCTGTGATTAGATTTAAAGCTATTGTTTAAACAGAAAGAAAACTCACTCAGTACTTATATTGCAGAAAGGTCAAAAGAGCCTCGTAAATGACAGAACCTCTCAATTTAAAACCATATTATGATCTATACTATTTGACATAACAAATATTGTTTGCTAACCTTCTTAGGCCTAGGCTACACTTGCAGATGTACAGCGCTGTTAGTTAAACCCGTGTTCGTACAGCTGAGTAGGGAAAGCGCTGCAGCCTGTCCACACTGGCAGCGGCCAGCGCAGTAACTACCACTGACGTGGCTACATTTGCGGCACTTGCAGCTGTATTGGGAGCGGTGCATTATGGGCATTCAGGTAGCTGCAACGTGCTTTTCAAATCGGGGGGGTGAGGGGGACTTTGACAGGGATTGTTTTTGGAAAAAGAGTGGGTTTTTGGAATCTCCACAGAGTGTCAGCTCATTATTTCCACACCTCCACATCCCCTGCCTCTCTCTCAATCACTGAAAGCAAACAGCAGGGGCTTTGTTTGTTTTTAAAGAGCAGATAAAAGAGAGGAAACGGAGCCTGTGTTTAGCAGCTCAACAACGGAGCTCTGAACTCCAACCCGGAAGTGCCGTTTCAAAACAAAGCAGCTTCCGGAGATCAGTAACTGCGTTGTTCCTGGGCTACACTGAAAGACCAACGTTCCACCCACTCCGCAACAGTGGTTATTCCTCTCGGGGAGGTGGAGTACATGCAGCGCTGTATCTGAGGAGATACAGCGTTGCATGTGCCTTGCAAGTGTAGCCAGTTAATGTGTTACAGCGCTGCTGGCAGTTTTATTACGCTGTAACTTGTAAGTGTAGCCAAGGCCTTAGTATTTCGTATGTGATGGACGTTGGTTCTGTTAGCTGACTGTTAATTTTTCCAAAAACAGAGGGCTTGTCTACACTTAAACAGCTGTGTGGCACTGCAGTGAAGATGCTGCCTACGTTGATGGGAGGGATTCTTCTGCCCGTGCAGGTTCTCCACCTCCCCAAGAGGTGGTAGCTATGTGATGGGAGAAGCCCTCCCATTGACCTAGCGCTGTCTACGTGGGGAGTTAGGTCGGTATAACATAGTTATGGGTATGACATAGTTATACCCATGTAAGTTGCTAGCATAGACCAACTCTGAGACTAGAGACTTTGCATTGCAAATTAATTCCTAGGAAGGGTATTATTCCTAGTAATGTGTTATCCATTGTAACCCTGAAACTCCACCTTCATCATCCCATTACAGAGCCAACTCCCTTCTGCACTGCTCATGTCCATGCGAGCATCTTTATCGGCTCAAGGCTGGGCCGAAGTTCCTTGAATGTCTCCTTTCCATCAAGCCCACCCATTCATGTAGGTGATTGCCAGCTACCTGCTTAAAGCTGGTTGGAAACTAGGGAAATGATTTCATAAAGAAATTCAAAATGGTTTTTTTCCCCCTTCTGCAGGGTTCAGAATGGACCCATTTTCCAGAAATACTTTCCACAACCTGATCAATTCAACTACTGGGGAAGGTCCATTGTGGGGCATATACTCTGCAAAGTTTATACTCCAGCCAATCTGTGCTAGACAAATGTGGCGACGTTCTGGAATGAAAACTGCTGCTGACACTTTCCCCTGCTCTAGGACTAGCGGCTGTGATCACACCAGGAGATATTGTGTTGTTCATTTCCCTAAAACTAGAACCACTTTAGCATACTCCCAGAGGGTTTGTTTGTTACCTAATGTGGCAGGGTAAAATAATTGTGTAGTAACGAGCAGTAAATTATCTGCATAGTTATTTACAAATGGGGCATTCATACTTAGACCAAGTGAAAGAGGAATCACCTTTGGGGGTTCAGGATCTGTGAATTAACTAGGGAACCCATCTCAGATTAATCCGTTACCTGTTTGTTCCAAGGGCTCAGGGGTGGTGGTTATGGACCCTGATGAAAAATGACTTTTCAGTGGGTTTCCTCCCATTCCAGTCAGCAGTGGTTGTATTGTATCCCAGTTCTTCTGCTGGGTAGTGTTTTGGGTGGAAACATTAACCTTATCCTAGCTCGAACCTCCAGCCAGGCTTAAAATTAGAGATAATAAAGCTGTGATCTACAGCGCGTGAATAAGCCACCTGCGTGGACGTCATCTCAGTGAGGGATTATAGCTAGGATGGAGCAGGGATTACCTGATTTTTTTTAACCTTCCCTCTCCCCTCACCCCCCCCCGGACAATCCCAGACCTTGTGAATGTGTCTAGGATCCCCTATTAAAACATGTAGAAGTGATGCTTATAATTCCAGGGTGCCCAGATCCCTACGAATCACACAGGCCTTAGCCAATCTGGCCCCCTGAATCTGAGCTGGGGTGGTTAGCTCGAGCTGCTGCCTGCGTTGCAATATCCGCACAGCTGTTTTGAGCGAGGAGTGCGAGTCTGTCTACCTGTAATGACCTGCAAAGCCCTGTGCGGCGTCCGGGTCTGACATGCACTGACTGCCCCTTTCTCTTTGCCTTCAGTTCCAGGGAGGAGTGTGGGCCTTGAGCACAGGTCTGTGTGATGCACTGATGACCATGGATGTGATGCTGTGCACGGCCTCTATCTTCAACCTCTGTGCTATCAGCGTGGATCGGTAAGCACGTCCCCCAGCTACTTAGCCCATCCGAGCTTGTCTGTTGTCTGGGCTTTACAGCCCTTCCCCTGGGAAATCGTTGAAGGGATGCTTCCCCACCTGCCTTCTGCATTGAAGCGGTGCTGAGGTCAGACTGGCTGGGGCTTTCCTCATTCCAGTGCAGGGAATCCCTAGCCTCATTCGCCCTAGGAAAGTCCCTCTTGGATTGAATCTATTTCCCCCATCTCCAGCCCCAGTTTTGGTGGAGATTCACTCCCTCATCTCGCTGAGCAGCCTGAGAGCTGATGAGAGCTGTCCCTTGTTGGGTTTGACTTGAGAGAGTGAATTATGTCTAGAATAAGCCTTCAGCCACTTGGATTCCAGAGTCCTGCCCTAATTCCCAGCTCCGAGGACCAAGCTGGGGCAAGCAGAGCGTTACGTCTCAGGGCCCATTCAGTCCTGGCCTCTCTGGTGGCCTGTGTGAAGCGTGTTTGGTCTGAATCCAGCTTCTAATGGACTGGTGTCTACACCACACCCATTGGCCGTCCAAGCAAACAGCTGTTGGATGCCTTCTTTGTTTCTGAGGCTGGGAAAGCTGTCCCAGGCCATGTGCAGATGTTGCCTGTTCCTTGGTGGCAAGGCTCCGTGTTGTTTTTCTGCCTATCGCTTTGAGGTAAGCAGAGCAGAACCCAGCGCAGGTGATTTGGGTGGCAGTGACAGGATATTGCTGCATCACAAAAGGCTTTGTTGCTCAGGAAGCTTGTCCTTCCTGGGGGTTTGGAGGTGGCGGTGGGTTCCTGAACAGAAATACGTTAGCCAGGCCAGTGAAGGGATGAGTAAGAAACAGCTGGGAAGTGATCACTTGGCCATAGAGCGGCGCCCTTTGCAGAGCTCAGCTCCCTCTTTGCTCTATGGTCCCAGTGCGCCAAACACCAGCCTGCCTGACCTCCTCCTGGGAGCATGCGTGTAACAAGAATAGCTCCTTAAAAGATTTAATTACAGCCCCAGGCGCTCATTTCATTTACATTTCAATAGGCCGGCTATGGCATGTCAGCAAAATAAGAGTTGAGAACCTATTTACGGAGGATTAATAACTCTGTCAGAGGGTACATTCGATATATCACCATTGCAAGCTGTGGCTATTAATCCATGGTCAGTGTCTTAAACACCATGGGTTATTGCACATACATCATCTGCCTCATGAATTCAAGTGACAGCAGCTGTCGGGAACCTGAGGTGAGGAAAGGAGAAGCTTTGCTGGCTCAGAACTGACTGATCCACATTAATAACCTGGCCACTGCCATCTGGCACATGCTCGGTGACCTACAGTAAAATGCACTATCCCTCCACGCTGCAGAGGCTTTGTATTGAAGGCGTCTTGGTGAGGTGAATGCCAAAATCCCAGGTGGTGGTGGGGGGGGACACACAGGCAAGGCATTCTGTATAAAGCAGATCGTGTGGGCGGGTGTGTATTGCACTGCTATATGGGAAACCCAACCTGGGAATGATCGGGCGACCCTCTCTCTAGGGGAGTAAGCGGCCATGTGTGGGAACTCTAAGGCTTGGTCTACACTAACCCCCCCGTCGAACTAAGATACGCAACTTCAGCTACGTTAATAACGTAGCTGAAGTCGAAGTCTCTTAGTTCGAACTTACCTGTGGTCCACACGCGGCGCGCAGGCTCCCCCGTCGACTCCGCCTGCTCCGTTCGCAGAGCAGGATTACCGGCGTCGACGGAGGAGCACTTCCTGGTTCGATTTATCGCGTCTAGACAAGACGCGATAAATCGAACCCAGAAGATCGATTGGACTCCTCTGACGCGATGGGTAAGTATAGACGTACCCTTAGTAATGATTGGGGTGAGGGGAAGGCAGCTGAGAACGTGCCTCTTTCCTGTTGTCAGGGAACCAGGCTGTTCTCTTCCTTCTGCCTTGCAGGGTGGGAAATAAATACCATGGGGGGTGGCAGTGAGATCAGGAGCTCATGCACTGAGTGGCGCTTGTGGGTATGATGCACCATATTCTTGGGAATGATGAGGGGAGAGGCAGTGCCACCACATAGGGCTTCAGCAGCCAGTCTGCTAGAGGATGTGACAGCCTGGGAAGGAACTGAGCATCCCTAGATGGAGAATGGGGGCGGTGAAGGAGGCGGGTGTCGAAGCGAGGTCAGGGAAGAACCGAGGGAGCAGCTACCCTAGAACAAAGCAGTGAATGTCACCCAAACAAATGGCTGGACTTCGCCTTCCCTCCCATCCTTTGACCACCAAACATGGCCCCCAAACATGGCAGGAGTAATAGATGTTAAGGCCAGAAGGGACCATTGGGTGACCAACCAGCCTGAGCTCCTGCGTGGCACAAGTCATAGAATCTCACCCAGGGAGGAGATGAGATTTGTCCTGTCCTGAAGAGAAGCTAAAGCCCTGCTTATGTTCAGGGAACTCACACCAGTGTAACACCGTGGTTGTAGAGGCAGCCACACAAACCCCTATTATGCCATGCTGCACAGGCGCCATGGGGGGCTAACAGTGCAGGTGGCTCTGGGCTGCTGTTCCACTTGGTGCCGGTGCCGTGTGGGTTTCTGAGGATTTGGGTACATCGGCATAGCGATATTGCTGGGAATGGCCTCATGGTAGATGGGGCCTAATGGTCCGACGGCACTCTCCTAAATCTGCAGGGGAAGAAGGGTTCCCAGCCAACAGCAGGATCTCGGCGTGATCCAGGGTTAGGTGCGGGAGAACATTGATTGCTCCATTTACTGTCAGAGTCATTGCCCAGGTAACTCGCTCAGTGATTGGTGGGAGAAGAGGACATGCTCTGCTGGCACCACTCTCCCAGCTCAGGGCAGCTCCATGCTACCAGCCTTGACCCTGTTTTCTCTCTGTCACAGGTTCATCGCCATTTCCATCCCGCTGAACTACAACCGGCAGCAGATCGACCTGCGGCAGCTGATCCTCATCTCCACCACTTGGATCTTTGCTTTCGCCGTGGCATCCCCGGTCATCTTCGGCCTCAACAACGTCCCAGACAGGGACCCCACCTTGTGTCAGCTGGAGGACAACAACTACATTGTCTACTCCTCCATCTGCTCCTTCTTCATCCCCTGTCCGGTCATGCTGGTCCTCTACTGTGCCATGTTCCAGGGACTCAAGCGGTGGGAGGAGGCCAGGAAGGCCAAGCTGAAGAGCAGCGTGTATGCGGGCGGCAGGAAGCTGTGCTGCCCACCTCCCGTCATGGAGCGGAAGCAGGCTGAGATCAATCTGCAGGAGCGCAGTCTGTATGACCGCTCCGAGTGCTCTTTCCCCGGGGGGTACGTCATGAACGGTGGCATCCAGACTGTGTCCTACCCTCACCTCAAGTACTCCCACCCGGGACACAAACAGAAACAGGCCAAGATCAATGGCCGCGAGAGGAAGGCGATGAAGGTGCTGCCGGTTGTGGTCGGTGAGTGGATGGTCCTCATTATGTGGATGCTAGAGCAGTGGAGGGGGGGAAGGTTTACACTGGGGCTGGGATTTTCAGAAAGGCTTGGTACATTGGGAGCTATTTGTGTTTAAAAATTGGCCTCTAATTCAGGTGCTGTCTTGAAAATCTGCCCCCAATTGTGGGCTTTTTCAAAGCACCTGTAAATCCTGTCCTGAGTGCAGTCGAAAATCTGGCCCCATCTGGGCTCTTGTCTTGTAACAGGGCACCACTAGCCTTCTTCCCACCCACCCCTAGCCAGGATTAGCACTTGATTGCCTCAGGAACACCTGGACTAAGATCTCACCTGGTGTTTCAGTCTTGTGTCTGCTTCATGCCGCCGTCATACTTAATACTTCAGCGTGAGTCATACCAATGGGGATCGCACCAGACTCTCCCTTCCAGCTCTGCAGTGTTCTCCTTGGGTGCAGGACTGGCAAGGAAGACATGGTCCCCATATACCCTTAATGCAGCACTCCCAGCATGGTGAGAATACTGGATGCTGTACTGGGAGGAAGAAACATGCCACCAGTTCTTTGATTTCATGCCCAAAGGGCTAGGCTGAGATCTGGTTGCTCATGGGCCATGAACAGAAATGCTTCCCTAAGCAGCAAAGATGTGGGTATTTGAATCCTTTTGTTTAATGCAGGGATCCCATGATCATCAGCACATGGTAGGTGATTGTCCATCCCAGGCAGCTGGCTATGGCTAGCACAGGGTCCCTGCGATTCCCAAGCCTGGCTGCAGCACTGTGCTCCAGAAAGTGAGCTTGCATTTAAACAAACCCGCAGGCTTCATTGGGCAGAAGCAACTAGGGAGTTTTGGTAGGTTTCGTCTCTAATGCATGATGACTCGTTGGCCTTGGTAGGATGGACTGTCTGTGAGGTATTGCTAGCCTGTCTGGAAGTGAGCAGTACTGAAAGCTTCAGGAAAAGGCCGAGAGGTTTGGATAATTAGTTTTGCTAAGTAGCTGTACTTTGAAGTGCAACTGAGGGCCAGGTCCTAGTGTGGCTTGGGCAGATGGTCCAGGGGTGTAAGGTGCCCCCTTGCTTTCCCACCGCAGCTACCTGCACTGCAGGACAGAGGTAGTCTCTACCGAGCGGCTACATCCTCCACGACTAATCGAGCGCCTAGAGCTAGAAATGATTCTCTAGCCATCCTGGCTCAACTGCTGTGGCCTGCAATGCAATAAGTGATGGAGGCAAAGCTGCTCTGACCGGGCTAATTCTAGCTCATCTCCCCTGTCTGAAAATACTCATACTCCCACATGGAAATCCATGCTGGCCTCTCTTGTTATGGCTAATGAGGATGCTTATCCTAAAACCTTGACAGCTCTTTAATCTGATAGCTGAAGGCATAGAGACGTCTCTCTCACCAATGAAAGATAGTATAAGTTTTTGAGCTTACCCAGAGCTCTTCTTCAGGTCTGAGACGGGAACTCCCAGCATCACAGCAAAATACAAGGTTGGGACAAATTTTTTAGGATAAGTAGTTGGCACATATTGTAAGGGACCATTCAGGGTAGAGTGGCCCATTAACACCTCTGCAGTCAGAGGACAAAAAGAAGAGGTTAGTGGGTTACAGATTGTTGTAATAAGCCATAAATCCAGTGTCTCGGTTCAGTCCATGAACACCAGGGCCACACTACAGATTTTTATTGGTATAACCATGTCGCTTAGGGGTGTGAAAAATCCACGCCCCTGAGCGATGTACTTATACCAACTTAACCCCTGATATAGAGCTTCTCCCATCAACATAGCTACCGCCTCCTGGGGAGGTAGATTAACTATGCCCACAGGAGCGTCCTTCTTAAAACGCGGCAGCTGCTCCGAAGCATATGCACTGCTGTAGCGCTTATATGTAGACCTGCTCTAGCAGAGGAATGAATTGAAGCTCCCAGGCTTGTCTTTCGAAATGGTTGTGCAGGTTTCCTTTGAGGATGAGGGCTGACAGGCCCGACAGAGGGGGATCGCGTTGTGAAAAGTGTTCACCTACAGGTGATAGGGTGTTTTTGTCTTTTACCCTTTTCTTGTGTGAGTTCATTCGACAGCGCAGTGATTGTCTGGCAGAGTGAGAGCCCCTGGCTAGAAGCCAGAATAATTCCAACTGGAAACTGACACCGCTTTTTACTACTACGGAGCGGGGCTGTGCTGGAGTCTTTCAGTCAGCGTTGCCTTGCTGGCTAAAAGCTTTTGCGGTAGCTCAACCGCAAGCTGCTGCTGGGTTTGCTGCAGGAGCCATGAGGTGACGTAGAGAGCTCATGCTAGGCAAGAGATGGTCCTGTTGGGCCTTAAAAATCTCAAAAAGCTAATGACTCAAGGGCCTTTTCTGCCCGTATTTGTCTCCTTGGAGGCTTTTCTGTCACGTGGGGACTAAACACTCAGGCATCAGCGTCATGACTGTTCCCCACATGCTGCAGGAGATACGTTTGGCTCAAGAGCCGTCTCCTATTGAAGTGCACTGTACATAAAGGCAGGGATTGGATGATGTAGCAGGACAACTTATTCCACCACTTAGACCATGTCTACACTGCCACTTAAAGCAGCAAAACTTGTGTCACTCAGTGGTGTGAAAAACACCCGCCCCGCCCCCGAGTGACAAGTTTCACCGGCATAAGTGCTCGTGTCGGTGGGGGAGCGTCTCCCACCGACGTAGCTACCGCCGCTCGTGGAGGTGGTTGTGATTATGGCAACGGGAGAGCTCTCTCCTGTGGTCACAGAGCAGCTACAAGCAATTGTACAGCAGTGCGTCTGAATCAGTACAGTTGTGCCGCCGTACGCTTGCTAGCGTAGACAGATGGCGTTATTGCTCGGCCGCCTGTCTGGTCACAAGGACACAATGCCAGGATGCAGGCTGGGGTCACGGGGGTGGTGGGGTGTGTGTCCGTACATCCCTTTGGATCTAGAGCAGAGGTCGGCACACTTTTTGGCCTGAGGGCCACTTCGGGGGATGGAAATTGTATGGCAGGCCATGAATGCTCACAAGATTGGGGGTAGGGGCTTGGGGGGGAGGGCTTTGGCTGGGGCCAGAAATGAGGAGTTGAGGGGGCTCTGGGTTGGGGTGTTGGTGGGGGGGGTGAGGGATCTGGGGGGATGCTGGGGATGAGAGGTTTGGGGTTCAAGAGGAGGCTCCAGGCTGGGATTGAGGGGTTCAGAGGGTGGGAAGGGGATGAGGGATGGGGCAGGCTGTTGGGGAACGGTGCGGGGGGGTGAGGGCTCTGGCTGGGGATGAGGGGCTTGGGGTACAAGAGGGGGCTTTGGGCTGGGATCAAGGGGTTCAGAGGGATCCAGGCTGTGGCAGGGGATTGTGGGGGGGGGGGGGGGAGCCTCAGGTTCCAGGCTTCGGGTGCAAGCGGTTCCAAGATGCGGCCAGGCAGCTCTGCACGCTGTCCCATCCGCAGGCGCCACCTCTACAGCTCCCATTGGCCGGGAACCGCAGCCAATTGGAGCTGCAGGGGTGGTGCCTGCAGACAGGACAGCTGCAGAGCCGCCTGGCCACTCCTCCACATGCTACGTAGGAGCCGGAGGGGGGTCATGCGGGCTTCTTTCTGGGAGCCACACGGAGCAGAACAAGCTTCTGACCCCGCTCCCCGGCTGGAGCTGAAGGCCGGATTAAATGGTCTGACGGGCCGGATGTGGCCCACGGGCCGTAGTTTGCCCACCCCTGGTCTAGTGGATGGGGGTAAGTTTGTTCTTGAAGTAGTTTTCCAGGAAGGCCAGCTGTTCTTGTAATTGATCCATGCACAACCAATAGAGATTTTGAGTGACTCCATGAGAGTATCATGTACAACTATGTGCAACAGCACTGAGACCCTCATCACAGGTGTGTCAAAGGGCCACAAGACAGTGGGGTTGGACCCCTTATCCCCTCCGCTGTTCTGTCCTGCATGCTCAAGAAGTCACTGTTGTTGATAACAATAATCTCTCGCTGGTTCAAGAGCACTAGGAGAGAACGTTGACTTTTTAGGCCTTCCAGGCAGCAAAGCTAGGGAACAAAGCCAGGCCCTGGAGAACTGCCAGAGCCAAGACACGCTCCAGCCTATTGTAATGTTTATGCTCTTCCAGCTACCAGATTGCGTGTCTCGGATCCTGAAATGCTTCACAGTGCTGAGGAAACCAGCTTAAGACTCCCATTAACTGTAATCAGACTGACATTACAGGCCCTTTGATTAGCAAAGCATGACTCAGGGTAGTTTTTTGTTTTTCAACTATGCAAAACCCAAGCTGAAGGAGGGCCATCTGGATGGGCTAATGGGCCTTAATCTACAACTTGATGAAGGGGTAGAGCACGGGATGGCTGCAATCCAAACCAAGCCAGTGGGTCAGCAGGTCAGATGAGGATTTTTAGTGGAGGAAACTTGGAAGCTGGCACTTCACATGACCTTTGCTAGGGCGAAACCGACCTAAGTGCTCCTATGGCCTCTGTAGGATCTGAGCATCTGCCACACAGTTATGAATGTAAACTACCCTGCCTCCAAGGGATAGTAGCGCAGAGCCTAGAGTGACTGAGAACAGGCTGGACAAGCAGGGTGTGTCACGCAGTGTGAGACCCTGACAGAAGTCTGGAGAAGGGGCTTCTGCTGTGGAGTATCTGCCTGTGGTTTGGGACTGGAGACTGCTATTTCAATCACCTACACCCTGAATGAAAGGCAGCAGTTATACCCAATCTGCAACAACAAGGGTTAACCTAATACCCTGATGCTTCTTTCTCTCTAGGCTGTGGGTTCTCAACTTAGGGTCATGAAAAAATCACTGGGTCTTGACCATTCTGCAATGGAAAAGATTGCGAACCCCTGTTCTAGGGGATTGATTGGCATCCCCTCCTTTTGATGTGCAATTTGATGCTGGCACCACACTCGATCTGTGTCTATAATGATGCAGGAAGAGACAGCTGGAGAGGTTGCTTAATGCTTGTCCTGGGTCCCACTTCCTCCATTTGGGTCTGTGTGTATATATCTCTGTAACCCCCTTCTTTAGCCCCCAAACCCTCCTAAGCCAGACACTTGCATGGCAATTCTCTAATATCACAATACAATCTCAGGATCTCATGCTCTTTGGATGTTGGCTCACCTGCTCTGTTGTACCCAGCAGGTACAGTATTTGACAGTAATGCCTAGACCTCATTGTACAGACACGTTGTAAGAGACAGTTCCTCTCAAGACACAAATAGCGGGAGGGTATTTTGCAGAGAAATGAAGCGACTTGCCCCAGGTCTCCTCATTTAGCCTGTGACTCCCTCCACTGGGTTACACAGCCTCATCTAGCAACCCATAGCACCCCCTCCCCTCCCCCGGTACTTGTGTGCAGTGTTTGACTTTGCTGTCTGTTCTCTTTCACAGGCGCTTTCCTCTTCTGCTGGACACCCTTCTTTGTAGTACACATAACCAGAGCCCTGTGCAAATCCTGCACAATCCCCAGTCAGGTCATCAGCATTGTCACGTGGCTGGGCTACGTCAACAGTGCCCTTAACCCCATCATCTACACCATCTTCAACACAGAGTTCAGGAAGTTCTTCCGCAAAGCTTTGCACCTCTTCTGCTAAGGTTGGTGCCTGCTGGAGTCAGGGAGGAACTGAAGCACAGGGCACAGCAGCGAGTAAAGATGACTGTGTGATTTTTTATTTTTTTTTAATTTGTATAGCTCATTAAAGTTTGATTTCTTGCTACATTCTTGTGTTTTACGCTTTCCATGCAGGAGGTGTGTGTGTGGGGGGGAAGGTTCTGATGTTGAAAGCACAACAACCTGCCCCAATCCTGGGAGGAACTGTCCATGCAGTCTAGTACCCACAGCCTGATGCATTTCTTAATATGCGAGAATAAAAATTGGGCCTCTGGTCAGTTTGCAGTGTAAAGATCTGGAAGGTGCCAAAAGAGAGAGACTGTAACAGCCAACGTGGCGTAGGGTCCATTGTTCTGGTTCTTCCACTAGCCAATGTCCGATACTTCAGAGGAAGGTGTGAAACTGTCACATAGTGCCTCTCCATACCCGTGTGGGAAGACAATTGAGAGGAGTCTGTAATTTCTTCCTGCTCCCCCTTCGCTCTGAGGGTTACCCCAGCATCCTGTTGGCTAGACATTAAAGTGTGCTGGCCCCAGGGCGCTCACTGTAGAATTTAGCCAGGTGACCTACTGTACAGGGAAGGAGGCGTGAGTTTAAATACTAACAGATGGACACTGCTGCAGTGTGACTCCTCAGTGGGGATTAGTGAGCAGGGAAATAGTGGAGAATATTTGAAAGTGCAGGTTCACGGGCTAGACACCAAAGTGAACAGCACAAGAGAAAATATTTTAAACCCTTTCGATTGCCATCTCCCTTAAGGCATTCTGGCTGAGCCCTCCTTGCTCCCCTGGCATGGGCTAGTCCAGGCTCTCCCTGGTAAATGTAGTTAGTGCCCCTGCGGTGCCAGGCGTGAAGCTGGCTGAGTGCAGAGCAGGGCCCACCCTACCCTCCTTCAAAAGCGACAGAGCTACTGCTCCCCTGGAGAAATCCTGGTCCTCTGCTACATTAGGGCCCTCCAACCCCCATGCACTGTGACAAGCCTCCAAGGCAGAGTTTCACAGTGTGGCTAAGAATATCTGCTCTGTTGCAGCCAGCATCCATCCATCCACTCGCAGATCAAGGCAGACCCCCCAAACTGGGGGTATGTTCTATAATTACATTTCACCAACCGGTAACAACTGTGAACTCCTAAAGCACTTTAACAGTCCTACTGTGGTGCCACAGACAGAAAAATAGACTGGAAAGCGCAAGGGGCCTACCTAGGTAAGCTGGCCTTAGTAATAGACGGTGGCTATACACCAAAGATCACAAAATAGTCAGGTTACTCCCAGTCCCAACGGACCAATCACTTACGCCAGGTCAGCTGTACTCAAACCAAAGACAATGCCTGTAGCCAGTCCTGTAAATAAACTAACAAAAGATTAATTAAGAAAAGAAATGATAGCTATGACAAGGTTAAAGCAGGCAAACATATAGACTAGGGCTGTCAAGCAATTAAAAGAAAAAAATTAATCGCGATTAAACAATAGAATATCATTTATTTAAATATTTTGGATGTTTTCTACATTTTCAAATATATTGATTTCAATTACAACACAGAATACAAAGTGTACAGGGCTCACTTTGCAACTATTTATAATCAAAAATAAATATACTGTAAAAAACAAAATAAATAGTATTTTGCAATTCACCTAATACAAGTATTGTAGTGCAATTTCTTTATCATGAAAGTTGAACTTACACATATAGAATTATGTACAAAAAATAACTGCACTCAAAAATAAAACAATGTAAAACTGTAGAGCATACAAGTCCACTCAGTCCTACTTCTTGTTCAGCTAATTGCTCAGCCAAACAAGTTATTTTTACATTTGCAGGAGATAATGCTGCCCGTTTCTTGTTTACAATGTCACCCGAAAGTGAGACCAGGCATTCACATGGCACTGTTGCAGCCGGCATCGGAAGCTATTTACGTACCAGATGCGCTACAGATTCGTAAGTCCCTTCATGCTTCAACCACCATTCCAAGGGACATGCCTCCATGCTGACAGATTCTGCTCGATAACGAGCCAAAGCAGTGCAGACTGAAACATGTTCATTTTCATTATTTGAATCGACTGCCACCAGCAGAAGGTTGGTGTTGGTTTTTTTTGGTGGTTCAGGTTCTGTAATTTTTGCATCAGAATGTTGCTCTTTTAAGACATCTGAAAGCATGCTCCGTACCGTGTCCCTTTCAGATTTTGGAAGGCACTTCCGATTCTTAAATCTTGGGTTAAGTGCTGTAGCTATCTTTAGAAATCTGATATTGGAACCTTCTTTGTGTTTTGTCAAATCTGCCGGGAAAGTGTTCTTAAACAACATATACTGGGTCATCATCCAAGACTACCGTAACACACAATAAATGGCAGCATGTGGGTAAAACCATGGAGCAAGAGAGATACAATTCTCCTCCAAGGAGTTCAGTCACAAATTTAATTAATGCATTTTTTTTTAACAAGCATCAGCAGCATGTCCTCTGGAATGATGGTTGAAGCATGAAGAGGCATATGAATGTTTAGCATATCCAGCACATAAATACCTTGTAATGCCGCTACAAAAGTGCCATGCGAATGCCTGTTCTCACTTTCAGGTGACATTATCTCCCATAAATGTAAACAAACTTGTTTCTCTTGTTGATTGGCTGAACATGAAGTAGGACTGAGTGGACGTGTAGGCTCTAAAGTTTTATATTTTGTTTGTCGAGTGCAGTTATGTAACAAAAAAAATCTACATTTGTAAGTTGCACTTTCACGATAAAGAGATTGCACTACAGTACTTGTGTGAAGTGAATTGAAAAATACTATTTCTTTTGTTTGTCATGTTTACAGTTCAAATATTTGTAATAAAAAATAATATAAAGTGAGCACTGTACACTTTGTATTCTGTGTTGTAATTGAAATCAATATATTTGAAAATGTAGAAAAACATAAAAAATATTTAATACATTTCAATTGGTATTCTATTGTTTAATAGTGCAACTGAAATTGCGATTAATTGTGATTAATCAACAACCCTAATATATACACAAATGAGTTACAGTCTATGGTTCCGAAAGGTGACAGAGTTGTAGTAATCTGTCAGCCCTGCATGTCTTTTAGGGCTAACCGAGGTTGACTGTGGGGATCTCTGCTTCGGTTTTGTAGCTCCAGCTCTGAAAGAGTCCAAACAGCAAAAAGAGAGGGAAAATTTTTCTTGTCAGCTATTTGTATTGCCTTCTTCCAGAATTCAAGGTGATGGGACGAGCCCTTTTGCATCTCGCTCTTCATGGGTGTGATGTCCCAAAATGGCCCGTTTAGTTTTGATGGGCAGGAGCCTGGGTTCACAGTTACAAAGCAAAAACTTAAATATTATGTTACAGCACGTGCTAAAAGCATTCTGAGTGAAATTCATGCATACAGCAACTTACAAGCATATCAAAGTCTAAACACACTGTCACAAATCCAATCCCCCATCTTAACCATACTAACACAGAGGTGAAACAGACTAGTTTTCAGCAATGTGTTCGTCAGTGCTCAGATGAGGCCTAAAAGCCTTGGCAAGAGCTGGGCCCTGGTCTTCCAGCATCACTCAAGGTTTCTGAGAGGAGATAAGGATGTATTTAAAACATATGAAAAAGAGCAACATCAGATTCAACAGAGCCCACTTACTGCAGTGTCAGGGAGCTGTGACCTAGCGAACAGAGCTCAAGGTTAGGAGCCAGGAACAGGTCAGTTCTAATCCCAGATCTGTCACTGATTTACACTGACACCCCTTATCGTTGCCTGATTTGTCAGAGGTGTCGAGCAGCCCAAGTTCTCCTTTGAACTCAATGGGCGCTTCAGGTGTTCAATACCACTGAAAACTAGACCCCAGTTACCGCTCTATACCTTGACTTCCACAGCTGTGACGGGAGAATCCTAGTTACCTCACTGGAGGCGGGGCAGGGGGTGTGAAGATTATAAATGCTGAGCGTTAGGCTCTAGGCCCAAGAGGGAGCACAAACAAAATACACGTGCTCTGCTTCTGTGAGACGGGGGAATTGCCCTGCCACACACACAGAGGATTTGAGTCCGACAGTAGCAGCTGGAGGCCTTTGTAGCAGCTATTGCATTTGCACTGGGAGAGCTGAATGCTTCACTGAGCAGAGCCAGCTCTAGCATTCTGAGTGGGCTGCGACATGTTTTTCTGCTACCCCCCTGTGACGTTATTGACAATAACTGGGACCATATCGATCATTGTTACAACCAAGGTCCTGTAGTGGCACCAAATCTTATATAAAGGGGGGGTCAAATGAGGTGTCTAAGTCCAGGTTATGCTTGGCTGGTTATGATTATATCATTTATGTGTGTGTGTCAGTTTTGTAGTTGAAGTTATGAACATTGGCTTTATACTGTCTGTATTTCAAACGGGCTGGGCTTCTGGGACCCAGGACAAGCTATCAGCTCTGCCAGGCCTGCTGGATGGCCCATTAAGAGCCATCAGCGATACAATGGACCCATTGAGGGAAGGCAGACACGCCTGTGACTTAACAAGATATGCAGGGACTTGCCCATGTGACTCCAGACTCCATTTTGCTGTGATTTTCCACAGTAAGGAAAGAGGTGTCTTTACACCTGGAAGAAACTATAAAAGGCAGCTGCCTCATCTCCATTTGGTCTTCATTTCCTGCTTCTTACCTCTGGAGGAACCTTGCTACACATGGAAGCTTTGAACAAAGGACTGAAGGACCCATCCCAGCTGGGGATGTAATCCAGAGATTTGATTTGAACCTGCAGTATTTCATCTTTACTGCAAGCCTGGACCATGAACTTTGCCATTACTGTATGTAATTGATTCCTTCTAACCAATTCTAGCTCTCACCTAGACCTTTTTCCTTTTATGAATAAACCTTTAGATTCTAAAGGATTGGCAACAGCGTGATTTGTGGGTAAGATCTGATTTGTATATTGACCTGGATCTGGGGGCTTGGTCCATTGGGATCGGGAGGACCTTTTTCTTTTACTGGGGCATTGGTTTTCATGACCATTTGTCCCCATAACGAGTGGCACTGCTGGTGAGACTGGGAAACTGGAGTGTCTAAGGGGATTGCTTGTGTGACTTGTGGTTAGCCAGTGGGGTAAAACCAAAGTCTCCTCTGGCTGGTTTGGTTTGCCTTAGAGGTGGAAAAACCCCAGCCTTGGGCTGTAGTTGCCCTGTTTGAAGCAATTTGTCCTGAACTGGCACTCTCAGTTAGGTCCCGCCAGAACCAGCATCGTTACACCCCCACACTGTCCCCCAGAGTCCGTCCGGACTCCCTCCCATGTCCCCCACGCCCCTCACTGCCGCTCGCTGCTGACAGAATCCCAGGGCATTCTTCCCTACTGCTCCCCGCGTCTTAGCCCTCGTGCTGGGAACGGAAAGATGTATCCACATTCCCAACACAGGGTTCCCCAGGCAGGGCCCCAAAGTACTTTGACTGTGGCCTGAAGGGCCATGTCGGCTCTTTGGCTGCAGACTTCCATTGTACCACAAGAACATTTGCTTCCTGAGCCACACTGGGCCAAATCCATTCCTAGTGCAACTCTATGAACTTCTCCCAGGGGCGAGTTTGGCCCATTTTGTCATGCGCTGATACCGGCCTCAGAATGAATTCCCTCGCTGCCTGAAGCCGGGCAGAGGCGCTGCAGTCATTAGTGGCATGCCGGGGGTGGTGGTAAGATTTTCCTTCTGCAGTTTGAGCGACACAATTGTGCCCCTGTCAGCTTCCCCCAGCATGGCAGGTGCCTTTATGTGCAGCTAATTCTAGCGGCTGAGATAATCCGAGTGTACAGCCCCACAACATCCCAGCAGGAGGGACTTCATGCCGTGCCACAAGTGTTCCAGAGAACACTTAGCATCTCCCGTGCGTTATTTCCTGCTGAGTTTAGATTAGACGTTTGACTGCTGTTTCCGGCCTTTTTATCCAAATGATTTTGCAAATAAGAAACTCGGGGCTGTGGGAAGCCTGCCAGGGGAAAGCAGGAAACTGGGGCCGGAATCAGGGGATATGAAAATATTTTAACAATAAAAAGAGAGAGGAGACAGTGGCGTCAAGTGGTTAGAGCAGGGGAATGGGGGTGAGTCGAAACAGCAAGGGTGAAATCCTGGCCCCATTTAAGTCAATGGGAGATTTGCCATTGACTTCAGTGGGGCCTCAATTTCACCACTAGATTTTATTTATGGCTTCACCACTAATACACAATGTTAGCTTGGGCAAGTCTCAGTCTGTGCCTCAGTTTCCCCATCTATAAAACAGGGGCAATATCTTGGTCAAGTTAAGTTGAATTTACATTTGCAGAGAGCTTAGAAATTTTTGCAGGGAAGGCTCGACAAAGGCAAGCTATTATTAAATCATTTGAAATCTACTGCAATGCTCGACAGATAAGCAACCAAGCAATGAAGCGCTATAAATCAGTCATGGAGTTAAAATGATGCAACTATGAACAGGGACCAAAGTCTGCTCAGTTACATCACTGTATATCAAGAGTATAATCTTCATGGAAATCAATGGAGATACTCCAGATTTACACCCTGGTAACAAACCTGAATTAGATCTTACTGATATTCTGTGTTTGGGCAGAATCATAGAATCATAGAATATCAGGGTTGGAAGGGACCTTAGTAGGTCATCTAGTCCAACCCCCTGCTCAAAGCAGGACCAATCCCCAATTTTTGCCCCAGATCCCCAAATGGCCCCCTCAAGGATTGAACTCACAACCCTGGGTTTAGCAGGCCAATGCTCAAACCACTGAGCTATCCCTCCCCCCAGTAGTACTTTTTTATTTTTGCCTCGCTGCACATTTGTTATGCTTAGATTATAAAGGTTTTCATTTGACATGAGGAGTGTAAGAAGAAACCACTTTAAAGAAAAACTGATCACTATCGAGGAGTGAGCTCCATACTCCTACAGATCTAACATTAAGAAAACTAGAAGAGAGAGGAATTTTCAGAAACTCACTCTTTTAAAGATCTCAAAAATGAGATAATACAATAGCTAAGCAAACGCGGAGAAAGCTATTTTTAAACTATCCAACTTGGACATTTCCTATATTTTATGGCCAAGACTTTCAAAAGTGACTCATGGTTTTGGGTGCCCAATTTCAGATGCCTTAAAGGAGTCTGATCCTCGGATAGTGGACACAACACATTGGCTGAAAAATCAGGGCCCTTTAATGTGTCTAAAGTTGGAGACCCAAAAACGGAGTCACTCCAAATATCTAGTTACTTTTGAAAACCCTGGTGTATAAAGCACAATATACTCTAGCTCTGCATTGGGCATTTTAAATAGGAAAAAGAGAAACTCAAAATGTGCGTGTAATATGTTGGTAAGGACGCAAGAGCCAAAAAACCTCACATGCTCTATGAAGCGCTTATTTCACCACCTTGGAAAGAATTCTTCACTGTTAGAAATGGATTTTCAGAAGGGGGGGGGCCTCCCCGAGACGCATCCGTGGGTACCATTTGTGCAGGCATTGCAACTGCAGGGCCAAATCAAAGTACCAACTACTCAGATTTATGCCTGGAAATCATAACAGGGATGCTCCGGACTTCAGCTTGGCTCAAGCTATACCCCTTAATATAGATATTGCATACACACAAAATCATCATGTTCTGCCCACTTTTCCAGTTGCTCTACATTGACATGCTGTGTTTATCCTCCATCGTATTACAAGTGAATGGACAGTCTTATACCTCACACGAATACGCTGGAATTTTAGTCCCCATCCGATAAAGGCCAGAATCTCACACCAATCATGGGAAATCTGCTAAATGCTCCTTTTAAACCTCATTAAAAATGAGCCGTCTTTAATCTCCGTCAGATAAAGGTCAAAGTCTCACAAACACAGTTAATGGCCCTGGTGGCCTTTCCACTCAGAAGGCAGTGGATACCAGAGAGACAACTCAAACGACTGAAGAAATCACTAGTCTTTCACATTATACAGGCACCACTGACCAATACACTGAAATGCAACAGCTAGAAACTCATGTAAGCTACCCTTATGATTTAGTAATACAGACTGTTCTTTTATTATAATTTTACCTGCCTTGAAATGGGAACTGTTAGTGCTTCAGTCCTTATTCATAAAACACTCCTGTTACGCTAAGGACTGAGTAGGAACTGAAGATGTGGTCTAATAACAGCTTTTATACAGACACACACAAAGTACTAAAGGATGCCAGAGTACTTTAGACGACTACACTGTATAAATCAGACATCATTTCTGCCCCTGCTGAAAACCTGCAGCTTCCCTTTCGTTTAACTTCATGCAGCAATATCTTAGAATAGGAAGTGCAGAAAAACACCACTTCCAAATTAAGCTGCAGAAGGAACTCAGGGAAAGAATATAAATTATTAGAGCTGATCCAGCTGGTCAGTTTTTGACACATATTTTTGTAGAAAATTTGAGTTTTGGGGGGAAGAATTTAACAAAAAAAAATCTTTTGTTGAAAGTTGTTGGGTATTTTGATTACCTTTAGAACTGATCAAAATGTTTTGATCAGACATTTGCAGCTAAGTTTTAATTCCTGCCAAAAAACAACAAACCAATAAACCAAACCAGCTAGTAATTTTCTGGGTGCAATGTCTGGGGAACAGCAGGACTCTTACAAGACAGGGCCACCGGATCTTTACTTACAAATGATCAGTACCTCCAGTTTACATTTTGGCAGAAACATACATATTCGAGCAGGTACATGATGGGAGTTTGTCTTCCTCTGATGAATCAGATATTGGTCACTGATAAGATATGGGACTTGTTGAGCTATTCTAATATGGCAAATCCTACATTCTTATTAACTGATGGCACAATTGCCTATATCCAATGTAGCTTTTATAAGTGCCTTGGTATGCCCTGTTGAAAGGCTATTTTGCAGTTCCTTACACAGTTATATTCCTCTGTAAATCACAACAGATGGGTCTATTCCTCCAACAGTAGCAGTATGAAACTATTTTTCCCTCTTTCGCTGGTGGTGGATAAAGTCACTTACAATATAATGAACCTGACAGGGGTAAAAACGAAGGGGGGGGGGGGGGGGGCGGGAAAGCCATGAAAATAGTTATTTCAAGTCTAAAAGCAAAGTGCATGTATAGTCTGCAATATCAACACTCAAAGGTGCTATTTTCAAACTAATCTTCCTGTTACCTAAGACCTCTCTTCTGTGTTCTGGTGTGAGATGCTGTGTTTATTCTGCCAAAATAAGAAAGTTTCGCTTTCTAGCCTTTATTAAGCAGATGGGGGACCAACCCAAGAAGAATGGGAACCAAGCACAGTTTAGGTCATGAAAAGGAACAAGCCAAGCCACCCTGAATATGCTCCAATTACCTATGAGAAATCACAGAATATTTCCTTTTCCCCATTATGTTCTGGATTGAGATCAATGACTCTCTTCACGCAGACTGCCATCAGATAGCGATTGATATCATTACCACTAACCTGTGTTGGATTTCAATCATCCTCCTTGGGAAAGGGCTTCATGTTCCATCACAACTATCTTCCAAACCATCCAGTTCTTGGTACTAGCTGGAGCTCCAGACAAGAGACTGTTATTGGCAGAAGCAATCTTACTGAGGAGAGACCATATGTGATACCAGCAGTACAGGATCCCAACATCAGATACTACAAACCAGTTTCCACCTTGTTAAAATCAATGCTGGTTTACTATTACAATAACTTTAGGGTTCATAGAGTCTAAGGCCAGAAAGGACCGTTATAATCATCTAGTCTGACCTGCGTAACAGGTCATGGAATTTCACCAAACAGTTCTTGCATCAGTCCCCTCACTTCTGCCCATGTGTCAGTCTACTGACTAGGACTGTGCTTAAATTTTAAGCCAGGACATCAGCCCTATGATGAGTGACACTAGTTCATGTTCAATGAACAGAAACAATGGCTAAGGCACATCAGTAGAAGGTTCCAGGCCTGGATCAAAGAAAGCACTGAGGAAGAATTTTTCACGGTTTGGTGGCAAGCCTCAGCTCAGTGTATTACTCTTAAAAGGGAGTCTAGGACACTTAGCCTGGCTAGTCTAAGTCACTAAAAGGGATGTAATTGAATTAGCCATTTTTGTAGAGACTTACTTCACTTATTTAACTGTTTGGCATTTTGTTTTAATAGCTGCAGTGAAGTCCCGATGTCAGTACACTAATGCCAGGAAAGAAAGCATTTTATACCCTCACTTTGGCTCAGGTAGATCCGATTTTGGCAAGACAGCTGCTATAAAAAGGCAGCTGAGAAACACCAGGGTCATGAAACTTCACCTTACTGTTCTGAGCAAAATAGGTCCACTCACTCTCTGTTTAACGGTGCTCTGGCAAATGCACTTGGTGTAAAAGGAATGTTACAGTAATGCACTTTCATGATTTCACTGTATTTTGTTTAACAACATGACATCTTCTGTTTATATACACATGCAGAATTTCCAATATGTAAAACTTTGCCCTGGAAGAAAAAATGAATCAGAAAAAGGGCTTCTAATGACAGAATATAGTTTATGATGTACGTTTTTAAAGACAATTAAATTAAACAAATGAAGGAAGATTTGTTTTTTCAAATGAGAGGTAGGGTAGCATGAGGTGGAATGGAACACTGGCACATCGTAACTTTCACTCCAACCACTGTAGATGGCCCTCAAGAGAGATGGCTCTAACATTGTAATCTGCCACGGACGGATTTCAAAGTCTTGCAAGCTTAACTTCACAGTCCAAAACTCCTTAAAGTGAGGGTGGCCTCCTGATCAGCAAGTCTAGTTATTTTTCCCAGATCATGTATCTTTAGTGTCTCCTTTGCTAAAATGTTGTGTAGGCCTCCAAAATGCAAATGATGTCACAGTGCTCAAGCATCTTCGTAAGACGAGCTCACCGAAGAGAAGAGTTCAGTTTCCAGACACCCAACAATATGAGCGTCCATCCAGCTTGCTGATCCAGCCAAGCACCTTCCCTTGTTCTTTTCTGGGACCTCAGAGAAGTAGATTTTTCAGACTGCGACTTTCTCCATGACACTGTCTGTGACGTGCACCTCATCCGCTTGCACTGTGACTGTGGCTGATTGACCGCACATGTGCTGGTGATCCTTCCAATCCTGCAAAGGAGCATGCAAAGACAATGTGAAGAGAGACAGCGTCAGGAGACTGCGGGTATATGTAAACAGCAAAAAAACACAAACCTCCCAAACCTGTGGCAGTTACTCTCAGAGCACAGGTCAACTAACTTGGGCTTCAGAGCCTGGGCTCCAGCCAGAGACTCTACACTGCTCTGTTTAGCCCTGCTACACAAGCGAAGTCAGCTTACGTGGGCTCTGAGATTCGCCGCTGCGGGTCTTTTTGGCTACGTAGATGTACCCTGTATGATCGCGTGAAAGCCAACAGCAGTAGCACCAGATATGGACTTGGGATAACTTATTTGTATAGAATTTCTGTTTCCGCAAATAATCTCGAAATATTTATCAGGCTTTATAAACCGTATTCAGGAACCGCTTCCGCTGACACTGGGGTGAAATGCAGCAGCTGCTTAACAGTGCACAGTAAACAACACCAATTTAGGAGAGAACATAAGAAATAAAGTATCCGACTGAAATCACAAAGGGAATTTAAATAGGCAGAAGGTCAATTCCCACAACGGGAATTTAGTCAGGACAAGTCAGCTACCCTACCATTGTGAAAAACACAGCAGGAGTTTTAATTATCACAAAATGGTGAGGACCTTAGTTGTAACCCTCACCTGAAAAACAACACAACATGCTTCTAGCATTGTGCTGGGGCACTGTTTCAGTACGAACAGGGGAAAGCTGACCTTGGCCAATACCCCTTTCTGGTAATATCCTTTCTTACCTGATGGTCTCCTATTCAAATATTGATCAAACCCAACTCTGCTTAGCTCATGAGATGTGATGGGATCACAGACCAGAAGGGGAAGGAGGCAGATCATAAATGAACTAGTCTAATATAGACCAGCAAGAGAAGACAGAGTTTGGGGTTGCAGCTACAAATAACTGGATTAAACTACTGTATTATTTTTTCAGCATCAGCACCGTGCGAGGTGTTTTGTTCGTTTGGAGCAGGCTCCTGCATTGTCTAACAAGAAAGTGAAATCGTGACTGTTCAATAGTGCCTACATTTTACACTGAACAGCTTGCGTTACGTTGTGTGTGTTACACTGAGGTAATCTGGTGGGACTGCTGCCCTGAGACTCTCAGGAAAATGACATGTCGATTTTAGCAGGATATTGCAGCAAGCATTCATTCATTTTTTGACTGTTTTAACAATTGCACTCTAAGTGGAAAATGCAGCAATAATTACTATTCAAATCAAAACCAGGCAAACAGGATACACGAAGGGCATTAATTTGTTTAGTATTAAAAAAATTGTTTATTCTCACTGCATTTGGCTTCAACCGGACTGAATCAGGACACTTGCCAAGAACATAACTTTGGCTAAACTATATTTTTGGTTCACCTTTAAGTTCTGGCAAGAAATAGGTACAGAATGGCCAGGAAACAGGATGTGAGGAGAACACAGCACAGAAAATTTAAAATGTTTATTAAAACTAATGTTAAAATTGTATAATACACAAGTTAAGAAAAGAGTGTCTGTACATCGGAGTATAGTGCTTAAATTATCCAAGGTTGGTTTAAAAGTCATACAATATCACCTCACCTTTTCATATTTGTTTTTCCCTCCTGGGAAATCCTAAGTTACTTCTTGGTTTGCTTAAACCATGCCACAATCCATGTGTTTGTATTATCACCAATGGCAGAGATCTCATGCTACCTATGGTCTCAGTAACACCACAGAACAATGTATTCTGGCAAGTTGTTAACAAAGGAGGAAGAGCCAGGGAAGGGTATACATTACATCTTATTTCTGTGCCTCTGTGACATTTTGGGGATCACTCAGACCAATAATGGGTTATATCACCACCTGCCCTGTCACCTTGAGCGCCTCAGTGTGATGCTGCTATGACTCAGAGCCCTGACACCAGCAGCCAGTCTACAAGATACAGGTCTGAACCTGGCTTCCCCCAGCCTAGCTATGCCTTGCAGCCCTTCTGATCCAGAATCTCCCCAAATCCAGCTACCCTATGTTGTTAACTCCCAGACACTCAGGCTTCTCCCCTTTGGTTCCTCAGCCCTGACGGAGTGAAACCCGCCCCCGTTAGCAGGTCATTGTGGGACACACTCCCCACAGTTTGCACAACAGAGACCTGTGTGGTGTAAAAATAAACAAAAGGTTTATTTCATAGAAAAATGCAAGCTGTCACAGCCTCATGCGCCTGACAGTTCACTTGGTGAGGGGGTCAGGACCCGTTTCAGGCCTTACCCGGATTTTCATTTTACCTTGGGAGTTCACCTTGAACAGGTGAGTTGCCAGTCTTAGAAAACCCTCTCCAAATATTACAAACAGAGGGGTGGCAGCAACATCAATGCACATATAACTGACACACGGGCACAGGTTAAGTGTGCAGTGTGTGCATGGGGCACGCATGAGGGTGCAATGAAGGTTGTGTGTTACACCGTGACGGAGATTAATGTGTTGTGTGGGTGTGTTTCCTTTATCAGTTGGCGCTTGAAGGAGGCTCCTAATGACAATGCCGAGTCTGGCACAGTCAGCGGAAATGTGTCGTGTGCGCATTAGGGGACAGTTAACTTATTTCTTGGTTTCTTAGAGATTGCACGATGAGGGATGTCACACTTAACTACCCTTAATCTCTTTTTAAAGGAAGGTTTAGTTTCTGCGATACAGATAAGTGATGCACATAAACAGAAGAACGTCACTGAAAATGGTCTCATTTTCCTCACCTCTACTGTGGCTTCTCTCTGATTGGCAGGGTCTGCGTGGTATACTGCCCCAGCATGCTCTCTGCTGGTGACGTCACAACCACCACAGCTCAGCACTGGAATGTGCAGGCAGGCTGCCTATAGGGACACATACGTCCCAGTTGTAAACTTGCCTTTTAAAAAAATATGATTGACAAACTTACAAGATGCGACAGACCCTGGGGATGGTAAACAGAAAAAACACGAACCACCTAAAAAAGGAGGGAAAAACTGCCCAACAACAAGAATGACCACGCTCTTACAGGCAGCCTGTATGTTCTCAGTCAGGGTGTAATGTGGAGTGCCTGCTGAGGTTACAGTGTGAACAGCAGCCAGTGATCTGTCAGGTCTGCAATCTGCAGACTCGCATTAGAAGATAAGCCCACACATTCTAATACGCTGGCCAGTCCTCTTGACCCTGCTTATTTGGGGGTATTCAGTATATGCTTGCACCTGTTTCGCCAGCTATGCTGATTGCCTTTAGACAGCGGGATCTGTGACTTATAAAGAATCCATTACCTTCCGCTGGCAGAAAGTTGAGCAGTAATTGACTTTATGGCATCCGGTGCATTCATTCATTGCCTCCCGACCACAGTTTACACAGGACTGCTGCAAAAAAAGGACAAAGTAGCCAGGTCAGGGATGACAAAAAGCTAGATGCTTTCAACTCAAACAGTAGTCTGGTTACACAGGCTGAAGCTCATAGCAGGGCAAAGGAAAAAGCAGCACAATGGCTCAGGGAATGGTTTTGGAAATCCACTCTCCCTTCCATCTTGGCTTAAGTCATTTCAGAAAGCAAAACAATTTTGAGCCAGCAGAGCGATTTCCCAGTACTCCATCCTTCTGCCTTTCTGAGGAGCAAACAGCGACCCAAAGCTGTGACTCAGACCCTGGGACATTGGGGAAACCTTGCAATACATCAGACAGAGTATTTACTTATGCTGACCTGATGTATCTGAACACGCAGTCAGCCAATGGAGGTAAACAGTATATACAACTCTTCGTTACAGTGGATTCCTCTCAGAATCCACCAACACGCTCTTTACATGTCTCTCTAGGCAGAAGTTTAACCCTTCAGCCTCCTTCAGATAAACTCAGGGTTTAACAAGAATGGACCAGGTACTCAAACAGGTTTGGAAAAGGGAACTTCAGCTAAATTAGCTCCAGGTAAGTTTTAAGTAAGCATCGCTCTAATGGAGCCTTCCCACACACATATACTCTAATCCCCAGCGGGGCTCCCCAATTTTCATTACAGATACATAACACAAACTTTTATTTTACCAGTGTGCGTAGCTCCTTTACACCAGTTTATTACTGGCTCTGATTGTGGTAGAAAGGTGTGCGTGGACGTTCAAATAGCTGGCTCACACTCCACATTGAATTTTCCCTGATTTTCACAAGAGGAGGAGGGGTCCTACATACATGGAACATTATGTGCCAAATGTGAAGCAACATTTAGGCACATGAAGACAGAATGAGAACTGAATTTCTGCCTTCCTTGCTTTACTGATTGAAAAGAACATGATTGCTAATATGATCAAAACAGCAATTTCCTAACAGGAAAGAGAGACAGAGGGAAAAAAGGCTATTTTAGAAGCATAGACCCAGAACCTGGGGGTAACTGCACCATCTCTCTTCATTCAGAAAGGATGACTGGATTCTGTAACTGCAACACCTAGCTTCATAAATATTTTGATGTCCATTACTTTATCCCTATCTCAATAAAACTCCAATTAAAAATGAAAAGAGCTGTATATTTAAGTGGGAGGATCATTTGACCCAGACAGGGTACACTGACAGTCAGGTTACATTTTTTTACAGCTCATTCAGTTTCCAACTCATCAAATTACTGACATGTCATTAGCAAGTCAGAGCAGTGGTGTAATGCCATCACAAGAAGTAGTTCTTGGCTGTGAATATATTGTCACGCTGCGGCAACATTAACACAAGCCATATTTAGTGTAGCTGCTTCCTCTCTCTTTCAGGCACAACTGATTTAACATCCAGGCCCCTATTAACACTCAGCTCATTCACACTGTCTGTTTGCATCTTATCTGCTGACCTAGAAATAAAGCCAGTGCAATAAAACTATATTCAGATCGTGCTAATGTTCAGACATAAATGCATAAAAAGAAGAAGTTACTCACCTTGTGCAGTAACGATGGTTCTTCGAGATGTGTGTCCCTATGGTTGCTCCACGTTAGGTGTGTAGGCGCAGGGGCGCACAGACACCTAACATGGAGCAACCATAAGGACACTACCCGAAGAAGAACCAAGGAGAGAGTTAAAGCTCCCACACCTCATGTGAACTCATCCCCACTGATCCTCAGCAAAGTCTGTCACTACCTCACACAGTACTATGAGATACTGAAAAATACACTAATACACAGAGAGCACAAATATTATGAGAGGCCTGTCGAGTCGTCCAGAGACAATGCTGTGTCCTCTTAATGAGATCTAGTTTGGAACCCCAACTCAAAGCCCTACTCCCAAAGCTGCCAAGAACGTAGAGAGATGTAAAGGTGATGGTCAACTCACGGAGTGAGAGGCCAGCTTCCTATTCATCACTAGCAATACCTGCTATCCTAACACAGCTCAGAAGGCACTCAGTTCAGCCTGTCTGGACAGAGGAAATGAGGCTTATGAACACGGAAAGCCACGTGAAAGGAACACAGGATTTGCCAGATCATATCTCTGGCTCATCTAGCCTGATATCCTTATGTCTGCTAGAGGACAAAACCAGATACTTCAGAGAGAGATTAAATAAACCTGACAGGCATGGCTACGCAAACACTCACTGCGCTCCATCGTGCTGCACACCATGGTTCCGTGTGGACCCAGCTGACGCGTACTACAACTTCCCTAGTGCGCTTTGTTGCACCACAAAGTGCGCAGCAAGTGTTTGTGAGGACAAGCCCTGTATCTTTAACTGCGAAAGGACAAAGAAGCAAGTACACGCCTAAAGAACACTCTTAAAGCATGTGACATTTACAGCTGGGATTTAAAGGCTGCAACAGCAGGCTTGTTCTTACCTTGATGATGATTTCTGTTTTACCATCGACATCTTCCGTTTGTTGAAATAACTGGTTTTGATATTGCTGCAATGAAAGAGACAATGGAACCATTACTTGGTATATGTATCATGGTTGTGAGGTGTGGCAGCACAGGGAGCTGTTTATATCAAATGATTAGTGGGCGTCGGCATGGTGGTAATATAAATAATAAAGATACCATTACTTGCACTATTGGATTGGGGGGATCTGAATGAGCCATTACCATTCCTTAAAAGAAGGTGACACTGTGGGATCCACTCGAGGTAAACAAAAGAGCCTGCATGAAGACGCTTTGCTTTGATCAGACATCCCGGTTAATTGCTCATGTAACTGTCAAGTAACGGCAATGTTAAAGCAATCCCACTTCTCCCCTCCACCCAAACATCCGTTAACTGGGTGTCTGAGGGCATGTCTACACTAGGAGTGCACTACATTGTGTAGATGCTTCCCACACTCATGGAAGGGGTTTTCCCATCGATTTAGATAACTAACCTCCCCGAGCGGTGGTAGCTAGGTCGATGAAAGAATTCTTCCGTCAACCTAGCCATGTCTACACTGGAGGTTGGGTTGGCTTAACTACAGCACTCAGGGGTGTGAACACTCCTATACACATGTAACTAGATCAGTCTAAATTGTAAGTGTAGACCAGGGCGGAGTCTTGCATGACATGACACTTACCAGAAGAAGCAGTGCGGGTAACAATGGTATACGGCTAAAGGCATTTCATGACCACTAGCTTGAGTCAAATTTCCCGCAGACCACTAAAAACCCTCATCTACACTGCAATAGAAAACTGCAACACTGAGTCTCAGAGCTGGGGGCAACTGACTTGGGCTCATGGGGCTTTAGTGTAGACATTTGGCCTCGGGTGGGAGCCTGGGCTCTGATACCCCATGCGGGGGGAGGGTCTCAGAGACTGGGCTCCAGCCTGAGCCTGAACGTATATATTGCAATTTTTAGCCCCACAAACCTGAGTCAACTGACCCAGGTCAGCCGAGGCTGTGTTTTTTATTGCAGTGTAGACGTACCCAGGGAGACCAGATGGACTCTGGAGGAATGGAATAGCTCATAAATGAGAACAGGAAAAAACCAGACAAAAGAAATGTCTCAAACCTTTTAGAAACGACACTGGGCTGTGCAATCCTGTCCCCCAAAATACAAAAACAAAATTGGGGGTAATGGCTCCACTGCACTACCCTAGCAGAACTAAATGCCAATCTAGTCAAGTCAAAGAACATGCATGCAAAATCCTATGAATTTATTATCATCTTCACACTAACCGAGTAGACACATTTGGCAAGGACAGACTGGCAAAGCCGGATTTTTTTAAATATTAGGCCAGGTCTGTAACTTGGTTTCTCTGAGATGCAGTGTTACAGCCATCTGCTCAGCTGTCTCGTATTTGCTGGCTTACAATAAATAACCTGTCCCAAAGAAGTTCGCATTGGGTGTTTCTCACAGGACTTTCAGTTTTTTCCCCCAGTCAGTTTCTGAATACAGCAGATGTTCTCTTCCCCCCACCCTCCCGTGGGCCCACATAAGGAAGGGGTGAAACCAGATTAGATTCAGTACTGACCCAGAGTTAAACCTCAGAGGAAGTTTAAAAAAAATCCTGATATACCACCGTAAAGAAAAGTAGGTTTATCTGAGAGCAGGTCCCCAACGCTTAAACAGATTAAGGGCTTAATTTCAGATCATCTTTATGACCTGGTATCAAGGCATTTATGTTCCTGTGAAACCACAACCTTAGAAATCCTTAAGTCACCATGACATGGAATTAAATTAAGAAACTCTTGGGAGTTGGAGAATAATAGACAGAAATATCTCACCCCTTATAGCAAGAGGCTTGGTTTAGCTCTGGCTTTATTAAATGAAGAGACTCAATCTGTCTATGCAGCATGCAAAGTACCATGCACAGAAGCTTTAATACTTCTACTCCTGCTTAGACACAAGTGAACAGAGTCATACTTGCAGCAGAATTTAATAAGTACGATTTCCTGCCTAGAATTTGATGCCAACATTTTGCCCAAGCTAAAGGCAACCTCTGGAACAGCAACAATAATGGCTACATAGAGATTTTGTTTCTACTTTAAAGTCAGTTTTAAGCAGAATGACTTTTCCTGGGCAAAGTGTGACCTCAAGTCTTGAGACAGACTGGAACTGACAATTTACACCAGCTGAGAATCTGCGTCTGACCTCCACATTCTAGCTAGTGTTTGCTCTTTTGCCACGTTACCAGATATTTATTTGCGCAAGAGAGGCAAAGAATCATGCTGGAAAGAAAATGCATGTTCTTCCAGGAAGGTTAAAACAGGCCTTCTAGTATCAAGTGGAAGGCAAACTACCAATGATAATACCAATTAGCTAACACGAAGTGTGGGAAAATGCCACACTGCTTCTATAATTGTATTATTTTTTATTGCACTCAATGCTCTGGTCTGTATGACAGCAATTAAGAACATAAGAATATAAGAACATAAGAACAGCCATACTGGGTCTGACCAAAGGTCCATCTAGCCCACTATTCTGTCTTCCAACAGTGGCCAATGCCAGGTGCTCCAGAGGGAATGAATAGAACAGACAACCATCAAGTGATCCATCCCATATCGCCCATTCCCAGCTTCTGGCAAACAGAAGCTAGGGACACCATCCCTTCCCATCCTGGCTAATAGCCATTGATGGACCTATCCTCCATGAATTTATCTAGTTCTTTCTTGAACCCTGTTATAGTCTTGGCCTTCACAACATCCTCTGGCAAGGAGTTCCGCAGGTTGCCTGTGCGTTGTGTGAAGAAATACTTCCTTTTGTTTGAACCTGCTGCCTATTCATTTCATTTGATGACCCCTAGTTCTTGTGTCATGAGGAGTAAATAATACTTCCTTATTTATTTTCTCTACATCAGTCATGATTTTATAGACCTCTATCATATCCCCCCATAGTCGTCTCTTTTCCAAGCTGAAAAGTCCCAGTCTTATTCATCTCTGTTCATATGGCAGCCGTTCCATATCCCTAATCATTTTTGTTTCCCTTTTCTGAACCTTTTCCAATTCCAGTGTATCTTTTTTGAGATCTAAAGTGCAGCATGTTAAATTGTTAAAGATTCCCTTCCAATACATGCACACACGAGCACAGTTCCAACCAGCCACAACAAACCCCTGAGCAAAGGTCTGCACAGTCACACAAACAGATGCACAATGCTGATAGCCAATGAATTCAAGCTATAGGGGGCTACCACAGGCTGTGAGCTCCATAGCTGAGGTCTTCTTCCCTGCCTAATTTTCACTGAAGAGATATAGGATGGCCACCAGGAAGCAGAGCTATCAGGTACTCGTCCAGGCCCCACTCCTTCCTGGAATATGCAGATGAAGATATTTTCACCTCCATTTTATTTCTTTGAATCAGGAGTCCTCCAATTACGGGCCACAGATCATCAGCAGTCTGAAGAAACTGAGACACTTGAGACCCAAGGAGAGGGAAATTGGGCGTGGAACTGAAGCAAGAGAAAGAATCTCTCTTACAATATGGTCTCCAGAAAAACCAGGGTTGTGAGTTCAGTCCTTGAGGGGGCCATTTAGGGATCAGGGGCAAAAATTGGGGATTGGTCCTGCTTTGAGCAGGGGGTTGGACTAGATGACCTTCCAACCCTGATATTCTATGATTCTATTGCTGTCCTATTTAGCATAATCCATATACTAACTACTTTCCGTGTACAGCTAGACTCCTTAAATGCATGACCCTTTTTCATTTAATTTCATGCCCTCCTGCCCTGAACTGTTTCAATCTTTCTGGGAAAACAATTCAGACAATCCAGCTGTTAAATGATCTAATCTTCAGTCTGGTCCTTAAAAGTAGCATACCCTCTAGCACTGTTACACTGAAGGGATGGGACTTTTTCTATTGTTTTTCTACATTAATTCACAGAGGAATGATATTTTATATGCGTATCTTTGGCTTACAGTCTTGGGCTTTTTTAATGGCTTAAACAGTATTCATTTTGCACAGAATATGGGAAAGGATTTTTGGTGGGTTTACATGTTCTCTAAAACCTGCTCGAACTAAGTGGCAGCTTAACAAATACTAAAAATATTAGATTTTTCAGGCATTTCGGGCTTTGTGTAAAGTTGTGCCTTTCATCCATTCCTTTTCGGCTTATCCTGAAAGATACTAAGCACCTCCTGTGAAATGCTGAGCATCCTCAACCTTTAAATGCAGAGTATCCCTCACCATCACCCCACTCTTTTTAAACAAAAAGACGCAGTGAAACCAGAATTCAGTGACCAATCAAATGTAGTCTTTTAAGGGTCTTTCAATAAGGGTGGCTGAGAATTTTACTTCACCAGAAAACAGGAATATCAAAATATGAAATATCAAATCATACTTCCTGGACACCAATAAATATTTTATTGTTTAAAACACAAATACTGAGATACCTTCATTTTTATACAAACACAAGAAATACCAATTGTTGATAAAAAGGATTTTCTTTAACGTGTGAGATCACTTTTAGCCAAAACATAGATCTGTCTGTCACTCACAGTAAGCTGACCGTATGTAAATTATGTCTGGTGTTTCCATGTGAATACATACAGCCATACACAGAACTAAAGAATCAGCTGCATGCACACCAAATGTTCACATATACTGAGTGTGTCTTATGGGCACTGAGGTCCAAAGCATTTCCACAGATGTCAGTCTCATATCTCGGACTAGTTCTAGGAGGTTTGCAGAGAGATAATAGAAGTGGTCTCAGTTTAGAAAATCTTTGGGGTGGCTTTTAACACTGGTTTCATTATAGTTTTAAAATGCTGGAGTTATTTAAACTTTGAAACTCAGACATGATCAACACTGCATATGTGTATCAATGCTCTGGACCAGTAACACCACAGTGAATTTGTAATGGTTCTTATGGACTGACAACATATCCTAACTATTTGTAGCACTGATGCAGTACTACCTGTATGAGACACTCCCGTGTGCAAACTGAGACACTTCTACTGTAACAGTAACTGCTCCAAGGGGGTTGCTACAGTAAATGGTGGAATCTTATTTTTCAGCTTTAAAAAACTGCTATGAGGATAATTTAAAAAACGTGTCTCATTAATACATAGGTTCTCAACCGGGGGAGGGAGGTGTCAGACTTTCTAGGGGGCAGGGCCATGGGTGCCAGAGATAAGAGGGCCAAACAGCCATTACCCCCCCACTTTTGAGAACCTGAACTCAGCGGGGATGCAACAAGGGGGAGTCCAGGACACCTCGCCCAGAGCTGGGAGGCATGGGATGGCAGAGACGCTTCCTTGCTGGCATGGCGGAGGAATGGCTGAACCAAATCTGAGTGAGTGGAGTTATGATCTGGTGTACGGGGTTGCAGCGTCACTCCTTTTAAAAGGTATGGGGTGTTTTTATAGTACCATTTGACACGCATTTTGATGAAGTAGTAATCTGACCGGCACGCCTGGAACAAACACATTAGCAACAGTAGGTGGCAGTATCCTTCTTGCTATTGTAAAGGGCGGATTTTCCAGTTAAAAAAAAAAAAATAGTGCTCAGGTGGGGTGTGATTCAAAAATGGTTGGGAATGGCCTCAATTAATACGTTGTACTTCTATAGTGCCTTCCATCCAGGGTTCTCCCAAAACTTTTCAAACACTTGTTAAGACTTCACCAAATCTCTGTGAAATAAGTACTATTGTTATTTTATTGATGAGGAAACAGAGGCACCGAGCAGTTAAATGACTTACCCAAGGTCACATAAGAAATTTGTGGCAGAGCTGAAAATAGAACCTGGAATAGACTCCCAGTCCTGTACTTTACCCACCAAACCATGCTCCTAAAGCCAATTTATATCAACTAAAAAAAAAAAGGATAGTCAAAATTAGTCCCTGAATATATATGTAGACTTAAAAATTACAATTATATCTTGAAAGAAAATATTTGAGATGTTCAGCTTACAAGTTTGGAGTTTGTGATCCTACATTTCCATTGTAACAGCTGAGGGCTTCACAAACATCTAAACTGGAGCATTTTCCTGCTAGGAGCATGAGATCTGTGATGCTATCATTGGTCAGAGGCAAATAAACATCTGAACACAGGATTTGGGAGATATGCGATAGAGGAATGGATTTTCGAATATTCCTTTTAAAAATGTGAACATGTGTTGTCTACATATATATTCGGTTACTGTATCTGGATGAATTTTCTTTCAAAAAGCTCTATAGTCCAGCCTTAAACCCACACACTGCCTTGAACTATCTAGTGTCTAGCGATTGCCACAAGTTCCTAAGTATACCCAGTGACCTAACACGCCTCCCCAACTCAGACACAACAGACCAATTTAAGGAACGAACTGCAGCCTAAAGCCTGTTTTGCTGGCTTTCACCAATTTATATGACACAACGCTGAATATATTTGTATTTGCTAAATTTAGCAAGTTCCCGTTCCCAAAAATTCTCTCTCTGCAACTTCCACCCCTTAAAAAAAGATTTTAAAAATGCATTCCAGTGACTCAAATGAACCATCATCAGACAGTAACATTAGTACAGAATATCAGAAGGCAGGTCTAAGTCAATAATTTGACTGCATGCATTTTTTCAATCAATGGTCAAGTAACAAATGAAGACCTATCCCCAGCACAAATCTCTCTTTCAGTCCACGACGACTGCGAGTGGAAGTCTGTCTTTCACGTGGTTATGAATTCGACAGAGCTCAACACAAGAAAAGCAAATAGCACTTTACTGTACATGGCACAGCTTGGTTCACTTGAGCAACACCAATTAAATTGCAGTCATTTGGAAACTGCATGGTTCATTTGCAGTATTTAAGGACTAGCCGGTCTTTAATAGTGATATCTATATGTTAAACATGATTAGCTGCTCTCAACACTGCTCCATTATTTCTCACTATCCAAAAAGACGAAATCAAAGGTAATACATGGGCAGGCTTTCCAGTTTGCTTTCTTCTCCTGCCAGTGAACGTACACGTCAATGAAGCTAAGCATTACATATAAGGTGTCAAATGCCAATATAAAAGCGTCATGTCGCTGAACTGAGCACCAGTTCTGCAGATGTGCAAAGAGCGTAGCTTGTATTTACAGCTGTAGCAGCAAAGCTTGTTACTGAACAATCTATTCGTGGAAGCAGGCTGATTTCCAATCTAACAGATTTTTTCTTTAATCCTGGTAAGTGCTCAATCCACATTCCAGGAAGATCTGACTCCATAGCTCTGTTCTGGTTGAATCCCTTATTTGGGCTTGCTCTGCATTTCTTATCTAATGACAAGATCTTTCAGTTCAAAATATTTAAAACGTAGCACTGCAAAGAGATTGCACAAAACTGGGTGATTCTGAATAGAGGTGAGATAGCTACTACATTCAGCATTTCTGTTAATGAAAACTGATGAAAGCCCCTCCTGATTTGTCTACATTAACCCATGGGGAGTCTCTGAATGTAGCAAATGCACATTTGCTCTGCTCATTCCAGGTACTGCTACAGAATGGATTCTCTTTATTACATTTAGCTGGTTCACGCAAAAAATAAAGTAGATATTTACAAAACAAAGCTCCTGTCCAACACTGAACGGTGGAGATCTGAAAACTCAGTTAGAGTAGCAGTTACTTGTGATGGAGCAGTCTCAGCAAGATCCCCACCCCACACTCATCTCAAGTATCAGAAAGATTACTTCAGCTAGAAAAGGTTCTTGTGTTACAGATTAGGGCAACTGGCTTTCAAGATTGTCAGATCCAGACAGTGTTTGACCAACACAATTAAAAGTGGAAAGCCCAACTGTTTGAGAGTAATTAAAATAAATGACAATGTTATGATTCCCTGCCTATGCACCCTGAGCTCTTCCCTATAGTGAAATTCCCTAGAGAAATATAAATAAAAGAATAGCTACATGAAAAATAATCCAGATTTGTTTTGCTTAAATATATTTACAAATAACGCCACATACTTTTATTATACTTTTTAGCAGGGTTTTCATTTTTTCCATAAGTTAATAAAGTTGGTTCCATTAGACACTAAAAATCATGGACTCAATAAAGACACTGGATTTATGGCTCATTACAACAATCTATAACCCAGTAACCCTCCTTTCTCCTATAACTGCAGAGGTGTTAACCACACACTTTCCCTTGAACGATTTCTTGCAACATGCATTAATTCCTTACACTTAACAATCTGTTCCACATTGTACTTAGCCATGATGCTCTGAGTGCCTTCCACAGACCTGAAGAAGAGCTCTGTGTAAGCTCAAAAGCTTGTCTATTTCACTAACAGAAGTTGGTCCAGTAAAAGATATTACCTCCCCCACCTTGCCTCTGATTTTTTCCAGAAGGCATTTGCTGAAAAAGTTAATTTAGACAAACCTGGAAGCACTGATTCCAATTATTATTGGCTGGATACGTTTTGCAGGCCCAAAAGTAAATTTGTATTTTTTCTGGTTGGGTAAAGGGATCTGTGCAGCCACAAAAGTAAGAGTTTTACCATTGTTATTAAGGGACAATACAAATGACCACATCACCTACACAATTTCTCAAAAGAATACAGTGCCACTCAGCAGCACAAGTATCAACAACATATTACAAAATAAGAATGTAAGAGGCAGAGATGGTACAGCTGGGGGTGTATGTTACTGAGAAAAAGTCATTCTTTCTCACAGCAGTTGCCCTTGTAAATTAGCGCTCTGAACTGCTGTGCAACAGCTGGATTTGATCCCTCACTTCCTGTGCCAGCAGAGAATAGGAGCAGCATAGTGAAGTGAGTAAACGCAGCTCTGGTGGGAGGGTAGCAGTCTGTATTGCCATCAGAGATGCCTTTATATAAAGTGTGCGCAGCATCAATGGCCTTCTAATGAGAGCCTCAACCAGCCTTCTTCATCTGGGAGCCCTGAGGGAAGACAGGGCATAAACTGGAGAGGGGGAAAACAAACAGACAACAAATTATAAAACAACAAAAACATCTGTGCCTGCAAACAACATCTCCTCAAAGACCTGTGGATCAGATTCTCCAATGCCTCATACCCTGTGTAGTCCTTACACCTGTATAACATGGGTGCTAAATCAGAAAAATAGCATTTGACACCCACTGTAAAAGACTACACCAGATGGAATGCAGTGGAGACTTAACACACTCCCCTTCCCCATCGCCCCCGTTTTGTGTTCATCAAGAAAGAACAATCTATTTCCCAGTATAAACACAAGTCAGTTTAGTTAAAGTAACTAAAATCCTGCTCAGACTGTCCTGCTAGCTCTCAGCTCTAGCATCGAAGTCCTGCCAGATATGGTCACAGATTCTCTCTACACCCTTATCGAGGAGACCCACAGGGCTGGAGTCAGCAATGGCTTTGACAGTATCAGAAGTTCGTATCCATGGCAATAGATGCTAGCTACACTTTGTTATTTCAACAGCAAATAACACTACAATTTGCTGAATAAACATTTTGCCCAATGTAAACTCCCCCCCCACCTCCCAAAAAACAAAACAAAACAAATAACTTCACTCAGTAACATGCCACTGCCCCATCCCTTGCTCCTCTAGCAGGAAGTCAGCAGCTTCAGTAGCATCTTTGAAATGTTTCCCAGCTTGCCATAAAGAAAGCAGAGTAACTGTCTAGTTAACCAGTCGGAGCTTTTACTATTTCTTAGTTGTGTGGTATGTAGGTCTTGCATGAAATCAGCGAACCCTTCCCAGACACCAACCGATCCTTGATGCCAGGACTCAGAATCTGACACCGCTGAAGCAAGAGTTTAAACTATTTCCGTAGCACCCTCAGCTTCTTAGAATCCCAGAGTGCCCTCTTCCCCCACCACAAGACATGAGTAACTGAGTGACATCAACAGAAGTTATGAGGATCCTGCAGGGGTGATGAATAGGACTCGAGGTTTCTGAGATTATGCTCATTAGTCAGTCTTTCACTCCAACCACAGGGGAAGCCGAGTAAGGTAGCACTTTGCTCACTTAGTAGTCGGAAACAAAGATAATACAGACTCGAGCAATGTCATCTCCTCCAGCATTGTTACCTCTTTCCTCTCCACGTCGGCTTGGATTTTCGCTTGAGTAACAGCAGCCTCCCGGAAGGAGGAGCTGGCCTGTTTAGCCTGTTCAATCAGGGTCTTCAGTTGCTGGGCTGTGTTCAGTAAGGAGTTGACCATCTCCTCCAGGTACAGCCAGCTCCGTTGCTCTGTCATCTCTAGTCCATTCACCACTGAGGGGGATATGGCTTTGGTGGGGGTAGTGGGTGGCACCGCCAGGGCAGGAAGGGACGTCAACACTGAATATTAAGAAAACAAAACAAAGCACACAGAATTGAAGTTTTTCAACTCCACAAGATGCTTCTTTTCATATCTCAGTCAGAAGTTCAATCTAACCAAGACCCAGTTAAACAAATATAATCAAGCCACCAACAGAGCAGTGACAGAAGTGTGTGGAGTGATCCCTTGTGGAGCTTTCAAACTTGAGGGCTGAAGAGCGTATGCTCTTGAAAAACTTAACTCAGGGTGACAGAGGGGTCTGTAAAGCCTATGACTTATTAGGGGAAGGAATTAGCTACAGTGCAACTCTAGTGAAGCCTAATGCAGTCAACTTGACAGCTGAGCTTTTTGGAACCTAGGTAGGCATGGAAGACAGATTGGGGCCCTAGGAGAAGCACAGTAATTGGCTGTTTCTGCTACAATGATCAGCAACAAAATAGTTAAGGTTGACATTTGTCATCTTTGAGTTTCACAGCTAGCTACATATTAAGATGTGTGTGTGTGGTGGAAGTAGTTCATGCTCACAGTTATTGTTTCAGGTTGTCTGCAAAACTCAAAACAACAAACTGCATTTGTTTACATCTCATTCGCATTTCGGAGGATTGCTTCACAACCATGAGGGCTAGAAACATTTTTGGGGGTTTTGTTGTTTTAAATGATAGCTTAGATTCCAGAACATAACTCTGCAGCATAATTCTGAGAAAAATCCCTGGCCACAAATTTCACAGGACCCTGAATATATTGAAAAGCTCTTTAAGGGATGAAACTCCCATTCTTGGAAAGTGTCGCAATTCTTCTAGAAACCTTATGGAGGAGGATAAAGGTGCAAGGAGGCAGGCAGGCTTGTATTGTAGCCAAAATGTTCAAAATTGGAGCATGAAAGTTAATCACCCACATTCATGTTTAAGTACCTAAGCAAGGTCTGATTTTCAGAGGTGCTCAGTTAATATCAGTAGGAGTTGGGAGTATTCAGAAAATCAGGTCTCTTATTTAATTGCCTAAAATGGAAGTAAGTGATGAATTTCAGAGATCCATCCTTGAGAATGCTAGTCTAATTATGCCCTTCATAAAATGAGTTGAGCAGGGTCACATAGGATAGTGTGTATCTGTTCAGATCGCATACACTTTTGTTCCTAGCTTCACAGGTGGAGTCAGCTACGTGAGCCACCGTAGCAGGAACAGGATCACAACAAGCGTCCTTCTAGCTTAAGGAGGACACAGAGAAATGATTGTCCTCATATTCTCATCACCACTGGATAACTGGAAGGACAGGCAGCCCTGAATTGTAGGTAATAGCTTTATTTGTTATAAGCAGATGGGGCTGTGACCTGAGAAGTGCAATCATAGGTCACAGAGCCATGAATAAGCAGGAGCAAATGCAACAGCGAGGACTATCCTTATTTGCCTTATTCTCACATAAAGCAATTAGTTAGGAGAGTTACGGCTGACTGTGTTGAAGGAGTGCAGCCAACCCCTTCTCCCATTAAATACACACACACACCTTTTAAAAAGATCCCTAAATGCAAGAACATCTGGAAACTAAGTTCAGGTAGTCAGGCAATTCCCCACTGCCATATATTCCTTCTTCACTCACTGTCATCTGAACTAACACAAAGCGAAGCAGGGACCACAAATTCTTACGCATTGTTTTTGCAAGCGTTCACGATGTCAAACTGACTCATGTAACGTGGGAGGCTGGCTGCACTAGCATGCACTGTAGCATGGAATGTTTAATCAAAATATGAGATTAATACAGAATGATGAACAGACTATGGCTGCACCATCCCAAAATGTATACTCTAAATCTCTCTGGGAGTCTAATTATGGCTAAGTCAGACACACATGCTACAGCGAGGGTGTATTAGAAAGAACAAAACATCCCTTTTCTTTGCTTCCTGCCATGAATTTGTCATATTTACTCTATTGCTAAAAAGGCCTACGAAGGAATTTAACAAAATCCCACCAACTTTCAAAATACATTAGCTATCCATATATGTATTTCTATTGTGTCAGTCACAGGGAGAGTATCTAGGAGTGTCAAAAATGGCCAAATGAACTGCAGTGATAAAATGAAAACTGAATTAATCCCAGATTTACAAGGTAAACAGCCGCTCCTGCTATTAATCAGGCTGTGGATGGGGGGCATCCAGTACTGAAATAAGTTTACATTAACTATTATTAATTATTATTATTATTACATTAACATTATTCCACTGGTTCACTGAAGTTACCTCGGAATGAACCATTCAGTGACGTAAGATACCTTGCAATCCACAGCATCCATGACGTGTCTTAGTGCATTCAGGAACCTTTCATGTGCATCTCTTTAGATCCAATAACTTTCAGCACTGTCAGATTTCTTGACTTCCTCTTCAATTGGATACACCCCTGAATGCACTGTGCTGGTGAAGTCACCTTCACCGGGGAACCTCGCTGGAGCCACTAGCTGGCCTAGAAGGAATCAATTAAGTGCCCCCTTTGTTATATTGCACAGTTTCACAAGTTGTGTTCTTCAACACAATCAGCTCCCAGTGAAATCTTACTTAATTTGAGGAAGCCTCCTTTTAATCATTTTAGAATGGAGTATCTAAAAATCCACCAAAAAATGGCCTCACTCAAACAGATCTGTTAGCTATAAAAGTGTGGCAACACAATCTGGTTCTCTATTTCAAGAATTTCCCCCTGTCAATATATTCACAAAGTTTCTTGCTGTTATGTTTGGCTAAAGATGAAACATCCCATGGTGGCAAGGATTCACAGAAAAAATAAACATGCAGAGCCTTCAGCTTTAGCAGGCTAGTAATCCCCAGCATAGTTTGCCATTGCCAAAGCAGACACCTCTGAGTATACTAGGCACAAAAAGCAAATGTAAAGACCAGGGCTGTCAATTAATCGTAGTTAACTCACGCAATTAACTAAAAAAAAAAAAAATGAATCGCGATTAATCGCACTGTTAAACAATAGAATACCAATCGAAATTTATTAAATAGTTTTGGATGTTTTCTATATTTTCAAATATACTGATTTCAGTTACAACACAGAATACAAATATTTGCACTGTAAAAAACAAAATAAATAGTATTTTGCAATTCACCTAATACAAGTACTATAGTGCAATCTTTTTATCATGAAAGTTGAACTTACAAATGTAGAATTATGTACCAAAAAAATAACTGCATTCAAAAATAAAACAAATGTAAAACTTTAGAGCCTACAAACCCACTCAATCCTACTTCAGCCAATCGCTCAGAAAAACAAGTTTGGTTAAAATTTGCAAGAGATAATGCTGCCAACTTCTTGTTTACAATGTCACCTGAAAGTGAGAACAGGCGTTCGCATGGCACTTTTGTAGCTGGTGTTGCAAGGTATTTAACTTTCAGATATGCTAAACATTCATATGTCCCTTCATGCTTCAACCACCGTTCCAGAGGACATGCTTCCATGCTGATGATGCTCGTTAAAAAAAGTAATGCATTAATTACATTTGTGACGGAGCTCCTTGGGGGAAATTGTATGTCTCCTGTTCTGTTTTACCTGCATTCTGCCATATATTTCATGTTATAGCAGTTTCGGATGCTGACCCAGCACATGTTCGTTTTAAGAACACACTCGCAGCAGATTTGACAAAATGCAAAGAAGGTACCAATGTGAGATTTCTAAAAATAGCTACAGCACACAACCCAAGGTTTAAGAATCTCAAGTGCAGTCCAAAATCTGAGAGGGACGAGGTGTGGAGAATGCTTTCAGAAGTCTTAAAAGAACAACACTCTGATGCAGAAACTACAGAACCCGAACCATCAAAAAAGAAAATCAACCTTCTGCTGGTGGCATCTGTCTCAGATGATGAAAATGAACATGCGTCGATCCGCTCTGCTTTGGATCATTATCGAGCAGAACCCGTCATCAGCAGGGATGCATGTCCTATGGAATGGTGGTTGAAGCAACAAGGGACATATGAATCTTTAGCACATCTGGCAGGTAAATATCTTGCGGTGCCAGCTACAACAGTGCCATGTGAATGCCTGTTCTCACTTTCAGGTGACGTAAACAAGAAGTGGGCAGCATTATCTCCTGCAAATTGTAACCAAACTAAAGGGGGCAGCCATGTTAGTCTGTATCCACAAAAACAACAAGGAGTCCGGTGGCACCTTAAAGACTAACAGATTGATTTGGGCATAAGCTTTCATAGGTAAAAACCCCACTTTTTCAGATGCATGGAATGAAAATTACAGATGCAGGCATTATTATACTGACACATGAAGAGAAGGGAGTTACCTCACAAGTGGAGAACAAGTGTTGATAGGGCCAATTCGATCAGGGTGGATGTAGTCCACTCCCAATAATTGTAACCAAACTTGTTCGTCTGAGCGATTGGCTGAAGTAGGACTGAGTGGACTTTCAGGCTCTAAAATTTTACATAGTTTTATTTTTGAATGCCTTTTTTTGAATGCCTTTTTTTTTTAAACATAATTCTACATTTGTAAGTTAAACTTTCACGATAAAGAGATTGCACTACAGTACTTATATTAGGTGAATTGAAAAATACTATTTCTTTTGTTTTTTATAGTGCAAATACTTGTAATCAAAAATAAATATAAAGTGAGCACTGTACACTTTGTATTCTGTGTTGTAAATGAAATCAATATATTTCAAAATGTAGAAAACATCCAAAAATATTTAATACATTTCAATTGTTATTCTATTGTTTAACAGTGCAATTAATCGCAATTTTTTTTTAATCGCTTGACAGCCCTAGTAAATACCATCATTGTTAAAAAACATACAATAGCACATTTATACACTACTGACAGAAGCATTTCTAAAGACAAATACTATTGGTCGCAGAGCAATTTCCAACACAGCTGGAAATAATGGTGTTAAGGATATAATAATGGTGTTTTCAATTCCCACCACTGTCTGGTGATAGCCTTTGAGAAGGGTCAGAATAAAATTTCTCTCCCTACCAAGTTTGTCTCTCCATTTGGCATAGGCAGATCTTCCTCTGCCTCCTGCATGAATACACCTGACTGTAACAGTGCTTTCAGTAACAACTTCAGGCTAAGTCTTCCTCTAGTGCAGCAGCACTGTGAAGGTTAGCTCAACTCTGAAGAGAGTGTTTGACAGAGGAAATGCTGCTGCAGGGTACAAAATATTGTTTTCACTAAAATGGTGGCTCTAGAGTTATGATAGAAAGTTTACTACGAGGGAGGTTCTTGAAAATAAAGCAATACACCAAGACTGAAATCTTCAAAGCATCTAAAGGATCTGGATGTACAATTCCCCGTAACTTTAATAGGAACTGGCCTTTTCCAAACTTTGAAAACCTCAGCGTAGGTATCTGGAATCATAGGGATATTGCCATTAGATACTAACAGCCCTCTTCATGTTGTCTGGCTAATTTCCTAAAGGAGGCTGTGATCTCCTCAGCAGTGGTGAAAACAAAGCCAGGGAAAACAGTCTTTGTCCTCTTTTGCTTCAGACTGGGAAACAGAACTTAGCACAGTGGAACCTAGCTATAAGAAACTCAAATACAATGCAACACCATTTATAGGTCCCAATTCAGGAAAGCATTGCTGTCCATTTTACACATGGGCTTATGCCCTAAGCACATACTTCAAAGTAAACACAAGCTTAAGTGCTGTCCTGAACAGGGATGGGTTTAGGTGCTTTCCTGAACTGGGGCTGTACTAAAGTAAACTGAAAGTCCTCAATTGCTTCAATACACTGCAGCAATGTGTGAAATGCAGTTTTGATTGTAGTGAACTCTGCTTAGTGAAGTTCTTGTCAAGAAAAGTGATTTCACTGTATCGAATACTGAATATTCAGTAAGTCAGGGACTGAAATAACGTAATAACACATTAGCAATTTTCAGGTCATAATTTATCACTTGATATACAAACGACAAGAGCAAGACAAATCTTGTCATGAATTTAGATGAGGTTAGTACCTCCTGAAAACCAGAAGTAGCCAACTGTATGATACGGTATATTGGACAGGTGACCTTTACTGAAAGGTAGCACTGCAAGTGTAGGAACATGAAGCAGATGACTGACATTTTGCCCTACAGCCCTTATTAAGACAGCAAATTAAACAGATGTTTGCACACTATAATCACGGTACTATTTGTATTTAGAGACGGAAAGGAGACCTGCCCTCTTTCATAAGAGATTGTTTGCCAACAACTTCTTCCAATGCTGGATTTTCTACAGAATCAGGACTACAGCTTGACATTTGATAACACTATCTAATAGGAAGTATTTGTGCTCTCTCAGTGTTAGCATAAGACTGGGTAAATGCCAGTCAATGTTTACAAACTTCATTCACTTCCTTTGTGAAAAGACCAATATTTAATCAATAGACTCAAGCCCTGAAAGAGAAGCAAAGATTTAAATTTTATTTTTGACAGAGCAAAAATGTATCACAATGCTCTACCCGGTAGTGCAAAGTGTAGCTATAAAATGTCATATGCTACTTTGGGATTAAAGAGAATCAAAATCTGTCTGGAAAGATATATTAAAAAGTTATCCCAGTGCACACAAATTAGCCATCTAACTGAATAATTTTGCAGTTAACAAACATTCTCACATGCCTACAAACTGATCAGCAGAGGCCTAGCCTTACTTTAAAAATATTGTTATTGTAACATCTTGTATTACAGGCCACAAACTCCAAAACAAGTGAATACAGGCTTTGCAGACAAGCTTCCTGTCCTGAAATATCTGTGCCATCACATTGTGCCAAAGCCCAACTTCTGTCAAAATAGAAGGCAAATATTGAAGAATATTAGTGGCCTGGTAATTATGTTATCAAATCTTTGCTTTGAACGGGGACTTCAGTTTATCTGATAAAATCAGTAAAAAATAGAAAGGTTTGATGAGGGTTAAAAAGGGAAGAGGAAATTAATTTTTCCTTCTGGCTTACAAGCTGCCCGGCTCATTTCTGTATTTACATATCCATTTCTTGGAACATAAGAGAATTAATAAAAGGGCTTAAAAACTGTTCACCTTCAGCTCCTGAGTGTCAATAACCTCAGCATTTCATTAGCTGCCACATGAATACACATCCATTTGGCTCCATTCTGAATGGCTTCATAGAATCAGAAATTAGAGAAGCAAAAGGCCCATTAGGTCATCTAATCCAGCAACCAGCCAGAGCAGAGTACTTGCCTACTGTATGCTTGTTGTCCAGCTTCATTTTAAAGCAGTGGCCCCCAAACTTTTCAGGGACACCTCTGTCTGCACTCCAAGGCTTCCAGGGGGGTGGGAGGGAACTGGACACAGACAGGGGGCCGAAGCTGGGGCCGGGAACGGAGACTTGGACAGTGGCCAATGCCGGGTTCATGGCGCTCCTTCCTTGTCCCCAGTGGGGCCTGGCCCAGGCCCTGCTGTGACCCCCGAATGTTCCTCCATGCCCCCCTGGGGGGGGGCATGTCCCACAATTTGGAGACTGCTGTTTTAAACGGACACCATGAAATTAGAACAACCCAACACTTCTGTCTGGAATGTCTATTCCCTAGTAATTGTTAAAGTGACATGTAAGATTAAGTGGACGAGATCAATGTTAGAGACCACTCTTTAAAGCTGAATGTAAAAGTTACATTAATACAACATTAAGTTTGCATCAAATAATTATATAAAGTGTTCAGACACCCACTGAGCGTGCTTGGATGTGATTTTTCAATTGCTTATTAACTTTGATTTTAAATTGCACCCATCCAAGCCTACCATAGGCTATAGACTAGTTAGAAGAAGGATGAAGGGCATAGTTGTGGGAGTCAGGCATTCTGGGTTCTTAGTCCTGTATCTGCCACTAATTTGTCGTGTGCCTGGACAAGTCACTTAACAACATCTATAGAATGATAACACTTTCCGAGCTCAGAGTATTGCAAGCGTTATTTGTTTGTAAAACGCTTTAAGATACTCAAGAGGAAAGGCACGATAGAAGACTGCAAAGTGCTATTACATGTTTCCCAGTTACAGGAAAAACGGCTGAAGTCTGAGACACGTGTCAGACTTTTAAACAATCAATTTAAATTCACCTTTGGACCGAAACAACTTTCCCTGTCAGTGAAAGATATGAACCACTTATTCCAATGGAAATTTGCATTCCAGTGATCAATATACTCCTTACCAATTCTTATGCAGAATGGCTCTATGGAACCCTATGGGCCTGCTCCCGCTCCCACTGAAGCCTGATCTCAGATGAGGCCTCTAGGTGCTACTGCAATACATATAAATAGCAGCATATCTCCCCTTAATTTCAATAGGTGCAAGCTCTATGAACATAAAGCATTTTGCCAACATTTAGTGACTAAATTCTTCCTTGAAATCCCACCATGTACACAGCTTTGCCAGAAAACCTATCAATAAGCCACACAAAATGAATGTATTAGAAAAACTTCCACTGAAGTGTAGGACACAGCATCTGTAAGATGCCACCTTACTTGTCAGTACAATCAGGATGTACATATTCAATTAGTTGCAAACCAAGATCTGTCCCAGCAACGAGAACAGGAATTCAAGAGACATAAACATTGTGAAGGAGGGATATGTTTAGATCACATAAAATTTTTTGCCATTCCTTCAGACTGATACTTTTAAACAGTACGGATGGAAAGTTATTTTGCTAATACAGTATAATTCTGTTTAAACAAAGACTGGTCATGATTCTTGATAGCACAAGAATCATACTTTGGTTATCTACTTTACCAGAACTCTTCTGTACTGATTATTGGAACTGGTAAGACAAAACATTGCGGTTCATAAGATTTGTGCTAATTTTTGGAACTAATTAGTAGAAAGTAAATCTTTTTTCTGTTCAAAATACTATAATCACATTGACTTCAGAAGACAAATATATAAATGGCACAAGTCAGTCATATTCAGATCTTATCCTACATCCACTAAAAAATTATTGCTATGCTGGCAACAGGTCATTAGTGCTGTATGGAAGGACCCTAGCACCTATGCATTATATTGCACTGAGTGCACTAGAGAATTCACGTTTTGGAAAAATAAAAGGTTATCAGCCAAGAATTTAGACTTTATGCCTAGAAAACGCAAGCTGCTCCCAATCTGCCTAGTTGCAATGTTTTGGAAATAGCTCTTCCCCTTTCAAATCCAGTAAACACCTTCCCCAGTCTTCAGATACATCACAAAACCTGTCAGTTGGCATTCCTGAGGGACTGGTTAAAAGGCACTAAGTGCATCACAGTTACCAACCTGTGTAACTCCCAGTTTACTTTTGACAGGTTGAGGTTTTCTTGACAGGTTGACTATGTGTCAAGTTTTACTGAGTCAAATCCCTGTTTTACAACTGCTGTTTTGGTGTAGAAGACAGCTTGCGAGGCAAACAAGGAGATATTCCCCATTCCTTTAGAAGGAATCCTTCATACAAGCACTGCTCTCCTTCCATGTGGAAGGAGAGGGTCAGCTACCTTTGCAATACTGTCTCCAACATGTCTCACCTACAACTCCAGAGTCTGCAAAGGCCTCGCTGTGCATTCTGTGATTGATGCTGGGAAAGAGGATGGAGACAGGCTGACCAGAGGAATGGTAGGGGACAATAGATCCACTTTGTCCACTGCCCAGACTTGGAGAAATCAAGTGAAAATAATACATCTCCGAGTCTGTATGAACGTTTTGATGTGGCCACTGCAGCTAAAGGAAACCCTAGCAAAGGACTCCCACAATTCCAGGAAACCGGGAGGGGATCCTAAAAGGGGTCATACTCAGTGCAGAGGGAATGATCTGGGCCAGTGTTTTTCTTCTTAGAAGTCAGAAGGCACAGCATAGTTTCACTGACCAATAAGCATGCACTACTCTACATTTAGGAGGGACAAGGCCTATTCTTAAGGAATAATACTGTTATTTTCCTTTCTCCCAGCAGAAAGCAATCCCAGTCCAGTGAACGTCAATGGAATTGAAAGCAGTGTCCCAATCTATCACTTTCAAAAACACCTATTTATCAGTTATGTTGAATTTTTTTTGGTGTGCCTCTTTCAACAAAGAGGACATTAAAGTGTGCAATATTGTTATAGCCCTGTCAGTACCAGGATATTAGAGAGACAAGGTGAGTGAGGTACAAGCTTTCGAGTTTACACAGAGCTCTTCTTTAGGTATCTACATAAGCTCAAAAGCTTCTCTCTCACACCAATAGAAGCTGATCCAATAAAGGATATTACCTCCCCCATGTTGTCTGTCTCTGACATTATAGGTTAGATTTTCAGAAGAGGCAGAGCAGGGGCATGCACCTGTTATGCCTGCAAAACTCAAGTTTAGGTGTGTGCTTTTTGGGGGGAAATCTACTGTGCTCTCTTTTTAAAGTTTGAGTCTAACATTCTGTCCACACTACAACTTTCAAGCCCAGTTAAGGAAACCAGCACAGTTTAAACGAGAGCTGCTCAATAAGCTTTTACAAAACTATTTTTGAACTCTGCCCGCGGAGAAGGAGCTTTGTAGCATTTGCTGCAGAACTCCAGTAGTTCTCCCCAAAACTCCCACAATACACAGTAAGATACCAACAAAGGCTACATCTCTTTCCAAACCAGGAAGTACATACACACAAGTTTGGCAAGACTGCACATTCCAACTAATGCAGTTATCATGAAGATTTCTGGAAATGTGTAAACTTTCTGAGATAAATGTATTAATCCTACAGAAAAAAATATACAGCAAAATAGACAACACAAAAGCAAACCACCTTATCCTCAACTTTGTTAAGTCACTAAATACCTGATTTACATCTGGCACCTTTATTCTCATCTTCTCAACATAACATGATTTGCCTTCTGCAGCTTTGTCTTCAGCAGAACAGATCCCTGATCTGCAGTGAAACTTGCTAAACCACAAATATCATTCTGGGATGATACATCTCATAGTCTCAAGGGATGGAGAATTGATTTGGGGGGGGCATGGAATCATAAGATTATACCGGGGGGGGGCGGGGGGAGAAAAACCTCCCAGATAGGTGACCGTAAACCTCCTGATCCACAGAAAGGAATGGGAATTTTAGAGTCAGCTGCATGTGAATTTGTATTTGGAGAGTGGGAAAGGGTACCTCAAATACAGGACTTTAGTAGTCAAAATCAGCCAAAGCTCCTGGCTGAGAACATCGAAACACAGCTCTATGAAAAGGTGCTAAAGGAAACCTCTATCAGATTTAGGAAGTGGGATTTTAATGTAACCCTGTGTGATACAAGCCAACAAAAAAGGGTTCTTAAGGTTTTAAGGAAGAAGTGGAAAACCCTCTACAAAGAACAGATTTCTGCCCTCTGCCATTCTTAACCTTAGTCCAGCTAAGGAACATAGGAGTAAATTTACTTCTTTGTACCATCATTAGCTAAGGAAGAAGTGGAGGTTATGAGGTAAGCCCAGGTACTGCAAACTGTGGCTTATTTTAGAGAGACAAAACTTACCTATTTTGGGATGGGAAGTTGGCAGTGCAGCTTCTGGAAAAGGTGAAATCTGACAATTGTCCTGATAACTTGGATAGTGAGGTTCTGGATGACTGACACGGCAAGGTTGCTGGACAGTAGTATCTTGTACTATTTGAAGAAGGAACAGTTTTATAAACCCATAAAGCACTTGTTATACATTGCTTTAATGTTTTTTGTATTTAATTGACGTGGGTTTCCAAAATCTGTGGTAACTATAAGCATTATGAATGTTTCTGGAAACAGTGGTGTGATTTGCATGGGCTACAGGTTTGTATAATTTTTGACAGTGCCCAGAACGGATCCAAGCAGAGCCATCCTGTCCATAGGACGGACCGGGGCAACCACCCCGGGCCCTGCGCTTTGAGGGGGGGACACGGGGTCCAGGGCAGCCTGGGGAGTTAGCGGGGCGGAGACTTGGGGGAAGGGGTGGGTGGGGGCGGGTCAGGGTGGAGCAGGAGTGGGACGAGGCAAGGCGGAGCAGGGCGGGCTGGGTCGCTTGCTGCTGCCGGCGCCAGGCCCCCTGCTAACCTCCCAGGCCGCCCTGGACCCCGTGTCCCCCTGAAGCGTGGGGCTCAGAAAAGCGCGGGGCCCAGGGCGGTTGCCCCAGTCCATCCTATGGACGGGGTAGCTCTGAAAATTTAAGCCCAAACATTGGTGGAGCCAGGCCCACGTTCCTGATTATAGGCGGAGCACGGGCACTACGGACTCATATAACTCGCTGCCTATGGTGATTTGACATTGCTGACAAAGAATCCATCTACTGTTACTCCATGTGAGTCTCCTCTTTCACTTTTTAAGGTTTCTACAAAGACTATCACCCCTCCCCTCCAAACTTACTTCTATATTGTCAAGATCATCCAAAGATTCCAAAATGCTTGATAAAGGTTTTATGATTCTCAAAGATGGCACAGTACAGATGTTCAGGACTTGCCCAAGGTCACACAGTAATTCTAAGGCAGGGCTGACACTAGAACCCAGGTCTCCTGGCTTCCCATTCTGTGTTCCAGACACTATGCCATAAATAACTATTAGGAAGATAGCATGGAGCTGAACGGCAATGTTCTGAAATCTCTCACACCACACCTTAAATAGCTTTGCATTATACTAGAGCAGCGGTTCTCAACCGATTTACCACCGTGGGACACATATGCAGCGCTCTACGTGTTGTGTGGGCCACATCCAAACAAAATATACTACCCACATGGCCCTGAGGATGTCACATGGGCCGCAGCTGTGTGCTGATTGGGCCGCAAGCAGCCCGTGGGCTGAGAACCACTGTACTAGAGTGATTCGGAATGCCCTATTCTCCTCGTTCCCTTCTCTTTTCATGTTGTGCTCCTCAATGTTGCACAGAAGGTAAAAGCCTGTATTAAACTATAGGAGAGAAAGTTGTTAAAGCCCAAATATATAATCTAGCTCAAAACTCACATCTCTCCTGGCAGATTGCATTATCTTATGCTCTACTCCCTCTTTGCAGAGTGTTTCCTCTTCAACTATCTGAAAGCCACTACACTGCATTATGGTTCATTAGCCTACCTCTCCCTGGAAAAAATATTTGGTGAGGCTTCATATGAAGGCTGTTGTATGAAAAGAACTGTTGTACAGTACACTGTACATAACTCAAGTTAAAGTCTAGTAGCTAATAATCAATATGAATAATCAATATGAATAAATAACTCATATAACAGCCACAATATGCAGCCATATTTTTCATTTTCAATATGCTTTAAATAATACACTTAAATAATATACTCTCACATAGCACTTGTCATCATTAGACCTCACAGCACTCTACAAAATGAGGTTAGTATCAGTATCCCCATTTTACAGATGGGGAAACCGAGGCACAGAGCAGTGAAATGACTTGCCCAAGATCACACAGCAGGCCAGCAGGAGAGACACAGGTCTTGTGCGTCCCATTCCAGTGCCCTCTCCACCACACCACACCGCCCCTCAAACATTTTCTCACCATGTTCTATCACCATACCACTATATCTTAAAGTAAACGTCCCATACCAGTTTTGCACCCACCAAAACTTGGCCATGCAAAATTGTTTGCACAAAAAGTGAACACACAAGACTTCAGGAGATATTCAGAGGGTGGGTTGAAGCCCCTTCAGAAGTTTTGCCCATTGCATGGTAACTACATTTCAGTGTCACTATTCTACACATTGCAAGATTAATATAAATAAAACTTTAGTTCCACTGAACTTGCCTTCAGACTCTATTCCTTTTGTATGTAATTTGCAGGCTGGTAGCGTGCATAGCTTAGAGCAGTGGTTCTCAACCAGGGGTACATGTACCTCTTGGGGTACACAGAGATCTTCCAGAGGGTACATCAATTCATCTAGATATTTGCCTAGTTTTACAACAGGCTACAGAAAAAGCACTAGCGCAGTCAGTACAAATTAAAATTTCATACAGACGACTTGTTTATACTGCTCTACATATGATACACTGAAATGTAAATACAATATTTATATTCCAATTGATTTATTTTAGAATTCTATGGTACAATGAGAAAGTCAGCAGTTTTTCAGTAATAGTGTGCTGACACCTTTGTATTTTTATCTGATTTTGTAAGCAAGAAGTTTTTAAGTGAGGTGAAACGTGGGGGTACGCAAGACAAATCAGACTCCTGACAGGGGTACAGTAGTTTGGAAAGGTTGAGAGCCACTGGGTTAGAGGCACAGAATGTAAAGCCAGAAGGGACCACCAGATCATCTAGCCTGACCTGTATATCACAGGCCACCTACACCACGCAGCACCCGCACATTAAACCCAACAACTGAAATGAGACAAACTATTACAGGATACTAGACTATTATGTGACGCAGGCAGAGCATAGGAGGGACCAAGTTGTACCAGTGCCCAAGGCCCCTGCAATTGCAGGGAAATGATTACGTGAGATATACCCCGATAATACTGCAAGTGACTCATACCCCATGCTGCAGCAAGTGGTGAAAAACTGCTTAGGTTTAACAATAAACACATAGAAAGAAGACTTTAAAAAAATGACAGGATATACATAACGTGGACTTTATTTAATCCAAACTCTAAAGCAAGAGATACTATGCTATTGTTGGGTATGTTTTTAACATTGGAATTTGTTCCTTCTATCAGAACTATTTGAATTGCCAGATGAGCTATTAATTTATTACACAGTTTCAACTTCCACTGTGCGGGCCTTCAAGTAATACTTAAATTATCATTGACGGGGGAAATATTTCTATTTTTTTCAGTTTACTTTGGAGATTTGACTGCATTTTTCATCCAGTCAGTTTCATTGCACAGACAGTTTTCTGGGGTTTTTTTTTTTTTGGGGGGGGGGGGGGTGTTTTTTCAAAGTAAAGAGGGAAGAGGAAAACATAAGTAGAAGATGGGTGGGTAAAAAACACAAAAATTACAAAGGAGGATGCAGTGGTAGGTGCAGTAACAAAGTATTTTTAACTCATTTTATGAAATTGACAAGATTTCAAACTGATGGTGTCACTTTGAGGAAAAGAGAATGAATGATCTAGACCCTTTGGTTAAGCCCTTGAAGAAAAGTCGCACAGCTGTTTTCAAAGCCCTTCCTCCTTTGGCAATGGGAGTTCAGAACCCCACACACGTCACTACTGCAAACTGCATGTGTGTTTTCAGGACTTACCAGTGGCTCCAGTGAATACATCACCCTGGGATGGACTTTCTGAGATGATAGCTGTGGCCTCCACGGTTGATGCACGGTCGAAGGTCAGAGCACCAGAAGTAGTGATCTGTCCTGAAGGAGTCACGGTGACTGGAAATAGCAGAAGCACTTTCATAATTAGTGCTCAACTCTGAAGCCTTGGTTGTTTAGCTGTTGATCTCCCTGTTCTGAATCATCCTAAGTCACAGAATTCACAGATCAGTAATTGACCTGTGTTATCAATATTTGGATAACACCTCCATTGCACAGAATGGTAAATGGAAACAAAAATCTCATTTTGGCTTCTGAATTCATTGTGCACACATCAGCTTCCCAGAGTTATGGCTCATTTTAATCTCTGAAGCATGGGACCCAGATCAGTCCTGCACAGTTTTATTCCTATTGCATTACAATAATTTCAAATCACTACACAAGTGATGCCGCAACACAGAAGCCAACTGAAAATAAAGCAACAAGGCTAGGAAATCCAACAAGGCAGATCTCTAATTCATGGAAACTTTAGTGAGAGCAGCTATTACTGGTCTGAGAAACTAGACTCGCCTCAATATACTTCCACTATGCTTTGGTTCTCTGGACTAATATTACCGTATTTCCCTTAAAAGGTGATCAACACCACTTTGAGACAACGAACAATGTGCAACGCTAAAGCCACAAAATCCTTCCATACCAAAATTCCAAAGACAGTGGACTAGGGTGTTTAGAAAGATCTTAAAACAAAACTCCCCTAATCAAGCCCAAGGAAAGGAACCACACCTGCCATCTTGGATTCACTCCTGTGTCTATTATATGTTCAGATAGATCTTTTCACAAAAACACACAGCGAGTTTGAGAAATGGCTGCAGATACTCATTCTTGCAAGGACCTGTTACAAGATAGTGGCTGCTACTAGCAACATTCAAATAGGTTCATCTTTATTTCAGAAGCTCATTTGAGCATGTTAGAGAGCCAGAGAACCTGTGTTCAATTGTGTTTTTAAAACAAAACTGATCAACAAAAACCAATTTCTGAACCCCCTGAGCACAAGGCTTTGATGCTGAGACTGAAGTCTGCAGGATTCTGCAAGAGTCAACCCAAATTATGGACCTCTTCCCTTAAAAACAAACTGCTTTACATTTCAACCAAACTTCCACTTAATTGCCATATACTTCTATATTTTCTTTTTCAGTATTGTGACAGTTAAATATTTTTCCTGGCTAACAAAAATTTTCTTTCAGGCAATACAGGTATGTGTCCCTTCCTGCCCAACTCATTCAGTAATGTTACAATCCAAATGCTGAGACTTCACTACCAGGAAGAGAATGGGAAGTCACATACACTGAACAATGATCATCATTGAGGGTATCAGGAAATGAAAGCAGACTGCTTATAAAAGTGAACCTTTGTTTCCACACAAGTATCTTGGTAATCAGAAACAAAACACAGAAAGGTTACATGATATCTAGATAGGAGTTATGTTTAATATATTCTGAGAAACCTGTTTGAAGGTGAAGATGGCTCATACAGCAGTTCTCACTAAAAGCTTCCAGATCAGAGACCATTCCAGCAGCTTAGATTCTTTTAGTATGTCTCAAGAAACGGTGTGAGGCTGAATATACAGACCCTGCCTGCTCTTGGAAAGCAAAAGACCAGCATAAGGAATGGAACCTGAGTCTCCCGAAGAGCACAAAGGGGTAAATTTTCAAAGTACTATTGCTTAACTCCCACTAAAAGTCAAATCAACAGGTGTTAGGCACCTAGTTCTGGAAAATCTACCTCTAAACCTCTACGGAACAAGGCCAGGGCTCCAAAGCTTTTGATGGCCCACTGGACCAAAAGACAAGGATGGGAATGGAAATCCAGGTTTCCCGTGCAGCAAGGAAAAAATACAACCCATGTTTTAGCAAACAAAAGTTTTTCAAGATTTTTAAAAAATATTTTCCTAGAAACAGAGCTGAACATTTTTCTACTGAGTTTACAACTCAACTATTGCAACACTGTGCTCATACAGGAGAACTAAGAAATGAAACTGACTAATCAGACCAGTCTAGTTTCACTGTCCAATCAAAATGACATCCCAAAGCTAAACTAACAATCACATTTATTAAAGCCTTTCCGTTTCGATTCTCTAGGATGTCATTAATATGAGAATCGAGCAAAAAAGACAAAATATGATTTATCTATCATGACAATGCTCTTCTAGTAAAGAACCAGCAGGTCTATTCCAGAAGGGAACTTACAAGTGGTAGCAGCTGTAGCAGGAAGCAGGGTGATGTTTTTGGGAGAATCCTTTTTCACTGGAGTTGTAGGCAATTCGTTTTCTTTTTTTCGCCTTTTATAAGGGACAAACAATCGTACTGGGCCACTCTGAGAGAAAGAGAAATGAGCAGTTATTATAGGAGCTTTCTTATTAAGACTCTTTGTTCTTTTTCAGCTTGATCATGTTTGCTCCAACTCTCCAGACACAGCTGGGAGCATACTGTTTTTATATGTAGCAGCTCTTCCTGAGGAAGACAGAGCTAGCAGACCACTGGGCTGTCCTGCTGCTGCATTTTGTCAAAATGCCAATTAAGACTACAGCAGAGATATTTGCTTCTTCTCTCCAGGCCAAAGAGAACAGTTAAGATGCACAATATTTAAGGTATTGATCTCAACCCTTTCAGTACAGCTGGTGGTGTCACTCCATGGTCAGCACTAAAGATGGTCAAAACTGAAGGCTAAGATATCACCAGTCTCAGCAAAGAGCATATCCCCAAACCAGCTACCCACTTGTACCAACAAAATCTCTGCCGTCCCACCCCCATTATGCTACTCACTCATTTCACACAAAATGCCCACTCCAGCTAAAAGGGCCCAGACTCAGCATCTTACCATCATTATCTAAGGAGCAGCTCTGAACATCAAACAGAGGGAGTTCATTACCCTCATGAACAAAGCACACTGCATCCACAACACTCCCAACCCCTTCCTGTCTCGGACTGCTCATGACTTAAACTCTGATGGCCACGTGACAGCCTAACTGATTATCACTAGACCATGAAGCCAACACTGAACGTTTTGAAATTAGTGGCTGTAAACATGCAACTCACCAAGGTCATGTCATCACAGCAGGCAGCACAAGTGCATGAGGCAGCATGAGGATTTAAAATCCCATCCTGAAATTGGGAAGTTACCAGGACAGCATTAAAAGAGTCACAAACCACCCAAAACATAAACATACTCTAGCAAATGATTCAGGCCTCTCCTGAGAATCTGTCCAGTCCCTGAAGGCCCTGGATAGCAGTAAAAAGGACAACTCTTCAGAAACAAAGGGAATGGTGGGGACTATATCAAGGGAAAAAGAACTCCAAAAGCAAAGACAAAGGGTAGGTGAATGTGTTTAGAACAGTATAAAGGATGTCTGCCCAATTGTCTGTTTAATAGTAATGCCCCATAAAGAATGGGCCTCCCTTCTAACACTATGGGATGTAAACTATCTGGAGTAACCTAATAAGAAGCAAGGAAACCACTTGTTCCCAGCCAAACAACAGTAAAAGAGGTCCGATTATAGAATTAGAAGGAAGTAATGCAGGTGGGAAGCCTTTAAGGCTATTATTTCCCCATTTCTGCCATATGGAGTTCAGTGCTGGAACTTATCCCATGGTAGCTTCTAACTGGAATAAAGCTATAATCCTTTATGAGCATAAGAAACATGTGGACTGACTTAACTTGGGAACCTGGCCAGGGTTCTACCCCTTTGTTGTCAGCAAAACCAAATCACTGTTAATGAAGTGCCCTGTTGTAACATCATTTCTCTTTAATACTCCTGTGAGTAGGTCAGTGTCCCCCCACCCATCCCTTTGACAGAACACAAGCATCTGGCCAGGACGCTGAAGAGTCAGACACTGCCCTCCCTTCCCCTGGAGCAGAGACAAGCACAGGCTTGATCTTACATGAATAAGGCACTGCAGTGGCCTCCCAGCATAGCGGATGCTTCTTTTCCAATCTTTGCTGCTGGCTCTTCCTGCCATGGCTTCAAACTCAGTGGGGCTGTACCAGTTCTCCCCTTGCTTAATACATCGGCCCCGGCCTCCTGAAACAAGGCAAGAGAAGGCATCTGGTGGTTAAAAATAACTTTTTCACTTTTTTGAAGATGTAAGCACTGAAACCATCAGGTGATGAAGCAGTTAATCCATAACATGTAAATATCTGGCACACTAGTCTAGTAGTTCCCACCCTATTAGAATAATTGTACTCATTTAAGACCTTGGGTGTATTAACCAGTGCTTACCACCTCCTGTTCATTTGTGTATGCTTAGGCTGCTCCACATCCTAGTCTCATTAGCACCTAGATCCACACTGGAAGAATGCACTCCTCTGTGGCACGTACAAAGCTCTCCCAGGCAAATGCCATCAACTTCTCCAGAAGTAGTGCTCTCCTTTACTTTTATTTTTAAGTTTCTAGCCTTTAATGGTTGTGAAGAAAAGCTTCCATATGTGAACAAAAGGGCAGCCATGGATGCCTGAATCTGCAGGCAGACAGCTCCAGTGCCTCTGTGCTGCTTGTTGCTGTGTCAAGATTCAGCAGACGCAGCAAAGAATAGGAGAGCTTCTGAGACAACCAAAGAATCCATGTGGGAGTCAGGCTTCCTACTCTCCAAAGGAACAGAGTGAGGTAGCAAGAGGCCAAAGCACCCAAGGAGAGCAATATCCAAAAGGAGAAGACTGGCTTGGAAATTCTCCCTTCCCTTCATAACAGGTTTTTAAGAGCAGCATAATTAAAACAAGCACACACCAAACAAAGATGTACGAGTCGTCATCCCTCTCTTGTGGAAGGCAGGAAGGGCCTTTTTACCTGAACCAAGCCTGTTTTTATACAGGATTCCGCTGATATTCCGGCATCGCACAGGGAGTTCACTGTCATACACTGATGGGTCCCAGTTATACTTTGTGCCATTTTTTTCTTGACCAGGTGTTAAAGGAGTGGGAGGAGACTGAGAACCTTTGGGTTAAGAAAAGAAAGATGAAACATACTAAATATCCACCAAACATAGCTTTGGATTTTGAATATCTGTGATACCCAGACTGTAATGCAATTAACTCAGCTTGTGACTGTCCATAATGAGCAGAGAAACATATTAAATGACATATAATTTAGAAAGAATGAGGAGTACTTGTAGCACCTTAGAGACTAACAAATTTATTTGAGCATAAGCTTTCGTGGGCTACAGCTCACTTTCATCAGATGCATAGAATAGAACATACAGTATGAAGATATATATACACACAGAGAACATGAAAAGGTGGAAGTTGCCATACCAACTCTAAGAGGCTAATTAATTAGGATGAGCTATTATCAGCAGGAGAAAAAAACTTTTGTAGTGATAATCAAGATGGCCCATTTCAGACAGTTGACACAAAGGTGTGAGGATACTTAACATGGGGAAATAGATTCAATTTGTGTAATGACCCAGCCACTCTCAGTCTCTATTCAAGCCCAAGCTAATGGTATCTAATTTGCAAATTAATTCCAGTTCGGCAGTTTCTTGATGGAGAGTCTGTTTTTGAAGCTTTTCTGTTGCAGAATTGCCACCTTTAAGTCTGTTATGAGTGACCAGAGAGGCTGAAGTGTTCTCCTACTTGTTTTTGAACGTTATAATTCCTGATGTCAGATTTGTGTCCATTTATTCTTTTGCGTAGAGACTGTCCGGTTTGGCCAATGTACATGGCAGAGTGGCATAGCTGGCACATGATGGCATATATCATATTGGTAGATGTGCAGGTGAATGAGCCCCTTGATGGCGTGGCTGATGTGATTAGGTCCTATGATGGTGTCACTTGAATAGATATGTGGACAGAGTTGGCATCGGGCTTTGTTGCAAGGATAGGTTCCTGGGTTAGTGTTTTTGTTGTGTGGTGTGTGGTTGCTGGTGAGTATTTGCTTCAGGTTGGGGGGCTGTCTGTAAGTGAGGACTGGTCTGTCTCCCAAGATCTGTGAGAGTGAGGGATCGTCTTTCAGGATAGGTTGTAGATCTTTGCTGATGCGCTGGAGAGGTTTTAGTTGGGGGCTGAAGGTGACGGCTAGTGGCGTTAGGGGACGAGAGCTAAGGAAGCGTTGTTCTATGTCAGCCATAAAAATGTTGGCATACTGTGGGGCCATGTAGGTACCCATAGCAGTGCCGCTGACTTGAAGGAATACATTGTCCCCAAATGTTAAATAGTTGTGGGTGAGGACAAAGTCACAAAGTTTAGCCACCCTAATGCCCCTACTCTATTTGTGCTACATTGATGACATCTTCATCATCTGGACCCATGGAAAAGAAGCCCTTGAGGAATTCCACCATGATTTCAACGATTTCCATCCCACCATCAACCTCAGCCTGGACCAATCCACACAAGCGGTCCATTTCCTGGATACTACTGTGCTAATAAACGATGGCCACATAAACACCACCCTATACCGGAAACCTACTGACCGCTATACTTACCTACATACCTCCAGCTTCCATCCAGGATACACCACACGATCCATTGTCTACAGCTAAGCTCTAAGGTACAACCGCATTTGCTCCAATCCCTCAGACAGAGACAAACACCTACAAGATCTCTATCAAGCATTATTAAAATTATAATACCCATCTGGTGAAGTGAAGAAACAGATTGACAGAGCCAGAAGGGTACCCAGAAGTCACCTACCACAGGACAGGACCAACAAAGAAAATAACAGAACGCCACTAGCCGTCACCTTCAGCCCCCAACTAAAACTTCCTCCTTGTAACAACCTTTTATGTGTTTGAAAACTGTTATGTCCCCCATCAGTCTTCTCTTTTCCACATTAAACAAACCCAATTTTTTCAATCTTCCCTCATAGGTCATGTTTTCTAGACCTTTAATCATTTTGTTGCTCTCCTCTAGACTGTCTCCAGTTTGTTCTTTTCTGAAATGTGGCACCCAGAACTGGACATAATACTCCAGCTGAGGCCTAATCAACACAGAGTAGAGCGGAAGAATTTCTTCACGTCTTGCTTACAACATTCCTTCTGATACATCCTAGAATGATGTTTGCTGTTTTTGAACAGCGTTACACTGTTGACTCATATTTAGCTTGTGATCCACTGGAAAATAGTGACCACAATATAATAACATTTAACATTCCTGTGGTGCGACGAACACATCAACAGACCAACACAGTGGCATTTAATTTCAGAAAGGGCAACTATGCAAAAAATGAGGGGGTTAGTTAAACAGAAATTAAAAGGTAAAGTGACTAACGTGAAATCCCTGCAAGCTGCATGGACACTTTTCAAAGTCACCATAATAGAGACCCAATTTAAATGTATACCCCAAATTAAAAAACAAAGTCAAAGAACTAAAAAAGAGCCACCGTGGCTTAACAACCATGTAAAAGAAGCAGTAAGAGATAAAAAGGCATCTTTTAAAAAGTGGAAGTCAAATCCCAGTGAGGTAACTAGAGAGGAGCATAACTACTGCCAAATTAAGTGTAAAAATGTAATAAGAAAAGCCAAAATGGAGTCTGAAGAACAGCTAGCCAAAAACTCAAAAAGTAATAACAAAATGTTTTTTAAATACGTCAGAAGCAGGAAGCCTGCTAAACAACTAGTGGGGTCCCTGGACAATAGAGATACAAAAGGAGCACTTAAAGATGATAAAGTCATTGCGGAGAAACTAAATGAATTCTTTGCTTCGGTCTTCACGGCTGAGAATGTTAGGGAGATTCCCAAACCTGAGCTGTCTTTTGTAGGTGACAAATCTGAAGAATTGTCACAGATTGAAGTGTCACTAGAGGAGGTTTTGGAACTAATTGATAAACTTAACTGTAACAAGTCACCGGGACCAGATGGCATTCACCCAAGAGTTCTGAAAGAACTCAAATGTGAAATTGCGGAACTATTAACTATGGTTTGTAACCTGTCCTTTAAATCGGCTTCTGTACCCAATGACTGGAAGATAGCTAATGTAATGCCAATATTTAAAAAGGGCTCTAGAGGTGATCCCGGCAAATACAGACCGGTAAGTCTAACATCCGTACCGGGCAAATTAGTTGAAACAATAGTAAAGAATAAAATTGTCAGGCACATAGAAGAACATCAATTATTGGGCAAAAGTCAACATGGTTTCTGTAATGGGAAGTCATGTCTTACTAATCTATTAGAGTTCTTTGAAGGGGTCAACAAACATGTGGACAAGGGAGATCCAGTGGACACAGTGTACTTAGATTTCCAGAAAGCCTTTGACAAGGTCCCTCACCAAAGGCTCTTACGTAAATTAAGTTGCCATGGAATAAGAGGGAAGATCCTTTCATGGATTGAGAGCTGGTTAAAAGACAGGGAACAAAGGGTAGGAATAAATGGTAAATTTTCAGAATGGAGAGGGGTAACTAGTGGTGTTCCCGAAGGGTCAGTCCTAGGACCAATTCTATTCAATTTATTCATAAATGATTTGGAAGAAGGGGTAAACAGTGAGGTGGCAAAGTTTGCAGATGATACTAAACTGCTCAAGATAGTTAAGACCAAAGCAGACTGCGAAGAACTTCAAAAAGATCTCACAAAACTAAATGATTGGGCAACAAATGACACATGAAATTTAATGTGGATAAATGTAAAGTAATGCACATTGGAAAAAATAACCCCAACTATACATACAATATGATGGGGGCTAATTTAGCTACAACTAATCAGGAAAAAGATCTTGGAGTCATCGTGGATAGTTCTCTGAAGACATACATGCAGTGTGCAGCGGCAGTTAAAAAAGCAAACAGGATGTTAGGAATCATTAAAAAAGGGATAGAGAATAAGACGGAGAATATCTTAGTGCCCTTATACAAATCCATGGTGCGCCCACATCTTGAATACTGTGTACAATTGTGGTCTCCTCATCTTAAAAAGGATATACTGGCATTAGAAAAGGTTCAGAAAAGGGCAACAAAAATGATTAGGGGTTTGGAACGGGTCCCATATGAGGAGAGATTAAAGAGGCTAGGACTTTTTAAGCTTGGAAAAGAGGAGACTAAGGGGGGATATGATAGAGGTATATAAAATTATGTGTGGTGTGGAGGAAGTGAATAAGGAAAAATTATTTACTTGTTCCCATAATAGAAGAACTAGGGGCCACTCAATGAAATTAGTGGGCAGCAGGTTTAAAACAAATAAAAGGAAATTCTTCTTCACACAGTGCACAGTCAACCTGTGGAACTCCTTGCCTGAGTTGGCTGTGAGGGGTAGGACTATAACAGGGTTTAAAAGAGAATTGGATAAATTCATGGAGATGAAGTCCATTAATGGCTATTAACCAGGATGGGTAAGGAATGGTGTCCTTAGCCTCTGTTTGTCAGAGGGGGGTGATGGATGGCAGGAGAGAGATGACTTGATCATTACCTGTTAGGTCCACTCACTCCGGGGCACCTGGCATTGGCCACTGTCGGACAGGATACTGGGCTGGATGGACCTTTGGTCTGACCCAGTACAGCCATTCTTATGTTCACTGTGAGCCCTACTCTGCAGTACTACTTCCTAGGCAATCATTTCCCATTTTGTATGTGTGCATTAGGAAATGTATCTTAACAATGAGTTCAAATGGACAGTGAAATAGTCTCCCGGGAAAATGATGAAACTCCCATTACTTCACACAACACATAGTTAATCTGTGGAACTTCTTGCCAGAGGATGTTGTGAAGGCCAAGACACTAACAGGGTTCAAAAAAGAACTAGATAAGTTCATGGAGGATAGGTCCATCAATGGCTATGAGCCAGGATGGGCAGGGATGGTGTCCCTAGCCTCTGTTTGCCAGAAGCTGGGAATGGGCGACAGGGGATGGATCACTTGACGATTACCTGTTCTGTTCCATTCCCTCTGAAACACCTGGCATTGGCCACTGTTGGAAGCCAGGATACTGGGCTAGATGGACCATTGGTCTGACCCAATATGGCTGTTCTTATTTGAGTCACTTAAAACTGCAATGACTATGAGAGGATGGATGTATTAGGTATTTTCCATATCCTATTTCTAGGAAATGTGACTTTCAATGTTAGAGCTATTGTGCCATCTTGTGCGCAGAAAGGAGACTGCAATGCAGCGGCCAGTGCACACACTTGAATTAAGAAATAATCTTTAGAAACAAAGAAACGGTGCTATCTTGACATTCAAATGTCAACAGAAGGTCTTGGTGAAGTCATGACCATTTGCAAAGTTTAAAATATAAATGAGTCCAGAACTAGGAGACAGAACTTATCAATGTTGCAATCCTTTTCCAATATCAATAGTTACAATGAAAAATTAATCTTCCTGGGTGGAATGCACAGAGAAGTGAACATGAGAATAATAAAGAAAAGGCAAGATTTTCCTGTATTCTTGTGAAAGCAAACTCAAGGAATGAATGAAAGAAATAGATTTCTTATAGAAGAAATGGGGAGAAAATGGTCTTCCTCGACTCCCAAGAAGTACTTGGCTCTTGGATCTACCAACATAATTTAAAGAGGTGACAGTCAGTACTTATAACATGGTTTCAAAGAGTTACACATGATGGTTTCTAGTTCCAAATACAGGAATGGTAGATATAGGGATAACCCGCCTGAGTGACGCTTAGAAAACAGAGCAGGACTGTGTTATACCTGGTGTGAGAGGTGCAGAGGGCCCCTTCAGCCCTGTGGTTTCTACAATGCTGCCATCTGTGTGAACCACTATCAGAGTGGCTTTTTCTGTGTTCAAGCTGTCCCCAATTTGAAGGGCTGTTCTGCCAGACTACAAAAGAAATAGAGTTTTAATTAATATAATTAAAACCTCAGTTATTTTTATGCCTCTCTTGATTCTTCTCTCTGGACTCCTACAACTCTAATCAGTATGGGAGTAACGAGATGGGTGTGTGCGCTTTCAAGTCAACCAAATTCTGGCCTCAGAACTGTGAATCCAAGGCCACATGCTTCAGTTCACCAGCGCTACATGGGGGGACATATTCAGAGTGAGCTAGCTGTGTAACTCTTCACTTTATTGCTGGTTATGTGGCTAAATTCCCGCATGTTGCAATGAAGAGTCCTCCTCTGATCTTACCACAGCCTGAACATCAGAGTTGTATTTATCCTGAGATATTACATAGGGCATTATCAACATGGGGCCAGCAACATTCTAAAGTAATAAAAATAAAATAAAAAACCCTTCACTTACCAGCACATGTCCAGATATAGATGCAGCATTTGCCACAGATGTGGTGAAGACATTGTCTGCAGAGGCACCCACATTGGCTACTGTTACTGTTGTCACTTCTACAACATAAAATAGAAGTGAACTTAATATACTGCTGTATCCACAGAACCTGATTAAAGCTAAAAGGGGGAGGGGGTGGAATACAATTGTGTTCCTTTTTTCCCTATATTATTTCCAATTTTTTTCCAGGTCCTCCCTCCCATCCCCTCGAGAATAAAATCATCCACAGAGGACGTTCCCAACTTCACTTCTGATGTCACCTCTGGAAATCTTTTCAAAGAATCTAAACTAGAAATAAATGTCATTCTGATTATTGCTATCTATCTTCAAAACGGGCTTGGGCTTATCATTTGAACACTCTTGAAGCTGAGACAGTATTTAACAGCATGTGATTAACTAGGAGCAGGGACGGCTCCAGGCACCAGCTTGCCAAGCTGGTGCTTGGGGCGGCAGGTGAGAAGGGGGCGGCAGTCCGAGTCCCGCGGCGGCAATTCGGCGGCAGGTCCGCTCTTCCCGCCGCCGCGGGACTCGGACTGCCGCCCCAATCTCGCCTGCCGCGGTGGCAAAGGGGCGGCAGGTCCACCGCTGTCCCCTTGCTGCTCCGGAATGGGACTGCCTGCGTCGGGGACGGGGCCCCGCCCCCGACGCAGGCCCCGCCCCCGACGCAGGCAGACGTGGCGGCGCCCCGCCCCTGACGCAGGCAGAAGTGACGGGGCCCCGCCACGTCTGCCTGCGTCGGGGGCGGGGCGCCGCCACCCCTGCTTGGGGCGGCAGAATTGTAAGAGCCGCCCCTGACTAGGAGGAAAAATGAAGCTGCTTCAGTGTGCGTGAGAACTGTAAAAGGGGACTGACTTACAAAACTACGGATAAAAGGAAGAGAAAACCTCAGAATCTCTGCTTGCCTCAGTCTAAATATGAATTGCTACCACTTCAATAATATCATGGTAGAGCCAGCTAGAAGGTATCCAATTTTTTAAATTATATTTTGCATAAAATTTGATACCATATTTAGTTATGGAAAGTTTTCTAGATTGTCTCTCTCCTGCTGCTGTCTATAAAAATTTGCTTTTAAAGAAAATTTGGTATAAGCTGATACATGCCCATGGTTTATATCAACTTCGGTTTATGCATAAATTATAAGGTATATACAAACCCTTATGAAAACTCAGCTTCTTCAGCAGGCATAAGGGTTCCCTCCTGTAACTAAGGGAATCCAAGATGGGTGTTGTATGGCATATATGTGGGGTTCACAAAGTAAGATCCTACAAGTCCTCTGAGTCTGACACACTTGTAGAGACACAAGGTGGGTGAGGTAATGTCTTTTATTGGACCAACTTCTGTTGGTGAGAGAGCTCTTCTTCAGGTCCTGTCTCTCTAATATCCTGGGATCGACATTGCTACATCTATACTACATACAAAATTTGTAAAGTAACAGCTGTTCAGAGCACATACAGAATACTTAGGTTGAGTCCTGCTGCCATATTTATGGCATACACAAAAAAAGAATGTCTGTATTCTGGGAATGGAAAGGCATGAAAAACAACACCCAGACAGACGTGAATCAAGATTGACAGCTAGTTATGGGTAACCTTGGATGTATTCGATTTTTATCGGTAAACATCGATTTTACTTTTCACACACAAACTGATGAAAAATATTTTCATCATCATAATTGTAATTTACAAATAGGCAAAGTAAGAAATATGCTGCTGGACAACTTATTACAGGTTAAGGATATTTACTTCGTATAGTTTGACATGTGATGTTCACAATTTTTGTGTTAATGGTTGTAAAGCTTTACTTTTTGAATCTCAATGTCTATTGTCATTAAATAATTACTGTCTGATCCCTCCCTTAATTTCCCACAACTATGAAAATTTGAATAGATAAAAATAAATATAAAAATGTATATTAACCATTGAAATTATTTTAAAAAATGTAAATTGAATTCTATCAAGCTTGATTATGGACTAAAATTTCTGCTCCTGGCTGCATGGCAGATTTTGTCTCCAATATTCTGCATTTATTTGGGGAGGCAAAACTCTCAGTGAAAGATCTGCGCACACAGGGCGATTAGAAGGTTAAAGCCAATATCTGATGTGCAGAAAGAAGCCTCTTACTCAAGGGAGAAAACAGTGTATAGTATACTTGTGAAGGCAGTGTGGGCTGAAGTACAGTAACTTCTCACTTGAAGTCGTCCTGGTTAACGTTGTTTCGTTCTTACATTGCTGATCAATTAGGGAACATGCTCATTTACAGTTGTGAAATGCTCCATTCTAAGTCGTTTGCAGGCTATCAATGGCAGTTTAGCCCCTTCCCCCAGTGCCATGTGCTGCTCTCCGAGACTCCTGCCTGCTTGCTGGGGGAGGGGTGTGTGTGTGTGAAGAAGCGGGGGGGCTATGTCAGTGTGCCTTCTTGCTGTGTGGGGGGAGGGGAAGAAGAGGGGGGCTAATGTCCCCCTGCACCTTGCTTACCCCATCTTCCATAGAGCAGGGGGGACACACTAGGGAGGGAGCTGCCGCCTTAGGCAGAAGCTGCAGCTGTGGGGCTTGCTGATCTAATTAACAAGACAGTGCACTTCTGACCCCACTCTTGATACCTAATTGGAAATGCATATCTCTGTCTCTGAAACACATCTTTCCTGCTGGCTTGTAGAGCAGGGGTCTCAAACACACCGCCCATGGAGCTCTTCCCTGCGGCCCGACGGGCTCCCCACGCCCCACCCCCCCATTTTTATTTTTACCCCCAGGCAGTTCCCGCCACCAGACAGTTGTTCTGGCGGCGGGAACTGCCTGGGGGGTGTAAAAAAAAAAATTTTTTTTTAAATGGGGGGGGGGGGGGCACGGGGAGCCCCGCAGGCTGCAGGGAAGAACTCTGCGGGCCGCATGGGAAAAGCTTTGCGGTTTCTGGGCGGGTGGGGAGCGGGAAGCCATGCACACAAGGGAAGAGGTGGAGAAGGGGCAGGGCCTAATGAAAGGGGTGAAGTGGGGGCAGGGCCGGGGGCAGCGAGGGGGCAGGGTCAGTGATGCGGCCCTCGGGCCAATGCACTAGTCCTCATGCGGCCCTCGTGGTAATTTGAGTTTGAGACCCCTGTTGTAGTGTGAGAGTTAACCCTTGAGGGCTCAGTGGAATGCAAGTGCTAGTTCATCCTTCCTAAGGCATTCCCTGGGAAATTCACACCCTCTGATTCCCCCACCTCAACCAAGCTTCACTATCATCATGGCTGTGTACCAGTATTCAATAGTTTGTTTAAAACTTAGTGTGTGTGTATATAAAGACGATATATAATATAGTCTTTTGTCTGGTGAAAAAAACTTCCCTGGAACCTAACCCCCTTATTTACATTAATTCTTATGGGGAAATTGGATTCGTTTAACATCCTTTCATTTAAAGTCACATTTTTCAGGAGCGTAACTACATAACATAAGCGACAAAGGTCCTGTGGCACCTTATAGACTAACAGAGGTATTGAAGCCCTTTGTCGCTTCTGCAGATCCAGACTAACATAGCTACCCCTCTGATACATAACATAAGTGAGGAGTTGCTGTACTGAGCAAAAGGTAGGGTTGCCAACTCTCCAGGATTATCCTGAAGTCTGTATCATGTGATAACGCCTCCAGGAACAAGTGCAACCAAAATTGGCCACCGTAGCAGACAGTATTTACGTCTAAGTCTGAATTTGCTACTTATTGGCTGTGTGGCCTGGGATAAGTTACTTCACCGCTCTGCCTCCCCGGCTGTAACACCAAGATAAGCGTCCGCGTGTCTCGGCTGGGGGCCGGGAGAAGGGGACCTGTGGGCAGGGACAAGATGCCCGCTGGGGGGTGGCCGCACGGGTCAGACTGGGCGGGAGAAGGCGGCGGGCAGCAGCAAGTCAAACCCAGCAGCGCAGCGCAACCGCGGCGGCCCCTTCCCGCGGCCGCTCTCTGCCCTGTGAGCTGCCGGGAGCTGGTTAGGGGACGCCCCGGGCGGGGCTGACCTCGAGCAGCTCCGCGCAGGTGAAGCCGCCGGGGCCCCACCGCCGCTCGGCTCACACTGAGCGCTCTGGCCCTGTGCACAAGGCAGACCCTGGGGCTCGGCTCTCGCGCGCGCATTCACCCGGCCCGGCGCGCGCGGGGCGGTACCGGCCGCAGCGCGCGCCAGGGCTGCAGGCGCGCCCGCGCCGCGCTCTAGTGCGCATGCGCCGCGCTCTGACCTGCGAAGGCGGCGGCGGCCTCGTCCGCGCTCGGCAGGGACTCGGCTCCCATCTCGATGTGTTCGGCATCCGCCGCCATCACGGTCACCGCCGTCACCTGCGCCGCTGCCGCCTCCTCCTCCGGCTCCGCCTCCAAGCCCGCCGCCTCCGCCCGCTGGTGCTCGGATCCTTCCGCGGCCACGGCTGCGGCCACCGCCGCCGCAGCTACCGCCGCCGCCTCGGCCAAGCCCAGCTGCTTCGCCGCCAAGTCCGAGTCCTCCATCCGAGCCCGCCCGAGGCGGCGGTAGCCGGGGGCCGAGAGGAGCCGAGCCCGGCCCGAGCGGGCTCGAGTCCTCTCCGAGCTCACACGAGCCCGATTCTCAGATCCCCGGGCGGGGCGCGGCGCTACCCCAGAATGCTCCGAGTTTCCCCGAGCGATCCCGAGTCCCTCCGAGAATAGCCGAGCGCTGCCGAGAGCGAGCAGCCGAACTGTACCGAGTCGGCCCCGAGTCCCTCCGAGCTCGCCCGAGTGCCGCTCCAGGCGAGTCACTCCAGGAGCCGAGCTCGACTGAATCCCCTGCCCCGCCCGCGCGCCCCGAATACGGCCCGATCCGGACACCCGAGGGGAGCCGAACCCGTCCGAGTCCTCGCCAGTCTCACCGGAGCGTCGCCCGAACCGCAATCCCAGCCGGGCGGGGGGAGGGACCCGAACCTGCCCGAGGCGATCGGGGACTAGAGCCGATTAGAGTCGAGGCTGCCCGAGTCCTCCCAGCTCGTCCCCATGGCAGCGCGGAGCCGAGCCGAGCCCCCTCCGATCTCACCCGAACGGGCAGCGCCCGAGTCAGCCCGAAACAGAACGAACCCGGCCGAGCGCGCGGGACGCCCGAAGGGCTCCGAGGCGGCCCGAAGGCGGCGGGGCTGGCGGGGAAGTGGCGGGCGCCTCTCCGCCCTCGCAGCGCGCGAGAATAAGCGGCAATGGCCGAAGGCGCCCGAAGCCCGAGCGGCGCACGGGATGCCGGGATGCTGGAGGACTGAGGGGTGGCCAAGGGAGGAGAGAGGGGGGCGGACATGGCTGCTGTTAGGAGAGGTGAGCGGACGCGTTGCCATCGTTACCGCGAGCTCCGTGGCCGATGGGGCGGGGTGACGGCTTCCCAGCCAGACGGGGTGCAGGGAAGGGGATGGGGGTTCTCCCCCACTCCCGCCCCGATGATGGGCCTGGTCCCTCTGTTGCAGCGTTGCCATGGTTACTGCCCGGCCCTGGTTACGTCGCCGCGGCAATCCAATCCAGCCGGCGCGCGGCCCCAGGAGGCGATCGGGGTTATTGCCGCGGCGAGCGTTCAGACGCGAAGGGAACGGGCAGCGATCCCGGAGTTAGCCCCGGGGTCTTGCGGGGAGGGGGCGCTGCAGTGCCCTGCGATCTCCGAGGGACAGCCTGAGTGAGCCCTGGCCCGTCTTAGCCCAGCTCGCTCCCGCGCTCACCGAACAGCCTCGCTGGCCCCAGGCCCCTCTCCCACCCCCTTCTGAGCAAGCCTTGCCTACAGCCGGCCCCCGGAAAGGGCTCCGGGGTGATCAGTGCCCGAGGGGAGCTGGTGGGCGCTGGGCGGGGGCTCAGAGGAGAAGGATTTCTGGGGGACGGGGGGTGATGGTTGTGTAGGGGGTTCAGGGAGCTGGGTGTCTGGTCGAAGGATGCAGGGCACTAAGGAGAGGGCTATTGTGTGTCTGGGGGCGGGGGAAGTGGGTTTCTAGGGAGTGCAGGGGACTAAGGAGAGGGCTGTTGTGTGTCTGGGGGGAAGTGGGTTTCTAGGGAGCTCCGGGGATGCAAGGGACTAAGGAGAGAGAGGTGGGTGTCTAAGGGGACAGGGGGTGGTGAGTATCTGGAGAGGCAGGGGTTAGCTGGTGTCTGGAAGAGATGGAGAGAAAGGGGTGCCCCTGGTTCATTCTCACCTGTCCCCAGTGCAGATCCCTGTTGTGAGCAAGCACCAGATGGCTGCAAGGGCACAACCAGAATTTTCTTGAGGGGGCCCAGGAGGGGCTCATGTGCGTATGGGGTTCCCCTCCTTCACATTGCCCTGACCTCTTTCCCCTCCCCCGCTCCTCTGAGAAACCAGGACCTCTTCCCCCTTTCTCTAGGATAGACCTGGAGTGTCATTGACTCCCTTCCCCATGCCAGGGAGACCTAGACCAGTGGGAACTTTTGTTGTGCCCCTTGCCCGCCTGCTTCCAACTTTTACTTGCTGAACTCAGCTAAACTGTTTGGAGCCAGAAGCGTCATGCTCTGCACTGCTGCATCCCAATTCTCAGCAAAGGGGGACAGGTTGGCTTTGCCTCCCCCACCTCATGCTGCTGCCTAGAGCTACATGGGCGGAGTGACTGGAGGGCACAAGTGCTTCCAACGTCTGCCCTTCAGCTGTCTGCAATCTCCCACCTCAAGGTAGGGACTGACTGGTGTGCCCCCCTCTGACCTGTTCAAATCTGTGCAAGCTTCATCCCTTCGCCACTTGCACGCAGAGGGGCTTGCCTCTTGCTTACAACCACAGCTGGGCAGGAAATAGTTTTGAGACACTGCAAAATGTTCCCATCCCAAATCGAACCAACATCTTGAAAATTGTCATGAACCAAACCATACCCCTCCTCCCCATTTCAGTTTGGGTCAATCAAAACATTTTGATAGCCAAAAAAGTAAAAATGGTCAAACTAAAAAGTCATTTAGAACCAGAAAACTGGAATTTTTGGTTTCAAAAATGATTTGTTTAGGCAATTTGGATTTTTTCAACATTTTTTGGAGTCAAGAACTTCATCAAAACCAACCATTTTCCCATAGATAGTTTCAGTTTTGATTAATCAGCATTTTCCAATAAAAAAAATTTAGTTGAATAATTCCCAATCAGCTCTGCTAACGTTATCACTGAATTCAGCCCAGGGATGTGCTTGGGAGGGTCAGCTGCTGCACTAGTGGTGAATCTACCTCACTAAGCATAACTGAATTGTCAGTATCCTGACTAGCTTTCTTTGTATGAGTTCTTCTGGCGACATGCATAACACAGCATGGATATTTTGTTTAATTTGTTCTCCACGTGGCATACTCTATAACAGTGGTCCCCGAGGTTTAACCAATCAAACCTTATTTCCACTGCATGCATCCGATGAAGGGGGTATTCACCCATGAATAGGGTGACCAGATGTCCCGATTTTTGTGTATTTTTCTTATATAGGCTCCTATTACCCCCCACCCCTGTCCCGATTTTTCACACTTGCTGTCTGGTCACCCTACCCACGAAAGCTCATGCTCTACATCGGTTAGTCTATAAGGTGCCACAGGACCCTTTGTCGCTTCTACAGATCCAGACTAACACGGCTACCCCTCTGATACTTCAAACCAGTAGAGTTTCCCTTGACTGGTGTAACTGAGCAGAATTTGACCCAGAGACAGTAATTGGCTTGTCCAAAGTCACATAAGTTGATAAGTTAGCTAGAAATAGAACCCAGGACTCCTGGCTCCTCTTCTCATGGCTTACTTCTATAGTAGCAAAGTAGGATTTGTATTTTAGCAGCTGCTAACGGTGCAGCTGGTTGAGTGCCAAGCTGCTAGTAGACAGGGCTCAGGTATTTTTACCATCATGTGCTAAGATCCAGCTACACCTGCTATTCCTCTCACTGTTATAAGTACTTAATTCAAAAAGCCTAACAATGTTCTTTTAATAAGATTGCAAAGTCAAGCACTCAGAAGTTGGGAAATGGCAGATTTAAGGATGGTCATGCAACCTTAATTCAGCTCCCTTGTGCATATACATTATTATACAGTATTTAATTACATGATCACATACTATTTTTTTATTATAGTAGGGCCACAGCTTCCCAGAGTGTGCTCAGTCATTCTGTGGGGATGGCGCATGTGCAGTCCAATCATACATAGGAGCTGCCGGGGCTGGAGCATGAGCAATACAAACAAAATCAGTGGAGAATTTAGTAGCCAACCTCCAAGAAGTCTCAGCTGACTATGTGTGAACTGAGATTTTTCAGTGACTCATAACTTAGTCCTACTTGGGTGTTTTTTCACAGTAACAACAAAAGGCACATTCCTAACAGCAGGTGACCCCCTGTCAAATGTCCAGTCCCAATCCAAAGCAAGGAGGTGTGAAAGCTTCTTAAAAATGATAATCATACAACCAGTTCATTAACCTGGGCAACATGAATTTTTCCATGCTCTCATTCTCCAAAATGACGGAACCATTTTAGCTGAAAGTTTAAAAAGAAAAAATCAGTTTGCGGTAGATGCCTGGCATGGAAAATTTCAACCTGAATGGTTTAAGTTTGGCAAAGATATAAGTAAGTGAAAACAGGGTCTTATAATGGGAAGTATTGGGCAAACCTAGTTATAGGCATTGCTACCTGCACCACCTATAATACATTTTTGGCATCAGAAATGCTGAATCCTGAAACAGATTTGTAGAAAATGGGCCAAATTCTGCCTTCAAATATGCATGCGCACAGTGTTCTTAAAGACAGTTTGGCAGGGGCTACATTTAAAAAACTCACTTGTTTGGAACAGACATTATGGACCTGGTTCTGTATTTGTTCAGTGTATCAAACTCCCAGTAAAGTCAGTGGGATTCTGCTCATGGAGTATCTGCACAATCCAGCACTTAAGGGCACAATTTTCAAAACTGTTTTAAGATGCACATGCAGCTCAAGCATATGTACGTGCACATAGGCCCTCAGGACAATATGGCAGATAGATAACCATGCTCCTAAGAGCCCACTCGCATATATGAATGTGAGATTTGCACCATGTTTGTATCCTTTCTTGAAAACTGGAGTTAGTGAGCCAGATTCATCCCTGGTATAAACCCATTGTCTTCACTGGAGTTACATCAAAGATAAAGTTGGCCCATATTTAAGCATAGTTATTTAGACCGTTGAAAGCAATGTGATCTTGCACTTGGCAGTCTAAACTAGTTTAGAATAATTGAAAATTAGATGTCAACTCTCATAATCGAGTGGATATGTTATAACTAGATTACTAATTACTATATAATTACAATACCTATCTCACAAGTGTGTGTTGTCAGGCATAAGCAATTAATGTTGGTGAAATGTACTGAGATTCTATAGATGTTAAGTAGGGTTATTAGATATTATATCCTTTGTCCTTGGTACAAATGTAGGAATATGGTTAATGCCTACTTGTGGGCTAATGACAATGGTATACAGTTTTGTGGTTAGAGCAGGGAACTGGGAATCAGGGCTCTGGGTTCTATACCCAGCTCTTTCAATGACTCATTGTGTGATCTTTGGGCAATTCCCTAAAGGCTTGTCTATACACAAAAATTGTACTACTTTATCTAGCCAAGTATAATTAAAGAGGTACAACTCATGTAGTTTGGAGTCAGTTATACAGGTGTGTGACCAGAGTCCCAGGGGAGCCACACTGAGATTACTCAATTGGGGTGAACTGCAAAGAATGGGGCAGACAATCCCCAAAGCTGGTGGATATTCAAATACTTAGATTTACCAAGCCAGCACAAAACCGCTTCTATAATACTTTACTGGTTACTCAGAAGTCAGCACCACAGTTTCCTTAAAGTAACCCAGCCTTAGGCTTCCACCCAGACACCCAAGTCAAATATGAGGATTACTGAAAATCTTATTCATCATATACAAAAATTCTACCAATCCCAAAGGATCGGACACATTATCTTCCAGGTTAATGAATATTTCAGATCTTACCCAAATACATGCTTACAGCCAATTCTTATTAACTAAACTAAAATGTATTAAAATAGAAAAAAGAGAAAGTGTATTGGTTAAAAGATACATACAGACATGAGTACAGTTCTGAGAACAGATTTATAGTAGAGATGGTGAGCTTTGTAGTTGCAAAGAGTTATTTCTGAATTACTCCAAGGCTATAGTCCTATGTCCATATTCAGGGTGATCCAGATGGGACTCTGGAGATTTCAGTCTTATGACTTAAGCTTCCCCTGCATGAAGCATCAAGCAGATCTGAGATAAAAAGGATCAGGACCCAAGCCATTTTTATATAGTATCAGGCCTTCTTTTGACTGCTTGGAGTCCTTAGGTGAACAATAGGCAATCATGGAGACCTTGAAGTAGACCAGTGGTTCCCAAACTGGGGTTTGTGAACCTTGGGGGTTCACAAAATGTTACAGGGGGTTCTCCGGGGGAAATTCCCTAATGGCGGACAGAGCTGGCCCTAGGGATCCTGGGCAGCATGGAGCCAGCAGCCCAGAGCCCCTGGACTTCCAAGAGCTAAGCAGATCAAAGCAAGCATATCTATTACACGGAGGAGATTTAAACTTCAAGACTCCTTATAAGAAATGGAAAGGGAGGTGGATATTTTTTGCTGTTTTTAAAATTAAATAGGCAGCTAGTATTGTTTTTAAAATTATGAAGAACAAGTTTAAGCTTTGTTGTAATGTGCGTTGTTTGCCTGGACTGCTCAAGACCTGAATGCTTGTGTAGGAGAAACTCTTGGAGTTGGTTTCTTAAATACCTTCATGCTGTTTCACATCTGATACTCTTTGATGAAACATAGGTGCCTGGTCTTATAATAGGTTTATTCAAAGTGATACAAGCTACGAAAGTGAGATCTTGGAATAGTGTTGCCGTTTTCATAATGTAATAAAAATACTGTAATGATATATAATAATTAATAATAAATAGTGTGTAATAAGCATGTCATAAAAACAAATTTTATATTTCCAAGATCACTGCTTTTATAATTTATACTCAGGTAAAGGAGAAAATCCCTGGAAATATTCATTTTTAGGAGGGGGTTCGCGAGACTTGACATTTTAGTGAAAGGGGTTCACAGGTTGTTAAAGTTTGGGAACCACTGAAGTAGACCTATTTCCTAAGTGTCATAAACATACAGCTAAGGGTAGCCTAGGATTCCTCCTTACCTGTAAGGGGTTAAGAAGCTCAAATAACCTGGCTGGCACCTAACCAAGAGGACCAATGAGGAAAGAAGATACTTTCAAATCTTGGGAAGGAGGAAGGTTTTGTTTGTGCTCTTTGTTTGTGTGTCTGTTCTCTCTTGGGACTAGGAGGGACTGGAGCAGAAATCCATCCTCAACCAAGTAATTTAGTCTGGCATTTCGATTAGGCTTTCTTTTGTTTTGCTTGTGAATTTTCCCTATGTTAAGAGGGAGGTGTTATTCCTATTTTTCTGTAACTTTAAGGTTTTACCCAGAGGGGGGATCCTCTGAGTTTGGAAATTGAGCACCCTGTAAAGTATTGACCATCCTGATTTTACAGAGATGATTTTTACTTTAAAAAATAATAATAATAATAAAATCCTTCTTTTAAGAACCTGACTGATTTTTACATTGTTCCAAGACCCAGGGGTTTGGGTCTTTGATCCCATTGTACCAATTGGTTAGGAGATTATTCTCAAGCCTCCCCAGGAAAGGGGGGTGTACAGGCTTGAAGGGATCTTTTCGGGGAAAGGGAAACTCCAAGTGGTCCTTTCCCCTGGTTCTTGTTTAAATCACTTGGGGGTGGCAGTGGTTACCTTCTTCAGGGTACAAGGAGAGAATTTGTACTTTGGCGAGTTTGTAACCTAAGATGGTAGAAATAAGCTTAGGGGGTCTTTCATGCAGGTGTCCATGACTGTACCCTAGAGTTCAGAGTGGGGAGGGAACCCTGACACTAAGCATCCCCAGTAATTAGCTACATGGATTAACATGAGACAATTGCCTGTTTTCCACCATTCACAGGTGATTTGCTGTACATTTTAAAGAGAGATGAATACAGTGATATCACTATGTTTACAGTTCATATAGATGATATTTCCATTTGATCTCTGAATTAACAGAATACAGCATAGACAGAGACTGCTCCATTACATTGTTAACCTCTAACAATATATATGTAAACACACAAAAACACAAACGTTATCTACCAATATGTCCTGAAAGGTTTAATCTGGGTCAATTATCCTGCAAGCTGCTTAACCCTTTCTGGCCATGCGTCATACGGTGTATTTTAGGCTTGTTTACAGATGGAATTCCAGAATAAGAGCTATCGCTATTCCAGAATAAGGGTATCCACACATGGAGTTATTGCACTTTAAATTAACACTACCTTAAGATGAAACAAGTTTCAAGTGTAGACAAGCCCTTTTTCCTGTTTGGGAAGGGGACTAAGCTATCCACACTAGAGGTTATTCTGGTATAACTATTTTGGTAAGAAAGCACACCCTTAACTGACATAGTTATATCAATACAAAATTTGCATGTAGCCCAGTCTTTAGGCCCCAATCCTGCAAAGACTTCCACATCAGCTTAACTTTACATGTTGTAAATGGTCCCATTGAAGTCAATGTGTAAAATTAAGCAGCAGAGGCATAAATCTTTGCAGGATGAGTGCCTTAATCACAAAGTGCCTTAGTTTTGCCTTCTGAAAAATGGAGCTAATACTCACAAGAGAATCTCAATTCTGTATGTACCTATGGAGTACTAAAAGGGATAACAATGGACAGGTGAGCTTTCATTAGATCAATACTGCCACACTTGAAGAAAACTTAAATTTGTGTTTTACAGGGCAGTTAGATTAGACACTTTCAGAAGAATTATTGCTTGGCTCATACATTTCTTTTTTTTAATTGCATTGTGTTAAGGATTTATCTGGGCTTTCAATGATTGGTTGTAAGGGGAGCATGGTTAGAAGGAAGTATCATTTGAGATGAGGATATGGGCAACATTGTGGTGGTTGGGGCAAGGGGTTTTACTTAATCAGCTTTTGGTTGTAATTTAACAACTGATGACATATTCGGATTCCCTGCATGCTTCCCTGGTTCTTGTACAGTTCAGAAACAGGGAAATGTCATCGGGTGATTCATAATGAGTGCTGTGAAGGTACAGATACACAAGAATATTTAGTATCTATATAGTGCTTAAAGTTTTCAAAGAGATGTACACACCAGAGAAGGTGAGTTCTCTCCATGAATGTTTCACAGAATGACTTTAGGGTTAATGTATCCTAAAACAAGTTATTTTCTAAATCTGAAGTAGTTGATGTGGAAAAATTTCAGTCATTTGTGCATTTTGCAACATTGTTGGTAGCAAAAATGTAGGCTGATTTTCTCCTAATTATTCCTTATTTTCCCTCCGAGGGCAGGAAGAACTTCATCAGTTGTATCCTTTTGGACATCTCATCCCTTGCACTTGGGGATGACCTGCAAGATCACTAATAAGTTTGCACAATGTTTATATTAGCATAGTTTTGACTGGTATCCTTTTTTGTGTGGCATCAACCATCAGCACCATCCATTGGTAGGTGACAGCTTCTAAAGGTATGTCTTCACAGCAGAGTTATCCCAAGCTCCTACTTGGGTATTGCTGCTACCCCAGCACCCATACACACATGAAGCCCTCTTGCATGAATATACTTATGCTTTCAGCCTGGGCTAGCTGTCTGGTCTGGTGCTATAGGCGGACAGTCAGGTTCTGCTTTCACTCGTACTGGTAACCCACCCACTTTGCAATCAGGGCGCAGGCTAAACCAGTCAAATGCCAATAGTCCGACTCCTCCAATGCTTTTCCAAAATTCCCTCTCTCCCATGTGTTGAAAAGGACAGACAAGTTCTCCTACAGTTCACTGGGAAAGAATCATAGAGTGGGTCATCTTACAGCAATGCCAAGAACCCTAGAAGTCCTAGCAACACATGAATCAGTGTGGACCCAGTAACTCAGGTATGGTTTTACAATGTGTCTGCTCACACCCAGGGTAGGTTAAGCCAGGGGCTGTTCATCTGAATGAAGACATACCCTAAGTCAGTGATGTATAGAGGAGTAATGGAAAGAGAGTTGAAACAAAAAACAGTCACCATGGATCCATGGTCTTTAGAGGTGTATGTGGGAGATTAGAGGAGAAGGGGGGAGTGACTGGTTGGTCCATGCTAACAATCTAAAAAATTAGGTTTGTAGATTGAGCCACATGAAATCCATGTAGCACACACCCCTGAGACTTGACATTACATAGCTGACAAGAGGCACCAAAAGAGCATTATAGCACACTCTTTGTCTCTCTTTCCTCTCTGGTTAATTCCTGGTGCTCCACCCTCCTTCTTCCCCGCACGCTTTCCCCCTCTTCCCCGTGGTAACCTCCTAAGAAAAAAGAGACAGACACCTTATTGTTCAAAGACTTCCGCTACTGGAATTTCTCCAGCATTTTTGCTCCACCTTCCTTCAACCAGAAAAACAGGAAAACCAAGTTCTGCCTCATTAAAATTAACATGCTTGGGAACTGGACTACGCCCATGACTTGCAGGTATTCTCATCCAAAACTGGGTGGGCACCAATGCTAAAATAATTTGTATGTAAACTTAATATCATCTTAAACCTTGGGGACAATAGAACTAAATGGCCGCTGAAATTCCATGCCAAATTCTCCCTTGGTTGAAATTGGTGCACCTCCATGACCGCAGCAGAGATTTTGGCTCCTATATTTTACTGAAGGCATTGTCAGCATTTGAAATGTAGATCACATTTGGCTCCTGTGGTTTCCCCCCTTTAAACAATGCATAAACAACAAATGAAACAGACTATCAAGGAAGTACAAATGAAATACGTGCCTGCTGGCTAGAAGACTCTTTCCCCAACATACACACTCTTGTAATATTGATCTAACTGGAAAATTGGTGAGAGAGGCTGATCCAGAGGTTAGGGCATTAGCCAAGGACTTGAGACCTGGATTCAAGATCCTGCTCTACCACAGACTTCCTGCACAACCTTGTGCAAGTCACTATTTGCCTAGTGTATCACTTCCTCAGCTGTAAAATAGGAATAATAGGGTTTGCCGGGGTGTTGTGAGAATAATACCCTAAAGATTGTGAGGTGCTCAGCTACTATGCTAATGAGGACCGTGTTAACACCTAATCTAGCTAGAACTAAGTATTAAAACAGACAAGAAACCAAAAAGCTATTGTCCTAAATTCATAGTATTTAGAATCTCAACTGATTTTAGGTATTTCCAATATATCAACGACCTTGGTATCTTAAGTGCCAATATAAAAACATGTACATGCATAGATTGCTATGGAAAATAAGGGATAATAACATCTTGAGGTTAATATGCTGTGACTGATAGTTTATAAAATAGATCTTGACTGCATTACTGTTACGGATCCTTAATAACATTTGTCAGCTGTCATCTGTTCCCTTACAGATCCTGTTCTATTTAAATGGATTTTACTACGTCTTTTATTTCTTGGCAACTCTTCTAATGATTATTTATAAAAGTAAGTTACTTTATACATATTCTAAACCCAAAACTCAGATGTGAGAGTGTTATATTGTGATAACTTTTTGTACTTAGTGGTTTTGGTTTGTTTACACTTTGTTATTCAACAGGTCAAGTTTTCAGTTATCCGGATAATTACTTGGCTCTTGATCTTGCACTGCTGTTCATTATGGCCATTCTAGAAGCAATCCGATTATACTTGGGTATGTTGATCTTAATTATCATTGTGCACTTTAAGATGGAATGTTTGCCTCATAGTCTTTACACATTAATCATGTTATGAATGTGGATGTCAAAACTTGCTGATTTAGCTGTGTAACCAGTTATTTTACAGACTGTTAAACATGTATGTTGTTAAACATTAATTGATCTGTATTGCCAGAAGGGCAAATGATAGTAGTTATATATTAGTTACATATAAATACCACTAAAAAGGGACAGATTCACAGATAACAAGAACTGCTGGAAATGTAACACTAGAGTATTGCTGTGCTATTCATAAGTATGTATGTTGTGGGAGAGAATAAAGCTCAAAACACAGAGGCCTAGGCTACACTTGCAGATGTACAGCGCTGTTAGTTAAACCCGTGTTCGTACAGCTGAGTAGGGAAAGTGCTGCAGCCTGTCCACACTGGCAGCCGCCAGCGCAGTAACTACCACTGACGTGGCTACATTTGCGGCACTTGCAGCTGTATTGGGAGCGGTGCATTATGGGCATTCAGGTAGCTGCAACGTGCTTTTCAAATGGGGGGGGGTGAGGGGGACTTTGACAGGGAGCGTTTTGAGAGAGAGGGGGGTTTTTGGAATCTCCACAGAGTGTCAGCTCATTATTTCCACACCTCCACATCCCCTGCCTCTCTCTCAATCACTGAAAGCAAACAGCAGGGGCTTTGTTTGTTTTTAAAGAGCAGATAAAAGAGAGGAAACGGCCCCCCCCCCCCCCGCCGTCTCTGTCCAAGGCATTCCTAACGGAGCTGCCGGCATTCCTAACGGAGCCCCTCCCCTCTTTCCCACCCTCTGCCTGCAAAAAGTAGCTGTGGTTGTAAAGCTGTGTTTCTAGCAGCTCAACAACGGAGCTCTGAACTCCAACCCGGAAGTGCCGTTTCAAAACAAAGCAGCTTCCGGAGATCAGTAACTGCGTTGTTCCTGGGCTACACTGAAAGACCAGCGTTCCACCCACTTCGCAACAGTTGCTATTTCTCTCGGGGAGGTGGAGTACATGCAGCGCTGTATCTGAGGAGATACAGCGTTGCACGTGCCTTGCAAGTGTAGCCAGTTAATGAGTTACAGCGCTGCCGGCAGTTTTATTGCGCTGTAACTTGTAAGTGTAGCCAAGGCCAGAGGCCCTGATTCTACTGAAGGGCTCCTTTATGCTGCTCCAACATAAAAGTGGTCAAATGGCTGGAAATAGCCCCCAGGGATTACCCAGTACAGAAGATTTCCTTGAGCAACCTGAGCTGCCACAATTGTTCCACACCCCTCCTTCTTGCAGCCCTCATTTCTTCCAGCACTACAGTTGGAGGGCAGGGTATGGGCAAGAGGGACTCTCACCTTGACTCTGGCCCCTTTGCATTGGGTTAATGGGCTAGAGTGGCATAAAAGGCCATATAAGCCTCGGTTCCAACCTCCAGTGTAGGCATTACTGAGTCAGTCAGAAGGGTTTTGTTTGTTTGTTGGGGGTGGGGGTTAATTTTTTTATATGCCAGGTGTTCTTGAGACATTTATACCAGCATACACCATGGGCTTCTGCTGAATTCAGCTAGGTTACATCAGGGATGAATTTAGCCTATTGTCTTCAGTGTATAGTTAAAATGTGTCTAAAAGTAAATTCTCTGCATATGTGCGCAGAGCCTGTTTGATGAAAACATTTGTTAAATTGAAAAATAAGTTGCAAGTCTGAGGTAATTAAAAAATGAATAACAAAGTATTGACCCTAAAACTGACTTGGACTTAAGGTATAAAATTTTAACAAAGACGCTTAACAATTGGAACAGATGACTAAGAGATGTGGTAGATTCTCCCTTACTTAAAATATTTAAATCATATTTGGATCTCTTTATAAAAAGATATACTCTAGTCCAGTGGGTCTCAAACTTTTTTTCCCCCACAGACCACTTGAAAATTGCTGAGGGTCTCAGTGGACCATGTAGTAATCTTTCCAAATGTGGTTTGTACCGTTAGCTAACTGGTGTAAAGCGCTTTGGATAAAAGCGCTATATAAAAAAAACTAACAACTTTTTTTTGTTCTGTAAATAAAAGCACACAACTCATATTTTAATATCAATAGACTTACCTTTCTGATGCGATGGATGTGCCCCCTCTCCCCTACCGCTGCAGCCCCTGAGCTGGGGCTGGGAAGGAGGGGGGGGGTCTCTTTCCCACCATGACAGCCCCCGAGCTGGGGCTGGGAAGGAGGGGGTCTCTTCCCAGCAGCCGCAGCCCTGGAGCTGGGGAAAGTCGCCTCTTTCTCTGGCCGCCGCAGCCCTGCATGTCCCAAATTCCCCTTTTCTCACATCCCCTCTTCTCACCTTCTTACCATGTGCTGCATGGATTTTCCACAACCCTAAGCAATGTAGTTATACCGACATAAGTCTGTAGTGTAGACCAAGTGGTAGAGTACCAGTAGATTGTCTTTTATCCAAACTACCATCCTGGTCAGTGTTGAAATGACTGTGCTCATCTGTCTTTGGATTTGTTCTTAAGATTACAGACAGTGGCCTCGATTCAGGAAAGCACTTAAGCATGTGCTTGACTTTAAGCATGTACTTAAAGCCTATAGACTTCAAAGAGTCTTAAGCATGTACTTACAGTTAAACATGTGTTTAAGTGCCCTTTTACTGAACAGGGCTGCTCTCCTGAGTTGGGGCCCAAGACATAGTCCCTGTAAACAGTCAAAGATTAATGTAACCCTTTTGTTTCCTCAAGGTACAAAGGGTAACCTGACAGAAGAAGAGGTTCCACTAGGGGTCAGTCTCGTGATTACTGTTGGCAGCATAATGCTGTCTGTCTACTTCCTGGTGTGGGAGACTTATGTGCTAAAGGCAGATGTCATTATTAATGCTATTCTTCTCTTTACATATGGGCTTGAGGGACTACTACAGATCATAGCCATTGCTGCATTTGTCAGCTAAATCTCTGCTGCTCAGAGTTGCAAGGTACATCTGCTTCCAACATTTCTTCAGTAAAGGGACAACATGCATCTTTAAAGTGTAAAAGTATTTAGTTTCACTTTCTCCAGTGTAAAATACTGGGGGATACTTATCCTTATATTACAAGGTTTAATAAAGCCCTACTCCAGCACAGACCCCCATGAATAACCAGCTAAAATATCCTGTACAGTAGCTCTGTTCCACTGTTTGACCAAGTACCGTAGTTCATTTAGTGGCAATGGCCCTGCTTAGGGAAAACACTTAAGTAAATGCTCCAGCCTCCGCTTTAAGTCTGAGTAATTCCATTGCAGTCAATGGGAGTACTTCTGGGCTTAAAGTTACACACATATTCAAGTGTATTCCTGCATTGGGTCCATGTGCTGACCTGCTGTGCCTAAAGATGTACATGTGTATTTAATCAACATTCTGTGTCAGATATTTGTATCCAAATCAGAACAAACACAAACCAGCATATTACTCTAGTTGTATGTTGGTGCAAAGCCATTGATTTTAATGAAATCACATGGGCATAAAACTGGAGTGATGGAGAGGTGAATCAGGCCCTATCTACATTAAAAGAAAATACCGTGGGCTCAATTCTGCACTACCATATACAGGGTTGTATTTGAGGGCAGAATTTTGTCCTGCTGTCCTTATTCTGATCTCACTTGTGCCTTTTACACCTTCGTAACTCCACAGACTTCAGTGGGGGTTATTCTGATTGATGCCAGTCTGTGAGAGTGCCAAATCAGGTCTCCTATATGCACAAGGGAGCTGAGTTACAGCTGTTGTTGTGAGAACTACAGGTCTGACCACTCCTCATTTCCACATCTCTGCTTTGGCAACGTAAAGGATGGGGCTTTAAAATGGGCATGAATGTTACATCCCCTTTGTACTACCTGAGCATTGTAGAATGGCCTTTTTATAAATAAGAATTAGGCCTTGATTTTTTCCTTTTGAAAGATCAGCTTTAATGTTGAGTAAGGTTTTTATAGTCTCTATATGATGTATCTATTTTTATAACTTTCCTTTCCCATTCTGTTAAATCACTATTTTAAAATCTGTTTGACTAAATGCAAGCTAAGATTTTGCAGTTGACCATGGGTTTTTGTAACAGTGTAATCATTGGGTTTTTTTTACATAATTATAGTCTTCATATTCATGTGTTTTATTTTTGCATCAATTTTTTTTTAATAAAAAAGATTTTACACCCTAATTCTGTTTGCAAGTGCAAAATATTTTGGACCAGATTCTGGGGTATGGCTAAGCCACACAGAGCACAAGTTAGGGGGTGTTAGGCAGCGTGTGGAAAGGACTCCTTTGATTTGCTGCTTCTCTGTGCAGGCCAGTTCTCCTGTACATTGGGAGAGCATCCTGAGGTCTGCTTTGGCTGCAATGACAGCAGGGGGCTGAAAATGCAGCCAGGGACTGGTGTTGCCTGGGAGTGGCTCAGCCCTGCTCTCATGGCAGCAGAGGGGCAGTGATGTAAGAGCCCATGTGGCAGCACTGTGCCACCAAAGGATCGATCTTAAATTAGGGAAATTGTCCATGAGCTAGTTAACATCTGCTTCAGACCCAGATTATACCTACAGTGTAACCAACATCAAAATCTGCATGTCTCCAAGCAAATCTCCTGGGGAGGAAATCCTGGCCCTGTTAAAGCCAATGGCAAAATTTCCCCTTGATTTCAGTAGGGTCAGGATTTCACCCCAAAGTCAATGCGAGAACTATGGAAGTGCGTCCTAAGAGGCAGCGGATAAACTGAGTGACTGAATGCTTTCATACTTAATCTGCATTAGTCAAATGGCAATCCTTTTGTTCTTCTAAATTTGCCTGGTGTAATGGAATCTGCTCTGTTATACATTTTCTATTAATAAAGCAAAATGTACAACATATAACACTGCTTCACCCACCCTACGCATGACGAAAGCATACCACAAAAGCATACCGTGCATATTTATACCTTGATTTATTGTGTGCGCGCAAATAAATGCAAGCTCATTTCCTGGTATTTAGTTATACCCATCTCAGGCAAAGGTAGAAATATAGGGGCAGAATCCAAAGGAAAACCGATGTAAACAAAACCACAGTCACTTGATTGTCTATATTAGAGCAGACAGACAGCACCCTTATAGTTAACTGAGTTCCTATATTAGCTTCCCTCTTTTACTTGCCTCTGGTGGTCTGAAAGGGTAGCTGCAAATAGAGCACATTAGACTAGTCCAGCTAGAGGTAACAAATGTCTAACTTCATTAATAATTTAAATACACTTGTTCTCTTGTTTCCAAGTGTTGTCTTGAGTCCCACAATTCATGCCTGAAGTCATGTGCCCTCTGGTGCAGATAAAGTACCCATCCAGTGTCTCCTGATGTTCCACGCCCTTTGCAACCTTTTTGACCATAGATGTAGATGGGCTCTACATCTGTTGCACAATGTTTTGTGATACATTGTCGCCTGTATGCATTATTCTCTGTACAGCCGGTCAGTCATTTTGAAGTTCTCTCTGAAAGAATCTAGTGTAACACTTAAGAAAACTAATAACCCAAGAAGTCATCCAAGGCCTCGTCGACCCACCCTCACACAGGTGTAGTTAAACTGGGGCAATTGACATTCATATTTTGGTTAGAGTGGGTATATTTTTGGCTGAGCTTCAACTTGTTCCTAATCTACGTAAGGTGAATTGAAGCCATTCTTAAATCAAAATAAGTGACTACATGGGAGTTTAACTATACAGATTTAAATTCACACCGTTAGTTAAGCCAGTGTGACTATCCTTGTAGATAAGCCCTAAACTCACAAGCAGCACCAAATACGCAGAGCAGGGTCTAATATTCCAGAGAGGGATTCTGAGCCCTACTGGACCATTAATAATAATAGCTTGGCACACCCAACTCTCTGGGTCAAAGGCTGATCTCACTGATTATATTGGCTATGGGCGGAGAGAGAAGTTACGAGATTGTAGAAGTGGGAGGCTAGTGGCAACAGAGTTAAAAGTCCGACAGCCTCTTTTCTGTTGTCTTGCTAGCGCAGCCTCAATCCACTGCCCCCGTTCGTGATTAGGCAGTCGTCACCTCTCATCTTTTACCTGATCTCATTCATTCATTTGTACCCTGAAATCATGGACGCCTAGAGCAACGGGGGGGGGGGGGGGGGGTGCATTCTCTCTGTAAATTGTGTGTTATTGCTTGAACGTGTTTAAACAAGTGCTGGAGTCCTGAGAGCCAAGCTTCTCCTCAATTGCACATGGGTAGGACAAAGTTTTGGTACCAGGGGACCGTGAAATTACCAGGGTTTCTGGATGATAATATGAACTAGAGGATTGATACCATCCATGGAATGTTAAGTAGTTATGCTTTTATGCCCTGTTGTGTGCCACCCCTATGCATTGAACAATCTCCTGGTTAGCGTATGCCAAGCACTCTCCCTCTCACATGTCAGAAAATTCATGGGTTCCATGAAGCCAGCAAGCCCCAACGCTCACACTCATCTCTCTGGTTGCCATTGCTACTGTGCCCCTTCCTATATTTAAACTCAATCCTACAACAAACTCTGTCCAAGCAGCTCCCTGCCTGTGTGTTCAGGATCAGGGCCATAGACTAAACTCTTTGGGACAGAAATGTGTTATCTTTATTCCGTACATTGTACCTGCTGTACAGCATGCTGTACAGTTATATTGCGAGAGAGAATATTTTGGAATTCCTCTATTACCCCAGCAGCAGCAAAACAGGAATATCCTGTTAAACAGAAAGGGCGGCGGACAAGTCGATACTGTCTTTCACTAGATGGAGCCAAGTTTTGATGAATATATTTTATTTGCAGTTAAAATTAATACTGACAGACAAGCTCTCAGGCTCTGCAAGTCCTTTCTCTGAGTCAGTGGAGACAAACCATAGGGAAAGGGCTAGTCAAGTTTCTATATTTGACTTTATTTTTGCTGATTTAAAGGTGCCCTGTAAAGGATGAAGTGGCACTTGTGGAGCTGAAAGGTTTTTTTAAAATCTTTTCTTCTACTTGGTCGAAAGGAGTGTACAAGCCCAACCATTTCCCCCTTTGCGAGGCACCTTTAAAAGAACTGATCTTAAGGGCTGGGAGACACAATGGTTTATTCACTAGCGTTCAGTGTTGGAGTTCAAAGTTCACAACTTCTTGTTTAGGTCAACATTTCAAATGCAGCTGGTGGTTTCAAAATAGGGCCTGATCCAAAGCCCCCTTGAAGTCAATGGGAGTCTTCCCATTGGCTCCAACGGGCTTTGGATCAGGCTCCTAATCCCTAGTGGATCTCTCTTCATGTCACAAAATCACCATGCAATTGGCAGTGTCTGCTCAGGGGAAGTCTAGGAACTGACTGGCATGGGTTATGTAATGGGTACACTAGCAGAGCTGGGTGGGAAAGCTTACTCTGTACCCGCACTGTGCCTGGCATTAGTCGGAGCTGTTAGTTTCTTGAGGTCACCTGTTAGCTGGTTTCTCTCTGATGTTGCAATGCCAGAGAGGCGGAGGAGGAGGATGCAGCAGTGACCAAGGGCAGTGTTAAGGAGAGGAGGAAAGATCCAAAGGTTATATAAACCCCAGTCAGGTGTTGGCAGGGAGGGGATTAGCCCTCTCCACCTAGCGGAAGAACAGTTGCCTTCCCTACGTGCAGGGATTTACAGGGTAGCTGGGCTGGTCTAGCTAAGGGAATTCATTGTATATCCCCAGTGGCACTTCATGACACCCAGGGCTGTGAGTCACCTTATCACCTGCTTCCAACATGGAGTCTTAGCTGTATGTTAGCTCCCTTACACAACCAGCCTGTCAGCCACTCTCCTTTGGGCTACACCAACCCTGTCTTCACTTTGCAGGTTGACAAGAGATGCACCTCAGTCCCCAGGTCCCTTCAAAGTGTCCCTGTGTGAACAGAAATCCCACATCCTCTGTTCCCAAAGGAACAGCATACCATAGTTCACCACTTTACCTTATACCATTATGCACAGCACTTGAGTTCAATTATAAAACAAAAGGAAGTTTGCTAAAGAAAGAATAGAGATTCAAAACCAAAAAAACCAAAGTGAGAGATGGGAACAAATGATTACATATAAAACAAAATCATACCATGCATTCTAGAGACTGACTAACCTATCTAAAGCAGAGTCTCTCTCCCAAACTTCTTTCCAGTGGTTTCAGCCAAGCCCAGCTGAGATCTCTTTTTCATGAAGCAAACCCACTGTCAGGTTCCTTCCTAGATGAAGGGTGCCAGGGTGTCTCTCTGCACCACCAAATATACCAGAACAGACCTTTCATGTTCACCTTAAACTAGGATCTTTCCACCTGCTGTTTACCTCTTCCTGTTTGTTTCCTTCTGAAGTCTCCACCAGCTCTTTATTAGCATACTAAAAATGCTAATGGACTCCTACTGTATGACAAACACACAGTGGTCCATCATGGAGGTAAGTGTCTCTCATGCCCTGCTGAGAGAAGTTTGTCTCAAGACAAACTACATTTGAGTAACCTGCTTTTAACTACAGACCTAGAGAACATAATTTTTAGTATACACCCATATAACTCCTCACACATTTTCTGTGCAATGATTATGACGACCAGTGTAACACAGGCTTTCAGTAGAGACCTTACATGACCCCTTTTGATGAACCCGTGGGATCCCTGTGCCCCTTTGTACCCTGGTGCCCTCTGCCAGTTGGCAAGGAGTCCTTGGGTCACATCCCCTCTAGCACAATATATGGTTGACATGCTGTAAGGAGTGAGACCAGAGTCTGACTGAGAATTAGGGAGGAATGAACTCTAAGGCAAAGGCTAGAGATGAGTGGAGAACCAGGAGAACACAGATGGGTGTCTGATTCTCTGACCTCTGGCTGCAGGGAACTATACTTTAGATCGCTTCTCTGGACTGGGCTCACAAGCTTTGCTTTATACCTTTACTTTGGTTGCAGAAAGCCCAGTAACAGGCCTGGTCTACACTTAAAAGTTAGGTCGACATAGCTATGGTTCTTGGGTGTGAAAAAGTCACACCCCTGAGTGCTGTAGCTAAGCCAAGCTAACCCCTGGTGTAGACGTGGGTAGGTCAATGGGAGAATTTCTCTGCCAACTTAATTACAGCCACTCAGGGAGGTGGATTACTGTCTTACAGTGATGGAAAACCACCTTTCATCATAGGAGGCGTCTACACTATGAGAGCTACAGTGGCATAACTACAGCACCACAGCTGTGTCACTGTAGCTCCCATAGATACGGCTATGCGTCTGTTTAGCCCTTGAAGAGTCAGGACGTTCCCATTTACTTTGCTATTTTACAGCAGAGCAGTCCACAGTGGTAGTTAAACTCCTTTCCTGATTCAGCTGGCCTGTCACATGCTGCAATTCCGCCTCATCAAGGAAATCAGCATCAGGAAGAAGACTGTAACCTACAGTGTAGGCCACTGTAGTCTATGCCTTCGTAAGTGCTCCAAGGGGCTTGATTCTCCATTGCCCTTGCGCAGTCTCATTGACACCAATGCGAACGGATATGCTGGCATTTTATACCCTCTTTGCGCTCATCTAAATGACTATTGAGGATCAGGCCACTCACCTCAGAACATCTTTCTAAGCAGTAACACCCTTTTAGATCTGGTCTCGCATAACCAAGCAACTGATAATATTTGCAAATGTACAAGCCTGCTGGCGTGTATAATTATAAGGGCCAGCCCTTCTGAAACAGGCCGAGCAAGTGTGGTGAAAATTGCCTTAAAAATGAAGAGGCACGCATATTTTAAGACGCTTAGCTTGAGTGTTGGGTGTTGTTTATGCTGCAGGGAAAAGGCCTTTGTTCTCGAACCATCTTGGGGTGTTTGCTGCCAGCATGAAAGGACCAATACCTAGAAGCAAGTTAGCCTCCAGGGGTTTAGCACAGAGATATTTTGGAGAGATATTTCGGGCCTTATTGTTTCATGGGCTGCCTTTGTTTGCAAGCAATAACAAAACTGAAAAATGAAATACAAACAAAGCTCTGCATTCCTCAAGAACTCATCAACTGCTTTATCCACAACAAAGCAAGATTTGTGTTGGGGGGCGGGGAGGGGAGGGAAGAGAAAGAGAGGTTAATCTGCCTGTGGGAATTTAGTAAACTTTATTTGTAGGAATTGCCATACCAGATCAGACCAGGGCCAATCTAGTCCAGAACTCCGTTAAACTAGCTAGCAGTGGTAACCATAGTAGAGAAAATGCAGCAGCATGGGCTAGCAACCCAAGAAGCCTGCCAGGGCCCTGGTTGCTAGCCTATGCTAACGGCCCATGCTGCCATCAGGTAGCCAAGCTCACTAGATTAAAGCCAGCATGGGTATGCCTACCTATACTACAAACACACCTTTACTTTCCAGTGCAGACGTGCTCCGACAGTAGGCAGTTGCTTAAGAGGAAGGTGCAGGAAACCCTGCACTCAGGAGTTATGGGATAACCTGCCCAAAGTGGGACTGTTCCCTCCTAAGCTCTAATAGTTTGAAGATGGTTCCTTCCATAAAGCAGGAGGGTTTCTATCCCTGCCCAAACTCTTGTCTTACCTTAGTCGCAAACAGGATGTTAGGAATCATTAAAAGAGAGATAGAGAATAAGGGCTTATCTACATTACCCACCGGAGCAATCGATCTTTCAGGGATCGATTTTTCACGTCTAGTGTAGACGCGATAAATCGATCCCCGATCGCTCTGCCATCGACTCCGGCAATCCACCCCTGGCGAGAGGAAGAAGCGGAGTAGATGGGGGAGCGGGGGCAGTCGACCCTGCGGCGTCCTCACAGTGCAGTAAGTCGATCGAGGTACATCGACTTCAGCTACGTTATTCACGTAGCTGAAGTTGTGTACCTTACATCGACCCCCCGCCCCTAGTGTAGACCTGGGCTAAGACAGAGAATATCTCATTGCCCTTAAAGAAATCCATAGTGCGCCCACATCTTGAACACTGCGTACAAATGTGGTCGCCTCATCTCAAAAAGGATATGCTGGCATTAGAAAAGGTTCAGAGAAGGGCAACTAAAATGATTAGGGGTTTGGAATGGGTCCCATATGAGGCGAGATTAAAGAGGCTAGGACTTTTTAGCTTGGAAAAGAGGAGACTAAGGGGGGATATGATAGAGGTATATAAAATTATGAGTGGTGAGGAGGAAGTGAATAAGGAAAAGCTATTTACTTGTTCCCATAATAGAAGAACTAGGGGCCACCCAATGAAATTAGTGGGCAGCAGGTTTAAAATGAATAAAAGGAAGTTCTTCTTCACACAGTCAACCTGTGGAAGCTATGCAGGCTAGGACTATAACAGGGTTTCAACGAGAACTGGATAAATTCATGGAGATGAAGTCCATTAATGGCTATTAACCAGGATGGGTAAGGAATGGTGTCCTTAGCCTCTGTTTGTCAGAGAGGGGTGATGGATGGCAGGGGAGAGATCACTTGATCATTACCTGTTAGGTCCACTCACCTGGCACTGTCGGTGGACAGGATACTGGGCTGGATGGACCTTTGGTCTGATCCAGTACAGCCATTCTTATGTTCGTTTTTTAAATATTTACTACTCTAGCTCTGGATGTTCTTGTTAGCCATACAAGTCTCTAATCCCTTTTTGAGTCCCACCAACAACTTGGCCACAATGGTTTGCAGCAGTCAGTTCCACAGGTTAAATGTTGATTGTGTGGAAAAGCCTCTTTTCTTACATTTAAATTTGGTGCCTTTCATTTAATTGAATATCCCCTTGTAATAAGAGAATGGCCAATACAATTGTCTGATACAGGTTCACATTACCCTCTTCCCCCTTCATGCTGAACAGGAGTTCATTTCATTTAGGTGTGAACTGCCTGCCCCTCCAGCCCCAAACTCTCCCCTGTACTTCGTGATCATTTTTTGGTTTATACCATTGGAGGTGGACAATCAAAGCTGTCACATTCTTGACTTTGCTGATCCACAACGTGATGACTATTTCCAGCTCTGGCATTAGGGCCCAATCCAAAGCCCACCAAAATTGTGGAAAGATTCTGTAGCAACATGACAACTCACCGGCACAGCGCCTCCTACTGATCATCCTGGGAATTAGCTCTCTCCAGCATATGGAGCGCCCTCTGCAGGCTGGTGTCTTGTCTGCCGCTGGCCTAGGGTGACCAGATGTCCCGATTTTATAGGGACAGTCCCGATTTTTGGGTCTATTACCCCCCACCCTCTGTCCCAATGTTTCACATTTGCTGTCTGGTCACCCTACACTGGCCCCATGTCCCTCCCAGACCCCGATGCCCTTTGCCCTGGGGTTCTGCCCAGCAGTACCCACACACTGTGGGTCTCCCCTCTACACCCACCTTGCCTCAGTGGCTACTGCCAGTCATCATCTAGCCCCCACTCACTGGGGCAGACTGCAGTCTGTAATGGCCACTCATCAGTGGCAAGAGGTTTAGGACCAGCTGCCTCTGCAACCCTAGTACCTGTATAGGCCTTCCCAAGGCCTGCAGCCTGGGGTTTTACCAGGCTGGAGCGCTCCAGCTCCTCTTTTCCCTTTTCCTCAACACTGCTCCAGAGTACCTTTTCTTAGGCCTTCATCAAGGCCTGCAGCCTGGGGGTTTACCAGGCTGGAGCTCCTCTTACCTTCCCCCAGCCCTGCTCTACTTTAGATACCTTGGCCTCAGGCAGCTAGGCCCTTTCTCTCTACAACTAGAGAGAGACTCCCCTGAGGCCTGGCCCCCAGCCCTCTTATATGGGCCAGCTGGGCCCTGATTGAGCTGGCCACAGCTGTGGCTGCTTCCCCCAGTCAGCCTTTCCCAGCCTCGCTCCAGGGCTACTTTTAACCTCTTCAGGGCCAGAGCGGGGTGATCACCCCACTACAGATTCCTACTGATGTCAACTGGGATTGGATCAGGCCCTTAGACTACTTCTTAATCCTCTAAATCACTCCTTGCCCTTCCAGTTTTCTATCCCTTTTCTTTAGGCTAAACACTCATTATTTACCAAGGTAGTGGCACTCTCAGGAGTCGATACTGATAGCCTAAAGCTGTGTACCTTTTCCCATAGAACAGGGGTTCTCAAGCTTTTTCTTTTTGAGGTCCCTGCAACATGCTATAAAAACTCCACGGCCCACCTGTG